>JAJJWX010002530.1:0-2400000 GCA_023529315.1 Papaver bracteatum
GAAACAAGTCTAAGAGCAATTGCAGTCATCAGACCATAACTAAAGACTAAATACCAAATGAAAACTAAGAAATGGGTTTAGTCGGGGGTGAGACGTTACGGTGCTGGAGTAAATTTGGTGGAGCGGATACGTACGAGTTCGTCTTATATGGGCGTAGTTATAAAATGCGCTCGGGTGGGACGTAACTTTAATTTACGCCTGATGTCGGGCGTAACCTAAAATTGCATTTGGTGTGGGGCGAAAATATTTAAAACCGCCCGATGGAGAGGCGTAACTTGAACCTACGCTTGACGGGGCGTAATTTAGAAATACGCCTAATGGGGCTCAATTAAAAGGATCCGCCTGATGGGGCGTAACACCCAACTACGCCTGATGAGGCGTAACACTTCAAAGTCAATTATGATTACGCCTGATGGGGAGCAACTTGGATACCCGCCTGTAATTCCTTGGGACATGACTCAGGATTCCGCCCCACCACACACCCGTTACGCACGTTCGAAAACCCTCTTCGTTTTCATCGATATCTAAAAAAATTTAATCCCGTTTTCATCCACAACCTTGGTTTTTACTTCTTTTCGTTACAGAGCTTCTTCTCTACCGTTTCGTCAATTTCTTCTCCTCTATTAGTTCCCTAGCCAAGAAAAATAATGTACAAATGAAAGATTAAGTTGAATTTATGCGTGCGATGAGGTATGTTATCTCAATCTTTTGTTAATTCAATTTCTTCACATAGAAATCAAAATATTGAATTATTATCATCGTGCAATCGTATTATTTTTTGCTCTGTTTTTACTGCAAGGACTAAAAATTTGTACTGGGTTTTGTTCGAATTTGAATTTAGAGGTAAAAATTGAAATTTAAACCCTACCCGTATACATAACTGAATCTAATTGCATGTGAGTTTTCTTTGATGCCCTAGTCTGTGATTCATTATGTGTAGTTGATGATAACTGTTTGTGGTTGATTAATGTTGGTTAATTTGATGATTGTTTTGATTGATTAATGTTTGGTTAATTTGAGTATTATTGTGATTTAATCAGAAGGTAATTATGTTAATTGTATGTGTACTGATGTCGATTTCCAGGTTCAATAATCACATAAAGACTAACAAGAAACAAAAATCTTTAGCCGATGATGATTATAATTTAATCTCCACCGGTCAAATTAAGGAGATTGATGTTCCCGAGTTAGGGAGTTTTCCTGTCGTGGAAGATGATAAACCACACGCTTCTACGGATTTGACGGTTTCAGACAACAATAACTCTCAGTATACACATCGTGGTAACCTTCATTCGATCATTACTCACTATAAGGTTATTTCTACACTCAGTCCTAGAGTCAAATATATTATTGAAAGAGAGGGATGGGATAGACTTTTGAACATGGAATTTGGGCGAATGTCCACATGCAATGGTCGAATATATTGTGGAGAGGTTTTGGGATACGACGAATACTTTTCACTTCCCTTTTGGTGAGATGGGTTTCACACCTCTTGATTGGGTCATGTTGACAGAAGTGAGTATTGGAGATGGGGATGATGTTCCGTATGATTCTGAAAAGTACGAATTTGAATGTCCGTGATAATATTTTTCCAGGTATCCAAGATGTCTCGCTTTATCCAAAAGGCGCGTCATGGAAATCTAATTCAATTACAGTAAAAATTTTGAGTTCATATTTCGTACCTGCTAAATTACGTGAGGCTGAAAATGATAAAGCCATTGCCGAAAGAGTAGAAACTGCTTTTTTTTATGTATGTTTTGGATAATTTTTCTTTTCTAATGCAAAGAACTATATTGATGCTGGATGGTTAGCTGCTTTTGACGATCTTGATGCAGTTTCCACCTATGATTGGGGTGGTGCCGCTTTTTCGAGATTGTATGCAGACCGTATATCTCTGGCGCTAAGTCACTTAGCGGGCCCTTCCAAGTATTAGAGGTAAAATCTTTTGATATACTTCTTCTTCCTTTCAATATTTAATTAATTGAGTTGAGAAACATTCATTTTGTTGCTTGCTATTTTGATTTAGTTTTGAGGCTATGAATATTTGGGCATTTGTGCACCTGAGCTAGTCCAACCTAAGGATGATCAGCCAATATGGCCCAGATGTATTAGGTGGAAACCAAAGAAGAACGTGGTTGATATTGTTCGTTGTAGAACTTTACTTAATAAGTTGACCGCGGACCAAGTTACATGGCAACCCTGGGAATCATGCAGACAAATCCTTGATTCTAAAATTGGGAAAGAAACTACCATGCTCTCGAACACAAGGGTTCTATTTGCTTGGAATGGCGTTGTGAGTATTATTTAATGATTTTTATGAGAGCATTATTATTACATGGCAATAATACTGTTATGATAATAACATAATTACTTCATGCATACTCCCTTGCTAATTGTACAACATTTGGACATTAGGAGGGCGAATGATGCGGAAATACAAAGACTGAGACATCAAAACCACATGTTGGAGGTACAACTCTCTCATTTGCATATGGCACCACAACCACAAGCTCCCTTGGATTCGGTCACTTTTCCCAAACAATACCACAACCATTTGGATGACTATGGCACAAGGAGCATCTTCAAAAATGGGACAAGGATCAGCTTCAACCATGTCGTCAGTTAATCCCACTTCCAGAGTCAATATGCCTTTTAGCCATCCGCGCTCGACGTCTTTGGAGGAGAATACAGATGATATGAATGGTTAATTTCAAGTTAGAGTGTATAGTCATTTCATGAAGTGACAAGTTAGACTGATAGTTGATGTGTGTGTTTTTTTACTGTTGGTGAATAGTCAGTCGACTACGAATCTTGAGTGGTCGATCTCAGTAGACTTAGAGTGACAGTGAGTGGTTATCTCCATTACGAATCTTTTAGTATATCTACTCTTTCAATGTTTCTTATCTTTATTTTATTTTATTTTAATGTATATCCAGACAAAGAAAACTTTATGTTTTTTTATTTTATTTTATTTTAATGTATAGCCAGACAAAAAAAAAACAGAATATTTTTTTAATTATTATTTAGTGTTGGATTTTCTTTATAAATTGAACACCTCGTCTTCAGTATCTACAAACCAACACACCTTTTCTTCTTATTATAATGGAAAACTACGAGATCACCTCAAACTATTCTTCTTCAAGTTCTTCTTCTTCTAATATAATAATTTTTATTCTTCCGATGATGATGCAATAGCAATTCATCAAAATTACATGGCTGTTAGTTTGGGACTCCTTGTTACAAAAATGAGTTGGCATCAAACTCGTATCAAATTATGGAGGAATCGGGATGAGGGATCTGAACTTCTATGGAGAGACTACTTTTTCCCAAACCCAACCTTTCCACCAAATGTATTTCGTAGAAGCTTTAGAATGCGTCGACAGTTGTTTAATCGAATAGTTACAGAAGTTGTGGGAGTATTATTTTGTTCAAAATCCTGATGCATGTGGAGTTATGGGATTGAACCATCATCAAAAATTAACTGCAGCAATTCGAATGTTAGCTTGCGGATGTGTGGCTGATGCAATAGACGAGTACTTACGCATTGGAGAAACTACTGTTTTGGAAGCTACACGTAGGTTTTGTAATATTATTGTCCACTTGTATGGCAAAGAATATTTGCGTGAATCAACTGCTGGTGATGTTGAACTGCTGCTTAATCAAGGATGCTGGGTAGTTTAGATTGCATGCATTGGAAATGGGATAAATGTCCGTCGGCAGAATCAGGGGCTTACACTGCGTATAAAGGGAACATAAGTATTGTTTTGGAGGATGTGGTGTCGTATGATCTCTGGTTTTGGCATGCATTTTTTGGTATGCCCGGATCAAACAATGATATTAATGTGATGAACCGTTCATATGTTTTTCGAAGTCTTGTCACCGGGAAAGCACCACCAGTGAACTTTGTGGTAAACGGACATTCATATGATATGCCGTATTATCTCGGTGATGGCATATACCCAGGGATTTCTACTATCATTATGTCCATTAAACATCCAAAGGGGAAAAAAAAATCTGGCATGCAAGAGGGTGCACGGAAAGATGTAGAGCGTGGATTCGGTGTTCTGCAATAACAATTTGGAATCATCAAACAACCTGCAAGAATGTGGGATCCAGATGTGCTTGCCTATATCATGAAAACTTGTATTATTTTACATAATATGATAGTCCAGGATGAGCGTCTACCCGGTGACTGGCCACATGTATATGAACAGCGCAGGAACCCTTCAACAGTTGTTATATCAAGATAAAATAGTGAAGCACTTTCCCCTATTAGAGCTGCGCAGCGTGTTTGTACAATGCATAACAAACAAACGCATACCAACTTGTGTGATGACTTGTTTTTTTTACTCGGTCAATGAATATATTAAAAAACGAAAAAACTGTACAGGGGATAAGTCCTACTAGTGCATAGCCATGAGGCCAACACTAGAATAGACTTATTTGAAACGAAAGTAAACTTCGCCAGGCCACTCATAAATTTTAGTGGACACTGGCCTACCCTCATAAAACTCAAAAATATCCTCTGCCAACAAACAAGCTTGTTTGGCCAAGGCATCAGCATAAAAATTGACCTCTCTATAACTAAGCTTGTGTGATGACTTGATCGAACACATATGGTCAGAATATGGGGATAGTTAAAAAATTGGGCACAAGGTGAAGTGTCACTATATGCTTTGTTTTTATTAAAATTTATGTGTGTCATTTTATTTTCTTTTTAACTTTAAATGTATTATCTCTTCTCTATGTACTTATCATCATATTTTAATTAATTACTGCTAAGTAGTTTAAAAGGGTTCTTAAGTTAATTCAATCGAACGAAAATAATATTAAAATCCAAATATTACATAATAAACTAAACTAGGAAGAATAATAATTAATATTAAAACACAATTAAACTACTAAACCTATTAGACATAATACGGTTATGCTCAGGATTGGTTTCTCTTATTCCGCACAATGTCCGCCTTTAGAAGTTCGGAGTACTCTCTTTGTAAGGGATCCAATTTATCGATATCCTTCATCATGATGCATAAATCATCATCTGCCGCAACCTTAGCTTGTTTTGCCGCCCACTCAGCTTGTTTTGCGGAAAACTCGGCTGCTCTTTGTTCCATCTTGAATTTTGATTATGCTTCGTAATGTGCATTGAAATTTTATTGTTCCTGAATAAGTTGTCCCATCATTTCCTCTTGGGCAGTTGATTTTTCCCTCCCTGTTTTCTTTAGTCGTTTCGCTTATTTCTTACCCAAATACTTACCGCGTTGTCTTTTCTCTATGTCTCCTATCTCACTATCATTAATACACTCAGCTTGAGTTCCTTCATCATGTCCTTGCCCATCCTCTTCCTCATTGTCATAATTTTCTTCTTCGTGCGTCGTGTCGAACACAAATGTTGATCGACGATTATATTTTATATTTTCCAACATAATTGGGTAGCACTCTTCATGCTTAAATGGCTTCCCATCATTACACTCCTTGAACCGAAGCCTTGCTTCTTCGAGCTATTATTGTTTTGGGTAACCGTTTAGTTCATGTGCAAGTAATCAATACAAAATAAGCTCTACAAAAATTTCGTAAAATTGTAGAAAACTTACAGCCTTTTCAGGACCCCATCCAGTATGATGTTCTCCTTTTATTTCCCCCACTTTTGCAGAGAACAATGCCACTTCTAAGATTATTCCCTGATATCGTTTCTGCCATGAGCCCCAAGGCCGCTTCGGCATCTTAGGTAATATTTGTTCAATATCATGTTGGATGCGACTCCATAAATCCGCTTCTTATTCCTCGGATTCACTTCTTTTCTTCAATTTATATACATCACTAAAGCCAAAACTAGTTGGAAAGACAATGCAATGAGTTAAATGAATTTATATACATCAATTTATATACATCACTCCCGATCTCAGTTCCAATACCGGGATCTTGAGATATTGATAAATAAATTTTACATATCGTTAAATCTTCGATTGTGGTAAAATTAGGACCACGAGGAATTCGTGGTGCCATTAACCGAGTAAAATGAAAAAAAACCAAAACTAGTTGGAAAGACAATGCAATGAGTTAAATGAAAAAGCCATTAAACTGGTTTGAAAGACAATGCAATGACTCTGTTCTTCTTGTGATAGATAGATGAATAACTTATCTGTATTTATAGATATACGGCCGCAACAGTTTTTATTTCCAACGGTATTAAATGTCCAACGTTCCAAATTTCACAACGGTACTTGGAAAAATTCGAATTTTCGAGAAAAACATGAAATCATATTACCTTGAAATGTTCGAAATATCGAAAAACAGATGAAATATGTGAAACAATGGGGCGTACATTTAAATTACGCCCTATGAGTTAACATGCAGAGTAATAAATTGCGCCCCATTCAATATCAGGCATAGTTTGCAATTACACCGGTAGTGGGGCGGTATTTATAAACGCGCCTGATGGGGCGTAGCGTTTAATTACGCCTCAATGTGGTGTAGTTTTATGAAACCGTCTCGTGGGGCGTAACCTGAACTCCCGCCCCAATCAGGCGCAAATATTAAATATGCCTCACCGTTAAGCGTAACTTGTAATTCCGCTCCAATCAGGCGTAGTCGTGAATTATGCCAGACCATAACCAAACCAAAGACCAAATATACTCTGGTTTTTGGTTTTAGTCTAGGATTTGCTCTTTACTCCTCCCCGTAGCGCTTGGTTTTTCGACCAAATTTTTAGTTATACTCCAAGACTGTGATTGCTCTAATGAACTTGCAATTTGGATGAATTTCTGCAAGAAAATCAGCTGCCCTGTTTGTTTCTCCGTAGCAGTGACTAAACTTAACCCTTTCAAATTGTATCAACATAGAGCAAACCCTTCTCCATATGGTCAGTAAATTACAAGGTAGGTTAGGATCCTTCATCTTAAGGAGAAGATATATAACCATTGAGTCAATACTAATATGAATCTTGAAAATCTTGTTCTCAATGGCTAACTTCAGACCAATTTCAACTCCCTGGAGTTCATGTGCTGCTACTGAAATAGGCTGACTTCTTCCAAAAGCATAGTCCACAACTGTACCACTTATAGTTATTTGAATAGCTCCAAACCAACAGAGTTCTCAGTTAAGGAACCATCTGAATTGATAATAACCTCATCTTCATCTGGACCATTCCACCAGCAAGGATTCCAAACCTTAGGAGTAAAAATACAATATATATTCCATATTTTCATAAAGTTTCTATTCTCAAGAATATCACTACAAGATCTAGTATGGGCACTGAGTTTGAGTTGAATATCTTGAATAATAAGAAGGCTGACCTGCAAAGAAGATTTCTTAGTAGCAGCAAAAAATATGTTATTTCTTTCTCTCCAGATCTGGTAAATGAATCCAGTGAATACCAACTTCTTTATAGAGCTAATCAAATCATTACCATCAAAGTACACCATTGGATCTCTATGTCATATGTCTGAGTAGACCCTCTTGAGAATCCAAGTTTCAGTAGTAAACCGTTCCATATTAGGGCATAGAAAGGGAAATCATGGAATAGGTGAGCAACAGACTCTCTGCCATTATCACATAGCACACACTTATCAGTATCAGTAATCCCCCATTTTCGAAGTCTGTCTCTGGTCTTCAGTCTATTATGCAGAGCTAACCAAGCAATAAAGGAATGCATAGGAATATGAAGCTTGAACCAAACAAGGGAATGCCAGAAAACATAATCTGAATGAGCATATATGGCTTTATAAGTATCTTTCATAGCAAAAATCCCTTTAGAGTTAGGTCTCCAAACAATAACATCCTCATGTTGTGAACTCATATCAACAATAACAATCTTGATGAAAATATCAGCAGCAAGTTGAGAAGTAGGAGCAGGAAAAGACCAACCATTGCCTTCAATGAAATCAGACACCATAGCATTTTAATTTGGAAAGTACTGAGCAATAATGTCAGGATCAATCCAATCAATAAGCTTACCATTTGGATGCCAATGGTCTAACATGAAGGGAGTTTGAGATCCATTGCCTATAATGTGGCCAATTTGGGCTTTAGAAATATCTCTATGTTCCAATATTCTCCTCCAACACCAAGAAGAATCCTGAGGAGTTTGTAATTTTCAGAAATCTCTATTGTTTATAAGATTTTTATGCACCCAATCAGTCCATATAGAATGTTTATCAGTAGTTAGCTCCCATATGTGTCTCAGGTTAGAAGCAGTATTAGAGACTGAAAGATATTTAAATCCTAATCCCCCCTATTCATAGGATAAACAAACAGTAGACCAATTTATGGGGTTATGTTTTTTCCTAAGTCAGACCCAGACCACAAAAATCTCTTGAAAATGCTGGTTAGCTCCTTGATAGCCCTTTGAGGAAGCACAAAACAAGAAAACCAAAATTTTATCATGCCAGTAAGGACTTCTTTAATGAGTTTAAGTCTACCAAGAAAAGCCAAGTACTTTTCCTTCTAAATTTTCACTCTAGCCAAAAATTTAGAAATAAGAGGAGCACAATCTGCATAGGAAAGTTTGGTAGAAAGCAGAGGCAAGCCCGAATATCTAATATGAAGTTTATTTGAAATGAAATCAAGGAAAGAAGTAATACATGTAAGCACTGTAGTCTCCACAGCAGCATCATAAATAGCAGTTTTTTCCTTATTAACTTCAAACCCAAAACAACTGATGAAAGTATCCAAACAACTCTTGACAGTAGTAGCAGCACCTACAGTGCCCTTAAAAAATACCAGCACGTCATCAACAAAGCATAAATGAGTTAAATTTGTTAAAGAGCATCTTGGGCGAAAACCATAAGAACCCTGAGTAACTTGTTGTTGAAGTAAACTATTGAATATCTCCATAACAATTACAAAGAGGTATGGGGAAAGAGGGAATCCCTGCCTCAAACCTATTTTGGTACTAAAGAAACCATAAGGACCTCCATTTATAAGTATAGAATATTTTGCAGTGGACATACACAAGCAAATCCAGTTAAGAAACTTTTCAGGAAACCCCATTTTCTTCATAGTACACAACACATCCTTCCAATTGACAGTATCATAAGCTTTTTTAAGATCAATTTTAAGAGAACATCTTGGAGTGCCTCATTTCCTATGATAATTCCTCACCCACCTCATGTGCAACCATGATGTTATCTTGGATGGCCATACCAGACACAAAAGATGACTAGATTACACTGATTAGATCCTGCAACACTCACTAGTGGAAAATGCAATAAAAAGGTCTGCCAGAAAAGCACTTAAAAGCTCTAAAAAGGACTGTTTCTCGTAGCCCTAAGATTGTAGTCTTATTTCTCAAAAAGACTGCCTCTGAGATTCTTTAAATGTTTTAAAATACGTCTACCTTCATCAGTACTAAAAATAAAACTGCTAGACACAATCGTTATACTAATAATATTTATATAAAAAAAAGGAAATTGATTCAGCTGAATCCAAAGCAGATTTAGCTGAATATGAAGCTCTGGTCAGATCAATATTAGATTAAAATGACTCCATAACTGATTTTAACAAAATTGAATTGATAATTACTTCCAAACTGAATTTGTATTCAATATACAATTTCAACCATCTGAAATACGATGAAGTTCCAATTCATTCTATCTTCTATCTTCTGAAAATCAAAAACTATATTCCTATTACAAGTTTAAATCAAACTATATTCCTATCACAAGTTTAACAACCAAAAAGCTTCCATCTGATTCAAGATTTGGTTCTACCTTCAAGAATTCGCATTTATGCCTTCACTTCCAGACAAACTTGCTCAAGTCATGTCCATTACTCAAGCCCTAAGTGCATAAATAAGACCAAGACTACATCAATTTACAACCGCCTGAAGTAAAAAAAAGTGACAAGGGATCTAATGGCATATAACTAAAAATACAAGTATCCACTCAAATTAGAAAACAACAACACAATAGTTTCAACATTTGAAACATTTGTCAATCTTAATATATTTTAATACCGGTTAATATGACATACCTGCATTTGTACAAGAAGTTCCCATAGCTAAATTGTCCCCTGCAAACACGAATCACATAGAGACCCAACAATTAGAAGCACATAATCAAAATCAATGAAAAATTACGTCTTTTATTCGTTCTAACCAACACGACTGCCGTCTTTTATTCGTTCTAACCAAAGACCCGACTCCAAACCCGAACTTTACTTGCTGATGCTTAAGAAAATGAAACAACAAATCCATCAAAATTCAAAACAAAATCAAAATCGGAAAACACTATGGATAAATCAGGAAAAAACAAATCTGACTTCACTGTTCAAACAATTAAAGCATCACACTCTTTAGAGAGACTATAAAAACAAGAGATATTAAAGCTTGAGGGCATATGGACAAACTATATTCTCGATCAAGGGATTGTTCAAAGAAGATTTAATACAACAATCCAAGAATATGCACCTTATGATTGTGTCTCCTCCAATTCTGCCTCTTAACATTATCACGACTTTGTCCATGCCTGGTAAGCAATATTGGACGTGGTGTGAGATGTGTATTAACCTGAAACAAAAATATTCAGTAGTTAGTAAAGACATAATAGTCCAAACCTTAACTGAACGTGGTGTGAGATGTCTGGTAATCTAATGCAAGGACATGTTTCGTTAATAGGCACACTGGTAATATTATTACTTATCCAGACCTGATTGAAGATAAATTGCTTTATCAAAACTAGAAAGTTGCAAACTAATACCACGAGAAAATCACCACTTTAAGCTGATCAACTAAGGAACACTGCAGAAAGAACAAAACTCAATTACCTCAGATCGCCCACCTTGACCACTCGCCATATCAATCATTTTGATGTAAGAGGCTTCTTCCACAATGTTAATAATGTTGAAACTTCCTGAAAGGGATCATTAGAACAAGCACCTTATCATAATTGGCTAGTGGACTCTAATCCAGCTTCAAAATCTTGCCTGCAAAACAGCACATGATATTGAGTTCACAGTTTTTCCGAAGGATTCCAATCGACAGGGCTTAAAATGTAAGCTATAACCACACTCACTCTTCTGCATAATCAGGACTTTGTTGAATTTTAATACGTATGTTTATTTCAATAATGCTCCGGTCATTGCATAATGTTTCCAAAAATATGATCTATAAGGAAAACACAGAAACTGTGTCAGCTGGGAAGTAGGACTGCATTTCTTCCAAAATTGTTTAATGTTGTATACCTGACTTCTCGATCGAATTAATTGCGCAAGTTTGTTTACTAGGAAACGGTAGCCACTTGAAAATGATAAAGCAAGTAATTTAAATATAGAAAACTGATAGAGCTTCAGTAATCAAGTTTTAAGGTCCGGGTCTTTCCCTTACATTCAAAACAGGGAAATCGAAACCTTTTTAGTATCTCATATTCAAAAGGATGTATAAGCGAGTTACCTTTGTTAAGTGACCGCACAACCCATATTCAAAAGGATGTTTTGCAACCCCAAGTTTCTCGGCATTTGATCACCCATCAACTTGTACACAAAACCTGTTCCATTTCAGGAATAAGACAATCACTTTGACATACTTCTTAATAAACCTCAAAGTATTAGTACACTTTACTGAGACAAGTGCATATGCGTGCAAATGAATAGAAAATGGATAATAATCAACCCATTGCACTAAGATGGTGGCTATTATTTAGTTTAATACATCTATGAAAATAAGTGGATACAACTCTAAAAGCACGCAATTATTATCATAGATTAACATGGACATTTTAGCTACCCAATGTCACTTGATTAACTGGAATCATGATATCAAATTTAGAAATAGAAATGTACATATACCATGCCTTCCCATGTACTAACCAAAGGGACCATAAACGTTGTGGGATCATCTGATACAACACTCGACTCCGAAGTACTTGGTGTATGGTTGAACGTAAAACTCTTCTATTACAAGCTTCTCCAGTCCATACACATCTTGCAGCTAGTCCATATGCATCTTGTGTCTAAAATTGAAACCAAACACAGAACCATAAATTAGGTGATCAAAATGAATACGAGCAATCAATTACTTTTTTTTCTTCTCAATTTCATATTATTTATCCATTTTCGTCATTGGAGTTCTCTAGCAACAAACCTCGGTTGGCCAAACATCAGCCTCCTTCAAGCTAATATTAGTCTCCAACTAGTTAAATTCAGGGTAGATGCAAACACTTGAACTTCACCGTAGCTCTGAATTAACTATAAACAACCCAAGACGAGCCTAATCAACAACCATGAGCTATAAATGATAAAAGAAAATGATTTATAACATCACTAACCATAAGAGAAAATTATGTAACTATAGGTAATGATCTGCTTGATGGGTTCATAACAGAATTGGACAAACCCATCACTCATCTTGTAAGAGAGAGATAACAATAGATACCAGCAGCAGCCACAAGAGAATCAGTAAGTGTTGATTTTCCTGCAAAAGAAACATACCAATATCAGCTAAACTAGTCAATTGTATACACAAACTCAAATTGCAACATAGATACTATACAGTTGCATACCATGATCCACATGAGAAATGACAGATATTTTCCTGATATTATTCTTCAGGTCCATGATCCGACGAAGATCTTAAGCTGTAAACTTCAACCTGCACAGATTAAATGACAAAAGAGTATCATAAATGGGTCATTTACAAAACCATATTGAAACAAAAAAAATAGTCTACAGAAAAGCTTACCATCTTTGCTTATGTAAATTAAAACTTGCTACTATAAAATATCAATGAACAGATTTTGCAGCTCACAAATCCCTGAAATATAAAACATATACGATAGAAAAACTGGTCAAATTACAGTTCCAGGTATCACTAATCAAAATCTACATCCTGAACTCAAACTCCAATTATAACCTACCCTGCACCACAACGCACACCATAACCATATACCCACAACCAACCAAACACAAAAGCACCACCACAACAACAAAAACATACAAATAAAACGGAAGGAAAATCCCTCCCAAGCACAAATTTCATCCACTCATGAAAACCCATATCTGAAAACGGGTAGAGAAATTGAGAACTGAAACAAAAATTGAATGACTACTAACAACCTAAACAATTCAAATCAATCAAAAATAACCCAAATCCACATTTAAACCACAAAAAAACAATTAAAAAGAAAGAAAACCTAATTTGAGAAATTGAAATCAAATTGAGAAATTGAAATCAAATTGAGAAATTGAAATCAAAGGAAAGTAATAATGTTTTTATACCTTAGAAGTTGTTGAATCTGTTCATCCAAATCCTTCCCACCACCAGCCAAACCGTACTTTAAGTTTTAGAATTCTCTTTACAGTACATAAGATATCCTGTAACCTACGAATGATAAAACATAGAACAACACTTCAGTAACAATCTACACAAAATTTAAAAGTAAAATTGCGATTTGCATAACAAAATTAACGAGGAAAAAAACCCATCTCTTAGATTTTGATCTCTAAGACTACTAATTATTCCTCCTTCACCATCTGGTTATGTAGCTTAATCATTAAACCCAAAAACATTTGATTTAGATCTAAAAGTTCATAGATTGAATCTCACTTGATCTCGCTCTTTCATTACCAATAATATTTTCAGATTGCAATTGGAGTTGTAGATTAAAAATCTTCCATCGATGAACACAGTGACATTTTTCATGGAGTAACAAATGATTTTGAGTTGGTTATGATGTAAAAAACTTAGGTTTTCAAGATGAATCTGAGTAAGAGAGAAGATCAAGAGAGTCTATAATTTTGACGCGGAGAATAGGTTTTGGTTTGGATTTTCATCGTTTTGGAGTAAAAACTCAGATGCAGATGCTGTAAGAGATAGAGGAGTGATGGAGCGAAGGAAGACCGAGATAAGGAACCAAATCTTGGAAACTGGGACCATAGAAACTAGCTCCCCACTCAGACTTAACCATAAGCCTTCTAGAAGCTCCACCATTTACTAAACTATCCCTTAGTATTACGTCTTCCACGAGAGCTTGTTTTATTTTGGGTCATAGAAAGGTCTGCCTTTGGAAGCCCAAAAAATAAAGAATGGGCCGGGTAGTCTTATTTATAAATCTCAATCAGACTTATTAAATCCATTTTCCACTAGTGACTCTTTTCATTCTTAAGGAAATAATCTTTGTTATGCACTTGTAAATCACATTGATGCAAGCTATAGGTCTAAAATCAGAGACCTTAGAAGGATTATCACATTTAGAAACTAAGGTAATAAAAGTGTTGTTGATCTCTTTTAAGATTCTAGACTTAGAGAAAAAAAATTGAATAGAAACAACAAAATCATCACCCACAATTGACCAACACAATTTGAAAAAATGTCTTGAAAACCCATCAGGGCCAGGAGCCTTGTTTGAGCCAATAGAAGAAAGAGCTAAGACAATTTCATCTCTAGTGACTTCTTTGATTAAACTCTCAGCAGTATCAGAATTAACAATAAAAGGAAAAAGTAAAGCATCTATACTACTAATATCAGAGTTAGTAGTACCTTCCTCATCAAATAGGTTCGAGTAAAATTCGATACATTCCTTAGCAATAGGAAGATCCTCATCCAAGACTTCACCAGAAGAAGAAGTGATTGATAAAATATTGTTTCTAGATCTTCTTTCCTTCATGGAGTTAAAGAAAAAGGAAGAGTTTGAGTCTCCAAGGTCTAACCACATGGCTCTAGACTTTAATTTTAACATTGATTCTTCATATTTAGCCAAAGAAGAGTACTTCTTAACAACATCTCTTTCTTTAGAAGCTACATGGGGACAAAGAGGTCTTTCTTGCACTTGTAATTGAGCTTGCTGCATTTCTTTTTTTTCCTCCAAAACCTTAGCAGACATGAACTGAAACTTTTCTTTCTTCCATTTTATAATAATGTGCTTCAGTCTTTTAAGCTTAGCCACTAAAACAAACATAGGGTTGCCATTAATTTTATGCATCCAATTATTCTTAATCAAGCTCAAGAAATCTGGCTCCTCAGTAATGAAATTATAGAATCTGAAAGGGGGAGGGCCATGTTTCCTCTTTTAAAAGATAGTAGCAATCCCAGGAGAGTGATCATATACACCATTAGTAAGAAATTCAGCTTTAGAGTCTTCAAACTAATTTATCCACTCCAAATTAACAAGAATTCCGTCCAATTTTGAAGCAATTCTTCCTTCTCCTTGTTGTTGATTACACCAAGTGAATAAACTCTCTGAATAATGTAATTCAAACAAACAAGAGTCTTGAATTCACTTTTGGAAGTCTGACATTTGACTAGAAGTAACAGTAGCCCCTCCCACCTTCTCATGAGAGTAAAGAATGGAATTGAAATCCCCCATTATCATCCAAGGCCTATTATTAAACTCAGCAAAAGCCACTAATTCATTCCACAGAGAAACCCTTTATCTTGGATCATTAAAACCATACACAAAAGTAAGAATGATATTAAAATTTCTAGAAGTAGACACATCCAGAAAGATAGTTTGGGAAGAAGTATGTAACACTGAAATAGTCACTTCTAAAGGATTTCAACCAATCCAGATTCTCCCTGAACTGTTATTAGTATAGTTATCCACAAACTTCCAGCCAGCTTGGATATTATTTCTTATCTGAACTTTATTAATTTCTTGAACATGAATTTCAAGAATGCCCACAATGGACAATTTAGTATGTCTGATTAAGCTACCTACTTATACATGTTTGAGGGGATCATTTAGACCCCTCAAATTCCAATATGCTACTTTAAACATTATTGGGAACATGAATATGAGGCTTCTTAAGTATACTAACCTTTTTTGGGTCAGTAGCTCTAACCTGCAATCCTTGAGAAGAAGGATTAGAAGAACTGGATTTACCAGGAAAATGAG
This sequence comes from Papaver bracteatum, assembly GCA_023529315.1. Taxonomy (NCBI): domain Eukaryota; kingdom Viridiplantae; phylum Streptophyta; class Magnoliopsida; order Ranunculales; family Papaveraceae; genus Papaver; species Papaver bracteatum. The sequence goes on from JAJJWX010002530.1 coordinate 15,831, forward strand.
TTCTAGCAGAACTACAAGAAAGAGAATCTTCCTTTGATACTGAAATATGAGTATCACTAGTAGTACCATTGCCATTATCTGTATTAGAAGTATGAGTAATATCCATCAACACCCAAGATGAAGAACCAGGATCTAAAGCAGTAAAGATATTATTAGTAGGTAAAGAGCATTAAATCACATTATGTTCCCTATTTTCATCATCACTCATATTAGCCACATAGGTAGAATCACTAACATCTTCAAGAATAACATCATCCTCCGCAGTTGTTTCTCTATTTCTTTTTGAGGCTTTAGACTGTTTCACCACCCAAACTTCCTTCACTTGAGTCTTTTGTTTTTCAGCAGAAGCTACAGCTGCAACAACAACAACTTTTTATATTTTATGCATAACACATCCATTTAAAGTATGTCCAAACACATGAAAATGTGTACATCGAGGAGGTTTCCATGAATACTCTACTTCAACTATAAATTTCTTAGTACCATCAACAACCACATGAATAGAAGTAGGAAAATCAAAATTAACATCAAATTCCACACAAACACGAGCATAGCTCATTCTAGTACGATTTAAAGTAACATTATCCATCATAATTGGTCTTCCTAGATAACTAGCAATTCTACTCAAGCCATCAAAATCCCAAAAATGAAGAGGAACTTTTCTAAAATTCATCCAGATTGGAACCGATTTTAATTCATCAATTTTACTTTCAATATCTGGATGTCATGGCTGTACCAAGAATAATTGATTGAAGATTGTAGATGGTGGATTTTCGACAAAGGCTAAAATCGTAAACCCATACTTATATGTACTCCTGATCCATCAATCAGACGAGTATTAAGGCTCATGTCTCTTATCGAAAGCATGAAAGATCATGCTATGAGAATATCTGACTGAGAATACTGTCTCTCGGAGTGTATATAGATATGTAGTCTCTCAACTGAGGCAACGGAATATCTCATGAATACTGAGAAATATTTACTTATATATAGAATCGAAAGATTAGACGGCTCCTAGACAGCTTGCCTGCTTGTATAGTGCAATAACGTCTTCAGGATGTAACAATGTTTTCCCTGACTATATGAAAGAAATATGATGCTTCAACAAGCTCATATCACTCAATTCCTGAATAATTAACGCTCCTAGACGATCGTACTAGTATAGAGCCATTAATTAATTATTCTCAAAGTCAATAGATTTATTAACTGAATCCCTGGAAAATATTCAATATTTTCATAATATTTCGTTACTTCAATTTATGGTTCTTCCCAGCAGAATTCCATGGGATGGTAATAAATATTCAACACACGGGCATCTGAGTTACCTTCGAGTAAGCCCCAACCAAAATGGTGTAGATGTATTCGACAAATAATGCATTAGCAAACACCTGAATGAACAAACAAGTATTACAAAATGCGACGAGACGATGGACCTATGCAAATAGGAAAGAAAATAATAAAATAATAGTCAAAGCGCTAGGGGACTAGCTCACCGGCCGGCCAGTCATGCCGTGACCAGTCCCACGCCCAAATTCTATATTTTGTCATATTTTATTATTTTCCTTGATTTCATGAAAATCCTTTCATTTGAATAAATATCCTTCGTTTTGAGGAAACTCCTCGGTTTCATGGTGTTTCCTTCACATTAAGGAAATAATATGAAATTAGGGAAAATATTGTGGGGCCGTGACTATTGGCCAACCGGCAATGCCTTGATCCCGGCCGGCCCAACACCTCATGGTTCCTCATTATTATTATTTTTTTATTTCCCTAATCTCATGAAAACTCCTTAATCTCATGATATTTCCTTGATCCCATGAAAAATAATAAAAAATTAGGGAAAACCCGTGGAACCGGGCCATAGCCGGCCGGTCACGCCCTAGCTGGCCCCACATGTTTTATTTTATTATTATTATATTTGTCATGTTTCCTGAATCCCATGAAATTCCTTGATTTCATGATATTTCCTTCAAATTAGGAAATTCCTTCAAATCATGAAATAATACATAAAATTAGGGAAAACTCACGGGACCGGGCCCTAGACGGCCAACCATGTTCAAGCCGGTCCCACAGTCTCTTATTTTATTATTATTATTTTTTTATGTTTTCTTCATCTCATGGGAACTCCTTGATTTCAACAAAACTCTTTGGTTTCAACAAAACTCCTGGGTTTTATCATATTTCCCTAAAATCATGAATATATTATAAAAAAATTAGGGAAAACACCGTGGGACCGGGATCCTTGGTCGGCCGGCCATGCTTTAATCATAGCTGGTCCCACACTTCATGATTCCCTCATTTTTGTTATTTTCCTCCATCTCATGAAGGTTTTTGACGGTTTTAGCAAAAATCCATGATCTCTTCATATTTTCTCAAAATGTTGCTCAAACGCACACCAGAAAATATCAAAATTCTAAGAATTGAGACACAAACATTCTGGTGACATGAGTATGTTACCTTGACTGACAATGTTATCTCTTTGGCTTGCAAGAATCTGGTCCCATGTATTTTCACAGTTTGACCTAATTTGCACAATTGCTCGTATTAGGTCCAAAACTCTTGCAAACAACTTAAAACTTCATGGAATTATCATTATTTGATCCCGTGATCACCCAGGGACGGTTTCATGACCCCTTGGTCAGTCCCTCATCTCTTCATAATTAATTAGGTTTTATCACCCGAGGCTCAGGCGAACATTATTTTAATAAATGATTAAACCAACATTTAATCATCCTTTCATCAGTAAGTCTTCAAGAGACCTTAATACTTGCTCACATGAGCACCTGGGGGCTACATGGTTGACCCATAATCCCATGTAGCCGGTCCATCTTCATTTCATGGTTAATTTTCAATAAAACATCAGTAAATCATCAATTGATCAAATTAGGGTTTTGAGTCCAAGGTTCATAATTCCAGATTCAAATGCTAATAATTTTACATTGATCTTATGATCAACATTTTATTTATTATACTCGATTCAGTTGCCAGTATTCTGATTTAATACTTTATTTGGGCATGCTACCAAATTTTTATCAGATGGGCAATATTTGCTCAGATCAAGGAATATTAGGTCAACTATCAATGTTTAACAATTCATCAAATGAGCAACATTCGCTCAGATCAACATTATTTATTCTCACCGATGAATATTGGTTCAACTATTAATAATCAGTAACTCATCAAACGAGCAATATTTGCTCAAATGATCAATACTTGCTCAAACCAAGGAATGTTGGTTCAACTATCAATATTCAACGATTTATCGAGTGAGCAATATTTGCTCACGTTAATTATCAATGTTTATTTACAAATTATACCTCTGTCTCAGCATACATGTTCAATTCATGAATCTCGGAACATTTTCAAATCACGTTCGACTCAACAATACAAGGACTCATCGTCCCATGAAGTCATGAAGTCAGCAAATGACTAACTAAATACACGCCTGCCTTGCAGATTCCATAATCACATGAGACGTAAATCGTGTCACATGGGGGGATATTAACTAGGGTTTTGGTCTGGCGGTCTACGGCATGTGTTCCATACACATGATGATAATATGGGAAAGTCTTGCAAGCAGTTGGAGGAGTTAACAAAGTAGTGGATGGAAAATCAACCAAGTCTCCGCACGTTGGGCAACGTTTTAACACGATTTCCACTTTCCCATTCTTTGATTCCACCAAACTGTCACACTTCATGAGATCGTGGTGTTTATAATTCTAGCAGTATAAATAAGACTCTGAATCATGATTAAAATAAGGATGATCTCATGTCAAACAGACAACATGAGATTAACAATCCAACTCTCAACATAGAAAATTCAACCATTCAGAACTTATCTTATTTTCAGAATACACAACACACCTACAATCTTCGATCACCATTGATCTCACACATTTCTCATCTTCCCTCCTACAGATCGACCCATTCTCTCTTGTGACCGAATTTATTCTGGAACGGCCATTGTCTTGGTTTAGGACGGAGTACTACAGATTGATCTCTCAAATTCAAAGCACTGCCTTCTTGCAGTGCATCTGTGTGAGGTTGAACATTTAGCTCGGTTCAAGGAGTCTCCTCCGTATGGACGTCTCCTCAATTCCGTAAAAACCAGCAAATCGTTTTGCCCCATCTACAGATTAGCAACCACAGTGGGAGATCATTCTCTCGGTTGCAATCTCACTTATCACAAAGATGGTTGGTCTTAGGTCCGGTTCAGTTACCAACCCGGATTCAACACCCGGTTTTAATATTGCAAGCTCTAGTGGTAATTCTAACACCACTCCTCCCGTGCAACCTGCCACCACCACTCCTCCAGTACAACCTTCCACTACCACTCCTCTGGTGCAACCCGCTACTACTACTCCTATGAACGCTGTTACTGGCACTGGGACCATCAATAATCCACTCTTCGGTCGGTCTCCTGAAGAAGTCAGGGAAAATCCACCTACCATAGGTGACCTCATGAAAGTGCAAGAAACTCTTGCCAAAAATCAGACTCATATGGCTACCACTCAAAATGAACTATTTTAACTATCTCAAGACTCTTACAGATAAGATGTCAGAGAAAACTCAAGAGAAAGGAAAAGCTAAGGAAAAGTATTCAGATGCTGATCCCAAAGTCACTCCGATCCATGTAGTAGATGATGAGGAAGTTCCTAAGGCTGCAGATAATCCACCCGCGAAAGAGCCATCCAGTTTTATCACTCGTGAAGACTTGGAACGACTTTTAGAGGATCATGTAAAAGATAAAACGCCTTCTGAGCATCGTTGCCAACCTCCATACCTTGCTGCTACGGAAATAATTTATTTACCTAAAGGTTACACCTCTCCAACCTTCACACTTTATGATGGAACATGCAATGCTCGAGAGCATGTCTCTCGATTCCTAGAAGCGTTGGGTGAACATGAACACAACCATACTGTCCGTCTGAAAGAATTCTCAAAGTCTCTCAAAGGTAGGGCATATACCTGGTATAACAACATCGTACCAGGAAGCATCAAAAGCTGGTGAGAAATGGTTAATGCTTTCTACAGGAAATATTTCTTCGTTTCAGAGCAAATCACCCTCTCTGACCTCAGAAGGATGTTTCAAAGGAGCAACGAATACCCTAATGATTATGTGAAAAGGTTCAAAGTTAAAGCCTTGGATTTCCATGATCCGAACGTCACAAAGAAACAACTTTTGGATTTGTGCATCAATGGAATGATTCCATTATATAGATCCCTATTGGAAAATCTCAAGTTCCAGACCTTCTTAGAACTTCATGAAGCGGCCAAGAGATCAGCAACTACTGCACCTGCTTTATTGGAAAGGGCTAAGACTACAAAATCTGAAGAACCACGAGAGACTTGAGGTAGCAGACGTTTAATCAACAAACAATACAGCCTCCAACCTTCCACAAATGCTGTTACGGAAGGGAACAAACGAAAGTCTAAGCCACTGCGCAAGCATGCTTCCTCAACTCCTGCAAAGATACGAAGGAAACATAATGCGAAAATTCCTGCTCAACACACAGAAGTTGATCCAGAGGCATCTGATTTCCCCTGCTCTAATGAAGAAGTTATTGAGCTTCTAGATGCATGGGTTCAAGACGGCGCAATCAAACTGCCTTATGTCAAGAAAGAACCAACTGAAGAGGCCATGGAAAACCCTCACTACTGTCGCTTTTATAGGTTCGTCAACCATCCCACAAGTGATTGCAGAACTTTGAAGCGCATATTTAAAGAAAAGGTCAAGTCAGGAGAACTCAACTTGGGGACTGAAGGAGTGCACGGGGATCCTCTCCCAGTCAGAACCTTTACTCTTTCTAAACCACATGTCAAAGAAGGAGTTCAATCTTTAATCGAACACGTATGTGAATTGCTATACTTATCAAAGGCTCAAAGGGAAGACATGTTCGCCGCGCTGAATCACATCGTGTCAGGGAAGCGTTTATTGATTCGAGAAGCATTTTCTGAGCCTCTCTCAAAGACAGACAAAGAAATGTATGACTGGGGACTCCTCACCACATTCCATCTCAAGGGAAACGAGTTCAAACGAGCATTGATTGATGTTGGCACCGCTGTCAATATTATCCCTCTGAAAACTCTTAGATTTGCTGGCATCACATGACAGGAAGCCATTCATGCTTCAGTAACAATCACAGATCATGAAGGAACACCCAGAGACGCTTATGGCCACATTACACTCAAGGTGAACATAAACTCAATCTGGACTGAGATAAAATTTTACATAATCCGAGAAGATCCAGGATATGACATGGTCCTTGGACGAGCATGGATTCATGATGGAAAGGTAACACCAACACCTTCAATTGCACATCTCTCTGTTGAAGAAACCTCTGATTCAGAAGAAGAAAAAGAAGACATTTCACCATTCAAGTATCTAAAGGAGGTCAAAGCCCTGACGGAGCTAACACAAGAGCTTGAAGAAAATGCAAACGCTTTCATCAAAAGATTTCATACTCAGGCAAGTCTTATTCCTCCTTATATTCCCATATCATCAATTTTCAAATATGCTTATTTGGTCGGAGGGCTTCACTCCGCCAATAATTTAGCAATTGCAAAATGCTATGAATGGATAACCTCACCTCAGCAATATTTCACCGAATGGATAAGCTCCGAGCTTCTTCAAATCGAGCATACCATCAAAAGGTTTATTGCTGAAGACGTAACCAAGCATGACAAACAGTATTTAAAATACTCTCTCCCGCACGAGTGTCCATACATACCGCATCCATGGAACTCCACTATACGAGGAATTCCAAATCAACAGAAGATATTCATAGCACAGGCTGTCAAGCCTAACAAATTCCAGGAAGGAGATTTAGTTCTCAAAGCAACTAAGCTAATTCCCGTTCTGCAAAGAATTCCAACTGGGAAGGACCCTTCATGATCTCTAAGTCTGTTGCTGGTGGATACTAAAAATTGATCAACATGGATGGCAAGGAAAGTGTGGCCATAATACACGAAAATTGGCTCAAGGTCTTTGACGTATGAGGTTTTGGATATTTGAAGTATTGGGCACAACGTCCAAAATATTTGGCATTTAGAGTTTTCTTTCATTGTATTTCAATACCTCCAAAATGTTTGCAATACTTGCATTCAGTAATTTAAATCCATCAATTTATCAAAATTCGGTCTACTTAAAGAAAATCTCTACCAAATCCAAATAAAATCCTCAATCATCTACTTATTCAAAACCAGAAATAAAACCTCACATCTCTCAGAAGTTCAAGAAATTATGAAAAGAAATCAAAGGAAATCAGCAAAGATTTTTTTTTTTCTCCTCTGCATCCTTCAAGACTTATAAAGTCGCCTTCTCCATGTTCAGCTCTTCAGTCAGTCTGGAAATTTTGTCTTCCTTCTCCATCAAAGAATCATTGGGAAAGGGTATGTTATTTTCACATGAGTCCTTAATAGCATTCATCTTCTTACGAAGCCACTTCACGTTGAAGCCAAGTCTTTAAAAATTCTCCAAGTTGAACTCCCAATCAAAGAGTACATCTGGAGTCACAGTACTTTTGGCTCTGGTGCATATATCATTTACAACATGCAAGATAACACTTACTTGCATTGTTAATGAGTAAGCACGCTTTGGGTCTCTAGTAACGACGATGTGACCAAATTTCTTCCATATTTTCTCGTACAAGTTGACATAACCAATGGGAACGCTAAATCCACTAACTAGTCTGTAGTATGGGAGTAATGTATCAAACGGAGGGCCAAAATCAACTCCTTCACTTGGGTATTCGTGCACCACTATACGGTTTTCCATCACTGGAGCAATTTCTACAGCAGCAGCTTCTTTAGTCTATTCTACTCGCGGCTCAGTTCCTTTCCCCACTGAAGCAACAAGAATCGAAGTCTCGCTCTATTTAATTGCTTCAATAACAACACTACCATGGCCTTTAAGTAGATATGGTTTCCTATTTATCAACAATCCCAGGGTTGCTCGTTTCATCATTATTAATTGGCTCTTTCATTCTCAACTTCAGTATTTTGCACCTAATACGAAGATTACATGAGATTAGGGTCATCTAAGCATGAAACCAAATGAAATCATGAACTACAGCATACAAGTGGTCTAACATCATCAAAGTTCTTTATTACACATGCTAGACGTTAGCAAATAACATGAAAGTCGCAAGAACTCGTTTTACAACAAGCCCGCCTAGGGAGATTTTACACTGCCCTGTACAAGAAGATGAACTGGGAGCAGTTTCTAAAGAATTGAAGGTTGAGTTATATACCATTCTCTTCGTATAGATGTTATCTAAAACATATAAAAATTTCATAGCAATCGGATAAACGAGCAAAAGGTTATGGTCGAAACTCTGGACTACATGACAGCTGAAAATCTTCTGAAAGTCTCATGGATGTTTACTGTTTCGTCGATTTCGACTCCTAAACATGCTTAAAACTCAAAAATATTCTTTAATAAATCTTGGAAATTTCCTGGGCATAAAGATACATATGCGGATCATGAAAATCTGACTTCATACGAAGATTTTACGGCATTTTTGCTAAAATGCTGAGTTCTGAATTTTCTGGTGACGTATTTTCGGCAAAACTTTTCATATATTCACATGCATTCTCATTCATTCAGTCATAGATCAACAAGTTTATGCTTCTATGGATAAAATACAAGAGAAATACTTACTTGGGTGGCCTCTGAAGTGCTCAAAGAACCAGAATGGCTCACACCGACATCGACAACACCATTACTTTCATTCGGTTTTGAACCCTGGGAGTTTTCTTTATCACCATTCTTCGAGCGAGCATCACTAGTACTCTCCACTTCCATGGAAACATCCTCCTGGATATATTCTCAACAATTAGCATTTTATTATCTAAACATCATAATTTGCTATATGAATAAATACTTACTTCAGATCCTTCTTCAACACCTGAGTCAGAAACTGTCTGCCCAGCAGCAGAAAACTGAAGACCGTCAATACTCGATGAAGTAAAATTCTGCAACTGAATAGCAAAGGTTGATTTCAAGATCCTAATTACACGGACGAGAAGAAGTCATGATAAAAGAAATAGCGATAACTCACCAAACAAGTCACTGGGGACTTTATGGTGTTAGGTAACATCTTATAATTCTTGCTACTGCCTTCTCCGCCATGAACTGTCGCTTTAGCTTCTGAGAGGTTTACATCAATACGCGGTCTTACATTATGACCGCCCTGTGAAAATAAAATTTTGATGCAATAATCAAAATACAATCGTCATAATCTTATGAATACTTCGTAAAATACTTACTTGTGAACATCCTGGAGATGTTTTCCGTTTATCACTACTACCAGGGAAATGTTTCAATCTTGGTCGAGTAGCAATCATCTCAGGAGAAGGAGGCTCCTTCACTAAAGGTTGACCAACTCTCACAAAATCAAGTAAACGCTTGAGTTGTTGATCCCAAAAGTTTATGTAACACGAAGTTACATATGAAATTCTCTCAGAACTGGGGAACCAGAATTCGCTTCCTTCCACATGTGCGGTCCAGACGGGTCATGAGATGATCAACTGAGGGTTTTTATCTTCTAAAAGTCGGAACACACTGATCCATACCCATTTGCTGAGCCTCCCTATCAATATTGTATTCTTCCACTGAGAATTCACCATGCATTATGGATATTAGATAACCGGGAGTGCAACTTAGCATAAAATCTCTCTCACCGTCATCCAAATCAGCACCAGATTTCAAAGTCATGCTCTCTTCATCATTAAAAGTTCTCAACTGAGAGATGTAAGGGGGAACTGATACCCATGGGCGGAAGTTGAATTCAGATTCACGATCCAGAACATTAACGAAGCGAGTCTTCAGTCGAGGTTGCTTTGTGGACCAGCGCATGATCCTGACATTATTTTTCTCAGTGAAAACATGATGAGCATTAGTATTCAATCCTTGCAAAATGGTACGTGGAATAGGTGCATAATTCTTGAAGTGCTCCCACATCAAAGCTGGAAGAAACATTGTATTAGCATAACATTCAATCTTCATAAAACCATTCGAGATGCTAGAGTCCATGATCAAGAAGTCCAAGTTAGAGTACAAATAACCTAGGAACAAGCTACCTATTGGGAGTTGCTCACCCTGATCCATCTTAATCGCAAAAGGAATCACAAACGGCTTCAAAAAATTCCCAGCATCTTCAAACACATATCTGGACAGCCATAAGCATAACAAAGCAGCAATAGATAACGTACCATTAATATGCCACTCCAAAGGAGTATCTCTTGGCCACCAGTGTATCAACCAATGAGTATAAAAACTTTTGCTACCAGACGCCTTATTAATCTCCTCTATCGTGGTTATCAAGATATTAGAAATTTCCACTTCCTCTGGTGAAGAAAGATTTTTAGGAAGATTTCCTGTGATTGGGAGATGCAACAAAGAAACTACATCTTCTAAAGTAATGGTAAACTCCCCCCGTCTGCATATGAAAGAGTGAGTTGGAATACACCATCGAGCAAGTAGAGCTACAATACCCCGTGCATCATCAAAAATGAACAAATCTCCAGATGCCTGAATAGCTCGCATTACTCGTGCATCATACAACTTAGCTCGAACATAAGGAAAACCCAGCATGTACCTCGCCCATCCAGAAAACTTGCTTGAATTCAATGATTGATGCATAAAAATATCCTCGTTCAAGACAGAACCTAAGGGTTGCCTGAGGGGTCACTAATTTTTTCTGAGTAACCTCTCTGGGATTTATCAGAAGACGAAATGCTAGAGTTTTGAGACGCTTTTCAGGAACTTGATCTATGAAGAATGCATCCTTTATGTTTGGAACGTTCTTGATTCCAGGAGTTTCATCTTCGCCAATGGAAGTCTCATCCGTGCATGAATCATCCATATAGGCATCATTATCCATGTGTGAATCTTCCCTAGAAGCATCATTGTCCACACACATATCATCTCTGGAAGCATCATTGACTTGAGAATCAAACATCCTTACAAAGTAGTTGTAACGTGCACACAATACTTCGCTTCAGTATACCGTTCATACAAGATGCAAACGTCTACAAAATGGTAATTCTCAACTCTTATCTTTTTACGATTCCACTAGTGATAGTGATTGTAATGCAAGATTTAACACTTCAAAACTTGCTCGTTTCTTCAAATCTACAAATGACGAGCATAAACTCAGATTTTCATAAAATCATGAATCATTATACTGCGTAAGCATTAACCATGGAATTATGAAAACTAAAGCATTATTTCATCATAAATAATTGTTTACTTATAAAGGTTACACAAAACTCAAGTTTTGATTTATATTTATATTTTTATATATATAAATATATATATACGTGATTAACTCACGTAAAAAAGAAGAAGAAGAAACGTTTTGATGTGAGCAAGGCTCACTGAATAAAATTCATGGGATAGTCCACGGTTTCATAAAAAAATCCATGAACATGCCATGGTTTTATATATAAAAAAAATCTTTTCCTTCGTACGATTTTCTTTCTTTGAAACGAAGGTGTATTTTGGTTTTGTGAAAGCTCACACCTTTTCAAGATAAAGTCTTAATTTACATGAAAGCTCATAAACAAAATTTTATCACTGGGCACAAGTTCATATATATATAAACTTCCTTCATGTCATCATCATTCCTTAAAACGATGGTTTATGTCGGATTCGTGAAAATTCACCTTTTCATGATAAAACTTTAATTCACATGAAAGCTCATAAACTTAGTTTTATCACTAAACCTAGGTCTACATATATAAATAAAAATCTCTCATAAATCAGGGATTATTATTAGTTTTCAGAACTAACGATCAAACGAACATACGTTTTCAAAAATGAGGGTTTTCGACGAAACCTACACTCATATATGCACATGTGTATAACTTTATCATGATCAAGATATGAACAACTCATAGAACTCATGAACGTCAAAAAAAAAATCACCTTGTTCTGGCGCATGATGCCGGAAATTTAACGATGGTGATCGGTGATCGAGATCGATCAGCAATGCCAGCGTGAAAATTTTCTCCCTCTCCTATGCGCGGGTGTGAAGATGATGAAGGGATCAAAGCACTGGTCGTGGAAAAAAAAAAGGATTAATTACTTTTATAACGAATTTTTTTCTCCAAAACCTAATTTTATAAGGATTTCCTTATTAGACCCGGCCCGCGAATCCTAAAACGACCAAGGTCCCGTCGTCCAAATCAGCGATTCAACACCAATTTATTCTCGTCTAAAGATGATTTATCATGCCACTGAGATCTTCATTCAAGTTGTGGTCTGCCCGTGCTATCAAAATCTGGTAAAGTCTTAACTTACGACTTTCAAATACTTGCACTGTTTATGACCGGAAAATCACCATTCAATACTGACTGAGGAACACGGATTTCCTCACTAAGTAGGAGACTTAATGTATATGGTGGATTTTCAACAAAGGCTAAAATCGTAAACCCATACTTATATGTACTCCTGATCCAACAATCAGATGAGTATTGAGGCTCATGTCTCTTATCGAAAGCATAAAAGATCATACTATGAGAATCTCTGACTGAGAATACTGTCTCTCGGAGTGTATATAGATATGTAGTCTCTCAGTTGAGGCAATGGCATATCTCATGAATACTGAGCAATATTTACTTCTATATAGAATCGAAAGATTAGACGGCTCCTAGACAGCTTGCCTGCTAGTATAGAGCAATAACGTCTTCAGGATGTAACAATGTTTTCCCTGACTATATGAAAGAAATATGACGCTTCAACAAGCTCATATCACTCAATTCCTGGATAATTAACGATCCTAGACGATCGTACTAGTATAGAGCCATTAATTAATTATTCTCAAAATCAATAGATTCATTAACTGAATCCCTGGAAAATATTCAATATTTTCATAATATTTCGTTACTTCAATTTATGGTTCTTCCCAGCATAATTCCATGGGTTGGTAATAAATATTCAACACACAGGCATCTGAGTTACCTTCGAGTAAGACTTGACCAAAATGGTGTAGATGTATTCGACAAATAAGGCATTAACAAACACCTGAATGAACAAACAAGTATTTCAAAATACGACGAGACGATGAACCTATGCAAATAGGAAAAAAAATAATAAAATAATAGTCAAAGCGCTAGGGGACTGGTTCACCGGACGGACAGTCATGCCGTGACCAGTCCATGCCCAAATTCTATATTTTATCATATTTTATTATTTTCCTTCATGAAAATCCTTTCATTTGAACAAATATCCTTCGTTTTGAGGAAACTCCTCGGTTTCATGGTGTTTCCTTCACACTGAGGAAATAGTTTAAAATTAGGGAAAATATTGTGGGGCTGTGACTATTGGCCAACCGGCCATGCCTTAATCCAGGCCAGCCCCACACCTCATGGTTCCTTATTATTTTATTATTATTTCCCTAATCTCATGAAAACTCCTTAATCTCATGATATTTCCTTGATCCTATGAAAAATAAAAAAAAATTAAGAAACCCGTGGGACCGGGCCATAGTCAGCGGTCATGCCCTATCTGGCCCACATGTTATATTTTATTATTATTATATTTTTCATGTTTTCTTAATCCCATGAAATTCCTTGATTTCATGATATTTCCTTCAAATTATGAAATTCCTTCAAATCATGAAATAATACATAAAATTAGGGAAAACTCACAGGACTGGGCCCTAGCCGGCCAACCATGCTCAAGCCAGTCACACACGTCCCTTATTTTATTATAAATATTTTTTATGTTTTCTTTATCTCATGGAAACTCCTTGATTTCAACAAAACTCTTTGGTTTCAACAACATTCCTTGGTTTTAACAAACTCCTGGGTTTTATCATATTTCCCTAAAATCATGAATATATTATAAAAAATTAGGGAAAATACTGTGGGACCGGGATCCTTGGCCGGACGGCCATGCTTTAATCATAACCGGTCCCACACTTCGTGATTTCCTCATTTTTGTTATTTTCCTCCGTCTCATGAAGGTTTTTGACGGTTTTGCAAAAATCCCTGATTTCTTCATATTTTCTCAAAATGTTGCTCAAACGCACACCAGAAAATATCAAAATTCTCAGAACTAAGACATGAACATTCTGGTGACATGAGCATGTTTCCTTGACCGACCAAGGTTAGCTCTTTGGCTTGCAAGAAGTCGGTCCCATGTATTTTCACAGTTTGACCTAATTTGCGCAATTGCTCGTATTAGGTCCAAAACTCTTCCAAACAACCTAGAACTTCATGGAATGATCATTATTTGATCCCGTGACCACCCAGGGCCGGTTTCATGACCCCTTGGTCGGTCCCTCATCTCTTCATAATTAATTTGGTTTTATCACCTGAGGCTCAGACGAATATTATTTTAATAAATGATTAAACCAACATTTAATCATCCTTTCATCAGCAAGTCTTCAAGAGACCTGAATACTTGCTCACATGAGCATCTGGGCGCTACATGGTCAACCCATAATCCCATGTAGCCGGTCCCTCTTCACTTCATGGTTAATTTCCAATAAACAATCAGTAAATTATCAATTGATCAAATTAGGGTTTTGAGTCTAAGATTCATAATTCCAAATTCAAACGCTAATAGTTTTACATTGATCTCATGATTAACATTTTATTTATTATACTCGGTTCAATTGCCAGTATTCTGATTTAATACTTTATTTAGTCATGCTACCAAATTTTTATCAAACGATCAATATTTGCTCAGATCAAGGAATATTGGTTCAACTATCAATGTTTAACAATTCATCAAATGAGCAATATTCGCTCAGATCAACATTATTTATTCGCATCGATGAATATTGGTTCAACTATTAATAATCAATAAGTCATCAAACTAGAAATACTTGCTCAAACCAAAGAATGTTGGTTCAACTATCAATATTCAACGATTCATCGAGTGAGCAATATTTGCTCACGTTAATTATCAATGTTTATTTACGAATTATACCTCTGTCTCAGCAGACATGTTCAATTCATGAATCTCGGAACATTTTCAAATCACGTTTGACTCAACAATATAAGGACTCATCGTCCCATGAAGTCATGAAGTCAGCAACTGACTAACTAAATACACGTCTGCCTTGCAGACTCCATAATCACACGAGACGTCGATCGTGTCATATGTGGGGATATTAACTAGGGTTTTGGTCTGGAAGTCTACGACACGTGTGTTCATATATACGATGAGAATGTGAGCAAGTCGTGCAATCAGTTGGAGGAGTTAAAAAAGTAGTGGATGGAAAATAAACCAAGTCTCCGCACGATGAGCAACTGGTTTTAACACGATTTCCACTTTCCCATTCTTTGTTTCCACCAAAATGTCACACTTCATGAGATCGTGGTGTTTACAATTCTAGCAGTATAAATAAGCCTATGAATCATGATTGAAACAAGGATGATTTCACGTCAAACAGACAACACGAGATTAACAATCCAACTATCAACAGAGCAAATTCAATCATTCAAAACTTATCTTATTTCCAGAATACACAACACACCTACAATCTTCGATCACCATTGATATCACACATTTCTCAGCTTCCCTCCTACAGATCGACCAATCCTCTCTTGTGACTGAATTTACTCTGAAACGACCATTGTCTTGGTTTAGGCCGGAGTACTACAGATTGATCTCTCGAATTCAAAGCACTACCTTCTTGCAGTGCATCTGTGTGAGGTTGAACATTTCGCTCGGTTCAAGGAGTCTCCTCCGTACGATCGTCTCCTCAATTCCGTAAGAACCAGCAAATCGTTTTGCCCCATCTACAAAGATATACATAGAAACATGTTCTAATACAGTCGAACGATCTTCATCATTATTGAAATAAAAAATAAACGCAGATTCACCATGAATAGTAAGAGAATAGCTACCTTTAGGCTTCCAGGCACGTTCAGTAACTCTTTTGACCAGATTATAAGCTAAACGCTTTCCAACAAAGACTCCTACCACCAAATGTTCACATCGCTTGATTTTAGGTTCAAGATCAAGTCCATTCACAACCACCACTATTGACCATCAACCAAAGTAGTAGGAACAAATTTCATTGTAGCCGCCAGAGAAGGGTCTTTTCGTCCATGGAACAAAGAAGAAGACCAAGTTTTACCAGCCACCACTGAACTAGTAATCAGAGAATCAACCAGAGGATTCTCACTTAAAGCCATAACACTATTAGATCTATATTGATCTCCCAAAGAAGAGCTAGCTACCTCCTGAGAGATGGAAGATATCGGCAGAAAGGGCGACGGAGGAGAAACCTCCATACCACCAGATGGTGGAGACACGGTGGAAACCCTAAGAACCAATAAAAAAGCACCACCAATAGAATCGCACCACCCCATAGCTTCTATCTCTCCTCACTTGAATAGGAATATAGACAAATTTACAAACCAACTTGCAGTTGACGATAGATTGGTGAGGTAAGAATAATACTATGTTTAAGATGATATCTTCATGTAGTTTCTTCATCCATCTTAATAATCAAATTAAAGATATGCAATAATTAAATTCAAAACCTGATGAAAATCCAAGAATTAAAAGTAGTTAGATCACCCACTACACCATGTTTTATTATCTGCAACCGGCGGCAACTGAAGATCTGGACGTCTGAGATCACCCACCTAATAAGAAAAGATGTGTATTTATAAGCAAGACATGAATTAGAATCCTGGATAGTGTTTATTTTTAGAAATCTGAATCTAGTAAGGTCGGAAGGAAAGAAAATAGCGGAGAGATGAGAATTGGGCCTGAGAATTTGGTTGTTGGGAAGATGAGTTAGGCCTTTTTTACATCTAGAAATTTGATGGTTTTGTAGTGAAGTGGGACATAACGGTTGGTTTTGACAAGTGAGGAGGAAATATTCAAAGAGAAATGTTTTTATCGTGTCGGAATTGATTAACGCCAAGAATTTGTTCAAAATACCCCAATTCAATTAGTATTAATCCAATTCGGACTCGTCAAACTTCAAGAATTTTTTATCGGTTTTCATGTTCATTACATCACCCCCAAAAAAAAATTCATCACCCCCGAATGCATTTTAGACATATAGGTTCATGTATATTTCCCTCTTGAAAATGGTGTTTGACCAAAATTGTTTTTTTTCCCCAGGGCTGCCAACGTATCCAGGTGTTTATGGGTAAAAACTATTTCCGCTGATTTTGGTAATTTTGGGTGTGCAGATGAGAAATGAATCTAAACCCAAAATAAATGCATTGCACAGGAGTGCTTTTGATTCGAGAGATCAATCTATACTATTCTGGCCTAAACCAAGAAATGGTCATTCCATACTTGCTTCGGTCACAAAGTGAAGGAGATGGGGTTGATCTTAGGAAGGAAAGCAAAGAAGGTGTTGAGATGGTGAAGGTGTCGGCTATTTATGACTTGTATCAGAATGGTGGTTTTTGGATATTGATGACAACACTTGGATTTTTCTGTGCCATGTTCGTCTGTGTTTTTGGAAATAGGCAAAGGACCTATTTATACAAGTCATAGAGCGCAAACCCTAATCTCGTAGGAAGTTGAGGAAGTTGAATGATGGAGAGTGGGGTAGTGTGGGTAATTTCACAATCACGTCTTAGCCCACTCCTCCATAATCGTTAACCATCCATGCTCATTGACACGTTCTTGTGATGGCGTGTTGTACGCTGCACGCTGTAAACCGCCAGACCAATGCCCCAGTAAGCATCCCCCAGTTTATGACATGTTTGATATCCCGAGTGTGGATCGTGGGACCCACAAGAAGTAGCATACGCTGCTAAGTTAAATAACTGAGTTATTTAGGAAATCGATATTCAAGAAATATCGTGCATACTCTATGCATGTAATGCATCGAATATGCATAAAGCATCGCTATTTTAAAGCTTAACGAGTGAGTCGCAGATTAAGCGTCTTAAAAAAATGCATGTTTAGCCATCTTCGAATGATCATTTGGAGGCTGCACAGGCAAGCCCTCCCTTGGCCGATCACTCCATGTGGTAGAGTGAAGGATGATAATCACCATGACACCTTATTGACCATTTAACTCCTAGCATGGGCTTCCCAACCAAGCTGGTAGAGTTGGACGGACGAGATGATATATGACGCTTAGCTTGACCGAAACCAAGCATGGGAGACGTTTTGGCGGGACCGACGGGGCGTGCGTGTAGATGTATTGCCGGTGTCCATGTCCATACCTCATTGTCTCATGAAGGTACGATCTACGCCATTCAATTTGACCGGCAAAGAGGAGTGTCTGAGATCGATTTGCGATAGGAATCCTATGACGCAAAGGTTTCTTAAAGGGGCGCGGCATGCCACCTTCAAGTCGTGCTATTCGAGGCGTCCAGCCCTGCTTTATTTTGGTCGGTCAGTCACAGAATAGGTGGGCCCACAGTGATCATGTTGATATTCTCCGGACCTCCTTAGTCTGCACCTGCACCCTTCATCCAAGTTGGAAAATATGGACGCTCGTGATCGATTAACGACACATGTAACATGCCGCAAACCCTAATCAGGGTTTCATGCCGATCACGTGCACGCTACTTTGGCCGGACGTTTTGTCAGGACATGCTCCTCTCTTGAGGAGGCCGATTACGTGGGACCAATATTGGGCCGGCGGTGAGAATGCTGGTACATGTCCCACGGTCATAGGCTTGATCTAATCCATCCAAACATGCCGATGAAGTTGGATGGTTATGATCAATTTAAGACACTAATGGAATTCCGCGACCCTTTAAAGCATCACGCCAGCCATGTTTTGAGCAAACATTTATTGCTCCATGGATTTGTCATGAGAAAACCGATCGGGCAGGGATAGAGTGGGCCACCAATGTGAGTGTTGGTGCCTCCTCCATCCTTCATGGTGTGATCCAAGCCGTCCAATCAAGCTAGTGAAGTTTGACGGTCACGATCGTTTTGGGACTTCCTAAAGCAGTCTTGCTCACTAGAGCTTCTTACAAAAGCAACGTGGCCACCCTACTTTAGGGTTGGAATTTTGTAGCTTTTTGGGGGTATTGCATGCGTTCGACCGGCCAGGGAATAAGCGGGCCCGGTGGTGGTCATTGCAACGATCGCCTGCGCCTGCTAGGGTTCATCTAGGCTAGATAAATCATGCGGCCAACTTGCGTGGCCGTGATCATTTTTGAGACTGACATGGATAGTCCATATTTCCCTTAGGAGATTAAAAATGCTCAATCGGGCTAATATAACACACTGAGAGATGATTCTCTTTGTTAGAGAATGGTATAGCTTGTACGGGTATTTCGTGCATACCTCACTATTGATACTTGGATATTCATGTTACTCTGCTGAGAGTAACAATCAGTCATTATGTCGCACCAATAATGAGAGTCCTGCTAAGAACAACACATGAAATACAAGGCAATTCATGCATTAATTAATAACGCTATAAATTTACAGGGTATTTGGGATTGTTGCTACATGCTCCATCCTGGATGAATTTGTGTATTTAATTCACATAATATTTCGGATTGTTGCTACATACTCCATTCTAGGTGAATTAATAAAGCGAAGAGGTACTCATCACTTATCAAACAGCTTTATCCTATGCAAGATATTAGCGCATTAAACTTGGCTTTACAATTTTAGCCTTTGAACCAAATCCACCCTCAACATTAAGTCCCATGCCTAGCACATAATGGTTACACTATTGTAGGGTAGGCATTAGATGGTGACATATACAACGTAAGAAGACAAGATAAAAGAAGTTTACCTGGAAGTACTATGGTCGGTCATGTTAGCAATCATCCACGCAAGTATGCCAGGCGTGATTTTAGGCCTTGGTGGGACCGGTGAACTTCCTTGGGCGTTCCATCTAGGAAAGGAACTTTCCTTCTATTAGGATTCCTCCAGCGTGGGTGTTTGTACATTGCTGGTAAAATTGCACATATCCAACGGCTTCTCCGACCTTGATTAGGGTTCAAAAGAAAGCACGACTTGGTCGGTGTTGAATCCTCATATATCGGGTAGACTTCACCGCAGACGCTTTAGTCTTCCTTTAGGGTTTCCTCAACATATATGTATATGTAGGGATTTTGAACCACTTTTACAATTTTGCGATAGGATTTTCTTGCAGAAAATCCATTTCTTCATCATGTCACACAACAGTGGATCGTCTTTTTCATACCATCCAGGGTCTTTTGCTAAATGTGCATGACCTGCATCTGGGTCTCATGATGAATCCCCTGCTCGTGTTATCCGAGTTAAGAAGATCATATCGGTTCATTCCTATTTTCATTTTATTTTCTGAACAGTTGCTTGTTCTTCGTGATCAGGCGAATAATCCTCCTTTTTTTTTGCAGAGATACCCTACTGGAACATGCGTGACGGTTATCGACGATGACGACTTAACTAGTCCTCTTACTTCAAACTAAAACACGCATATCTACACGGACCTTGAAGATGCTGATCTGGGTATCTCATCTTATGATTACCCTAACGCGGGTCTTTTATTCGATATCCATATGAAATGCCTATCTTCCAGTTACCGAGCTGTCGATGGATTCTTATTTCGAAAGGAGTTTGCTCCTTTGTACACAAAGGTATGGAGAAAGTATGGCCACATCGCGACCGGCATTGTTCATCTTCTTTGGTCACCGCGGTAAACTGCCTCATTCCCATGATTGATGAGATGGAGAATATCTCTACCCGCAACATTGCTGAATCAAACCTTAAAAAGTGGGAGAACATGATATCTACCTACAAATTCATGGAGTTCAACGTGGGCTGGTTGCGGCAGCGTCTTGATATCATCAAGATTGATCGAGCTAGTATCCTCGTGAATGTAGTTCCCGCTGCGAAATTTATCTTAGAGGAGGAGAAGGCCCTGGCTGCAGAATCAGAGAAGGTGGAGCAGGCATTTCAAAATTTAAAGAATAGGACAAAGAGATACCAAACTAGGCTGAAGATGATGCTATCAAGGAACTACAATCTGCTGGATGACCTCTTCTAAGCCATTCTCCCTTCTTTTTGAACATTCTTGAGAAATAAATTGCATTGGTTTTTTGGTAGATGGATAAAGTTTTTATTTTTATTCATTGACGTTTTTGAATAAATTGATAATTTAAATGTGTAATGAAAATTCATGTATTGTCATGTCTTGGGAAAGTAACGGGACAATGATCAAGCATGGTATGCCTTGAGCCATTTTCCGTTAATGACTGCTTCTAACTTGCCTCCATCCACCTTAATAATTTTGTAGTAGCCGGTATCGTGAGCCTTGGTAATCACGTAGAGACCTTCCCATTTTGGAGATAATTTTGGTGCAGAAATGTCTTGCTGAATGTGCCTGGCTGTCTTCAGGACCAAATCTCCTACTTTAAAAACACGTTGCTTCACAGTCTTGTCATACGCCCTGGAGATCCTATTTATGTACACCTGAGCACGTTCATCTGCTTTGTTTCTTCTGGAATCCAGAGTGTCTAACTCAGTTATTCTTGAGTTAGATGCTTCAGCCTCGTTCCAGTGGACCCCACTTGATGTTGTAATCCTTGATAACGGAATCTTTATTTCTGCTGGGAGGATCGCGTCCACCCCGTAAATAAGTGAATATGGAGAAACCCCAATGTAACTTCTAGGTGCCATCCAATACGCCCATAGCGCCATCAGTAGCTTCTCGTGCCACTCTTTGGGGTTGTCATGTACTGTTCGACTGAGAATCCGAATTAATGTTTTGTTGGTGCTTTCAGCCTGTCCATTTCCTTGAGGATAATAAATGGTGGAGAAGACCTGTTTAATCCCATATTCTTCAAGAAACTCTCGTACATGTTTTTTGGCGAAGGGGGTGCCGTTATTAGGGATAATGTGTTTAGGCACACCAAAACGACAAATGATATACTCCTTAATGAAGGCCGCAATCGTTGCTCATGTAGTTCCTCGTAGAGGAATAGCCTCAACCCATTTGGTGAAATATTCTGTCACGGTTATGATATACTCATGCTGCTTTGATGACGACAGATTGATCTTCCCAATAATGTCAAGTCCCCAGCTGTAGAACGGGCACGGACTGCTTATCGAGTATAAAGGAGTGGAAGGTGCGTGAACGAGATTCCCATAAATTTTACATTCGTTGCTGATAGGTGTAGAATACACCGTATTTACTATCTAGTAGTTTATGATTTCTTTGCTATTTTTCTTGTAAATTATGTATTTTACGTGTGTTTTTGAGTTATTAGGTACTCTGGAGTCGCACGGAGGAAAAGGAGAAGAAATCGTTCAATTTGAGATAAAAGGGCAAAAAGGTCATTTCAGGGGCGAGCATTATCTGGAGTCCAGTCAAGGTTAAGGGGCAACTCTTTTTGGGAAGAATTATAAAAGGAGTCCATTCAAGGTTAAGGGGAGGCCAATAGGCTAGCCCTTATCAGAATTAACCAACTGTTATAGGGCACCAACTTGGGGTGTATTTTATCTGGGATGTTTTAATCACACCCGCCTCATAAACTTACATCGAGATGGATTTATTTCGATTCATTTAACCTAAAATTGAGAGAACTTTCCTCTCATTCATATCTCCGTCTCCTGAAATTAAGAGAGAATAGAACAACAGCCGCTGTAAATCCGAGAGATAGAAAACGAGCACAGATCGAAGATGGGTTTCTAGAAATTATCAAGACGAAATTGGTGAGATTCAAATGGAGATAGAGACGATGATGTTGAGTATTGTTCATCTCTGATCTTGAATTAATAGGTTTTCAGTGAGTTTCATGGATTGGGGTTGCTTCTGAATTAAGAGATAATTAGGGTTTGCGGAAGAATTGAAACAGATGATGGTGGATGCAGGATGGAGATTAACTGATACATGAGAAGAAGGGGATCTGGACTGGTGCTGAGAAAAATAAGAGAAAGAAGGTGTTGTTGCTGTAAAGATCTCAGAGGAGGAACTGATTTACAAGGGTTTCATGAATTTGGTGGAAATTGAGTATAAAGAGTAGATGGGTGTTGCTGAACAGATTGAAGTTGAGAAGATAATGGTTGATTTTGAGTTCCAGCGGCTAAAGAAAAAAAAGGGTTTGAAGAGTTTGTAAGAAGACGTCGATGGGTCTTTCTTCTTTGCTACAAATTGATGATGTCGCAGGTGGTTGTGGCTGTGTCAAGTTGTCGAATGGGATTTGGATACTAGAGGAAAGAATTAGTGATGCTACTGTGGGGGTTGAGACTGAAGAACAAAAGAATTATAGGGTTATTAAAGCTGGTGAATTCCATAGGTTGGTGAAGTTGTTGTAGGTGGAATTGACGAAATCAGGAAAGAGATGTTGTGTTGAATAGGAGGAATTGATCGAGATAAAATGGGGTTGTGCTGATTTACATGGGTCTCGATAGCAGAATGGATTTGATGAGAGTCTGAGTTTGCTGTCATGAAGATGAAAGAAAGGGGTTGTTGTTGGAGAAATCTGATGCCATTGATTGAATTAATGAATGAAGCTCTTAAAGTTGTTTACAGGGTAGCTGTGTGTATTAACTGAGCTACAATTGCAAGAGAAGGCACTAGTGGGATCAAAAGGTTACAAAAGTTGTGTTGCTGCTATCAATTGGAGTTGAATCCTGGTGATACAGTGAATTTGAGATTTGGAGAATAATGAAGCAGATGTTGTTGAATTGGTGCAGCTGGTTATGGAGATGAATGGCAAGTTGGCACTGCAATGGACTGAATTACAGGGAAGGTTGCAGTGAACAGCCATAATGGCTGGGTGGAAGAGAAGGCACGGCCAAGATGGCCGTGCATAGCACTTGGCAGGAGTAAGATAGCCAACCAAAACCAGTCAGCCGAGTTAGCTAGCTGACTGGGTTATGACTCTGTGACTGACTCGGAGCTTGACCCAGTTGACTAACTAAGACCGTTAGTTTGACCTAACTGTAACAGAATCTTGGACGGAATATTCCTTGACCGGAGGAGAATTTTCAGGTGGCCGGCGGTGACGGATTCCGGCCTATTTCCGGCCAAAAACCCAGTTTTCCGGCGAGCCAAAGTTGCAGATTTTTATGTGAATTTCTCCCATGGGATGTGAAGAGTTGGACTTGGAATTGAATGAAGAATTTGGCTTGGATTTGGAAAGAGGAGATGGAAGATTTGAGAAAGGCTTGGATTTGGAAATTGAGCTACAAAAGGAAAGGGATTCTATTCCTTAGAAGATATGGAGAACATTGAAGCCTATAAATAGAGAAGAACTTCTACACTTCCATACATATAGATACACTTAGATATACACATCTTTATATATCTTTTACACACTTTTACACGCATAATACTTTTCTCTTTGTGTGAACTCTTTAATATGAGTAACTAATTTGATTGAGGATGAATTCCTAGTTCTTAACATGTTTTGAGTTTTGTTTCAATTCTACTTTGAAGTTTTTCACATGATTATCGTTTGTTTTTACTATTAGGAATGTTTATACATTCATGATTGATTGATAGGTTGTTTAGAGTGCACGCTAAATTGATTTGTTAATTCAATCTAAAGCTAGTGAAAGTTAGGGGATAAGTAATCGTTTCTTGACTCTTTACATAAGTAGCAAACACGAGACCTTGCGGAGGGATTCCGTGGAGCAATTATGTGTAAAAACAACGTTAGCAAGTGGACCTTGATCTAAGAGTCTAACTACTAATATCAACCTAATAAATTCATAAATCTTAATCCGTTTAACTAAATTACATCTTGAGTGATCTACTACTAGGTGGTTTGGTGAATAGAATCCGGTAGTCGAGAACTTCTGTATCCGGTGATATAAGGGATTTTGGGGTTAGCACTGATCTAGCTTCTATACTTACGGTTGGTGATAATTTGTGATTAATAAGAAGTGGAAAAGAACATAACTTTAATCATTGTTTTGCAGCGAAGAAGGATTCCTTGATCTAATCTCTTATTGATTTCCTTTTAATTGCTTTGTTTATTTTATTTACTTTCTCAAATTCTTAATCAATACCCCCCTTTGTGTGACAAATTTACAACTAGAATCTCGTGCTCCTTGTGGGATCGACCTTGACTACCCTATATTACTTGTTAAATAGGTAGTAAAGTATTAATTAATTTGTTGTGGTTACGACACGCATACAAATTTTGGCGCCGTTTCCGGGGAGCATCGGATGATTTTAGTTGTTTTCTTTTTACTTTTTGCTTTATTCTTGCTTTGTTGGATTCTTTATCGTATCTAACTTAGTTTTTGAATTGTTTTTCAGGTACCGGTTTTCCATGTATGGTGGACAAGAGCAAGCATATTTCAACAATCAATACGATTTTCAACCTCAACATCATGGAAACTTCCAACCATCCTTAGGATACAATCAAAACCAATCTTTTGGCTATGATAAAAATCCTTCGGAGCCTTATGGATATTCTCATACATATCAACAACCTTATGACGGGTATGTAAGTGGACAATTACAAGGATGGACGGATAATTATGCTTCTAATACATTGTTTTCTAGTAATGTGCAGACAGAGAATTGGGAATATACTCCTCTTCATCGTGTTTTTCCTTCACTTTTTAAGGATATACAATCTAGAAACTCTATACACGGTGGTAAGCGTGTTAATGTCCGTAAACTTGCACAAAAGTTATACAAATTGGAAGATGATGGAGACTCGGAAGAGCTTGTCGCAGAAATTAGTAGGACCATTCATATGGAACTTAAACGACGTCGGGATAAAGGTTATGAAACCGACGACGATTATTATTATGGTGATTCCGATAATGAAGATGATTGTGTTGAAAAGGACCAACCTTTGGAAACTTTTGATGACGCTAGTGTAGATTACTCGAGCCTTGATCTTAATAATGATCAATCACCTATTCAAAAGGTAAAGCTTGAGGAAGATGCATTTAGTGCTTGGAAAAAATTCCTTAGGGAAAATTATGAGTCCGCGGAAGTGTATGAAAGTTGCAACCATGAGGAAGTTATTCCAACTCCGGATCATAATAACGATCCTTCACCTATTCAAAAGTAGGAGATTTTGTGTGATTTTCCTATTGTTGTAAACGATGTAACACCCTCACAAGAAGATCTTACAATTTTTACCGACAAAAATCATTTTAGTGAATGGCCCGATTCCGATGATGAAGATGTTGAAGAGATGATGCTCGATAAAGAAACCGAATTGATTGAATTTGTGGAAGACCCAATTGAACTTGCCGATGATTATGATGATGCCGAGACTTTGGTTAAGGTAGAAAATGATGAAGAATGGTTGCAAGGTTTGATAGAGGACCACGATATGCAAGAGGTAACTAATTCACTCGAATTTTTTAAGAATGAGGAGGATACCGTAATACAAGAGATTGTGCAAGGTTTGTCTAACCCTTTGCATATTGATTCTTCTCCTTTACCTCTTATTGGTTTGAATGTATGTGCTTCGAAAGTATTTTTGAATGACTTTGTTTCTCGATATCCACCATTGGAAACACTTGATGCTAACACTATGCAGGTTTGCCAAGAGGAATACATGGAAGTTCCCAAATTCTATGTTCTTTATACACTTCCGGGTGTGGACAAGAATAAGTGTGGGGGAAATTTCTATCGAGCTATAACTTTACTATTATTTTCTTGTGCTAATATTTGTATGGAGTTATTGTTTGCAAAACAGGTACTATGGGAGGATCCCCAAATTTTCCGATTATTAGTATACGGGGAGTGAATCTTACAAGAGCCATGTCGGGCCGTCGACTTTAAAACAAGCGCTAAGTGGGAGGCAACCCACCGGTTTTGTATTTCTTATCCTTTTATTTTGCTTTTTATTTTTGTTTATTTATTTATTTTTCTTGTTCCATATCATATTAAGATTTCCCACCTTGACTTTACTTGGAGGATTCAATTACATTGAGGACAATGTAAGGTTTAAGTGTGGGGGAGTGGCTAAGCATATATTTTTGCATATATAAAAAAAAAAAAAGTTTTGCATTAAAACTTTCAACTTTTAGAGATTTTAGAGTCACTAGCATGCTTCTAGGTATGATTACATAGAGATTCTGACCGACATAATTGAACTTGGAAGTGTTATAGAACTACGTTCGATTTCTTGCTTGTTAGAGTGTTAAATAATGGATTTAATCATGTCGGTGATGCAAATTTGGTGCAGGGAGAAGTGCGTTATTAGAGTTGCTGATCAATCATTAGTGGAGACTACCCATTTTCATATCATGAGAGGCACCGACCAGAAATTATTCCTTTACTAAAGAGCTTCTTTTGAGTGTGTGTCACCGTACGTTAATTCCGGGTAAAATGGTGAGCTACCCAATTTCACACCAATTTCAGCACTATTTTGATCTCTTGAGTGCTAATTTTTGTCAATCATGAGGGTGATGTCTATGGATGAAAGCCTCCTTCTTGTAGTTCGATTTGCAGTTAGCACCATTCTCTCACTCGACAACAACGGGTCCATAGAAACACCACATCAACAACAAGGGAGCGACATCAAAATCTGCAAGGAAAGTTGAAAAGGTTCAAGGTTTGAAAGCAACAATGGAACAAGAAAAAGAGCATAATTTTATATCAAAGTTGAAGACTTACAATACAATGAGGTAATTCTATATTCAAGTATGAAGACTAATTTACGAGAGCGAAGAAAAGAAAAAGGTGAAAATTATTGAAGTTTATGATTTCGAGACGATACAAGTTGTGAAGAATCAAGCGGTAAAGTACTTTTCCACGGCCATGTTTGTTTTGTTTATTTTGTGTTTTGTTTCTCTTGTCTAAAAAAAAAAAGAAAAAAAAAGAATATATATATATGAGACAAGAGAAATATCTATTATTGTTTTGTTTTGAATAAGCCGTGGGGAAGGAAAATCTATAATGAAGTTTCAAGCGACAAGGATTTTGAGGAAAAAGGTTACAAATTGTCAAGGATTTATGAAGTTCTAGTATTTATCATCAATAGTTGTAGCCGAAGACCAATAAGATGAAGACGAGGAGCGGAAGACGTTTCTATTGGATTCCGTGAGAGTGGTTTTATCATAATTGGCAATCGGATGTGAAGGTAAGTAAGTAATCTCAGTCTCGATATAAGTGGTTGATTTCCTTTCTTAGAGATCGTCAGAAAAATGGTTTTTCAAAATGTTAAAAGATGTGGGTTTTTCAAAATTTCGGAAGTTATCCTTCCCACCATTCAACGTGTTGCAGGAATTCTATCTTCATTCCTACCTGCACACATGTGAAACCCATGAAAAAGCCGTCTTTTTGAGTGCAATTATCATAAAACCCTTTTAAGTGAGGCAGAAGTCGAGGCGAAATGCTTATTGATCGTTTCTCAAACACGTGTTCTCTCATTATGGTGTGGTTATTTCTCACTCAACATTTAAGAATGAGAATATGTTCTTTAGTATTTCTAACTTCTTATTACTAGCATGAAGAAACTCTATGTCCTCATAGCTCTTTGGATGCTTGGGACGCTGGAACACTTTGAAGTTGTAAGTTTTGGTTTGATTTGCTCGAGGACTAGCAAAGTCTAAGTGTGGGGGAATTTGATAGGTGTAGAATACACCGTATTTACTATCTAGTAGTTTATGCTTTCTTTGCTATTTTTCTTGTAAATTATGTATTTTACGTGTGTTTTTGAGTTATTAGGTACTCTGGAATCGCACGGAGGAAAAGGAGAAGAAATCGTTCAATTTGAGCTAAAAGGGCAAAAAGGTCATTTCAGGGGCGAGCATTATCTGGAGTCCAGTCAAGGTTAAGGGTAAACTCTTTTTGGGAAGAATTATAAAAGGAGTCCAGTCAAGGTTAAGGGGAGGCCAATAGGCTAGCCCTTAGCAGAATTAACCAACTGTTATAGGGCACCAGCTTGGGGTGTATTTTATCTGGGATGTTTTAATCACACCCGCCTCATAAACTTACATCGAGATTGATTTCTTTCGATTCATTTAACCTAAAATTGAGAGAACTTTCCTCTCATTCATATCTCCGTCTCCTGAAATTAAGAGAGAATAGAACAGCCAATTACTGTAAATCCGAGAGATAGAAAACGAGCACAGATCGAAGATGGGTTTCGGAAATTATCAAGACGAAATTGGTGAGATTCAAATGGAGATAGAGACGGTGATGTTGAGTATTGTTCATCTACGATCTTGAATTAATAGGTTTTCAAGGTGAGTTTCATGGATTGGGGTTGCTTCGAATTAAGAGATAATTAGGGTTTGCGGAAGAATTGAAACAGAGATGATGGCGGATGCGGGATGGAGATTAAATGATACATGAGAAGAAGGGGATCTGGACTGGTCTTTGAGAAAAATAAGAGAAAGAAGGTGTTGTTCTTTGTAAAGATCTCGAGGAGGAACTGATTTACAAGGGTTTCATGAATTTGGTGGAAATTGAGTATAAAGAGTAGATGGGTGTTCTTTGAGCAGATTGAAGTTGAGAAGATAATGGTTGATTTTGAGTTCAGTGACTAAAGAAAAAAAGGGTTTGAAGAGTTTGTAAGAAGACGTCGATGGGTCTTTCTTCTTTGCTACAAATTGATGATGTCGCAGGTGGTTGTGGCTGTGTCAAGTTGTCGAATGGGATTTGGATACTAGAGGAAATAATTAGTGATGCTACTGTGGGGGTTGAGACTGAAGAACAGAAGAATTATAGGGTTATTAAAGCTGGTGAATTCCATAGGTTGGTGAAGTTGTTGTAGGTGGAATTGACAAAATCATGAAAGAGCTGTTGTGTTGAATAGGAGGAATTGATCGAGATAAAATGGGGTTGTGCTGATTTACATGGGTCTCGATAGCAGAATGCATTTGATGAGAGTCTGAGTTTGCTGTCATGAAGATGAAAGAAAGGGGTTGTTGTTGGAGGAATCGATGACATTGATTGAATTAATGAATGAAGCTCTTAAAGTTGTTTGAGTGGTAGTCTGTGTGTATTGACTGAGCTACAATTGCAGGATAAGGCACTAGTGGGATCAAAAGGTTACAAAAGTGGTGTTGCTGCTATCAATTGGAGTTGAATCCTGGTGATACAATGAATTTGAGATTTGGAGAATAATGAAGCAGATGTTGTTGAATTGGTTCAGCTGGTTATGGAGATGAATGGCAAGTTGGCACTGCAATGGACTGAAGTACAGGGAAGGTTGCAGTGAACAGCCATAATGGTGGGTGGAAGAGAAGGCACGACCAAGATGGCCGTGCATAGCACTAGCGAGAGTAAGATAGCCAACCAAAACCATCATTCACCGAGTTAGCTAGCCGACTGGGTTATGACTCTGTGGATCTGACTCGAGCTTGACCCAGTTGACTAACTAAGACCGTTAGTTTGACCTAACTGTAATGAATCTTGGACGGAATATTCCTTGACCGGAGGAGAATTTTCAGGTGGCCGTCGGTGACGGATTCCGGCCAAAAACCCAGTTTTCCGGCGAGCCAAAGTTGCAGATTTTTATGTGAATTTATCCCATGGGATGTGAAGAGTTGGACTTGGAATTGAATGAAGAATTTGGCTTGGATTTGGAAAGAGGAGATGGAAGATTTGAGAAAGGCTTGGATTTGGAAATTGAGCTACAAAAGGAAAGGGATTCTATTCCTTAGAAGATATGGAGAACATTGAAGCCTATAAATAGAGAAGAACTTCTACACTTCCATACATATAGATACACTTAGATATACACATCTTTATATATCTTTTACACACTTTTACACACATAATACTTTTCTCTTTGTGTGAACTCTTTAATATGAGTAACTAATTTGATTGAGGATGAATTCCTAGTTCATAACATGTTTTGAGTTTTGTTTCAATTCTACTTTGAAGTTTTTCACATGATTATCGTTTGTTTTTACTATTAGGAATGTTTATACATTCATGATTGATTGATAGGTTGTTTAGAGTGCACGCTAAATTGATTTGTTAATTCAATCTAAATCTAGTGAAAGTTAGGGGATAAGTAATCGTTTCTTGACTCTTTACATAAGTAGCAAACACGAGACCTTGCGGAGGGATTTCGTGGAGCAATTATGTGTAAAAACAACGTTAGCAAGTGGACCTTGATCTAAGAGTCTAACTACTAATATCAACCTAATAAATTCATAAATCTTAATGTGTTTAACTAAATTACATCTTGAGTGATCTACTACTAGGTGGTTTGGTGAATAGAATCCGGTAGTCGAGAACTTCCGTATCCGGTGATATAAGGGATTTTGGGGTTAGCACTGATCTAGCTGCTATACCTACGGTTGGTGATAATTTGTGATTAATAAGAAGTGGAAAAGAACATAACTTTAATCATTTTTTTGCAGCGAAGAAGGATTCCTTGATCTAATCTCTCTTATTGATTTCCTTTTAATTGCTTTGTTTATTTTATTTACCTTCTCAAATTCTTAATCAATACCCCCATTTGTGTGACAAATTTACAACTAGAATCTCGTGATCCTCGTGGGAACGACC
Source organism: Papaver bracteatum (assembly GCA_023529315.1). Taxonomy (NCBI): domain Eukaryota; kingdom Viridiplantae; phylum Streptophyta; class Magnoliopsida; order Ranunculales; family Papaveraceae; genus Papaver; species Papaver bracteatum. The sequence continues at coordinate 47,177 of JAJJWX010002530.1, forward strand.
TTGAATACCCTATATTACTTGTTAAATAGGTAGTAAAGTATTAATTAATTTGTTGTGGTTACGACACGCATACAGTGGCAGCTTTGAACAAATGCAGCTGTGTCATCCTCTATGGCCAATAGTATTTCTTGTGCATCTGGAGAAATAGTTTCTTCTTCCCTTGATGTTCCCCTTCATGCATCTCTTTCAACATAGTTGGAATGTCTATCTTATCCAGGCATCGTAATATATCGCCTCTGAATATTTTGCGATACATGATCCCTTCGTGAAATACAAATCGTTTTGCCTTTTGCTTCATTTTGATAGCATCTTTTTGATTAGCAGGAGCTACTTTATCACAGAGATAGCTAATATACGGTTCTCTCCAGTCCCCAGCATATCTTACGTTGAAAACCTCCAATTGATGTGGCGGCACTTGGCAATTAGAGCAAGATTTTTGGAGTAAACGAGATTGGGTTTCCATTTATGGACAGTAATATCCTAGGTGTTGAAGACGTCGATAGAGCGTTACTACCAACATTTTTCCACAAACTTCACCGTGAACGTGGTTAAGCTGCATCTGCGCTTCTTTATCTCCGAGAAATCTTGATAGGGAACCATCCGGGTTTCGATGGTATATCATACCATGAAGCATAAAGAAGTTCTGCAGGGTTTTGAGACTGAACTTTCCTTGAGAAAGCGAGCTGCTGAGTTCTTGAATGATAGGAGTTCACCAATCGCAGGTCCCAGTGTCTTTGTATTGGGAAAGCCATGTTGATTCCATCGTCCTCCTATTTATCGCCAGGGTTTCTTCTAAGACTTCGAACTGCAATTTGGATGCCAGCGTGGATAAACAATCGGCATGTATGTTATTTCTGCGACCAACATGGGTTATGGTTGAATCAACAAAATAGTTTAATAATCTTTGCGCCTCTGACCGATACGGGGCCAGTGTTGCCTCCTTCAATGCATATACCCCATTAATCTGATTAACCAGCAACTTAGAGTCACCTCTTATCTCCAGGTGAGTGGCCCCTGCTTGTTTGGCTATTGATAGTCCTATGAGAAAGGATTCATACTCTGCTGAGTTGTTGGTGCACTGAAAGTCCAACTTGAAGTAATGCGAGAAAACTTCGCCAGTTGGAGACACTAGGACTATACCTTCCCCTCCAGTGTTATTTCTAGGAATGGCAGAGCCATCAAAATACATCAGACATGCCTCTCCTTCGACAACGTAGATCTCTAGAAATTCTCTGGGAAGATCCTCGTGTAGTTCAGTAGTGCCTTCTCTAGGGAATGCTGCCAGTAAATCAGCAACGGCTTGTCCTTTTATAGCCCTTGGTGATGCACATGCTATTTCTAGCTCTGAAATTTGGAGAAGCCACTTGGATGACCTTCCCATAAAGACCGGCTTTGAAAGTACAAACTCCGCAGGATCAGATTTAGATATAAGCACCACCTTGTTAGACAGCAGATAATGCCTGAACTTCTGAATGGAGTGAATCAGGGCTAAGCATGCTTTCTCCGCTTTGGGATTTCTGAGTTCAGCATCTCTTAATACTTGACTAAAATAGTATATGGGATGTTCGAATCCCTCATCATCCTCCTTAGCGAGTAAATCCCCTACGGAGGTATCACTGAAGGAGGTGTAGAGGCACAACGGTCTTCCTTGGACATGGGACTTCATGACCGCTGGAGACGACAATATCCGTTGAATCTTCTGAAACACTTCCTATTGTAGTATGGTCCAGACAAAACTTGCTCCTTTCTTCATCAAAGGGGTGAATGAAGAAACGATCTAGGCTAAACCAGGTATAAAGCGTCGAATATAGTTTACTTTGCCCATGAAGCTTTAGAGCTCCTTCACAGTCTGTGGAAGTGTCATCGTGAGGATAGCTTGAGTCTTGTATGGGTCCACCTTGATCCCCTCAGCAGTTACCTGGAATCCCATAAACTTGTGTGAAGAAACGCTGAAAGCGCATTTCAAAGGATTCATCTTCAATTTGTACTCACGGCACCTTTCGAACACTTGCCGTAGGACTCCTGTATGATCCGCACGAGCTTTTGATTTGACTACTACGTAATCCATGTAGTCTTCAACTTGCTTATGCATCATGCCATTGAAGATTGCCGTCATAGCGCATTGATAGGTTGCGCCGGAATTCTTCAAACCAAATGGCATTACAATATAATAAAATTTTCTAAGAGGAGTGCGAAAAGCTGTCTTACTTGCATCACGCTCGTACATCCTTATCTGATTGTACCCGTTATATCCGTCCATGAAGGAAAACATGCCATGTCCACTGGTGGCATCTACTAACATGTCAATGTTAGGTAGAGGAAAATCATCTTTGGGGCAGCATCTGTTCAAGTCAACGTAACACCCGATCTGCCCATTTTTATTTTTTACCGGAGCCACATTATCTAACCTGGTCGGATGATGAATGGGTTTAATAAAGCCAGCAACTAGCAACTTCTGTATCTCAGTCTTGATTTGTTCTTCCACCTCGTGCCTGAATTTCCTCGGGGACTGTATTATCGGATTGGATCCAAGTATGACATGCAGATGATGGGTGACCAATTTTTCATCTAAACCGGGAATTTCTTCATACGTCCAAGTGAATATGTCCTAGTATTCTTTAAGAAGTTGCACGAGCTTCGTGCGTTCATCCATGGACAAGGTTGAGATGATGGAGATAGGCCTAGGATATTCTCAATTCCCGATATTAACAATTTCGATCTCATCAGTCGTGGAGTTGGTGCCGTCCAGCAGCTGTCGTGGAGCATCCAACACCTCTTCTTGTGGCTCTTCGTTTTTGTAGCATTACATTGGACGGAGAGACTGGGTAACAGTCTCCCATGCTAATTGCTAATAGCGGCTTCGGTACACAGTCTTCCCTTTCTGATCACGTCTTGCCACAAAAGTTCATTCTCTCTTAGTGTGAACATGGGTTGCGGCTTCGCCAGATGAAGAAGGATACCCTATTAGCAAAGATGTATCATGGGGCTTAGCCTTCAATGATGCAAGTCGGTCTTCCTCCTGGATTGATTCCCACGTGGGGAGTGGGATGAAATGAACTTTGCCTGATTCTTCCCATGGAGTTTCCCTTGGCTCAAACAACTCCATTCCATATATCGGTGCGTAAGGAGACAACGATACATGAATACGGACGACTTCTTTATTCAGCATAGTCTTTAGGAACTGGTGATACATTGAAGGGATAATCCTGTTGTCATAAAGCCATGGTCTACCCAGTATCATGTGGTAGTCCGGCTCCTTTTCTATGACTTCGAATTTCACCTTTGACTGGACAATCCCTACAGATAAATTCAGATTGACATACCCGTACGTGTTGGTTTGGTTTTCTTCAAAGTCCGTCATAGTGGTAACTTACCGCACGATCTTTCTTGGGAAAACCTTGGCCATCCTGAGTAACTTGAGAGTAATCATATTCGAAGATGCTCTCTTGTCGATGAGAGCCCTATTGAACTATGAATCCTTGATGCGTGCAGTAACGTGTAAGGCCTGTTTGTGACCTTCTTCCGCCATCATGTCTTCTTCTGTAGACATAACATTATTCACGGACATCTCTGATGCTTTTGAGGATTTTGGATACGAAGGAGTCAAATGCACATCCAGGGCTATCTGGTTGATTGCATTGAACGTCTCCACCCGCTGACTCTTCGAAAGGTGTAAGAGTTCGCATAAAATTTCTACTAGAGAAGCCGCTTCCTAATCCACCGGCCTCTGGTTCATGGTGAAACTATTGACTTGAGGAGGATCATTGTGAGGATTAGTTCCCAGTGTAGAAATATCTTTTACAGGGGAACCGCTCATATCTGACGTCATCTTGATGAGGAGATCGAGTATTCCATTTATTGTTTCTTTGATCAGGTCCATATTCTTCGTGTGAATCTCTTTCACTCGTGCTAACTCGATCAATATTGGTATTCTTCCGGTTATGCCATCAGATACACCGTTGGGAAGAGGGGTACCTTTATTGGAGGAACTTCGACCGTAATTCGAAATTATTGGGGGAGTCCAAAGACCAACCATTTTGAAATCATCCTAATAGGATTGGGTATTGCAGAAATTGACTTCACAACCGAGAGATTAATCTCCCACTGTGGTCGCCAGTTGTTTATGGGTAAAAACTATTTCTGTTGATTTTAGTAATTTTGGGTGTGCAGATGAGAAATGAATCTAAACCCTAAACAAATGCACTGCACGGGAGTGCTTTTGATTCGAGAGATCAATCTATACAATTCTGGTCTAAACCAAGAAATGTCCGTTCCAGACTTGTTTCGGTCACAAAGTGAAGGAGATGGGGTTGATCTTAGGGAGGGAAGCAAAGAAGGTGTTGAGATGGTGAAGGTGTCGGTTATTTATGACTTGTATCAGAATGGTGGTTTCTGGATACTGATGACAACACTTGGCTTTTTGTATGCCTTATTCGTCTGTGTTTTTGGAAATAGGGAAAGAACCTATTTATACAAGTCATAGAGCGCAGACCCTCATCTCGTAGGAAGTGGAGGAAGTTGAGTGATGTAGTAGTGGGGTCGTGTGGGTAATTACACGATCACGTCTTAGCCCACTCCTCCCATCATCGCTAACCGTCCTTGCTCCCTGACACGTTCTTGTGATGGAGCATTGCACGCTGCACACTGTAAACTGCCAGACCAATACCCCAGTAAGCATCCCCCAGTTTGTGACATGTTTGATGTCTCGGGTGTGGATCGTGAGACCCACATGAAGTAGCATATGGTGCTAGGTTAAATAACTGAGTTATTTAGGAAATCGATATTCAAGAAATATCGTGCATACTCTATGCATGTAATGCATCGAATACGTTCAATATGCATAAAGCATCGATGTTTTAAAGCTTAATGAGTGAGTCGCGGATTAAGCGTCTTAAAACAAATGCATGTTTATCCATCTTCGAATGATCGTTTGGAGGATGCAAAGTCAAGCCCTCCCTTGTCCAATCATTACATGTGGTAGGGTGACGGATGGTAATCACCACGACACCTTATTGGCCATTTAACTCCTAGGCTGGGCTGCCCAACCAAGATGGTAGAGTTGGACGGATGAGATGATCTATGACGCTCATCTGCGACCATTGATGGAATATTAGGGTTTTGAAGAGGTGCACAAGCATCACTCTTCAGCTTGACCGAAACCAAGCACGGGAGACATTTTGGTAGGACCGACCGGGCATGCGTGTAGACGGCTTGCCGGTGTACATGTCCATACCTCATTTTCTCATGAAGGTGTGATCTAGGCCATTCAATTTGACCGAAAAATAGGAGTGTCTGAGATCGATTTGAGACATGAATCTATGCCGCAAAGTTTTCTTATAGGGGCGCGGCATGCCACTTTTAAGGCGTGCGATTCGAGGCATTCATCCTTGCTTTGTTTTGGTCATTCGATCACAGGTATAGGTGGGCCCACGGTGATCACGTTGATACTCTCCGGACCTTCTTAGTCTACACCTGCACCCTTCATCCAAGCTGGCGAAGATGGACGCTCGTGATCGATTAACGACACATGTAACATGCCGCAAACCCTAATCAGGGTTTCATGCCGGTCATGTGCACGCTACTTTGGCCGGACCTTTTGACAGGCCATGCTCCTTTCTTGAGGAGGCCGACTGCGTGGGACCCATATTTGACTGGCGGTGAGCATGCTGGTACCTATCCCACGGTCATAGGCTTGATCTAAGCCATCCAAACATGCCAGTGAAGTTGGATGATTGCGATCAATTTAAACACTAATGGAATTCCGCGACCCTTTAAAGCATCACGCTAGCCATGTTTTGAGCAAACATTTATTGCTCCATGGATTTTTCATGAGAAAAACGACCGGGCAGGGATAGAGTGGGCCCGCCAATGTGCGTTTTGGCGCCCCCTCCATCCTTCATGGTGTGATCTAAGCCTTCCAATCAGGCTAGTGAAGTTGGACGGTCACGATCGTTTTGGGACTGTCTTAAGCAGTCTTGATCACTCGGGCTTCTTCCAAAAGCAACGTGGCCACCTTACTTTAGGGTTGGCGTTTTGTAGTTATTTGGGGTCATATCATGCGTTCGACCGGCCAGGGCATAAGCGGGCCCGCTGGTGGTCATTGCAACGATCGACTGCTCATGTTAGGGTTCGTCTAGGCTGGTTAAATCATGCGACCAACTTGCGTGGCCGTGATTATTTCTGAGACTGACATGGGCAGTCCATATTTCCCTTAGGAAATTAAATACACTCAATCGGGCTAATATAACACACCGAGAGATGATTCTCTTTGTTAGAGAATGGTATATCCTGTACGGGTATTTCGTGCATACCTCACTATTGATACTTGGATATTCATGTTACTCTGCTGAGAGTAACAATCAGTCATCATGCCGCACCAATAATGAGAGTCCTGCTGAGAACAACACAGGAAATACAAGGCAATTCATGCATTAATTAATAATGCTATAAATTCACAGGGTATTTGGGATTGTTGCTACATGCTCCATCCTGGATGAATTTTGTGTATTTAATTCATAAAATATTTTGGATTGTTGCTACATGCTCCATTCGATGTGAATTAATACAGCGAAGAGGTACTCATCACTTATCAAACAGCTTTATCCTCTGCAGGATATTAGCGCATTAAATTTGGCTTTACAATTTTAGCCTTTGAACCAAAATCCACCATCAACACCAGGCCTTTTGGAGCATCTCATTAATCCCTGGAATTTTATGACTATGATGGTCCATGGGATGGTAATTTCACTTATTCTAGTGCAGATATGAAGATGGTAGTTAGGTCAAACTATGGTGATTGACAATCAAGAAATATTCAAGTGTCTAACTCATATGGTGATTGACAATCAAGAAATGTTCCAGTATCTAACTTATATGATCATTGATAAACACTAAAATGCATATGTAAACTTGTTGTAAATTAGTTATCTATATCATACTAGCGTTATCCAGCCTCAAACATGACACTCATTGGTTTCCTTTTGATGATAAATTAAGGTGAAAAAATCGACCCGAATCCAAATCAAAGGATTAGGTTATTTGTTTTTTTAATAGTGTAGAGAATCCAATCAATCTTACTCACAATAATATCAATCTTAAAACAAATCCAGATGAGTTCTGTGGTATCTTCAAATCTGGGTTTCAATAGATCACCTTATATACAAAGAGAATGATATTGCAACCTAAGTAATGATTAAATTAATGAGTTCTTATGGACTTATATCAAGGCCAGGTTGATACTGCAACCTAAGTAATTCTCAAACTACTTAGTCTAGGTTCTTTCCTTAGATACAAAGAGTCTGTTTTTTTAGTTGTAACTTGACTTGCATTGAGTTTCTTTCGATAGTTTGGAGCATTGGAGTAATTTAGAGTAAAAAAATTACCATAAGTATATTACTTCTATTAGAACATTGCTCGGTCGAACTCTCATGCGTTGCTATCTCAAGCATGTTTGTCAATATTAGTGATCAAAACTATACGTCTTGATTTCTAGTTTACTTATGAATATTGAATGCTTTGTTACCAAGGTAACTTAGATTGCAAACCCTGATTTGAAAACTATATAAAGGAGATATCTAGCAACTAGAAAAACTAATCCCCACACTTTCTGTGTGATACTAGTTGGTTTTTCCAGAGTCGATTCTCCTTTAATCGTAGGTTTCTTCTCGAGACCCTGTCGGTTAACGACTTAAAAACTTCATTGGGATTGTGAAGCTAAACGAAACTAATTTTATTGTATTTGAGCGATCCGATATTACCATTTTTTATCATACGAGTTCAATTGAATAATTGGGTTGAGATTATATCTCATATAGGGCAAGATAAAAAGAAATCACAAACATCTTCGTCTCATCGTTTGTGATTCAGCAATATCTAATTTCGCTACCATACAATTTAGATTATTGTGTGGTGATCAATAATTCTAGGCTGTTCTTCGGGAATATAAGTCCGGGTTATTGATTAGTTCATGTTCACCTTGATATTATCAAAATACGGAACAAAACTCGTAGGTTTATCCGTGGGAGACAAATTTATCTATTATCGTAGACTTTTTTGTATGATACAAATTTGTTTATTAAAGTCTTCGACTTTGGGTCGTAGCAACTCTTGGTTGTGTGTGAGATCAGCTAAGGGAATCAAGTGCGTAGTATCTTGCTGGGATGAGAGATGTAAGGAGCGCAATTGTACCTTGAATCAGTGTGATATTGATTAGGTTTTAACTAAAGTCCAGGCCGAAGTTAGTTTGTAGTAGGCTAGTGTCTGTAGCGTCTTAATACAGTGTGGTATTGAATCTGGACTAGGTCCCCGGTTTTTTCTGCATTTACGGTTTCCTCATTAACAAAAAATCTGGTGTCTGTGTTATTTTTATTCCGCATTATATTTTGTTATATAATTAAAATATCACAGGTTGTGTGTTGTATCGATCAATTATGAAATCCAACCTTTGGTTGTTGATAGGAAATTGATTGATCCTTGGATATTGGTCTTTGGTACCATCCAAGTTTATATCTCTTGTATTTGATAAAGACTCACAGATTTCTATTTGCTTGAGTATATATCAAATTGAGAGATAGAGATATTAACTCCTTGATATACTTTTTATTAATATTGAGTCTGACTGTCTACTTGATTCTCTTAAAAGTATATTAGAGTTAGTCCATACATATTGCTAATCGAAATATTGGGTGAGGTTATTAGACCCCCGCTTTTTCAATTGGTATCAGAGCGGGAAAACACGTTTAAAGACCTTATCAGTCTGTGTTTGTTGCGATCTGACTCTATGGATAGAGGCGTTGTCTCTATTAACGTACCACCAGTCTTCGATGGCTTTAATTACTTATGGTGGAAAATTGACATGCGAGCTTTTCTCCAAGCGCGTGATTTTTAATCATGGGTATATGTTGTTAATGTCTATGATGCTCCCGTTGTGGCAATAGGTAACACTACTGTTCCAAAGAATATTGGAGAATACGATGCTGCTGAGATACTTGCTGCAAAGCAAAATTCCGACGGATTGAATGCCATCATACATGCCATTACCCTAAATCTTCAGCACCATGTGTCAAATTTCACTAGGTCTAAAAATGTGTGGGATATCTTAGAAACCGTATTCGAAGGTAATACCAGTGAAAAGGAAGACATGATTCAAAACCTAAATTCCGATTGGGAAAAACTTTGTATGGAAGATGAAGATTCATTTGATGAGTTTAATCACAAAGTGTCTGAAATTGTTAATGCATCTTTTGCATTGGGTAAGAATATTCTTAAAAAGGACATTGTGATGAAAATTCTAAGATCGCTGCCATCTAGATACGATTCTAAGAAGCATGCCATCGTTGAGGGAAATAACCTTGATAATCTCTCCATAAATACGCTGGTTGGGAAGCTTAAGATCTTGGATCATGAGTATTCATCCAAATCTAAGGATGTTACGTTCAAAGCACTAAAAGACACAAAATTACTTAATAAAAGTAAAAATGTGTATATCTCTGAAGACGATCACTTTGAGTATGATTCATTAGATGAAGATCTTGAAAAATCGGTCTCGATGATCGCAAGACAGTTTAGGGACCTTCTATTGAAGAGAAGTAAACGGTTCACCAGAGATAAGCCAAAAACATCAGTAAAACCTCATAATCGTGTTCCTCCTAAAAGCAGGGACACAGATGAAACTGATGATGAGGATATGCCTCAGTTCTTTAAGTGTAAAGGATTTGGTCATTTTGCTAACGAGTTCCCAAATCGTAGAAAATACACTGGGAACAAAGGTCTTGCTGCGACACTTGATGAGATGTCTGATAATTATGATTCTGATGAAGACAAAAAATCAAGTGTTGCTCATCTATGTGAAAATATTGATTTTGATAATTGTAGCAATACATACATCAATCTTGATAATCTTTAGAAGAGAACCCAATCAAGATGGAAGAATCAATTGACCCTTCCTTTGGAAACTCTATGATAAATGTTTCAGGATCTACGTTATGCCTAGCATCTTGCATCTCACAGGCGCCTGAATCATCTTATGTGTTGACATGCTCCTATTGTTCTCTCAAGGTTCATGAACTTTCAAAGTGTTTTAAGTACAAACACAAGATGAGATATGTCAACAAGCTTCAACGGAGAGCATATCGTCTAACTACCAAGCTCAAACTTACGGAGAAAATATATGAGGTATGTAAGATCCTATCCTCCGCGAATAAAGTGGTTTCCAAAGATAGATTTAGACCATTAGAAAAGAAAACATGGTCTAAACATAAGGAAAGGCAAGGCTCCATGAATTCCAACCAAAAGGATCATAGTGGACAGATTATTGTTCACCACAACACAACTTGATTGTGTTGTCTTTGTGCATCTTGTCTCATATGCCTATTTGAAATAGACAAGATCTTGCATACCTCGGGCTTTAAAATATATTTTTTTTGTTTTTTTAGCTTTGTGTAGTTTGGTTTTTGGAATTCATTCATATCACTGTTGATATTGGAAAGGACCTGTTTACCATAAGGAGAGGGTTATTAGCGACAATTCCACTCTTTATAGGTTTGTGAGCTGTGCGTACCTACATTCCTTTTTCCTTCTCTGATATTCCTTATATCTTAAGACTGATTATTGATGTTTGATTGTGAATTCCTCTCAAAAAACCGTGCTTACATGGAAACTCCAAGCACCATGTCTTCTGATGGAAAAGGTATCAATATGATTGTTAAGCCATCAATCACTAAGGAAAAATAGAAATCTCAATTGCCTCCAACTTTGAAAAAAAAAAAAAGGAATGTGAGGAAGCCAAGAGATATTCCTTCAAACTCTCGGAAGTTTTCTGACGTTCTTGAAGAGTTGAAGCTAGCAAGAAAAGAGATTCAACAAATAAAGGCATGTGTTTTAAGATCACTGGAAATTTAGAAGGCCCTGGTTCGACATCATCATCCTTGTAGGACCAGAATATCTCCACAACTATATTCTCGCGATGGAAACGACACTTCTGCGAGAAACCCAAACATTTCTACAAGTATTAACAACACTTTGACGAGAACGTCGCAAGATTCTTCGATGACATTTGGAAAGTGTCACAAAAGAGTAATATAACAGTTAATGACCGAAGATATATGAGAAGAATAAATCTACTTCACGATGGTTACAAAGTTGGAGATGAGATAGTAGAGTAGATCCGAATTAAGGGGAAATCTTGGCTGTCTTCCACTATGTATTTTCCTATATAAAGGGTTCGACTAAATCTAGAAGAGGATGATATACTTTTGAGAGTTGAGAAAGTTTTGAGGAGAGAGAAACTCCAGAAAGAAAGTTGTATTTCTGAGTTTTGATATTTCTTGTAAATCTTCCTGAAAGTGAATTAATAAAAGTGTTGTTGTTCATCCACAATTATGACTTAATTTTCATAGATTCTTGACAAGGGTGTAGTGTGGGAAATCCTGCAACTACATTTTAGCGCCCGATACAGGGAGAATCAAGCTAAGAAATCTCTAATTACAACTTGAAAATTTGAAGAAATTGTTAAAATTGAAGAAATGGCTAGAAGAAGAAGAAACACATCAGAACCACCAACAACTGTGAGGAGAAGTAAAAGACTTGTAGGTGAAGGAATAGGTGAATTAGAAAAATCTTTAAGGATAAGATCAGGAAGAAATAGAACAAGAAATAAAGCAGAAAGTTCAATTCAACAGCCGAATCAACAAGCACAAACGCAAGATAGGGATGTGGATTATGATAGAGTGAGTGTGCATACTTGGAGATCAGATTCGATAGAAGAAGCAGAAAATTGACAATTGAGAAATGAAGAAGAAGGAGAAAGTAATCAAGAAATGGTTGGAGGATTAATTCATGAAAAACGTGAAATAGTAGATGATTTGAGACAAAGAATACAAGAAGAAAGAATATTAGAGGCAGAAGAGCGTGCAAATTTAACAAGACAAAATCATGAGCTAAGAATGGATAATTTGAGATTACAAAGAAGGAGATCAAGAAGTATTGTTAGGTCAAATTCAAGATCATTCAAAGAAGAACCAAGACAAAATTCCCCTATAAGAAATGTTATAGAAAATACTCGAGGAGAAATACAAAATAGATAAGAAGAGATAATTGGTGATCGCTATAATCCGCGCGACAATAGAAATCAAGAGGGAAGAAACAATCAAATTGAAGAAGAAAATCCCGAAGAAGGTAGGAGGATATTACATGGGCGAGAGAATCAAAGAATGATTGAAGAAGAAATTGAGAATTATTTCGCTGAACAAGCACGTCTAGCTCGCGAGAGAGAAATATTAAGAGCAGAAGTAGAAGAACATGAATTTCGAGAAGCAATGCGACAAAATAATCATGAAAATCGAGAAAGGAGACGTACACAAAATCGCTACAATGATAATATTCAGGAGGAATATGATAGGATACAGAGGAGAGTAGAGAGGCAGCAAAGAGAAATAAGGAGAAATGAAGAAATTCGTAGAGAAGAAGATAGGCAGTTACGATATCAAGAGGAAGATGAAAGAGAAAATCGCAGATAAAAACGAAATGATGATGAAGAAGAAGATACACAAAATATTGCAAGACAAGAAAGGCAAGAACGCAGAAGAAGGGAAACAGCATTAAAGAGGCCAATGGAACAAAACTCAACTGAGAGTGAGCAAATATTGATAGAATTAGCAGAAATGCGGGGAATGATAAACAATAGAAGAGAATGAGGTAGAAGGCAACTTGATGAAGCTATTGAAGAAGCAGCGAGAACTCCATTTACCCAAGAAGTACAGTTAAGAGGGATACCTCCAAAATGCAATTTACCAGCATTAACCAGCATTTTTGATGGAACTACTTGTGATGTTCAACACGTCAAGGCTTATGTTAGATGTATGCTACAGTGGGAGAATCATGATGCTGTGTTATGCAAATATTTTGCATCAAGCCTAACTGGCGAGGCGTTGAAATGGTTCGAAGGATTACCAAAAAATACCATAACTTCTTTTGATCATTTAAAAGCTACATTTTTAGGAGCGTATATTAGCAACAATTCATCGCGGCCGGGTATTGAAGATGTATTTGGGTTAAAACAAAGAGTTGGCGAGAGTCTGAAACATTTAACCATAAGATGGAAGACAATGTGCAGTGAGATGGCTGGAAGAGTTGACGAGAGATATCTTATCTTGTCTTTTATCAATGCAATGTTCGCGACCAATCTACTGTACATACAAATTTTCAGAGTCAAGAATACAATCACTATGACTGAACTGCGAGAACTACAGGAAGAATACATTGCTTTGGAGGAGAAACAAATGAGATGGAATCATACCCAATCGCGAACACCAGCTCACTAACGACAAGTGGAAGTTTGCTCCCTAAAATGATAAATAATGTGGCGAGCACCTCGCATCCACAAAAAGAGAAGGTGGTAAGTGAAAACCAACAAAAATTGGTAGCAATGGGCAGTAGAGATCAAGAAGAATATGAAAGGGAGAAGAATTATTACAATCGCGGTGGAAATAATAAAATTCAAAGACTTGATCAACCGTAAGAAACTTATGGCGGACAAAGGAAGAATAACTTTAGAGGGAAAGGAAATCAAAAGATAATATGGGAAGAAATTAAGATGCCACCTCTTAATACTAGTATAGAAAAAATCTGGGAAGCTATCATTTTAATGGAAAATATACCATCCCCATGGAACATGGGAAAAGAACCACATCCTAACAATCGCAGTCAAGAATTTTGTTCTTACCATCATTTTCATGGCCACACAGTAAATGATTGCAGGAATGTAAAGAGAATAATTTTAAGGATGATCGAACAAGGAAAGCTAAATCACTTTTTTTGCAGGACACCCACAATCTCAGCGATTGCCTCCAGCACCAGAAACTCGCAAAGTGAATGATGTAAAAGGAGAAGAAACATTCGTGATAGAAGTTGGGGCTAAAGCAAAGAATTTGTTTTGTAATTCCATAGTACATTCATACAGAACTATAGAAGATTTCCATGATAATGTTTTAAGCAGAGTCTTCGCGAAAAATACAGATAGAAGAGAGATAATGAATATTGCAAGAGCCTCGCCATTAGAAGAATGGAAAAAACAGACTATATCTTTCAGTACACAAGATGTACCAGGGCTTGGCGAGCAGCATGATAACCCGTTGGTAGTAAGGCTAGAGATAAACCCAAAGCCAATACAAGAATAAGATGAAGAAAACGATGGTAAAATTGAAGACTCCTGGGCCATAAACAGAGTCTTAATAGACACCGGGAGTTCAGTTGATATCTTATTCTATCATACCTATAAAACCATGGGCGGAAGAGATGAAGATTTGATACCATCAACGTATAAAATCTATGGATTTAACGGTACATATAACAAACCAAAGGGGGAAATTGAAATGCGGATACCGTTGAAAGGAATATCTTCGAAAATATTATTCTTTGTTGTGGATATTGAATCACCTTATAATTATTTGATAGGACGACCTTGGTTACATGGGATATTGGGTGTAGCATCTACTTATCACCAGTGTATCAAGTTCCCTTATCCTAAAGGTGTTGGAATTATTAAAGGAGATTGGGGAGAAAGCAAGAAATGTTATGAAATTGATATGAAATCTTGCGAAAAAAGAGCTGAGAAGAATAGCAGTTGGAAGTACAAAATCAAAAAATAACAGAGGTGTGAAAGGTTAATGATTGATACAATAGAGTGGAAATAGGATGTGAAAGATGACAGCGAGCTCTCGCAGAAAAAGGAACAACAGCAAAACGTAGCAGAAAATAGTAAGTAGAGGTAAAATGATGAGCTTTAGAGAATTCTATGAATGATTTGTTTGAAGAATATGTAATTGAACAAAATTTTCTGCTTGAAAGACCTGCAAGATTTTACAAAAAGAAATAAGACCAAAGTTATGAAATTCTATCAGAGTTACAATACTCGCGAGAAACGCGAATAAAATTTCACAGAGATTAAAGAATGAAACGAACCTTTATGGCATGCACCCTAGTTCACGAATAAAATTTCGTAAGAGGAAAATGTAAGACCTATGAGCACGTCATATGAGGGGGTATCTCTTGACATGATTCAGGGGTAAGGTTATACTGCTGCTAGATCCTGAGTCATGCAGATGTTGGGGTTAAAGAAAACCTATCTGGGAGAGATATCTTGGATTTCCAACTATATATGGTTATACACTGGTTGGACGACCGAGAATCTCTTCCAATAAGTGCAAAGTATGACCAAGGCACCAAGGTACACGGTTGATCCAAGGGTGCCAAGGGCGTATGAAACTCCCTTGCCATTCTTGGTAAGTCTTGGCTATGATGCACTTGGCCTGAAGAAAACCCCACTTAGGGTGCAGTCTTGTAACTATAAGCCATATAGGCATAAAGGACAAAAGGCTGCGAAAACAGCTGGTTGTTGGTAAATATGGATGGGAGGAGCTAGTCTTGTATGGCCGATGTGCCCTCCTTGAAGGGGAAACCAGGGGGAAGATAAGGGAAGCACCCTCCATTAGGGAGCTGATAAGTGTCTTAAGACGGCAATGTCATGGGGATTTATGATTACAAGATAATTTAGGCCTATCATATTGTCGCGTGACGAAAATTATACAAAGGCAAAAAGCCTAAAGAGAAAAATTTAATATGAGATCAATGGGTCTTTGCATGAAAGTGTAAATACGTCCTGCGATTTCATCGCAAGACGGAAATGTCACGAGGCTTTGATCTCGCGAGAGAACTTAGACTTGTCATATTGTCGCGATATAATTGAGCAATACTAATAAGACAAAATCAATGGGTCGATACATGTGAATGTAAAGACGTCTTGCGATTTTGTCGCAGAGAAATGAAAAAGTTGGCAAAATAAGACCTTTAACTAGGAGGGCATAATGAGACCAAAAGATTATTGCGATACTGCTCGCAGTATTTATGAGATTTCGCAAGTACTGAGGCATAATTTAACGCCAGTACTAAAGCGTCATATTTTTATTACAATTAATATTTAATCTTTATGCAATTTTCTCTTATTTCAGATGAATAATAGAGGCAAGTATGGGAATGCACAGAATGATGAAATTATTATTCATCTAGCACATGATAAAATTGCATTGATAATATTAAGTAACATACTTATACAGATCATTAAAAGATAACAATTATATTGATTGCTTTGCAGAAGAGAATTGTTTTTTTACTCATACAGATAGAAACAAAAAGAATTTATAATAGCGGAGAAACTCACAGCTAATTACAAAAAAGAGGAAATAATTATACAAAGAAGACAAAGAAGGAGAAAACTAATTAGACTGATCACCATCTTCATCGTCATATTTCTTATTCTCATCGCTAGATTTCTTCTCTTCATCATTGTCAGATTTTTATTCATCGTCAGAATTTCCTTCTTGTTCATCATCACCAATACTATCTTCATCGTCAGAATCTTCAGCTTCACTATCAGAGATAGTGGCTCTTGGAATTTCTGCTGGGATTTTGTCTTCCAGATCAGGATATGCAGAATGAGATATATTATGATCATCACAAACCAACTTAATGAATTTATTGCGAGTAATAACGAGAGATCTGTTAAAATTCGCAGTAGTAATGTTGAGATGATCCTTTAATCTTGAATACTTCTCATTGTGAGCAATAAGTTTGGTCGCGAGTTGATGTTTTTCATCTTCAAGTTCTTGAAATCTCATGCAATAATTCCCTTCAGTAAGTGCGGGAACGTGGAAACGAATTAGAAGCTTTATCAGGAAGAATATTAAAATAAAGAATTAGCAAGAATTGAACAAGTTAACAACCTTCTCTTTCAGAAATCATATCTCTAATTAAAGCAGCTTGTTTAACCTGGAGACTAACATCTACACCTAGGTTATTTCTGGCATTATTAAGGACTTTTGCAGCCCAAGCAAACTCATCATCGCTATTGATAAGAAGACGAGAGCGATCTTGAGTTTCCATCGCAAGAAGATCCTCATTCTCGCGGATAAGTCTATCTCTTTCCACTTGAGTATCAAAAAGAGTTTTATGGAAATCTGCTAGAGCCTTGGCACCGTTTTTAACAGCAAGATCCTTCTCGTCAATAAGATCACTATTCCTTTTCCTTAATCTTTTTATTTCTTCTTTTGAATCAAGGTAAAAACGTTTAAACCTGTTGGTTAAGTTTAAATTGGATCTGTGCTCTATTTTCAAGATGGTAAACTTGGATTTAAGTTCTTCAAAGGAGAGAGATCTAATTTGATCATCTGAGAAGTTACTTAGAGAACTATTAAGGTGAGCAAGAAGAGTATTATCATCTATAGGTTCAGGAAAAGATTGGAGGAATGTTGCCTCATCAGTAAGACCATAAATATTTGCAAAATCGTTGCTTAAATAAGCTACAATAGGGTGAGAAGAATTAAGAAAGAAAGAAAATAAATTATACCATATAATTTTTGATGAGCTTTATCAAGATCAGCGAACTTCTGCTTGTCAGCTGAGGCATCAGTTTCCAATTGCTTATTTTTTCTGCGAAGATCAGCAACTTCCTCCTCCATTTTTTCTTTCTCCTGGCGAAGGTTATTAACTTTTTCTTCTTGAATAATACGTCTAGTGTCCAAATCAGAAGCAACAGCAAAAGAAGCTCTTACAACCTGCGAGAGAGTTATGTAAATTAAGATTTGGCGAAGAAATTTGGCGAAGAAATAAATAAAAAAATAAAATAAACAAGAGGAAACATACCATTATTCCAAGAGAATTCAAAAGACTGGGAGTTAGCGATCTTGAAACTTCGCGAAGAGAAGCATTATCAGCTAAGATAGGAGCATCGCAAATGTTAGCGAGAGACTGAGATATTTTAGTGATAGCTTCGTCTCCATACTCATTTGGGCTACCATGTTCAGTATCGCCAAAAAATCTTAGATAGCTGAGCCATGGAAGACTCAGAAGGAGAAGAATTCACCATAGAAGGAGCACCATTATGAACATCAAAGTTATCCTCATTATCTTTATCTACATTGACATTTAGGTCATCAGGAGTAGGTTGAGGAGTTGAAGAAAAAGAATGTTGAGTTTTTATTTTCTTTGAAGGAGGATCGCCAGATTTATCATCACAAGGGGAAATAGGCTTTTCTTTAGCAGAGGTGGCAGATTTTCCTTTACGATCAGTGGAAGATTTTCCCTTGGGTTTTGGTTCTTATGGTTCAAGCTCTTCAATCACCTGCGAGTGCAGATAAAGATAAGAAATAGGGGCAACAATTTATTAATAAAATATATAAAAGAATATTTCTTACTTCATCTGTGAAGGATCTCAGAGCTAAGAGAGTGTTGGGTTTCCTAAAGAGCTTATAGCTGAGTTTCATTCTGTCAATCTAATAAAAATCAAAGAGATTAGCAAGGATATAAAATATGAGGAAGATAGTGAATAATAATAATGCAAAAGTTAAGAGGATGTATACTTCTTTAGATTTTTCAGGCCAACTAAAGACCCATGGTTGATACTCTTGAAGATCCACGGGCAATGCGAGAGAACCAGAGATATAATCTCCTTCAAGAAATAATGGAAAAATAAACCACTTGTCATCGTTATAATGGCGAGGGCCTTGATTGGTCTTCGTATGAAAATCAATATCCAACATGACAATTTTATCTTTCTTTTGTAAGCGGAATCCCCAGCGAGTGCGATCTCTTTTCATGGGAATTATGTCATAATTCATAAAGAAATTCTCCACAGTATACATCGCATGAATGATAGGAACATCTTTGAATTCAGGATTTTTCGCTTTATCAGGATAGCGAGAACCTTTATTAGCCCCGCGAGAGGCATATTCAAGTAATAATCTAATACAATCTCCACCTAACTGATACACTGCTCGTGAAATTTCTCATGAGAATTTTTTTGATAAAACAAGGGAAGCTTTGGGTCATAAAGTGGAATGGGAAGGCCAGCTTCAAGTTGACCTAGTGATACTATAATTTTATTGCGAGAAAGTTGATGTTCAGAAAATAACTTGACAGAAAGTTCAGATTTAGAATCTTGACCTGGAATTGTTGACAAAGTAAAACCTTTGTTTTTGAGATTTTCTCTCATCTCGTTAAACGCAATCAAATTCTTAGCACCAGCAACCACCATTTTTGAAGTATGGGAATGAAGGAAGAAATTGAAAAAGGAGAAAGAAATCGCGAGAATAATAAATGCGCAATTTACGGAAGAACAGTAAAGTTGCAGAGAAGAAGAATGAAGAAGAAAGTAAAAAGAGGAAAAGAGAAGAATGAGAGAGGTATTTATAGAGGAAGAAATTTCTCAAGAAAATAAATGCAACTAATGTAACGAGAGGACATGAACGGTCAAATCGCATCGGTTTAAATTAACGTGTCAAATGTTGATTGAAAGGAGAAATTACATGGAGACAGCTGGTGAAGAAACATAGAAACGTGTCAGAGCCAAAATGATAATGATAATGAAATGATAAGTAGTTGCGGCATTTTGATTCTCATATATTATCTTCTTCGCAGAAAATACATGAGAAGAGGCAAGATGTAGGACCAGAATATCGCCACAACGATATTCTCGCGATGGAAACGACACTTCTGCGAGAAACCCAAACATTTCTACAAATATTAACAACACTTTGACGAGAACGTCGCAAGATTCTTCGATGACATTTGGCGAGTGTCACAAAAGAGTAATATAACAGTTAATGACCGAAGATATATGAGAAGAATAAATCTACTTCACGATGGTTACAAAGTTGGCGATGAGATCGCAGAGTAGATCCGAATTAAGGGGAAATCTTAGCTGTCTTCCACTATGTATTTTCCTATATAAAGGGTTCGACTAAATCCAGAAGAGGATGATGTACTTTTGAGAGTTGAGAAAGTTTTGAGGAGAGAGAAACTCCAGAAAGAAAGTTGTATTTCTGAGTTTTGATATTTCTTGTAAATCTTCCTGAAAGTGAATTAATAAAAGTGTTATTGTTCATCCACAATTATGACTTAATTTTCATAAATTCTTGACAAGGGTGTAGTGTGGGAAATCCTGCAACTACAATCCTAGAAAGTTTATTGGTATTGACTCTTTCCTCCATGAACCATATGTTCCAATGTCTGTTGACAACAAGGAGTTCGGGGACGATAAAGAATTTTTCAAAGATCTTAATGTCTAGGAAGTCTTCTTATGAGAATTTTATTCTTGTGTTTTAGGATGAATAACTATATTTTAGAATAGCCATTATTGTGATTACACATAGCTATGTCCAATATTTTCATCTTTGTTTTTTATATTTATTTACTTAAACTCTAAAATTGCTTGGAAGATGATTTTTGCAGTATTAATATTTATGGTTTTATATATTGCAATATGTTATGGGATATGTGTGTTTGCATTCATGAACTATTATTGTCCCATACAATGTCAAAAGTTATCTCTTTTATATGTCGATATGTAAGTATTGATACAAGATCGATGAACTTTTGACACACAAAAATTGAACCTATTATGTCCTTATGCAAATAATTGATGGAAGATAGGATGAATTTTTGTTTACAAGGATTATGTCTATTGTATGTCATTGTTCAAATAGTGATGGAAAATAGAATGTATCCTTGTCTATGTCGCAGTATTGATCTTCCCTGATCCATATTTTATGTATATATTGTGCATCTCCATAAGTCTTCTTGTGTGAGAATTCCCAACTAGAGTAATCATAGATTCGTTTGTGGTTATTTTGGTTGTGTATTAAGGTTAAATTAATCATGAGTTTCTTGTGGTTAGTTTAATTGAGATTTTAGGATACAAAATCATTTTTGTGGTTTTTGATGTCCAAAGAAATCCTTATTTTCTTGTAAAAGTAAGGCCGCTCTTGTTGTTCTCTCGGGAATGACATCAAATGGGGGAGAGTTCTTTTGAACTTGCGCTTAATTTCCATATTCTTGTGGGGAGTGCAGCTGTGGAATTTTTTAGGGATTATATTATATCTTTATAAACTCCTTGATGAATGCATTTAGCTCCGGCTTTATGATTTCATCTAAACAAAGTTGATATGTACTTTTCTTTGGTCTTGAAGCATCTCCAGGAAAATTTCATTAGGATCCCGTTTTCGTACCTTTGCCAATTTTATTGACAAAAAGGGGGGGAATTAATATGTAGTTCACACTACAAATACATATGGTTTTCGGATCATTAGGTAAGGGGGAGTGGTTTTCGTGTCGAGACAAAAGTATTTACTGAGGGGTAGTGATACATATCACCATAGTATTGTTGTCAAGGTTGTGATATTAGAACTTTGATGCTGTGTAATAATACTATGACACTGTATGACAATGATCGAGAGATTTTGTTTTCTCATTTTTATGGCTACGAATCTTCAACAACTATGATGCTGAACTGAACATCTATGGAATCATGGGAGTACTTTAAAAAGAAGAAGTTTTCAAGTAATGTTGAAGCACCAAGGAGATCAAGCATGTGGACGAGAAGCTACAAAGTTTTATCTATTTTGTAATCCACATGTAGTGATAGTTTTGTAACTAAAATTGACAAAGGGTGATATTTTTAGAGCATTGCTCGGTCGAACTCGCATTCATTGCTATCTCAAGCATGTTTGTCAATATTAGTGATCAAAACTATACGTCTTGATTTCTAGTTTACTTATGACTAAGTCTCGGTCTAGGATAGTTAAGTATAGTTGAGCTCAAGACTCCATGGCAATTATCTTACAAAGAACTACTCAAGGAACCAGTGGAACTTCATCCGACCAAAATGTATGTTGAGACTTGAACTTATCTAGCACTCAAAATTCTATCTATCTCCTACTCTTGATGCAATAATCATATAAGTATGATAGTTTTCATACATACACATTTGCTATTTCGAGCCGAGTTTACTCGCCTATCTTTTTCTCGAAATATGTGTTGGTAAGTTGTCGCTTTAACCACTTTACAACTTTAGCCGTGACGAAAGTCATGATGACGTTTCAATCTTGAAAATAGCTTTGATGACGATGGCCGATTCTTATGTCTAACGACTATTATAACATTATAGAAGAATGTTTCAATGATTGAAATGAAGAGTTGAGATTACGTAACCATCTATGGATATAAGCATATATAGTGTGTTCGCACATTAGTGTAAAATCCATGTACCGGAAACCAAGTGCGTGCATATGTGTGCATGCAGTATTGGTAATGGATACAGGTTGGGTACGCGTACGCGTACTTGCGGAAGTTTTCGAACCGAGAATTTCTGCTGAGTCTGTAGTTTGCAAACTAGTAAACCAGAGACCTTAGGTACGCGTACCCATACGTGTACCCACGGAAGTTTTCAAACCGAAAATTTCTGCTGAGTTTGTAAACTCAAATCTGATATCTAAGGTACGCGTACCCAAGTTGGTTATATTTCTCAAATCGGTAGCTCATGAACTTAAAGCATAAATCAATAAGGAATGCAATCTTTGCAAACCGTGGCTATATTGTTCATGAATTGATTCGAGTGAATGAAACCGAT
This sequence comes from Papaver bracteatum, assembly GCA_023529315.1. Taxonomy (NCBI): domain Eukaryota; kingdom Viridiplantae; phylum Streptophyta; class Magnoliopsida; order Ranunculales; family Papaveraceae; genus Papaver; species Papaver bracteatum. Next base: position 69,633 of record JAJJWX010002530.1, read on the forward strand.
TTTGTTTCAATTGTGTCTATGTATAAAGATCTAAGCAATTGAACAATTCTTCAAGTAGTTTTTTTGAGTCATTTGAACTAGTTTTGAAGAAGATGAATATGGTTGATATGAAAGTGCTCATATGGCTAACCATTGGTTAACTATTTGTGAACCAACCAAATGTACACGTTTAGGTACGGTTACTCCAACCTAAATGAAATATATTTCATTTGTGGTGTGATAAGCTAAGTTTCGATCTAACGGTTGAAAGATATTAGCTTGGATAAATCACGTATTTCATCTAACAGTGAATATTGAATGCTTTGTTACCAAGGTAACTTAGATTGTAAACCCTGATTTGAAAACTATATAAAGAATATGTCTAGCAACTGGAAGAACTTATCATATATAGTGTGTTCTTACATTAGTCCAATGATTGAAATGAAGAGTTGAGATTACGTAACCATCTATGGATATAAGCATATATAGTGTGTTCGCACATTAGTGTAAAATCCATGTACCGGAAACCAAGTGTGTGCATGCGGTATTGGTGATGGATACATGTTGGGTACGCGTACGCGTACTGGCGGAAGTTTTTGAACCGAGAATTTCTGATGAGTCTGTAATTTGCAAACAAGTAAACTAGTCACCTTAGGTACGCGTACCCGTACGTGTACCCACAGAATTTTTCAAACCGAAAATTTCTGTTGAGTTTGTAAACTCAAATCTGATAGATAAGGTATGCGTACCCAAGCTGGTAATATTTCTCAAATCGGTAGCTCATGAACTTAAACCATAAATCAATAAGGAATGCAATATTTTCAAACCATGGATATATTGTTCATTAATTGATTCGAGTGAATGAAACCGATTTTGTTTCAATTGTCTCTATGTATAAATATCTAAGCAATTGAACAACTCTTCAAGTAGTTTTTTTGAGTCATTTGAACTAGTTCTGAAGAAGATGAATATGGTTGATATGAAAGTGCTCATATGGCTAACCATTGGTTAACTATTAGTGAACCAACCAAATGTACACGTTTAGGTATGGTTACTCAAACCTAAATGAAATACATTTCATTTGTGGTGTGATAAGCTAAGTTTCGATCTAACGGTTGAAAGATATTAGCTTGGATAAATCAGGTATTTCATATAACAGAGAATATTGAATGCTTTGTTACCAAGGTAACTTAGATTTCAAACCCTGATTTGAAAACTATATAAAGGAGATGCCTAGCAACTGGAAGAACTAATCATATATAATGTGTTCGCACATTAGTCCAATGATTGAAATGAAGAGTTGAGATTACGTAACTATCTATGGATATAAGCATATATAGTGTGTTCGCACATTAGTGTAAAATCCATGTATCGGAAACCAAGTGTGTGCATATGTGTGCATGCGGTATTGGTGATAGAGACAGGTTGAGTACGCGTACGCGTACTCGCGGAAGTTTTTGAACCGAGAATTTCTACTGAGTCTGTAGTTTGCAAACTAGTAAACCAGTCACCTTAGGTACGCGTACCCATACGTGTACCCACAGAAGTTTTCAAACCGAAATTTTTTGCTGAGTTTGTAAACTCAAATCTGATAGCTAAGGTACGCATACCCGTACGCGTACCCAAGCTGGTTATATTTCTCAAATCGGTAGCTCATGAAATTAAAGCATAAATCAATAAGGAATGCAATCTTTGCAAACCGTGGCTATAGTGTTCATGAATTGATTCGAGTGAATGAAACCGATTTTGTTTCAATTGTGTTTATGTATAAAGATCTAAGCAATTGAGCAACTCTTCAAGTTGTTTTTTTTGAGTCATTTGAACTAGTTGTGAAGAAGATGAATATGGTTGATATGAAAGTGCTCATATGGTTAACCATTGGTTAACTATTTGTGAACTAACCAAATGTACACGTTTAGGTACGGTTACTCAAACCTAAATGAAATACATTTCATTTGTGGTGTGATAAGCTAAGTTTCGATCTAACAGTTGAAAGATATTAGCTTGGATAAATCTGGTATTTCATCTAACAGTGAATATTGAATTCTTTGTTACCAAGGTAAGTTAGATTGCAAACCCTGATTTGAAAACTATATAAATAATATGTCTAGCAACTGAAAGAACTAATCATATATACCGTGTTCGCACATTAGTCCAAAGATTGAAATGAAGAGTTGAGATTACGTAACCATCTATGGATATAAGCATATATAGTGTGTTCACACATTAGTATAAAATCCATGTACCGGAAACCAAGTGCGTGCATATGTGTGCATGCGATATTGGTGATGGAGACAGGTTGGGTACTCGTACGTGTACTGGCGGAAGTTTTCGAACCGAGAATTTCTGCTGAGTCTGTAGTTTGCAAACTAGTAAACCAGTCACCTTAGGTACGCATACCCGCACGTGTACCCACATAAGTTTTCAAACCGAAAATTTCTGCTGAGTTTGTAAACTCAAATCTGATAGCTAAGGTACGCATACCTGAAGGCGTACCTAAGCTGGTTATATTTCTGAAATCGGTAGCTCATGAACTTAAATAATAAATCAATAAGGAATGCAATCTTTGCAAACCGTGGCTATATTTTTCATGAATTGATTCAAGTGAATGAAACTGATTTTGTTTCAATTGTGTCTATGTATAAAGATCTAAGCAATTGAACAACTCTTCAAGTAGTTTTTTTGAGTCATTTGAACTAGTTGTGAAGAAGATGAATATGGTTGATATAAAAGTGCTCATATGGCTAACCATTGGTTAACTATTTGTGAACCAACCAAATGTACACGTTTAGGTACGGTTACTCAAACCTAAATGAAATATATTTCATTTGTGGTGTGATAAGCTAAGTTTCGATCTAACGGTTGAAAGATATTAGCTTGGATAAATCACGTATTTCATCTAACAGTGAATATTGAATGCTTTTTTACCAAGGTAACTTAGATTGCAAACCCTGGTTTGAAAACTATATAAAGGATATGTCTAGCAACTGGAAGAACTAATCCCCACACCTCTTGTATCATACTAGTTGGTTTTGCTAGAGTCGATTCTCCTTTAACCGTAGGTTTCTTCTCGGGACCCTGTCGGTTAACGACTTAAAGAATTTATTGGGATTGTGAAGCCATACGAAACTACTTATCTTGTAGTTGAGCGGTCTGTTCTTTCCATTTTCTATCGTATAAGTTCAATTGAATAATTATCTTGAGATTATATCTCCGATAGGGCAAGATAAAAAAAAAATCACAAATATCTTCGTCTTATCGTTTGTGATTCCGCGATATCTAGTTTCGCTACCATACCATTTAGATTATTGTGAGGTGATCAATAATTCTAGGATGTTCTTAGGGAATATAAGTTCGGGTTATTGATTAGTTCATGTTCACCTTGATTTTATCAAAAGACGGAACAAAACTCGTAGGTTTTCTGTGGGAGACAGATTTATCTATTATCGTAGACTTTTCTGTGTGATACAGATTTGTTTATTAAAGTCCTCGACTTTGGGTCGTAGCAACTCTTGGTTATGGGTGAGATCAGCTAAGGGAATCAAGTCCGTAGTATCCTGCTGGGATCATAGACGTAAGGAGCGCAACTGTACCTTGAATCAATGTGATATTGCTTAGGGTTTAACTATAGTCTAGACCGAAGTTAGTTTGTAGTAGGCTAGTGTCTGTAGCGGCTTAATACAGTGTGGTATTCAATATGGACTAGGTCCCAGGGTTTTTATGCATTTACGGTTTCCTCGTTAACAAAATTTCTAATGTCTGTGAAATTTCTATTCCGCATTATATTTTGTTATATAATTGAAATATCACAGGTTGTGCGTTGTATCGATCAATTGTGAAATCCAACCTTTGGTTGTTGATTGGAAATTGATTGATCCTTGGATATTGGTATTTGGTACCATCCAAGTTTATATCTCTTGTATTTGATAAAGACTCACAGATTTCTATTTGCTTGAGTATAGATCAAATCGAGAGATAGACATATTAATTCCTTGATATACTTTTTATTAAGATTGAGTCTGACTTTCTATTTGTTTCTCTTAAAAGTATATTAGAGTTAGTCCATAAAGATCTAAGCAATTGAACAACTCTTCAAGTAGTTTTTTTTTGAGTCATTTGAACTAGTTGTGAAGGAGATGAATATGGTTGATATGAAAGTGCTCATATGGCTAACCATTGGTTAACTATTTGTCAACCAACCAAATGTACACGTTTAGGTACGGTTACTCAAACATAAATGAAATACATTTCATTTGTGGTGTGATAAGCTAAGTTTCGATCTAACGGTTGAAATATATTAGCTTGGATAAATCAGGTATTTCATCTAACAGTGAATATTGAATGCTTTGTTACCAAGGTAACTTAGATTGCAAACCCTGATTTAAAAACTATATAAAGAAGTTGTCTAGCAACTGGAAGAACTAATCATATATAATGTGTTCGTACATTAGTCCAATGATTGAAATGAAGAGTTGAGATTACATAACCATCTATGGATATAAGCATATATAGTGTGTTCGCACATTAGTGTAAAATCCATGTACCGGAAACCAAGTGCGTGCATATGTGTGCATGCGGTATTGGTGATGGAGACAGGTTGGGTACTTGTACGCGTACTGGCGGAAGTTTTTGAACCGAGAATTTCTGTTGAGCCTGTAGTTTGCAAAATAGTAAACCAGTCACCTTAGGTACGTGTACCCACAGAAGTTTTCAAACTGAAAATTTCTACTGAGTTTGTAAACTCAAATCTGATAGCTAAGGTACGCATACCTGAAGGCATACCCAAGCTGGTTATATTTCTCAAATCGGTAGCTCATGAACTTAAACAATAAATCAATAAGGAATGCAATCTTTGCAAACCGTGGCTATATTGTTCATGAATTGATTCGAGTGAATGAAACCGATTTTGTTTCAATTGTGTCTATGTATAAAGATCTAAGCAATTGAACAACTCTTCAAGTAGTTTTTTTGAGTCATTTGAACTAGTTGTGAAGAAGATGAATATGGTTGATATGAAAGTGCTCATATGGCTAACCATTGGTTAACTATTTGTGAACCAACCAAATATACACGTTTAGGTACGGTTACTCAAACCTAAATGAAATACACTTCATTTGTGGTGTGATAAGCTAAGTTTCGATATAACGGTTGAAAGATATTAGCTTGGATAAATCAGATATTTCATCTAACAGTGAATATTGAATGCTTTGTTACCAAGGTAACTTAGATTGCAAACCCTGGTTTGAAAACTATATAAAGGAGATGTCTAGCAACTGGAAGAACTAATCCCCACACCTCGTGTATCATACTAGTTGGTTTTGCTAGATTCGATTCTCCTTTAACCGTAGGTTTCTTCTTGGGACCCTGTCGGTTAACGACTTAAAGACTTTATTGGGATTGTGAAGCCATACGAAACTACTTATCTTGTAGTTGAGCGGTCTGTTCTTTCCATTTTCTATCATATGAGTTCAATTGAATAATTATCTTGAGATTATATCTCCGATAGGGCAAGATAAAAAAAAAATCACAAATATCTTCGTCTTATCGTTTGTGATTTCGCAATATCTAGTTTCGCTACCATACCATTTAGATTATTGTGAGGTGATCAATAATTCTAGGATGTTCTTCGGGAATATAAGTTCGGGTTATTGATTAGTTCCTGTTCACCTTGATTTTATCAAAAGACATAACAAAACTCGTAGGTATATCTGTGGGAGACAGATTTATCTATTATCGTAGACTTTTCTGTGTGATACAGATTTGTTTATTAAAGTCTTCGATTTTGGGTCGTAGCAACTCTTGGTTATGAGTGAGATCATCTAAGGGAATCAAGTGCGTAGTATCCTGCTGGGATCATAGACGTAAGGAGCGCAACTGTACCTTGAATCAATGTGATATTGCTTAGGGTTCAACTACAGTCTAGACTGAAGTTAGTTTGTAGTAGGCTAGTATCTTTAGCGGCTTAATATAGTGTGGTGTTCAATCTGGACTAGGTCCCAGGGTTTTTATGCATTTACGGTTTCCTCGTTAACAAAATTTCTAGTGTCTGTGAAATTTCTATTCTGCATTATATTTTGTTAAAACTACCAAATATAAACAAAGTGCACACTTTGTGGAAACTTTGTGGAAACTTCCTAAATCAAGATTGGAATCTTGATGCAAATTCAGTGTCAATTCTGATGGTGATTTTCGTTAGGTCTGGTCAATGTGTAATAGCATTGAACTAAATCTTGCGGTTATTCGATTATCTAGAGTACATATTTGTCGGTTGTTACACAAGAAAAATTATTTCGAGTTCTTTTACTTCACAATTATAAATAAGAGTATAATATAAAGAACAATTCAATCCACAGGGAGATATGGGTTGTTATTCGTAATTGAAAACTTATGTACACATGGGGAATTTTGTGATTTAAGTATAAAGTAATTAAACTAATTGTACTAGTAAAGATTAATTAAAGAGAATTAATAGGTTGAGAATACTGGTTAAGGGTTCGTCATCAATCATAAAACATGTATTTTTAACTAATAACTAAAGTTGGCACCTAGTCATTTCATTCTCAACAGCCTAGAGTACCCCATCGAGGGCATACTTCGGTAAATTCCTTATGTCATCAATACCATAACGATGAATACTCAAATATTACTCAAAGAAAAACCTAATGCAACATGTTGTTAAGTTTAACTCTCTAAGAGCATTAACTTCTAAGAATTAGACTAATTAATGCAACAGAAATACTACGAGTAGTCTATTTAACATAGGTCAAGCTTATACATGCAATCACACAAAGGTTTTAAATCCAATTGGTAATCACAATATGATACTTATGACAAGGTTTATCAATTACGTATCTCAAAACCCTAGCATAGCTACAAATATGCATTCATGATCATTTGGTGGCGCTCATAAACAAACATCATGAAATCATACATTGCGATAATAAATAGTAGAACAAGAACGATAATGATTTGATTAAGACAACAAAACTAATGTATTAATTTGGTGATAAGTTTATGATATTCGACTACATCCTTAACCAATATGATAAGTGTAGCTGCTCATGGATTTCTCAAAACCCATGAAAAATAATAAGAAGTACAAGTAAAGCAAACCCTATAAACTTAATAATCAAACGCAAGTCCAACCCTTAGCTCTTGTCTCATCTTCTCTAAAAGTATGATGAAAGATCCCCCAAATAGAAGTGGAATTATCTCCTAAATAAATGCCCAAAATTAGGAGTGCCCCTTCTTGATATTCGGTTATATTAGGTTTCTCAGCCACTAGAGTGGTTGAGATTTTTAAAATTCTCTCTCACGTACCCCTTCGAGAAAAATAAATAAAGGTTCTACATTTCTCTTTCTCGGTTACACTGGTTATCGAGAAAACATATTTTCTCGGTAGTGTATCCCATTGAGAAATTTTGCAAGTTCTGAATTTTGGTTTTCTCTTTCACTATCTTGGTCGAGAAATATGGATTTCTCGACCACCAGATCTATCGAGAATTTTTGAATTTGTTTTCTTTTCCACCTTGTTGTAACTCATGCGCACAACTTGGTCTTGGGTTCTTAAGTACTTGTAGCCCTTTACTTCATTTGCACTTTTAAAATTATTTTCACTTCTTTTCAAGGAAGTAACATAATGAAGACGTATAATAGAAAATTAACAAAATACAAAGCAATTCACGCGAAATATAACAAATAAGTGTAAGAAACCGATGATTAAAATATATAATTATGCACTTATCACATATTTCAAGTCAAATTTGTGCACATGTTTATGTATGTGATTTTGTAATCTTAGTCTAATACTATATTTTACTTCTTGTTTCGAGAATGAGGTTTTTTAGTATGCAATAAATTTATATCTTTCTGAAAGTACATTTTGTTGCTTTTAGAATATAATTATGTTTTCTGATGTTTTTTCTCTTCTTTTCTAGGAGGTCAGGTCTTATGTCCCTCTTCCCTCTGTTTTTCAGTTCCTTTAATTTATAAAATATCCTATAAGGTTTCGATGGGGAAAAAATCCCTAAAGTTGCATTTTTGTTTTAAAAATAGTAAATTAAAACCAAACAAGTTGAAAAAGAATTCCACGATCTAAAAGATACTAGGATAACCGAATTCACTAATTTAAATACACAAGGCTAATTAATTGTTAATACTGTCCTTTTTGATGACACACCTCAAACAACATTGATCGTATTGTAATCTGAGTCGCATGAAACTGTAACTTTATAAATAATTTTCTCTTATTTTGTTATTGATTTTAATAATCTATGTATGGGTGCATTAATTGACACTTCTAAGTAAAATTACTATGGATCTATCATGATAGTTCAAAAACTGAATTTTTCGTTATTTGACTTCCAGCAAGCAAAAACACTAACAGTGGGACAACAAATCTAAACCTAGATCTGAAAATGAACACATAAAAATAGTTGACCCATTTTCCCAATCCAGCCTGCTACGTATCCCAATACTAAAGTCATTCCCCTCACCATTATTAAGATTGTGCCACATCGAGTCCCATGATAGTTCGGTATCTATTGACCCGCCTCTAGCAAGGTCGTCCAGAAACTCTAAGCTTACCGGAAACAAATCCGAAAAACTTCCGATAGATACGGTGGGTGGGGCCCACTTTACCTACAGTTATCCCAGTACTAGAGGTCCCCGGATTGCCATCGGAATTTTTTGCCATTAGCCTAGCAGCACTCTCTCAGTTCAGCTGATCGGAAGCGTAGTTTGGTGGTCATCCAGAGTCAAAAAGAACACTTTTGACTCATCACACTTGTCTTATTCTCTCCATGTGATCACTTACTTAACCCATCAGTCCTAGGCTAAAACCTTTGTTTTCTCATCCCAAAATATCTCCTCCGCTCAGAAAAAAGAAAAAACCTACTGAAGAAGAAGAAGAGTAAAGCATTTCTTCAGGAGGTAAAATTCTCAAACTTTAGCTTCTTAATCTATACATGTTACTTTCATTTGTTCAATCTCGTAAGAGTACTACTACATTTGATGATATCACTTTTTTTTTTTTTTTAAATGATATCACTTGACCTAAAAATGAAATCAGTGAGTGTAGTTGTTCGATTGAAACATAAATGGAGTAAAAATGAGTGTAGTTTGAGAATCAGGTTTTGATTCTTCATGATTTACCTTATTTTCATATGAAATCTTTCTAGAAATTTCAACTTTTCTGACCCTAGAGAGATTCGAAACCCTGACCTATGAATGGGAACCGTGTTGAGATTTGGTTTTTGTGATGCAAGTGATGTACTGAGATTTTTGTTTATTTTTCTTTGTGTGAAGAACTTCTGAGATGGAAGCATCTGTCTCTAGGGCATTGATGGAGTCTGATTCTGGGGAAACAAAAGTTTTGGAAGCGTTGATTGATGCGTTTAGTTCAGAATTTTCTCTCAGGGAGATAGCTTCTGCTTATTGCAAGGCTGGCCGTGATCCAGATAAGGCTGCTGAAGTTCTTTATGATGGTCAAAAGTTAAAGAACTGCTCTAATGCTGCATCTTCCGTTATTACCACTCAACGTGAAACAAATTCTACATCATCGTCAGCTCCATCTGAATCTATGTGGGAGACTGTTGCTGGCAAGCGAAATGCTGCAAATTATAGGAATTCTAAGGCATCAAAAACGAAAGAGCTGTCCGTCTCAATTGGCAGTGTTTCTGGTAAGGGGCATGTGATGCCTAACACGCCTGCATGGGGTACTGTTAGCAGGCCTTCATTTTCAGAAACCTTGGGTGGGAGTGTTGCTACAAATTGGGGTGAGGATAAGGGTATGAATTACCCGGCCTTGTCAGTTGGTTGTGTTTCTGGTAAGTGTTTGATATGCAGCAGACCTGCATGTGGTCCCCTGGGCGCAACTAAACCATTGAAATCGGATATGAAAGACTTTCGGTTTGACGAACTCTCAGATGATGATGTTGTATCAGATTCACAAGCAAATGAAGACCAAATGCATACAGGTATTGGGGAGTTCCTCTTTAGTACATTTTGAGATAATCTGATAAACTTAGCTTTCTTTAACATGGTTAGTTGGTTCATGCTGCTTCTTAGCTTTCTAATTTAGAGTTAACTTAAGCCATGTCTTCCTCTGGTCATTGGAAGTTGAGTTCTTGCAAGTATAAGAGGTGCATTTTGTAATTGAACATATAGCTAGAACAATCAAAAGATGGAAAGAAGACATTTTAGTTGAACATTGCTTTCCTACCAGGCGTGGAAATGCCATGTTTCTGATCCATTTTTTGCCACTGATTCCCTCTTCAAAAGACCCCTCAGTTTTGAATTATTTCTCACATTTTATTTGTTTGAAGATTTTGTTTTAGTTTTATAACTTTTATTGACTTTACCTTCGTTGGGGGTGTTTTCAACAAACACTATTTGCATTACATTTGTAAGGGGCTTCTTGGTACAAATTTTTTTTTTTTTGGTTGATTTTTGAGTGTTGGTTTGATGGATTCAGGACAAGGGAGGATTTTTGTGGGTGGACTCTCCATGGAAACCAATGAAGATACTTTGAAAGATCATTTTAAGAAGTTTGGTGAAGTTGTGGAGGCTGTGATTATAAAACACAAGGATACACGTAGTTTAAAAGGTTTCGGGTATGTTCACTTCTCAGATCCATCTGTAGCTGATAAAGTTCTTTTTAAAAGACATGTTATTCTTGGAAGATTGGTTGGAGTGGAGAAAGCAGCGCCCAAACCCGGAGTTGGACATAATAACCCTTACAACCAAAAGGGTTTTAGTAAGAAGAGTAATGATAATAATGATCAGTTTAGGACAAAGAAGATTTTCGTAGGTGGTTTACCTCATAGCTTGACTGAGGAAGAATTTAAAGCTTATTTTGAGAAGTTTGGTAGAACTACTGATGTTGTTATGCCGTATACTCCTTCAAAAGATAGACATAAAGGTTTTGGTTTTGTCACTTTTGATTCTGAGGAAGCTGTAGAGAATGTAATGCAGAAGAGGTTTCATGAGTTGTATGGCAAAGCAGTTGAGGTTAAGAGAACTGTATTTAAAGATGGGAGTAATAATGGTCAGAATGGTGGTTATCATATGAGAAAGAATGGTGGAAGACGAGGATCTCTCTCTGGTGGTGTACAAGATGCTGGAATTAATCAACCATCAAGCCCAGGATATGGGGGAAGTTACTCTGGATATTTTTCTCAACTTTCAGATGATGACTCTGCTGGAGGAACCCCAGTTGTGTCACCCAGGAGTCCACTATGAAATAGCAAAGGAGGACCACCAAATGCATTCAGGTACTGGGGAGTTCATTTTTAATACGATTCGAGATAATCTGGTAAACTGAGCTTTGTTTTATAATGGTTAATTGGTTTATGCTGCTTCTTAACTCTCTAATTTAGAGTTTACCTAAGCCACGACGTCCCTGGTCATTGGAAGTTGATTTCTTGCAAATATAAGAGGTGCATTTTGTAATCAAACATATTGCAGGAACAATAGAAAGATAGAAAGAGGACATTTTAGTTGGAAGTTGAGTTACTGCCAGGCGTGGAAATGCCATGTTTCTAAACTAAATTTTCCTGCTTTATTGTTAATTTCAAAATGCACCTCCTAGTTGTGGCAGTTTGTCTTTCAGTTGCTCAATGTAGCCAAGATGATGCTTGTCTCTTCTACTTCATCCAATATACCTAGTCTTAGATCATGTGAACTTCTAGGAAGTGACACGAGACGTGTAAGTTGCATAATGCATAATAGAACGGTAAAGCAAATACTGGTCATTTTACTAATTTACTGCATTGAGAAGTCTTCTTTTTCATTGTTAGGTTAACTTTCTTATTGGTGCCATAGCTGGTTTATGGTAAAGATTTGGTTTCTATTAATCTGTTCATTTCCTGCTTAGTGATTAGTCATTGCTACGCTGGGAGTTTGCTGTCAAAAAGTTTTTTTTCACATGTAATAGTTAAAATGGTCTTCTCTTTTAGGCTGGTTATCCACGAAGGAGTCCCACTTTTGGTTAATGTCATTGAAATCTATGGGGATGATAAAACAAATTTTGTAGTCTTCCTTGCTGGTTTGGCTAGGATTTGCTGCTCGCAAGATAACACATTCACAGATGCATTGCTATTCTGACCTGTCCCCGGAATTAAGTTTTTACTCTGAATCTTATACACACATATATATATCAGGATGTAGATTATGTATGTAATTAGATTTTCTTACTGTACATGTTTGTTCATTTTGTTTTATACTGCAGACATCTTATCTTTCCTTTTTCTTGCATTCTTTGTGCGCCAGATGCATCTTATAACTTCAGGCATCATAACTCTGCATTTTTGCATATCTTAAAGTTTGTCTGATAGCCACTAAATTGAATTTGCAGGTGCTTGTGGTGCAGTAGCTGTTCTCCTTTTAACAAGATCTTCTTAACATCGGTTGACAACTTCTTTTTGATGGGTGACCAGAGCCGTCTTCTTAACATCGCTTGACAACTTCTTTTTGATGGATGATAACATCGTTTGACAACTTTTTTTTGATGGGTACCAGAGCCACCAGATGGCTCTTACATAGTAGTCTGCCGCTATTTTTGTTGATGGTCATCCTTTTTAGCTGTTACTAATAGCTGTTTGTTTCGTAACTACGGAATACTACTTTCAATTCCATCTAGCAATTACTACTTCAGTACACTTTTAGATAAGAATATTAGAATTCACCACTTGCAATCCTTTTCAAACTTATTTAAATATCCTTCTTCCAAAGCAAAATTTGTTCAAAATCTGACGAAAAACACTAGCAGTTTTTAATAAAAGTATTTTGTGACGGGTATCAACGAGAAAATAGAAAAATATACTGTAGTTTTTATTGTATAAAGAAGGTTTATGCATGAACCATCATTTCCATTTCTAGAACAATTCAGCATGAACTAGACATATCTTTGGTCAAGAAAAACAACTAAGATTAAAATAAGATTTTAGCAAGCACAATTTGAATTGTAAACTCATTTATGTTTCCTATTTCACCTACCCTAAATTGTGGCTATAAATAGCCATTCTTAGTTGGATGTAATGTGAGATAAGATGAAATACAATTGGAGATAGAACTCTCATGCTATCTTTCCATCTTTCTCTCATTCTTCTATTATTTGCTTATATTAGCAATTCTAGTAAGTAAACAAGTAATAATATAATATGTTATCAGCACGAATTGCTCTGCGGTAATCGGAGTGGGGCTGACGATATGGAGAAAGGGATAATTCTCTTCAACCCTTTCATATTTAATTTAACTATTTCTAAGTAGTTTTATGCATACAATTTTTATTATGTCTAACTTTGTTTCCTATTTTGATTAGGAATTGTTAAAGAGAGGGTTAGACATATTATCGTATTTGTATGTGCTATTTGGAGCACTTGAAATACATGGTATATGAAGAGATATCCAAAATAGGTACGTATTAAGAAAAGCTCATATTTGTGGTGCTTTTCCCGAATTTACCCAAATATTTGAGTTTTGCAGCGTTTTATTATTTTCCTCCTTAGCCAACCGACGGAAGGTTTTTCCGCGTCCTCTTGGACAGCGTAAAGAATAAAATTACCTTTGTTGGTGCACCAATGATTTTTGGTGTTAACGGTTTTAATATTGACAGAGCAAGGAATTATGGCATCCTTGGGGATAGCAAAATTTTAATATTCCTTTGCCATAATAATCTCCAGAGTTCAAAGTCGTTCCACTTGACGCCGGAATGCGATGAAAAATGGACACTGGGCTAACACGGTTAGCCAGTCTCTATCTGCGGTCTTTGAAATGAGCTGCAATTGATATTGAGACAATTTCTTTTAAGAAATAAAGAATGTGTTCATATTTCAACTTTGATAAATTAATATTTCATCAAGCCCAATGGACGAAATTGGAGATTTATCGGTATTACGTTAGAACCGTTTCACCATTTATATTTGTGGAAAATAGTTCGGTTTGATTTTAGAGAAGATATATGCACCGTATATAATATAGTGGTGAGCAATAAGGAGAGCTGCATATTTTGCGCCCTTATGTGTTCCTACTAGTTTTACGGTGTGCATTATATGTGCCTATTATATGCATCGACGAGCTTAAAAGAGCTAGTGCTTAATTTGCACTTTGTATATGTTGTGTCAACAACATCGAGTGCTGCAAATGTTAACTGCGCCTTGTAGATATACAAACGTCGAGCGATAATGAGTGTTGCATTTTTGTAAGTGATATTTAGAGTTAATATCATGTCTTCTCGTCGCCTGAGCTATTACCTAAAATCTTGAATTTGGTGAATTAAATTTGCAACAGTACATATGCAAATAAGTTTAAAATCTTTGGAAAATAAGGAAATACAATTGTGGTAGGCATATTTTTTTAATATGAAAACCACAATAGTTCCCAGGCTTAAGAACCTGATGAGCACCGTACCACCAGGAGTGGAGAAATACGAGACGATAGCATAATGATTGGTTTGAATAGGTCGTTTTTGAGCCTGGAAGAGCTCTGCTATCGTTGTGACATAAAAGACACAGTACGTGTGTAGAAATCGGGGAAGTAGCACGGGTCGAGTGCCGGTCTATTCTTTTGTCCATAATTGTTATGGGGCAAGGTCCATATTCTCATCCGTTCGTGGATGTTTATCACACAGGGTCTGGCAGAGATAATTTCTTACTAGTTCGTTAGTAAGAGGGCCAACTCTGCAAGGAAAAGAGATGTTTTGAAGTCGCCACCTGACTAAGGGGAGTCAGGACCCTTTAACTAGTTTTAATTCTTTTGAGGAAAACAAAACCTAGTTATGACTTGCATATTTATGGTCTGCTATCAGAGAGTTCGGGGTAAGGAGATTCTAGTACGGCATGGGAAGGTGTTAGGCACCCATCCGCCGCCCAATCGTAAGATTGGCCTCTACTTCATGATTAAAGGGGAATGTTTATAAATAATTATCAATAATAACGAATAGTGATTGGATAGTAACTGCATAGTGACTGAATAGTGAACAGTGATAAATAGTGATTTGAACAATTGACTGCTTTATTATTACTTTCTTGGCAATGGATCTAATGTGGGAGGGAATTCCGCTTTATACCCACACTTTGATTTATCCCATTTGGAAAATTAATAATAAAACATAATTATTTTTTTATGTAATGTAAAGAGTAGCTGCGGTGTTACTACGAAATGGAAAAACCGTTCCGTTCCCGTATAACTACATAATTACCGAAAAGATATGCAATTAGTATACCTGAAATATGATACGGAAACTTGTAAAGATTCTTACGATGATTTCTCGCTTCTGTTAAGTATGCAGAAAGTAATTAAAGTATCAGCAATTTAATGCTAATCTTTTAAGAACTTAAAGACGATACTTGATTTTGATACTTCTACTTATATTTTTTTGGGTTTTCTGGAAATAAACTAGAAATGTATAGGACAATAATAACTATTATATAAGAAAGAAAACTTGGTTTCTCTTTGATTAAATCATAAAACACATAGAGATTTAGAACATATGAGGAGAAATAAAGAGTGTTTTCTCTCTCAGACAGAGTAGCGAGAAAAATGGTGTTGGAAGAGGTTTCCGTGAGAGAAAATAATATGTTTTGAAGTCTTCATTCGACCTCCTTTTATATACGCAGATCCCCGACATCATTCCTTCTTTTCCTGGGCCTAATCCGGATGACAAAATGCCTGCGTGAAGAAAAACAATTGTCCTTTGCAAAGGAATTTTTTTTCTTTTCAACACATGTAGGTCCCACCAAAGAAAAATGCTTTTTCTTCCAACACTTACTAACTCTCCCATGTGATGTGGGTCCCACTTGATTATTTTTCTTTAACCAAATTTGACAAATTCTTCCATATGACACGTATATGAAGAGTTAGTCCTACTAATTAAAGCCTTGGTGATGATAAGGGGAGGATGAAAAAGTGGTCGCCCCCTTAACGTCTTCTGAGTTCTCGTTTTGCTCGTAACTTTTGCATACGAACTCCAAATGACTCCGTTCTTTCACCCATTGACTTTGCATTTTTCTCCTCTTTAACGTGATAGCAGGAATTCCCAGGTTTGGAAAGATAATGAAATGGGTAGGAGCCGTGCTTGTGGGCTTGACTGAGTAGAGCTTGTGGGCTTGATTGGGTAGAGCTTGTGGGCTTGATTGGGTAGAGCTTGTGGGCTTGATTGGGCTTGAGATCTTGTGGGCTTGATTGGGTAGAGCTTGTGGGATTGATTTAAAGGATATGGAAATCCTTAATTTCTTCACAAAGAATTTATCTTGTATTTGGATTTGAAGTATAGGACTGATATTTCCCATGGAGGGTGCGAAATTGGGGTGTCAACAGTTGCCCCTCTTTGAGAGTAATCGCTCGAGGTTAACGAACAAAGTTATGACCACCCAATCGCACCTGATTTTTTTTCTTCAAGAGGTGATTTTGATGAGTTGATGAAGAAATTCTGACATTGGCCGGGTTTGTCCCAGTTAAGCTTTTCAGCTTCATTTTCCTGATGTTTTTGAACCTTTGCGGTTGATTTAGTCGGATTGCCCTTGGTTCGAGCCGATTGAATAATTGAAAAAGTTGGTGAAGAAAGATACTAACATTGGCCGGGTCTGCCCCAGTTGAGCTTGTCAGTTTCATTCACATTCTGAACGTGCATCTTCTTGGTTTCCGTTCCATACTTTGTCTTGACATGACTTGCTTTTCTTTCACGAGACGATTCTGATAAAGTATTTTTTTTCAAAACTTCTTGAGGAAGTAATTACCAATTTTCCTTTATAAGATAGGGGAGAAAGACCTTTCTTTAGGTAAGAAACTCCTTTTCTTTTCTTCAATATGTCGTCTAGGCGGATGGCTATCATTATTCCTAATCCTCCGATTTTGCCTACGCTGCGTAGAAGACGAAAAGTTGGGGTTTTAAACGATGTGGATGATCACGTTTCTGCAAGAATCCGGGAAGACCTTGTAAGTTTCCTTGTTGATCGAAATTTTCTTCTTCGTTTTCCATGTTTTCTTTCATTATTTCTCAACCACTGCTTTCTTTCATAAAATTACGCTTGGGTGCGTATTCGTGGAGGGACCACTGGCATAGTAGAATGGTGGCTGGTGTTGAGACGATGCAAAGGTGTATGTGATCTTGTACAACAGATTGGTTGGTACGACTTTATTGAAGCTTTGGAACCATTCCATGATGGTGAGAATGCTTTAATCATGGCAGAAAGATGGTGGGGTGATACTAATTCATTTCACCTGCCACATTGTGAGTTAACCATCACTCCTATGGATTTCTACATGATTACTGGCATCCGTGTGGGGGTAGGAGCTCCCGTCTCGGTGGGTGTAAACATGACAGAGGAAAATGTCCGAAACATGTTGGGACCACATTGTGGGGATATCTTCCCTAAAAATTTGTACGTCAGCTTAGTTGGCTTGAAGACGAATTTCTCGGTCCCTGAGCTGGATCTTGCTGCTGACGCTTCCTTGACTCTTATGGTGGCTATATCAAATCTGGCTACTTGGAAGCATTTTCTGACCTTGAATTGGTGAATTTTTACGATTGGGGAAGTTGTGCGATGGCGCGACTTTACACCTATTTGTCTCGAGCAACACGCCTTCAAACAAAAGCCTTATGTGGATTCTGGCCCATTTTGAATGTGAGTACATTTTCCTTGCTTTAGGTTGAACGATCTTGGACCCCCTTTTTAATACCCATACTCTTTCTTTGTAACAATATTGGTGTTACGAATATTTTCATCTTAGTCGCCCTCCTTTTGATACTAGCTTCTCCAATAGTCAAACATTTCCTCGAATGGCTAGATGGAAAGGTGCACTTCGAAGGCACTCGACTGCATATACACGCCTTTGTTTGGAGGGAGCGACAGTTGAATCTGTAAGAAACCCTATATATATATATATTTATTTATTTATTTTATTTATTTATTTATTAATATATATATACCTCCATTTTGATCGCAGATTTGTTAGGACCCTTGGAAAGATTATCTGATTCGGTGTGATCAAAGAGCCCTTCATGCCATGTAGTCTAGCATGCTTCGGTACTTGTTACGTGGCCCAGATTACCGTGCTTGGTATCTTGGTGACAGATTTGGGAGACAAATTAGTCAACTAGACGCTACACCCCGTTTTCCTCCTCCCGACGTTACATGTTTTCCTTATGCATCGTTTAGTTATATGGACGAGATTTCACGCCAACCGCAACGTTCCTATGAAGATTCAGTTGATCGGGGAATGAATTTTGAATCATATTGGAGATCGGTTTCTTTAGGTCCACCTCTTGCTATTCAAGCTTGCCGAGAGAATCTTGTAGTGGGTGATCCGGGTTTTGCCCCTCGTCCATTATTGATGGGATCTTCAAGAAATGATCCTTATCAACAAGTTCCATTACCGGGCTTCGGTCATCTTCTTCCAACATGGGATTTTCAAATACCTATCTTGGGGACTTCAAATGTGGTTCCAATTGAAGGTGGACCTGTTGACCGTGAAAACATTATTGGTTTACCTCTCTCGGATGATATTCCTGAGGTAACGCTGCTACTCTGCCCTTCTCGCCTTAATGACTTAATACTTTTATTAACTCATTTCTCGTTTCAGGATTCCAGACCTCTTCAAGAATATTTTCTTCGTTTGGTGGATAGCCGTGGGCGCCAGTTGATATCGGTGGTGAATGAGATGTACGGTATCATGTTGAGATATGATGAAGTCAGTAGAGAATCCCTGGGGAGGCAGGCACGTATTGATACTCTCTCTGAAGAATTTTCCACGCTTCGACTTCTTTACGAGGTAGACTGCACATTTTTTTTATTTTTTTTTGATACATGGAAAAGGAGCTAGCGGATCGGATGAATGACCCTGATGGGTTGGAGAAACCCGACGGGTCATGGATCTTATTTCGGTTTGCCCGAAAAGTGGTCTGATGGAGCCCTAATTTTTTTTCTTTAAATACTTTGTTTTCTTTTCTCGACCATCAGTTTCTCTTTCTTCTTCTTCTTTTTCTTCTTCTTCTCCACAAATCCGCCTCTTTCCTCTATCTTTTCTTCAGATCTTTCTTGTATCTGCCGGATCTGGACTTTGATCTTTCTTTTCTTGATCACCGTCTTCATGTTCTTCTACTTTCTGCTTGTTTGGTTTATCTCCATAGTAATCATTTGTTGGTGGAGTATGCGAGATGCAGTTTGAGCGGCTGAAAGTAATGATAACTGAAATGAGATGTCTTTGGAGGAATCTCAGTATAGATCTGTATAAATACTCTTCGTTCTGTGCTTGATGGTAGTGAATCTTGAGATCAAGATTAATGTTCGGCTCAGAGATGAAGATCTGATGATTTAGGGGAAGATGTAAGATCGTTCCATATGTATCTTCAAAATACGTACAAATATAAATCCAGATTTCAAAGTTGAAATCAGATTTAGATTTAGATGTATTCTAACAAGTATGGATGATCTGCTTGGGATAAAGATGTCTAGATCTAGTTTGTCACATGGACACTTTTACCACTATCACACATTGGTTTCGATCAATGGGAAATGGTGAAGAAGTTGGATCTTGGTCTAGACTCAGATAAAATCACTCCCTTTCCTTATTTGTTTTTCACTTCTTCTTCTTTGGTTTGCCGTCAGATCATTTTTTATTTCTTGTTTTTGTTCTTGTTTTTTCTTTTCTTTTGTTTGTTTCTTATTGTTGTTGTTTCTTTTTTTTTCTCGATCTGGATCATGTATCCTTCAGATAAGGAAGAGTTCATGCTTTTCATTGTTGTAGACGAAGATCTTGTAATTCCTTCATTTGTAAATGAAATATTTTCTTTCTGGTGGTGCTCTTGTCCTTGGTTTGACTTGCACTGACTTTGTAGATCGCTGACTCCAGTGGAGAGGCCTTAATTCAGATAACTCGTCGTTCACAAAAGCTTAAAGCATGGTTAGAACATGATTAGGCTTAAAATAATACTCAAGAAATTTTTGCCTCAGTTGCCTATTTGGTACGTGTGCAAGGCACAATATCATCCTAAGGCTTTCATCATCAGCATTTATTTTATTTTATTTTTGAAAACAAAATAAAAAAAAAACATAAAAATTTACAAAACACTGAAATTTTGATTTGGAGAGTTTAGCTCAGCTGCCTATCTGGTTGCTCATAACACCATACCCAAATCCTAAGCTTTACATCATTGATAAACTCTCCGTTTTTTTTTTTTTTTGGAAACAAATTTAGGAAAATTGTTTTTTTTTTTGAAAAAAAATTAAAACTTAATAAAAAAACAAAATTTATTTTGAAAACAAACCTTAGAATTTTTTTATTTTTTATTTTTGAAAAAATTTAAACTTAATAAACTTTTTTTTCATTTTTTTTTTTTTGAAAACCAGTTGATAAAGCAGAAAACGATGATAAAAATCATGAGTGCTGACAAACCAGTTGAACTTTGGAGGAGATGCATGGATTAGTTATGCCGGGATATCTCCTTTGATTAGGCATAGTACCTCTTGAGTTGATTAGCATTTGTGGGTCTTGGATGTTCTTCTCCATCTAGGTCCATCAGTTGTACCGCCATTCCTTGAAAAATCTTTTTAACGATGAATGGACCTTCCCACTTTGGTTTGAATTTGCCCCTTGGGTCAGTATGCTTGACCGGAAGAATTTCCTTGAGCACGAGATCTCCTTCGTCGAACTTTCGGGGTCCATGAGGATTCTTGAGGTTCATCCTTCGTCAGTGGTGGACTCTCATCATCCATTCCTACCAGATTATTTTTGGCGTTGGGAGAAGTTCCGGCGTCCTCTGCTTCGTTGAGAATTATCATGTAGACGCTTCTATCAGTTGATTGCTCCCTCTTTCTGGCGCTGGTCCTCCAGAATCTCTCTCTCTCTGTTTTTCGAGATAGTGCTCCAGGTTTTGATTAATCATCTCTGGTCGAATCTTTGAAAAATATTCGACGAAAGCATTGATCGTTTCTGGCCACGCTGCTTGCAGAACGCGGTCATTAGTGGAATACCATATTGACGCACTCCCAGTTAAGCTTTCGCCGAAGTATTGTTTCAAGTCCTCTTCGTGCATCTTCAATGGCTTCATGTACCACAAGAATGACTTGAGGTGTTTGATGGGGGATCCTTTACCGTTATATACAGGGAATTTCTTCCTTCTACGAAATTGCAATTCTGAGCATGCAATAACCATGCATTCCTGTATTGAGCTTGTCGTACTCTCCTTTTGTCCTGGAACTTCCAATTCTCGTCCATCCTCCCCTTTATGTCCGCTGGGTTCGCCTGCGCTTTTAGTGGGAGATGGAGAAAAAAGATGACTTACCCCTTCATAGACGGGTTCCTCGGTTTCTTTTCCTTGGTCAGAACTTCTTCTTGTTATCACGGGTGTGATCTTTGCTAGTGTGCTTGGTGCTGGAACCTTTTCTCCTCCCTTACGGATGAACCACTTTTGGAAGGACGGTTGATGGCTCCAATCGATTCCTTGATCTTCTCGCCTTTTCACGAATGTTGTAGAGTCTCGGTAGGTCGACTGATATCCTAGACCTGTTGTATCAAATGCCTTTCTCCCAGGTATTGTTATCGGTTGTGTGGGCCCTTGTTGTCGGAGACCAAGTCCCATTCCCGGAAAGAACTTGCTTTTCTGTAGCATTTTCGGAACATTTCGATTCCGATATTTAAATTGACCCGTACAGGCGTGATGAATTGATGTTCCAGCTTTGTTGTCATGTCGGATTTCTGCTGTGTAATTATGAATTTCTGGGATCATGTTCACTGAGATCTGGTGGGACCTTATTTCATTTTCCCCATCATCTCCATGTACAGTAATTAGCTCATTTCCCATCCAGAATCTGGCTTTCTGGTGAAGAGAAGATGCACCTATTCCATTCTTGTGCATCCATGGACGACCTAGAAGGAGGTTGAAGCTTGCAGAGATGTCCATTACCAGGAAGGTAGCATAGGTTTTTAATGGACCAACCCATATTTCGATGGTCAGTTCACCGATTCCTGTTTGCTTACCATTGTTAAATGCTCGGACCGTCAAGGATGATTCATCGGCTTTAGTGATACGGCTCATGTCGACCCCCATCTTTTTAGCCGCTTTCAATGTGCATATATTGACGCCAGCACCGTTATCCATGAAGACAGAAGGTATGATCATATTTTCCCAACCAATGGTAATGTAAAGATCTTTGTTGTGGTCCTTCCCCTCTGGTGGCAGGTCGTCATCTGTAATAGTAATCGCACCTGGTCTTGCGGCTTGGTCGATTAGGTGCACTAGTTCATTGGGAGTGATTCCTGTGGGAACATGCATCAGACTTAGTGCCTCTTGCAGATCCTGACGGTGACTGGTCGATGCTTCTAACAATCCCCAAATTGAGATATCCGCCTTTGTTCTTCGCAACTGCTCAATGAGTAAGTTGTCTTCCTTTATAGATTCATGTTGATTGCTTGGCCTGATCTAAACCAGATTGCCTCTTGTTAGGACACCTGGGTTCTCCTTTCGTAAGTTGAGAGGCTTGAACTGTCTTTCTCCCCTTATTTGATGTTGTACCTCTTCGCATTTTTCCGGTTGGCGTTCATAATATACGACTTCCCGCTACCTGCAATGGTGAACAATGGTTTTTTATTCATCATACGGATGTTGGCGTCTGGGGCACCTTTTGCAGATTCCCTTTTGTTCTCAGCAACGAATTTGGAGGCTTCATTTGTTTGGACCTTCTCTTTTGTCGTACGGTCCGATATTAGAGATGGTTGACGTATTTCAGCGTCATCCGCCTCAATGAAGTTGATTCCCTGATTTCCTTGATGCGCTGGAAGTGGATTTTGTTGTATATTAGGTTACTTTGACGCTCCCTCGATGATTATCTTGTCGTCATCCAGTAAATCTTGGATAAGATGTTTCAGGACGAAACATGAATTGGTATCGTGTCATGCACTATGATGGAAGCCGCACGTCTTTGACTCGTCGTAACCCCGAGGTTTGGGATTAGGTACGGGTTTAGGATCCCGGAGTTGAATTAATTTTTCCTCAACTAGCCCAGGAAGGAAATCACTCATTTATCCGTTTAGCTCAGAGAATACCCGATTCCGGCTCCACCTTTTCTCGACATATTGTTGTCCTTTGTCTTGGCGGAATGTATTGGAGATCGGCGCTTTCCCTACAGCTCTGATGTAAGTAGGTGTTGTAATGGTTGGGTTGACATAATTAATATCCTTCTTTTTTCTCGAGCTTTGCCCTATATTGAATCCGGAGTATACACCATCCTTCATTGCGTCCTCAATGCTTGCTCTTTTCCTTCGAAAATCGGAAATATTTTCGGGTGCAGACATGCTGACGAATACCCTGTAAGACATTGAGAGATTTTTTATTAGAATTTTTAGTTGCGCCTCTTCTGATGGTCGTTCGAACATTTTGAATACTTTCTTTTCCCACCGACTCATCCAGTTGATGAAACCTTCATGTGCCCCTTGTCGAAGGGACTCAAGCTGGCGTAAGGCTATTGAGTTATCTGTATTTTTGCAAAATGTTAGACGAAGGAATTAATCATGACTGGCCATGTAGAGATTTTTGATTTCTCTGCATGTTGGTACCAATCAAGGGCTAACCCAGTCAAGCTTTGGTGGAACAAGTTTAGCAGCCAGTCGTCGGTTAGACCTTGGGGTTTTAGGTATTGGAGATACAGTTTAATGTGAGACCCCGGGGGTCCCCTGCCATTATATTTTTTCATTTTTGGAAATTTGAAACCTTCAGGCAAGCATCCACTTGGAGGAGTGTACCATACTTCACCATCCACGCCGGTGTTGTCCTCAATTATTGACAGCCTCTTCATTACATGTTCTTTGAAATGCTCGAATTCCAAGCTCTCTTTGTTTGGTGTTGGAATTTCGTCATCTTTGCCTGTATTTTCGGATTCCCCGCTTTTGTTCTGATATTTTGGTTGATGATCGTCCTTGGATCCAGAGCCATTTGTATGTTGATGAGAATTTGAGCCTTTTCCGTCATTTCTAACCTCATCTTGCAGCTTCTTAAAGAAATTGGCGAGTTTCTCCTCAATGATTTGTTCTATCTTTGAGGTGAGGATGTTAGGATTGTTGATTTCCCCTTTCCCATGTTGTGAAGAATCCATCTTGATCAGTCTTCCTTCCTCCCCCCGATGCCAAGTACGAGTGTAAGCCCCCCCTCGCGTTATGGTTGCTTACGCTTGTATAAGTGCCTGAAATCACAAAATATGAAATATGATATCAGTATAAAGAAAAGATTATAAAATTTCCCTTTAATCATTTTTCAAGTCGAATCTCTTATTTTTTTCCCCAGCAGAGTCGCCACTTTAGAAATCGGGGAAGTAGCACGAGTCGAGTGTCGGTCTATTCTTTTGTCCATAATTGTTATGGGGCAAGGTCCATATTCTCATCCGTTCATGGATGTTTATCACACAGGGTCTGGCAGAGATAATTTCTTACTAGTTCGTTAGTAAGAGGGCCAACTCTGCAAGGAAAAGAGATGTTTTGAAGTCGCCACCTGACTAAGGGGAGTCAGGACCCTTTAACTAGTTTTAATTCTTTTGAGGAAAACAAAACCTAGTTATGACTTGCATATTTATGGTCTGCTATCAGAGAGTTCGGGGTAAGGAGATTCTAGTACGGGATGGGAAGGTGTTAGGCACCCATCAGCCGCCCAATCGTAAGATTGGCCTCTACTTCATGATTAAAGGGGAATGTTTATAAATAATTATCAATAATAACGAATAGTGATTGGATAGTAACTGCATAGTGACTGAATAGTGAACAGTGATAAATAGTGATTTGAACAATTGACTGCTTTATTATTACTTTCTTGGCAATGGATCTAATGTGGGAGGGAATTCCGCTTTATACCCACACTTTGATTTATCCCATTTGGAAAATTAATAATAAAACATAATTATTTTTATGTAATGTAAAGAGTAGCTGCGGTGTTACTACGAAATGGAAAAACCATTCCGTTCCCGTATAACTACATAATTACCGAAAAGATAGGCAATTAGTATACCTGAAATATGATACGGAAACTTGTAAAGATTCTTACGATGATTTCTCGATTCTGTTAAGTATGCATAAAGTAATTAAAGTACCAGCAATTTAATGCTAATCTTTTAAGAACTTAAAGACGATACTTGATTTTGATACTTCTACTTATATTTTTTTGGGTTTTCTGGAAATAAACTAGAAATTTATAGGACAATAATAACTATTATGTAAGAAAGAAAACTTGGTTTCTCTTTGATTAAATCATAAAACACATAGAGATTTAGAACATATGAGGAGAAATAAAGAGTGTTTTCTCTCTCAGACAGAGTAGCGAGAAAAATGGTGTTGGAAGAGGTTTCCGTGAGAGAAAATAATATGTTTTGAAGTCTTCATTCGACCTCCTTTTATATACGCAGATCCCCGACAGCATTCCTTCTTTTCCTGTGCCTAATCCGGATGCCAAAATTCCTGCGTGAAGAAAAACAATTGTCCTTTGCAAAGGAATTTTTTTCTTTTCAACACATGTAGGTCCCACCAAAGAAAAATGATTTTTCTTCCAACACTTACTTACTCTCCCATGTGATGTGGGTCCTACTTGATTATTTTTCTTTAACCAAATTTGACAAATTCTTCCACATGACACGTATATGAAGAGTTAGTCCTACTAATTAAAGCCTTGGTGATGATAAGGGGAGGATGAAAAAGTGGTCGCCCCCTTAATGTCTTTTGAGTTCTCGTTTTGCTCGTAACTTTTGCATACGAACTCCAAATGACTCCGTTCTTTCACCATTGAATTTGAATTTTTCTCCTATTTAACGTGATAGCAGGAATTCCCAGGTTTGGAAAGATAATGAAATGGGTAGGAGCCGTGCTTGTGGGCCTGACTGAGTAGAGCTTGTGGGCATGATTGGGTAGAGCTTGTGGGCTTGATTGGGTAGAGCTTGTGGGCTTGATTTAAAGGATATGGAAATCCTTAATTGCTTCACAAAGATTTTCTCTTGTATTTGGATTTGAAGTATAGGACTGATATTTCCCATGGAGGGTG
Source organism: Papaver bracteatum (assembly GCA_023529315.1). NCBI lineage: Eukaryota > Viridiplantae > Streptophyta > Magnoliopsida > Ranunculales > Papaveraceae > Papaver > Papaver bracteatum. Next base: position 95,626 of record JAJJWX010002530.1, read on the forward strand.
TGAAATTGGGGTGTCAACAACGTGCACCTGGAGTGTTGTTCATTGTTTTAAATCTCTATCGGTCGTTTTGGCAGGACTGGTACTGATATTGAGATAGTGTCTATAGTCACAAAATTCGTTTACAGTTTACTGTTGATTTTACATGGAAATGTAAATTATTTAATTTATTCCAGCTGGACAATAAACGAGATAGGAAACCTGATCAGTCACCTCTCATGGGATGCATGTTATTGTTATTTTTCTGCACCAAGTTCCTCCCTCGATAGGTAGGATAATGCGGAACTGGATGTTCTATTGATGAGACATTCCCGCCTAAGGATCAGGGGGGGAATCTTCGACGATATTGGTTAATTCCAATTGTGTCTCATCTAAATTCTCACACCGAGAAATGCCTGAGGTGTTGGACATTACTCTATTGCTAGATTTAGCAAGAGTACGCTTGCTTTATTCGGCATAAATTAAAGTCCTTGCAAGGCATGTCATGGAATCGCATCGATTGTTTCGTCTGGAAATATGTTTGGAAGCATAGACGAAAAACCTCTAGTTAGAGGTATGCCAATCTAATCAGATAAAGTCCATATTATCTTTGAGTGATGAGTTTATATCTCTTCTGACGAGGAGAACATCCATAAAAGATGTGTTGATATCTCATGGAGAGGAATATCCTCATGTTGAAACTTGGTACCAATGGATTATGATATCCTCATACTATGGGGAATGATGTAAGATCGTTTATTAACTGATTAATAACTTGGTTGTCGATAATGTTCAGAGTAGCTACTGAAATCGTTATGGATAGATATCCCCTTTGCAAAAGAATTATCGACAAAGTTCATATGATTGGAAAATATGGATCTCAGTCCATATTGAGTTGTTCTCTCACTTGTGTTTTCTTTCAGGATCTCAGTCCTAGCATCCACAAATTTTAGTTCGAAAGCTGATGCTTGTAAGAAAGCATAATGAGAGAATTAAGGTCACTTGTTATATAGCGATAACCTTGACAACGAATTTCCACGGACACTAACCAGGTTCATGGGAGTATGGTCTGGTAGTCATGCATGACTCGACATATCACCTGGATGGTAATCGTGTATCTATACTCGTATAGATTTTAAAAGAAACTCTTGTTTGTCAATCATTGATGTTGTATCATCCTAGTGATGCTTTGGGCATTGATGGTTTGATGTTCTTGTGCATTTTGAACTTATTACTCATTAAACCATTATAATGTTTTCTGTTTGAGACGTGTTATATTCCACTGCTGTTACTATTCTACTACAAGATTTGCAAATTTGATGAGAAGGTCTTCCCACCGTTTGGGGGAGGAAAGGATGTCGCCTGAAAAACGGCGTGAAGTATCCTGGTTTGGACAAAGATAAACCAGGATGTATCTCATCTGGATGTTTTCAGCAATGAAAGACATGAAGAAGATTTGATATCTTTAGGAATTGCAAATCAAGTTACTTCTTGAGAAGCTGTGAGTGTAGTAGTAAGTGTGTCACATAAAACACACCTTCAGCGTGGATGACTAGTTGATTTTAAAAAAAATTGCACCTCCTGAAAGGAAGAGACAGTCACAATCATTGAAAGATAGTGCTCTCACAGAGACTATTAGTGGAAGATCTAATTTCTCTGAATATAGTTCTCTTAATAAGAGAATGTCTCTGCAAAGTCCGTGGAACCTCAAAATGAGAAGATTTCCTTAAAGTATGCATGAAATAGAGAAATTTGTGATCGTAATCCAATGATTATTGATGATATAGTCAAAGTATCCACTAATGCTGCCATAGATGATGTTGGTGTTGAACCACTCTCTATATAAGAGTGTCATCAAATGAATGATTGGTTAAACAGGAAAGGGAGAGATTCAAGAAGAATAATAATTTCTCATAAAATGCATGGTTTTGGTACTGCAACCAGAAAACTCAATAATGTGAGATACTCTTGGCCACAGACAGGTCTTTGCAGTTTTGACATCCGATAATGTAAACCCTAGTGGCTACAGGTGGGTGTATGTGCATAGTGATAAAAATAAAGTTAACTAATGGCACAAAGTCTTTTACATGAACCTAAGATGGATGCAACTACCTCTTTGGTATTTGTCTGGAAGTATTTTAAGGACTCGACGTACATCTAGAGGATGTGGTTATTGTGAATCTGTGTGAAAACATAATACAGATAACCGCAGACAAATTCATGAAGGTTTTCACCTATCAGTAGAATTACCATGTCATATGCATTTTCCCTATAAAGACGAAAATGGTCAATCGTCTAAGTGAATGATTATTAAACTAGGGGTATGTGAACCATATTATATGCCCATACACTGTGCAACATCTACCTTATTAGAACTTCTGAAAAATTCTCCAAAGCATAAAAAATGCTTAAAGCAGAAGTTCGAGATGAAAATCTCGTTAAAACAAGGTCTCAATCTGCTGGTTGAGCATTATAAATGGAAGTCCATTAATTTCGTCAACCTTAAGGGTTTAGACATATTTAAATGGACAATCTGTCATAATTGCAGCTACGCGATCTCTTAATTTTAAGATTGATCGGTTTACATCTCAACTATAGAGATATATCACTTTGTGGTTTGTGTTACACAAAAGATGTGTAAATGGTATATTAGTTGAAATATGCTATTGATACCCGATATTGGGTTTGTAGTAAACATGTAAGTCTGGCTCTGCCCAGCACCAATATCGAGACATTGGTCAGAAGAAAGTTTCCCCTCATCTTCGTGGTACCATTAAGCTTGACTTTTTGCATAAAAGATCGCTGAATGTCTCCCACAGAGAAAATCTAATCAGACTGTTTAAGTTTTGATTCTTGACAGGTTTGTTAAAGCAGCTTAATATTTTCCTAGATAATAGTCTCATAGTAGAAGATACTTGCGATTCCTCCAACCGATCACAGATGTCCAGACGAATCTAGTAGAGAATAAAGGCTAGAACAATAAGATGATTTTGTTCCAAGTGTTTTTCCTGGCGTAGGAATTCAGTTGGATTTTTCTGACAAGGTTTTAACGGGGCAGCATAAGCGTGTCCAAAACCATCATCGAGAGACATACGTTGTACTCTAATATGGTTTTGTCCCATGTGGTTTTTCCAAACGAGGTTTTTAATGAGGCAACATTTACATCGACGTCGACATCAATTTGAATTATAAGCGTTCAGGTTTTGTCCCAAATGGTTTTCCTGACGCAGACGTGTAGGGTTTTGTCCCAAGTGGTTTTTCCTGATACAAATTTTGGCGGAAGTCATGGGAATGACAAATCTCACTCCAAGTTCAGGTTTTTCCTAAATAGTTTTTCCAGCAAAACTTGACAAGAAAACATTTATTAGAAATGATGGTCCAAGTGGGAGTATTGTATAAACAAGGTTTATGCATGAACCACCATTTCCATTTATAGAACAATCTAACATAAACTAGACATATCTTTGGTCAAGAAAAACAACTAAGATTAGAATAAGATTTTAGCAAGCAAAATTTGAATTGTAAACTCATTTATGTTTCCTATTTCACCTACCCTATATTGTGGCTATAAATAGCCATTCTTAGTTGGATGTAATGTGAGATAAGATGAAATACAATTGGAGATAGAACTCTCATGCTATCTTTCCATCTTTCTTTCATTCTTCTATTATTTGCTTATATTAGAAATTCTAGTAAGTAAACAAGTAATAATATAATAGTTTTGTTTTTTATCTGATTTGATTTTCATGGTTAGAAAAAAAAATCAATGGTATTACATAATTTTTAGGAAATCAAAAAATCAAGACATCAGTATTTGGATGAATTATTCATTTTAATTGAGATTTATGGCTTGTTTTTGATGAGGTAGACGACCAACCATCGGGAAAACTTTAGGGTTTTTGTAAAGGAAAAGAAGTAAGGAAATTGTATATTTGTCTCCATTATAAAACAAAGCGGGGATAACTTAGCCTAGATAAAGGACGGTGGGGATTTAGTTTGGGGAAATCTAAATCTATGGATGTGGGTGTCCACACCCAATTCGATCTCACGTGCGTTGTCATTTCCACACGTGGTTCTAAGACGCGACATGCGTGGTCACCCATTTCTCTCACATATGTTCATCCCTTTCATCTATCATCTTGCTTTTCATCTATCCATTTTTACGGTGGAACCATCCTTTCAATCCTGTTTCTACCTCATCGTGAGAGGCATCATGATTCAACTCCGTTGTGATTGTATGAATTTTTTTGTTGTTCGTCAGGTTATGCTCACCGAAGATTGGTATGAAAAAAAACAAAAAATAATCTCCAGATGTAAGTGTATGAATTTCTTAATCGATGAATTATTATACTAATAATTTAATTGATGAGTCCGATTGATAGTGGGTTGGGTTTAGGCTAACCCATATGGGATAGATTGGACTGCTAGATTGGCCAAAAAGTGTGGGAAAAAGTTAACACTCAATCTGGATACTTCTCTCTCCTCGCATTTGATCGCAGTCCAACTATCAACGAGATTGAAACGCTGAATAGTGCGGCGCTCAAAAAGTGACACAAACGCTGGATTATTCGGCATTTATATAATTTTTTCTGTAGAGAAAGGGAAAATAGGGAGAGAGAAAGAGTAAAAGAAGGAGAAAGAGAAAAAAAAGAGGAGAGAGAAGCATTGAGAAAAGAAGGAGAGATAGAGAAGAAAAAGAGGAAAAGAAGGAGAAAGAATTGTTAACGCCGAATTATTAGGCGTTTAACGACGAATTGTTAGGCGTTTTACAGCTAGATTGGTCATCCCATAGGGGTTAGGAGGTTTCCCTATCTGACATGGATGGCCAATCTAGCAGCTAAATATCTAGCCCATAGGACTAAGCCTTAATTGATTTTCTTGGTTTAATTTACAAGTTGTACATATGCCAAAACCAATTTATAATTGCATGCAGGATCTAATTTAGATGTTGACTAATTCAAAACTTGATTATATTCTTGAGGCTAATAATTTAATCGATGGGACCCAATGAGGTGCGTTGGGTATAATTGATTTTTGGGTTTATGCAGATGTGGATCCCATTACGATTAATTTAATTGTTGACTAATTGAAAGTTTGATATTTTCTGTTGATCGTTATGCCATTTGCCTTTTCAGTTCTTCCATTACTATTAAAATTCAGACTTCTTTGGTTTAATTGATTGATTCGTTATGCCAATTTCCTTTTCTGTTCTTCCGTTACGATTAAAATTAATTGTTGTGTATGATTAATGATGGGAACCGTTTCATTCATGTTTGACATTCCCACTGAAAGGATGAAAATTTCCATCCTATATAAAGGTTTCCTGATTCTGAGAGATGAATCACGCTCACCCTGTTCAATTCACAACCTTTTTCCATCATTTATCATCATTGTCACCCGTGAGTATTCCAGGTTGGTGTATTTTGTAGCATTTCATCAAAAAAATCATTTCACATTGTATAATCGTCTCATATTTGATTTTTATCATTATTTATGTCTTTTTAAATACATGTATGTAGGTACTCGGCATGGCGTCTACAAACTCTCCAGCCCTGCAAACCCATGCCCAAGCTATACCGAATCCTGCAATCCTCACCTTGAAAGATTTTCAGCTCAAAAATGGTATTGGTCCATGGATGACCAGAGTTTGTGTCGCTCGGATGAGGCAGTTATATTAAAATGTGAAGATTCTTCATATATGTACTATGTGGTATGTTGATCGACATTCGTGCGGCTTCCGTTGTTGATCTCTGTTATTGAAGGGAGAAGGGAAGAATTGGCATCTTAAGCAGATGATATACCATCAATAGGTAGAGTCATTGTGATTAATGCAATTTCATTTTCCCGATAGGTCCTATTGTTGGGTTAAAGAGTCATAGAAATAATAAACATCTCATGGGAATACATGCTTCCCCTGGTAACAGTCAAGATCTAATCTATGCCAATTTTCATACTTATCGCAAAAAATTAGAATCCTGAATTAAGAACAGAAAACATTGTTATGCCATAAGTGACAACGTATTTGTGGCCACCTTAGTGAAGTTTAACAATTGTCTTTTGATACAAGACCATTTTGGATTTGATGGAGGGCAACCAATGTGTTATGTATCCTTTTTTTGTGTGGAAATTATATAAATACTCCTCTTTTTCATGGATTTCACAAATACCCTTATCCATCAATAACTATACCCCTTATCTTCTAAAAATACCCTTTCAATATTAATAAAAACTTAGATAAAAATAATTTCATTTATTATCTCACATGCTGGAAGTGATGGTGGTGGTGATGCCGGCGATGGAGGTGGTGGTGCCACCAGATTTGGGATCAACTTTTGTTGTTGATACCATATTTGGATCAACTTTTGTTGTTGATACCAGATTTTGGTATCAACTTGGGTTGTTAACAAGTAATCTTGACCTAACTAATTTCCAAATTTTCAATTTTTGTAAAAACTTGGGTTGTTGACACCAGATATGATATCAACTTCGGTTGTTGACACCAAAATTTAGTGTCAAATTAGGTTGTTGATACGAAAATCCGGATCAACTTCGGTTGTTGATACAAAAATCTGGATCTAACTTATTTCTATATTTTCAATTTTGTTATCAACTTGGCGGCAACGGTGGTGGATTTGGAGGAGATGGTGGTCGCAATTGCGGTGGCGGTGGTGACGATGAGTTGTGGTGGAGTTGTGATGGTGGAATGTTGGTGATGGTTGTGAAGTGGTGGTGGTGGTGGTTGTGGAGTGGTGGTGATGGTGAATTGTCGTCGGTGGAGTTGGAGGCGATGGTGGAGTGATTGAGAAATAAAATTATTTTTTTTTGAAGAAAAAAAAATGTTATGTGTAATAGATTACTAAAATAGTTTATTTTTACGAGGATAAGCTTTATATATATAAGAGAAGGGGTATATTTATAATGTGACAGGGGTATTTTTGAAGGGTTCAAAAACTAAGGGTATTCAATTAATATACCTTTTTTTTATATGATCAGCGGCGAGACATGTTTTGGTGACATAAGTTGGCCAATGAACATATAGACAATGATCAAGTCTGGTGCCGTTACGGCACGGTTCAAGACCTAGTAAAAGAATAAACAAAAGTTTTTATATGAGATATTAGCTTTTTTGATTTTCATTATCGGGATAGTGATTACCAAATATTTATATAGATAGACAAAATGCCTAAAATAAACATCGCTTGTTGTGGGTCCCACCATTACATAGTGATAGATAGTGAACACCCACTAGGTAGTGGAAAAAAATGTTGGTACACATAACTATCCATACCTATGTTCATCGTTTTGGGCTTGGACCAGTATTCATGCCATAATTGATATGACTAAAAACCAAATTCGATCTAAGTAGTCGAAATCGTTCATGGGTCATATTCAGTCGGGGAGCTTGCAGCGACGAGCAATGAGTTCGGACTTGGAAATCGCCAAAACTTGGTCTAATACTCTGAACCTTTTTATTAGATAATTATATATTTCTATTCACAAGTCATGAATTGTATCTAATTAAAATCAAAATTTTAGCTATCATGTAATTAAGTGTGTAACATTGTTATATTGAACCTATTTATCATGGTTTTAGACGTTTTTACATTTGATAACTCCAATATGAGGAGGAATATTTTTTTCTCTTATGATCTTGGTGCATGCAAGGTCAGCTTGGAAAAATCGCCAACTAGTTTTACTCAAAAATCGGTCCAAATCGGCGAAATCGTCCGGTTTAATCGCAAAAAAATTGGAAACAGATTAGAATCGGAAATTGCACTGGTCATATAGCGAATACCAATTACTCGGCAAGTAATCGGCCGAGGAGAGCGATTTCGCCTACCCTATTTCTGTATAAAAAATATAAATTGGTCTTCGCTTAGATTTTGGCAGTCTTTTATTTATCATTGTTCTTTCACCAACAAAGATATGTATCGACACCGTTTACTCTCTTATATGAATCCAGCTTTAAAATATCAAAGGGAAATTGGTTTTTTGTAGTTTTGTACCTAGATTTTGTAAAGAACTTACACTTGGTAGCTACAATGTTTTAGGTAGGAGTTTGGTACTTGAAATATACATTGACTATCATTGATTAATTAATTTTTTGAAAATAAAAATAATAACAAGTTAATCTACTACTAATGTATTTTTCATTGTCACTCGAACCTTGAGGCAATCTTCACCGAGCGATATAAATTTGAAAAGGGAAAGGTACCATGTACACCACAAACTTTTTCATTTCGAAATCTAATAGATAAACATTGTTACTTTTGAGTGTCATCCTTATGACTGATTTTTGGTCCTACCTTGGTTTATTCATGGAGGACTTCCGGACCCATTTATGGATGGGTTTCACAGAAGCTACCCTGTTCTTCCTATCATTTCCTCGTAGTTTCTTTGAAGAATCTGTTTAGAGATGTTTAGAATGTCTTCCTTTTTGGATACCTTCGGAGTCAACCTTTTTCCAATTGGAACATCATACCTTGTATTTGCATTTACAAGGTTATCCCTTTTCTATTGTTCGGATGATTATGATAAAATTTTGCAGAATGTTGATATATAATCTTGAACTATAATTATAACACTTTGAAAAGGCGAGGGTACCCAAATATACCTCAAGCTAAAACTTTTCTACCTATAAGTCCTTTATTCGAAAGTGATTGTCTATGGACTTGGTCAAGACAATACAACTAATCGGTTCACACTTCATGTGATCGTCTATGGATACAAGATCGAGACAATACAACAACAAGATAACTTGCGTGATTGACTATGGATACAAGATTGAGACAATACAATCAACAAAGTATGTTTACTTGATAAATGGTTCGGACTTAACCAAACACAATAGGATTACTATCAAGTAAATAGGAATTAACGTTTGTGTATTTTACTTCTAATTATAATAAAAATAATTATAATTGCGGAAATAGAAAAGTAAAAGACACAACAATATTTTGTTAACGAGGAAACCGTAAATGCATAAAACTCCGGGACCTTATCTATAATTGAATATTCTCAGGATTAAGCTGCTATACAAAATCAAACCAACTTCGTATAGTTGAGACCAAGCAACTAAACCTATAGTTCACCTAGTTTCGTCTGTATTCCCACACCTCCGACCTGTAACAAGTCACGTACTTGGAACAATTTCTTTGGTTTGTATTCCAAACAGTAAAGGAACAACAAATCTGTTTGGTATCAACTCTTTTCAACCAAGTGATATGAGTTTGACAAAGGCTCTTCTGTTTATCTCAAATAAACTCCTTCGCCAGGTTCTTAGAACTATCTTATCTACAACTTACCGAAGTAATTGTTAAGATTTTGCAATCAATACTTTTAATCACAAAGAATTGTATTGATGCTGATCTACACAACTAATCAATATAATCTACCACAAGGATAAAATGATTATAATTGGATCCTCTTTTACCGAAACAAGTATTGTGCACCCGAAAGATTATGAACCCAAATCATAAATCTTCAAAGTCTTCTTTGTCTTCAAATCTTTTTAATCTTCAATAAATACCTGCACACAACAACTTGAATCTCTTGTGATCAATCACGCACAGAACGGAGTCTGTTAACAATGGATTATTACAAGACGTCTTTATATTCACAAACAGTCTAAATATCCCTATCGAAACTTCGATATAGTTTGGGTGAATCTTATATCAGAAGAGAAGATTCTCAAGCATAAACAAACTAGGTGCAATCAAAGTTCAACCATCATTAGTCAATCAAATTAATCGAAAACAAAAGATAAACCGCAATTATCTAGTTTCCCATCAACGATACTAATATAGCTTCTCAATCCCAAAGAAGACTTTAAACTGAGCGGCCGTCTGAGATTTCGCCTAATTAGGTTACTCTCCTTTCCAAATAGGCGGCTTCACCAGTAACAACACAACTGAGGAAGTTTGATGTCACGAAGGATTAGTTTGCCCGAAATTAAAACTTCAAGTATTTATATACAAAGAATTTTGGACACCAAGGAATTTCCAAAACCAAAAATATTCTCAAGATATGCAATAAAATTCCAATTTCGGGTTCCATATTTCATGGAAATGATCTGTCCAAAATATTGACCGAAAATATCTTTGGAAAATCTCAACTAGTAAATGCACATTACTAATTCTCATTTTCCTAAAATAAAATTAAAAACCTTAAATAAAATATTCTTAACTTATTTATTATTTTTCGATCCGGGATTTTCTTCCTTTAGCTATTAAGGAATAACTTTGAACAATAAAAGATAAGCATTACTGCATGTGTTCAAAGTATGTCGACATCCTTACTTTCTAAGTCCTCTTTCATACTTACAACCTTGAAATCGATTTTCCACACTTCCAAACAAGTTTATAATTGTTTCATCTGACTTTCAAGAACTATGTGATTGATAAAAAACACTCAATCACAAATCATGGGTTTAACGGTTCTACCAAAACAAGTTTTGGTTCTACCTCCATGTGAGTATTGTGCATAGTCACACTAGCTTCCAAATATTCGGTTGACTAGGTACTAGGATCGGTTCCCCCACATATATATGGTATCTAACTTGTATATGTTGCACATGTCCATATGATCGGTTCTCCTTTGCCTAAAAACGTTTTGGACATGTCCATAGGATCGGTTCCCTTTTCTGCTAAAAACTTGTTGCACCTCATACAAGGATCGATTCCCCTTTGTGATAGGTTGCACCTCTTACTAGGATCGGTTCTCCTTTACTCAGATTCGGTCATACCAATAACAAAAAATCGATCATATCATCTCAGGTGATTGCTTAAGATCAGTTTCACTAATAAAAGTCATACCAATACAAAATTCAGGCCTTTGTGAATAGTTTTACCAAGAACATAAACAAGTCATGAGAGGTTATACTAATCACACATATTGGTAGTTAAAAATATATGCAATGAATAACAATACCAATAATTCCTGGCGATTTCCTTTTCGATTAACAAAACAAGTTCATGAATTTACTTCATTAAAACACATGTAAAACATTATTTCCTAGGATGAAATCCTCACCTCATATCCATACATAATCACAATAGCATTCAAACGATTATGTCGATGTTTTATCTACAAAGTTTAATGGTTAAGCAATAAACCTCGTATTGTATTCCTAAATACTATGTCTAACTAGAGTGTTCATGCTTCGCAGTTTTGTTTTCAATATGCACGACTTGAAAGATACGTTAGGGAATAAAACAGTTCAAGTCAAATATCACTAACCTCAAGTGGAAGGATGATGTTTTCGTTGTAGAATCTTGCTTCTTCACTTCTTCAATTCTTCGCAATACTTGTAATGTCTCGTATCCTAATACTTTCAAGCTAACCTATACGAAGTTGACTCTAGTACATAATCAAGCGACTCTTAAAATGAATTTTGATTCACTAAAATATGACAACCAAACTTGACATACTAATGCTTGGTGGGTTCAACCGAGCAATGCTCTAACACACTTCTTCTGCCTAAAGTTTGGACAATAACGACATGAGTTATCAATTGGATAAATCTTAGTCAATTCGTTAGAAACAAAATCATGATCATCTGGCATCTTACGAACTCTGCATCCCTTTTGTAAGTGTTCTTTATTTCCAGAATAAAAGCAATGCTTAGTAACATAAGAACCGTGATGTGTAATGTTACCTTTTTGTGGATCCAGTTGCATTGGATCTTGATGAATTTTATTCTTTTTGTCAATTTTTGAAGGTGTTGTACTTTTGACATCAGTGAGAACCTCTGGTTGAGAAGAATTTTTAGCCTTGAAATTTTCAGCCTTTTTGCTAGTATTTGAAGCAACTATTCCCTTATAGCCTAATCCTTGTATATCACGGTGATTTTTACTTACTTTTAAGATTGAGCTTAATTTTTTTGAGATATTATTAAACTTTTTCAAGTCCTCTTACAACGTATTGATTATATCAAGAGCACCACCTTGATCATCCTCCATGCGTTTTTATCTAGAGAGACATGCACATTCTTTCTTTTTCAAAACTCATTTGTTAATAGTTAATCCTTGTTTCAGATTCATCAAATTTCTCTTTTAACATACAAGGATTTCGATGAAGATTATCACATTCAAATTTCTTTGAATTTAGATCTTTTTCACAATCTATAAGAAGATATTTGATGAGGCAATAACCACTGTCATGTTCTTTGAAAACCCCTTATCAATTTCTTGTTTTCTCGACAAACATGAGTCAAGAGAGAAGAAATGAGATCAGAAGTCATCGGTTTTGTCAAAGTATTTTATAGATTAGTTTACTTAGAAATATCCTCATATACATATCAATCAATATCTGGCTCACCTTCATCTGAAATTTCATCCATTTATTTTTTTAGGCGTGTTTCTTAGTTATCAACAATTTCGATAAGGTTATACCCTGGTTGGACGACCGAGGGTCTCTCCTAAGAAGTGTAGAGTATGATCAAGGCGCCAAGGTACATGGTTGATCCAGGAGTGCCCGGGGCGTACGAAACTACCCTGTCCATTCTTGGCAAGTCTTGTCTATGATGCACTCGGCCCGAAGAAAACCCCACTTAGGGTGCAGTCTTGTAACTATAAGCCATATAGGCATAAAGGACAAGAGGCTGCGAAAACAAATGGTTGTTATCAAGACCGGATGGGAGGAGAAAGTATTGTATGGCCGATGTTCCCTCCTTGAATGGGAAAGCAGGGGGGAGATAAGGGCGGCACCCTCCATTAGGGAACTGATAAGTGTCTAAAGACGGCAATGTCATGTGGATTTATGATCGCAAGAACATTTAGGCCTATCATATTGTCGCGTGACAAATATTATACAGAGGCAGCAAGCAATGAGAAAAAGTTAAGATGAGATCAATGGGTTTTTACATGAAAGTGTAAAGACGTCCTGCGATTTCATCGCAAGACGAAAATGTCATAAGGCTTTGTTCTCGCAAGAGAGCTTAGACATGTCATATTGTCGTAAAGAAATTGACAAAATACGGATAAGGCAAGATCAGTGATACATGTAAGTGTAAAGACGTCCTGCGATTTTGTCGCAGAAACAAAAAAAGTGGCTAAATAAGACCTTTAACTAGGAAGGCAAAATAAGACCACAAGAGATCATAAAATTATACAGACATGACCTGCGATATTTACGCAGAAGTTGAGACAAAGTTTACAAATAAATTTTAATCAACATTAATCTGCTCAATCTTTCATATTGTAGATGAATAACAGAGGCAAGTATGGGAATGAACGGAATGATAAGATTATTATTCATCTTTATATGAAAGATTTACGTAGATGGATAAAAATTAATAATCATGTTGATTAACCATATTGCAAAAAAGAATTATTTATTAACCATATTGCAAAAAAGAATTGTTTATACATATAGAAGCAAAAGAAGTTTATACATCAAGGAACCTTGCAGTAATATCACAAGAAGAAGGAGATAAATGTACAAATATTACAAGGAGATTAAAAAGAGGAAACAAAACTAGTTAGATCCATCATCATCCTCGCCAGATTTTTCTTCTTCTTTGTATTCATCGTCATCTTCGTTGTATCCTTCATATCCGCCATATTCTTCATCTTCGCTGTCAGAGATAACAAGATTTGGAGTATTCTATGGAATTTGTTCTGCGAGGAAAGGATACAAAGAGTGAGGAATGTTGTCATCATCACATACCTTCTTGGCAGAATCATTGCGAACACCAACAAGGAGATTACTAAAAATGGTAGCAGAAATCTTTAATTGGGTCTTCAATTTTGAATATTTATCATTACGAGCAACAAGAGTCTTTGCGAGTTGATTCTTATCAGCTTCAAGTTCTCCAATTCTTTCAGAGTATCTCTTCTCAGCTCCTGCGAGTATATAATAACAAGTTGGAAATTTTGCAAAAAACTATAAAAGACAAGAAATTAAAAAGGAAAAACAATTAACAACCTTCTCTTTCAGAAATCATGTCTTTGATTAAGGCCGCTTGTTCAACATGAAGACTAACATTTACACCTAAGTTAGCTCTGGCATTGTCAAGAATCTTTGCAGCCCAGGAAAATTCGTCATCATCATTAATAAGAAGACGGGAAAGAATTTGGTTTTCTATTTCAACAAGATCCTCTCTCTCATGGATAAGTTTATCCCTTTCAATTTGGACTTCAAGAAGGGTTTTATGAAAATCCGCTAAAGTTTGGGCTCCTTGCCTAGAAATGCGATCTTTTTCATCTATAAGATCACTTTTTTGGGCTCTTAGAATCTTGATTTCTTCTTTAGAATTAATATATTGACGCTTGGATGTATTATCCGCTCTCAAACTAGATCTATGATCAATTGCTAAAATATGAAATTTGGATCTAAGATCGTCTATAGAAATGGAGTAAATCTGTTCATTTGAATAGTTATTTAAGGATTCATTAAGGTGACTGAGAAGAGTATCATCGTCTATTGGATTTGGAAAAGAACGAAGGAATACAGCTTCGTCAGAAAGGCCGTAAACATCTGCGAAGAAAAAAAATAAGAAAAAAATGCAAAGGAATACAAGGTTAAAGAAAAAAAAAAGAGATTTATTACCATAAAGTTGATTGTTCGCAGTTTGGAGGCTTGCGACCTTATCTTACGAGAAATAAAGTTTAGTTTCCAACCTCTTGATCTTTTCTTGAAGGTCAGCAGACCCAGATTCTAATTTCCCACGAAGACTAGCAGACTCTGATTCCAACTCCACATTCTTCTTGCGAAGAACTGTATTTTTCTTGCAAAAAGATGCGCACCTCTTTTCCAAGTCTGAGGCAACATCAAAGGAAGCTCTTCCAGTCTGCGAAGGAACAATGTAAATTAAAACTTGGTGAGGAAATGAATACATAAATGTGGTGAAGAAATGAAAACATACCAGAATACCAAGAGAATTTAAGAGACTGGGAGTTATTGATCTTGAGATTCCTTGGAGAGAATCATTATCAACCAATATGGGAGCAGATCTTGGAAAGAGCCTGGGATACCTCGTTAAGAGCTTAATTTCCACAATCATTTGCAATACCATGTGTAATATCGCCAAAAATGTTAGATAGCTGGGCCATGAAAGATTCAGATTGGGAGGATTCCATTGCGGAAGGGATATCGGCATCAAAATCATCATCATCATTATCAGTATCATCATGAGAATTTTCTTCATTAAACCAGGGCGATGAAGGGGAAGTAGTTTGGGTCTTTCTTTTCTTCGAGGGAGGACCAGTAGATTTTTCCTTGCGAGGAGCATCAAATTTCTCCTTATGAGGAGCGTTAGATTTCCCCTTGTGAGAAGAATCTTTGCTTTTCCCTTTGGTTCTCACAACTACAACATGTTCTCTTTCTTCAATAACCTGCAAACACAGATAAAGATAAGAAATAGAGGCAACAATATATTATTAAGAATCATAAAGGAATATTTCTTACTTCATCTGTGAGAGATTTAAGGGCTAAAAAGGTGTTGGGCTTCCCAAATTTTTGGTAGTTAAGTTTCAGCCTGTTAATCTAGAAAAATTAGATTAGTCAGCGAGAGTATGAAAACATGAGGAAGATAATAATGAAAATTGTAGGACCAGAATATCGCCACAACGATATTCTCACGATGAAAACGACACTTCTGCGAGAAACCCAAATATTTCTACAAGTATTAACAACACTTTGACGAGAACGTCGCAAGATTCTTCAACAACATTTGGCGAGTGTCACAAAAGAGTGATATAACGGTTAACGATTAAAGATATATGAAGAATAAGTCTGCTTCACGATGGTTATAAAGTTGGCGATGGTGAAGACTAAAGTTATGGCGATGAGATCGCAGAGTAGATCCGAATTAAGGGGAAATCTTAGCTGTCTTCCACTATGTATTTTCCTATATAAAGGGTTCGACTAAATCCAGAAGAGAATGATGTACTTTTGAGAGCTGAGAGAATTTTGAGGAGAGAGAAACTCCAGAAAAAAAGTTGTACTTCTGAGTTTTGATATTTCTTGTAAATCTTCCTGAAAGTGAATTAATAAAAGTGTTGTTGTTCATCCACAATTATGACTTAGTTTTCATAGATTCTTGACAAGGGTGTAGTGTGGGAAATCCTGCAACTACATTTTGGCACCCGAAACAGGGATTGAATTAACGAAAATAGAAGAAAAAGCGAAGAAGAAGATGAAAATTGTTCAAGATTAAGGAAATCATTAAGTAAACGGGATTGAAGGAAGAATGATCAGAATCAAAAAGGATTGTAGAAAATTGAAAGGTGATGTAATAACAAAAGAAATGATTGATAGATTTCATGAAAATATCAAGGGAAGGATACATAAACGGGATTTTGAAGGAAGGAAGATTGTGACAGTGGAGAAGGTATCATCATTGAAAGATTGGGAAAAACAAGAAATCACGTTTACAGCAGCAGAAATACCAGAAGAAGATTTAAGTCATACATCTCCATTGGTGGTCACAGTAACCACTATACCAATGAGAAAGGAGAAATCGATAAAATCTGAAGAAGAATGGGCTATGAATAGAACTTTAGTAGACACAAGAAGTTCTGTAGACATGATATTTTATCATACCTTCAAGAAGATGGGATATAAGGATGAAGAAATGTCTCATTCAACATATTATGTTCATGGCTTTGGAAAGTCTATAACAAAACCTAAAGGCGGGATAATGGTGCGAATTCCACTAGGAGAAATTGAAACACAAATATCATTATGTGTGGTAGATGTGGAATTTCCGTACAATATGATACTGGGAAGACCGTGGATACATGCAATCAAGGCTGTGGCGTCAACATTACATCAATGTATTAAATTTCCTATGCCTAGTGGAATTGGATAAATTAGAGGAGATGTGAATTTCGCGAGATTTTGCTACCAAATTGAAGTAGGAAATTGTGAAGAACGTCCAAAGCTGCGAAAAGCTCGCAGAAAATTGAACAGAGAAGCAAAGAAAGAAGAGGAATATAAAATTTACATGATAAGGGCAAAAAAAGGAAGAGGGATACCAAGTGAAGTTTCGCGAGAAGAAGATGAATTCGTGAGAGAAATGAAAACTCCAACACCAATGGGAGAACCTGAATCTAGTTACACCGCAACAGAGCCAACAAAGAAAATAAATATTGGAAGTGAAGAAGAGCCTAAAATACTGAAAATTGGGACTAAAATGGAGGAAGATGAAGAAGAAAGAACAATAAATCTCTTGCGATAATACCAAGACATCTTCGCATGGAGTATGGATGAGATGCCAGGGATAGACCCTTCAGTAGCATGTCATAAATTAGAGATCAACAAAGATGTGAGACCATTTAAACAAAGAATCATAAAAATTGCAACAACATACCATTCTCAAATAGAAGAAGAACTACAGAAAATGATTGATGCAGGAATTATAAGGCAAGCAAAATATCCAGATTGGATTGCAAATATGGTGGTGGTCCCAAAGAAAAATAAAGGAATAAGAATTTGCATAGACTTTAATGATTTAAACAAAGCTTGTCCTAAAGATAGTTTTCCATTACCAGATATTCCACAAATGGTTGAATCAGCAGCGGGAAATGATAGAATATCTTCATTAGACGGATATAAAGGATATAATCAAATTCCCATCGCAGAAGAAGATCAAGAGCATACAACATTTTTTGCTCCAAGAGGGTTATATTGCTATACAAAGATGCCTTTTGGCTTACGAAATGCTGGTGAAACATACCAAAGAATGGTGGAGAAAGTGTTCGCAAAATGGATACATAAAACATTAGAAGTGTACGTGGATGACATGTTGATTAAAAGCAAAGAAGCTAAAAATCATGTACAGGATTTGAAAGAGATTTTCGATCAAATGCGACAATTCAACATCAAAGTGAACCCAGAAAAGTGTACTTTTGGAGTAGCTTCAGGGAAATTTTTGGGTTATATTGTATCAAAGGAAGGAATACAAGTTGATCCAGAAAAGGTACAAGCAGTTCGCGATATGCCAACACCAGCGACAGTTAAAGATGTGCAAAAACTAAATGGACTCTTAGCCTCACTGGGAAGGTTTATTTCGCGATCATCAGACAAGTGCAAACATTTTTTCGATATACTCAAGAAGGGAACAAAATTTAAATGGACAGATGAGTGTGAAAAGGCTTTTCAAGGAATTAAAGAACAACTGATGAACATATCTATTTTACAAAAGGATGAACCAGGAGAAGAGCTATTGATCTATCTTGCGACAACCACATACGCGCTAAGTGACGTGTTACTGCGAGTAGATGCGGGGGTGGAAAAGCCAATTTATTATATCAGCAAAACATTTAATTCAGCAGAGAGAAATTATTCGAAGATTGAGAAACTAATTCTAGCATTGGTACACGCAACTTTTAAGCTTCGAATTTACTTCCAAGCGCATAAGGTCAAAGTGTTAACGAGAGTGCCAATTGAATCGGTGATGAAGAATTCAAAAAGATCAGGCAGAGTTGAGAGATGGAATGAGCAAGTAGGGCACTTTGATATTCAATATGAAATTCTATCCTCGCCAAAATCACAAGTTATCGCAGATTTCTTAGCTGAATTTCCTTTAGAGGATGACGAAGTTGTAGAAGAAATGATGGATATAGACGAAGAACATGGGGACCCAAAAGAGCTATTAACAGAACCTGACATATGGGAAATATTAGTGGAAGGATCGTCAAATGGAGAAGGAAATTGGATTGGAGTTGTTTTCATTTCACCAGAAGGAGAAAAAACAGCTTTTTCATTTCGATTAGAATTTGCATCTACTAATAATGAGAAAGAATATGAAGCTGTAATCCATGCATTAAAGTTTGTGATAGAAATGAAGTTGGAAAATGCTAGAATTACCAGCGATTCACAGTTGGTCATTCGCCAGATAAAGGGAGAGTATACTACAAATGAACCATCTTTGAAGAAGTACAAAAAACTTGTTGAAGAATTGTCTGCGAGGATTCCAAAAATAAAATGGAGACACATATCAAGGAAAGATAATAGGCTTGCAGATGCTTTTGCTTTCATATCAAGTATGATGACGAACCCACTTGCGAGATGCATAAAAATTCAAACACTTTTACAACCGGCAATAAACAAAGAGGAAGAAGAGGTAGATGTAATGATGGTAGAACCTGGCGAGGAAGAAATAGGTAATAATGCTACAGATTGGCGAGCAGATCTTCATGCTTATTTGGCGAGAGGAGAAATCGATTAGAAGCACATAAATTAAAAAGTAGAGCAACCAATTATGAATTAAGAGATGGGGTATTATATCGCAGATCTTTTAGTGGACCATCGCTAAGATGTTTGACGAGAGAAGAAGGGCAAAAGGTGCTAAAAATGTTGCATAGTGGTGATGCTGGTAATCACAGCGGGGGTAGATATTTAGCATATAAAACAAAGATGCAGGGTTATTATTGGCCATATATGCATGAGGATGCAAAGCAACTCTCAAGGCGTTGTGAAGATTGTCAGCGATTTGGGAAAAAGATACATGCACCATGAGCGCCAGGAGCACCATTATCATCTTCATCAAGCATATGGCCATTTGGAAAATGGGGATTGGATATTGTGGGACCATTTGTACTGGTCTGGACAGGAGAAGATATCTGATTGTTTCAATAGATTATTTCACAAAATGGGGAGAAGTAAAGGCAGTACAACATATTCGCGATAAAGATATTTTTACATTCATCTTTGAAAATATAATCTGCAGATTTGGAATTCCAGCACAATTAGTATATGATAATGGAAAGAAATTTGAGGGACAAAATATAGAATTGTTACTCAATGCATTTAAGATAAAATGTGGAAAATCTACTCCTTTATACCCGTAAGCAAATGGTCAGGCTGAGGCAACTAATAAGACAATCACAGACATCTTAAAAAAGAAGTTAGAAGGTTATCACAAATCATGGTGCGAGCAAGTGCATAATGTAATATGGGCATATAATACAACTAGACGGGAAGCAACTGGAATGTCACCTTTTTGTTTAACATATGGAGTTGAAGCTGTCTTACCAACAGAAGTTGCTATCCCTACAACAAAAAGAGAGGCATGGGAGGAAAATCTAAGTGCTGGCATGATTTTACATAAGTTAGATGAACTAGAAGAAAAGAGAGAAAAAACTCTACAACATATGGAAAATTATCAGCGAAGATTAGCTCGCGAGTACAACAAACGAGTCAAGAAACGTCAATTCCAGCCTGGCGATCTAGTTTTGCGAGAAACACCAAGATATCAGCAGGAAAGTGGTGGAAAATTAGCGAGAAAATGGGATGGACCATACATCATTAAAGAGATAATTGGAAATGGAGAATACAAATTAATGGATCCAGAGGGAAGAGATGTTGGGCAAAGACTTGATAGACCATGGAATATATTATTTCTGAAAATGTATTATCAGTAGCAATTTCTGTGAGGTAAGAAATACTAATGTAAGATAAAACAGTTAAAAAATTCTTCTTCCTCTATCACAATTTATGCGAACATCATCGCAAGAACGGCGAATAAAATTTCGCAGAGATTAAAAGAATGGGACGAACCTTTATGGCGTGCACCCTAGTTTGCGAATACAATTTCGTAAGAGGCAAATATAAGACCTAATAGCGCGTCATATGAGGGGGTATCTCTTGACATGAATCAGCGATAAGGTTATACCGCTGCTGGAACCTGAGTCATGCAGATGTTGGGGTTAAAGAAAACCTATCCGGGAGAGAGATCTTGGTTTTCCAACTATATAAGGTTATACCCTGGTTGGGCGACCGAGAATCTCTTCCAAGAAGTGCAGAGTATGACCAAGGCGCCGAGGTACACGGTTGAGCCAAGGGTGCCCGGAGCGTACGAAACTCTCTTGCCATCCTTGGTAAGTCTTGGCTAAAATGCACTTGGCCTGAAGAAAACCCCACTTAGGGTGCAGTCTTGTAACTATAAGCCATATAGGCATAAAGGACAAGAGGCTGCGAACACAACTGGTTGTTGGCAAATTCAGATGGGGGGAGATAGTCTTGTATGGCCGATGTGCCCTCCTTGAAGGGGCAACCATGGGGAAGATAAGGGCAGCACCCTCCATTAGGGAGATGATAAGTTTCTTAAGACGGCAATGTCATGGGGCTTTATGGTCGCAAGATCATTTAGGCCTGTCATATTGTCGCGTGACGAAAATTATACAAAGGCAAAAAGCCTAAAGAGAAAATGTTAAGATGAGATCAATGGGTTTTTGCATGAAAGTGTAAAGACGTCCTGCGATTTCATCGCAAGACGGCAATGTCACGAGGCTTTGTTTTCGCGAGAAAATCTAGACTTGTCATATTGTTGCAGAGATATTGAAAAGTACTGATAAGACAAGATCAATGGGTCAATACATATAAATGTAAAGACGTCCTGCGATCTTGTCGCAGAAAAATATTAAAGGTTGGAAAAATAAGACCTTTAACTAGGAAGGCATAATAAGAGCAACATATTAATATTGAACATTAATTATTTTATTTGAGAATGCAGGAAAAATCTATTCATCGCAGGAGGCAGATTACTTCAAAAAATATCTATTCAACATCATATAATTCACCATCTCAAGAAAGATATTAGAGGGCAAGAAGAGGAATGAGCAAATAAAATCTTAATATCTTCCTTGAGAAGATTCAACACAAACAACAGGAAAAATTAAAAAAGTCATCCAAGTTACATTCCTCGCGAAAAAAGAGGCAGAAAGAGAAAGCAAAAATGAAACTCAAACTTCAGCGACAGGCTCGTCAGTATTCTTCTCGTCAGATTTGTTATTCTCGCCAGAAGATTTATCATTCTCACCAGCAGATTTATCAGTATCGCCAGCATCCTTTCCTTTGTGAATTTCTTCTTCTCTAGGAGAGCCTTCGTCTTCTTCTGGATTATCTTCTTCAGCTCCTTCTTCTCCTTCAGTGGGTGTATCTTCTAAATCTTTATCCATAGGAATGGGAATTTCGTCATCCTCAACTTCTAGAGGAAGAACAGATTCAGGAGGGAGAGAATGGGAGATCAGAATCTTATTCAACAGAACTTCAACAGAGAGATGAACTTTGCGAAGAAAACCTCTATCACGGTTTCTAATCTCCATATTCTTGAAGTACTCAAGATAATCAAGCCTTCTTTCTGCTTTATCGCGAGCGTCCAAGCAATAGGAAATGAGAGTCTTGTTTTCTTTGCGAACCTTATCTAATTTCTCAGTAAGGGCAGTAATAGTAGCAAGATGGCTTCTTTCAGATTCTGCGAATAACAAAAATGACAAGGAAATATTCAAATGAAGAGCTCACGAGAAGTAAAACATAGGAATTTATCAGAAAAATTAACAATTGAGGCAGTCAATTGACTACCTTCTTTTTGAGAGGTTAAGTTTTGGATTAATGAAAAGAAACAATTCTCCCACTGATTCATAGCATCGTCAAATTTATCGCCAACCATACCCTTCAGACGAGATTTCATGTTTTCTTCTTTGGTGCGAAGATAAAGATTTTCTTTTACTAGTAAAGAGTGAGATTTCTCTAACTGAGAATATTGATCTTTAAGTTCACTAGCCTTTAAACTAAGAGTTAATCTACCCTTGATAAGTTTATCCTTCTCAGCAGCAGATGATTCAGTTAATTCCTTGAGTTCATCTTTAACGGAACGAAGAGATCGCTCTTGATTATCACAAATTCTTTGAAGATTATCTAATTGTCGCGAGGAAGCCGCCATCAAACTTGAAAAATTATGTTTCTCTTGGGATAAAGTTTTATTCTCATCTGATAAAGATTCCATCGCCAAATCAGTCTTAAATAACAAATATGTAAGGCGAGCAACTTCGCTACACAACAAATTTTGGTTTTGAGACAATTGATTATTCTCATGAGTAAGATTATTTATGTGATCAATTGAGTAAGTATAAAGATTATCTAATCTACTATGTTGGTCCATCCAAGACTCTTTTTCAGCGCGAGCTTCTTCAACGATTGATTCTAAATCAAATATCTTCACTAATCGATTCCGATTTGAAGCTAAATAAATAAACCAAACATTTAAAAGGAATGGAGTGTAAAAAATAAGGGAGACGGGAAATTATTAGAATGGAGAGACAAAAAGATAGAGGCAGGAAAACTATACCTTTCAACTCGTCATTATGTCTGCGAAGATTCTCGCACTCAAGTGAAGAATTGCTAAGCATATGATTCAGAGTGTTACACTCAGAAGTTTTAACTTGAAGGCCTTTTCTTAGAGCTTCAACTTCATATTCCAAAGATACTCGCGAGGCAGAATTATCAGAACCAAAATACTTGAGTAAAGTCTCGCAAGCTTCATATTGAAGAGAATCAGTGGAAGATTTTCTAGCGTTATCTAAAATATTAGATAAAATTTTAAAAGCAATATCAACTCCAGCAAAGGTTTCATTTGATGGAGGAAGAGATGCAGAGGATGAAGTGGTAATGATAGCAAGTTTAAGATTTGAATCATCTGTGACTGATGCGTTATGAGAAGGAGGAGTTTTTGGGAAAGTGACGGTTGAGGGTAATATTAGACTAGAAGGAGTTTCAGCCACAACATTTGTAGGGATTTGATTTGTCAAATTCTCTGAAGGATTGGGGGTATTGATAGAGAGGTTCTCGCAGACAGAAGAAGGAGGATTAGATTGTAAAGGTGTGATGATAGCTCTCTTAGATGATAACTCAGGAATAACGATATCATCTTCAATAGTTTTATTACGACGGGATTTTTTATAAGGTCTAGCGATGTTCTCGTCATTCTGTAAATAATAATTTAGATAAGAAACAGAGGCAACAATATTGTTATTAAGATAAAATGTGTTTCTTACTACCTTATCATTCGCAGAATCCTTCTTCCTCCTCTTCTCAACAAGCTTCTTGAGGGAATTAGGGTTTGGAGTTTCAGAATGGGTGGTAGGGATAGCTCCACTAAAGGAAAATATGACGAAGATTATAATTAAATCAAGAAGATCAAAGAGCAAAAGTAGTAAAAAATAATTCAAATAAGATGGTATAATCAAAATACATACCTTGGCGTTTCCATTAAAACAGTAGAAGGTGAATATGAAGATAAAGAAAAGTTGCAGACAAAAAGAGAAATAAACAGATAAAGAAGATGAAGAAGTAAAAAGAGAAAATTATTTTCGTAACTCGGCTCCACCTTTTATAGACAAGAGCAGTAGGACCCATTAAGAGGACACGTGTTAAAGAAGAGCTACAACACGTGTAGGCGATTAAACTAAATAAACGGAGGTTTGTCGAGAAGAAAACTTGTAAAGAAAGAAGCTGCGAGCATCATGAAGAGTTGAAAGTTCTCATATATTATCTTCTTCGCAGAAAAGACATGAGAAGAGGCAAGATGTAGGACCAGAATATCTCCACAACGATATTCTCGCGATGAAAACGACACTTCTGCGAGAAACCCAAATATTTCTACAAGTATTAACAACACTTTGACGAGAACGTCGCAAGATTCTTCAACAACATTTGGCGAGTGTCACAAAAGAGTGATATAACGGTTAACGATTAAAGATATATGAAGAATAAGTCTGCTTCACGATGGTTATAAAGTTGGCGATGGTGAAGACTAAAGTTATGGCGATGAGATCGCAGAGTAGATCCGAATTAAGGGGAAATCTTAGCTGTCTTCCACAATGTATTTTCCTATATAAAGGGTTCGACTAAATCCAGAAGAGGATGATCTACTTTTGAGAGCTGAGAGAATTTTGAGGAGAGAGAAACTCCAGAAAGAAAGTTGTACTTATGAGTTTTGATATTTCTTGTAAATCTTCCTGAAAGTGAATTAATAAAAGTGTTGTTGTTCATCCACAATTATGACTTAGTTTTCATAGATTCTTGACAAGGGTGTAGTGTGGGAAATCCTGCAACTACAAAAATTATGCAAAAAATTTGAGGGAACATACCTCTTTATTCCTTTTAGGCCAGTTGAAAACCCACGGCTGATATTCTGCGAGATTCGCAGGCAATGCATGAGGACCGGAGATGTAGGGACCTTCTAGACATAATGGAAAAATGAACCATTTGTCATCATTGGAATGGCGAGGGCCTTGATTATTACCCATATGCCAATCGATATCTAACATAAGGACTTTATCTTCAGCGATGTCATCCTTCTTTTGTAAGCGGACACCCCAATAAGTAATGTCCTTCTTCATAGGGATTATATCGTAATTTGCGAAGAAGTTCTCCACAGTATACTCCGCGGGAACAATTGGAACATCTTTGAATTTAGGATTCTTCGCAGTATCAAGGTAGCGAGATTATTTACCAGCACCGCGAGTAGAATACTCAAGCATTAAGCGAATACAATCCCCACTCAACTGATATACCGCCCGCGAGAACCTCGCGTGAGAAAGTATCTCATAGAATAAAGGAAATCCAGGATCATAGAGAGGAATGGGAAGACCAGCTTCAAGCTGGCCTAGCGAGACTATGATCTTCTCATGGTTACATGGAAGATCAGAAAATAATAGAACAGAAAGTTCAGACTTAGGGTTTTGACTGGGAATGGTGGATAAAGTAAAACCTTTGTCTTTAAGTTCTTTTTGAATCTTATCAAAAGTAATCACATATTTGCGACCAGCTGCAAGCATTTTTAGTATGGGAATAAAGTTTGAAGGAGTAAAAGATCGAAAGAAAAATTGTAACAGTAGCAGATCCGGAATTTACGGAAGAACATTAAATTTACAGAGAGATTACGGAAAGAAGGAAGAAAGAAGTAAAAAGAAGAAAAGAGAAGAGTGAAGAAGATATATATAGAAGGTAAAAAATCTCGAGAAGATAAGTGCAATTAATACAAGGAAGAGACGTGAACGGTTGGAATGCAGCGGTTGAAAGGGACGTGTCAGAAGTTGAATGGATAAAAAGATACGTGTAACAAACCTGGCGAGGAAAAGATATGTGTCAAAAGAACGTGAAGAAATAGATAGTTGCGGCATTCCAAAAGATTTTAGTTTCTCATGAACTTTTCCATTCGCAGAAAAGACATGAGAAGAGGAAAGATGTAGGATCAAAATATCGCCACAACAATACTCTTGCGAGATTTACAGCGACAGTTCTGCGAGCTCTTCAATAACACACTGTGAGTGTCACAAAACGATTGAAAGAATTACGTAACAGATGACGATAGCTAAAACACGAGAAGAGCATGATTGTCCTGCGATGGTTACAAAGCTTGCGAGAATTGACATTATAACTACCGCGATAATATCGTAAGTCAGATCCAAAATTAAAGGACAGCTTAGCTGTCATCCACTATGTAACTACCCTATATAAAGAGACCCAGTAGATTCAGAGAGGGGATGATGAATTTTTGAACGCTAATAAAGTTTTCAGGAGAGAGAAAATTCAAGAGAGTGATTGTATTCTTGACTTCTTCTATTTCTTGTAAACATTTCTGAGAATCAAATAATAAAGTGTTGTTTTTAATCTTCAAATATGTGTTGATTATTGTGAATTCTTATGAAGGGTGTAGTGTAGGTTTTCCTGCAACTACAGTAGTTATGTGGAAAAGTATTGCAGCAGTTCGATCAACTGGACTGCAGTATTGCTGAGGAACTAGACGACAACAACTCAATCAACTAGACTGTAGTAAATATGCAAAAAAGGACTGCAGTAGTTCGATCAACTGTACTATTACATTTTTGACGGTAATTGAATGTGACCGTTTCTGGTGATGTCATTTGACATACGACCTCATCGGGTCGAAAATCACTCAGTTTGGATGTACGAAGAAGAAGTTATCGAAGAAACAAAATTGGTTGGTTAGCGCCTTGCTCCAAACATCTTGATGACGTGATTGTACCCAAAAAATATTATTCTCCAATTGCAAAATTTTACCTTCATGTCGTAGGATATTTAAATGCGATCGCAACGAGCCAAAATTCATCCAATTCGGACGCGAGACGAAGAAGATATCAACGAAACAAATTTTTAGACCACGCCCAAGTGGGGCGTATAGATCCGCTAGGAAAACAGAGTGGGGCGGAATAATCAGAGGGATACGGAATTAAGTTGTATCACGCTGCACCGGATCATGGCTATAGAATTAAGTTGCACCGCGCTGCACCGGATCAAGGCTACATAATTAAGTTATACCGCGTTTCGCCAGATCAGGCCCTTTAATTAATCCCTGACGATTAATCTCCTTCACCGACTAATCCCCTTTTGTGCGCTGATTAATCCTCGATTGCCGCTCGGCTTGGCCGTCGACATTCTTCTGCTGCTAACGTGGCATTGCGGACATGACAGGGTCTCTGATGTGGCACGTTGACGTGGCATTACCTTATTGACGTGGATCGGTTGGTGAAGTGGCACTGGCAGGTGCTGACGTGGCGAGTGGTGATGACGTGGCGAGTGGTGATGACGTGGCGAGTGGTGATTGGTCCATGCTACTAACGTGGCAGAACTAGATGACGCGGTGACAGCTTAACGTGGGTAATGAAAACCTCTGACGTGGGTGACGGAAGGCAAAGGTGGGTAAACTAAACTCTGAAGAGGGTGAATGGATCTGCTGCCGATTAATCTGCACGCCCGATTAATCTCCGTTTTGTTAATCGCCGATTGCCGCTTGGCTTGGCCGCCGACTTTTTTTTTTTTTTTTGCAGCAATCTTAAAGATCCTTGGCGGAAATTGCAACGAACTTTTGATCCTTTCATGTTGCGGATCGAACATCCCACAACAGTTTTGATGGTGTTTCACTACATATTTTTCCACGGATCGGGCATCCCGGCAACACTGTCATCGGATTTTGTAGTGATGCGGTTTTCAGCGATATCCGTAGGTAATAGCTTCAGCAAATCTGAAACAATGAATCTTGATTGCAGCTGTTGCGATCAACTGGACTGTAGTATGTGCGATTATATGGTCAGCAGAAGCTGCGATCAGCTGGACTGCGACTATTACGATCATACTGGACTGCAGCAGTTGCGATCAACTGGATTGCATCAGTGATTTTTCAAGACGCTTAAACTGCTTTTTCACGGACACGATTTTGAAGCATTTTCTATAACTTTTCTCAATGGAAACACACAATTTCTTTTCTCGTATATCCCCTTAGTTGGCGCCAATGTTTGTACCCAAAATTACTTTTGGGCACGAAACACGATGAATGGATAGTTTGGTGCATTTTTAGGGTTAGGAGATGGATTGAAGAACAAATAAATATACCCATATTTTACGTGGTTCGGCATGGTTTGCCTACATCCATGGACGAATCCCTTGGGGTGATATTTTATTGATATGTAGAATTACAGTGCTCTTTTTTCTCTCTAGCCCCCCACTCTTTCCTCTCTGCTCCTCACTATTTATACAATTGTATACATAATTTCCTTATAACTTAAATGGCATTAACTGCTCATTTATGCATCCCTCTTCAATTACGCATGAAACTGCAGAAATTATTATTGCATGTATGAAACTGCTGGAATAAATGTTGCATGCCTCCATGTTAAATTCGCATGTAACCGCTGGAGTTAATTCAGGAATTGATTCGCATGAAACTGCTGGTTTATGGCTCCATGTTAAATTCTGCATGAAAACTCCTTTGCATGCTTCCTTGGGTAAATTCTGCATGAATGATGGTTGGCAGTATTGGTGGACACTTACTGGCGGAACAACTGGCTACATGGGTAGAGACTGGCTGGCAGTAGGGATGTCAACGGGTCAGGGTCCTCCCGGGTAGTACATGGCCCAGAACTGGACCCGGCATATCAACATCGGTTCCGGGGCCGGTTCCATAATGTGTTGGCCCAGAACCGGACCCGTTTAAAGTCCCGGGTACCCGTTGGGTATTAAAAAATCTTAAAATCTTAATTTATTTCTTTTTTTAACTTGAATATAAATTATTTTTATAAAAATTTATTATTATTTCTTTATTAATGTACTAAATAAAGATTAAATGTAAGAAAAAAATCAAAAATCAAAAAAATTCAAAGCCGAAACTTGCAAAATACCTATAATTTTGCTAAAAAGATGATTAAAAGGTTAAATAAACGGGACCCATTACACTTGGTACCCGACAGGTATTACCCGTTTGGACCGTTAACATTCGGTCCAATCGGGTAATTACCCGTCGGGTCCTAAGTTGCTAATGGGTCCAACTTTAGGACCCGAGAACCGGACCCAATTAGCGGTCCGGTTCGAATAATTGAGTGTAACGGGTACCCATTGTGACTTTCTAGTGGAAGACATCTTGGCAGTATGGTTAGAAACTGGATGGTAGTGGGGCAGGGAACAGTTCTGGGAATTGGTTGGCAGTGCGGATGAGCATTTGGCTGGAGATGCGACGAGCAACCTGACTTTGACAATTGACCAATGGTTGAGTTTGACTTTGACTGAGTGTTGACTTTGACCGTTTGACCGGTCATTGTAATAATAGGCAGGCTGGTGGGCTACTTCGGATGACTGGTTAGCAGGCTTGGATGAGGACCAAAACATGATTCAAGTATCAACTGGGCCCATTAAGTGGCATTTTTTAGTTATGGTACAAACAATTATCTACAACTTGAATTCCAATTAAACTTCAGTCACCATCCATACAACTCATTCAACTTGAGTTCCTATAAATTCAATCTATAACAATTACCCAAAAGCACAAACCCAACACCACCACTCACTGTCAAATCCATTCATCCATTGTTGTAACTTCCTTGCAACACTGATCAACAAAACTCAACTTCCCCCATTACTGCCATTGACACTTAACTCAATAGTCGATCACCACCAGATTTTACTTAAAACTCTTATTCATTGCCACTACTTATCTTTCTCATTCCACCTGCAGTTCATCAGCACCTGTAAATCATCACCAGTTCACTCCATAGTTGCCCAGGCCATGATTTTCATTGTAATTGTAGCTTCATACCAGTTCAACATCATCAGCAACTGACTACCAACCTCTTCCCTACACTCCACAATACCACAGTAGCAACATTATCACCACTATCACCACTACAACAGACTCTAACTCCATCTGCGTAACTACAGTTAAATTCTTATACCTCCATCACCATACACAACCACCAACAGCTACAACGCTTAATTATTTCAGCATCATCACAAACATCACCTTCATTTGTTCATTACCTCCACCAACAGAACATTCATGCTATTTACCTGCACTTGAATCACAACAACAGCCTCATCTCAGGACCACCATAGCTCAACTTAAGAACTACCATTTCATTCCCATTATCATCTGCAACTTCAGGTCAATTATATTAACCATACAGTCACGGTGATATCCTTCTACTCAGAATATCATCTTTATCAGGTTCAATTCAATAACAACCTATGTACACAAAACTAATAACATGTACTTCAATCCCTTCATATGATTCCAATTCTTCCACCACCAACCCAAAATTACAGTAACAAACTCTAACCTGATAAGAACCCTAATTCCGAATTCCTAAAGAAACTCAAATTAAACCTTATACAATTCTTTATACCCTAATTAACAACAAACCCACGAAAAAGACTACCAAACCAAACTCAATTTCATAAAGAAATCAACCAAAACATAAACCCCAAATTTAATCTTCAAATTAAGGAAACCCTAATTTAATCTTCACATCAACAAATTAACACCAACCCATTTTGTTCTCCATCACCAACCACTCAAATCCATATTTAATTAATCAACTCTTGCATATCTTGAACACAATCCGAACCCTGACTTGAATTCACAGTTGTAACCAGTTTTTCTCCTCCCGATCCAAATCAATCGCAGAACCAACATCGTCATCTTCGATTCAATGTACTAACAAGTTTCTATGAATCATTGACAACAAAACTAATTTCAATTAAGAATAACTGAATTCGACAGAGAGAAAGAGAGATAACAGAGAAGAAGAAGGAAAAATAAAGAAAGAGAAGAATAAAAGAGAAATGAGTTTCTCTTGACACGTTTGGTGATGATAAGGACAACGAAAATGATAAAGGCACCCAATGAATTAATAAGGGCAACCAAGCAGTTTAGATGAAAAATGATTATTTATATCATTATTTTTCCCCTCTTCCATCTGATGTCATCTTCCTCGTCCGGTATCCGATCGACACGTTCGAGTAGTCTATTTCGCGTAACTTTTCGAGACCTATTCAATGATACAAGTTTCGTATCTAGATTGTTGTTATATTAATTTCTAATAATTATAAAACATATTAACTAATCGAGTCATTAGCAACTAATTCGTCTCTTGACCGGTTTAATAGCGTTGACGAGCTTTAGGATCGTTACATTACTTAAAAAATATGTACACTTGGTATATAACGTAAATTTGAAATAGAACTAGTCCATGTCATCCGACCAAGTATTGATTAACGTACACGTGTATTTACTTTAATTATAAAGGCAAACCAATATAACAAGGAAGTAAAGTAAATCACACGACACACATGTTAATGATGAAAACTATAAGACATGACAACCTCCGGAACTAGTCCAATTTTGAATATTCTCAGAATAAAGTTGTTATACAAATCAACCACAACAACTTCGTATAATTGAGACAAAGTAAACTACTCTGAATTGTAACAAAGAAGTACCTCGTAAAATCTATATGTTTGGATACAAAATTGTGTACAAGATTGTTTGACAAGGTAAACATATTATGTACCCGAACTGTACACTGACCAAACTCCAATAATAACAAGTCTTGTAATATATATTCCGAGATACGAATTCTCAAGAACAAGTTTTGTATATTCTATACAGTTTATGTTATAATTATCTAGGTTTATTACCGAATCACTAGATTTTACTTTTAATTATAAAAAATACCATTATAATGAGGAAGTAAAAACTAAAGCAAGACATATATAATTTTTTTAACGAGGAAAATTACAGTGTGCAGAAAAACACAGAACTTAGTACGGTCTGAATACCACACTGTATTAATCCGCTACAGACAATATCCTACTATCATATTTAAAAATGGTATGTAATTGAGACCGAATTACACCTCCGAGAAATTCAACATCAGTCGTGCTCCTTACGTCACTTGAATCTCGCAAGACTCAATGTAACTTGATTACCATAGATGACGTCCTTTACAGGCTTAAGAATCTGCTTCAACTTAAGTGAAAACTTTTAATAAGTTATTCTGCTTCCACAAGACACATATTTTATTTCCCTTTACATATGAATAAAGGTTTTGGAAATCTTGTGTTTGTATGAAGAACTAGCAGGTAAAAACTAGATATCAAACAAACATGTAGAATTAGGGTTTATACTCTTCAAAACTTATAGAGATACCTAATTAACTCTACAACAAAAACGACTAGAATGAATCTAGAGATATATTGTAAAAATTCTTAAGTAATTTATGAGACACTTTATAAGAAGTTTTCTCTATAATCTAGATTTCAATCAACTAGTGCCGGTGTGCGATCTTATATTAAAATTTATCAAATCTAGGATTTATGATCAAGATCTTTGAATGGCCTTATATCAGAAGAGAAGGACCTTAGAATAAACAAATATTAATTATTGAATTAACTTATATACAAGTTATGTAAATATCTAAGAAGATTATTACCAACTCGTGCTTTACGATCCTCAAGTAAAGTCTTTAATGTGTCTCTCTTGTTCTTGAAGAGAAGAAGTAGCTGAAAACAACCTTATGCAATACAAACAAATTTTCCAAGGGATAGTTTGTGTAGTTACATGAAACTCTATTTATAGTGAATGATTAAGGCTAGGTTGATTAAAAATAAAGCTATATTGTCTAGGAAAGGAAACACCAAGTACTTGACTAAAATAAGCCTTTAGTCAAGTACTCGCGGTTTCAGTTCATGAACTGTTGCTAAAAGTATGTGTACGATTTTCTATTCATGAAATCAACCTTAGCCACACATTATAAGTGTTTATTTAATAAAAAATGCATAACTTATTTGTTATAACTCGGAGTTGAGTGATTCTTGGCTCCTTGAATTCGTATTTTTCATTCACCATAATATGAGGACCTTTTAGGGTCAATGGTCATTCTCACTGAAATATTACGTACAAAAATCCTCTAGTGTATATACAAAAGTATATTTATAATCATAGAATATAATTCCAAAGAGTGATCATTCTGCATCAATAGATTAGAAAGTTAGAATAAACATGAGTTCTAAAAGAAATCAGTCTCTACATACCTCTGTCGATGAAGCCCTCGTTTTCCTTAAGTCTTCATTCTTCAAAGGTATTTAGTGATTTCTGATACTCAACTACCATGCGCTAATCCAAGTTTGAGGTTTAAATTAAAATATAGTTTTGATCAATTAAAATTAACAAAAAGCTTGACATACCAAAACTTAAGAGTTTGACCGAGCGATGCTCTAACAGAGTCCACTATCTCAAGTTGCTTCACATGTTGTGAAGACTTTAACAACTCAACTCCTTTGGATCATAATCTGAAATAATAAAGGACTAACATATAAGTTGAGCACAAACATTCTTCTGTTTAATCAATATAAACTCCTTTATCGGTTGGATATCAACTGAGATAAATACTGCCGAAGTAATCAATCTTACTTTACAAATTATCAAATTAGATCTCAAATAAAAACCATTGTATAGATTTCTGATCTATACAACAAGCTTTAAGGTCCATTAGATAAACAATTTGTCGGATCCCAGTGAATTAAGTCTGTAAAAATTATCACAAAGATCATAATACAAAAATAAAAACCGTTGAGTTTTCAATCTTCAAAGTACCTGGAAAAATAACTCGATTCTCACCAATGACCATTCACATAAAAAAGAAGTATGTTAACAACGGATGTTCACTTTTCTTATCTTCAGATTTTGAATCAATAAAGCATATCTGAAATCGTTGATCCTTGAACTAGTTCGTGTAACCTTATAATAGAAGAGAAGGATTACGGACCAAAAAAACTAGATACATAAAGGTTTTTAACTTTACCATAAGTCAATCAAATTAATAGTCGAAAATTAAAATAACAATACGATTTAGTTTCCCGCTAACGGTACTACTAAAAGTTTCTTGATTTTACAGAAGATTTTAAAACAAAGGCCACGTAAGAGATTTCACCTAATTAGGATACTCCCATGTCTCAATGAGTATTGTAAAAAATACTACTGGTGGGCTTCCCACACAAATGGTTAGGTAGTGTGTTCTTTGATGAATTTGTAAGAATACAAGATCCATTATTTGTACTGCAAAGAGCAAGGATTGTTTGGATAACAAGGAATTACCAAATCCGAAAATACTAAAGATATTCAATAAATGTATAATTTCGGTTTTGTTATTTTCCAATTGTAATCCAACATATATGGCAAAATCTCTCTTGGACGACAACTAATATTAGCTAGCATACAAAATATACTATAGTAGTATGAGATATTCTTAGCCTCTAAGATATGGTAAGTATTAGGTCATTGCTCGGTCGAACTCACAAGTGTTGATATATCAAACTTGTTGTCAAATTTAGTTAATCAAAACTATATCTTGATTTCTAGTCTAAAATTAGTCAAGTCTCGGATTATGATAAGTGTGTAGTTGAGAATCGTACATCACTGCGTTCTATCATTTGAAAATGAAGATCAACCTAAGATTTTGGACAACTTCTTCAACAAAAGGTAAGTGAAGACTGAACCGCCTATTTCTTAAGATATATTCATTTATCTATCTATGACACGTTGTCGCATGACTAATTATACTATTGCAAGCATATCAAGAATTTCGAGTCAAGTTTATCTCGGTAATTAGTTCTCGAAATATATATGACTAATTAAGCTTAATGAACATTTGTTAATACTTGATGAATTTCTGTTAAGAACAATTTATTGTTCACAATCTAAATCTTGATTCAATATTATCATTCAAAAATAGCCTGGAACAATGATATATGTCATTGATGTTATTTGGGGATGTTTCGAATTGATTTAGAGAGAAATATAGAACTCATATAAATTCGGATACAAGACAGTATGCATACCAGTTCACACTGGAGAAAACTGTTATAGGTGCAGAACCGTAGTACATGTACCGGAGTAGATATATGTTGACAACAACTTTTTGGTACATATACCCGGTATCCATACCATAAAAAGTCTGTTGCTCGTGAAAAATGAATTGTATGCATACCATAAAGAAACTGTTGGTTTTGAAACCGGAGTGGTATCCTTACCTGGTATGCAAACCAGAAAAGTCTTGTAAGTTCCTGAACTCATTTTTATAAACAAGGATTAATTGGGGGCCTGAAAAAATAATTTGGGGCCTGACCAGTTGGTCTCCCAATAGAATTTTGTGCTTACCCCTTATCCGAATTTTTTGAAATGGCTAAACTACCCCCAAACCATTAGTGTTAATTAAGTAGATTAGTTAAGTTAGATTAGTTATAAATAAGTTAGATTAGTTATAAATAAGTTAAGTTAGATAAAATCTGTTTTAAGGGAAAAATTTAGATAATAGAAAGAAGAAAAAAAATGTGTTGGATAGAGAGGAGGAAAGTGAGGTTTGGTGGAAAATTTTGGTTATTTGAAATGAGTGATTGTAGTGGAGGAAATGATGTAGGGGAAGATTCAAACAACATACATGATTGTGTTGATGGTGAGATTGTCTCATCTAATCCTATGGATTGGATGTTTGATGAAGAAATGTTAATAGAGGAAGCCATGAATATTGATGCAAATGAAGATCCCATTGCTCAAAATGAAAGAACCAACCCTCAAAATGAGGAACCCCAAGCTCAAAACAATCAGGTAAACTTCCGATACTCTTAAAATCGCATGAATGGTGCTCCAAGTGGTCGATTGATGGTCACTATGGAACTACTCAGTGTGAGAGTCGTTTGGTCGGGAATATAAGAAACTGATGACCCTTAATAGTCGTTAGTTAATTGGCATATTAGTAAACGACTCTAATTCGCAACATGAAAAATCGTCATTAAGTTTATAAAACATTAACGACTCTAATGTTGACTTATGAAAAATCATCATTAAGTTTATAAAACATTAACGACCCTATTAAATTTACCATAAAGAAATGTTAATGACCCTATGTTCAAATGAAGAAATGTTAACAACCCTAATAAAACATTAACGACCCCAAACAATGATTTTAACGACCCTATTTTCAAATGTTAATACAAATGTTAACGACCCTATTAGTTAACGTCCCTATGTCGTTTGTATACTGTTTCCGTTTGGATCCTGATGCTATTACAAACTAAAGGAATGAAATGTGTATAGTCGTTAACGAACCTATTAATAAACAAACGACCCTATTAATTTTAAGGAAAGGGTAAAATCGCACTTTCATCCTCATTGTGGAAGCCCCCTATAATTTTTGGTGTGGACATAAATTTGGCCAGGCCCCCAATTATTTTTTCTGGCCTCCAATTAATCCTTGATTTTTATCTTAAGGGTACACATACACGGTACACGTACCATGACATAAACAGTCATGCACAAGGTAGAGTACACGTACTTGCCTTGTCGAATATTTTTAGATGCATAAAAATTATTTCTGTGAGATAATTGGCATTTGAATAAATCTCTAAAAGCACTGTATAGACATGATTGATCACACTATAACCTATGGTTGTGACTCAAGCTCAAAGTCTTAAGAGTTATATGAAAATGATAAAGCTTATAGTTCAATAGGCTAATCTTGGATAACCGTCCATGAACAATGTTTTTATACACGGTTCGGTTACAATCCATCCTAACTAGAGTGTATGTTTTGGTATGATAATCACATTTGAAAGATTCATCTAACGGTGGATATTGTTTGCTTGGTTCCAAAGATATCTTAGCTTAAACCTAAAGCAACATATACTTTGGAAGTCTATATAAGGGAGAACCACAAGTAACTGAGATTTTTGAATCCCTGACACTATCTTTGTGTATCCTAGTTGTAAACTAGAGTCGTACTCTCCCTTAAACCCTTATAGGGTTTAGCAACTAAAACATACTTCACCTGGGGATTCGTGAAGCCAGGTCCAACTACCTTTATCTTTATAGTTCGTGTATCCTGATCTTGTTTGATTGTTGAGATGCTCACTCGAATAAGATATACAAAAATATCAAAGTTCTCTTCGTCTCAGACTTTGTGATTCCACAGGTTCAATACCTGTGAGGTGAATAATAATCTAGGATGCTTTTCGGGAAGCATAAGTCTGGATTTTGAGGTTAGCTAGACTTTGTCTATTGCTATCGATTTCCAGTCTCACCTTTATCCATTAATCAAAAGGAAATCACACATATATGCTTATCTATGGGAGGCAGATTGGTTTAAAGTATTCAATTGAATTAAAGCAACTCTTAGGCTGTAAAGGACGTCATCTAAGGGAACTGCGTAGAATCCTACTGGGATTCAAGAGGCGTAAGGAGCGTGGCTGTAATTGAATTGATGTGAGGGTTTAATTCGGTCTCAACTACCTTCCAGTTTAAAGTTAATTGGTAGTAGGTCTGGACTAGGTCCCGGGGTTTTTTGGCACTTGTTGTTTCCTCGTTAACAAATTTTTTGGTATCTGTGTTATTTATTTTCCGCATTATATTATATATCTTTATAATTGAAATATCACAGGTTGTACATAAATCAATCAAAGTAGATACATCCAAACTTGTGTGTTAGATACGACCTGATTGATTCTTGGATATTGATTTTTGAGATTGTTCAAGAACTGTCACACGTAAATCAGCTTCACGGATTTAGTTATGTAAACTTTATTATTGTGGGAGAAAGAGATATAACTCTGAATATTATTCCTCGATTGAGATTCATTAAATTGAACTCTCGAAATTGTATTT
The DNA here is from genome assembly GCA_023529315.1 of Papaver bracteatum. Classification (NCBI taxonomy): domain Eukaryota; kingdom Viridiplantae; phylum Streptophyta; class Magnoliopsida; order Ranunculales; family Papaveraceae; genus Papaver; species Papaver bracteatum. The sequence continues at coordinate 133,337 of JAJJWX010002530.1, forward strand.
AGGTTTTGTCCATACAGGTTGCCTAAGAAAAAGTTGGTGGTGTATTTTGGTACCCCACGTTTTCAAAAAGCATATAATTCTAAATATCTACAAGATACTAGAATATTTCAGTTTTGGGATATCGCCTTGAGTGTCAAGGAAAATACTTGAACATTAAGTAATAAGAGTTTAGCACATATTCAAGACAGTATGTCGAAATCTTGTGAACTTTCCTTTTTTACCAAATACATTTTTCGATAGCTATGCAGAACCTAAAGTAATAGACAAACTGAAAGTGCATATTTTGGTTAAATAAGAATTGATTCTACTAGATATACACATTATCGGTCCTAATAGATATATCTGGGGACAAGTGAGGACTACGCTGGAGAGTGACGATTGACCAAGGAGAGTTCCATCCTTTAGCTAGGTAAAAAGAAGCAAGTTAAAGACGACAAAGCACGGTACGATGAATCCCATGGGGTGACACATGGTTGTACTGATCATCTTTGCGCTGGAGATTTACGATTGACTGAGCGTGCTTTGATAGCTCGTGATGGAGTACTCTCTGAAGGATTCACTCTACTGTTGCCTGCTAGTAGATATCCTTGGTAAGAGACCGGTCATACGAGAGATCCTTGGGATCAGTCATAATAAATATTCTTGTTTAAGGGATTCTTCCTAGAATAATTCCTTTCGCAAGTTTACTTCCTTAAACTATGAGAATATAATATTCCAAATATAAAATCACCCAAGTAACGAACTTCCAAATAGTGTTATATCGAAATTACGAAGTCCAAATGATAATTATACTTTGTGACTTCATATACCGAAGTTATATGAAACAACTAGCTAGTATGTCATTCCTTGACACTTTGATCATATTAAAATGATCAAGTCAGCAATACTAGAGGTACCTAAACAAACGTCGTATGTTATGTATTCAATATAAAATGACTTGAAACAAATGTAGATAGAAATGGAAAAGTCAAGTCTGCGTTGCTGATGTGTTGATGCCAATATGTCTTTAGGTTCTTGAGAGTAACAAGAGAAAGTATCAACATTTCTATGATCCTAGTCTAACCTAACGAAGTTGACTATAGTAATCAAACCAAGTAGCTTCAAGTTCTGGAACTAAATATGACAACAACATTGAACATACCGATGCTTGGTGGGTTCAACCGAGCAATGATCTAACGATATTATGGTGCTATATATATATACTATCATCATTATACGAAAAAAATACATAATTGTTTCCCCTTGTTAGAACAAATGCCCAGTTGAAACCACATGTATTGGTATGTCAAGTCTGTTGTCAAATTTTGATAATATTTCTTGATTTATAGCCTATATAAAGTCAAGCTTCATACTAAATTATATTAGGTAATAAAGTCTTAGGATTATCTAAGTAACTCTTGGAGATTGAAGATTGGAGATTACACAAAGACATCATTTTCAAGAAATTCATCAAAGGTTAGTAACGAAGGGTGATTTTCCTTCCAGTCTTTTTCATATATATCTTTATAGAAAAGTCCAAAAACTTTGAGTAATGAATAATTTACAAAAAAGGTTTTTAATATAAAAAAATAATTTGCTTAGTCTTACGAAAGTTCGTAATCCAAGCTATGCTTGATGAGATTCGAACTCGAGGAAAGCATGGACTAACAAATTCTAGGGTTAAGTCATATAAACATCTCTATAAAGAAAACCATGTAAAACAAAAAAAACAAAAAATTCAACGCATCCAATTCTTAACAAACCAATTATAATTGACAACTAAATTAAGTTAATACTCCTCTAACAGTTATAATTTTAACTATTGGGATATAAGTTTCAGTAAAACCAAATTCATTATGTTGTTCATAACTCTTAGCAACCAATCTTGACTTGTATTGTTTATAGTTCAATCTGACTTCAACTGAATCTTGTAAACTCATACTTACATCTTAGAATATGCATATGTGGTTTTAGTTCAAGTAAATCCCTAGTTTCATTACCTATTAATGCATCATACTCCGACTTCACTGGATGCACCCATTTAAGATCCTATGAAGTACACTTAAAACCATTTGGCTCAGATGGAATGGTTAACAAGGAAGTAAAAGCAATAGGTAAAGGGTGTTTGATAAAATGACTAATAACATGATCAAGAAATTGTTTTGGCTCAGAAATACCTTTTTTATGCCTAGTAACAACAGTACTAGTGGAGATCAATTCAGTTAAAGAAGGAAACTCATAAATAAAAATAACATAAGAAGAGTCTGAATAAGAACCATTCAGAAAACTAAAATATAGTTTTTTTTTTTCAAGAACAACAAGCCAAGAGATATGTATTTTTCTAGTTAAATTTTTAAAAAACTTATATCTTTTGCACAGGGGATTATAGCCAACGGAAATTCATTTTTACAAATTTTGGAGATAAATTGTTAGTTCTTGAATGACCAATAAAAGAATAGGATATGATGCCAAAAAATTTCAGTAGAGATTGTTGAAATACAACCTGAAAATGAGATTTTAAAGTTGAGAATAAGAGTTAAAATTACGAGGGTGCCCAAATACACCACGCTTTTTTCTTTTCAACCTATAAGTCTGATATCAAGTGTGATCGTCTATGGACAAAGTCGAGAAAAACAACAACAAGGTATTCACTTGAAAATAGTTATAGTATAAGACCGATTCATTATATGATTAATGTCAAGTGATTTTTATTTAACCTACGAGTGTTATTTACTATATTATAATAAAAAAATTATAATGCGAAAGTAAAGTAAATGACATAGCAAGATTTTGTTAACGAGGAAACCGTAAATGTATAAAACCCCAGGACCTAGTCCAGTTTTGACTATTCTCAGAATTAAGTAGTTATGCAAAACTTCGTATAGTTGATCAGACCAATTAATCTACCCCTAGTTACTTAGTTACCTTAGTATCCATGCGTCTATGACCGTCTGGTTATGCAGTGAATCCTAAGATATAAATCTCAAGAACTCTACTCCTTTTGATCGTATTCCAAATAGTAAACGAACAAAACTGTTTGGTAACTACTCCAATAAAATTTTAGAAAACGATTCGTTGAGTTTTGAAAAAATCTCTTCCGTTTAGAATAGTAAACTCATTTGTCCGATAAGATCAATCCAAATCAATAACTTAGATGTAGATTCACAACTATCGGATTCAGATATTGAAGAATACCACTAAATGATAGTTTTCCATCAATACGATTATATGATCTAATCTATCAAAGATAAATCTAATCTAAGCCGATCAAGATGTGTGCACAAATCACGAGATACAAAAACCAAAAAAAAAAAACTTTTTGTCTTTAAATATTCAATTGCATTCTTATATGCCTGCACACCACAAACTTGAATCCACTTATGATCGATCAAGCACAAAACATAGTCTGTTAATAATGGATGATCACAAGTTGTCTTTAGATCTAAGAACAGTTCTAAATATCCCGTCAATACTTTAATCTAGTTTGAGTGACCCTTATGTCAGAAGAGATGGCTCTCAAGAATAATCAAACTAAGTGCAATCAAAGTTTCAACAATCGTTAGTTAATCAAATCAGTAATCGAAAACTAAAATAACAATGCAATTATCTAGTTTCCCACCAACAGTACTCGTAGAGATTCTTGATCCCACATAAGTCTTTAAACGAGCGATCGTAATAGATTTCACTTAATTTGGGTACTTTCCTCTTCGGATAGACGGCTCCACCAGAAAAAACATGAATAAAGTTTTCTTGGCTCTTAGGATAATTTGCAAGAAATGCAAACTCAACTATTTATAGATCAAGGTTGTTTGGACAACAAGGAAATTCCAAAACCAAAAAATATTCTCAAGATATGCAATAAGTACCTAATTCGATTTTCATATTTCCAACTAATATCCAACCTGTAATTCTGAAATCACTCATTAGAAAATATATAATATTAGTTTAGCACTTAACTAATGTAACTTTCCAAAAGATATGTTTTGATTTGCTAGAAAATCAAAAACATACAATCGAAAATCTTAGTTAAAATATTCTCAATATTTCGGATTGGGAGTATCAAGGAATATCTTTGAACGATAAAAAATAATAATTATATTTATTTTTCAAATTATGTTGACATCCAGAACTTTCCTATTTAACAAACCCTAATTCCAAACTCACACAGAACCGTAAGTAATGAATGCTGGAAATTGGTTTTGCTCTTGGGAACGGTTTTACCATCACTCCTAACATAGGTTAAGATCGGTTCTAACAAGTCTCCAAATATAAGTAGGTATCGGTTCTACCATGATTCCTAACAATAGATAGGATCATTTCTACCAAGACTCCCAGTATAGGTAAAGATCGGTTCTACCAAGACTCTCAACATAAGTCTAGATCGGTTCTATCGTGTATCCCAAACTATGTAAATATTGGTTCTACCATAACTCCCAACATAAGTCAAGATCGGTTCTACCAAAGTTCTTACCTAGGTTTGAATTGGTCATCCAATAGATCTTCAATAAAAACGGACCAAAACGCCTATTGATTTCTTTTCGATTACGAAATAATTTTCGTATACATACTTCCTTTAAATATATGTAATCAAACATGGTTTCCTAGGATGAAATCACACATATATCCAATACAAAATCAAGTAACAAGTTACATAGATTATTTCGATGTCGCATTTACGAAGTTCAAAAGATAAAAGTTATACTTCGTAATCAAATATACTTCATTGACATTTCGATCATAATAAAATGACCAACTATAATACTAGAGTATAAAATATAATCTCGTATGTTATTTTTCAACCTTAAACGACTTGAAAGCAACAATTGGAATAGAAACAAGTCAAGTCAGAATCACTAACCTCAAGTGGAAGGATGATGTATTCATTGTAGTCGATACGTCTTCACAATCTTCAGGTTTTCAAGGTAATACTTGTATGTATCAGCATTCTTAGACTTTCTAGTCTAGCCTAAATGAAGTTGACTCTAGTACATTTAATCAAGCGACTATAATTGAGTTTGATACAAAAATACGACAACCAAACTTGACATGCCAATGCTTGGTGGGTTTATCCGAGAAATTCTCTAACAAGAGTTAGTAGTGTTCTGTTAATAAGAAAACTGGCACATAGAAGAGCATCTTACTAGTATTCCTTAATACAAGAAAAATTAGAACCAAACATATTTGTTCCTTTACTGTTTGGAATACGATCTAAAGGAGTTGAGTACATAAAGATTTCACTAGGTAAAGAAACTTGAGATGGTAATATGTCTTGAGATTCATGTGCATGAATCCAGAAGTTGAAGATGCAGGGATACTGAGGAAACTAAGTAGCTAGGAGTATTCTACTTGGTCTCAACTATACGAAGTTGGCATTAGATTTTGTATAGCGGTTTAATTCTGAGAGTATTCAAAACTGGAGGTCCCGGAGTTTTTATGCATTTGTGGTTTCCTCGTTAACAAAATCTTGTGTTGCGTTATTTACTTTACTTCCGCATTGTAATTATTTTATATTATAATAAAGTAAATACACTTGTGCATTAATTCATAGTCACTTGATATTGATCCTATCGTGTTTCCGTTTGATACCGTACATATATGAACGCTTTGTTATTATATTGTCTCGATTTTATATCCATAGATGATCAAACAAAGTGTATACCATAGTTGTCGTATTGTCTCGACTTTGTCAATCGACAATCACACTTGGTATCAGAATTATAAGTTGATATTAAAAAATTGTGATGTATTTTGGTACCCTCGTCTTTTCAATTGGTATCAGAGAAGACAAACACAAAAAGATCTAAAAATTTGTGTTTGGTGCTATCCAACCTATATGAAATGAATTCGAGTTCACATGAATCAATTTATGTTAACGTACCGCCAAGATTTGACAGAACTAACTATCTATGGTGGAAATATGATATGAAATCTTTTCTTCAATCACTCGATTTTAATACTTGGTTATTAGTCGTTGATGGATATAATTGTCCGAAAATAGAAGGATCGGAAACTGAGTTTAAACACTTAGTTGATTATACAAGTGAAGAAAAGGCTTTTATAAAGCAAAATTTAGATGGTTTATGCTATCATACATGATGTAAGTTCAGATCTGCAATATAATGTATCCACATGCCAAACTTCAAATGGAGATTGGGATAATCTTCAGATCCTATTCGAAGGTAATACATCAGAAAAGGAAGCTATACTTCAAACCTTCATTTCTGATTGGGAAGACCTTCGTATGGATGATAACGATACTTTTGAAGAGTTTCACGTTAAACTCTCTGAGATAGTTAATGTTTCTTTCTCTCTTGGAAAGACTATCTCTGAAAAAGATATAATATGCAAAATTCTCAGATCATTTCCATTTAGATGCGAATCTAAGAAACATGCAATCATGGAAGAAAATGGTATTTCAACTCTTTCTCGAAGCACTCATGTTGGAAAGTTTAAGATCGTTGATCATGAATCCTAATCTATTAAAACCAAAGGAATCACTTTTAAAGTTGAAAAGATTCCAAAAGCTCATGTGGAGAAAAATAGATTGGTAGATGATTCTAATGGATTGATTGCAAAAGATTTAGACAATGATATTGAATTAACATTGTCGTTGATTAACAGACAGTTTCGAGATCTCTTAAAGAAAAGAAATAAGAGATTCATAAAAGATAAATCATCATCGTACTTCTCGTCCTCATGATCGTGTTCCAGTCAAGAATAGAAATGATCAGAATATGATGAATATTAGCCTCACTACTTCAAGTATAAAGGTTTTGGTCATTTGGCTAAAGACTGTCCTAATCTAAGGAAATACACTGTAAGTAAGGAATTAATTGTAACTCTGGATGAGATATTAGATTCATACAACTCTGAAGAAGAGGAAACAACTAATATTGCACTAATTGTTAATTTAATCCTTCTTGTCTCATAAGTGATTTAACCATTTTGAAAATGGATACATCTTCCGATGTTATATAAATCCTATTAATGGTACAAGATAAAATAAGACAAAGTGCGCATCTATCTTGAATCCAAGAATTTGAGTCGCAGGAAAATGTAACATTTTAACTAGGCTTTTCTTATCTAGACCATGATCTTAATAGCCATAAGAGAGCTTCTTAACCTATGCATGGGTGCAAAAATTAATATTTCCAAGTAGAATTATTGGGATCTATCATGATCATTCATAAATTAAATTTTCCCTCATTTAACTTCCGGAAGCGCTACTTTTATCGAGAGTAAATCCTAAGAAAAATCCTGGTAGACACAGTGATTGAGTCGCTTTTACCTGTACCTGTCCCAATACTAGATAGGTTTTCTAGACTTCCCGTGGATCTCCCCCTTGGGAATTTTCCGGGATTTTTATGCCGTAAGACTTAGTGTTATGAAGACCCAAGATTCAACATTCAAGGCAAAAAGCATGGTCTATTCCCAGAATTCCACCGAGCATCCTATAGTTTGGTTGGATGTAATAAGAATCAACAGTTAGACGCCAAGTGGTTTGGCGTCATAAAAAAAAATTGACGCCAAATGATTTGGAGTCAAACCGAATAGTCTCTCCTAATGTGCAGATCAACGCCTAATAGTTAGTCTAAGAAGCCATAAAATATGACGTTTTATTCGCTTAGACCGGGTCACACGCCAAATAGTTTATTGAAATAGGAATATTTGTAAAACAATCCAATCATTAGGCATCTGACCCCTGATAGGGGTTGGACGCTCAACATTGATGACGGGGCAGAGATTGAATCTTGAATTTTGACCCCTGATAAGAGCATATCCAATGCAAGGGGTGAAGGTCATCATATGCATAGGTCTAAATAACACATTTTTTATGGAGGTTATTCACATATGAACAAAATAAATAAAATTAAGAACCTTCAACACAAAAATCATCTCAAATCCTTGAGGTTTTATCTAATTTTTTTAAATTAACATAAAGACAAATTGAAGATGTGGACCTAGACCCAAGGTTATGGAGAAGGTCTTATTTAGATTTTCTCTTCCATCCCCATATAACCATGTCACATTTCCCAAGAATCTTAACTCTTGCATCGAAGATAAAATTTTGGTAGAGAAAGTCTTAAATCTTAGGTGGCATGCTTTTTTTTTGACCACCACCCCTAGTATCAGAGATGCTCTAAGGCCGGTTCCTATTGGTGGTGGATAAACCATCAATATTCCATGCCAAGTGGCCTGGAAAACTTCCCTCGCCACTATGAGAACATTATAAAGTGACTGAATCTCTATGAAAAGGCCGAGTTTACACCGCCAACGATCTAGACTCAACCACACACGTTCGGTGCTCTATCCTCTATAAATACCACAATTATGTTCAGTTTTCATTCATAAAAATTTCTTTTTCCCTTCTCTATTGAGCAATTTTTAGTTTTATACTAGACTTTAATTTTATAACCAAGTTGTTTCTAGCGTTCACACCGTTAGATTTGTATATGTTGACTGAAATAAAATGTGAGGGTGATTAACTACAATTTAACCAATTAAATTGGACATCAGAAGGAAGATGTAAACAACTATTTCCCTTGTACACGAATGATACTGAAGGAAATCCATAATCCAGAACATTACACTCATATGGATTAAGAGTGTATGGGTTGAAGGCTTTTTTGAACCATTCTGCTGCAAAAAAGGATAATAGAAGATTTGTCGATTATCCTGAGGTTGAACGTATGTTAGTGTTATGGTTGTTAGTCCAAGTTATGTTCCCCAATGCTAGCTCAGTGGCATTAATTAGATCTCTCGAAACTTTAGAAAATTCATCTAAAGCTCCAAATTATAATTGGGGGTCTGCAATTTTAGATGAGTTGAACTTAAGTCTCGGTGAATGCTCGTGTGTAAATAAAGATAGCTTGAATTGATTTTGGGTCATATTGGAGGTAGGAACCACAATCCCTTTCTATTATTTAATTCATTATCGAGTTAATTTTTAAACTTCCGGTGAATGTACTAACAGAACAATGTTCATTAATGTTATTTTTAGTATTGGTGTTATACTTACTTCAAGGTCTGCGATCCTGATCTTCATGGAAACCGAATAATTTTTCCAGTCGTGTACAAGTACAAAACCGATAATCGGGTTGGTCAAATAAATGATGGTTAAAATGTCGTTGTTGTTCAAAGGATGCAACAATTGTGCAGAACTAGTATAAACATGAACATGATGCCATATATTTCTCTTTACGGGTACCATGAACTAATAACACAAAGCAAGCTAGAGTTAAGCCTCAAACGAGTTGTGTTTTACGGTCCTATTACGGGTCATGGTATCTGGTACTACGGATAAATACATGTCTTTCAGATACCAGACAGAATGGTAAAAGCAATCAACCCGTTTCCAACTTCAATAATTTCACATGATGATTGAATAACGTTAATTAATAATAGACAATCTTAGGAAGAAGCTGTAGATTTGATCCAAATATCAGATGATGAATTTGATTGCTATAATTGGTTCCAGAAAGTACACAACCTAAATATTGTTGTTCAACCACAAAACTTGGGTAGTGTTGATTTTCCAACACTTGGAAATTTTCCACTTACCGATCTTCCATCACAACCTTCACCACTGATGAACAAAGCACATACATATCCTAGCATTCAAATGGGTTCATCAAATATGCCTCAAATATCTTGAGAAGTTTAGACTTTATCTCCCATTGGAGATATTGTTACTGTTCCTCTTAATATTGAAGGTCTACGGCAGAGGTATACACATTACCGTGTAGTGGCATCATCAGAAGAATAACATAACAAGTTAAACACTTTAACGCTTCTTCTCGATGGATTCCAAAATTTTCACTTGAGAGAGATGCAGCTCTAGATGGAGATTTTGACTAATTAATTTACTGAGTCTATGGTAGGAACAAGTAATCAAATCGGTATGTTCCCTTCAGTTAACAGTCAAAGAAGTCATGGTGGAGGTCGTAGAAGTCGTCATTCTACTCCAAATATAGTGGAAAAGACTCGGGTAGAAGCATCAAGAGGAGACATGGAAATGACGGATATCCGGTTCCGAATCCCTAGTGGTTTCATGCCCCAAGGTCCTGTACTTACCCTTGGTGGTCGCATAAATATGGATGCATTTAGGTCAGCAATGTATATCCCAACAAGCTCTTCAACATTTCACCAATTTCAAGTACATACTCATCCTATTCAACCATCTCCGGTACCATATCAAGGTTATAAATCATTTGATGCTACTCAACCACCATCTCAGACTCATGTTGGTGAGTTTTCGTAGGATCAAACATGCATAGGGGAATATATCTTTGGAAATCCTTAGTTTGATAGATGTAATTCCTTTTAATGTAATCGCTCTTTTATGATGATCATTTAATGTAATTGTACTTTTGTTTGATAAATGAAAGTCTACCTTTACATTCATGCTTAAGTTAATACTTAAGAAATTAAAACATATAAATTGGATTAAATTTGGGCAACACTATTAATATTTCATAACAACTTCCATATCGGAACTCATTTCCATTGATACGGAGCCACTCTGCATGACACCTTTGTTCAATGTCCAACAAGATTTCACCACTTCTCATGTTTCGAGCCGCTTCCCCGATCATAATAATACACTTATTAACGTTCTTGAAATTTCAACAAACCGCGCCTCCAACACTAGCGCATAACGATTGTTCAGGTTCATTGTTTGTTCTTTAAATTTATGTAAAATGCATCCCCAAAAGGGAATGGCCTGTAGTGCGGTGTCAACGATGAGATGATTAGTGAAGAAAACATAATTCCTTCAGATGCATTCATCTTCTACAATACCAAAATTGCGCTGATGTGCAATTCTTATTTCATTTTGCTCATTAACTCGGTGTTCAGTTATTTGATTTTCGGCGGCATGTTGCTCTTCTATGAACTGAGCCATTTTCATATCTTGAAAAATTGGAAAAGCTAAAAAAAAATGGAAGAAGGTGTGAGTTGAAATGAATTTAGAATTGAGTATTTATAGAGGGGGGAATTATGGATGTTGGATCAGATTCACCTGACGATGTAGTTTCTACCGGTCGGTCGGATCTTGACCGCTACGGTCTAGACTACACCTAGCCTGCCTAATTGACAAATTTGTCACTTAGCCAGGCATGTTTGCCACTTTGCCAGCTCCACGGTGTCAGTGGGCGCAAAACTGGCCGGTTTGCAACCCCCGTACAAAAGGCCTAAGTAAGCCCAAGTCTAGCAGCACTCTCACTGACTTCACTTCAGTAGTTTGGTGGTCATCCAAAGTCAAAAAGAACACTTTTGACCATCTTGTTCTTGTCTTATTCTCCATGTGATCACTTACTCCCATGAGTCATAGGTTAAAACCTTTGTTTTCTCATCCCAAAATATCTCCTCCGCTCGGAAAAAAAAACTACCGAAGAAGAAGAAGAGTAAAGCATTTCTTCAGGAGGTAATTCTCAAGCTTTTTAGTTTCTTAATCTATATGTTACTTTCATTTGTTCAATTTCATAAGAGTACTACTACATTTGATGATCACCTTTTTTTTTTTTTTTTTTTTTTTTTTTAAACTTGACCTAAAAATGAAATTAGTGAAACCTAAATGGAGTAAAAATGAGTGTATTTTGATCAATTTGTACCAGATAATCAGGTTTTTTGCTTAGTTTCTTATGAATCTTTCTAGAAATTTTAACTTTTCTGACCTTACAGAGATTCGAAACCCTGACCTATGAATGGGAACCGTGTTGAGATTTTGTTTTAGGTTTGTTTTTGTTTTCTAGTACTAAGATTTTTGTTTGTTTGTTTATGTGAAGAACTTTTGAGATGGAAGCATCTGTCTCTAGGGCATTGATGGAGTCTGATTCTGGGGAAACAAAAGTTTTGGAAGCGTTGATTGATGCGTTTAGTTCAGAATTTTCTCTTAGGGAGATAGCTTCTGCGTATTGCAAGGCTGGCCGTGATCCAGATAGGGCTGCTGAAATTCTTTGTGATGGTCAAAAGTTAAAGGACTGCTCCAATGCTGCATCTGCGGTTATTGCCACTCAACGAGAAGCAAATTGTTCATTGTCATCAGCTTCATCGGAATCTTTATGTGAAAGTGTTGATGACAAGCCAAGTTCTGCAAATCATTGGAATTCTAAGGCATCAAAAACGCAAGAGCTGTCAGTTGGTAGTGTTTCCGGTGTTATTGGTAAGGGGAATGCGATGCCTAACACGCCTGCATGGGGTCCTGTTAGCAGAATAAGGCCTTCATATTCAGAAATCTTGGGTGAGAGTGTTGCTACAAATTGGGGTGCGGATGAGGGTTTCAAGGCCTCGGAACTGAAAAACTCAGCCTTGTCAGTTGGTAGTGTTTCCGATGTTATTGGTAAGGGAAATGCGATGCCTAACACACCTGCATGGGGTCCCGTTAGCAGACCTTCATTATCAGAAACCTCAGGTGAGAGTGTTGCTACAAATTGGGGTGCGGATGAGGGTTTGAAGGCCTCGGAACTGAAAAACTCGGCCTTGTCAGTTGGTAGTGTTTCTGGTAAGTGTTTGATATGCAGCAGACCTGCATGTGGTCCCATGGGCGCAACTAAACCATTGAAATTGGATATGAAAGACTTTCAGTTTGATGAACTCACAGATGATGATGTTGCATCAGATTCAACAGCAAAGGAGGACCAAATGCATACAGGTATTGGAGAGTTCCTTTTTAATACATTTCGAGATAGTCTAGTTAACTTAGCTTTGCTTTAACATGGTTAGTTGGTATATGTTGCTTCTTTAACTTTCTAATTTGGAGTTTACTTTGATCATTGGAAAAGGAAGTTGAGTTCTTGCAAGTATAATTTGAACATATATCAGGAACAATTGAAAGATAGAAACATGACATTTAGTTGGAAATTGAATTCCTGCCAGGTGTTGAAATGCCATGTTTCTATTCTAGTTTTTGCCACTGACTCCCTCCCTCCCTCCCTCCCTCTCTTTTTTTTTTTTTTTGGTTTGAAGATTTTTTTAGTTTTATTGACTTTACTTTCTTTGGGGGTGGTTTCAACAAACACTATTTGCATTATATATTAGGTTTGTAAGGGGGCTTCTTACAAGTTGAAGCTACAAAGAGTGTTTTTTTTTTCTTCTTTCTTTTGGCTGATTTTTGGGTGTTGGTTTGATGGATTCAGGAGAAGGGAGGATTTTTGTGGGTGGACTCTCAATGGAAGTCAATGAAGATACTTTGGAAGATCATTTTAAGAAGTTTGGTGAAGTTGTGGAGACGAGGATTGTAAAACACAAGGATACAGGTAGTTCAAGAGGTTGTGGGTATGTTCTCTTCTCTGATCTAGCTGTAGCTGATAGAGTTCTTTTAGAAAAACATGTTATTCTTGGAAGTTTGGTTAAAGTTGTCACTGCAGTTCCCAAACCCGGAGTTGGACATAATAACCCTTACGACCAAAAGGGTTTTAACAAGAGGAGTAATGATAATAATGGTCAGTTTAGGACAAAGAAGATTTTCGTAGGTGGTTTACCTTATAGCTTGACTGAGGAAGGTTTTAAAGCTTATTTTGAGAAGTTTGGTAGAACTACTGATGTTGTTATGCCGTATACTCCTTCAAAAGATAGACATAAAGGTTTTGGTTTTGTCACTTTTGATTCTGAGGAAGCTGTAGAGAATGTAATGCAGAAGAGGTTTCATGAGTTGTATGGCAAAGCAGTTGAGGTTAAGAGATATGGGAGTAATAATGGTCACAGCGGTGGTTATCATATGGGAAAGAATGGTGGAAGAGGAGGATCTTCTTCTGGTGGTGTACAAGGTGGTGGAATTAGCCCGCGGTCAAGGCCAGGATATGGGGAGAGTTACTCTGGATATTCTCCTCAACTTTCAGGTTATGCCACTGCTGAAGGGACCCCAGTTGTGTCACCCAGGAGTCCACTATGAAATAGCAAAGGAGGACCAAATGCATACAGGTACTGGGGACTTCCTTTTTAATAAGATTTGAGATAATCTGGTAAACCTAGCGTTGTTTTATCATGGTTAGTTGGTTTATGCTGCTTCTTAAGTTTCAAATTTAGAGTTTACTTAAACCACGGCTTCCACTGGTCATTGGAAGTTGATTTCTTGCGAGCATACGAGGTGCATTTTGTAATCAAACGTATTGCAGGAACAATAGAAAGATAGAAATGCTATGTTTCTAAACTACTTTTTTCCTGCTTTATTGTTAATTACAAAATGCAACTCCTGTTTTGTGGCATTTTGTCTTACAATTGGTCATTGCAGCCAAGGTGATGCTTGTTTCATCTACTTCTTCCAATATCCCTAGTCTTAGATCATTTGAACTTCTAGGAAGTGACACGAGACATTTTAGTTGCATAAATAGAACGGTAAAGCAAATACTAAGCGGAAGGGATGGTTATATTACTAATTTACGGCATTGAGAAGTCTTCTTTTACATTGTTAGGTTCCTTATTGATCCCATGGCTGGTTTATGGTATAGATTTGGTTTCTATTAATCTGTTCATTTCCTGGAGTTTGCTGTCAACGAAGGAGTCCCACTTTTGGTCAATCTCATTGAAATCTATGGGGATGATTAAATAAATTTCATAGTCTTCTCTACTGGTTTGTCTAGGATTTGCTGGTCGCAACACAAGACATTCACAGATGCAATGCTATTCTGACCTGTCCCAGGAATCAAGTTTTTACTCTCAGGATGTAGATTGCGATTAGCTTTCTTACTGTGCCTGTTTGTTCATTTTGTTTTATACTGCAACATCTTATCTTTTTTTTTCTTGCATTCCTTGTGCACCAGATGCATCCTATAACTTCAGGCATTGTAAATCTGCATTTTTGCATAGCGTAAAGTTTGTCTGATAACAGCCACTACATTGAATTTGCAGGTGCTTGCGGTGCAGTAGCTGTTCTCCTTTTTAACAAGATCTTCTTAACATCAGTCGACAACTTTTCTTTTTGATGTGGGGTGACCAGAGCAGTCTTATGGATTAGGCCATAGGCTAAAGCCTCAAATTGTTGGGGCCCATAAATTTAAAAACTTCCTTACAGCTTGCTTGTTTTTGTTTGCCACATGGGCCTTGCTCTGACGTAGTAGTCTACCACTGTTTTTTTTGTTAATATTCATACTCTTTAGATGTTACTGAAGCCGTTTATATTATAACACATACTACTTTCTAATTCCATCTAGCCATTACTTATATTTTGTTCACTTTTAGTAAGAATACTAAAATTCACACACTACTTTAGGCAATTCTTTCCAAACTTATTTATATCTTCCTTCACGGTAAATTCATCCAGAATCTGACGAATGCCATTAGGAAAAGATCAGATTTTTAAAAAAATCCCACTGCTTTTTCAAACATATTATATTGATCTAAACTAATAAATAAATAAATTATTCACCGATAACGTATTGTCTTAAAAGGCAATACTATGTATTTCTAGAAGGTGATTTCAAAAGATTTCGGCGGACTTCTATGTGCCGCTATATTTGCTAGTGCATTCGCTTAGTTGGTCCTAAAGATGTGGTGGATTGTGTGATATTGGGCAAAATGTCTACTTGGTTTATATTTCGGCTTTCTTTTATTTATCATTGTTCTTGCACCAAGAGAGATGAACATCTGCATCTTTTACTCTCTTATATGAAATATCAAAAGGAAATTGGATTTTTTTGTAGTTTGGTACCTAGAATTTTTCAAGAACTTACGCTTGGTACCAAACCTGTTCCAGGTAGGAGTTTGCTGCCTGAACCGTAACTAATTGAATTTTCAAATAAAATATAAACAATAATAACGTTAAGTTACTAAGGGCAACTCCTATGGGAAATAAATTCATCCATAAGTCATGGATGATCCACAAGATATGGACCAAAAAAAGTTACTATGGTGTTTTGAAGAGTCCACAAAACCATCAACTCCATTAGGTACTCCTCAAATTTGAGTGGGTTGTTGTGGAGAGTCCATCCGGTTGGTGGATGACCGGATACCTCATCAGTGTCCGGATGAATTGTTTTTATTTTTTTTTTTCCTCTCTTCCGGTCACTAACTGACCGGATGGAGTTTTTTTATTTTCTAAAACGGTTTCATTAAGGGACGCACATAAGTGTTGCTGAATTCAACTAATGTTTTTTTCACATAAGCAATATTAAAAGCGTTGCTAACTCCAAAATTTTGAATCCGGCCACTCTTTTGATGGATGTATTACTTTTTTATATTTTCACCCATAGTGGGATTTAGCTCCACTCATTTCAGAGGGTCCATAAATATATGGATACTCCTTGAATTATGGATGATTTTAACTCCATACCATAGGAGTTTCCCTAATAACACATGTTTTATCATCACTAGAACCTTGAGGTAATCTTCATTGAACTGTAGAAATTTAAAAAGGGGAGGGTACCAAGTATGCCACCAACTTTTTCATTTCGAAATCTAATAGATGATTCGTTGCGTGAACTTTAATTGATTTTAAAGCAGACAAGGAACATCCCTAGATAATCTATAGTTTAGATTCTTGAACCCCAAAGATGATTAACATTGAACCTTCTTGTACATTAATATAATGCTGAAAACAAATAAAAGCAAGATACCATATATTTTGTGAAAGGAAAAATCTTGTATTGCATAAAAACTCTGGGACCTCGTATAGTTTGAACACACTGTATTAAGCCACTACAAGCATTAACCTACTATAATGACTTCGATCTGGAAGATATTTTGTTAGAGCCTTACTCGGTTGAACCCACCAAGCGCTGATATGTCAAGTTTAATTGCCATATTTTAGCTCCAAAACTCAAAGCTGCTTGATTAGATTACTAGGGTGAACTTCATTAGGTTTGACTAGGAGCATAAGAAATGTTGAGACGAATTCGTGTTACTCTAAAGAAAATTCGATAACGTGTCGGTATCAACGAGCGCATCATCCTTCTGTTGGAGGTTAGTAATACAAACTTGACTTGTTTCTATTTATATCTACGTTTCGTTCAAGTCGTTTAGATTGAAAACAAAACATACATAGTTATATATGTATCTCTAGTATTAGTGACTTGATCATTTTTTTATGATCGAAGTGTCAAGGAAGTATATACTAGTTGTTTTACACAATTTTTGTATATTGGACTACGAAGTATAGACAAGGAATATCCTTGGGTAATCACTAATTGAGATTCTTTAATGCTTAAATTATGCTTACAAGGTACACCCGGAGGTATATTTATGCACAATACCACGGCTTGGACGGAGTTACATAAACTACCACGAGCTTTCAAATATACACTCGCAGGATACTATTTAATTACCAAATTCCTAATGTATCACTTATGTCGCGGTTGGATGGACCATATAAATAAGAAAAATATACTTCTTTTACCATACCATTTCCCCTCTTGAGATATGAAACGAATATATCCCTTCGTCTCCTTCAAACCCTAGTTCTTTTGGTGCAAAATATACCCACACTAAACATAAGATAAAATATCCCTTCGTCTCCTTCAAACCCTAGTGCTTTCACCTTCAAATACATTAAACATAAGATAAAATCGACCCCTTCCTTCACCTCAACTCGAATAATTTCAATGAATTTGGGTGTTTTCCTAACTTTTGCTTTTTTGTTTGGACTGTGTCTATGGTTTTTAGCTTTCGGCACTGGTAAAACATTTTCTTTAAACTTATTTTTTAATCTCTTGGTAAAGTGATTTCATGGGTTTTTCATGGTTATTTCAATTCTGAAAATAATAAATTACTAGTCATTGTTGGTGATATGCGCATCATGCTTATACATAGAATATAGAATAATTATACAACAGATCAAATCAAAATACATGTTTCCAAACTATATATCAAGGAAAGATAGTTCTACATGTGCTTCACGAAACCTCAAGTGAAGTCTTTTAGAGTCTCACCTTACAGTTATCGATTAAGTGTTAGAGGATAAATTTTGCAACAAGATACACAAAGTGAAGAGAAATGAAACTCTGTGTTGTTGGATGTCTTTAATGTATAATAATCAATCAATGCTAGATTAATTTAGATATAATTAATGATACTGCAACCTAAGTAATGATCAAACTATTTAATTTAGGTTCTTTCCTTAGATACGTAGAGATTGTTTCTTGAGTTAGGACTTGACATGCATTGAGATTGTTTTCATAGTTTGAAGTATTACACTAATTTAGCGTCAAACAATTGTCGTAAGTAATTTACTTCCAAAGATAATTTGGATCTACCAAAAATCAGAAAATGTGTAGACTTTGTGGCAACTGCCTAAATCAAGATCGAAAACTTGATGCAAAATCATCCTCCATTATGATGTTGATTTCCTTTAGGTATGGTCAGTGTGTAAACACATTAAACCCTGTCTTTTATTCGGTTAGCTAGATGACAAATTTCAGTCAAATTTGTGCACATGTTTATGTGTGCACCTGTGCGGCTTTGTAATCTTAGTCTGGTATATTTCATTTCTCGTTCTGAAATGATTTTATATTAGCATAGGTGTTTTCTATATTGAAAGTATTCTTATCTTTCCAAAATGCATTTTGTTGCTTTTAGGATAGATTTGTATTCTTTTAATGTTTATTCTCTTCCTTTCTTAGAGGTTAGGTCTTTTTCCCTCCTCTTTTCTACTTTCAGTTGCCTTTGATTAATAAATTTCCTTTTAGGATTTCGTCTAAAAAATTTTCTCCAAAAGTATGAAATGAGGTTAGGATTTTTGTTTTGAAGATAATAAATTGAAACTAAGCAAGTTGAAAATGAATTATGAGATATAAAAGAAACTAGAATAATCAAATCCACAAGTTAAATACACAAGGTAAATTAATTATTAATATTTTTTTTATGTGACACACCTCAGAAAAACACGGTATTGTAATGATTTGCAAGAAAATGTAACTTTATAACCATGCTTTTCTTATTGATCCAAAACTTTTAGTAACTTCTTAATCCATGCATGTGCATAAATCAACACTTTCACATAGAATTACTGGGATCTACAATGATTGTTAAAAAATTAAATTTTATATTACTTGAATTCTAAAAATGCTATCGATAATAAATCCCCAGGAAATAGACCGGTCCCTACTTGCATGTATGTTTTCCAAAACTAGAAAGTCCGCTTAGACCGCCTTTGGATATCCCCTCAGGAACGGGATTTTTCTTGGAGTTTTTTTTGCAGACCTTGCTATAGACGGGACATCAAGGGCTGATCCAAATTTGGGACACGACATGGCACAATTTGAAATGCGAAGAGGAGAATTACTCTAACATTGAGATTGGCAGCGGAGTGGAGCTTAAAATAACCAAAATTCTAGATTGATTGCCCCATAATAATTATCATGGGCTTAGGAATTTCTCTTCCGTTTTCTAGTTTTCGAGGCTTGAGGACCTTATCTTTCCATCCTTCACGAAATTCTACTATCTTTCTTTGTTTTTTTTTTATCTTTTCAAGTATTATACAATTATTGCCTATGTTTTTATATGATTATATTTCTTTTATCTAAAACACATGTAGAAGGTTTTAGTTTTTATTCTCATATTTTGTGAGTCAAATAAAGTTGGTATAGATCAATATATATATATATATAAGTAGTCTAATGTGGTTTTAATCTGTTTTGCAGATTTTCTATAGTTGTTTTTGTGTAGTTCCCAGTGGTGGTAAATCAATAGTGTTTAACACTTGAGATCAGGTTGATTCTGAAGATTGTCACAGTAGTGTTTTTTTATAAGAACAGTGGTGTCCTTCTGATTATCCTCATTATAACTGTGAGTTAAAAGTCGTTTAACCGCACTGGTATTCCATTCTGTTTCGTTGATCACTCTTACTACATTGTTAAACTGTAGTTTCTCATTGTTCTGCATCATGATATCCATTATATCTAGTTTCAGCATGTTTACTAAGAAAATTAACCTCCATGAATTGTTCAGCAGTCATTGTCGTGATTATAGATTCAAAAATGGGAAAGTTTCAAGATTTGTGAAGTTCAAAAATGCTGTCAATTTCTTCAAACCGGAAAATCAACAAAATAACACTCAAATATGGAAACTGAGAGATTTTCATATTTCTCAAAGCTTTTATAACCCCATTAGGTATCCAACATACACCATAAACCCTAAAACTCATAGAAACCTTATGAAGCAATTTTATTTTCTCAAAACACAGTGTTGTACTATGTCTTCTCAAGGTAGCAGACAAGTAAAAAATCTCAATTCACGAATGCAATCTGCAACTATTGGTCCACTTGCACAAAGACCTCTAAGAAGAATTGTCGCTTCTGCTCAAGTTTTAACTGATGGAGCTGATGAGTATTTATTCTGTTTGCTTGGAAAAATAATGTTCAAAAAACCATTGGATCATGAAGATGTGAAGAAAAAAATTAATGACCATTGGAGAAGTTACGGGAGATATGACATTATCACTAAAGGAACGAATCTCTTTCTCTTTCGTTTCTAAATGGAAGATTCGAAAAATGGTGTTAAAGCTAAAACATGGGATATCTTGGGTCATTTCCTGGATCTAATTCCTTATGATTCTAACATACCAATAAATGATCATGTTTTTGATAACCACATCTAGTGTATCAAGCTAAGGAACTTAGGCAATATCATCCTGAATGAAACTCTGATCAAGGGATTATGCAAAGATATCAGAAATAAAGTTGTACCAGAAGTAAGGAGAAGGATACCAAGAGGCAGTGTGACAAGTACAGTGTATGTTGAAGTTAAACTCAAGGAACCTTTAAGGAGAGGTGGCTGGGTGGATACACCAAATGGGTTGTTTACCACTATGAAATGCAACCTTATAAAATTTGTAAAGAATGGTGGGTAGTTAATCATGATGAAAAATCTTGCAAACGGTTGGCTCAAGAACAAAAGGTGGTAGCAATGACAGATCAGGAATATGAGGTGTGGAGCTAGATGGAGGAAGGAAAAGCTTTTTTGGCTACATATATCAAAATACAGATGCATATATGATGAAGGATGGTGTTGAACATGAAGTGGGTTCTTTTAGTAATTATATACATAATACCTCTTCAATCGATGCCCAAATTGAATCGAATTCTAATTTAGGGATTAAGGATATTGATTAGATAAAAAAAAAGAACTAGGGAAGAAGTTTCATCTGATAACCCTAATTCCCTTAATCCCAACTTAACCAATACCCATAATAATCATATTTATTAAGATGAGGAAACCATAGAGTATAGTGATATACCTATAGAGCATATGATGGAATACCAAAATAGTCATGGTGAGGAGAATCGCTCAAAAGCAATTGATATCTTAAAAATTGATCTCTCTGGAACGAATACACAGAATCTCTATGGGAATCCTGCAAATATTCATCAGGTTTTTATCATCAATCCTAGTTATTATTTTAGCATAAAAATTAATTTTAAATTAGGTAAATTTTTTTCGGTTTATGCCTAATTTTTGTTCTAGGTATTCTGATATTTTTGTTGGTGGAGTTTTCAATCTTCTAATTTTCCAAACTATTATAGTAGATAAATTAGTCGAATTTATTCTACTCTCTTAAGGTTATATACATCAATTGTATTGTATCTGCATTAAGTGTAGTAACAATATGAATGTGCTTTCTTGGAATGTCCAAGGATTTGGGAATAATTACACTTCATCTTAGTGACTTAGTTAAATCTAATGATCCTGATTTGATTTTTCTAGATGAGACTAAAAATAATGACAGGAAAATGGTTAGTTATACACAAAAACTAGGATACATGAATTATTGCTTTGTTAATCAAATAGTCTCAGCTGGTGGGTTGTTTCTTTTGTGGAAGGATGGGATTATCTTAGACATATAGATGCTACTAGCAACTTTATCATTTGTCATATGCAGATTGGTTCCAGGAGTGATAAATCTTTAGTCATTCTTATGTATGGTGCCTTGAATAATGAAACAATTACATAACAATGAGACTCTCTTTATAGGTTATCAAGTTCTTTTACCTGTCCTTGGGTGATAGTTGGGGATCTAAACTTTATGACTCATAAAGATGATAAGATAGGAGGTAACATACCTAGTCAAGTTGATCTAGATTTTTTGAGTGAACATTTACATAACCTGAACCTGAGTGATGTTCCTTTCATAGGTAATCCTTATACTTGGTCTGATAAAAGAAGTAATCCTACTTTTGATTCTAGAAAGATTGGATATAACTTTTTGTAATGGTGACTGGTTGCATTTTTTCCCAATTATATTGTGTATCACCTTATTCCTCATACAAGTGATCATTGTCCTATTCTGCTGGTATGTGATAGAGAGTCTAATGATACTAGCAAACCTTATAGGTTTAATAAATGCTAGTTCTCTGATGATTCTTGTGTTGATCTTATCAAAGATAATTGGATGTCTCATGAAAATGGTTCATATGCTTTTAAACTTACTAGATCTTTTAAAAATGTCAAGCCTATACTAAGTGACTGAAATCATAATAAATTTGGAAACTTTTAAACCCAAATTAGAGATGTACAGTCTCAAATAAGCAATTTGACTCAAATTAATAACAATGGGGATACTAGTACTAGACTTAAAGATCTTGAGGCTAAACTAGGTTATTGGTATGAAGTCCAACATGACTATTATTTGCAAATAGCTAAGGAGAACATTCTCACCTTTGATGATAGGAACACTAAATACTTGCATGATAAGGTTAAGTATAGAAAAAGAAGAACTCAGATTGAGTCTCTTCAATCTAATGCTGGTGTTTGTATTATTGATAAGAAGTGTATTGTAACTGAGCTTAGGATTTTTCTACTATTAGTAAAACTAGTAACCCTCCTGATTGTGATGATTTTCTCTATGATATTATGCCTTGTATTACCCATGAAGAGAATGATATGCTTATTAGAGTACCTACTAGTGAGGAAGTTAGAATTATTTTGTTTTAAATGCAAGTTAGCCTCCAGGGTTTTACCAAAAAATATGGCATGTGGTAGGGGTGACACTATGAAGATAGTTCAAGCCTTCTTTAATTCTAAACATCTTTTAAAACAGCTTAACCATAGTTTTATTAGTCTAATTCCAAAAACTAATGCTTCCAAACATCCTCAGGATTTTAGGCCCATTAGTTTAAGTAATGTAGCTTATAAACTTATTAGTAAGTTATTATCTAGTAGATTACGAAAGTTATGGATAAATTCATAAGCCCCTGTCAAGGTGCTTTCTTCACTTCTGCAAGATTACAAACAATATAGTTATTGCCCATGAGTTAGTAGATACTATGAGAAAACATAAAGCTACTAAAGGTCTAATGGCTGTTAAATTGGATATGTCAAAGGCTTTTACAGAATTTAGTGAAAGTTTTTTATAGCTATTCTTATAAAACTTGGATTTCATGATGACTGGTGCACTATGAATATGGAATGTATCTCAACACTATGTCTCTGTTCTCCTAAATGGCTCACCAGGTGATGTGTTTTATCCCACAAGGGGTCTCAGAAAGGGATACCCCTTGTATCCTTAACTATTCATCATAGTTATAAAATTGTCTATCTAAATTATTGATTAAATATGAAAATGAAGGAATGTTACAGGGTATAAAGGTTTCTAAAACCAATCTATCTGTTTTTTGCAGATGACTGTCTCATTTTTGCAAAATCTAATATTCAAGGTGCTAGGCAGTTGGATAAGATCATAAAGAATTTCAGTAAGTATAGTGGGCAGTCAATAAAATATGATAAATAAGGTATGACTTTCTCTCCTAAGAGTCAAATTGGTAGAATTCTTAACATTAAGACTATTGGCCTTAAAGATAAATATTTTGGAGTTCCCATTCTTACAAAACAAAACAAAACAAAACAAAACAAAACAAAACAAAACAAAACAAAACAAAACAAAACAAAATGGAAAGTTATGGGCATTTACTACATAGTTCTCTGAATAGACTTGCCATATGGAAGGGTAAGAACATGAATCAGCCCACCAGGATTGTGATGGTGCAGTATGTTGTAGGTACTTTAGCATCACATCACTTAGATGTTTTTCCCATGCCTAAAGAACTTACAGATAGATTAGATGGAATCCAAAGAATTTTTTGGTGGAACAAAAAACAAGGTGGTAAAGGTATGTTTATTAAAAAAATTAGAGTCTGTGGCTAAATGATCTAAAGCCTTAGGAGGTCTTAATACAAAAAAACTGCTGACCTTAACAGTGCCCTCCTAGCAAAACTTGCATGGAGAATGCTCACTGAGAAAGATGCTGAATGGGTAAAAATTCTGAGGTCAAAATATTTTCCTATAATATCAATCCTCTCCATGTTAGTAGTGATAATGGAAGTTGGGTTTGGAAAGGTATCTGTAGAGGTCTCGATATCATTAAGGAACATTACTTTTGGGAAGTTGGGAATGGTAAAATCTGGAAAGATATTTGGGTCTCATCCATAGCTGGTCGTTTATATTCTAGGTATGTCTAGTAATATGGAAACTGTTGATCAGTTAATGATGCCAAATAACAATAAATAGAATGTAGATACCTTGAATGCTCTATTTGATAGTAACACTGTTTCTGAAATCTGCAAAATTAGAATCCCTTTGAGTGGTGAAGATACATTGATTTGGAAACCTGCTGATAATTGCATTTTCTCTTTGAAAAGTGCTTACAAGGTTATTGATGTTGAAGGTAATATACATTCTCCATCTGATGAACCTTTAAATTTCCCTTGGAAAAAGTTCTGGAAATCGAATATTCCACAAATAATTTTACACTTTCTTTGGAAATGTGTGCACAGCTTCTTACCAGTTAGGGAAAGATTAAATAGGCATATGAATAATGTTGAGTCTAATTTCCCTTCGTGTAACATGGAAACTGAGACTATGGAACACTTGTTTTCAGAATGCTCTGTGACTAAGCAGATTTGAGATGCAATGGAAATAGAAAGTAGGCATATCAATTTAGGTCAAAACATGTTGTACTGGACAAGTAGCTGTATTACCATCAACAATAGTATGAATACAAATTTGTGTCATGCTAAGTTGGTACGTATCACTCATGTTCTGTGGCACATTTGGAAAATGAGGTGTGCAGTAGTATTTGATAACTTGTAGTTCAGGTGAATGCTATAGTTCAACAGATCAAGAAATCGATAAATGAGTGGAATGAGAATGTAGCTAAAATGTTTGTTAAGCAGGGTCAAGTAATAAGATAAATACTTGCTGTGCAGTGGAAAGTTCCATCTAGAAGGCTTTCATAAAATGAATTTTGACGTCTCTTTTTGTAAGGAAAATAAAAAAATGGGATCTGGACTAATTATGATAAATGATGCAGGTTTCTTTAAATGGGCCTGGTGTATCCCAGCAGTAGCAGAAGATGCGGAGCAGGGAAAAGCATTGGCGCTATTGGAAGCAGTACATTTAGCAAGAAGAAATGGAATTTCAGAAGTTCACTTGGAAGGAGACTGCATCAATGTTATCAATGCACTGTCTAGAAGTATTGGATCTATCAAATGGAAGAATAAAGCAATTATTAGGGATTGCGCTGAGTTATTGAAGTCTTTTAATAAATGGGTGATAACCTATGTACCCATAGAAACAATTTGCTCTCCAGATTTTCTTGCAAAAGATACAGTCAGTATGACATCTATTTCTTCGTGGATAAATGAAGCCCATGTGTAACTAAAAACTCTATGTACAACAAGTTTAATGATTAATCTACATTACTTTCCTATTAAAATAACAAATAAAAAAGTTACCATGGTTTTAGCGTTTTCCATTTTTTGCGGTAATTATAGCAGCATTGTTCAGCTTAGAGTTGTCAATTTCTAACCCGGCCCGCGGGTTGGACCTAGCTTGGCTTGTTTCAACCCGGCTTGGCTTGGCCCGTTGTCTAAACAAGCCGGGCTAGGGTCAACCAGTGGGCTACCCGCCAACACGTCAATTTCCTGTGAGTTACTAGTTTAGGAATTTTAAGTTTATAATTTAGTGATTTTAGGATTTTGTGCTAGAAATCAAAGTTCATATATTCCTTAAATGATTTAATACAATCCAAATTTCATTTGATTTAGGGTTACGGAGTAGTGGGTGCTTTCTTAGCGTTTTGTAAAGCATTGACCAACATAAATATACAATTATATATAAAATAACAAGCAAAAATAATCAACAACCACGAAATGGAAGAGTGGTTATAGTTTTCAGATATGAACCAAGGTGGGATGAGTTTGAATCCCTCTGCCCACCGAGTTTTTTTATACGTTTAAGTGATTTTACGTTTCATCCATCCCATTTGACAAGCCAACCCGCAACCCGTCTAGGGATAGGATTGGGATTTTGGGCTTGTACATGAACAGTACTAAGGCTAGGGCTGACCCTAACCCGTCCATGACTTGTCAAGCTAGGGCTGGGTTGACCCTAGCTTGCCCCGTTGGTCCGGATCCGAAGGGTAATTTGGTGGTCATCCAAAGTCAAAAAGAGCATTTTTTGACTATCTTGACTCTAATTCTCTCCATGTAAATCACTTGACCCATCAGTCATAGGTTAAAAACCTTCGCCACCTCGTTTTCTCCACCCAAAATATCTCCTCCGCTCAGAAAAAAAGAACTACCGAAGAAGAAGAGGAAGAGTAAAGTAAAGCATTTCTTCAGGTAATTTCTCAGATTTTAGCTTCTTAATCTATACATGTTACTTTCATGGTTCATCGCATTTGAGTACTACATTTGATGATTTCAGTTGATCTAAACATGAAATTTGTGAGTGTAGTTGTTTGATTAAAACATAAATGGAGTAAAAATGAGTGTAGTTTGATCAATTTATACCAGATAATCAGGTTTTGATGCTTAAGATTACCTTATTTGTTTAGTTTCATATGAAATCATTCTAGAATTTTCAACTTTTTCCGACCCTAGAGAGATTCGATACCCTGACCTATAAAATGGGAACCGTGTTGAGATTTTGTTTTTGTTTTTGAGTAATGTACTAAGATTTTTGTTTGTTTTTGGTGTGAAGAACTTCTGAGATGGAAGCATCTGTGTCTAGGGCATTAATGGAGTCTGATGTTGGGGAAACAAAGGTTTTGGAAGCGTTGATCGAGGCGTTAAGTTCAACATTCTCTCTTAGGGAGATAGCTTCTGCGTATTGCAAGGCTGGCCGTGATCCAAATAGGGCTGCTGAAATTCTTTATGATGGTCAAAAGTTGAAGAACTGCTCTAATGCTGCATCTGCCGTTATTACCACTCAGCGCGAAACAAATTCTACATTGTCGTCAGCTTCATCAGAATCCTTGAGGGAGAGTGTTGCTGACAAGCAAAATTCTGCAGATTATAGGAATTCTAAGGCGTCAAAAACGGAAAAGCTGTCCGTTTCAATTGGTAGTGTTTCTGGTGTTATTGGTAAGGGGCATACAATGCCTAACACGCCTGCATGGGGTCCCGGAAGCAGCACATGGCCTTCATTGTCAGAAACCTTGTGTGGGAGTGTTGCTACAAATAGGGGTGCGGATAATGGTTTGAAGGCATCGAAACTGGAAAGCGCGGCCTTGTCAGTTGGTAGTGTTTCCGGTGTTATTGGTAAGGGGAATGTGATGCCTAACACACCTGCATGGGGTCCCGTTAGCAGAATAAGGCCTTCATTATCAGAAACCTTGGGTGAGAGTGTTGCCACAAATTGGGGTGCGGATGAGGGTTTGAAGGCCCCTGAACTGAAAATCTCAGCCTTGTCAGTTGGTAGTGTTTCTGGCAAGTGTTTGATATGCAGCAGACCTGGATGTGGTCCCCTGGGAGCAACTAAACCATTGAAATTGGATACGAAAGACTTTCGGTTTGATGAACTCACAGATGATGATGTTGAATCAGATTCAACAGCAAATGAAGACCAAATGCATACAGGTATTGGGGAGTTCTTCTTTAATACATTTTGAGATAATCTGGTAAACATAGCTTTGCTTTAACATGGTTAGTAGGTTTATGCTGCTTCTTAACTTTCCAGTTTAGAGTTTACTTAAGCCATGTCTTCCCTCTGGTCATTGGAAGTTGTGTTCTTGCAAGTATAAGAGGTGCATTTTGTAATTGAACATATAGCAGGAACAATTAAAAGATAGAAAGAAGACATTTAGTTCGACATTGATTTCCTGCCAGGCGTGGAAATGCCATGTTTCTAATCCATTTTTTGCCACCGACTCCCTCTTCAAAAAAACCCTCAATTTTACAATATTTCTCCCTTCTTTTTTTGTTTGAAGATTTTTTTTTCTTTTGGTTATATTGACTTTACTTTCTTTGGGGGTGTTTTCAACAAACACTATTTGCATTACATTTGTAAGGGGCTTCGTACAAGTTGTTTTTTTTGGCTGATGTTTGAGTGTTGGTTTGATGGGTTCAGGACAAGGGAGGATTTTTGTGGGTGGACTCTCAATGGAAACCAATGAAGATACTTTGAAGGATCATTTTCAGAAGTTTGGTGAAGTTGTTAAGACCGTGATTATAAAAGACGATACACGTATTTCAAGAGGATTTGGGTATGTTCTCTTCGCAGATCCTTCTGTAGCTGATAAAGTTCTTTCAGAAGAACATGTTATTCTTGGAAGTTTGGTTAGAGTGGACATTGCATTGCCAAAACCCAAAGTTGGTCATAATAACCCTCACAACCAAAAGGGTTTTGATAAGATGAGTAATGGTAATAATGGTCAGTTTAGGACAAAGAAGATTTTCGTAGGTGGTTTACCTCAAAGCTTGACTGAGAAAGAATTTAAAGCTTATTTTGAGAAGTTTGGTAGAACTACCGAGGTTGTTATTATGCACACTTCTACAATAGATAGACCTAGAGGTTATGGTTTTATCACTTTTAAATCTGAGGAAGCTGTAGAGAATGTAATGCAGCAGAGGTTTCATGAGTTGGATGGCAAATTAGTTGTGGTTGAAAGAGCTGTAGAGAAGAAAATGCGGAAGAGGTTCAATGAGTTGTATGGTCACAATGGTGGTTATAATATGAGAACGGATGGTGGAAGAGGAGAATCTCTTGCTGGTGGAACTAACGCATCGTCAGGGTCAGGATATGGTGGAAATTGCTCTGGATATTCTCCTCAACTCTCAGGTTATGCCTCTGCTGGAGGGACCCCAGTTGTGTCACCCAGGAGTCCACTATGAAAGAGAGAAGGAGGACCAAATGCATACAGGTACTAGGGACTTCCTTTTTAATACGACTTGAACTTAGCTTATCATGGTTGGTTTATGCTGCGTTTTAACTTTCTAATTTAGAGTTTACTTAAGCCACGGCTTCCCTGGTCATTGGACTTGATCATTGGAAGTTGATTTCTTGCGAGTATAAGAGGTGCATTTTGTAATCAAACATATTGCAGGAACAATAGTAAGTTAGAAAGAGGACATTTTGGTTGGAATCTGATTTACTCCGGGCGTGGAATGCCATGTTTCTAAACTACTTTTTTCCTGCTTTATTTTTTATTACAAAATGCACCTCCCGTTGTGGCATTTTGACTTACAGTCGGTCAATGCAGCCAAGGTGATGTTTGTTTCTTCTACTACATCCAATATACCTAGTCTTAGATCATGTGAACTTCTAGGAAGTGACACGACACATTTTAGTTGTATATATAGAATGGTAAAGCAAATACTAAGCAGAAGGGATGGTCATATTACTAATTTTAATTTACAGCATTGTGAATTCTTCTTTTTCATTGTTAGGTTAGCTTTCTTATTGGTGCCATGGCTGGTTCATGATAAAGAATAGTTTCTAATGATCTTTTCGTTTCCTGCTTAGTGATTAGTCATTGTTACACTGGGAGTTTGCTGTCAATTTTTTTTTCACATGTAATAGATAAAATGTTAGTCTCTTTTAGGCTGGTTATCAACGAAGGAGTCCCACTTTTGGTCAATGTCATTGAAATCCATGGGGATGATAAAACAAATTTTGTAGTCTTCTTTACTGGCTTGTCTAGGATTTGCTGCTCGCAACATAACACATCGACAGATGCATTGCTATTCTGACCTGTCTCAGTAATCAAGTTTTTACTCTGAATTTATGTATATCAGAATGTAGATTATGTTTGCGATTAGCTTTCTTACTATACCTGTGTTCATTTTATTTTGTACTGCGACATCTTTATCTTTTGCTGTTTATTATACATCCTAATCATTATTTTTTCTTGCATTCGTTGTGCGCTAGATGCATCTTCAGATCCACATGCTATAACTTCAGGCATCGTAAATCTGCATTTTTGCATACTGTAGAGTTTGTCTGATAACAACCACTAAATTGAATTTGCAGGTACTTGTGGTGCAGTAGCTGGGAGAAGTGTCCATTTTCATCACAAGTTTATGAACAAATACAAGACATAGCCAGAAATGTGTATAAACTATATACCAAAGCCGAATTTGAGTCACCGCCGAGTTTGAGTAGGTGACTCGAGTTTGAAAGGAAAATGAACTCGTTTTTTTTGGGGGGTTATAAAACGTGTTTTCTGATCAAGTAACAATTAGACATCCACACCAGTTCAAAAACTTATTAGACATCTTATCAAGATTTGGGGAGATAACGGGACAGAAGGTCAACCTGCAGAAATCTGGTATCCACTTTAGTCCTAGAATTTATCCGAAACATGGGAAAATCAGTGCGAGAATTCTAAAAGTTCCTTTAATGACAAAAAATGATAGATACCTGGGAACTCCTTTTTTCTTCGATAAAAATAGAAAAGAAAATTTCGAACCTCTGTTACAAAAATACTATGCCACTCTTCAAGGCTGGAAATCTAAATTGCTCTCTCAAGCTGGCAGAACAGTTCTAATAAAATCAATTATTCAAGGTTATCCAACTTACCAAATGTAAGTGCTAGCTCTTCCTAAAGAAACGCTAGATCTGATGGATAAAATTCAAAGAGATTTTGAGACATGTTTTTGGGCATACCAAAAAATTATCGGGCATACTCAAGGTTCGGCTCACAACTTTTTTTTTTGCCTAGGTTTGCTAGGTTCGGCTCACAAGTTGTGAGCCGAACCTAGACAAAATGTATGCCCAATAATTTTTTTGTATGCCCAAAAACAGCCCTCGAGATTTTTGGTGGAAAAAAGACAAGCCCAAAAGAAAAAGAGGATATATTAGGGCTTGGGCCAGCATCTTCAAGCCTATTTCCCAAGGAGGTCTTGGAATTAAGAATCCACACCAGTTTAACATATCTCTCCTTACTAAACTTGCTAGCCGTCTCATCTCAGAGCAAGACCAACTTTGGGCTCAACTTCTCAAAGCTAAATATTTCCCAAACTCTCATCCTCTGGAATTCTCTAGATCTTCCAAATTATCTTGGATTTGGACTAGTATAAAAAAAATGTTTGGATATGATTAAAGCAAATTTTATCTGGCAAGTAAAAAATGGAGCTTCCATAAAAATTTGGTAAGAAAAATGGGTTCCTAGCACATATATCATTCAGAAGCCCATTAATGTTCAAGAGCCGGTTCCACGGAGGGTAAATGAGTTGATCACTTCCGAGGATACATGGGATCAAGGAAAACTTGATACTTATTTTGATCCAGAAATAAAAGAGAAAATCCTAGCTATTACTCCAAAAAGACGGGAACAAGACAAAGTCAGACGGAAACATCATCCTTCAGGAACCTTTTCGGCAAAAAATGTTATAACTTTCTCATAAACCAAGATCAAGAGAATAATTCATTAACCTCCTTTCCATGGAAAAAAATATGGAAAATCCAAGTAATCCCAAGAATAAAATTATTCGTCTGGAAATTAGCTCAAAAATCTCTTCCAACTAACTCAAGACTTGGGGCGCATAATTCAGACATAAACACATAGTGTCCTATGTGTAATTCCCAAGAACAAGAATCAGAACAACAACTTTTTCGCTTTTGCCCCTTTGCAAGAGAAATTTGGTTTGGTCTCTCTCTAGAAGCGGTGACCGCTAGAATTACTTCGGATTCCATAGAAAATTGGATAAAAGAGTGGATCACAGACCAGGATTTGAATCAACTATCGGATAAAATAGCTACTATATCCTGGTTCATTTGGAAGCACAGATGTTCGGTCGTTTTTGAGAAAATAAATCCAAACCCGATTCACCTTATAGAGCAAATCAAGAAATTTCTAAACCAGAATACTCAGGCAAGGCTCTAAAACTTAATGAAGATAGAAAGAAGAAATAACCCCAAAGAGAAATGGTCCGACGTATCTTCGGATTTGATAATATTTACTGATGCTGCTTTCAAAAAAGAAGATTCAACCATGGGATATGCTTTTTTACTTTACTCTATGGACAACAAAACATTTATGTATACTGAAGTTGGTTCAGAGTGGGCCTCCTCAGCCTTTCATGCAGAATCAAAAGCTTTACTAAGGCATCTTCATGGTTAAGTAAAAATATATTATCCACTATCTCAATAGTAATGGACTGCAAAACTTTGGCGGAGACGATCAACAAGACTTGCAAAGACTCTCTGTGGACTGCGGATAACACCATACAAGAAGTGACCTCAATTCTGAAGAAACTTCCGCAAGCCCAGGTAAAGTATATAAACAGGAAATATAACTCTGCAGCGGACCACATAGCAAAAGAAGCTAGAGTAAAACATCTTCGGCACAGGTTCTCTCACATTCAACACAGGGTTCTAAAATCTAATGTTATTTCAATGTTTTTGATAAAAATGAGATTTTAAACATGTTGTACTATATTTCTTGATTAATATAATTCTTGTTTTCATCAAAAAAAAAAAAAAAAAAATCAAGTAACAATTAGCTAGCTTAATATCCGCCAAAATTTGTTCCCTTTTCTTTATTTTGTTTCCCTTTCTTTATAAA
This sequence comes from Papaver bracteatum, assembly GCA_023529315.1. Lineage (NCBI taxonomy): Eukaryota > Viridiplantae > Streptophyta > Magnoliopsida > Ranunculales > Papaveraceae > Papaver > Papaver bracteatum. The sequence continues at coordinate 166,029 of JAJJWX010002530.1, forward strand.
TGGACCCCAAACCAACCTCCTAACCAATGCACATGTCTAAGCCATTGACCATTGTATGTGCACACCAAAAACCTCCAGAATGTCGATCTTAGCCATATCTTCCCACCATGGCCAATTCACTGCGTACCTTAAAAAGTTTACAAAAATGACGAAATTAGTAAAAATTAGTGTCGTCCGAAAACTTGGCTCTTATTGAAGTGGAAATATAGGGGAAAGCTAAGAGGCAGGAAGTAGTTTTTATTGAACAACATCATCAGGTTACATGGAACAATATCTTATACATATACATGTAGGAAGAAAACCCTATATACTATATTGAGCGCACACCCATGGGCTACAACCCTACAACACTCCCCTTTGTGCGGTCCAGTAGAACTTCATATGTAATGCTTCACATTTAGTGCTTCGAATATAGTTCTTCAGATGTCGTTCCCTCCTTGATGACTTGTGCCGAAATCAATTGCCTCATTAAAAGTTTGACAAGGAAAAACCCAGTGGGATAAAACCTTGGTATAACTCTTCACATGTAGTACTTCACATGATGTCTCGTATTTTACATGTAGTTCATCACATGCAATACGATCTTCAAAGATCGACGAGTCTAAGTTAAATGTCTCCTTAAAACTTCGTCAGGCTAACCCATAGGGGAAAAACCTGAACTAAAGAAAAAGAGTACAATATTAGGTAAACTTAGAACATAGTTGGATGCATATATGTTGCCTCATTAAAACCTTGACAAGGAAAACCCAGTGGGATAAAACCTTGACGAAGGGAAAAGAGTACAACGTGACAGATGCAAGTAAAGGTGATTCGTTGCAGATGATCACTTTGCTCAGTTGAAGTTGACTAGTTTCTTCACAACTCCTAAGGAAGAAAATCCTCGTGGGAAAGATAATAGCCTTAGCTGGGAAATTACATTCCCCGTGTTTGTTGTTGTCTCATTAAAAACCTTGTTGAGTAACAAAACCCTGTGGGAAAAAGTAACTTCGGTGAAGGAAAATAATTCAACACATTATTAGATGCTTCCCCTGATGTCAGACAATTTTAATTAGTCTAAAGCAGTCAGAAGAAGTTTATCACACTTTACTTTGGTGACTTGAATGTTTATATGACCTTGTTGTTGATTCTGGAATTGTTACGTTGCTTAGCAGACTATCGCGTTTCATTTTTTTGATTCAGATATTTTCAGTAATATCAACGCGATCTTTATGTCTTCAATGTTCAACATGCTTGATGCTTTTAGTGTTGTCTCACTAAAAACCTTGTCGAGTAACAAAACCCTTTGGGAAAAAATATTCTTGATCGAAGGGAAAAAAGAGTACAACATAACTTCAAGTTCGAAGTGAAATATGTCTGCGTCATATCCTTGGATCCTTCCCATGATGATGGCATATCCCCTGGTTACTTTCAGAGTTGTTCCAGATCCTTTAGTCATGTACTTTTCGAAACTGAATATCGGTAATGACTGAGAAAATAGTCTACCACATCTCCCATTGATTAATATCGTTGGAGAAGATATTATTTTTCCTTCATAATCAACAACTTTTTGATTGCACTTTCATTAGCTTTACTTAGAAAACAAATTTATGTCAATGGTTACTTTTAAGTACATGATTATATTCATTGTACCTTTCCAATGACGTTGCATTGGTGCTGAGCTACATCTAGCTAACAAGTTCCCTGAGGATGCAAAATTTTATCGAGTACATTATTATACTAAGTACAACAATGCGTCTATTGTACTTAGATATGGGAATTTCATCTCCCAACACATCTTCGTCATCTTCCTTTAGACGAAATATTCACTTACTTATATTTGAACCTCGACTAATCATGGGAGTGCTATCAGGATGCATGTATTTGTAAAATTGCCTGACAACTTTAAACATATGCAAACTGGTGGAATAATATACCACAATCTCAGTATTCGGTCGAGATTCCCCAGATTTTTTTATCTCCAATTCACATTTCAAATAGCTTTTAAGGTCTCTTATTACATCATGAGTACCCATCATGTATGTATCATCGACATAGATAACTATAATTCTAATCAGGAACTTTCTTGTGAATACGCAATGAAAATAACTTACTTGTCTATCCCCTCCAAATCAAATAGTCACTTAGACGGGTATACCACATCTTCCTGATTGCTTCAATATATAAGTGAGTGATATATCTAAATGTAAATGCACTTTGTGGTTTAGAGTCACTTGATTTGGGAAACAAAAGGCTATCAAGTACTTTTGTAAATATCTGTTATCTCTTGATTCTTTTAGAGATACGTAACAATCACATACATATGGTGCATTTAAAGTACTTTTTAAATTACCAAGCTAACTAAGTAGCGGAACGCTGTAACGTTTATTACAACAGAACAACTCCATGGCCTTGTGAGAAACCTCGCGCACAAGGCAAGTCTTTATACTTTAAGACTGCTTATTCTTTGTGACAAATTAATCATTTATGTCTAATAGCTTTACACTTGGTTGGTTAGCACTACCACACCAAATACCTATATATTTGTCAAAGAACCAAGTTCTACATGGATTGTATAAGCCAAATATGCTCTTCGTTGACATTAAGAAACAAAGAGCTTGGTTCGATCTTATCTTGCTCTATTTCCTTAAGCAAGTGTGTATGAAATTAATTATCAGTATACTCGCATGATCTTTCCATTGACTCCTGCACATTCTCATAATACGCTTTAGATGTCATTGTTCTCTGGAATCATTAAACTTCGGAACGTTCTCTAGTTTGATTCACGGACATATCCAGAGACAATCTTATGAGATGATTTATGATGATATAAATAAGTTGTGCCTTACTCACCTACTTCCTTTCTAGATGAGGATTGATCGAACCAAGTGGTCTCTCCAACTTCCTTTATGGACCCACGGCCTCAACCACACTTCCACTAAGTATAGTTGTAGCATATTAGTTTATGTTGTATATCCCTTATTAAGGATTCGTAACCTTGCAGGTAAGTTTGCATCTGGTATGCATGATTTCATCACTTTAGCGACATCGGTGTACATTCTGATAATTGATTATTATTTGTCACTTCATATTTACATTTGTGTAGTACAAGAATCAATATGAGACACATTGGGAACACACCACGATAATTTCTGTTGTTCCCTTATAAAATACTTTTTCTTATCTCCCCCTAACGACGAGAAGACTGTCTCATTAAAGTGATAATCCGCCAATCTAGCGGTAAGAGATCTCCCGCCAAAAGGTTTAAAATATGAATAATTGTTGGAAACTTATTTCCAACATAACTACTTAACAATTTTGAACACCCATTATAATATGATGTGGAGTCATAATGGCACATATATAGTACACTCAAAAATGCGTAAGAACATGAATGTCGGGCTTAAATCCAATTACCAACTGGTGCGCAGAAAAGGTTGACTAATATTGGGTTCTAAAACTAATTAAGTAAAGATGTGTGCAATATTACATATCCCTAAACAAATAAAGGTAGGTTGGTACACATAACCTATTCCTTAGACACTATCTACAACCTTTGATGATATCCTCTGCGAGACCATTGGGTATAAGATGCTATATATTAATTCTATTAAACATGCAATATTTATCAAGTCCTTTTGGTGTAAATTCTCTAGCATTAACAAGGGTGGTGAGCCTTTGCACTTTGCATTGTGTAATATGTGCTTCATGTTTCGCATAACAGATTCTGTAGAAAAAAACATATGTTATGCAAGAAAAGATGTTGAATAACATGTTATGCAACATAAAAAAAAGTGTGCATGCATGACAGGTTATGCTTATCAAAAATCATTGCATAACCTGTCTAACTTGTTATGAATAACCCATTTTTCCGTTATACTTTTTCACTTTTATCTTCTTCAATTTTAACATCATTTTTACCTATTGAAGTCCACGAATTATTATCTATCTTCATTTTTGCTACAACTTTCATAGACATTTCTTAGACAACTTATTCAAAAAATCATTTTGTGCTTGTCTATCATTGGTTGGTCATGAATGTTATTGAACTTCGCTAGTACTTGTAAGTTCAAAAGGCAAACTGGACACAATGAACTATAATTATGCACGGTTCAAGAAATATGGACCATAATGAATATTCTTATGTGTAATTTCAAGATGTACTTTTCACATACTTATATGGATTCCTAATAAAAATTTCATCTAAATTGAGAAAGTGTTTGCTTGGATCTCAAGATATAGTGATTAGATTAAACTCAAAGCTACCTACAACCTTGAAAATCCATGAATAAAGAGACTCTTGCAAAGGATTTCTCGATCCCTGGCACTCTTGTGTCCTATTTGCTAAGCTAGAGTCGTCCTTTATAACCTAGGTTCTTCATAAAATCGTATTTCAGGCTACAAATTTGAAGTTTTCACTTAGGAATTTGTGAACCCGGTCAGACTATCTTTTACCTGATAGTTCTTCAATCAGGATCTTGTTCTTATTGATATTTAAGGTTTTAGTAATCTTGGATCAGGAACGAGATAGAAAAAAATCACAAAGATATCTTCATTTCAGACTTTGTGATCCCTTAAGATATATATTTAACTCTTCTTTGATTTGTTTGGATTTTTTTTAAGAGGTGGTTAGTTATACATTCTTCTCAGCTAACTGAGTGTAAGGGTTCCGGATCCATGAGGTTTGCAGGACTTCGTCTACTGCAAACAGATTCACAAACCTAGATTGAAATATATCAAAATGGAAATCAAATAGGCTTGTCTGTTATAGGCAGATTGGTTTCCACCAAGGTTGAAGCAACTCTTTGGATTTAAAAGACATCGGTTAATTAAGGGAGTCAAGTGCGTAGAATCTTGCGAGTTTCAAGAGACGTAAGGAACACGACTGCACCTGAATTTCTTGTAGGGTTAATTCGTTCTCGACTACATTCCAGTCTGAAGTCTGATAGTAGGCTAGTTTTTGTAGCGGTTTAATGTAATGTGGTGTTCAAAGCTGGAAGAGGTCTCATAGTTTTTCTGCATATGAAGCAAGGTAGTCAATACCGGTTGTACAAGCCGATATTACAGATTTTTATCGGATATCGAAAAATACCTATACGATATCGAAAATATCGGCGATACAAAGACGAAATGATATTATCGGTTGTACGGGACAGTACAGACCGATATATCGGTTTTACTTGTACACCGATAATATCGGTTTTGTGAATAAATTTTTCATCAACATGTATCTATTCTTTACATACAAGTACAAATGTCAATTGGAGAAGGTAAAAAGCCTTAATATATTTATAATATATAAAATCAATGACTATATGGTAGGATATAAAATAGAAACCGTATTTAGATTGCAAGGCAGAAAAACATAAAAGATAAATATGAAGGATAACAAAAAATATTTACTGGCATAATGGGACAACAATCACAACGTTGGCTAAAAGCTTCTCTAGTGGCATGTGTGTGGAGATAAATATCAAAATCCACCTAGGATACACATCCACTTAATCTAAAATCATTCTCCAACCCTGATATCTTAAACCAATGTATATATGACTTTGGGTAGACAATGTCAAGGGGAATGTCTAATTTTAGACATTCCCCTTGACATTGTCTACCATTCTAGTCAGCTTTTACTTAATTGAATTGACTTTGATACATTAACTAACTATGATTAGCTCTAATAAAAACTTAATTATGGAAAATAAACTTTATACAAATTAAAGAAGATGTTAAATGCAATACTGTTGGAGATTGATTTTTTTTTCTCTCCCTAATTTTAAGGAAAAATAGATGAGGATGTCTTATTTGTGTTGCCACATAGGAAACACACAATGACCATTGGAGAAGATCTAATAAACCACCTTGTATTTTGGAAATTCGAGATATATTTACTATAGTTTTATAATTATTTGAAATTCTATATTAAATGATGTATCGCCTGTAAAAACAAATATTATCATTTGTATAGGTGTATAGGACCCGACCGATACGATACCAATACGCGATATTAACTACCTTGATGTGCAGTTTTCCACGTTAACAAAATTTCTAGTGTTTTGTGTTTTTTCCTTTTATGCAGTATATTGTTTATCTTTATAATAGGAATAACAGAAGTAGTAGGTGAATCAATCTAGACGGTTTAAGTCCTAGGAAAAATTATCCTAGGCAACCTTCAGTTATTAACTGGAAGGGTCTATGGAAAACAGATGCACCACAGTTATTTAATTATCTGGAAGTTTTTAAAATGAATAGTGCCGACTAGAGTCATCCTCAATAAATACAATCCTACTTTAGACACACTATGTCCTAGGTGTTTCCAAGCAGAAGAAACATTGCAACACTTACTTCTAGATTATGATCACTCAAGATCAGTGTGGTTTTCAATGGACATAAATGTGGTAGCACTGCAATAACAGCAAGTTCCAGTTTCTGATTGGATATCTGGTTGGTTTCAGTCTTCCCACAATTCAAAAAACCAGTATACAGATGACTGGATTTTGAAGCTCATGATCACTGCTTGGTTTATCTGGAAGAACAGATGCTCAAAACAGTTTGAAAACAAAAACCAAGATCTACTTTATACCACTCACTTGATTAATAACATGCTCAAACAATGCTCTCATGAGGTAGCCAGTAAAAAAATAAAAATGCAGGAAGCTTGGTCACCACCACAACATGGAGAAGTTAAAATATGGATGTGGCTTTTGATTACATTACCAAAACTATTGGAATTGGCTTACTAATCCGAGATTCTGCAGGGTACTGCCATGGAGTCAGGTGCAGATACTCCAATGGAGGAGTAGATCCTGAGCAAGCAGAGTACTTAGCCATGAAAGAAGCAATCTTATGGGGTGGGCAATGCAACTTAGGTGAAGTGGTGTTGGAAAGTGACACCCTTAATGTAATTAACTTTATCAAGCATGACATTCCTTCAGTTCAACGGATGAACCAAGGAGTAGTAGATGAAATAAGGCATATGCTCTTTTATGTTTCTTGTTTTAAGTTGAACCATGTTAAGAGATCATCTAATAATGCTGCTCATGTTATTGCTAAAACTGCTAGATCAAACAGGATGTTCTTGGATTACTATATTAACATCCCAGATAGTTTCTATAATGCAATCAGGGATGATCAGCAAGCCTGTCAGTCTAAGTTATGTAAAAATCTTAAGTAATCAAAGTTGTTTTTGCATAAAAAAAATAAAAAAAAATGGTTCAAGTCCGTATTATTATTTGAGATCAAAAACAAGACTTGTTCATGTTGAATTCATATCTTCAAAGATAGATTGCAAGTTTTGCACTAGTTAGAATTATGGTCCTCTTAATTCGGGTACTACATTGTTCTTGGATATTGATTTTTGAGATCGTCCAAAAACTCTTCTACACAATCAGTAAATTGACCTTTCTATACATATTGGTTGTGAAGAGAATGAGGATAGCTCTACATACAATCTTTTTCAAGTGGCTTTGTTTTGGCCTACTAGTGATTGTATTATGTTTTTGTCCATACATCTCGCCGAACGAAAAAGATGTTGGTGTACTTGGTACCCTCTTATTTTCTATACGTGCATTTAAAACGTGTATATTGCAAGAAGTATAAAGTCTTTGAATTTATTGTATACACTGATTTATCTTACAAAAGAAAACACATTGCTAAACTTTTGATATTGGATAGGCTTAGACCTGCCCCTAGTGACAGACTCAGCTCACTTAACATTATCCCCTTAATAAGTATAATGTACAAACCCTAATTATATTTACAACTTGTTCATAATGGGTTCGCACCTCCAACCATCTAGCTAGTGTTCACAAAAGAATTGGGGTTACAACCATAAACATCACATATGGGTAGCCGAGTGACTAAAATCTAACTAATCCAATCTGAATTCCTCAAGCCAAATCAACACTTCATTCCTCTTCAATGCAAACCATAAAAGAAAAGAAAAATAAAAGAGTCAGTTTCATTCAAGTGCAAACAAATTTGAAATAATTATGCAAAAACAACTACTATGTGTAAATACCATTTTATATTTGCCACTTGAGTCTTTGTATCGAGCAAGCAAGAAAGTTTCTTTAGGTTTTAGACCATCTCTTAGAAGCGCACGACGAAGTTTCTTATTTTGTTTGACAACAATCTCCTCAGTGGGATCTCCAGAGAAATTTGATACCACGGCAAAGCCTTCTTCAATCCTTTTCAAGGTGAGTTCTTCACTGTCGTGGGATCTTCTTACAAGAGAAAAGACACAACAAAATTTGATGACAACATGGTTAATAATTTCGTATATTGGTGCCATTTATGGTGGTAGGATTTTTTTTCTTTAATTATAGATGAATTCCTTTTCCTACTTCCTACCTGCTGAAATCTTTGTCTAGTGGCAGGAAATGACTTCGTGTGGATATTTTCGATTGTGCATATGTTTCGAATGCTTGAACGAATCCGGTAGAACTTGAGAGCTCGCTTCCTCCTTCAGTTTCTATGATAACAAAGGGAGAGTACTGTCGAACCTGCCATATTCAGCCTACGGATTAACTTAAATAAATTAATAGTTGTGACATTTTATTTGAGCCGATAATAGTTTGGCAGATCAGAAAACACACCCTTCAAAGTGTGGCATTTTTTTATATTTTTTATTTTGCAATTTCAACAGTCTTTTCAATAGAAGAAACACTTTGCATTTTGGGTGTACGTGTGTACCTCATAATCTGAAGTTCTTTTTAGTATCCGATAATCTGGAGATTCTGGATCCGGGTTCATGGAAATCCCAAGCTTCAGAGAGTTCAAAAAATGGGAATCCCATCACAAGAGGTTCTCATTTACAAAATTACGACTATCTGGAAAAAAACAGAAATTATACCTGTTCTATAACATCCATCAATCCCTCTATTGAAAAATATTGATTTTGCTCTATGGAGTCCCATATATCCTGCACCAAAAATGTGAGAAATCAAAACACATATTGCACATTTATATTCTATATGATTTCTTGCAAACATGTAGATGGAATAAGATGAGGTCTTACAACATGACTGCAAAATTTATGGTTCTCGGGATTGATATGCATGATAGACGTTCCTGTTACAACTAGCCGAGGTTTCCAAGGTACGGTCATTAGCTTCATAATTGCGGTCCACCTCGTCGATATTTCATAAGGTCCTGTCTACTAACTAATGATGTCAATTCCACGATTGTTTGATAGAAAAAAAGCGCAAATAATGTGCACAACATCACAAAGAAAAGGGGTCATGCGGCAGAGCTGGCTGGCAAATTTAGTCACTATGTTTACTTTCCCATACCTGACTCCGTTAGAGGGGATGGGATGGGATGGGATAGCTAGAAAATTGAATACAATAAAGAGTATAGGTACCTGTTTGACGTAGTGCAACTGAATCTCTGGCTTAAAAAGATTCTTCAACATAAAAATATAAGCAAGATAGCCGTAAATACTGTCATATTTTGTGATCGGGTCTCGAAATCTAAGATTCTCATCATACATAGTATGATCAATCCCTTGATCATCAAATACATGTGGTATATCCTCATACAAGAAGTCAACGAGCCGGTTCATATCCACGGTCGTGTTCCTCGGTGACGCCGGAGATGGTTTTTGGTCAACGAACCTTCCAATCTGTTCTTCCATGAATCTAAATGATGAGTTGACCCAATTCCAGTTAATCGAAATATTTCCTTCATAAGTATCATGATTGTTAGGATCAGTAGCTGTTCTTATGGATTCTAATCTACAAGGTCTGGCAGGATGTAGTAGACTGCTGCTGCTTAATCCTCTATATCTGGAACTCGAACCGGTAGTGCTGAAGCATGGATGAATAGAAGTTGGATGCAAATATTGGTTGGAAAAAGCAGCTGCCATTTTTGAAAAAGAAGAAGTTATTGCTTAATTTTCTTTCTCAAAACTAGGATGACTATAAATAGAGTAATACTGCAAAAGTCCTCTTGTCACGTGGTCACAGTAGATGAGAAAGTGTATGAAATGACAAAAATGATTGACAAACCAAGGATCGAGCATTGTTTATGAGATGGTCCATGCTCACTTGGTCCATAATATTTATCTTGGAACTTGGAAGGTCTCGGCCAAAAGACTTGCTCTAATGGCCATTGCTCATGAGTTACTTAACAGGCTGAAGTAGTATTATGTTGTTTGAGCTTGGCTATGAAAGCCATATGCAACTAGCCGCAGCTTTCACCCTTTGAGCAGAAACCCTGTCCACTAGCTAATTATCGCTCCCCTTATTGCTTACGCGACCCTACATGCATAAGTTCGTTTTTCTTTGTGTGTGAACCTTACTCTGCTTAAGATTAGGCAGAGATAAGAGACAGGTGTATGGGGAGTAGCTTATGATCAGCTGATATTTTGGAATGCGTGTTTCGAGATATTTTGGATTGCGTGTTCGCAGAAATGTATTACCGTCACGCATTGCATTTTGAAATAAGCCAAAATGGAGCACATGCAGTTGCTATCAAGCCCAGGGAGAATTCCCAAAAAAATCTTCTTGGGAGGAGCATGAATTGATCTAATTATTCCCCATGAATCAGTGTTGTGCTGCATTCATCTGACGGGAAATCCAAGAGAGATTTTGTGAAATTCTCTAGGAAACAGGGCTTATGCCTAGAATTATTGATTGATGCCGAATTAGAATGGGCAGATACTTGTACAACACAAGTATGAAAACTCAACATGACTGGATTCATCCAAGAAACATTATCTAGAGACATGTTTGTCAAATTGCCAATAATAGAGAAGCCCCACCAGACACGGTGGTCCAAAAACAGTCATTCTCCCTGCGGTTTGAATTTCAAGGTGGCGTGCAGTTTCAATCCATGACCGCCACCTCCCTTGCAGCCACCACTGAACTAGGGTAACTATACAATATCACTGTCCTGTTAGTCGATGGCGAAGGGTGCATCCATAACTTAAAAACTGTCATACTCATCGGCTTTTCTAAATATCTGAATTCGGCTCATGAGTTCTCACAATTTGCAATATTACAGTGATAGAGACAGTCTGAGAAATTTCTGCACACATTTGACTGACTATTCTAAATAAATGTACACATAATAATTTCCACCGACTTGGTGGAAGATAATTTCTCAACCAAAACACCAATATATATGAGACCTCGCATCAGAGAACAGAAAATGAGAAGGAAAAATAATGAACATATTGGTGGGGAGCTCTAAAACCCTCTAGGAGAAGGGGTTCTGGCTCCAAAGCTAACACATCAAAATCCCCAGAGATAGGTAGGTTAGGCTCCTACTCTCTGAGGGGTAATAAAAGGGGGGGGGGGAAATGAAACTATAACAATCTAATGTCTTTGCAGGCTTTGTTCATGATCTGACATTGGTGGTAAAAGCCTAGTAATAAACGGTAATAGTGCTGCAAGTAATGCTTTAGGGCATTCTTCGTGTGGAAGATGACCGCACCCAGATATTGCTACTAGTCTCTGCAAGTAAAAAACAACACAATGTCAAAACCCAACTAATACATTGACTATAATGGCTGAAATTTTATACACTAACTTTACAGGCATTCAGGGATACTATTAACACATTGACTGTGATGTAATTACACCCTTTTCCAATTGCGTACTCATTTAGGACTTTTTACACGATCCAAACTACCTCCAGTATTAACTTTCACCATCCAGAACAGCATGAAGCCAAGTTGGTTTCTGATTTGTTTTAGCCAATTGGCTAGGGAATGGGTTCTGATATTACGGACTCCAAATATTTAATGGCTTTCAGAATAGCATTAGCGTCCTGTTGTTGCATCTTTATAACAACAGCTTGGGCATCAAATCGTTTTATTGGAAAGTGATGCCCAGGCCCTTATTTTTAAAGCCTTAAAAGAAAGGATTTTGAGGGAACTTGCAAGATGAAGGATAATAAACACTTGATATCTGTGATTCCGACTTTCATACTTTTTATATTTCGAGAAATTGTAATATGGGGGCTCACTCCCTAGCTCTTCTGGTTGAAACACTTGATATTACGGACTCCAAATATTTAATGGCTTTCAGAATAGCATTAGCGTCCTATTGTTGCATCTTTATAACAACAGCTTGGGCATCAAATCGTTTTATTGGAAAGTGATGAAACTTAAAAGAAAGGATTTTTGAGGGAACTTGCAAGATGAAGGATAATAAACACTTGATATCTGTGATTCCGACTTTCATACTTTTTATATTTCGAGAAATTGTAATATGGGGGCTCACTCCCTAGCTCTTCTGGTTGAAACTACTATGCCTATGAACTAGTTGAAACCACCAGAATGGCCTTCCGCCATATCTATGGTTCTAAACTAAATAAATTAGAACAATACCATCTTTCTTTAAGGAGAAAAAACACAAAACCATCATGTAATCATCTTCATGTGGGTTCACATTAAAGTTATAACTTATAACCTAAATTAGGATGTGCACTGGTTAATTAATAACAGTAGCAAAGAATATGTGCAATATGCAAATGAAAGGATGCTTCCTAGTGTCAAGAATATAAATTTTGATTGTAGTGCAATTTCACAGCAATGAGGCAAAAGTTATGTGAAAATCTGCAGTTATGGAATCAGCAATGAGGCAAAATTTTGACTGAAAGTGGATGTTCACAAACAGCATTAGACTGTTAGTGGATACTGACAACCGTTTCCCTTTTTCTTTCGTATCTCAGTGTTAGGAGCATAGTAATTATCATCTAAACAATCAGGGATGTATAGGACAAACGTGCAAAGAGGTATTGAATACTTACAGAATTTACAAGCTTAGATGCCGTAACTTGAGAAGATTTAAGAGACACAAGGGCGTCCTCGGCACCAGCGACGACCAAAACTGGCAAGTCTTCTACCGATTTAAATAATGCTTCTGCATTTTGGGCTGAAAGAACTGTTTCAAATGACAACCTACAGATTTCGTGGAGTGCTTCATCCCACCCTTCGATACAAAGAGGCGCCTAATACAAGTAAAAAATCATTGTTAAACATTAAAAACTATAATCCTGTAAATGAACTACTTAAATAAATTTGCCAATGGAGAAGAGGTTATGTAAGTTAAGTTTGTTTTACATGATCCATAACCAAATATTCCTATACGGCAGACTAATCCTCAATGATTCCTAGAATTATGAAGCAATTTCCACGATGAAAAATCAGATGTAACTAGTTATTACTATTCTCAAAAGATGAAGGTGAAATTATTATGAATCCACAGTTTTATCACCCATTTTTATATATAAAAGCAATGGGAAAATAAATAAGTTCACAGTTTCCCATTTCAATTGAGGTGAAGAGTATCACATTACCTTGTAGAGATTCAAAACTTCTGTTGTTAGCTTGGTGCAATCATACCATGCTCGCCGGTTAACAACTTGGGTGATCTCAGTTCGCAACAAAGGTCGTACCAAGTGTTTTTTCCCAAGAGAAGTACGTAACAGAATCCTAGCAAAGGCAGGAACGACTTCTCTTGATGGACTAACACCAAGCAGCACCACACCCTTGATCTGTAACTGATATATATATAAACTCAGAATTAAAAAATAGTACAGAATTTTACTGCAAAAGAAACTTCTTCAGTTTATAAACAAATTAACAAAACACGAGATTTTCAAAAGGAAAATGCGGGTTCTGTGCCTCATGCAAAAAATTCAAAGCCATTTATTTGGTACAAACTTACATATTCAGAATTTTTGGATGTCCGGACTCGTTCTGCAGCCTTTAATGCAAGTAGACCTCCATCGTCATGACCAACAAATATCACCGAAGAAAACCCCATATCCAAGCAAAAAGAAAGGAGAAGATCCACCTGGAGGTACATTACAACAAAAGAGATCAAACTCCGACTATCAGGAGAACAGGATAATATATCTGGCATCAACAAGGAAACAAGGGTACGGGAAAGGAAGTGAGAACTCAAATAAAAGACTGGCTGAATTATATAATCAATCACCTGAGTTTCGAGCTTATAAGGATTAGGCAGTTGACTTTCTTCCCAGTCTTTCCTCTGTGGTCGAGAAGTTAATCCCCAACCTGGGCGATCAAAAGCAGCAACTGTGCAACCAACTCGTCTTGCCAGAACACCCATCACATGTCTCCAGGAGAACACTCCCCCTCCGAAACCATGCACCAAAACAATTCCAAGTTTCCCATATCCACCAGTGTCTACATTTCCCATTGAACTAATAGCATTCAAGCCTTTGCTTGCATCATCGAGACTCAAAACAGGGATCTCTTCTGAGAAATAAACTGATGAAGTCGCAGAACCCTCCAAAAGTGGAGCGTACAGAGAGGAACTGGGGAATTGGTTACTGTAGCTCCTCTGTAAATGATGGTGTTGTAATTTAGATGGACCACTTAAAAGTGGCCTCTCGAGTTTAAGTCTTGCTGATATTCTTGGAGGTGAATTGCTATTGGGATTCTCATCAAGAAATGTAGTTGGAGCAGAGTGAGAAGGATGTGACTCGGGGAAGCTCAGCTTGTAATGGAGAGTAAGACCTTGGCAGGGAATAAACAAGCTGTCCATCTCAGCAAGTAGTCTTATCGGGAGCTCTCCTTCATCACGAGCTGTACCAAAAGCCTTTCGCCTTCCCTCACTGTCACTTCTTAGGGCTTTGCCTGCAGAGGGTGTTGGAGATCGTGGGACCTTTTGGTAACTAGAAAATACACTCTTGCAGGAAAGAACCTGTAGTTTAGAAAGCAGAACACGAATTTCACAAGTAAATATGAAGCCTAAAAAAAAACTCTTATAAAAGCATGCCAATTGCAAAAACAACCGAATAACAGCCATCAGTATTTAACACTTAAAACCGATGGAATATCGCATAACAAGTCAAGCCAACTTCAAATGAGTAGGAGAAATTAAGCGACACTATGAGATAATAGAGAAATGAAGCAACCCCACTTGTTTCTACTCAAAATTATGCTACTGTGTGACAATTTACATCAATCAGTAGCGGAAGTGGTGTTAATTTAAACTACTAGGGTAAAGGGATTAAACAAAATACACTAACAAAACTTACCGCCTCAGGGTCAACTCTATGAAACAATAGCTTCCTCCTAGCCTTGCAGCTTGTCCTATAAGCAACAACCATATGACCAAGTGCAAAAACCAACGACGAGAAGAACAAAACCGGCATTCCCCAAGACTTCTTCAAATGTAATTTCTTCTGCCTTGCAAGTGAAGTTGAACCCTCAACCTCAAATGTTGCATTAAAAACACAAGCTTTCACTGCTAGAACAAGTATCGAAACGAAAGAACAAAGTGAAGCTGTACCAAGGTAAGGCCCATGAGATAGACCTGGACTATCACACAAAGTATAAACACCTACAAACACCGCAATTCAAAAATCATCATCATAAACTCATTAAAATTCACAAAAGAACATACATTTATCAAAAATTGAAGAAAAGGGGCAGTAAAAAAATTAAAAAATCATACATACATGTGATGATGAAAGATCTGAGTAGAGAAACAATCGGAAGATCCATTAATGAAGTTCTAAACCCATATCTCTGTAAATGTTCTCTAAAACTATAACATCTAACACAAGTAAAACTTGGAATCAAAATACAAGGAACCAATATATCACCAATACCAATCAATACAGGAGCAGATAATACTAATAATGATGCTATCATTGTTAACATAAACACCACTGTCCATAAACATCTTTTAATCTTCTCTAATGGACCTTTTCCACCACCACCCATGGCTGCTGCTATTACAAAAACCTCAAATCACGGATCTAAATTGAAAAAAATAACTCAAACCCTTTGTTAATCAGATGACCCAGAAGAATAAAACAAGGGTTTTGTTTTGTTTAAGCAGCATCATATGTTGAAACCCTAACCAACTCCCCCCAATTTGTTTCAGTTGGTTGTTGTTTTCAGCCATTTGAGGCTCTATTCAGAAAATCCAATGATTAGTTTCCAGAACACTTCATCATCATCATCAAAACCCTCTGTTTACATTTACAAACCCACAACAAATTTCAGAATGGTTTCTACAGATTTCAGACAGACAGAGAGGAAGAGAAAAAAGGAAATTTTTTTGCCCAAATTTTTGTGTTTTAAAAAAAAACGGTCTCTCAGGGGATATTGAAAGACTGAATTTTATCGGAGCTTTTTTTTTCCTTTCTCTCTCTCTCTCTCTTAAATTGCTTTTTTATTTCGAAAAAAAAAAGGATTTTCTTTCGTTTTTTTTTACTTTGTTTACATCGAATAATTTCGTTAATTTATTACAGTTATTTTATTTTTTTTAACTATTTTTTGAAATTTATGAGAAAAACGTATCCAAAATCCAAATATAAAGTTCTTTCCATGTATAAGTCATTTGGCGTGGCAGACTATGACTATGGGATCCACCTTGTGATTCATGGGATGCACTGTATCATTCATGGGATCCAATGTTGTGCACAAATGTTCAAGTCGAAAAGTTAAAAGTTAAATTTTTTGAAGTGTTTGGATGTTGCAATCAGAAGCCGATTTCAGAAATCATAAATAAAAGCATTTTGTTTTGCGAAAAAAGAGTAGAGTAGACTCTTTGCTTCTGAAATCATGTTCACATACTAACTTTTGAATTCTTAATTCACATCAAGTTGAAAAACAACTTCTTTAGATGTAACTAAACACCGTCTCAAAGCATCTGCATAAAAAATGTATACGTATCATATTAGGTGGGAAAATAAGAGGGGAAATGGTATATTATTGTACATGCCAAACTCAAATGGTATCTCTGTCATTTTAGTTCAGCAATTGCTGAATTCAGCAAGCGGTCACCTCTTAAACACGAAGACCAGTTTAAAACACCTCTGAAGTTAAGCCCAGCTTAAAACTCAGTGTTTGAGAAGGCGTTGCAAAAAAAAAGAAAAAAAAAATTGAGAACTTGTTTAAAACAACAGAGACAATTAAAACTCCGACCACATTTGAGAAGCTAATTGAGACGGTGTTTAAACTCCGACCGTATATGAAATACTTATTCCCTCGCTCGGGTGATCACCAAACATCATATTTTGGATATGTTATCTTAGGATAACTTATACCGTTTGTGATTGTGGGTGCTCTTATAGAAGCAAAACAACTTTGATTTTGATGTTTGGAAATTATTGTTGCTTTCAAGAAACTAGAAATTCTTGTGTTATTAATTGTGAAACAAACTCTTATTATATGTTGATTTGATAGTTTAAAGAGGAAATTACTTCAATGACTTATCCAATCAAATTAGTGTTAAAATCTTATTTCTCCGTATATAACACTAAAATTAAATCTAATTGATATATTAAGACGTCATATGAACATTCTCGGTATATAACAATAAAATTAAACCCAACGATATATTAAGGTGTTATATGAGCAGTCGATAAACATTGTGCACAAAATTGATTCATTGAAAATGTCAAGAAAATTAGGCTCGAAAAGTAAAAGAATCGAACAAGATATGATGATAGAAACGAAAATGCCACTTCGATCGAATGTTGAGAAACAAAATATGACGATCGATATAAAGATACCAACTTCGACCAAATGGTGTGGCTGATGTTTTTAGCAGGGAAAGCAAGTAAGAAAAGTTTAGTAGGAGGGTGATTCTCTAATCCACTTCAGGAAATAAAAATAATATCTAAACAATGATCATATCAGAATTCAATCCGATTTGCCTTATATTTATTTAGCCCTAGCTTATGTTTATTTTTAATTCAGTTTTATTACAAAAAAAAAAAGGAATTTTTTTTTCTCGAGCTTTCACTATTCTCTATACCCCTCACAAAATCCACAATTGTGAAAACTCTTAGACAAATAACATCTAAAACAAAAAAATACAAATGACTAGAAATCATTAGTCCACGTAAAATTTTAAATCTAAAAATAAAAGAATCATCAATATAAAATTAAACTAGACTTACACATATAGGGTGCATGCCTAAAATTTTTTTGGGACGACAACAATAAAAAAAAAAAAAAAACCCAGAAACTATTGATAATGTAATCCAAAGTATCTAATTTTACACAAGCAGAACATGCTTCTCCACTCAGAAACAAAGTTATTTTATTTCGGTAAAAATTGTAATTTTTTGACTCAATTAAGTCGAGAAGCAAAACAACAACTTGAAAACCAAATTTCAGAATAACATATAAACGCAAAAATATAAATTTTTTGCGAAGCAATAAAATATAACCTCCAACTTATAAAAATGAATTTTGTTTTTCGAAGATTCCGACTTTTGGTCCCTCATACATGCTCCATAATGAAATTATATTTGTACTTCTACAAACCATAATTTGTGATTTTTCAAAAAGTTACAAGTAATCCAAACACCTTTTAAATGTATTTTTTTGAAATAAAACACCTTCTAAATACCTTCTAGAAAATTTGAAGAGTGTATATACACGAGTCTATTCTCTTGTAACTTCACATCATTGTATTAGTATAATCAAAATCAAAGACCCCTCAATCATGCTCTGCAGTGATTCATTGAAACTATTTTATTTATTTTGTAAACCATAATCTGTGATTTTTCAAAAAGTTACGAGTAATCCAAACACCTTTTAAATATTTTTTTCCCTCTAGAGAATTTGAAGAGTGAGCATACGTGAGTCTATTCTCTTGTAACTTCACATCATTGTATTAGTATAATCAAAATCAAAGACCCCTCAATCATGCTCTACAATGATTCATTGAAATTATTTTATTTATTTTGTAAACCATAATTTGTGAATTTTTAAAAAGTTACCAGTAATTCAAACACCTTTTAAATATATATCTTTTTTGAAATAAAACACCTTCTAAATATCCTTTTAGAGAATTTGAAGAGTGCATATACATAAGTCTATTATTCTCTTATGCTTCAAAAAAAAAAGAGTCTATTATTCTCTTGTAACTTCACATCATTGTATTATTAGTATAATCAAAATCAAAGACCCCTCAAAGAGACAAATTCGACGAAAATGAGGTATCGAGAGACTTTTCAAGTTTTAAGTAATTTGAATTTGAAATAGAAGAATAGTGGTTAACATGGAAAAATGATAAGGAATTCGTCAAAAGAGGAACAGTTCCCGAGACAGCAACCGTTAGATTAGATGTGATCGGGGTCGGGACCAAAAGTAAAATAAAAGTAGTACACGTGTGGGTCCTTATTGTCTTTGACCCCCACCACTACTTTCTCAGTTATTTAAGGTGGGGTTTTCTGAAAAGATGGTACCAGGATGGGCCAACTAGTAACGGTCAGATATCTCAGATTCTCTTCCTATCGTAGGACGATTTGGCAGTGGAGTAGACAGCCCATGTGGCCGCCGTATCAGAGTCGTAGCCATCACTGATAAGTCATATCCCCTTAAAGCGTCCACAATGGAAGATCATATTAAAACTAAAAACCTACTAAAAACTAATTTTTTTTTGGGTTTGAGGGTATTTCAATGCACGGATGAAGAGTAAAATTTTAGTCAAACGTACTGGAGCGGATCTTCAAAGTACGCTTGAACAAAAAAAAAAGAAAAAAATGAAAACTACACAGGCGGAGATTCAAGATGATCCCCATGTGGGGCAGACATTCAAGATGATCCCCATGTGGGGCGGACATTCAAGATGATCCCATGGGGCGGAAATTCAAAGTGCGCCCCATGGGGGCGAACGTTTAATATACATTTCTGTTACGTCTGGTTGCGGCGCGGACATTTTGTTTACGCCTAGTTGCGGCGCGTACATTTGGTTTACGCCTGTTATCAGGCGCACTTTGAAATTCCGCCCGACTATAATCAGTTTTAGTCGAGAGTCTCGACCAAATTTGGTCGAGATTTCACTCTCTCTCCAACTAAAACCAAATATTTGGTTTTACTCCACCCCCACTGCGATTGGTTTTCTCGACTATATGGCAATGGCCAAACTCAAAAGTTTGTTGAGCCAGGTGGATGGCCAAACTGGCTTTTCCACTATGGAAAAGCGTAGGGCGTCATTACAATAGGCGCGCGACAGGGTCACATACTCGGGCGTTCGAAAGCATGACGCGGACGTTAGCAAACCTGACTCGGGCGTCACGGGGCAAGACGCTGGCATCCACCTACCGAGCGCCAATTACTGATTTCAATTGTCCCACTACAAATATATATTATTATAACAATAAATATAAAAATAATATAATATAACAATGTGTTAATGAATAAAATATTAATGTATAAGTTAACTTTGATTGGAAAAAGCAGTTGGCGTCACTTTCATGAGCGCCCGTGTTTCTTCTTTTAACGCCCGCGCTCGACAGGATGACGCCCGCGCTCGACAGGATGACGCCATAGTTTGGCGCTCGGCAGGTGGACGCCGGCGCTCGGTATGTGGACGACATCGTTTGGGGTGAGAACGCGCGCCATTTCACCAGACGCGCGTCTATTGTAATGTCTCAGTGTTCAAATGAACAGATCTGTTCATTTGAACATCCATTTTCTTGGTTTGTTCATCCCATAGTGGGATCAAAATAAACAAACTCTAGGTTTGTTCTTCCCATAGGAACTGCCCTTATCATTCAAAGCTACATCTCGACTAAATGCGTAGTCCCCTTTCGCATCATCCATGAAGGTGACATTTT
Organism: Papaver bracteatum; assembly: GCA_023529315.1. Lineage (NCBI taxonomy): Eukaryota > Viridiplantae > Streptophyta > Magnoliopsida > Ranunculales > Papaveraceae > Papaver > Papaver bracteatum. Next base: position 186,576 of record JAJJWX010002530.1, read on the forward strand.
TACGGTGTTTTTGGGGTGTGTTGCTCTTTTTGTTTGTGTCTTCTTCTTCATGGGGATTTTTTATGCTCTCTCATGAATTTTTTTGTGTGATCTCAATGGAAATTTTAGATGGAAGTTCAAGTGTGAAAATCAATATTCAAGATTTTGGGCATATTACTCTCATATTTTTATGAAAAGATCTCTTTTTCAAGAAGAAAAACTCTTTCAAAATGGTTGGATTATAATCCCAAAACCATTATCTCAATCTTAGGATTGTTTGGTACTCTTGTTGGTAATCTGTTAATTCGCTTCACAAATTACTCTTTGTTAGTACCTTTGAATTGTAATTTGATCTTTGATCTTGATGTAATTGGAATCCATATAATCGTTATTTTATCATGAATGAAATTTATGAGATTTATCAAAAAAAAAAATGTAGCCGACATTTTACCCTTCAAAATGATGGACTTAATACGACTCGGCTGACCATCTACCGGTTCTTTACACCAAAAAAATACACCATATGTGTCATTGACCGCAGCCATAGATAGGAAATGGTGGGTCTGGGAGAGCTTCTCATGGACCAATAGGGGAGGGCACATAGGCGGGGTATTTTTTTAGTGTATGGATCCCGTAGATTTTTAGTATTTTCTGACTTAATAGCTGTTTGGAAAATTTTCAGAAGTTACTCTTCAATTACTGGAGCAAATAGATTTGTAATTTGTAATGATGATCACTTTCTTGTTTTTTCTTGTTGTTCTTGTATCTACTTTTTGCAATAAATTTTCCATTTTCTCAACCAAAAAAAAATGAAAATAAATAAATATGAAGTTTTTAGTAACACAATTTCAAAATAATTTTTAGAAACAAAAAAGCCTGCACATTTAGGGGCGACCCCAACGCAATTAGGGGCGACACAAAACGACAAAATAGGTTATAATCGGTAGGTTATTTCACAATCGGTAGGTTATTTCCGGGGCATTTTTTTAATGGCCAAACTACCCTCTACAATCGGTAGATAACTATACAATCGGGAGTAAATTTAGTTTGTATGACTTCCAATTATACAATATCCCCAAAATAAAATCCTATATCTTTTGAATTTTGATTATCCTATAATCGGTAGTAAATAAAGTTATCTTGACTCCCGATTATACAGTAGACCTTTGGCAAAAATGCTACCATAATTGGTAGGGGATTTAGGTTATTTAACTTCCGAATATAAAGTAGCCCCAAAATCAGAGTTTGCAAAAAAAAAAATTTTTTTGGGAATTTTGGTTGAGCCTATAATCGGTAAGAAAGGAAGAGTTATCATGACTTCCGATTATACAGTGACTCTCTTTGCAAATATTCTACCATAATCGGTAGTCAATATACTTCGTATAACTACCGAATATAGAGTAGCCCCAAAATCAGAGTTATCATGATTTTCCATAATGAAGAAACCATATGGGAACAGACACGTTTTGTGAAAATTTCTGGAAAACCGAATAGGTTTTCAAATTCATTAACCGAAAAAAAATTCACGAGACGCTGTCTCGCACTCTGCTAGGGGCTACGCCCCCCGTATAGCGGCAAACAATCTTGAAAATATCCAACACATATAACTACCGAATATCGAGTTGCCCCAAAATGATATTTTTCAAAAATCCTCTATTATTCTAATTTGGTTGAGCCTATAATCGGTATCCAAAATAGTTCATATAACTACCGAATATAGAGTTTCCCCCAAAAATGAGATTTTGCAATCGGTAGCTAAAACAAAACCTAAACTACCGATTATGGAGGGGCATAGAAGTATTTTTAGCCTATTTTGTCTTTTAGTGTCGCCCCTAATTGCGTTGGGGTCGCCCCTAAATATGTCAGGCAAAAAAGTTAGCCCTTTGTGAAGCAAATATTTTTTTTCTTCTTTTGATCGGAAAAGAATTTGTGCTAGCGAGTTTCTAACTCATGTCATTGGTATCATCACCTAGTGACTTTATTTGCATTTTTTTTCTTCTTTTGATTATGATTTTTGAGATTGACTTCTACTTCTGGAGAAACAGGATTTTCCATTCACGACACGCTGCTACGCAGTCCGAAACTTCCCGGGGCACCACTCGTGACGAAGTGACCGGGATTTATGTAAGGCTAACTAGGCAAATGCTCGTTAATATGCCTATCCAAGCACGTTTGTAAAGCATGATGCCTTGAACGTAAGTTCCACATTGTTCCAACCTACCGTTGTTATGTTAAGGGTGCAAAGCGATAAAGGCTAATGCAGAAGCATCTTGCTTGCATCACTGGATTATGAGTCTTGTCCAGGCATATCAGACTTTCACATAAGTCATTGGAAGATTTTGTTTGCTACGCCTCAACATTGAGCTGAAAACATGCACTGATTTTTCTCGTACCAAGGGTGCATCAGTCAGGATCATGTGATACTTGTATAACATCCTCATTGTGATGCAAGTGGATTACACAAACTCCCCTAACTTGTATACCGATTTAACTCCCTTCTTTGGAATTTTTTTTATTCACAATTGGTGCTTTCCTACGTTGACTGGCTTGATAAGAAGTATGAGCACCCAAGGAATAGACTCCAACTACCTCATCAAGTATGGCAACAATCATCTTTTGCATTATATTGTCGATCCAGATTATATCAGTTATCATAATGTCACAATCACCTCACAATTAAATGGTACAAAATCACTAATGTTGCAACTCATTGCAGCTGTCTACATACCCATCTCCGCAACTTGAAGAGATCAAACACGGACCATAGTTTATCCACGCACGGACTAGCAAATAAAGCCAACTCGTGTTGCAAGGCCAAAGCGAAGAAAATCCTAGTTTGTACTGGCCAAATGCTTTACGCAAATGATGTACAAAAATGTGCATCGTTGGGATACTTAGTTCACAATTATGTTCTCCATGCAAACTATTGCAGCGTTAACCTTTCCTTCGTTTTGCACCATTTTGGTGCTTTATTGGTTTAGCAATGTAACAACAATGATGTGTAAAAATCTCTCTTGAGTAAGCAACGCGACATAATAATTCTTCCGCATCTTGTATGCTTCATCGTCCAAGCTTTATGATCTTACAGATGCATCTCCGCTTAATGCTCCTTCAATCAACACCCCTTCACCATATTTGAAGATGCATTTCCGCTTAATGCACTTTCAACCAACACATATTGACTATATATGTCTTACTGACATCCCTACAACTAGAAAAAGTGGAGATGATAGAAATGTACCAAGTTCACTCGCTTTCACGGAAACGAATTTCAGATGATGCACCATGGTGGTGCATAATTAGTTTTCGGCCAGTGCTCAACTTCAAAATTGCACCATAGTGATGTAATTTTCCTCTAGGCCAGCGTCCCACTTTCATGATACACCAAGATAGTGCAATTTCAGTTCTGAGCCAACATGCCATAAACGCGTAACACAAGCTTGAGATGGAGCTTCGTCTCATTCAATGACGCATCTTTGAACAACATCATGCGAAAGAGTGGGTGTTACACGATTTTTATTTTATTTTGAATCCAAAATGTTATAATGTCTTCAACAAAAATGCTTTGCTCATGCTCAACATAAGAAATATAACGAAAAAGTCTAGCCAATTTATTAAGCTGGCAACTAAGGTTATTAGACTGGTACGAGTTGTTATACGTGTGTATAGATATCACATCAAATTTTAAGTAATCATCAAACCTTGTGAATAATCTAGTAACATGTGATACATCCAGTCGATATCAAGCCTATTTTTGGTGAAGAAAATTATATGCTTTGAAAGGAATACCTTTGAATACTGAAATGTCCAACTGGAGACAATTTTTTTGTGTAATTTTTTAAGGCATGTCTTCTGCATATAGTTGGGAATTAAAAATGATTCTTAGGCATATTCCTATGCACATGCCAAAAAAAAAGATGTTTGGCATACCAACTGGCATGGCAAACCAATTGTGCTACTATGGGAAAACCACAGAGCGACCGAGTTTCTAGCGAGCGTTATTGACAATATCGCCAGTGATAAAGACTTTATTGCTGGCAATATTGTCAATAACGCTCACTAGAAACTCGGTCGCTAGCTTTATAAACAATATCACCAGCGTACGACATTCTAACGCCTATAAATACCACACCTTATTTAGATATCCTTCACACTTCCCTTCTCAACGCTTCTGTTTCCCTTCTCAACTCTTATTCCCTTCACAATTATCTTTCATTTTACTTCTTCAACAAATATGGAGAGAAGAAAAAGAAACAGAAAAGCCAAAGGATGTACTAGTACCCCAGCCACAGGAATAAGTTTTGTTTTGGATACAAATTGTGAGTTTAATAATGTTAGACAATTATTCGGTGAAGGTATGTTCTCTAATCACCTATCTGACCATGAGGAGCGAGTTAATTCGGTAAATCTAAGAGGTGGATGGACTGAGTTACATACGATTTTTCAATTACTTCCCCATGTTGTTCAAGAGAGAGTTAAAAGATATCCTTGGCGACATCTATATCATATATAACCTAGAAACCACAGGATTCAAGGAGTTCAAGTTATATTAAAACAATAGTGCAAGACTACAAACACGTTCTTTTTCAAGGACTTTGAATGTGGTAAGTTAGTTTAATCTAGTAATTTAATTTTTAAATTATGTATTTTGTTTTATAAAAATCAACAAACTCTAATTATGAATAATTGTTGTTAATAGGAGTTACACCGATAGATTTATACATGTTAACGAGAATTCCATGTGATGGAAACTTAGTTCCATTCAAAAAACTAAATTGGTTATCAGAAGATAGATGGAAACAAAGACTTCCTTTATATTCAAATGAATTAGAAGGAAATGATACATATAGACAAATAAAAGCTCATGGGTTAAAGGTGGCTGGGTTAAAAAGTTTTTTTTAAGCGTTATGCTAGGAAAATGGATGAAAACAGGGTAGATGGTAATCAATATTTGTTCCCCAACCATTATGAGGAGCTCCAACGTCTGTTTGTATTATGGAGACTAGGCCAATGTCTATTTCCAAATGCTAGCTCAGTGGTGTTAATTGGGGGTCTCCGATTTAGAGCAAGCACCAATATATGATTGGTGGTCTCCGATTTTATCAGAGATTTACATGGCCCTCGGTGATTGCTCGACGTGTGTCAAAGATAGTTTTAATGATTTTTGGGAAGTTCTAGAGGTAAGAACCAATATTTTTTCACAATATTTGTTTATTATTTTCACATGGAAAATTTAATAACCAATAGTGTTATTATTTTCAGTATTGGTGGTATACATGGTTCCGTGTTTGGGAACCTTCTCTTAAGAATCATACCAATGTTTTTCCGATCATACAGAAGCGCAATTCCGAGAATTGGCAACCTATACAGATTGAAGATGGTCAACATACTACTATTTTTTATAAGATTCAGCAATTGTGTAGAACAAGCCTTAACCTTATCTCCCAGCCATATGAAGCAATACCTGAGTTCAAAGAACAACAAGCTCAGAGAATGGTACAGCTAAGCCTTACAAGGATGGTGTTATACATCCTTGTTTATGAAAAAGGGTGTTTGGTATTATGGTGAAAGGCAACTTCTTCAGTTGCAAAGAAGATCAGTGATAGCCGTCAACCCTTATCCAAGTTCAGAGCTTTCTGAAGATGATTACTTCAAATTGATAAGGGAAGGTCATCATTGGCAAGAAGCTGATCAATTGATCCAGGAGCCAATGGACAAAAATGACTACCTATCATGGTATAACACTATTTTCAAGCCCAATATTTCTATGAAACCACAAAGTTTGGGTCGGATGGATTTCCCAGCTTTAGGTAGGATGCCACTTGTCGATGAATTTCTTCCTTCCCAACCTCCACCAGAGACGGGTGACGCATTTGCATATCCTTCTCAAATTTCATCATCAACCATGCCACCATTTTCTTGGGATGTACAGACTATATCCAACACATATGGAGAGATTTTTACTTATCCAATTGCTTCTAGTGCACTTGACCGGACTTATCCATACTGGGGGATCAATGCTATAGAGTTGCAGTATCAGACCCAGTTGAACGATTATTATGCTATATTTCAGGGATTTCAGGGATTCCACTTGGATGAGTTGCAAAAATTGAGGGAAAGCATGATGTTTGACACAAGTCAAGGATTTGAGGGTAATGATGGTTCAGGTAGTAGAAGAAGAATGAGTCCCAGTGGTAGAGATGGTACATGAATGACTCATTTGAGTCCCAGTGGTAGATGAATGACTCATTTGAGTCCCAGTGGTAGATGAATGACTCATTTGAGTCAGTGGTGGAGGAATGAGTCCTACTGGAAGTCAACAAAGTCGTGAAAGTGAAAGAAGATTGAGACGTCGTCTTATGCAGGAGGTACCAGAAAGTTCTACTCCAAACCTAGTGTTAGATAGTCCAGTAGTATATGATGATGAAGAAACCATTGGCTTGGATACAAATCCTGCACATATGTTTAGTCATTTTCCAACTGACATAATGACTCCATTTGGTGGTGTGAACCTGGAAGTAATTAGGCAATCGACTTTGTATACCCCAATTTCCTCCACCCAAATTTTCTCAAGCTCATCAGCATTTCAACCATTCCAACAACCATTGCAGCAAACTCCTCAAGAATATCAACAATACATATTTAAAGATTTGTATCGTGTTCCCATGCGCCCTGGACCCATTGCTTATCAAGGTTATGGTGATTCTGATGAGACTCAAGCACCAAGTGAGTCTCAAACTGGCTCGCTAACTGATATGTTGGACAACACTCTTGATCCAGAAAACGCGGGGAATTGGATCTTTGGTCAGGGAGGAAATGGACAAGGTAATGAGTAGTTTAAATGTAAGCAATTTAGTTGGAATGTAGTTTTTCTTTTTTTAATTAATAGAATTTTTTTTTTAGATTAATATTCAAATACAAACTATTTTACATTTTATTAAAAAATAACCTTTATTGCATAACACAATACTTATAATTTGAATCCCTGCACATGAATATTGTAGAGTTCATAACATTTGTCGTGACTAAACCATCTTCCGTTGTCTTCGCCGAATTTGGTACGAGCTCTAATTTTTAGTTCTTCATTTGACAACCCAGGATTATCCCCTTTTATCAACCACATAATTTGATGATACTTTCTAACATTGTTATTGATGAAACAATAACGATTTTGAAGACACTCATTTGTTCTTCTTGGATTTACGTGACTTAACATCGTAAACCTTTGAAACATAGTGTCCCATAATTTAAAAGTATCTAAATTGAAATCTCTATCGCTTGCAACTGAAACCCAACATCGAATTAGAGAAACATCTTCCTCTGGAGTAAAATCCACTTCGGTTATGCGAGCACTAGGCATGTTGAAATGAATTTGAAGTTGGGTTGGAATGAGTAGAAATCATGTATTTATAGGAGGAAATTTGTAGCCGTTGGATGAAGATATGATAAGCGTTGATAAGACCAACGTTGACTAACGCTAACACTGGAATGACCAGCGAGCGCTGACTTGACCATCGAGTGATGGACACTCTATTGCTCGCTGGAAAATCTGTCGTGTATGCCTATATATTATTCCTGACATATAGACATATGAGTTTGGAAGTTTGGCATACCCATAATGGGTGCATATATGTCAAATATCAGTTTTTGGCATGTGCATAGAAATAGGCCTTACATCAGCTCTTGTTGTTTTTAGTTTGTATTTTGCTTATTTTCAGTGAGCTTCTTTTATAAAATCTTTACTTTTACCATGGAAAAAAAGTAAAACAAAAACTCAATGATGTTTTTGGACTAAAAAAAAAGATTTTTTTTAGATGTTAATCGATTAAATTTTTGAAGTTTGTTCTAAACCTTTTAATAATAATACTTAACTTAACGTTTACATAGTAGGCAAGCGAGCAACAAGCTGTGCCGCCAGCCCTTTTTGAATAGCAAAACCTATCCTATTAAAAATAAAATCTCGTGAACTAGGAGTCATGACATTGCTATGCATGACTTTCTGGACCCTCTTGAGTAGTCCAACAGCTTCCGGAGCCAAATAACCAAAAGTATCAAAGGCAAAGGGGACAAAAGCATGGCAATTTTCAACACACGCTTTCTCATGCTTCGATATCTTACCTGAGGCAGCCCTTAACGCTGCTTGCCCGGATGTAAAGGTGCCATGTCCAATTCCTACCAAGGGAGATACCCCAGTGAGGTCAACACATGCATGTTTCCCATTAGCCCATCCAAAAATAAGAACATCTGCTGGTCTTAGTGTCGATCTCCCTTCAAGTGGGCCTGTCAGGAAATTCACAGGTGCTTCTTTCTTTGCTGAAATGCCAGCCCTCCACAGTACATCATACAAGATATCCCTCACACGATCATGTCTATATTTAAAACCAGGGTCTACCTTACAATGAACTGCATGTTCACCATATGAGTCCAAGCATCATGTGATGCAAGCAGGGCAGCGAGAGTCGGATGGATAGATTGGTATCATTAACCTGTATTTGAGGATAGAATGGTACTCCAAAGGAGACATCTTCTGTCCAAGCCCCTCAATCGGAATAGCCCGAAGAAAATCTTGGGCATGTGCTGCTTACAAACAACCAAAAACCGCTTTTTGTATCTCAGTTAGCATGTAAACTCTATCAATGTCCTTAACCGCTTTACCAAAAAGAGCACTCGCCAGGGTGCTTTGTGTTTTAGGGGGGGCGTTGTCTTTGTTGGTGAAGATGTTAAGCTCAAGATCAGGAAGAGTTACTTGCAACATTTCCAAAGCCTTATTAAAATTGTCATCCATACCTTCCACACCACTGCTCCTCAATATGTGATCCTGTAACCCCCAAAATTGCACACGCGAAGCCAAGAAAACATATTCAGATGCCTCCCTAGCAGTGTAAAGGCCAAGACCTCCATATCTGATAGTAAACAACAAATAAGAATTGTTATCGATATTCTTGCAAGTCCATTTGGCACAAAGTAACAATGATCAAGAAAATGAGGATGTAATTTGAAATTTTGAACACATAAGTATGCAATGAATCGAAATTTCATAAAGTGGTGCATCAAAAATGATTGTTACTGTAAAGAGGCACAACCGCACAAGAAAAAAATCGCTTTTCATAATAAAAGCACAAGCGTACAAGTACAACCCTTTCCCATTCTCATACTATGACTCAAGTCTCTCTAGTCTACGTACATATATATGTGCTGGGTTTCGGTCCCACTGAAAAAGCAGCCCAGTGGAAAGCATCGTTGCTGCATAGGCGCAAATCAAGGCCGCCCCTGTTTGCAGAGTATAATGTGGGGAATAATTTTGCACTTCAGCAGGCTATAATGAGATGAAAAAGTGCATTTCCGGTGTGTTTTTTTTTGGAAGAACTCGGAATCAATTTCTCAAAAATTATATTCTACGTCCGCGTTATGTAAATATGAATGCAGGGAAATGAGAGTAGGATTCTTCTTGGGTTTAAGATCGGCTCCCTTTCCTCGTAGGATAGGATATGATTCCTGAGAATTCAATTCCCTTTTCATAATCAAATATATACGAGGTAATCGAAAGAGGGCAATGAAAGAGATTAATCAAAACCAATGCAGGTATATGGTTAACAAATGCGGGTACATGGTTATTGGCTTGCCAGTACATCATGGCGGAGCTGAGTGAGGATACAAAATGATCATTTTAGGCTTAGAAATTTAAGGTTTTCCATAATTGTCCCCCTGCATTCTACAAAATTGTTATAATATGCTTCATTTGTGTAACTTTTTACATACATTTTAAAATTATCTACAACAAATTCTAGCACTAGGTATAAGGTTCTATATGATATTTTGTGGAGTCTTGAGGCAACATCTGTATTTTTTGTCGCAAAAGACCCTAAAAATGGCCGCCATTAGTGTTATCTTCCACTATATATATTTGTACCTCAGGTTGGAAAGTCTGGCTCCGCCACTGCAGTATGTGCAAGACGATTTTACTTGTTTGCTTATGTAGTTCGGATTACATTAACACACTAAACCCATTTAGAAAATTAAACTCCTAGATCCGACTTGTTCTTTTTTTTTTGGGTGGACAACCACCCTATGGTAGGGGTGGTTACCTATCATCTTCCTTTTTCCGTGGATCCTCGTCCTTCCTCACAGTGCACATGGAGGGAGAGAAAGTGTATGCGATTAGTATAGTAGTTAATTATGAGCATGACGAATTAGGCCGGCAATTAATGGGGTTCGGTTCAGCTTTACGGAAAATTAACAAATGTAGATGTTCTGTCTTTTCTCGAATGTTGACAAAAGTTAACAATAAACTTGGCGGACAAATAAAATCTTGGTTTTGAAAAATTATATGAAATCTGGCACCCATGTGCTGATTAAGTCCAAGGAACATGACAAGTTGACAACATAATAAAACATGTACAAGAATTTTTTCTAGATAAAGGACTTCAAAAAGGCTAATGATCCCTCAACTGTTGGTAAAAGCCAAATAGGAGCACAGACCATTACATAGAGGTATTGTTTGTTTTTTTTTTCCATTGAGCAAGTTCATGAGCCACAGAATTACAAATAGGCGGTTAAAAGTTAAAGATATATGCCACTAATTGAGAAGAAAAAAACTGATTGTCTTTAAGGATAACATCCGTAAGAGAATCACCATCAAACAAACCAACAGAAAATTGATCAATGAGAGACTTTGCATCACTTTCCACAATGATATGAGTTAACTTCTGTTCCAAGGCTTTCTTCAGGACTGTCCAGATGGCTCTAGCTTCAGCTTCTTCAGCAGACTTTACTTCAAAAACCGAGGAAGCACAAAGGGAGGCTTTCATCGAAAAATCCTTCATCACATATCCTGCACCATTAGCTCCAGTAAGGTCATCATAGGCACCATCTGTGTTGCACTTAATCCAACCAAAAGATGGGGGCATCCATTTGTCACATAGATTGACAGGGGTAAATGAAGAAACAGTAATGCATGGTTTCCTAGTAAGAAGCATGGCTCTAGCTCTTTGTAAAACTACAATATGGTTTTCTTTCAAATTTTGAAATATGAAATTATTTCTACTAGTCCAAAGAGACTACAAGATAGTGGCGAATAGACACTGATATTGATCATGAAGCCTAGAGACTGGATCAATAAGCCAAAACAGTAACCAATCAATGAAGGACTTATTTTGAAAAAACTGAGTATTGATACAAAAATCAGAGAGAAACCAGACTCGACTAGCAAAAGGACAGAGAACCAAAGCATGCAAAATAAATTCTTGAGGGTCTTTGCACCTGACACAATCAACACTATGCATAGGCATTCTAGAATGCAAAATATATGTATTCTTTTCTCGAGTCTACGTGAACAATGAATAATTTCACATACAATAAGCTTTGCTCTTATAGGTGTTCGGTTACATGTGAGAAGTTACGTTTCCTAATAATTAAAGCAGTCAAGAATTAATTTGGTGACGCCCATTGTTGATTTATTTATTTTATTTTGATATCGTGTACTAACATTTTATTTCATGGAAAAATAGAGATTATATGAATATTTACAAGATAATCAAGAATATCATAAAATAAGAAAAAATAAAACCCAACTACAAATAAAGATACAAATTACGAATAAATCGTGAAGAGAAAGAGCAATGAACTGCAATAGTATCTAATTTTTGTAATGAGGAAGAAGGATGGTATAAAATGGAATAAAATCCGATCATTTGAAATAGTTGTCTTCTTCAAACAGAGATGCTTCTTAAATAGAGAAGTAATTTTCTCTAATCATTGTTTGAGATGAACCCGGATACCCTAAATCTCTTGGATTGAAGGTGAAATCGTAGCGCCACCGAGTTGAATTATTGATGTCCTTGAATAATCCAAAATAACAAACTACGTACCAACCAAAATACCTAGAAATAATCACCTTGGAAATGAAGATAGAATCACCACAAAGATGAAGACATAATCACATATAACCGCTCCAAAAGCGGAAAAAAATGTAAATGACATCAAAATCATAGCAAAATTTAAATCCTACCCTAAAAACTAATAAAAATAAAAATAAAAAAATCTTTGCTTAGATCTAGTCCAAAAGCTACTTGAAGAGCTTTTTGAGTTTTTTTTCTAAGAGAAAAGAGAGAGGCACCAATTCAGAATGACTTTTAGAGACCAAAAACAAAAAATAAAAAAAACTTAACTTTTTAAGGTAATAAATTAAGTGTTCTTGTATTTGATTTTGAGTTCATTTTTGCTTCTGATACCCAAACAATCTCTTAGAGATGATAACGATTTTTCACTCATCTATCATTTTATAATTGAGGAATCAGGGATGTTTTTCGTTGTTGAGATTGGACAAAACCACGAGCATATTTTTGTGTTCTGGATAAATTACTCACTCTGTACCTTTGTTTTTTCGGTTAGGAGGCGAATACGTGAAATCCCTTAGATTATGATTTTTTTTGATTTTATAAATATCCTTTGTTTTTTTGGGTTTCCCTTTATCTCCCAATACCGGATACATTAACTCAATTGTGATAATACCCACGCAATATAATTATGGGTATAATGGTCAAAAATCATCTTGAAATTGTCATTCCGCCTATCAAATGGTATAAGAAAAATGCAACATTCCACCTTTATAATAGGACGGATGAGTACAAAACACAAAACGTAATAACATATATGACAATTAGAAGGAGCACGCGGAAAAAAAAAAGGAACGATGTTGTTTAGTTAAAAAGTAAAATAACTGAGATAGATTAGGGGTTCTAATTTCGTTTCTTAAACATAAATTTGCGAGAGTGTGAGCCATGTTGTTGGCTCATGGGATGATGAAATTAAACTACATATAAATAAAGTATGGGATTCCACTTTTATTTTTATTTTTTTTCTGAAAAATTCTTTTGATCGTTCATAAGGAATCATCATTACAACCCAACATTTATTATGATACCCCAAACAACCATTTCTCAACTCCTACAACAATCAACATCTTTCATCTCCTCATTTTGCTTTCTACTCTGGACCTTATGGTTGACTAGGAATGAGCTGATATACCGCCAAAAGCAAACAACTCCATATGAAATCTTAGTATGGGCACAAAATTAACAACAATAATATTCTGCGGCACTGGAAACATTGCCTCCTATACTACTAGGCAATTCACCGATATTTAACCAATCAAGAAGCACCAAAATAATTTTGACAATCTAGGTGGGATGGTCAATCCCAAGCATCAACTGGATAAAAATTAACCCAGAGGGGCGACTAGGGGACACCCGGATTTTGCAAGTGTAGGTTTCATTTGCAGGGATTCCGAGGCACAAATTGTGGTGGCCTTAGCATAGCCTTTAGGAATTACGGTTGACTTGAAAGCAAAAAGATGGACTTTTCTTTTGGCATCCAGAACAACAACGAAAAGACAATGGCCAAAATTCCTCTTCGAGATGGATTCTGAGAATCTCCTTCATTCATCACCTCTCCCGCTACTCCTCCTTGGTACATTTTAGGGATGATCGATGAAATAAATAACAAATTACGACAGATTCAACATATGCTATCCAACAAAAATATAGAGGAGTAAATCAGACAACAAATAGCTTGGCTAATCATGCGGCGGATGAAAGTCAAATGGGGAATTTATCAACCAAAATTTGGGACCAGACCATCCCGGATTTTATTAGTCAAATTATTTTCCATGACTCTGTGGGAACCACATACCCACGAGAAATTGTAACTTAATCTTCATTAATAAATGCATGATTCAAAAAAAAAAGGGGAATCACGAGAGATGCACCCATCCAGTTAAAATAGTTGGTCTTAATCACCTCCTTTAGCCACATGTTTCAAGTTTTTTAGTTTTTTTTTTAATTGTATAGCCAAAAGCACTTTTTGAGTTTCTATGATGATTAGTAAATATGGTTTATTTTTTTTTCTGATAATAAAAGAATTTTATTGATCAACTATTTTGAGAGATTACATAATCCTCCTTCAACAATCTTGTAATATCAGGAGGATAATAACCAACATAATGGAAACCTTAACTTTGGATTTTTTTTGCAAGAGCATGAGCCATATATTTTCCTAATTTATTGACTAATTTGCAGAACCATAAATTATTACTATCAAACTTAGTTTATACTGCATGAATTATAAATGATGACTAAACCAATGAACTTGTATATCCTGGATGTGAAGTGAGTTAAACACATTTTCACATTCCATCTCAAAAATAACTTTATTATATCCAAGAGCCTCAATCCATTTCACATCTTTGTCCATATCTTTACGTTTAATGCATTCACCACCAAACTCAGCATCCACCTCCTATTCCAGTATAACAACTTTGGCACCTAAGCATTCACTGCACAATCGCACATGATTGAAACCAATAACTACTCTTCCTAGTATCAAATAGGTAAGAAGCACCAATATTAATTTTTATATATCCTCTGTCAGGTGGAATCCACTCTTTAATATGCAAATTATGAGTTCTGCTAATACAAGTAGCTGATATAGAAAGATCACATTCCTGAACTAATTTTTTTATTCAGATTATTGTGCCTTGAGCATCATGTTTAATGTTTTGAAAAACCATTTTGCACATGTATTTCCATATATACCAAACTGTACACATTAACCTGCAATATAACTTTCACAAGCAATAAAACTATCAACTTGATAAATACCATTAGATGTAAACCAACTTACCACCCATTCACAAGAAAAATTAAATTTTTGTATAACAACAGATATATTGATATTCATATCGAGCCATATTGACCTAGCATAAGAACACTCGCAAAATAAATGATTTTTAGTTTCCAAACTTACATTGAAGAAACTGCAGTGAATCTCAGTATCATTCATATATCTCGCAATTATATATCTGGTTAGAACTATTTCTTTTAAACATTTCCATGTAAATAATTGAACTATATGAGGTAATCTGATGTGCCAAGGATGATTCCAAACTACCTTAGGGATAATATCTCCACTAATAGCATTATTGACATGACTGGTACATAAGGTGTTATAAGCATTATTAACACAAAACTACTCCTCACCCGTTAAAGGAATCCTCATACTAAGAATACCACTGGATATATCTTGAGCAAAAGAGTGTTAACCATATCAATATTCCAATCCCTAGTGTTAGGAAGAAAGAGATCACAAACATAGTTATAAGATTTAAGACTAGAAAATCCAGTAATTGGAAAATGTGGACTATTATAACCAATAATCAACAATATAGTGAAATATTAATTTTTGTACCATACCTAACTTCCCATATGGAGTTAAGTTGTACCATCTCAAGACCAAAATAAATGCTTTTCCATAGCCAGGAACAGTCATTCTTAAGTTTAACTAAGTGAAGTAGACTACCATATTTACCATATATAACTCTCAATATACGCATCCAAAGAGTATCCACATCACTGCAAGCTTTTCAAGCCAGTTTAGTCAATAATGCAGTATTGAAATTTCAAGATTTCTAAAGACAAGTCCTCCTAAAGCCTTAGGAATGCTTAGCTTATGACAACCTATCAAACCGAGACCCATGTTATTTTGATGTCCCTACCAAAGTTGTCTCTTAATAGAATCCACTTGATTATCCTAAAGCTAACCATCTGATGAGTTGGTGACGCATTTAGAATATGCTTTACCATGGTAGTTCTAACTGATTGTTTCATGGTTTTTCCTTTCCAAGTTTTAAGGCTAGACCCAAAGAAATTAATAATAGGATTGAAAGCTTTATTTTTGTTTTTATTAATCGAAAGAGTAATACCAAGATATTTGTCAGTATCCTTCATTTCTATCATTTTAAGTTCTTTAGCCAGATTAAATCCAGCACTATGGATAATTATGACTGAAATAGATACTGGATTTATCTAAATTCAGCATTTGCCCTGAGATTTTACCAAAGTTGTCTAAAATATTTAAAATACCAACAATGTTATGCATCACAACTTTAGTAAAAAGAAGCATATCATCAGAAAACATGAGGTGGGTTATACCTTGAGCATTTTTAGCATCCTTAACACCTGAAATCATGTGATTAATTTCTGCATTTAAGAGAAGTCTAGACAGTCCATATAAATAATAAATAGGAAAGGGGAAAGGGGATCCCTTTGCCTAATACCCAAGTAGGAGTAAAACTATGAGTATGGGTACCATTCAAAAACATAAAAATTTGGGTAGTAGAGACACATTGTTCTATAAATCTACATAACTTTTCATCAAAACCAAACTTCTTAAGAATATATAGCAAAAAGGAGCATTCTAGTCTATCAACATCCTTAGAAAGGTCAAGCTTTAGAGCCATAGTACCACTATAATTGTTAGAGCATTGCTCGGTCGAACTTGCATGCATTGATATCTCAAGCATGATTGTCAATGTTAGTGATCAAAACTATAAAATCTTGATTTCTAGTATACTATATCTAAGGTCTCGAACTAGGATAGAAAGTGTAGTTAAGATCAAGAACTCCATGGCGATCATCATACAAGACGAAGGACTACTCAAGGAACCAGTGGATCTTCATCGACTAAAAGGTATATGGAGACTTGAACTTATCTGTCACTCAAAAGTCTATCTACTCTATCTCCTATCTTCACACAAAAGTCATATTATTATATAGAATAAGATTATACACATATGATATTTCGAGCTGAGTATACCTCGCTTATCTATTTCTCGAAATATGTGTTGGTAAAGCTTTCTCTTTATCCAAGTTCATCTTTACCTAGTGACGAAAGTCATGTTATGTTTTAATCATTTTGGAAATCGCTCTGACGAGAAATAGTTTGTGAATAACAACTATATAACGTCTTCTGAGAATGTTTCAATGATTGAAATGAGATTTTAGGCAACATAACCATTGGAGGATATAAACATTGTTGTGGTAATACATATATGTATAAGTCCTTATTTCTTGAACCTAAGTTTGCGAACTTTGTTGATCAAGTGAAACCGGAGTAGTGCGTGAGCTCAGTCCGCGAACTCAGCATATAAGCTCAGTCCGCGAACCTAGTCCGCGAATTGGCGTAGTTCTCGAATTCGAGAATTTATGCTGGAGTTTGTGAACTCCGTCTGGGAACTTAAGTCCGCGAACTTGAGTAGGTTATGTCTAAAAACAATGTTTGTGAATTTATCATAATAAACTAAGGAATGATATTGCAAACCGTGGCTTTATAGTTCATGAATTGATTCGAGTGAATCACATCGTTTTTGCTTTAATTGTGTCTTGTGTAGTACATAAAGATCTAAGAAATTGAACAACTCTCTAACTAGTTCATTTGATTCATTTGATCTAGTTATGGTGAAGAAGAATATGGTTGATATGAAAGTTATCATTTGGCTAATCATTTGGTTAACTAGATAGTGTTGAACCAACTAATGTACAAGCTTGGGTACGGTTACACGAACCTAAAATTGTCTAGTACATGTGTGTATGACAAGCTAAGTTTTCGATCTAACGGTTGATAAATATTAGCTTGAATCTAATCAAGTTTTCATATAACGATGAATATTGAATGCTTTGTTACTAAGCTAACATTGATTGCAAACCATGATTTGAAGACTATATAAGGGATAACTCTAACAACTGGGAAACCTAATCCCCACACATTCAGTGTGATACTAGTTGTGCTAAAACCATGTTAACAACTTAAAGACTTCATTGGGATTGTTAAGCCATACCGATAATACTTTTCTTGTAGTTGTGTGATTTGATCTTACCGTTTCTATCATACGAGTAGAATTGTAATAACTGGCTTGAGATTTATATCTCTGATAGGCAAGATATAAAAGTAATCACAAACATCTTCATCTCATCGTTTGTGATTCCACAATATCTTTTTCGCTGCGTCGATTAAGACTATTGTGAGGTTATTGATAAAACTGAGATGTTCTTCGAGAATATAAGTTTGGTTTTATTGATTAGTTCCCGTTCACCTTGATTTATCAAAATACGGAACAAAACCCATAGGTTTATTCGTGGGAGACGAATTTATCTATCTTGTAGACTTTTCTGTGTGAGACAAATTTGTTCATTAAAGTCTTCGAGTTTGGGTCATAGCAACTCTTGGTTGTGGGTGAGATCAACTAAGGGAATCAAGTGCGCAGTATCCTGCTGGGATCAGAGGCGTAGGAGCATAATTGTACCTTGGATCAGTGTGAGATTGGTTTGGGTTCAACTACAGTCCAGACCGAAGTTAATTTGGAGTAGGCTAGTGTCTGTAGCGGCTTAATACATTGTATGTTTAATCTGGACTAAGTCCCGGGGTTTTTTTGCATTTGCGGTTTCCTCGTTAACAAAATTCTGATGTCTGTGTTATTTCTTTTCCGCATTATATTTCATTATATAATTGAAATAATACAGGTTGTGCGTTGTTCAATCGATTAGAATACTCGACATTATTGGTTGTTGATTTAAATTGATTGACACTTGGATATTGGACTTTGGTACCATCCAAGTTATCTCTCTTTGATAAAGACTCGCATATTATATTTGCTTGAGTAAATATCAAATTGAGAGGTTGAGATAATAACTCTTTAAGATATTTTCTATTGATTGAGTCTAGTTGATTATCTAGAAAGTAACTAAGAGTTTTCCATACAGATTTCTTATCGAAATATTGGGTGTGGTTGTTAGACCCCCGCTTTTTCAATAACCCTCTTTTATGTTTCGTGGTATGTATCATCTCATGAGGAACTATAATGTTTTCATGTATTCCTCTATCTGGGACAAAAGCTACTTGATATGGGGATATAAGATGTTTCAAATAAGGCTTAATTCTCTCAGCAAGAATCTTGGAAATTACTTTGTAAATGGTGTTGCACATGCCAATTGGTCTAAAATAAACATGCCTTTTAGCATTACCAACTTTAGGTATCAAAGAAAGATAGATTTTATTAGAATCAGTAGGCACATAACCATTTTCAAAGAAATTTTTCATAGCCTTATCTATATTATTACCTAAAATGTCCCAAAGCCTTGTAAAAGCCTTCTTGGAGACCATCAGGACCAGGAGAGCTCCGTGCAGACATATGCTTAATAGTAAGATGAATTTCATCACTTGTGGGAATTCTAGTGAGGTTTTGATTATCCTGAGCAGTGATAATGGTAGGCATGATATCAAACAAATCATCAGAAAGGAAAGTATTGGTGGAGTTACTCACTGTACTAAAATGAGAAACAAGCATATTAGAAATATCAGTTTTGTCAGTATATCATACACCATTAGAATCACATAAAACTATCAATATTCTTTCTAAACATTTTCATGTTAGCCAGAGTATAAAAATATTTAGTATTATTTTCCCTATCAATTATGTAATTATCCCCTGATTTTTGCTAATAAAGACCAGTTTTGATACTAAACCAATTATCAAGATTCTTAATGATACTAACAATCCGATCATGCTAAGAATTGGAAAAATATTATTTCTGAGCCATATCAAGTTGATTTTGTCGCTTATTAATATTTCTATCAATATCTTTAAATTCAACCTTATTTCAATGAGATAATCTTTTCCTAGCACACTGATGTTTAGAAGAAAGTTTAAAAGTATAAGAGCCATTAACTTCATTATTCCAAGAAATGTCTAGTTGGTTTTTAAAAGCAAAATGTTTCATCCACATAGCACAAAACTTAAGTGGTCTCCAACTATTCCTAGGGAGGACATCAGTCACAAGCATAATAGGATAATGGTCTGAGCCAACTTGAACTAAATGAAAAAGTTTAGTATGAGAGAAACATATATTCCAATCTTGATTTCCTAGTGCTTATATCAATTATCGATTTTTTAGCACCATTACCAAATTTATTACTAGACCAAGTAAAGTTCCTCCATGTAAAACCCACATACATAAAACAACATGCATTCATTTTTTCGAGCACATATTTATCTTTAGAAGAAGCACCAGATTAATCAACCAGTTCATGGAAATGGACATTAAAATCTCCTATAATAAGACATGGCTTCTGAATATATTCACCAGTTCTCATCATAAATCCTCATTGTTCTTTTTTATTATCAAAACAAGTGGATCCATACATAAAGGTGAGCAGAACATCAGGTTTACAATGATCTATTTTAGTGACCAGATGCATCATGTTATTAGAAACATCCGGTATCTCATAAAGAACTCCATCTTTCCACATAATAAAAAGCAAGCACCAGCCAAACATATTCTATCAAGGAAAATATGATTGTAGTAACTCAAGGAACTTGCCACAACTAACATTTTATCTCTTTCAACTTTTGTTAAAAAAAAAGACTACTTCATCACAATCACAAAATACTTCAACAAAAAACTCGCGGTCCAAAGTATAGTCTGGATGAAGATAAGGATATTTGTAGAGATTATGTCATATTTATAATTGATTTCATCAATGATGCTCAACAACAACATAATACCTTTGGGGGGAATATTCATAAGCTTTCTAGTAAGGAAACTGAGTATAATAAGAAATGTGATGCTGCTGGGTTGGCATGTCATTAAAATGCAATTAACAAAGACATGAACCTATGAGTATCTTTATGATGCAAATGACTCGTCAAATCGCGATCAGTGATACTGAAGTCAATTTAGTAAGTCGCATTTTGAAATGGTTAAATTGATTTTTAAAACGTGTTATATTTGTTGTAATAACTAATTTATAAATATGCAAACTGCATGCAGCACCCAAAAACTCGAGAGGAATGACAAAGAAAATATTGCTCAAGTTTCAATCAAGAAGTTTGTTTCCACATCCTCAAAAAGATAAACTGATATAACCATGATTTGTTAAATGGGTATCAAGTACCAAATGAATTACCTTACGAGACTACAAACGCTTCTCAAGGGTCTTCTTATTCTTCACCAGATGCAAACTCAAACCCTCAATCCAAAACTGGCATATTCCCAAATGGTAATTATAGTATTAATATTAATGAAAATGAAGAAAGATATGATGGACCGGGTGTAAAAATATCAAAAAGAAACATAACGATGGCCCAAAATGACGAACAATGATCAACTTCAGAATATAACCTTCAAGATTATTTTTATTTTTGAAAGAAAAAGAAAAATCGATATTATTGAAATAGTAGAGCGTAAGTAAATGGTTTCAAAAAATGAGGAAAGGTGATAAAGCAGTTGAATAAAATTTATCTAACACACACATGAAAGGAATCATAGGAATGGACATGTCAAGTATGAATAGTGACAAGATGAATTTGATGAAGTTCAAGCACATAAGGCACGACAACGCGTAACTGCAGTTGACATAAATTATGATGAAGATGATCGTGATAAGAATGCAAATAAAGGAATGCCATTACACTTGTTTAGTTTTAGTTTTAAATTTTGGATGTAATATTTAGATGTACATTCAATGTGATCCTTCGTTTAAGTTCAATGTAATCCTTGGTTTTAAATTCGATATTTGTTTATTCCAAAATACACAGATCCAAGTTACACAAATCAAATTACATAATATAACTAATATTATTGAAAACATAACTATGAAGTAAAAAAAAAACTAAATCCTGTGAGGATTAATTCTTTAAATTTGTTCCAATTGTGAGCAGTGAGATCCTCCCTTAATCTTAAATGTAAACCTCAAGTTTCGAATTCTCTCTTCTACCATTCTATACTCTCTTGCAGAAATATCATGCATGGATTGATCTTCTTTCCTCAAATCTTTATCTGGATAACTTGTTCAATTGGTATCCCGTCTGGTCTCATCAATTGTCATATTATGAAAAATAATGCAGGTGAGCATACCCCTAATCAATTTTATAGGTTTAAACAAAATGGTAGACTACAGTTCCACAAAATAGGGTGAGATTTTTTTATGCTTTGTCTATATGAATATATTTATCACAAGTATCCGCAGGCAAACAGTAACCTAGAATCCTTAAGGCTGCAATGACTTTTTGTTCAAGACTATGTACTCGTACATTTCGTGCATCAAATTGGAAGTTGCATTTAATTTGTTGGAGAAAGAGTAATCCAACTGTTTGTGTTTCCCAATTTTCTAAATCAGGATCCATAAGAATTTTTTCTCTCTTTTTTAGTTGAAAGACTTAAAACAAGGAACATATCGAAGAAATTTCTGTGAAAATAGAAGATAAAAAGAAGTTGTGTGAGCTTATTGGTGGATGAACCAAGATTTATATAGGTAGGATGGGAATATATTTGTTGGATTGACGTTACGAACGTAGCCGTTGTCGCAGAATATTGCAATGACCGGTTCTAGTTGAACTGAGGCTCAGTTCATGTTGCGTCGTGTCTCGGATCAATTTGGGACGAGCGTCCCTAGCTAAGACCGCTCGTCTCTATCTTCGATAGTATATTCTCGTTTCCCACTCTGAGAAAATAAATTTTCCGTTCCACGTGGACCACAAAATGGGTTAATTTTTCCGTTTCCACTGTACTTACTCTTAGGGCTAGAATTTTTTTTCCGGAAATTTGTAGGTTTTGCAACAATTTTTTAGTCCACATAGAAAAAGAGAAATATACGGATCCTGATATAGAAATAAGAGTTATCAGTAGGGTTGCACAAAACCGAACCGATAACCGCACTAACCGAACCGTAACCGCACCGAACCGAATACCATTGGTTCGGTTTCGGTTTTAAATTTGCTAACCGAACTATAAACGGTTAGTTGATCGGTTCCACTACTAACCGAACCGAAACCGAACCGATAACCGATTATTATTAGGATTAATCCTAGTCGTCTAAAATCGGGTAATCCTAGAGTATAAAAACCGAACTCGTATGCGGCCATTTCATTTATTCTTCTCTTCCTCTCCGACTCCTCCACCTCCATCAAGATTCAAGACTTAAGAGCACCACCACCTCTATGATCTAGTAAGTTATTTTCTCTTTGATTGATTTTTTTTATCAATTTCTAGGTTTTTTTTTTTAACCTTAGATTAATTTATGGTTTGAACAATAACCGAACCGAACCGAAGAATAACCGAACCGAATTAAAAAATAACCGAACCAAACCGAATACCATTGGGTTCGGTTTTAAATTTGCTAACCGAACTATAAACGGTTAGTTGATCGGTTCCGCTATTAACCGAACCAAACCGAACAGTGTGCATGCCTAGTTATCAATGCTTTTCTTACAGATCCATTTGGATTTATTTTTAGCAGTGAACACGAGGGTGACTATACAAGTAAAGTACATTAATATGCAAAGAATAGTATTCTTGTAAGATAATGTATGAAAAAGTGATTATTTATGTGAGGTGACTCCAGTTCAAGTACATATAGTTTTTAAATATAAGTTCATTTATTTATTTTATTGGAAAATTGAGAGAGCCGTGGAACAACCATCTCAAATTACGACCGGATGGTTTGTAGGGCTAAAGTTAATTAGCACCATCCATACCATCCTCTTTAAGATACATCACAGCGGCATTGATCGACTGAAGAGTAGTAAATAGGTCTAAAAGATTCAGACATCTCCATTTTAAGTTTCCTAGAAATAACGACCGGATTGAAATTTTTGCTAGTCTAATTACCGAAATGTTTTGTTCATGACCCACTTTGGTTAAGTTGTTTAGGACAAAATCGATACCTTCAAAAATTTTACCACTTAAAAGAAGAGAAATATATGGATTTTCACCAATGAAGCTCAAACTAGTGATCATGCTAACCTTATAAACACATTTATGACATCGGTAGATCAAATTTTTAAAGCTTTTTCACATCCAAATTGTGTACAAGTTCAATTTTCAACAACAACAACAAATAAGAGTTATTAGTGGTTTTCTTTCGGATCCATTTGGATTTTCTTTTTTAGCTATGATAAAAAAAAATGCCGATATAATTGGAGTATATAAATATGCAAAGAATATAAATCTTGTAAGATGATGTATCAAAAGTGTTTATTTTTACGAGGTGACTCCAGTTCAAGTACATATCATTTTCAGATAATAAGTTTTATGTTTTTTATAGGAAAACAGAGAGAGTTGTGGAACAGCCATCTCAAATTACAAACGGATGTTCTCCAAAGCTTATAGTTGCGTGGATAAGTTCATTTATTGGATTATAATTTTATAAACTTTACTTCTTCATTTTTTTTTTTTATGTTGGACAACCCATCCTATAGTTGCGTGGTTAACTACCATCTTCCATTCTGCAGAATGTCTTGCTGTGATGCTGTGGATCCTCGTCCTTCCGAACTGCACATGGAGGTAGAGAAAGTAGAGTAGTTAATTAGCAGCTTGCCGAATTAGGCCGGCAATTAAATAGGCTCGGTCCAACTTTGAAAGATAATAAATTGTTTTTTTCCACTTAAAATGTTGACAAAAGCTAGATAAAATTGGTGAACATTAGAAAAAAAAACAAAAAAAACTTGGTTTGTATATAAAATCTGTCCCCCATGTGCTGGTCAAGTCCAAGGGACATGACAACATCCAGAACATGTACGAGGGTCTATATTTATTTTCTTCCTGGAATTTTCTTTCTGATGAAATTTTTATATTTATATTTCAATTTTGCGAGACGGTGAGCCATGCATATTGTTGGCTCGGGCAGGGGGTTTGATGAAATTAAACTGCACATTGATAGGATCATGAAATCCCTAATTTATTCTCTTCTAAACTTTCGTGGAATCATGAGAGCTTCACCCTTCCGGATTAAACTCAGTTGTTGGCAGACACCTTCTTTAGCAACATGTTTGGTGTCTTCTAGTCTTTTAAGTTGAATTGACAGAAGCACTCCTTGAGCTTGGGCAATGATTGGTAATATGGTTTATAATTAAAGGCTAAAGCGAGCGACGCACCATAGCAACAATAACTTTAGACTGCACAATAGTAATGATGAAATACAAATTATTAACCGAGTTTGAACTTTGACACTGTGAAGTATACCCCCTTATGTTCGTGCCGCTTCGTTGGCTTGGCAAATGAACTTTAGCACCATGCAGAAAAAGAGTATTTGGTATTTGTCAGCTGCTGTAATTTTTTTTTGGTGCATTTGGAAATTGAAAAATGCCTAACCTTCACACGCAGAGCTCAAACTTATGATCATGTTACGTCTATGGTGAAGTACATCTTATTCCGGTGGGCTTTAGTTATCAAGGACTTTGAAGTATATTAGCTCCCAAAACTCTAAAATCATTGAGCAGCCACACCTCTGTATAATCCTCAATTGGCCGAGCAAGCATTGTCGCCGTCAACTCTAAAATCATGATAAGAAGCGGATCACCGGAGATTACAGTGCTTCTGACAAGGTAAAATTTATTGATCAACTGTTTCAGTGTCTCCTCCATACGTTGGCATGCACAAACAACACATGGAGTAAAATGTCTGCACCGTACAATTAATTGTTTGATACTAGTTCACGAAAATCTCACACAACATGGTGCATGAGAATCACGAAAAATTTATTTGTCATGCAACTTTCAAAATGTATAGTTTTAACTGCCTGGTAGCTTGCGTTTCGTCCTATAAGTATTATTTGAATTTGGATGTGAACATTCTGTTTGTAGACCTCATATACAAAGGAAGGGTATTAGAAGTAACGTTTCAAGAGCAATGAAAAGATTACATAGCAAACATAATCAGCTGATGCACTTAAGATATTGGAGAAAACTAAAGGATGAACTCTTAACTATTACTAGTTTTTTGGACAGCTTACTTTGGTTCCATTTTAGTGTCCTCGAAGTGATGAGTATTATGGAGAAATCGAACAAGAAAGAGATCGAAAGAGGAAAATAAACAGGTTTTGTATTCTGGAGAAGTTTTTATTTTCTTCCGAAAAGCTATGCCATTGTTCACCATAATAACAAATTTTAAGGAAATCGCACCCAACTTTTCTCGAAGTGTCAGCTTATCATCCTCTCCAGCGGATTTGTAGTTAGGTTGTATTTTCTCAATTGTCAATCTGTTATGAACTGTTTTAGGTACTTTCTAATGCTTTTGTAATTTTAACGGGGCAACAGGTTTTTTGTGGTGGCCTTGTCTTTTCATTTTCAATATATCTAGTCCTTTTCTCGAGCAAAAGTAAATAATCAGGGATATCCCCCGTTCTTGGGATCTGACAAACTCATGACCAATTACTTTTTCTCCTTTTGATTGAAAGTTATTACCAAAGAAAAACAAAAGGGAAAAACTAAGAAATTAAAGGAAAATAACTAAGAAATGATAGTAACAAAGTAAAGCACTGAGGTAGATTTGGAGAATTTCCATTTCCACCGATGGTAAATATTGTTGTTTGAACCTAACTTTGCCAAAGTGTGAGCCATATTTTTGGCTCCATGATTCGTATTATGAAATTAAACTGCAGGTAAAAAAGAATCATGGGATTCCATTTTTATCTCTTAAATCATTCTTCTAATTTCCCGTACGGGGTGGAATCATTATAGCTTCACCCTTCCAGTTTAAAATCAGTTGTTAAATCACCTTCTTTAATCCCATGTTCCAAGTCTTTACTCTTTTCAGGTTGAAGAAGCACTCCTAGAGTTTCCGTAATGATTAGTCATTATGGCTCATAGAGCACCACACCCTAGCTAGCTAAAATTCTTGCATTAATCATAGTCCCTTGAGATAGCAACGGTAACTTTTTTTTTTTCTTTTAAGAAACTTTAACCCAAAGCCCAGAAACTGTAGAGCTATTGTATGGTTGTACAAAGCCCAGTTCAGATCAACTCTAATATTCTGAGAAGAAGCGGCACCAAAAATATCCTCGTTTAATTGGGGGCCCCAGAAAACAATTAGGGCACTGACCGATTTATACCCACATCATAAATCATAGGGGGTTTCTAAAATTCAGTGAAAGGTCTATTTTGCCCTTCCCTAATAATAAAAACAAAAAACCTATTAATCCTTAACCCTAAGCCCCGATTCATTTTCATTTTTAAACCAAAAAAAAAATCAGTTCTATCTTCTTTCTCACCTCTCCATCACGACTCCATTAATGACTCCAAGATTATTTTTTTCTTCACCCGATTAGATTTTTTATTTATTTCACCCAATTAGAAAGTAAGTGAACTAAAACTTACTAATCTACTTCCTATTTGCATTTAATTTGAAGTTTTGTTTGTAAAATTCATTTTCTAACTGAAAAATAACACTTACGGAATAAGGGTCGTTAACCTTGATAGTTATATACCCTAATGATTTTTCATCTGCATGTTACTTGTATGAAAAATCGTTGATGTCTAAGGTGTAGGAGATAACGACCCTTTTTCTGGGTTTTAAGATTTTTTCCCTAGAATAGAGTCGTCAATGTATTATAGAACCAATTGACGATCCTACTTTGACGACCCTTTTTTATACACTAACGACTCTATATGACCAAAAACTACCTCTCCCTCTCAAAAAATGGAAGGATCGTTATCTTAATTCAGTAGAATCGTCATTGTGTATTTAAGAATCGTCATTTCATATGCCTACATATATGACGATCCTAAGTGTTATATTTTACAGAGAGTTTTGGTTTTAGAGCCATTCTTGTGTAAACAAAACAACATAACGACTCGGAGTGACCTAGCTAAAAAGGGTCGTTAATGTTTATCACACTACCGTAACGATTTTTCATAACCTAGATGTAGTTGCAGGAATTCCCACACTACACCCTTGTTAAGATTCTATATAAATCCACTAGAAATCAACTAAACTTTAAAGATTAAACGACACTTTACTATTCAAATTTCAGAAATGTTTATAGAACTGGAAGAAATCAAGATTATAAATATTCTCTTAAAGTTTCTATCTCCTCAAAGACTCTTCCAACTCTAAAAAATACATCATCATTTTCTGGATCTATCGTGCCCTTTATATAGGGATTTACATAATGGGTGACAACTAAGTTTTCCTCTTATTTCGGATCTATTCTGCGATCTCATCGCGATCTCTACAATATTCTCTATCGCAAGTATGATGATCACCGCAGGATCAACATATTCTTCTTTTATTCCTTTCATCGTCAGTTTCTTTTGGATATTCTGTGACGCTCGTGAAACGTTGTTAAAGTATTGATAGTGACGCTCGCAGAGACGTTGTTAATATCGCAGGAATATCCTTGTAGCGATATTCTGGTCCTACATCTTGCCTCTTCTCATGTCTTTTCTGCGAAGAAGAGAAGATCATGAGAAATTTTTAAAATGCCATAGCTGCTTATCTTTTCAGACTTCTCTGTTCTGACACGTTTCTATGTCCTTCGCCAGCTGTTTTCACGAATTCTTTCTTCCAATAAATTTTTGACACGTCTTCTCTAACCGCTGCGATCTGACCAACCACATCTTTGCATTAATTACCTTCATCTTCTTCGAGAAATTTCTTCTTCTATAAATACTCTTCTCATTCCTTTCCTTTTTCTCTTTTACTTTCTTCTTCTTTCATACTTTCTCTGCAAATTTTATTAGTTCTTCCGCGAATTGCGCTTCTGTTACTGCTGTGATTTATTTCTTTTTTTCAACATTTTCTTTCATTCCCATACTCAAAAATGGTTGCTGCTGGTTCTAAAAACTTGAAGGCCTTTAATGAGATGCGCGAGAAACTCAAAATTAAAGGTTTTAACTTATCTTTAATTCCAGATCAGGATTCTAGATCTGAACTTTCTATTAAATTATTCACTGATGATCAATGTTCTCGCGAAAAAATCTTAGTATCGCTAGGACAACTTGAAGCTGGTCTTCCCATTCCTCTCTATGACCCAGAACTTCCATTATTTTATCAAATAATTTCTGAAGAAAGGTTCTCGCGAGCGGTATATCAACTAGGTGGAGATTGCATCAGATTGATGCTTGAATATGCTTCTCGCGGTGCTAATAAAGGAACTCGCTACCCTGAAGCTCCAAAGAATCTTCCCTTTAAAGATGTCCCCATTGTTCCTGCGGATTATACTGTGGACAACTTCATTGTAAATTATAGTATAGTCCCTATGAAGAGGGATATCACTTGCTGGGGTGTTCGTTTGAAAAAAAAGAAGGTCGCTGGTGATAAAGCTCTTATGCTGGATATTGATTTTCATACATCTACCAATCAAGGTCCTCGCCATTCTAGCGATGACAAGTGGTTCATCTTTCCATTATGTCTTGAAGGTCCCTATATATCTGGTTCTCTCCCATTACCTGCGAATCTCTCAGAGTATGAGCCATGGGTCTTCAATTGGCCTGAAAAATCTAAAGAAGTATATTCTCTCAACTTTTTATATTATTATCATTTACTGTCCTCTTTATATTCTCGCTAACTATTTTGATCTTTCTCAGATTGATAGAATGAAATTTAGCTATCAAACTCTTAGGAAACCTAGCACTTTCTTGGCTCTGAAATCTTTCACGGATGAAGTAAGAAATATCTCTTCATAAACTTTAACAATATATTGTTGCCCCTATTTCTTATCTTCATCTGTGCTCGCAGGAAATCGAAGAGTTAGAACCATTAATACCCGCAAAAACCAAGGAGAAATCTTCAAAAGAGAAATCTGGGAAATCTTCAAAGGAGAAATCTTCTGCTTCTTCTAAGGGAAGGTCTTCTGCCCCTCGCAATGAAGAATCTAGCGATCCTCCACTAAAGAGAAGGAAAACTCAACCTTCTTCTTCTTCAATTCCTCAAGTAATTCCGGAAAATCCAAGTGTTAATCTTGATAAAGATAATAATGACGAGGATTTTAATGTTAGCGGTTTTCCTTCAATAAAGAATTCTTCTTCTTTTGATTCTTCAATGACTCATTTATCCATAATTTTTAGAGATATTTCCCACATCATAACTTCTAATGATGAAGATGAAATTATTGACAAAACATCCCAAGCCCTCGCTAAAGTTTGCAATGCCCCTATTCTGGTGGATAATGATTCCCTCCAAGGAATCTCAAGATCGCTGACTCCCAGTCTCTTGAATTCTCTTGGTGCCTTGGTATGTTTTCATTTTTTTAGTTTGTTTATATATTTTCTCCATCGCTAGATCTTAATTTATATTCTTCTTTCGCAGGTTGGAAGAGCTTTTTTTGCTGTTGCTTCTGATTTAGATAAAAGATGTGCCATCTCTGAAGAGAAAGCTGCTAAACTTTGACAGGATAAACAAAAATTAGAGTCTGAAGTTATTGAGCTTTGCAAGAAAAATAAACAGCTGGAGACTAAAGCTTCAGTTGATAAGAAAAAGATCTTTGATCTTGATAGAGCTAATCAACAACTTTATGGTATGACTGATTTCCTTTCTTTCTTAATTCTTTTTACTCTATCGCAGCTTATTCAAGCGACCACTTTTAACTTGCAGATATTTATGGTCTTACTGACGAGGCTATACTCTTTCAATCTTTCCCTGAACCTATAGATGACCATACTCTTCTTGCCTGTCTTAATAATTCTTTAAGTAATTTCTCAGATGATAAGATTAAATCCCTTTCCATAGATGAACTTAGATCCAAGCTTAATCTCTTAAAGATTGAACACATATTCAATTTAGGTTTAACTGATAAATATAAGCACTTCTATCTTGATTCAAAGAAAGAAATAGATAGATTAAGACAGAAGAATAGTGATCTTATTGACGAGAAAGATCTTGCCATCAAAAAGGGATCCAAGACTTTAGCAGATTTTCATAAAACTCTCCTTGACGTTCAAATGGATAGAGATAAACTTATCCGCGAGAATGAAGATCTTCTTGCGAGGGAGACTCAAGTTCGATCTCATCTCCTTATTAATAGCGATGATGAGTTTGCTTAGGCTGCGAAGGTTCTTGACAATGCCAGGAATGACTTAGGTGTAAATGTTAGCATTCAAGTTGAACAAGCGGCCTTAATTAGAGATATGATTTCTGAAAGAGAAGGTTGTTTGCTGTTCTTCTTCTCGCTAACTTTCTGTTTTTATTACTCTTTTTTACAAAATTTTCTAATTTGTTGTCATATATTCTCGCAGGAGCTGAAAAAAGATATCTTGAAAGAATTGGGAATCTTGAAAATACCGTTGCTGCTCGCAATAAGAAATATTCACGATTGAAGGAGCAATTTGACATTACTACAACGAACTTCAATAGATCTCTCATTGTTGTTCGTAATGATTCCGTTAAGTTGGTCTGCAATGATCATGGAATTTCTCCTTCCATATATCCTGACCTTGCAAAGGAAATTCCCGCAGTAATCCCAAATCTTAACATCTCTGATAGTGAAGCTGAGGATTCTGACGAGGATGAAAATGATAATGATAATGACGAAAATGATAATGATAGTGATGATAATAATGAAAGGGAGAAATCTGGCGATGAAGAGAAGTCTGATAAAGAGGATGGCGATGAATCTAGCTAGTTCTTCTTTTTCCTTTTATCTTCCCTGTATATTTATTTTCTCCTTTCTGTAATCATTGCTGTAAATTTCTCCAATTTTGTGAATTTCTTTTGCTTTTACCTGTATGAATTAGAAAACAGTTCTTTTTCTGCAAGTCAATCAATCAATATAATTATTATTCTTTAATCATCTGCGTGCATTTATCTATGCAATTTTTATATGATAGATGAATAATAATTTCATCATTTTCATGCATTCCCATACTTGCCTCTATTATTCATCTGTAATATAAAAAAAAAATTGATTAAAGATTAGATATTAGTGGTAAATAAAATTTGCTTTAATATTGGCGATCTTATCGCCAGCAATAACTGCGTAAAATCACAATTCTCATAACATCTGCGAGCATTATCGCAGTAATCTTGTGGTCTTATTACGACTTCCTAATTAAAGGTCTTATTTTTCCACACTCTTTCTTTTTGCGACAAAATCGCAGGACGTCTTTACATTTGCATGTATTGACCCATTGATCTTGCCTTATCTTTCTTCTTTGATTGTATTGCGACAATATGACAAGTCTAAGATCTCTCGCGAGATCAAAGCCTCGTGACATTGCCGTCTTGCGATGAAATCGCAGGACGTCTTTACATTTTCATGTAAAAACCCATTGATCTCATCTTAACTTTTGGCTTGTTGCCTCTGTATAATTTACGTCACGTGATAATATGACATGCCTAAATGTTCTTGCGATCATAAATCCCCATGACATTGCCGTCTTAAGACACTTATCATCTCCCTAATGGAGGGTGCCTCCCTTATCTTCCCCCTGGTTTCCCCTTCAAGGAGGGCACATCGGCCATACAAGACTGGCTCCTCCCATCCAAATTTACCAACAACCAGCTGTTTTCACAGCCTCTTGTCCTTTATGCCTATATGGCTTATAGTTACAAGACTGCACCCTAAGTGGGGTTTTCTTCAGGCCAAGTGCATCGTAGCAAAAACTTACCAAGAATGGCAAGGAAGTTTCGTACGCCATTGGCACCCTTGGATCAATCGTGCACCTCGGAGCCTTGGTCATACTTTGCACTTCTTGGAAGAGATTCTCTGTCGTCCAACCAGGGTATAACCATATATAGTTGGAAATCCAAGATCTCTCTCCCGGATAGGTTTTCTTTAACCCCAACATCTGCATGACTCAGGATCCAGCAGCGGTATAACCTTACCCCTGAATCATGTCGAGAGATACCCCCTCCTATGACGCGCTATTAGGTCTTACATTTGCCTCTTGCGAAATTTTATTCGCGAACTAGGGTGCACGCCATAAAGGTTCGTCCCATTTTTTAATCTCTGCGAAATTTTATTCGCGTTTCTCGCGAGTATTGTAACTTTGATAGAATTTCATAACTTTGATCTTCTTTATTTTGGTAAAATCGTGCGATTATTTCAAGCAGAAAATTCTTTTCAATTACATATTCTTCAAACAAATCATTCATAGAATTCTCTAAAGTTCATCATTTTACCTTTCTATTTACTATTTTCTGATTCTGCTTTTCTGCTACGTTTTACTGTTGTTTCTTTTTCTGCGAGACGCTCGCCATCAGCTTTCACATCCTCTTTCCGCTCTATTGTATCAATCATTAACCTTTCACATCTCTGTTGTTGTTTGATTTTGTACTTCCAATTGCTATTCTTTTCAGCTCTTTCTTCGCAAGACTTCATATCAATTTCATAACATTTCTTGCTTTCTCCCCAATCTCCTTTGATAACCCCAACACCTTTAGGATGAGGAAATTTGATACACTGGTGATAAGTAGATGCTACACCTAATATCCCGTGTAACCAAGGTCTTCCTATCAAAGCATTGTAAGGTGATTCGATGTCCACAACACAGAATAAGATTTTTGAAGATATTCCTTTTAACGGTATTTGCATTTCAATTTCCCCCTTTGGTTTGTTAGTTGTACCGTTAAATCCATAGATTTTATACGTTGATGGTATCAAATCTTCATCTCTTCCGCCCATGGATCTATAGGTATGATAGAACAAGATATCAACTGAACTCCCGGTATCTATTAAGACTCTGTTGATGGCCCAAGAGTCTTCAATTTTACCATCATCTTCTTCATCTTATTCTTGCATTTGCTTTGGTTTTATCTCTAACAGTACCACCAATGGGTTGTCATGTTGCTCTCCAAGCTCTGGTATATCTTGCGCGGTGAAAGATAGAGTTTGTTTCTGCCATTCTTCTAATGGCGAGGTTCTCGCTATATTCATTATCTCTCTTCCATCTGTATTTCTTGCGAAGACTCTACTTAAAACATTATCATGGAAATCTTCCATAGTTTTGTATGAATGCATGATGGAGTTACAAAACAAATTCTTTGCTTTAGCCCCCACTTATATCACGAATGTTTCTGCTCCTTTGACAACATTCACTCTGCGAGTTTCTGGTACTGGCGGTAATTGATGAGGTTGTGGATGTCCTACTAGAAAGTGATTTAACTTCCCCTGATTAATCATCCTCAAAATTATCCTCTTTACATTCCTACAATCATTTATTGAATGGCCATGAAAGTGATGGTAAGGACAAAATTCTTGACTTATATTGCTTGGATGTGGTTCTTTTCCCATGTTCCACGGGGATGGTATATTTTCCATCAGAATGATAGCTTCCCAAATTTTTTCTATACTAGCATTAAGAGGTGGCATCTTAATTTCTTCCCATATTATCTTTTGATTTCCTTGCCCTCTAAAGTTATTCTGCCTTTGTCCGACATAAGTTTCATGTGGCTGATCAAGTCTTTGAATCTTATTATTTCCACCGCGGTTGTAATAATTCTTTTCCCTTTCATATTCTTCTTGATCTCGAATGCCCA
Organism: Papaver bracteatum; assembly: GCA_023529315.1. Lineage (NCBI taxonomy): Eukaryota > Viridiplantae > Streptophyta > Magnoliopsida > Ranunculales > Papaveraceae > Papaver > Papaver bracteatum. Next base: position 220,637 of record JAJJWX010002530.1, read on the forward strand.
TCGCTACCAATTTTTGTTGATTATCAATTACTACTTTCTCTTGTTGTTCCTGCGAAGTGCTCGCCACATTATTTATCATTTTAGGGAGAAAACTTCCACTTGCCGCTAGCGAGCTGGTGTTCGCGATCGGGTATGATTCCATCTCATTTTGTTTCTCCTCCAAAGCAATGTATTCTTCTTGTAACTCTCGCAACTCTGTCATGGTGATTGTATTTTTGACTTTGAAAATTTGAATGTACAGCAGATTAGTCGCGAACATTGCATTAATGAAGGATAAGATCAGGTATCTTTCATCTACTCTTCCAGCCATCTCGTTGCACATTGATTTCCACCTTATGGTTAAGTGCTTCAGACTCTCGCCAACTCTCTGTTTTAACCCAAACACATCTTCAATACCCGACCGTGATGAATTGTTTCTAATATACGCTCCTAAAAATGTAGCTTGTAGATGATCAAAAGAAGTTATGGTATTTTTTGGTCATCCCTCGAACCATTTCAACGCCTCGCCAGTTAAGCTGGATGCAAAATATTTGCATAACACAGCATCATGATTCTCCCACTGTAGCATACATCTAACATAAGCTTTGATATATTGAACAACACAAGTAGTCCCATCAAAAATGCTGGTTAATGCTGGTAGATTGCATTTTGGAGGTATCCCTCTTAACTGTACTTCTTGAGTAAATGGAGTCCTCGCAGCTTCTTCAATAGCTTCATCAAGTTTCCTTCTACCTCCTTCTCTTCTATTATTTATCATTCCTCGCATTTCTGCTGATTCTCTCAAAATTTGCTCATTCTCAACTGAGTTTTGTTCCATTGGCCTCTTTAATGATGTTTCCATTCTCCTGCGTTCTTTCCTTTCTTGTCTTGCGAGATTTTGTGTATCTCCTTCTTCATCATCATCTCGTCTTTCTCTGTGATTTTCTCTTTCATCTTCTTCTCTGCGAATTTCTTCATTTCTCCTCATTTCTCTTCGCTGTCTCTATATTCTCCTATGTATCCTATCATACTCCTCTTGAATATTACCATTGTAGCGATTTTGCGTACGTCTACTTTCTCGATTTTCATGATTATTTTGTCGCACTACTTCTTGAAATTCATGTTCTTCTACTTCTGCCCTTAATCTTTCCATCTCGCGAGCTAAACGTGCTTGTTCAGCGTAATGTCTCTCAATTTCTTCTTCAATCATTCTTTGATTTCTTTGATTCTCTCGCCCATGCAATATCCTCCTACCTTCTTCTGAATTTTATTCTTCAATTTGGTTGTTTTTTCCCTCTTGATTTCTATTATCACGCGGATTATAGCGATCACCAATTATCTCTTCTTCTCTATGACGTTGTTCTCCATTTAAATTTTGCACTTCTTCTCTAACATTTATCATTGGGGAATTTTGCCTTGGTTCTTCTCTGAATGATCGTGAATTTGATCTAACAGTACTTCTTGACCTCCTTCTTTGTAACCTCAAATTCTCCATTCTTAGTTCATGATTTTGTCTTGTTAAATTCGCACGCTCTTCTGCCTCTAATCTCCTTTCTTCCTGTATTCTTTGTCTCAAATCATCTACTATCTCATTTTCACGTCCTTCATGAATTAATCCTCCAACCATTTCTCGATTTCTTTCTCCTTCTTCTTCATTTCATAATTGTCGATTTTCTGCTTCTTCCATCGAATCCGACCTCCAAGTATGCACACTCACTCTATCATAATCCACATTCCTATCTCGTGTTTGTGTTTGTTGATTCGGTTATTGGATTGAACTTTCAGCTTCATTTCTTATTTTATTTCTCCCTGATCTTATCCTTAAAGATTCTTCCAATTCACCTGTTCTCTCACCTGCAAGTCTTTTACTTCTCCTCATAGTTATCGGTGGTTCTGATGTATTTCTTCTTCTTCTAGCCATTTCTTCAAATCTAACAATTTCTTCAAATCTTCAAGTTATAATTTGGGATTTGTTAACTTGATTCTCCCTGTTCCTGGGCGCCAAAATGTAGTTGCAGGAATTCCCACACTACACCCTTGTTAAGATTCTAGAAATCAACTAAACTTTAAAGATTAAACGACACTTTACTATTCAAATTTCAGAAATGTTTATAGAATTGGAAGAAATCAAGATTACAAATATTCTCTTAAAGTTTCTCTCTCCTCAAAGACTCTTCCAACTCTAAAAAATACATCATCATTTTCTGGATCTATCGTGCCCTTTATATAGGGATTTACATAATGAGTGACAGCTGAGTTTTCCTCTTATTTCGTATCTATTCTGCGATCTCATCGCGATCTCTACAATATTCTCTATCGCAAGTATGATGATCACCGCAGGATCAACATATTTTTCTTTTATTCTTTCATCGTCAGTTTCTTTTGGATATTCTGTGATGCTCGTGAAACGTTGTTAAAGTATTGATAGTGACGCTCGCAGAGACGTTGTTAATATCGCAGGAATATCCTTGTAGCGATATTCTGGTCCTACACTAGAAAAGTTGCAGGTTTGAGTCGTCATTGGTAGTGTCAATAAAGTGATGACATTAGAGAGTCGTTTGGGAATACTCCCCCCCCCCCAACTATGACGACCCTTACACTGAGTTGTTCCATAGTGTGGATGATTTGACCACTTGGAGCAACAAATAGACAAATCGAAGGATATAAGATGTTTACCTGATTTTTTTGAGCTTCACCAACATCATTTCCTCTAGAATCACTCATTTCAAATAACCCTAATTTCCCCCCCCAAAAACTCAACTTCTCCTTCTCCACAACACAAAAACACAATTTTTATTTTTTTATTTTTTTTCCCTTAAATATGATTTTAATTTAACTAAACTAACTAGTACAACCGTTGCCACAGTAGGAGGGCCGACCGAAGAAAAATCTGAAGATGGTGTTTGTTTGCGACTACTTTTTCCCCGTTTCAGAAAAAGTGATACTTTTGCTCCGTTTCGGGAAAGGGATACCTTTGCTCCGTTTCGGGAAAGTGATACTTTCGTCCCGTTACAGAAAAAGTGATACTTTCGCTCCGTTTCAAAAACGGAGGGAAAATATCACTTTTTTCTGAAATGCAGCGAAAGTATCACTTTCCCGAAACGGAGCAAAAGTATCGCTTTTCCTAAAACGGAGTGAAAGTATCACTTTTCTTGAAACGGAATGTGAAAATATCACTTTTCCAGAAACCGAATTTGAAAATATCACTTTTCCAGAAACGGAAAATTAGTCGATCCATAAACCAAAATATGGTTGCATGAAGTGTTATGCATCCTTTATGGTGGTTTGCATAATGACTATGCATTCAATTTTCTAAAATTGTGCCTAAAGTGAAAATATCACTTTTCTTAAAATGGAGGAAGTATTTTTTTTTTGAAGCATGTAGCATACGTTTTATTATTTGCAATGGAAAATTAGTTGATGTATAAACCAAAATATGGATGCATAATGTGTTATGCATCCTTTGTGGTGGTTTGTATAATGGTTATGCATTCAATTTTCAAAAAATGTGTCTAAAGGAATTATCACCTCCGAATTTTTCGTAAAAATTCTAAATTTGATATTGTTGTTTGTACTCGTTCCGTAGGTTTTTTTATAAGCTTTTCAACGAGACAAAATTTGTAAAATTCCAAGGCACAAATTTTTAGATATGTTATATTAAAGTTTACATTCCAATTATACCCCTAAAAAATAGGATACACAAGAAATTATAGTAATTGGACTAAAAGGAAGGCACAATTTTGTCTAGTGAAAAAGTAACCATGGATACGAAAATTTCCAATCTTTTTATCAAATTGAACATTTGTGTTACTCTTCATTTTACAAAAAAGTGGTCATAAAAGGGATTCCCTCCCTTCGGGCCCTCCGGTCGGACAGCCCAATTAACAACCTAATTAACTTAATTAACACTAATGACTTAGGAGTAGTTTAGCCATTTCAAAAAAATTGGGATAAGAGATAATCCAAAATTGCTATTTCATGTCCCTTTTATCCTATAGTGCAGGGCCCCTAATTGTTTTCTGGGGCCCAACTAAACGAGGAAAATATAGTGACCAATAGTTCACAATATTCTCACTCTACGCCGTATGGTGCATGAGCAATCACATAAACTTTATTTGTCATGTAATTTTCAACATGTATAGGTTTCAACTGCCAGACAATGTTTCATACTCCTATAAGAACTATTTGAATTTAAGTACATATTTGCATAAGGGTTTTAGAAGTAAAGTTTGGAGAAAAAAAAAGAGAGGGTGAAATGATCATAAATTCAAGCTACATATGAGATATTGGAGAAAACTAAACAATCAACTCTTAAGTGTTATGATACAACTTTGATTAAGCCCGAGTGAACTTTGATTAATTTCCGATTCTACTATGTGGTGGTGATTATGAAGTGAGGAGTGTTTTTGGGAACTCAAAAATAAAAGAGAGAGAGAGGAGAAAAACGATATGTGAGAGAGGAGATGGTCGGTCAACAACCTCGAGAGTTTATGCAACTAATTCAGATTTTTGTTATAGGGAGGGCTGATTTGTTTAGGGGGAAAACTGATATTTTGAGATATGTATAGGGGGAACAATTTACTGAAATTGACTTTCACAAATTATTTTTTGTTAACACATTATCCTCCGACCAATTTCTATATCCAAGATCATGAGCTTCACTGTAACAGCCAACAAAATAATCATTCACCCAAAGAACGATTTAGTTAGACAGGAATGAATGTATCAATTACACACAAACAAGCACTATTCGAATGAGGGAACAAACAAGATGAAAAAAAAGAGAGCAAAAGCTGTTGAACTCTTGGTTATCTCTGCTAAGTTAAATTCTAATCATGATTATGTATTTCAATTTTTGTGGCATTATTATTTAAGATTCTCTATCAAAGATACTTCTAGAGCTTCTAACTGTTACCAAAGAACACTCATTTTTAATCTTGGTGATTTTGAAGATGGGGTTTGTAAATTATTTGCTTTTTTTCTTCGTTTAATTAAAAGTAATCTCATGAGAAAGTTATGAATTCTTAGTATTTTGTTTTATTGGAAGCAATTTGTGATTTGTTAAGTGAAGGAAGAAAACAAAAATCGGAGGTTTTTGTTTGTTGTGATGTCTCAGAGGAGTCACCAAGCGCCTTCTAGGCGTATCACCGATTAGGATACTTGCTGGTAGTGTTTCTTTACGAATACAAAACTTCCTTTTTTGGGTTTACGTATGTGTAGATTTTGTTTTGTTTATGGTGAAAGCTTTGCGGAGGAAAGAATGACAGGGTTCATGGGTTCAATCACAAAAATGGTTTAGGTTAATCATATTCATACAATAATTGGAAATTTGGAGTATACAAGGGGGAAAGACATTTTTTTACTCCTCCCCTTAAGGCTTAAATGAGTTAAAGTCAAAACAAATATAATGTAGTCAAACAATTTTAGCTTTCTCCCTAAATGAATTAGCTTTCCCTATATCAAAAATCCTAATTCATGCTATCGATAAGAAAGTTTATGTGAAAGAACCAAAGATATATTATTTGTCATGGGCTTATTTAGGGATATGGAGCATACATTGGGTTGGATCATTATAAGTTCCCGCATTTTTTCTTGGAAATTAGGGGGACCCAAAATAAATAATATTCTCATTGTCAGGCCCACAATTAATTTTGGGTACTGTGACACCCATAATTATTTCCATGACACCCAAAATTATCCGAAATTAATAAGAATCAATATATAACTCGTTATGCATACTATGTTTTCAAGCATAACTCGTTATGCAACCTAATTTTTCAGGGGAATAATTGGCAACACAACTTGGATATAACATATCTAAAAATCCGCGCCTTAGAATTTTACCAATTTTATATCGTTGGAAATCTTTTATAGAGAGCTACGCAATGAGTGCAAACAAGAATATCAAATTTTTGTTTTTCACGAAAAAATCGGAGGTGATCATCATTTTAGGCAAAATTTTCGAAAATTTGATACATAACCATTATGCAGCCACCAAAAAAGATGCATAACATATTCTGCAGACGCATAACGAATTATGCAACCATTTTCTCGACTGCATAACAAAGTTATGCATCTATAACAAGTTATGTAGCCATTGTTTTGGTTGATTTTAGTGCGTACATAAAAAAATTGATGCATAATGCATTATAAAACCATATTTTCGGATGCATAACAGGTTATGCATATATTTTCTCGATGCATAAAAAGATTGTGCAACAATTTTCCCGATGCATTATGCATTATGCAGCCATATTTTCGGATGCATAACAGGTTATGCATTTATTTTCGTGACTGCATAACATGTAATGCAGATATTATCGTAGGTGCATGACAAGTTATGCAAGCTTATTTTTTGTTGGTTTCAATACTAAGAAAAAATTAACTGCATAACGTGTTATGCAACCGTTTTCTGAACTGCATAACAAGTTATGCAAAAAAAATAAATAAAAAAATAAAAAAAATCTGTAGAACGTGTTATGCAACCAATTTTGAGAATGCGTAACAAGTTATGCAACAAATTTGTAGATGCATAACCTGTTATGCATCATTATTAACACATTCATTTTCTTTTAAATGCACGTCACACGCACACCAAACCCATTTACACTTCCATCTCCTTGGCCTTGCCACTGCAGCATGCTTTTAGCTCCACTTTATTTTAAATGCGTAACCCATTGAAACCAACATCAACACCACCATTGACTAATTTATGAAAAAGTCATTTTATCGAACAACTGGTGTGTGTCTGGCAAACAAGCCTTCACTCACACTAGAGCTAACTATTAATTTTGGACACCCAATTGTTGTTCCTCATCAGATATACACATGAAACTCTTGGTTAAAACGAAAAACAATGTCTAACAGGCAGGTGCTAATTCATAATACTAACAGACTATTGAATCAACAAATTTGTAGATGGATTGGTCTCTTTTCTGAACAACCCCATACATGCCTCAGAATCATATGGTGTTCATACCTTCCCACTAAATTTTGGTACGGAGATAATCACATTTCTCATAAAAGGGGGGAGAAAACGAATTTTGACGATACCTAGAGATGAGAAATTTCATTCAAAATCAAATGAAAAAAAAAGAATATGTTGATGATAAAGCAAAGAAAATTAGATGCAATCTTATCCTTCTTTTGTGCTTACTGGAGAATATTTAATCGCCTTTTCTTGACAGGAATGTATATATGATCCTTGTGATTCCTATGAATTTGAAGACACCAACTCATGAATATGTTCCTTTTCCCATTTAATCTCATAATCATGAAACCCATCACTTCAATCAAACCCCAACTCATGAATCTGTTCACTATTATTCACAGTACCAGCAATCATATAATTAGTATGTACAATCCCCTATTATTCCCTAAGAACTCAAAATGAATCGCATCTTGTGATTTATCACCTTCTAATCAAGATAAATAAAGATTGAAATTCAAACCGTTTGTATTGCCATCATGACATTTGATATTAGCTCCAAATGTACCGTATTAGTAGCGATTCTTTGTTCTCCATCTTCATCCACATAGGGCAACCCAAATTAGGCTAAAACCACCATGTTTCTGTTTTTCCAGAGAAAATCCTTAAATGGGTTTGTAAAACAAGGTTTGATAATCATAGATCTACAGCTAAAACTTGTTTTCATTGAAGAAATTTCAGATTTTTATGAAATCAGATCGGATTTGGATATGGAGGAGAAATAGAGAAGAAGAAGAAAGAAGAAGAGGACAATTTCAATAATTTTGGGTCAGGGAATAATTTTTTCTTAAAAACTGGGTGCGCGCCTTTAGATTTCTGGTCGTGGGTTTCACAGTGGGAGAAATTGGAAAAATAGGTCTCCCTCTAGTTTTCACTTTTTTCTTTGTTTTTGTTTTTGGTTTCTTTTTAAATCATGCATGGGTGTATAATGCTACTGACTCTGATTAAATCCACACAATATGTTACTCTTTATTTTCAAGATTCTACATTAGTATTTAGGGGTTAGATTTTGGTATACACAACAATTTCACGATTCTTCACAACTAAAACGAGTACAAGTTGAAAGCATGCAGTTGCGAGTTTTCGACTCAAATGTGACCTGTATACCACTCTTTGTTCTCCTTTCGTTCAACTTGTTCTGGTCTCAAATTTGACTCGAGTTTCCGATTAAAATTTCAACTTAAAGATTAGGTGAAATCAGAGAAAAATAATAGTAAAAATCAAAAAAATATTACGATTTTTTTTTGAAAATAATTAAATTATTGAATTATAAAAATTCATCGCTAAGGCTCCTGTCGAGTTTTCTCAGTCGTCCAATAACTTGGCTTATCCATTTTTTCTTCTGACTCAAAAGATAAAGTTTATTGGAAAAAAAGTCACATCGTAATAAGCCGAAAAATTGAAATAGAGATACAAGCATGAATTCAATCACATATTCTAAGGATCCTAACAACATTCTGCGTTTCAAAGGAAATGAACTCAGCTTTGCTAAAAAAAAATGTGGCGGTGATTTGGTTTGGAGAAAGATGCGCTGTGGAGGAAGATTATGGTTGAGGAATTTGGTGAAACACCTACCGGCCGGTTGAGAAACTCTCTAACCCAAAGAATCAAAAGGTGGTAGTTTGTGGTTTAACATTTACAAAGAGCTTGAAGATTTTAATAGAAACATAAGATTCAAAATTGGCGGGGGAAATGAAACTAGATTTTAAGATGTTTGGCTTGGTGATGGAAAACTATGCGATATGTTTCCTTTGACATTTGGATCCTCAAAACCCAAAGAATTTATGGTGGCGAGTATGTATGAAGTTAGGGAAGGTGTTGTAAGATGAAAATTTATGTCTTGACAAAGATATTCTCTAAATATCTCAAGAGAAGTCTTAACTATATCAAATCTTCTTTCTTTTATCTCCATTCAAGAAGATGTGATGGATACCGGAATATGGGTTAGAAGTGATCATGGTCAATATACGGTCAATGGTGGAATTAGAGAAGAAGGGGATCAAGGTGAGCATCCGACCAATATTGTGTGGAGCCATGAGTACCCTCATAAAATCAATTTCTTTCTTTGGCTTCTCTCTCATGATCGGGTAATGACGGCGGATAAACTTTTAAGAAGAGGTATGGATGTCTCTAGTGAATGTCGTTTTTGTGAAGAAGATAATGAATTGAGGTCGTATTTGCTCTCTGAATGCTGGAGAATCCGGAGAATATGGGATAATAGTGTTGAAGGGTGCCATTTTAGATGGACATATGACCCTACTGTCACTACATCTATAAAAACTTGGAAGTTTAATTGGAGAGATGAAAGGCTTAATCGCGAATATGGAATAACATCTCGGTTGCTATATGGAGGTGCATATGGAAAGAGCGAAATGCAAGAATCTTTGACAATAAAAAAGAAAAGCTTCACAAGCCTCATTAGAGATATCAAATTACAAGCTTTCTTTTGGGCCAAATCAAATATAAGGATGTTAGGGCTCACGATAAATACGGTGATCTCTTTATGGGATTTATTATAACGGCCTCTGTAATTTGTGTGTGTGTTTTATCTTGGATAGCCGAATCCCCTTTCGATTTTCCTTTTTGTTCGGTTGTAATCACTGGGTTGAGGTACCCTCTTAAATGACTCTTTTTAATGAATCTTCTATTTGACCGATGAAAAGAAAAAAAAGAAAAATTTCGCCTCCTGGTTATGCAAAATACGTTTGCAAGGCATCAAAAATTTTAGAACCCCATTAACCAGTTGAAAATAAATTTTTTTACACTGTGGAGTTTTTCTTTCTATTCCATTCCCCATTCCTTGACTGTTTTCCTGACACAGTCTTGAAAAACACAGTTCAAATTGTAAATTTAGTATATTATATCCATCCACTTGAATAAAATAAAGGTTAAGACTTAAGAGCGTCTGCAGTGGACGACCAAGAGTAAAAATTTGGTCTGCAGCAGAGGCGTAGTGGGACGGAGTAAAGACTAAATCGAAGACCATACCAAATTTCCAGACCAAATTTGGTCTGCGACCAAGACTAAACTTAAATTTAGTCGGGAGTTTATATAAACTGCGCTTCTCAACATGCGTTTGTAAAGTCTCCGCTTGACGTCAAGCGTTGGTAATGTCTGCGTCCCGCACTCGGGCGTAGATAAAAAGTACGCCCCAACTGGGCATTTGTATAACGTGCGCTTCATCGGGCGTAGGTGAACATAACGCCTCTCATGGGGCGTACATATAATGTGCGCGCGGGTCAGGATGTTTTATAGTCCACGCCTATTGAGAGGCGTTATTATAGTTTACGCCCACTAAGAGGCGTTGATAAACTCCACGCCTACTGAGAGGCGTTGATAAAGACCACGCCTACTAAGAGGCGTTGATAAAGTTAACGCATCATTTTTTTTTTGGTGGTTGAGCTTCAGATACAGAACATGGAGATAGTAATGGTTTGCTGCCATTGACGAGCAGAGAAGGGAGAAGTATGTCCGAGTTTGAGAAGGAAATGGAGAAGTTGGACGGTGTACTCAAGCTTGGCAGTGAAGACGATGGCCATTGATGGTTTTTCTCGAGTTTGTTGGTTGCGGCCAGGGGAAGAGATGGAGCTGCAGATAATGGCAACAATGAAAGAAAAGTAGAGCGTCGAGAAGAACCGGACTTGGGTACTGGCTTAGAGCTTACGGTGTTGATGAAGCTCGAGAATGGATGGAGTTGTGAGAAGTGATGAGAACTCGAGAACATGCAGTTGAATGAGACTCTATAATGGACTTGATGGTTTCTGCCGTTGGTTAACAGGGAAGTGATGAGACAGAGTGTCGGAGTTTGAATGTTTGGCGGTAGTGTTTGATGCAGCTGGGGTTAAATGAAGGAGACAGCTCGAGTTAGTGGAAGTGAAGAAAAGGAGCTAGTAATGTTCAACTTAAGCTTAAAATGGAGTTGATAGTTTGGTTGTTGAATATGGAAGAAATTGACGATGTTGCCGTAGTAGTGATGAAGCTGTATGGGTTGGAAGTGACGACAAGTCGAGTATGGAAGCATAGTTAGCATGATGAACGTAATATAAACAAATTAAAAACCAACAAATTTAAAAAAATAACATAACCCAGGCGTTAAGTATATGAACGCCCCATGAGGCGTTGAGTTTATATGCGCTTGACATTAAGCGTTGAGTATACCTGCGCCTAACCAGGCGTTTGGTTAAGTGAACGTGCCATATCCAGGCGTTGAGTTTACGTGCGCCCGTCGTCAAGCGTATTCTATAACACCGCACCACGTCGCGCGTTATCTTTATCCACGCTAGAACGGGGCACAATTTATATCAACGCTCACATAACAGGCGTAGAGTATATGTACGCTTGACAAAATTAGTCGTCCACCACTACGTCTAAACCCATACTAAACCCATTTATGGTCTTTTTTTTTAGTCTTTGGTCGTGAGGTTTACTCGCCCCGCTGCAGACGCTCTAAGAGCTTACGATACAATTAAAAAGACCAGAAAACTTAGGACCGGTGCATAAACTAGCGCTTTCTGTGTATAAATGACTGCAAATATAGTAATATAAACCTATGTTGGTTCATTCTCAGAAACTGCAAAACTCGTGGTTAATTAATGACTCTGCTTTCCGGATGGTATGACAAATCTAGCTAGGATTCATGTTGATGGTGAAGTATCCGTGCATTACATTAATACATCGCGGTGAAGTTTATGCAGCTGGAGCATAGTCATAACCACTATCATCATCATCATCACTATCATCATTTTCCATAGATGCCGCAGGTGCATAATCATAACCAGTATCATCATCATCATCGCTATCTGCATCGACTAATTGTACTATTGATGCAGCTGGTGTATAATCATAACCGTAATCATCATTGCAAGCTACATTCCTTCTTAACTTCATCAACGACAACATTGATATGGCTGCCATAAGTTCAGTAGATTAAGTAAAACAACGGTTCAATCTGGAAAGGCTAAGAGAAGGAGATCAGAATTAATGATAAGTGTTTGAGTTTGTTTTTGTTAAACGATGATTGTGAATGGAACATACATCACAATGCAGCTCGGTATATATACCCTAAGGATGATGCTTAGCTGGTTGTAGCACAAGCATAACACAAGAGAAGTGTGTAGCATTCTTGGAAATGTGCGTTTAGATACAATTGACCATATACCTGGCATGCCACGTAGTATTCCAAGTAAAAAGCTAAAATGGCAGGTACACTAAAACGCCCTACATGGCCAGTGTCACGTTTCGATGACTAACTATATAGCAAGTAGCAATGGCTCTATACCTTTTGGCATTAGGCCGGAGCCGGGGACAATATTAAGAAAGTAAGTAAAGAGGTTGTCTGATATTTTGAGAGAGAGATAAGAGAAAGGGGGAAGGCATATATGATGTTAGTGGATGCCTTCAAAAAGCAATTCACGGTTCTTGTTTGTTGCCAAGTTTGGTCTTTGGTGAGTACATAGTGTTGACATAAATATGCCCGTGCCTAGTTGATGGGGACTTCATGATTTTGTGCCATCTCTTTTACAGTACAGATATCACTTTGTGCCATCTCTTTTACAGTAGATATCACATTGGTATATCATCCTCGCCAGCAGCTGAAATTTGGATCTCCTTTTTACAATATGTGTTGAATAAAAAGTGTTGTTGAGTAGTTGGTCAAATAGTTCATAATGTTTTTAAATTACGAAGGGTCAAGGGTTGATTTGTGGCACTAAGTAAATTCCGAACACCAACACATATTTAAAGTCACGTGACAATATTTGAGTGACAATGGATGATCGTGGGTTATATTTTCCTTCTTTTTGCTCATGATTTAGAGTGTGGAGTTAGGGTTCGATGACAAATATTTACTTTGAAAGGCAGTTTTTGGTTGAAGTAATGGGCGGGTGTTATTATAGTACAGTAGTAAAGTTATTGGGTGACGATATCAGTGATCTGAGTTTGAAATTCGTCAACACCAAATTTTATACCAATAAAAACAAAAACCAAAAAAAGAAGATTTGGAGTAACGGGATTTTTTTTTGAAGTAACGGATAACTTTTAGATTTAGGACGTATTTTAACTCACTTAGTATTCCGAACCAATTTTGAGCCACTATCAATAACTTAGTATGTTTCAGGTCACGAGGCAAATATTTGAATCACACGGGTATTTTTCTGATACCCGTAGATATAACTTGAAATAAACTAACATACAGATTCATTAAGTTCAGCTTCATTAGAGTGTTCATCATAGGGTTTGCCTTTATAAGTACTGATAGATATTTTGGGTTTGAAAATAGTATTAACCCTTAAGGGGAAGAAAAGGTAATACACATATAGAAAAGAGTGCATTCTGATTTAGAAAGTAGTACACCGTCGAAATTTCATTGAAAAAGATTCACTTTTAAGTTTTACACGGACACTATTTATAGTAATCAGTGTTCTGAAAATCGGCCCGGCCCGGCCGGTCAGCCCAGTAAACCCGTGGCTCAGTCACTTTTCTAGGCTGGTTTGTTACTGACCCATCAAACTTACAGAAAACCGTCTTATTTAATGAGAACCGGTGACCCGTGATCCACCGAACCAATACGAGTTGACACGTGATCCAGTCATTGTTAACCATTAGGTTCCTTTCGAAGAAAATAGTTTTTTCTTCAAAAACTTATTGTGAGAATGAAGGGGTTTGATAGTAATCAGTGTTCTGAAAATCGGACCGGCCCGGCCAGTCAGCCCAGTAAACCCGTGACTTAGTCACTTTTCTAGGCTGGTTTGTTACTGACCCATCAAACTTACAGAAAACCGTCTTCTTTAATGAGAACCGGTGACCCGTGATCCACCGAACCAATTCGAGTTGACCCGTGATCCAGTCATTGTTAACCATTAGGTTCCTTTCGAAGAAACTAGTTTTTTGAAGAAAAAAACTTATTGTGAGAATGAAGGGGTTTGATAGTAATCAGTGTTCTGAAAATGTGAGATAAACCCGTGACTTAGTCACTTTTCTAGGCTGGTTTGTTACTGACCCATCAAACTTACAGAAAACCGTCTTCTTTAATGAGAACCGGTGACCCGTGATCCACCGAACCAATTCGAGTTGACCCGTGATCCAGTCATTGTTAACCATTAGGTTCCTTTCGAAGAAACTAGTTTTTTCTTCAAAAAAATATTTCAAAAAGTTATTGTGAGAATGAAGGGGTTTGATACCACAACCTCCTGATCGTTTAAGTTACCCCTGACCACTGAGCTAGCAGCTCTTTGATGATAATAAACATAGGGTCTTAGATATATACATGACCCAGTGAACCCGGGTTGAACCACTGGTTGACCCATTTGACCCTGGCCCGGTAATTTTTCCGGTTTGACGCCCGGGCCGGTTTTCAGAACATTGATAGTAATCATAAATTCTCTGATGTCATATACGTGTACTATCTTGATTGCTCTCTCAATCTAGTACATCTGATCCCACCCGTGTCCTTGCTGATATCCTTTTTTTTTCCGGCACTCATTTAACGGATATTGGACAACCTTATTTGGGACCCACTTCTTTGGCGCGTACTCTTTTTCACGTGAAAGCCTTGTCTTTATCCAAATCCAAATCCAAATCCAGAGTCTTTTCCAGTAGCAAGTACCGGGTCGACTAGAGAAAATCTCATAAAAGTAGCACATGGTTTTTATCCAACTTGCACTACAACCTTGTCTTTATCCATCATTCAAAATCTTCCTGCGTGGATCAGGTCCATGTGTTTTGCTTGATCTCCCCATCTTACATGCTCCGCACGCGACCAAGGATGATATCACTTCTGGCTTTCGCTCTTCTCTGTCTTCCTTCATCTCCCCCTCGTACATGCTCCTTCAATTTTTGTATCTCCTCCTCCGTGCACGTTGACCCGGTCACGCCAAAGCTTTACTCGTTCGTTCACTTCATTCACTATCTTTCCCTCCGTCCCAAATTAATTGAGCTATTTGTAGTTTGCACAATTATTAAGGCAAGGAGAAAAGGGAAGTATATATGTTTAATTATTTTTTACAATTATACCCTTATGGATGATAACTATTAAAACTTAAAAATGATTTATCTCTTAAATTATACCACGATTTTTCCTAAACTTTATACCATTGAAAAGCATTTTAAAACACTTACATAACGAATATAAACATGACTATCAAATTATACATATTTCTTATAGTAACAATAATCAATTAAAAGGGTAGTTTTAGAAATATGCCCTTGATTAGTGAGATATAGCTCACTTATTTGTGGGATAAAATTTAAAACCAATTAGCTCAATTAATTTGGGATGGAGGGAGTAGTTTCCTTGGTATCTTAGTTTGTTCTAGGGTGAAATTCCTATTTTACCCTTCTCTTAATTTTAGGGTATCTACACGGTCACAATGATAGATTTTGGATCATAATTAAGTAAATCTAGCTAGTAGATTGTGGATAACAATGTGTAAGAGTGAAATTGAAACAACAAAACACCTTCTTTTTAATTGCTCTTATGCTCAATCAATTTGGAACTCTTCCCCTAATCCTATCTCTTTAAACCTAGATACCTCAAGCACAATTCTAGAGCTTTGTAAAGTTTGGATGACCAATCCTAGGAAAGACATTTCCTTAGAACTTTTACTTACTAAAATGTGGTTTATTTGGAAGGAAAGATGTGATAAAATCTTTGAGAACAAAACTAAAAATAGTATTGTTATAACCTTGAAAATACAGAAACATATTGAATTCTGGTCTACAAAAAAAAAGCAAACCTACTAAACTAAAATAAAAAAAGAATCACAATCCTAAATGGAAAGCTCCAAGTTCTGGTACTCTAAAGTTTAATGTAGATGCTTCTTGGATATCAGAATCATTACCATCTACTTATGCTTTTATCTTGAGAAATGAAACAGGAAATTGTGAAGGAGGAAGAGCATGACATGCAGCATGCCTCGACCCACAAGAGGCAGAGGTTATAGGAATCTTGCAGATAACAGTTTGGGCCAAGGAGAAACAGATTCAAAATTTCAGTATTGTGGGAGACTGTGAAAGCCTCTTCAATTATATCAATGGACACAATGCAGACATCTCTTGGCGTGCTAAAGCATGTATGGAGGAAGCAAACATATTAGCTCATCCCTGCACCAATTTTTTGGGTTTTGTCTTTGTTCCTAGACTAGGAAATCAAGTGGCGGATATCTTATCTAAGTTTATTAGAAATGTGAACTCATCTGTTGAATGGGGAACCTACCCTCCAGTTTGTAGAATTAAACAACTCTTAGTAGATAAATCTAATATTGGGAACCCTTTTTTTTTTTGATCGATAAAGAGGAAATTCATCGAAAATGAGGTACTTAAGAGGGGTACCTCAACCCAATGAAAACAAACAAGAGCAACAATAAAAGGGAGCGAAAAGGGAATCGACAACCCAAAACAAAACCAAACCAAGATTACGAAGGACGGAATAAAGAGTCACAAAGTGTTATCACCGTATTCGCCGTTAGACCTAACATCCTTGTGTTCGACTCCGCCCAAAAGAACACTTGGAGTTTAACATTTCCTTTTTACTTTCGAAGACTCTTGCATTTCGCTCATTCCATATATACCACCATATTGCAATCGGGGTATTATTCCATATTCTACTAAGTCTTTCATCTCCCCAATTAAACTTCCAAGATTTCACCGTTGTGGTGACATTTGATTAGATGGCTCTACTTCTTTTGTAGCCTCGACTCTTTCCTAATCCCAGTCTCTTAATGCAATATCTCATTTACAAAAAAAAAAAAAAAAAAAAAAAATGTGGATAACAATTAATAGTGAATTTCACCTCACATTATGGATTTTAATTGCAAATTTGGGCTAAGGTCTAGAGTTTGAGGCGTAATACAAATTTTGGACACATGATTTTTTTGGGGTCACGAAGCGAACTTGGACCTAATACCTATTTTTGTCTCGCATTCAATAAATACTTTCGACCACTAGGCAAATCAAAAGCGACTTTTAGGTCTCTTATCGGATTTTTATTGCACAATAAGGGGGCAGACTTGTAAATTTTGGTTACAATATCAGGCCGGCGAGTTTTGGGCCATTATTAGGTTTTTGGTCAACGTGCACATTTTAAGTCGTGTAGTAGATTTTGGGTCACACCGGCAGTTATCTCCTTGGTTTTTTGTTTAATCTCATTGTGTACTACTGTACTGTTCTTTATTTCTTGAAAATTTGTACTGCTAGCTGTACTACGTAATTAACTTTCTTAAAAGTTTTACGTGATTCTCTAACACTTTCTTTCACTCTCCCTCGCAACTTTAGATTAATCATGAAGATCCCAAGCAATTTTTTCATTTTTGGGTCACAATGCAAAACTTTGGTCAAGGAATAATACTGGCAGAGATTGAGGCAAAATCTAGGTCATGTGGTAGCTTTTAGATGAATCACTAGGTAGAGTTTCTTAGATTTTGGATGGTCACAGACTCGCCAAATTTTAGGTCATAACTAATGCAGGTCTTGCCTTCGGTTATGGGCCGTATAGATGATCTGGTCTGCCAGGTCTTTTGGTTGATTAAACTGCATTCTTTCATGGAGATTTAGGAGATTCAACTAAATTGTTCTTTTACGATTGATCTTTTCTCTCAAAACAACTCATGGCTTATCAGTCGCATACTTCCTTATAGAGCGTCCACAATCATAGACTAACCTAAAACCAAAAACTATACAAAAAACTTTTTTTTTTTTTTTATTTGAGTGGTGTTTCAAAACAATAGGTAGAGACTAAAACTAAACATGGGGCGGATCTTCATACAACGCTTGAAAAATAAATAAAAAATAAATGAAAACTGCATGGGGCGGACAAGAAAGCATGAGCCCCATTGGGGCGTATTTTCAAAGTGCGCCCAATGTGGCGAAGATTCAAAGTGCGCCCCATGGGGCGAACGTTTAATATACATTTGTATTACGCCTGGTTGCGGCGCGGACATTTGGTTTACGCCTGGTTGCGGCGCGGATATTTGGTTTACGTCTGTCATCAGGCGCACTTTGAAATTCCGCCCGACTATAATCAGTTTTAGTCAAGACTCTCGACCAAATTTAGTCGAGATTTCACTCTCTCTCCAACTAAAACCAAATATTTGGTTTTAATCCAGCCCCACTGCGATTGGTTTTCTCGACTATATGGGGTTTAGTCGAGTTTCTAGTCCATGACTGTGGACGCTCTTGTAGCCTTAACTAAACTTGATGATGATCTCAAAGCTCACCAACACCTAGCAGAACATTAATAACCTCTGAAAAACCTATCATTCGATCGAGTGATCCAATTTTCATCTTCTTTATTTGTCATTTAGCCAGGTAGGGTTTCCATATAATGAAGGATGTTACGAATATCACTTCCATTTCTTTATTCAGATACGATCACTAATATCAATCCTTGTACATTTGAATGCAACATATAACATGGCATTACGAACCAATTCACTAATAATAAAATAAAATCCTTAACAATTATACTTCATATGCCATATAATTGATAAAAATCACAAAATTAGTCAATTAATCCAATAACGACAATTCCTATGTGAAAAAGACATGCAAAATTTGATACTATTTAAATAGACGAGAATGTAAAAATAGCTAGGATGTAAACAGTTTCATCATACCCAATTTCAAATACTTCTTCTTATTTTTAATTACATCAGGATGTATCCAGTTTCACCCTCGCTATTTTTTAAGTTTAAGATAGGATGAATTCAGTTTCATTGTTGCTATTTTTTTTGTGTCCATTTCATCCATACTAATTTTTACTTGTCCATTAAAACCATGTTTTAAAAATGTTTTAAAAATATTTGAGCAAATGACCCATTTGCTCTTTGATAAATCCGCAAAATCTTTTAGGGGAAAGAAAAAAAATCCTTAAAAATATTTAAGGTTACGACTTGAGATACAATTAAAAAGACCCAAAACTAAGGACAAACGTACACTGGCGTCTTCTGTGTATAAATGACTGCAAAAATTATATAGGTTCATTCCCAGATACCACAAAACTTATGCTAAATCTAGCTAGGATTGATATTGATGGTGAATTATGCGTGCCTTTTATAGAGCGTGATGTTTATGCTGCTGGAGCATAGTCATAACCAGTATCATCATCATCATCGTCATCACTATCGTATTCCATGGACGCAGCAGGTGCATAATCATAACCATAATCATCATCATCACTGTCGTCGTCGCTATCTGCATCAACTAGTACCATTGTTGCATCTGGTGCATAAACAAAACTATTATCATTATCTTCATCGTTATCTAAACTCCTTCTTAACTTCATCATCAACATTGATATGGCTGCCATAGCTAGGTTATTCAATAAGTTAAAGTAAAACTAGGGTTCAATCTAAGAAAAAAAGGGAGAGTTTAGAAGAATGACGATAAGTTTTTGAGTTGGTTTAGGTCGACCGATGATTTTGAGTGAATAAACATAGTTGATCAGCTAGGTATATATACCCTAAGGATGGTGTTGAGCTGGCTGTAGCACAAGCATAACACAAGGAGAAGTGTGTAACATTCTTTGAATGATGCGTTTAGGCGCAACGAAAGATACACCTGTTATGCCACGTAGTATGCCAAGGAAAAAGCAAAATGACAATTAGGCTTCAAGACCTGCATTGCCAGTACTGTTATGTTTTTCATGACTAGCTAGCTATAGCAAGTAGCAATGCTCTACCTTTCAACCTTTCGGCATTAGGAAAGTAAAGAGGTTACATGTGTGATCATATCTTCAGAGAGAGTAGAAAGCATATGGTGAGTACAAAGTGTTGACATAAAGACGCCCGTACACAGTTGGTTGGGACTTCATGATTTTGTGATCGTATCTTTTGATACAGAATAGGATTCTCTTTAGCAGCTGAGATGTGCATGTTGAGGGTCTTTTTTACAGTATGTGTTGATAAAAGTGTTGTTAAGTAGCTGAATATTCTACCTTGTTGCACGTTAATCAGATTGCTAACTTTTACAGGTCACAATCTAGATTTTGGATCACAGGGGTTAAAATTTAGATCACGGGGCGGATTTTGTGCCGCTGAGAAAAATTTCGGACTCTGATACATATTTTAGGTTGGGTAACAATTTATGAGTGACTATCACTATGGAAGATTTTAGGTCATAGTCTTCGTATTTTTGGTCATGAGGCAGACTATCTTTAGGTCTCAATGCGTATTTTATATCATTTGGCAATTTTGAGTCACTGTAGGGCGAACTGCAGCAACGTAATTACGGAACGGATTTCGGGTGAGGTAACCTTTGAGTCAGGCTTCATTTTGGTCGAGAGCAAAACTTTTCCACGGTGTCATGGCCTCGATTATGCAGAGCATTTTCGGGTGAAGTAACATTTGGTAATTCACAGGGCAAAATCGAGCATTCGAGCTCATGGTGAATATGTTTGCAAGGTCACAGGGTATATCGAGGTGGACCAGGAGGTGGGATTTTAAGTCATGATACAGATTTTCGCTCAAGGTGTATAGGAAGCAGATTTTGAGTCACAGACTCATCGTGTTAGAGTATCCAACTCAAAAACAATTGATAATGAATGGAGTGGCTATATAAATTATAAATCGCATGATCATAGATATCCCAGACAATATGGGACTAATAATCTCAACACCGTACGTGTATGATGTGTATTTTAGATCAGCCTGATCATGAAGTACATTTTAGGTGATCTAGTTCGTTAGCGTGTCCAGTATGCTTGAATCTCCGATGTACTGAAAGAAGATACAAAAATTACTTTTATTCCTTTATTCGTACATGCTCACAAACAAGGCTGCCAACGGATACCCGATTACCCGAAACCGAACCGGACCCGGGTGTATTGGGTCCGGTTTCGGGTCCTAATATCGGACCCGTTAGCAAACTCACTACCCGACGGGTAGACCCGTTAGGAACCGATAAGCTTTCGGGTCCTAACGGGTATTACCCGGAGGGTACCCGAATATTTGTCTTTTATTTGTAAATTTTACTTAAAATAGAAAGATTAAGTGTAATTTTGTTTAAATTTTTTTCACTTATCCTTTATTTTCTTATGTTTAATTATAATTAGAACATATAGATATAAATAATAATTTTATATGAAAAATTATTAAATTCAAGCTAATATAAAAAATAAAAATTAGATTATCAAAAAATTTGGTTGATTTTTGAGGACCCGATAAATATCCGGACCCGACGGGTATTTAAGAGTTTTATCGGGTCCGGTTCCAGGTTCATCAATTTAAGAACCGGACCCGGAACCGATTAAAATTATCGGTTCGGTTCCTAGTAGTATACTACCCGGCCCCGATGGGACCCGTTGGCAGCCCTACTCACAAATTCAGTTATCAATTCGTATACATTTAGATACAGTAAAAAAATCAAAATCTATTACTAATATTTAATCTCTTACAAGCTAAATCTAATAAATCAACGAAACTTTTTTGGTGGAAATAAAAAAAAGATTCCTTAAAATAGTAAGGTATAAAAAGACCAAAATTAAGGACCAACAAACACGCATTGGCGCCTTCTTTCTAAAGATGACCGCAACTCAGTGACAAAATTAAGGTTAATGACTCTAGTGTCTGGATTATGAACTCGAGCATTTGAATCAGCAGATGTAATGATATTTATGCAGCTGGAGCATAGTCATATATAACCACTGTCATCATCATCACTATCATTTTCCATAGACGCGGCAGGTGCATAATCATAACCATTATCATCATCGTCGCTATCTTCATCGATTAATGGTGTTTGTACCCTATATAAATAGTGTACGTACGTGTCGCACAAGCTATTCAGAATGGGCATAGTACGGTTTATTGTGGAAACCGGTGGGTCTATTGTGGAGACCCACATGGCGTATTGTGGAAGCCTAGTACGGTTTATTGTGGAAACCGGTGGGTTTATTGTGGAAACCCACATGGCTTATTGTGGAAGCCTGGATTTAGGTTGTTAGGGAAACCAGTGGGTTTATTGTGGAAACCCACTAGGCTTATTATTGAAGCCCATGAGTCTTGAATATTTATTTATAATTATTAATATTGTTTGAGATAAATATAGGATCCTAAATTAAAGGGATAATTATCTGAAATATTAATAATTATTATTCAAGATAAATAAGGATTATGATAAATATTAGGGTTTATCATGAATCTGGACGTGTTTTGGGATTTATACAGATGAGGGAAGTTATTGGGATAACTATCAAAACCTTAAAGCTACATCTAGTTCTGCCTATATATAGAGGCTAAATCTCAGCACAAAAGGTACCCAACTTCTTTCCTTTTCCTAACAACCTACTTGCATAGAACATCCGCTGATTTTAACATCGGAGTGTTTTTGAAGGTACCCCCACCTTTTTTGATCAATTGTTTGGAGATTCTTCATCAACGGCGGCGATTTGATCATCATACGCACATCTCGAAGATTGTTGGGGTGATTAATTTTGCACCGACATCTTTTGGCGCCGACTAAGGGGATTCGAGTAAAACGATAGTGTTTTACTGTTGAGAGAAGTCCCGAAGAAAAATTGCACGGATTTCCATGCAAAAATCAGCGAAGAAGAAAAGAAAAAAAATTAGGGTTCTTACCTCACTGTTGCGAAGTTAAAGAAACTGTTACAAAGAGATGCAGAACCGTTGCGAGGTTAAAGAAACCGTTACAAGATTGATGAAACTGTTGCGAAACACTTGAAGAGACTGTTACGAACAGTTAATGAAATCGTTACAAGGATGAAGATACTGTTGCGAGCTTGAAGAAACTGTTGCCAAATTGTTGAAGAAACCGTGACAAAGGGTTGAAGCAAGCGTTGCCAAAAGCTAATCTTCATCAAACCTCAAGTACAACTCCAGATCGAGCGAATCTTCACCGTCAGATTCAGGAGATCTTGTCCATAGGATCTGTGGCTGACAGATCTAGCTTCAAGTTCAAAGAACCGGTTCAACAGAGATCACCAATACAAATAAGACATGTGTCTCAAGTAGTCTAACCAGCTACCACGTCAATAGGTTCTTCCTAGTCAGCTTCGCCACGTCAACAGAGTTTGTGTGCCACGTCACCCCGCTGCGATGTCAGCAAGCTCATGCCATGTCACCAGATGACACGTCACTATGCCCGGTACCACGTCAACAAGCTTGTTCCACGACAACAGGTGCCATGTCAGCACGCTCGGTAGCATGTCATTTAGGTGACACGTCATCAAACTCGTTCCAAGTCACCATGTGACATGTCAGCTAATGTCCATGCCAGGTCGGTGACCCGTCAGCACGAACCACGCCATATCAGCAGTCTCTGGCATGTCATCAATCCACGCCATAGTGTGCCACGCTGCCTTTCAATAAAAAGGAGAAAAATGTGCGCAAGTTGGGAATCGAATGCGTGACCACCAGATCATGTTCAACACTCTTGACCAACTGTGAAAATGATCATTTGTGCTATTAAAGAAGACTCAATAACCTTAGTTGTTCTTCATGCGTGCTTCATGTAAATATTGTTTCATCAATAACTTCTTCGTTTTAAGTCCGAATTAAGTGATTTTTGGCTCGTTGGAATCGCCTTTCAATCCCCTAAAACATAGAAGCAAAAAAATCCAGTGTTCGAGAAACTTTTATATGCACTTGGGGCAGCAACATGATCGAGTCCGAGGTTCGTCGATAGCGACACGATCGAGTTCGAGGTTCGTGGAAAGCAACATGATCGAGTTCAAGATGAGGATTGCTTAGACCATTCAACATTTAGATTTTAATCACTTTGCAAGCACTTGCAGCTTTACCTTTCACGTGAGCACATAAGTCTTGCTCTTATCGCAAGCATAAAATCTCGTCTTGCATGCGAGTATGAAAGACTTGCACCTTGGAAAGTACACAATCTCATCTAGCAGCAAGCGCTAGCCTTGTTATTATAGTTGGGGGCGTCTTTATAATGTCCCGCTTGAGCGATTCCAAAAGGAAAAATCATGATGGAACCTGAAATAATAAGACAATGGAAATATATGTGATCATAAGCCCAGAGCCGTCTAGCAAGTGAGGAACGGATATAATAGATCTAGTTCCTGCTTCACATGGGGGCGTCTTTTCTACTTGGGAATATCTCTATAGATATTGGGGGCGGCTAAAGTGTCGCCAAGCATGCAATCAAAGGAGAGTGACACCTGCGTGTGAACACCCTCGCGTCTAGGAAAGGAAGATAGGAAGTTGCACAAAGAAAACTGACGACTTGTACCACATAGGAAAGGAAGACGGGAAGCTGCACAAAGAAAACTGGCAACCTGTACCATATAGGTAACCCCCAGTCTTTATCTAGCAGTTTGTTTCTTCGTAATTTCGTTGGAATTGGAGGTGTGACATACTGCAAAAGAGATATTTGGCATTAATAAAAGCACCTCGTACCAAATTTACGACAGAGTAATTACTTGAGAAGAAGAATAAAGATGATGATCTCCTTTTATGAAGAATACGGTGAATGGAGCACCACTTTTTTAAGGCAAGATTTAATGCCGCACAAGATAAAATTGTGGAGGAGTTCGGGGCAATATGTTTTATAGTTCCTCCCTCCAACATAATATTAACGCGTCAATAACAGTGACGTGTCAACTAGTATCAGCTAACTGAACACTATGACATGTGGCACCAGTAAGAAGACCTCACCAAGGCATAGATCTATTGAGACATTCACAAAGGAATAATCGGATCAACATGGCATAAATCTATGCAGGAGTATTGCGTG
Organism: Papaver bracteatum; assembly: GCA_023529315.1. Lineage (NCBI taxonomy): Eukaryota > Viridiplantae > Streptophyta > Magnoliopsida > Ranunculales > Papaveraceae > Papaver > Papaver bracteatum. The sequence goes on from JAJJWX010002530.1 coordinate 245,307, forward strand.
GGCCTTTTTGCTGGAAAATGGGTTATCATTGCCCTGCTTGGCAAGCTAGTACGTGAGTATTTTGTACAAGGAATTTTTGGAGTACATCTGAGTACTTGAAAATGTTGATGCAAGCCTGGACTCATCTCAATATCATTGGACGTACTGGAGCGAAATGAGAAAATGAGAAATATGAAAGAACTCATCTAGCTTATTGTGGAAGCCTAGCCCGGTTTATTGTGGAAACCCGCATGGTTTATTGTGGAAGCCTAATCCGGTTTATTGTGGAAACCGATGGGTTATTATGGAAACCCGCTTGGCTTATTGTGGAAGCCTAGCCCGGTTTATTGTGGAAACCGGTGGGTTTATTGTGGAAACCCGCATGGATTATTGTGGAAGCCTAGTACGGTTTATTGTGGAAATTGGTGGGTTTATTGTGGAAACCCGCATGGCTTATTGTGGAAGCCTAGCCCAGTTTATTGTGGAAACCGGTGGGTTTATTGTGGAAACCCGCATGGCTTATTGTGGAAGCCTATTCCGGTTTATTGTGGAAATCGGTGGGTCTATTGTGGAGACCCACATGGCTTATTGTGGAAGCCTTGTACGGTTTATTATGGAAACCGGTGGGTCTATTGTGGAGACCCACATGACTTATTGTGGAAGCCTTGTACGGTTTATTGTGGAAACTGGTGGGTCCATTATGGAGACCCACATGGCTTATTGTGGAAGCCTTGTACTATTTATTGTGGAAACCGGTGGGTCCATTGTGGAGACCCACATGGCTTATTGTGGGAGCCTTGTACGGTTTATTGTAGAAACTGGTGGGTCTATTGTGGAGACCCACATGGCTTATTGTGGGAGCCTTGTACGGTTTATTGTGGAAACCGGTGGGTCTATTGTGGAGACCCACATGGATTATTGTGGAAGCCTTATACGGTTTATTGTGGAAACCGGTGGGTCTATTGTGGAGACCCACATGGCTTATTATGGAAGCCTAGCACGATTTATTGTGAAATCCGGTGGGTTTATTGTGGAAACCCACATGGCTTATTGTGGAAGCCTAGGACAATTTATTGTGGAAACCCACATGGATTATTGTGGAAGCATAGTACGATTTATTGTGGAAACCGTTGGGTTTATTGTAGAAACCCACATGGATTATTATGGAAGCCTAACATGTCGGTATAGTCTGTTTGGCTGGGTGCGAAGCGTATCGTCGATATCACACCAACACGTCGGTCAATTGTTAGCTAAATGGAGAGCAAGAGGACATACCATGCCGATCTGTTTGGCATATGGTCGACTTTGGGGCAAATCCACACAACAAGCTGGCCAAGGAAAAGAAAGGTTATCAGATAAGAAGCATGTGGCGAATTGGAGCGAGCCACGAAGGTTAGTTCTTCTTTTGATTTTCTTAATCCATCAACAAGTTGAGAATTAAGAGGGGGCGATGTTTGTACCCTATATAAATAGTGTACGTGCGTGTCGCACAAGCTATTCAAAATGGGCATAGTACGGTTTATTGTGGAAACCGGTGGGTCTATTGTGGAGACCCACATGGCTTATTGTGGAAGCCTAGTACGGTTTATTGTGGAAACCGGTGGGTTTATTGTGGAAACCCACATGGCTTATTGTGGAAGCCTGGATTTGGGTTGTTAGGGAAACCGGTGGGTTTATTGTGGAAACCCACTAGGATTATTATTGAAGCCTATGAGTCTTGAATATTTATTTATAATTATTAATATTGTTTAAGATAAATATAGGATCCTAAATTAAAGGGATAATTATCTAAAATATTAATAATTATTCAAGATAATTATTATTCATGATAAATAAGGATTATGATAAATATTAGGGTTTATCATGAATCTGGACGTGTTTTGGGATTTATACAGATGAGGGAAGTTATTGGGATAACTATCAAAACCCTAAAGCTACATCTAGTTCTGCCTATATATAGAGGCTAAATCTCAGCACAAAAGGTACACAACTTCTTTCCTTTTCCTAACAACCTACTTGCATAGAATATCCGCTGATTTTAGCATCAGAGTGTTTTTGCAAGTACCCCCACCTTTTTTGATCAATTGTTTGGAGATTCTTCATCAACGGCGGCGATTTGATCATCATACGCACATCTCGAAGATTGTTGGGGTGATTAATTTTGCACCGACAGCTGATATTATTGATGCAGGTGGTGCATAATCGTTGTCATTATCATCATCGCCATCTACATTCTTTCTTAACTTCATCATTAACAACATTGATATGGCTGCCATATATAGGTTCAATAAGAGAAGGGAAATCAGCTAGGGTTCAATTAATCTTAGTAAGGCTATAAGAAGAGAATGAAAGAATGTAAGAGTGACAAGTGTTTGAATTGGTTTTTGTTGAGTGGTGATTGATTGTGAATGTACATAGATATAGTGCAACAAGGTATATATATACCCTAAGGATGGTGTTTATCTGGTTGTAGCACAAGTATAACACAAGAGAAGTGTGTGGTACTCTTGGAAAAGTACGTTTAGGCAAAACAGAAGATATACCTTACCTGGCATGACACATAGTCTGCCAAGTAAAAGGCTAAATGGCACATAGACTAAAAATACCTGCATTCACGTTTTGAAGGCTAGCGATAGCAAGTGGTACCAAACTACCTTTTGGCACTGTGACGAGGGGTCACAATAGTAGGAAAGTAAGGTTGTGGTCCTTTGAGAAAACAGAATAAGAGATAGAGTAGAAGGCATAAATGATGTGAGTGGATGTCTTTGAAAAAGCATCTTCATGTTTTTGTTTGTTGAAAGGGAAGGGAAAATTGCGGAAACTCGGAAAATACCGGCTATATTGGAAAATTGTGGAGTGGAGTTTTTTTGGCTAACGAGGTAGCTAGCCAAAAGGTTACCGAGTAAAGTTTGGTTATTACGGCGAAACATTTTGCGTCCTAATAATAAATTTTGGATCTAATGCAAATTTCAGATTATGAGTATTACAGAGCAAATATCAAATGATACAAATTTTTGGCCACAGGGAGGTGCAGATGTTCGGGTCTTTTTTTTTTTTTTGATGTAACGTTCGGGTCACTTTGGTAGATTTTGGTGAAGTCACAGGGCAAAGCTTATAAAAAAAAATAAAAAAAAATGAAAAACTTATTGTTCATTTAATTAATCAAGGTGGACCTTTCATATAAATCCTTAATCCCCGCATAAGCTTTTAGGTGAAAAACATATCATACCTTATAAAATTAAGGTTAAAAACTAAAGATCCAAGTAAAGAGACCAAAACCAAGGATCTCCAATCGTCTTCTGTCCTACTCCTATAAATGACTGCAGGTCCGCAACTGTTATACTGCATGGTTAATTTTCAGAAGCTGTTGATGCCTCTGCCGTTGGTCTAATAGTATCATCGGTGAATTTCATAGCGTCGACGTTTATGCAGCTGGAGAATAGTCATATTCATCATCATCACTATCATTTTCCATAGACGCGGCAGGTGCATAATCATAACCATTATCATCATCATCGCTATCTTCATCCCTTAATGGTACTATTGTTGCAGCTGGTGCATAATCGTTATCGTTATCATCATTGCCATTTACATTCTTTCTTAACTTCATCATCAAGAACATTGATATGGCTGCCATAGGTTATTCAATAAACAAGAGTTCAATCTTGATAAGGCTAAGTGAAGGAAACAAGATAAGAATGATGATAAGTTTTTCAGTTGATTTTGGTTGAGTGGTGATGATTGTGAATGAACATAGATATAGTGCAGCAAGATATATATATATATATACCCTAACTCCCTAAGCATGCATGGTGTTAGCTGGTTGTAGCACAAGTAGAACACAAGAGAAGTGTGTAGTATTCTTGGAAAGGTGTGTTTAGGCACAACGGAAGATATACCTGGCATGACACGTCGTTAGCCAAGTAAAAAGCTAAAATGGCACATAGACAAAAACACAGTCTTTCACGTTCTGATGACTCGCAATAGCAAGCAGTACTTTTCTACCTTTTGGCACTGTGTCCAGCAAGGGTCACAACAGTAAGGTTGTGATCTTTTGAGAGAAAGAGAAGAGATAAGAGTAAAAAGCATATATATGATGTGAGTGGATGCCTCTAAAGAGCTCGCTAGCATCTTGATGGTTCTTGTTTGTTATTTTGGTTAGTGCACAGTGTTGACATAAACACACTGTACATATGGGACCTTGTTGAATTTGTGCCTCAATAAAGATTTTTGTTATATCGGGAGAATATCGGGAGAGACAAGGGAAGAATAAAGAAGAGGTTTTCGTTACTCCATGCAACTATTATGTATGGTTCCTCTTTTTTTAGATATATAATATAATTCAGATCACATTTCTTGACTAGTCAGTAGTTAAAGATTCGATTAAGATTGGAGGAGTGATACACTCACCCCCGGATGCATCCCGCGATGTGTATCATAAGAGAGAAGGGTGGTCTCCTAATGACCCGGCGGCTTACAAGGTGGTGGGTTAAGTGTGGGTCTCATCTCCTCTCTCTCATTCTCACTCTCACTCATCAGGATGGCCCGCGAGACTCAACCCGCGGGAAATAAATCATTCCGTTAAGATTGGTTTGCATGCATGATTAGACAAGTTGGACTTAAAACTCGTCGACTATGCACCTTCTCGTATGAATTGAAACCCAAAAGATTACTAAGACACAAGCTGGGTTTATGCATCCATATATAATAGCAGGGACGAGCCTAGCAAGGGGATAGACGAGGCTATAGCCCGGCCCTTAATTTGGCTAGAAAATTTTTAGGTGTAAGTACTTGTTTGATTTTTAAACTTAGTCCATTAGGTTAATAATATTAGCCCATCTTTCATCACTACTACTACCAATAATTTTTACTATACATTCCTGATTAGCTGGTGCACTTCATAGCGGAGGTAATTAGTGACATGTTGAAGAAACGGTGGTTAATCTATAAGACAGGCGGGGTTGTTGCATTGGCTCATTGAGGGGCATTATGAGAGTGGTGTTATTCATCTCTATCTTCTCATTTTGATATTAGGGTAGTATTGGAGCTTATTTCAGGTTTTATTAGAAAAATTTCTCGCAATTGTATAGCTGCGCCTTCATTACTTCGGAAAAAACATGAAAGCTTGTATTCAAACCTTATAATGTTTTGAGAGGTACATATTCCAGCTTACTTCAAGAGTTCAAGGTGCAAAACAAATGTTTTGCATTTTGCTAGCTTATCTACATAGACGAACTGTATTCACTCTTACAGACAAGCTGCAAAAAAAATTGGCGGGCTGCCTTAAACAGAATTCATAAATTATCCCTACCCAAGAAAATTTCTTGGGTCCGTCCCTGTTAATAATAGTTGCATGGAGTAATCATGCATGACGCTGTCAAATGAGTAGAATGACATCCAATTTCCTTGTATTATTTGTTTCATTGGCTTTTCGTAGCCTCATTATATATTTTAATCAAGGAAAAACCCTAACGTTTTAGGAGCCATATACCGGAGGCCATAAAACTAGCTTAGCTATATATAGCTGTTGCATAACCATCACGTATATAGTGTATGCTAAGTAGATTTGAATTCCTGCGGTGCGACAGGGCCTCTTTCATTAAGAAGCGAGTAATTGTGAGAATCAGAACGAATTTATTAAGAATTCGTACAACATGTTCATACTTCAGTCTTTTTAATTATACATACGGACTAATCATTTATTGATAAAGCAATCAATAAATAAATGGAGAATCATCTTTCGTTATCTTATTATAATAAAGAAAAGGGGGATTTTTCAACCGTGTCCCCCCATTTTTACTAAACTATCCTCGCCAGTTTTCCTTCCATAATTTTGTAACCAAGGATGACCCCGTAACTTCACATTTAATCTTCCTTTTCTTTATCGCTTTCTTCTTTTTGCTAAACACCTCCACCGTGAACAGAATACAACCACTCCATAAAAAAAAACAAAAAAAAAAAACAGAATACAACCATCATCGCCCCTGTAACCGGCACCACCATAATCATCACCACTGCTGTAACCAGCACCACCACCGTAATAAGCACCTCCGCTAACTTTCATCACCACCACTACCATAATCAACATCAGCACCACCACTGTGTAATTTGAAAATAATGAATTCCCCCAAATACCCTAATTTTCCCAACACCAACTGTTAACATTCACCCATTTTGCGAACTTCAACGAATTAATTAGATCAACCTGAAGTTCAACTTTCTTCAAATTCGAAAACATAAAAGATTTAAAACTCTGTCAAATCCAACAAATTGATTCACTTGCTGCCCCTTCATGTTTTCACTAAGTTGGGTACCCAATTAGTGGTGACGGTGTTAGTATGGTGAAGCAGGCCAGTAAAACAAAACAAATCATTCTTATCTCGGAATCTCTTCAAATGGTAAGACCAGAGTATGAGCCGGAGAGGGAGGGGGAAAAGACAGATGCGCTTTAGAGTTGGGGTTTCAAGGCATTACATTGATGCCTTGAGAAAACCAAGTAGAGGCAAAACATGTGGTGAGGTTTCGACACGTCTTCCTTTTTTTCCCCCTTTGATAAGCAGAGACGTGTCTCTTGGTGAAGGTCACTACGTTTCACACGTGCACTTTCATATGGTTCATGCACATAGGGGCACTTCAAAAATTTCACAAAAAGAAAACTAACCTCTTTTCATTTGTGACCTCTGGAACTCCGATAATCCAACGATAAGTCATCGGGAGTTTTTTTTTTTTTTCCTTCCTAAAATTTAAATGCAAAATTGTTAAGCTGGCTCAGTGTCGGAGTTAGAAAATAAAGGTGGAGTGGCTCAGTTTTTGGCTTGAAAACTAATTGGATTGGTGGGGTGGCTTAAACCTATTTTTTTGGCATGAATTTTAGCCAAACTTACAACCACTGTAAAATTTTGAGTTTTTCTGGACTAACCGGCCCAAAATCAATATGTAGTTCCGCCCTCCACTTCTTTTTTGTGTGTAATTTTTTACTCTCTGTAGTATTTTTGTGTGTAAATGGATATTAAGAATCACACAAATTTTAGACCGGGTAGTCATCGAGGCAGGCGCATCGCGCTTGCGGTTCTACTAGTCATCATTAAATTAATACTATTACAACTAATGTCACAAAAGTTCAACTATAAATAGTTAATTACCTGCATGGGAATCTTACAAGCTAGACCAAATCTATAAATCCACAAAAGCTTTTAGGTATAGTGGAAAGTGGAAACATCCTTACCAAATTAAGGGCATGACATACTAAATGAATAGACCAAATTTCGTAGGAGTAAGGAACCTTATTCATCCCCTACTAATTAACTAATACATTGCCTTCTATCAGCAGCATGTAAATGACTGCAACAGTTTAAGGTTAATTCTCAGGGAACCAAGCAACTAGCTAGGCTGATCAGTTCATTAAATTAATGAATAATCCGTTGATTTTTATGCAGCTGGAGCATAATCATAACCACTATCATCATCATCACTATCATCATTTTCCATAGACGCCGCAGGTGCATAATCATAATCATTATCATCATCATCGCCATCTACATTCCTTCTTAACTTCATAATCAACATTGATATCGATGCCGATGCCATAGGTGCTAAGTAAAACAACGGTTTAATCTGAGAAGGCTAAGGAAAGTGTGTGTACTGTTTTGATAGAGTAGCAGTGATGATTTTGAGTAACATCTAGATAATGGTACTACAGTTATATAGTACACCCTAATGGATATCATGTACTGTATATGTACTACAGTGAATGTTAGCACAAGCTTACCATATGAGGCGTGTGTCGTTTTATTCGAAGGACGTGTCATGCACAATGGAAACAATATGTGTCATGAAACGGAGTACATGTAGACAGCTGATTTGGCAAATAAGCTAAAAAAACCTGGACAAGAGTCACGTTTTGGCATTTGCGGGACACAGTCTTTGGAAAATCTATAAAGAGGTTTTTTTTTTTGAAGCATATCTATAAAGAGGTTGTGTGATCTTTTGAGGGTGGAACAAGGCATAATGATGCATGATTTGAATGGATGCCTTTAATAAGCATTTTCATGGTTCTTGTTAGGTGTTGGTGAGTTTCAATTTGTTTAGACTTTAGACACACTTTCAACATGGGTGAAAGTGTTAGCTCTCTTTCTTCTGGATATTGTAGCTTGCATGTAGAGTTTCTGACCCTTGGAATTGAGTTTGGGTTCCTAGATGAGTCCAAATTTGTTCACACTCTTTTAACGACACTACAAGAAAATATAACTATTGCTACATCATATATTGCCACACCTTTAATATAGATGTTGCAAAAGTAAATTTCTAGTCGCAGTACTTTTCAGCTGCAGTTAAAAGATATAATTTAGTGCTGCAAAATGAAATTTTTGCCATATAACTGTGACAACAATATAAAAAAAGTGGTAAAAAGTATAATCTCTTGCTGCACTAGTAAAATTGGTGATGTAAAAATGACTTCTTGCTACATAGGTTATCGCGACACTAATAGGAGTTTATGCCACAATTATAAGGTGCTGCAATATATTAAGTTTCTTGTAGTACAACTTATGTTTCACATGGTCAACGTGGATCTTTGGTTTCATTCGGGTACTTGAGACAGGTGTGAGGGGTGGAGGGTCAAGCTGTCACGGACTTGTTCCAAATAAGTTTTGAAATCCTAACCGTTCATCTTCTAGATAGGTGGGGATCTAATGTGGACTGTCCACATGTACAATGGATTATGGATAGTCATCTTTTATACTAAAGATAAATACAAACCAGGTCAATTGTTTTAGAAAATGATGCGAGTGATATCTCTGTATATAACTTCCGGAGCTCCTAATATATTTTTTTTTTCTTTGAAACAAGAAGAGATGTATTAAGAAGAATTAACTCAGTACATAGTTTTTACAACCTTGATACATACATAACGAAATTTGCACTTCGTTGTGCACTTCGGGACATCCAACGGTCCTGGGAGCGTCTCTAAACATCGAGATCTGTAGTGTGGGTTTGGGTGGGGGCCATTTTTTCTGTCTCTGTCTCTCTCCGAAGTTCATGCACTTCGGAGTGCATGAAACATTTTCGTAGTTTTTATCTCTGCTAAGTTGAGGTCTAATCTCAATAGGAGAGAAATCAGACCAAGCTAAGATAAAGCATTCTCTCTAGCTAGTTTAGAGAGAGTATCAGCTACCTTATTACCTTCTTTTGTAATGTAGGAACAACTCCTAATATATTTTGGTTTTATTAAAAAGAAGAATTGCTTTAGAAAAAGGCTACATTAGTCTTTCCAATTTAAGATTGTTACTTCCGTGTGTACATCGATAAATTTCGTTGATCATTTATAATTTACGTAAGCAACGTGAAACAGTGAAATAAAATAAAACAGGTCTTCTTTCAGTTTACTCTCTCACGGTCCCACTAACTATCTGATTCATTGCTTTCAATTCCACCAGTTTCCATAACTCTCTTCCTCGAACACCCATCAGATGAACTCAATTGACCCCGGAATACACTCTTCGTAAACAAATTCTAAGTCGTCGGCATGAGAGTCAGAGTCAATGCCAGCCAGAGGGTCAAGGATCTCCCAGCCACCGGCGTTTATAAAACTTTGTGGGTCCTTTGTGATTCCTTCCAGTAAGCTGCCCCAATTTGGACTCTGGGTGCTCACATAGTACTTGACGTCTGATATGGCAACCCACTCCCTAATGCCATTGAGCCTTGTTATGGGAATTGACTTGATCTCAAGCACACCCCGCTTAAAGTCCTTTAACACAACTGTCATGTTAATATGCTCCAATCCAACCGCCAGATGAATGATCTCGACCTCTCTAAGTGAGACTACAAGGAAAGGTGCTTCTAAGAGCTCAATTAGGCAATGTGGAGTCAGAGCAAGATCAACCAGCCCCTTCCGGGGAAGATAGTTAGATACCCCTCAAATTCGTACCTGGCTTCAAGTGCATCAATCGGCAATATAATGGGCATCAGACTGTCCCATATACGATCGACTCTGAAGATAAATTCCTGGAAAACATTGATAATATCCATGTCCCTGTTTTGGTTCTCTTTCTCAGTATTATCTGAATCGCTAGCAAGATTATTCCTTTCAGGGAAGGTCTGCGCCCCATGAAATTGGATATCCTTTATTTTTTCAGTCCCCACCATGATGTCGTGGTACAAGTGGTAGTGCAAGAACGGCATACCGTCTTTTCTGAGATGGATGAAAGCATGCTTTACATTCTTATGCAAAAACTTTATCTGGAAATGGGCAGTGGAGGCTGAAAATTGGAATTCGTTTACGTGCGCTTCAAGGGTGCCAATGGTATCTTCACCTTTACATCCCCCATTGGTACGGAAAACGACATCAGTTAACTTTACAGGCTCGATCTCTTCACTTGCAACCTTCTCCCAAGTAACACCTTCCGAGAGTGCTCTTTCAACAGTATCCTTTTCGACAGATTTTTCTTTCTTGCTAGACGGACTGACACTCAATTTCTTGGCAACTTCATGTTGGAAAATGTGGGTATAAAACGTAGGATGGAAACACTAAAAGAAATTGTTGTTGTACTCAGAAGCTTTCAAGGCTCGGGTGATTTCTTTTAGACGATTATTTCTACCCTCCCAATATAAATTGGCGATTGCAACAGGTATGCGAAATAATACCTTCAGGATACAATGAAAGCCCTACAACAGGAAATTGGATTCAAGGTTTGCACCCCTTGACCCAACCAAGAACACATGAGAGAGATTTCTGATGATGCTTTAGATGGAGAGAAAACAGGTTGAATTCATTCTTAAGAATGGGAGAATTCCTTCACTACTTATAGGGTTATTCATGCCTATTGAAGATGTCTCTTCACTTCTAAAAGACACATAAGGTGTCTGTTGGGAATGGTTGTGTCCTTTATGAACCATCACACCTATTAGAGGTGTCCCTTCATCTCCAACTAACATCCATTGTGTTTATCCAACACAGAACACTTCCCATCATAGTGACAAACCAAAAACGAAAACAGTTTTATTTTCTAAGTTATTGAAAATATCCAACAATCTCCCCCTATTTTCAAAAACCAAAAACATAAAATAAAATAAAACTTATAAAACCGGAGTGGCTGCATCACTCAAGTGACTGGCTACGTACCCGAGTGGGATCAAGCCAACGTAGTTCAAGCACAATTGGGACTAAGCATCATCGCTGAAATCAATACATAAATGATAGGTACCTTCTGGGTTTGAACCTACACTTAGTGTAAGAAACTCAAAGCCTTATCGAGATTCTATGGTGAAACCAGTCTTGAACCAAGTATCCCTTATGATAAAACTGGAGTCTCCACACATATTGATTCCATAAATCATGTGTTATGTAGCCAAGCACTATAAAGTCCTTGTGCTTATATCCTTATTCATGAGTCTTCTTTAGAGAACGGTCTTCTTCTCTTAGGAAACATCCCACATTTCCATACTCATATAGGTAAGTCTCGAAGGTGTTTCTGCGAGACACCTTTTACTAATCACATACTCATTAAGGATTTACATCCATCCTATTTTCTTGCAGAAAAACCAGTACTAACTTGAAATGGGAAGTTTTATGTTAGTGCTCCATAATCTACAGCCATAACTTGTTGGTACCACATTGAACCTTGTTTATCTTTTTCAAAACATAGGTTGGGTTTCTGCTATGGGAGATCAACCTTCCTTCACAGACCTTAATCCCATTCCTATATACTTCATTGAAATTAATTCCTTTGGGAGACTCTTCATAAGTAGGTCTACCAAGCTTTTCTCCGTTTCAATGGTTAACTGCAATTACTCCTTTCTTGAGTAATTGACTTACCGTTCCTTGTCTAAGACTTGTATGTCTTGACTTTTCATTATAAGTCTTGTTAAAGACGTTATAGATCTTATCCTGATTCACAATTAATCAAGACCTCCTAAGATGGCTTCTTCCAAAAATGGGATCTTTACAAGTTAGGTTCTAAGCCATTCCTCCACATTAATTGCATCTACTCATGCAATCAATTCTGAAAACATTATTAAAAATGTTCCTATTTGATTTTACAAAATAATTGTAACTTCTCTAGTGATCCTAATTAACATTTACGGTTAATTCACAAGAAGTCATTATAGACTTGCATACACTAGAGGCATAGAAAATTTGTAGGCAACTTATATATTTGCTATCTCAACAAATATAATACCTTGATGAGTAACTCTTTTACTCATGCCCAATCCTCTACAAATTCATACCCAAAAAACATAGACAATGTCTATTTAACATTCTACATTATGTGATGCAAATGTTCATAATTTATGCATCGGTAACATCGTAAAACCTCATCGTTGGATATTTGGTCGGCCGCCCAATCTTCCAATACGTTACATTTTCACCGGTATTCCACTTTTCCCTTTCAATGTCATTTAAGACATGCCAATTTCCAAATTTGGAACTTATAATTCTTATCGAACTATGCTCATATCGCGCAATTGGTATATCGACAATAATGACGATCTTGGTTGTAAAATTAACAACCGAAAATATTATGACATTGTCATAAAATTTCTCCGTATTTTTTTTTTTTTTGTTTCCCAACAATAGACACCCTGGTTCGGAACCAGTGTCAACAAATTCCTCACGGGACAACTTTCATCGTTTTCCCCCACATTTCATGTCATTCTCAAATGTCATGAATTACAAAATTGGGAAAAGATGATTTCGGACTACAAGGTTTTGAAGTACCCAAACTGTCACCACAGATGCCAAAATTCTCCCAACGGTAAGAAGAATTTATTCATGAATGGTTAATGTACAACCATGCCATCAGCAAAATAGAGAATCAAATCTCAAAAATATTCTCACATGAATCCTCCTGATCCAAGTTCATACAGAGTTCCTGAAATGGAAATCTTCAAGTTCAACTCCCACCAAAACACGAAGTCGAACGATTTTCCTATATCCTCTGTCTAAATAAGAGAAATGAAAGTGAAACCATCCACGAGGTAACGGTTATAAATCTGAACGACACATTCCATGTACAACCATCAGAACTCATAATGGTTCAAAGCATTGTACAGACGAAACCATAATTCATATATGGAATGACCAATGATTTGGTCCCTATAGTTTTGATGAATGACCCTATGTCCCCGTTCAACTAAGAGGTGCGTCTATTCATTTTGGGATCAAAACAAAAAAAAAAACTTAAATATGGCTTTGTTTACCTAGTCCATGCTTAATTAAACAAAAGAAAGAAAAAAAATCTTATAATTCCTAATCCCATCGTTAGGAATGAATAGGCATGTTAGAATCAGATCACGACATGATATGATAACAAAACAAAGAGTCAGAAATGGAGACTTATCTTGTTCCGTGAAAGTTTCCCTTAGCAACAACCATTGAGAATCAGTGCGCCATTAATGCCGCTGAGAATCAATGCGCCATTAATCCTTGAAATGTAGACTTATCTTGTTCCTTGAAAACAACTTCCCAGGAAATCAATGTTTACAAGTTACAACTTTCGCCTTTCGTTTTCTCTCCTTATTTATTCGCCCCACAAATTATAATCAGGCAATTTATATGTGCCTAACCCAAAAGCCCAACTTCTGTTAGTATCATGAAGAAGCCCAATCATCCGAAATCTTCATGAGAATCACGAACAGGGAAGAGAAGAACTTTCTAAAAAAGAAAACAACAAAGCTTCCAATTCATGATCCGCCAGAAAATATTCTCACAATTCAACCACGTTGAATTAATGATTTTCACCCTCCATAGTCAAAGAAATAATCGTCTAAAACTGTTGGAAAATGTGGGTGTAAAACGGAGGACGGAAACACTAAAAGAAATTGTTGTTGTACTCAAAAGCTTTCAAGGCTCGGGTGATTTCTTTTAGACGATTATTTCTACCCTCCCAATATAAATTGGCGATTGCAACATGTATGCGAAATAATGCCTTCAGGATACAATGAAAGCCCTACAACAGGAAATTAGATTCAAGGTTTGCACCCCTTGACCCAACCAAGAACACATGAGAGAGATTTTTGATGATGCTTTAGATGGAGAGAAAACAGGTTGAATTCTAACTTAAGAATGGGAGAATTCCTTCACTACTTATAGGGTTATTCATGCCTATTGGAGATGCCTCTTCACGTCCAAAAGACACATAAGGTGTCTGTTGGGAATGGTTGTGTCCTTTATGAACCATCACACCTATTAGAGGTGTCCCTTCATCTCCAACTAACATCCATTGTGTTTATCCAACACAGAACACTTCTCATCATAGTGACAAACCAAAAACGAAAACAGTTTTATTTTCTAAGTTATTGAAAATATCCAACACTTCAATGAGTAACTCCCGAGAAAGTCTGGCTTGACATTTCTTGTGCATTTCATCGTCCCTAACTGACATGACCAGGAAATTTCGAACACAGGGAGGGAATTATTTCCAAAAACATCAGATTTTTGCCATCAGCGTCAAATATGTTAGGCAGAATTGATAATATATATAAACAAGCTGTTACAATTCATTAGAGGGTGTATAATTTTTTTTATTTTGAAAAAGGGTATAAGAACGAGCGCCAAGATATATAGTACACGAAGAGAGGCGAAAGAGAGACTACAACAAACTACTCCCTAAAACAAATTCCCCTAATCAAAAACAAAATCATCAAGTTCGATGTTTTTGAACGAATTAATATTGATGGACCAATTAAGTAACAACAACTTGATATCTAAACTTTAAGTTAGTTTTTCCTTTTTTTCTTTGAAATATTTAAATATATCATGCAGCAGTTTAGATCGAGTCCGAAACAATAAAAGGGATTCAGGTAACTCACAGTTCTTACGGTATTCCCTTAACCTTTTGGCATGGCTTCTCAAAAACATGATTTTTCAATGATCTTAATTCTTCTACAAAAATAACAAGATTGCTTCTTTTAACTTTTAATTACCTGATGGATAAAAGAATCTGAAATTGGTGAGAAAGAGAGTATTTATGTAGTGGTGAGAAAGATAGTATTGAAAACCCTAATCGCAACAAATTAATAGAGAAACACACTTGTTATTTATGTAGTGTACCATATATAATAGCAAAAACTCTTCACAGATTTGGGCTTGTACAACTCCAAGCCGTATTTCGGGCCATAAAGTTGTTTAGTTTGCATCTAGTCTCAGGTTAGATCTTCAATATCTCGAAAGAAGTTGCGAAGATGCCTTCTGTTCCTTTATTCGGACATGCTCATTAATCGAATAAAACTAAAAAAAACATATAATGCTTGACACAATCAATTAATTAAAAACTTTATTATTGAATCTTATACAAAGTCGAAACAAATCCCTTGTAGGCTTGTACATTCTCCTATCTAATACAATATTCTCTTCTGGTAAAAAGAAAGAAAAAAACTTAAAAAACAAAGTCAAAACAAATCCTATTGTATGGAATTAAGTTTGAGAACTTGAGATACAAATAAAAAGACCAAAACCAAGGACCAAAATACACTGGCGCCTTCTCTCCTACAGTCCTACTCCTTATAAATGTCGGCAACTGTTATAGTATTACATGGTTACTTCTCATAAATCTCAAAAGCAATGGTTAATGACTCACCCTACCGTTGGTCTGATAGATTTAGCTAGCTAGGATTGATGCTGTATCGGTGCATTTCATAACGTTGATGTCTATGCAGCTGGAGCATAGTCATAATCATCATCATCACTATCATTTTCCATAAACGCCGCAGGTGCATAATCAAAACCATTATCATCATCATCGCTATCTGCAGCAGCTAATGGCACTATTGATGCAGCTGGTGCATAATCATTATCATTATCATCATCTCCATCTACATTCTTTCTTAACTTCATCATCAACAACATTGATATAGCTGCCATAGCTAGGTTCAATATATAAATGAGGTAAAAAACAAGGGTTCAATCTTGATAAGGCTAGGAGAAGGAGAGAAGATAAGAATGATGATAAGTGTTTGAGTTTGTTTATTTGGTTGAGTAATGATTTGTGAATGACCATAATCTAGCGAGGTATATATACCTTAAGTATGGTGTTTAGCAGGTTGTAGCACAAGCAGAACACAAGAGAAGTGTGCAGAATTCTTGGAAAGGTGTGTTTTGAACAAAGGATGAGATACCTGGCATGACACGTAGTATGCCAAGTAAGAATACTGAATGGCACGTAGACTAAAACACATTCATTTACGTTTTGATGACTAGCAATACCAAGCAGTACCTTTCTACCTTTCGGCACTGGACCGGGGGGGTCACTATAGTAGGAAAGTAAGGTTGTGATCTTTTGAGAGAAGGAGAAAAGATAGTAGAAAGCATATATATGATGCGAGTGGACGCCTTTGAAGAGCTAGCTAGCAGCCCAGCATCTTCATGGTTCTTGTTTGTTGTGTTAAATTTTGGATTTGGTTAGTGCACAGTGTTGACATAAACACACTGTATATGGGACCTTCTTGATTTCGTGCCTCAATAAAGGTTTTTGTTATTGGAAGAGACAAAGAAGAATAAAAAACAGGCCTTTTGGTTGCTCCATGCAGCTATATATGGCTCCTCCTTTTCTAGATATATTGGATAATTCGATCATCCATCTTGACTAGTCAGTGGTCAAAGATTCGATTGGGATTGGTTGGATGCATGATTAGACAAGTTGGGTTTAAAGCCTATTGTTTAGGCACCTTATCATATGAATAATTATTGATTAGATTGAAATCCAAAAGATTACTAAGGCACATTCTAGGATTATGAATCCATCACGATGCAGTCACAGGCTATCAGCTGTCGTATATACGTACCACTTACATGTCCTGTACCAAAATATGAAACTAACCACTTACATCCGTTTATAATTTCAACGTCAACCGCACCGCTAGTACCACTACAGCCGGAGGTTATGCATGGCACTGTCATATAAGTAGAATGACATACAATTACTTTTTTATTTGATTTATTGATTTTCCGTAGCCTCATTGTGCATTTTAAATCAAGGAAAAAAGCTAACGTTTTAGGAGCCGTATCCCATATAGTATTTTCGTTGTGAATTTGAAACAAAATAACTTGAATTTATTCAGAACTCGTACACCATGTTATACGTCACAGTCTTTTTTTATTATTCATTCAGACTAATCATTTATAGTGTATGCTAAAAAATTGATAAAGAAATCAATAAATAAATGGTGAATTATCATTCATTGATATTGAATTAAATAACTCACAAAAGCTCAATTCTTCATAGTTAATCTGCATGGGAATCTTACAATCTAGACCAAATCTATAAATCGACTAATAAAGCTTTTACGTATAGCGGAAAGGAAGGGGAAAAAATCCTTACAAAATGAAGTACATGAAATACTAAATGAAAAGACCAAATTACTAATTAATTGATACATTGCCTTCTATCAGCAGCATGTAAATGACTGCAACATTTTAAGGTTAATTCTCAGGGAACTAAGCAGCTAGCTAGGTTGATCAGTTCATTAAATCAATGAATAATCCGTGCATCTCATTGCGTTAATGTTTATGCAGCTGGAGCATAATCATAACCACTATCATTATCATCACTATCATCATTTTCCATAGACGCCGCAGGTGCACAATCATAATCATAATCATCATCATCGTCATCAGAATCAACTAATGGTACTATTGATGCAGCTGGTGCATAATCATAATCGTTATCGCAATCATCACCGTCTGCATTCCTTCTTAACTTCGTCATCAACATTGATATGGCTGCCATAGGTGCGAAGTAAAACAAACAATTCAATTTCAATCCAAGAAGGCTAAGATAGTGTGTGTACTGTTTTGATGGAGTAGTTATGATTTTGAGTAACATATAGATAATGGTACTGCAGTTATATAGTACACTCTTATGGGTGGTATCCACTGTACAGCATATGAATGTTAGCACAAGCTTATCATATGAGGCGTGTGTCGTTTTGCTTGAAAAATGTGTTGTGCACAATGGAAACCATATGTGTCATGAAACGGAGTACATGTAGACAGCTGATTTGGCAAATAAGCTGAAAAACCTGTACAAGGGTCACGTTTTGGCATTTGGGGGACACAGTATTAGGAAAATCTATAAAGAGTTTTGTAATCTTTTGAGAGTGGATAACAAATCCATGAAAGCTTATTTCTGAAGCTAAATCTCTATTTAGTCAGCTTACGACAAGAACGGTATACGGTTTCCACCGATGAGATGAAGCAATGCATAAGCAATGGTCTAAATCAGTCATACGACCCCGTTGTGACCTCTCGGTCTTGTGGAGGACATGGATATGCAGACCTTCTATGCACACTTATCCACCTTTGATATGCGCCTAGAGCAAAGATCTATCTGTTATCAAACAACCCATTGCGAATGTTGCAGTCTCCAACTCAAGGAGCGTCAAAGAGTCCGCACCAAGAGTTCCACAACACCAATCGTGGACCTCCACGGAATAACCACAATAATCAACAAAATCGTCGAAACCAAAGCATCCTAAGCCCAAGTTTGAACGTCCGTGTCAGATTTGCAAGAAGGATAATCATCAAGTCGATAACCGTTGGTTTAGCTACAAACCCAAGAACAATCAACACAATCGACTGCAAAGATATATTGCTTTCCCGGATGGTATAAAGCATAATGATGCTTGATTCGAATAACTTTTGATTCTTTGTCATTCTTGTCATCTTAGCAAGAGCAAGAAGCTGTCTTTCTCGTTAAGTACCACTGTTTATGATACACCATTAAGCCTGGTTGTGTCGGATATTTGGGTTTCTCCTAATTATTCAAGAACTGGTTTTAAATATTATCTTCTTATTATGGATGTCTTCTCTCATTTTACGTGGGTTTTTCCACTTGTTCTTCGTTCTCCGATCGTTGCACACTTTCATCTCTTTTCATAAGCAAGTAGAGAGACTGACAGATCATAAAATCAAAGTTTTTCAATCTGATAATGCCTTGGAATACAAAAAATTCACAGCCTATTTAAATGAGTCAGGCATCCAACATAGGTTTTCTTGTCCCCATACTTCTCCTCAAAATGGCTTAGCTGAGACGTATTCGTCATGTCGTATGAGTGTGGGTTAGCCTTGCTTTTTCATGCACATATGCCAAAATCATTCTGGGCAGATGCCTTTGTCACTGCATGTTTTCTCATCAACAGGCTACCAAAATCAGTAACGCAACCAAAAACTCCTTTAGAGTTATTATTCAATAAAAAACCCGATTACAAATTTCTCGTGTTTTTGGGTGCCAGCATATCCATGCCTTAGACAAGACAATTCCACAAAATTGGAACCCAGGTCTCTTCTTGTGTCTTCATTGGGTACAAGAATTCACACAAAGGCTATATGTGCTTGCACAGAGAATCCAATAGGATTTACATCTCTCGCCATGTACGGTTTGAAGAAGGCTCATTCCCATTTCACCATCCAAAGAAGAGTCCCTTGCTAAGCTCAGGTATTGTTCAGTAACACGAGTATTCTCACTCCTCCACCATTTAGAAGCTCTTATATACCTGCTGGTGTAGAAAATGTTGTTATACATACACCGGGCACACAGACTCGCCGCTGGCACCCCTCATGAGAATCGACATGCCTCGCTTCTTCTCCGTTACAACAATCATCAGAGAAAACTCCTACACTTCAACAAATACCGCTTCATCATCAGACAGCCTCAAGATCAGTCTGCAACGTCAACAAAGATGTACCTAGGGTTCGATCTCCGCACCTACAGCTCCCGAATCTGATGCTCAACTCATTCCATGCAAACACGAGCAAAGTCCGGTATATCAAAACCTCTAAAGAAGATGCTTAAATGCAACCAAACACCCCATGCCTGATGCAGACTTCATTGAGCCAACCTGCTACAAAGACAGACTTCTAAGAATCCAAACTGGAAATCAGCAATGGACGTTCAAATCAATGCACTCATACGCAATGGCACTTACTCATTGGTGAAATATGAAAAAGGTATGAATGTTGTTGGTTCGAAATGGGTCTATAGGGTCAAGCAAAATCCTGATGGCAGTATCAACAAATTTAAAGCGCGTTTGGTAGCTAAGGGTTACACTCAGCATGCAGGCATTGATTATGGAGAGACGTTCAGCCCAGTTATCAAGCTTCGTGTACTATTAGATTAGTACTATCAATAATTGTTATGAATCGCTGGCAGATCAAACAATTTGGATGTTGAGAACGCCTTTTTGAATGGCAATCTTGAGGAGGATGTATATATGCAGCAGCCTCAGGGCTACGTCGATCCAGACTACCCCAATCATGTATGCAAATTGCATAAGTCTCTCTACGGCCTTAAACAGGCGCCTCGGGCCTGGTATTCCAAAACGAGTGCACACTTGTTGCACTTAGGATTCCAGGGTTCCATTGCAGACAGTTCATTATTTATTTTACAAACAGATGACTCTATAACGTATGTTCTTGTGTACGTAGATGACATCATTATAACGGGTCTCAATCTTCTCGAATTCAACAACTTATTCAAGATCTTGGAACCGCATTTGCCTTAAAAGACATGGGGATCCGAGTTTTTTTCTTAGCGTTGAAGTTCTTCGATCTTCAAATGAGTTGGTATCGTCTCTCAACGCAAGTATGTTGCCGACCTTCCTACGCAACGAACAAAGCTAGATGGTGTGAAGCTTGTGTGTACTCCGCTGGCTCCTAATGCGAAAATTCAACAAAAGGGAACACAAAAGTTTGAGGATCCTTCCTTATATCGCTAAGTGTGGTAGGCGCCTTGCAATATTTGCATCTCACAAGACCCGATATATCTGTCTGTCAACAAGGTATGTCAAAGATATGCATGATCCTTACTTAGAGCATTGGGAGTTGGTCAAAAGAATACTACGGTATCTCAAACACACTGTTGATTATGGTTTGCACATCAAGGGTACCAAAGATTTCTCTCTTCAAGCATACTCCGATGCAGATTGGGCCGAAGTTTAGATGATCGGCAAAGACTAGCTGCTATTGTATTTATTTTGGAGGAAATTTGATATCGTGGAGTGCGAAGAAGCAAAAGCGTATCTAAATCGAGCACCGAGGCAGAGTATCGTGGGGTGGCCATTGCAACGTCTGAATTAATATGGATACGGGTCTCTTCTCAAGGAGCTTCAAGTACAACACTCTCCGCCCATCTTGTGGTGTGGGATGCCTTTAGAAAGCATTTTCATGGCTCTTGTTAGTTGTTGGTGAGTTTCAATTTTTTTAGACACACTTTCGACATGGGTGGGAACTTGATGATATCTGTATCGACATTTGTGATAGTGCTAGCTCTTTCTTCTAGATATGGTACTAGTAGAATTCTATTAATAGATTCCGACCCTTAGAATTGAGTTTGGGGTTCCCAGCTGTGATTACATCTGGGTTTAACTTGAGCCTTCCAGATGTGAAGGGTCAGCAGCCACGACTTGTTCCAAATGCCCTTTGGACCGGCATGGCATGAACCAGCTGGCTAGTCAGAGGTCAATATTGTGAAAATATCTTGTGGAAAATGGTAGAATGAAAGTTACTTGGCAAGTGACATAAAGTGGCAATACAACCAAAAAAAGAAACCAAATCGTCTCACTAACATGCTTTTACTTTCAAGATATTTACTTTTGAAGCTCTCCGTGCATGAAACGAGGTTGTTTGCATACAAAAAGGAAAAAAAATAAATCAAAGTCTAAAGTTCCTAGCACAATTAGGGGCGACCCATTTGTAATTAGGGACGACACAAAAGATAAAATAGGTTGAAAATACTTATATGCCCCTTCATAATCGGGATGTTAATCCATAATCGGTAGTTTGGGGCAACTCTATATTCGGTAGTTATATGAACTATTTTGACTACCGATTATGGTAGATTTCGCCAAAGATTATACTGTATAATCGAAAGTCATGGTAACTTCATTTACTACCGATTATAGGCTCAACCAAATTCGAAAAATAGAGGATTTTGGCATAATATGATTTTGGGGCAACTTTATATTCGGTAGTTATATGAACTATTTTGACTACCGATTATGGTAGATTTCGCCAAAGATTATACTGTATAATCGGAAGTCATGGTAACTTCATTTACTACCGATTATAGGCTCAACCAAATTCGAAAAATAGAGGATTTTGGCATAATATGATTTTGGGGCAATTTTATATTCGGTAGTTATATGAACTATTTTGACTAACGATTATGGTAGATTTCGCCAAAGATTATACTGTATAATCGGAAGTCATGGTAACTTCATTTACTACCGATTATAGGCTCAACCAAAATTCAGAAAAAAGAGAAATTTTGCAAAATATGATTTTGGGACTACTCTATATTCGGTAGCTATATGTGTTGGATATTTTCAATAATGTTTGCCGCTACTAAGGGGATATTTTCAATAATGTTTGCCGCTACTAAGGGGGATATTTTCAAAAAATGTTTTCAAGAATTTTTGGTTGTACGTTTTGGTTAATGAATTTGAAAACCTATTCGGTTTTCCAGAAATTTTCACAAAACGTGTATGTTCCCATAGGGTTTCTTTATTATCGGAAGTCATGATAACTCTGATTTTGGGGCTACTCTATATTCGGTAGTTATACGAAGTATATTGACTACCGATTATGGGAGGATATTTTCAAAGAGAGCCACTGTATAATCGGAAGTCATGATAACTCTTCCTTTCTTACCGATTATAGGCTCAACCCAAATTCCAAAAAAAAAGAGGATTTTTGCAAAATTTGATTTTGGGGCTACTCTATATTCGGAAGTTAAATAACCTAAATTCCTTACCGATTATGGTAGCATTTTTGCCAAAGGTTTATTGTATAATCGGGAGTCAATATAACTTTATTTACTACCGATTATAGGATAATCAAAATTCAAAAGATTTAGGATTTTATTTTGGGGATACTGTATAATCGGAAGTCATACAAACTAAATTTACTCCCGATTGTTGATTACCTACCGATTGTATAGTTATCTACCGATTGTAAAGGGTAGCTTGGTCATTAAAAATAACGCTCCGGAAATAACCTTCCAATTGTGAAACAACCTACCGATTATTTCCTATTTTGTCGTTTTGTGTCGCCCCTAATTCGGTTTTGGTCGCCCCTAATTGTGTATGCCTAAAGTTAGTTCAATTTTATTTTTTTGTTCTTTTAAATGATTTATAGAAGTAAAAGAATATTTTTCTTTTTATGTAGCCTTTAAATTTACATATTGATAGGAAATAATTTATTATTCTGGTTGGAAAACATAATCCAAATATCCTCTGAGGCAAGATAATATTTTTTTTGCATAATTTTTTTTTTTATGTTAGCCTTTAAATTTTCATTAATTTAATGATATGTTTATATTGATATATTTATTTAAACTCTCGAGCCCCAATAAGTTGAACAACCCTAAACCTAAAAATAGAATCTTATTTTTGGGGCTTAAAACAGATGGGTTTTTGGGGGTTTATTTGGGTCATGAAATAATTACCCATATGACCCCTTATCCATCATTTTTTGTATTGTCTAATCTACCCATAATTTGATTAGTGCTAATTAACTTGATTAAGCTAACTAATCAGTCTTACTGAATCGATTAGCTAATCAAAACATTAATCTTTTGCAAATCAAAACTTGATTTTTTTGAGTTTTGAAGAAGGAAAATGGGTGATTTTGGTGAAATGTTTTGGAATTTTTTTGAACAAAAATGATGAAACCCTTCATCACAAAATTCAAGATAACCTTATAATCAACCCCCAACATCAATTTCATCAATTCAAATCCGTCAAAAATCTGGAATTTTATGCTGTTACGGCCGGGAAATGGTGTCGAACCGGCTGTAGTGAAGCAATTACGGTTAGGATATGATGCATTCCCATCCATAAACATTGATAACGGATGGGAAGTTAAGAAATTATAGCCGTTATTTAACGAGAATCTCCTGAGTCTGTATTACGGCTGGGAATTCTTATATTTCCCGTCCGTAATTGAATATGTAAGCTGGGAAATTTTGATTTTCAACATGAATACATACTACGATTAAAAATTAGTAATACTTTCATTAATTAGACCAAAATAAAACCCATTACATACTTAGTAGATCTCCGTTACAAAGTTGGTTTTTAATAACATCCCTTTTGATGTATTAAGAAGTTTTTGATGATGGCGAATTGAGCTTCCAAGTTGAAATCATAACCTTTCCATTTTCTCCATTCCTTCTTAGCTTGATATGCGACTTCTCTATCAGTCTCACCTCTAAATCGAAGTTGGTTACACATACGACGTAAATCCATATATTCTTCCACATTTTTCCGTATGTCTGAAAATCGAAGATACAATTCAACCCTATCGCGGTTGTTAGTGTTACTTGTTTCACTACAAAAATTCTAAAAAATATTACTCCAATACGATTTACTGGCTAAACCACCTTGCTTTCGTTCTTCTCCTTTCTTTGGATAGCATAGTACAAAATTTTTGCAAAGAGATAAGTATTCTTCCAAAATGAAGTTGGGTTTATCCTTTGAGTACATTGCATTGAGTTTGTAGGAGTTTGGTGGAGATTATTGATGGATAAGGTGTGATTTTGTTTTGGAATGGGTGGTAATATGGAGGTAGAGTTATTTAAAGTTTAAATAAGTGGTTGAACAGCTAAAACCTTCTATAAATTAGTCTTCGAACGGATCTATTTTTCAAAATTCAAAAAACTAGCCGATATGACGCGGTATTCATAATTATAGGAATTTACGGCTTGGAAATTGAAGGAGAGACCCATCAGTTATTCTTTATAAAGTTGCAGGATTTTTGGTGTGTCAGATTTACGGCTAGGTAGTTGAAGCCGTAAATAATAGTTGTTATTTTTTGTCAGAATTACGGCCTAGATATATAGGAATTTCCAATCCGTAATCTTTTTACGGCCAGGAACTTCAACTATCCACCAAGCCGTAAACCAGAGATGCAAATTTATGTCAGCCTTACGGCTAGGCGTCCCAACCGCAAACAAATACATGGCTCGGAAACATAGTCGTAACCAAGGTTCAGTTAAATTTTGAGTCTCCAGTGAAATATATGGCCAGGTATTTCCTGACCGTTATCAAGTTACGGTTAAGTTTACTAACATTTTTTGTATAACGGCCAGGACTTTCCAACCGCAATCCTTTGCAAGTATTTTGACAAGGATTATATGCACTTTCGGCTAGGTTATGTGAAGAATCGACTTATCCGAAAGTGCACAAAAAATTAGTGAATCTTGATTGTTTCCTCAGTTTTCTTAGATTTGGAAATTGGAAAGACTAACATTCATTAATAAATGCAAAGGTTTAAAAATTCATCCATCCAAATCCATAACCAGACAACAAAAAAAGTAAATAGACAAAGTCTTAGATAATAAATGATCCATGAAGTAATATAATAAAAATTAAATATTCATTCACTTTCACTAGATCCCTCCTCCGACATGGTTTGCAAAAACTCATCCAAATTGTCCCTTGTCTAAGGTTACACAACTTGTTCTATAACTTTAGATTTTTTACCTCGATCGCTGCTACCTTGAATTGGAGCCTTTTTACCTCCACCACGTCCACCTCGAGCACTTGTTCCATCACGGCTAACTTTTGCACTTGTTCCAGTACCTCGACCTTTTTCACCTCGAGCACTTGTTCCACCTTTTTCACCTCTACCACCTCGGTTGGCTTTTTCTTGCTTAGATTGAACTTGGTCACGGGGGGCAGTGTCCGAGTCGTCGCTAGAAGAATGAGACCTAGCCTTTTTAGGTCTCCTTGGTGCTTTATCAGGATATAAACCTCATTTATCAGGGATAATTATTCCTCTAACTCGATTCCGCATTAATCTTAGTTCAACTACCATTAACTCCTCACCCAAATTAATCATACGGGTGATGTCATTGGCCACCCAATTAACTCGTTCGACCTATTATTTCATATCAAACACGCATACTCTAATTATTCATAGATAGTTAAAAAAAAACATCATATACAAACATAAATAGTAGTATACGTACCACCATCTTCTCCCAATCACGTTCTTCATTCCTTGATGTCTTTGAACTCTCTTTCTCTGCATTCTTGAAATGTTTATGCGCCACAGGTTCCAAATTTTCCACATAAGGATGAGCCCACTCTCGATACCATTCCATGTAATTCGCATCCGCTTGGGAAGTCCCATGAGAAGCTTCAAGGAGTCTTCTACTCATTTGGTTTACTTCTTGGGAACAATCATTCCAATGCTCGATCGCCGGTGCATTTTCATAGTTCAATTTCACCTGTTTGTCCTTAAATTGGGAGGTGGCTACGCTTAGTCTAAAAGGAGTTTCAGGAATAATTTTCTGGACAATATCGATTTTGCGGGGTGTTCTACGAGGATCTAAAATGATGAACCCGGTTGCATGAAACAAAGGTCCCGTATAGGTTGCCACCTCAGAAAATACTCTATCACTAACTTCATCTTCTCCATCCTCATCAAGTTTCAAATATGGATCAAAAGCCACATCTTCAATTGTCAAAGCATTCAATTTTTTCCTCATGTCGACCATTTTCGTCTCTTTAGACTTGTGTTAGGTCCCTCCAAAGGGGTATCTCCCTCCTGTAGGTTTATCTAGAGGCCAATTTGTATTCCTATAAGGCCTAAAAGTTTTAAAATGGTCATAAGCCCATGACTACGGCAAAAAATAAAAAAAATTGTTTATAAATAAGTTATTACACACAAATCAATATATAAAAGTAAAACAAATAAACATTTGTTATATTAAAACAAAAAGATACCTGGATAAGAGCAACACATCCCGTAATTTATATTTCGTTCCATCTAGAAGCTTTGCAAAGACAGTCCAACACATCAGCAAGGAGGGAGGTGGCCCACGAGTACCTATGTACCTCGTTTGTTTTCTTATCGAGACTGAGAGTCTTCAACCACTGCAAAAAACATGCATTTACCTTATTGCCTGAGAAATCGGGGAAAAGGACGGTCCCAAGAGCATGCAACAAGTAAGCTATAGACATATGTCTAGCTCCTTCTGTGTCCATCACCACCAATCCACTCTGTGTCTTGCGTTTAGAATCCCCAAACTTATCCCTCAGACGACCCAAATTAATCTTCCTTGACATATTAACTACTTCACCAATTCCGCCCGGTGCACTAAATTTCCTTTTAGATCTAGGAGGTGCTCCATACCCTGTCTCAAATTCTTTTTCCGCTTCTTCTTTACCCCACCCAAGACAGTTCTTCGCCAAGGCACAAAGATCATCAAAAGGCATAGAATTGTTGAAACCCTCAAACAATGCCTTTCCTTCCAAAGCTATACCAGTGATTTTCTTTGAGTCATCTGTAGTGATAGTCATCTCGTCGAATGGGAGGTCAAAAGTCATAGTTTTGGGCCAAAATCCTTCTCTAAAACCACAAACTGTCACAACATCATATGTCTTTTGCAAAGCCTCAATTCCATTCCATAACCCCGAAGATTTTACCAAAGCTATCACATCTGGATGCTCATCGTCCAACGGACAAAACCTTGCTTGTTGGTGCTTTAGTTTAGGGACAACTTTATCCGGAAACTACAAAAAAAAAAATGGTTGTAAAAATAATAACCCATAACAAAATGAATATAACATATGTGTAATTTGATTTATTAGCTTTGTGCCACAAACCCTAGCAGCCCATGAAGACGTGTATCCAATCAAGATAAAATGATCTCTTGCCTCACCCCAAGGTCTCCCATTCCTCTTGGGAGGTAAAAACTCCATAGCATCAAATACTTCTCTTGGAATTGTCTTAGGTTTATACTTCTTCTTTCCATCCTTCATGTCCTCCTCTTTGCCCTCCTCAACTACGGATTTACCTTTATCAATAGCACCACCACTAGAAGTGTCAACTTCAGTTCCTTCAGTAACAACAACTTCAATTCCTCTAGCAACTCCAAGTTCAGTTCCTCCAGTGACTCCAACTCCATCTCCACCACCTTCAGTTTCTCCAACAGTCACAACTCCACTTGATTTCCTTGAGTTTGCACCCAATGGTTTTGCGTGACGAGGTTGCGGAGTCGGGTCACTGCGAGGTGTTACTTTTTTGGGATATTTTCTTCTTCTTTTCTTTTCCCCTGTTCCAAGATAAACAAGGCAAAAAACCAAAAGTAAATAAGAAATACGTCTGGGAAAATTTTACATAACCAAACCGTAACACCTGACACGGCTAGGAAAATTGGATAGTCCAAGACGCAACAATTATTACGTATGGGAACATAGTAATCGACCAAGCCGTAAAACAAATTACGGATGGGAACTTAGTAATCGACCAAGCCGAAAAATAATTACAGATAGGAAAACCTATACGTTGGTATATTGCTAGTTCACTACTCAACAAAGGACAACATACAGATAGGAAATTCCAAGCCGTAATACATAAACGGCTAGGAAACTGAATATTACGGTCAGGAACTAAATTTTCGGCTAGATAAACCGTGACGTTATTATACTACTGCTTAAAAAACTACGAACACATGAGAATATACGACTAAGAATATCCTAGCCGTATACAGCTAGTTACGGATAGGATTTCTCCATGTCGTACACATCGATTTAGTTACGGCTGAGAGTTCTTAGGTATCCTAACCGTATAATTTATAAACGGCTGGGAAATCATTAATTTCCAAACGTTATACCCAATTTCGGCTGGGAAACCCAAGAACTCCCAGCCGTAAGCATTTTCAGAAACCGGTTTTTTAAGCCTAAATTTTTCGAAACCAACAGAATAATCAACGAAACGCTTAAATAAAGAGTGGGTTTTTGAATTCATACCTTATTGCGGTCATATCAGGACTCTCGGCGGCTGGTGGATCTCCTTCTTTCACTTCTTCTTGATCTTCACTTCCATCTTCACTTGATGAAGTTGGTTTCTCTGCTTCAGTAGGAGGTTGATTCGACGAAGATTGACTTAGATTTTCCTTAGGTTTCATGATTTTATAGAATGAGTTTAATCGACGACAATTTTTTTTGAATCGACGATTAATCGTTGAAAAACGTTCAATGGAAGAAGAAAAGAAGAAGAAGGAAAGAATATGAGAAGAAGAAGAAGAAGAAGGGGGAGGTTTTTTTTTTTCTTTTAATGTTCCGTTTTTTTTTTCTTTTTTTGATTAGATTAGGTAGTTAACGAGAGGATATAAGGGAAATAAATTAAAAATATAGAGGGTATTTTTGAACTTTTACACAAATCTGATCCCCCATATAAAATTTAGGTTCCACTTAGTAATTTAGACCCCGAAAACTCTCCCCCTACATCCCCAAAAATAGGATTCTAAATATATTTACAAAACTAATTCGGTCCAAGAATCATCGAGCTTATAAACTATGGATTTTAGATAACCCAGACAATTTGAGACTAAATATCCCCTACATGTATAGTAAAAACTCCATATATTAATAAAAAATCATAGACCTAACTTGGGCTAGTTATAAATAGTAATAACCTCCATATTTTGATATTCATAGATTTTTTTGGTCCCAACATAAGGAATATACCTCCATAAATTAATATAATCGTCAATATTGGAAACTTATAGACCATGTTACATCGAAATTTAAGATGAAATAAAATACTTATCTATAGTTGTTTGAGAAAATGATGTAACTTTTCAGATTGTTATGACATCTTTTGATTTGCGGATGCGTAAGACCTCATTACTATGGTTACCTTTTTGTTGAAGCCAAAACATTTCCAACTTGTCGAAGCTTATTGGCATGAAACTTTTGGTATTTCCGTACTATCATCATCAAGCTAATCTCTATTTACGTCTTGTGTAATTCCATCGATAGTTTCTTTTTTGGTTAAATCATATACGACTCGCTGCTTATTTGGATGATTAAGGAAGACATCCATGTCCATTATCATTTACATACTTTAAATTAGCAAAAAAAATCATTTCTTTTGGTACACCTCTATATATTAATAAACTCCATATATTAATAATTTTTTAAAGTCTCAAAACTATCAATATATGGAGTTTTTACTGTAGTTTCTTTGGGTCTAACACTGGACATATAACATTAATCTGGTCACGCAGATTAAATTAAAGGTGCGGTTAAATGATGACTAAAGGTGTGGTCAAAGTCAAGTCAAATGACTAGTTACAAACAAAAAAATTTCCCATTATGTTACCATATTTGAAGTCCATGAACTTAACTCACCTCGAAAACCGGCTTGTAAAATCGGGGTTGTCCAATGCTTAGAAACTATGGATCTTAGATAACCTATACAATGTGGGAGACTTTACTTGTGTTATGCCTAGATCTAAGAGTGTTTGGGTATAAGAAGCTATGTCGAAAAGTTAAAAGTTAATCTGGAAATCAAATTTCAATCTCACTTATAAAAAACAAAAAATTGATTTAAGTTCTGCTTCTAGAAATGAAAACTGTTTCTGGTTCCTAAACCATTTCTGCTTCTAGAATGAAAACTATTTCCCAAATAAACTGTTCGATAAATAGTTTAGCCCAATTTGGCTTTCATATGTTTGTCACTTTTAGTAGATTCCAAAGCCATGGGATTACTTCTCCTCATCAACTTCTTAAAACCAATTTCATAAACTTCTTCAAACCAATTTTATATATTAATGAAAGAGCTTCAAATTATGTCAATCGTGTTTTTAATTCATATTTAAAATAGCCTTGCCTCAGTTGACCGCAACAAATAACAAAATAATATGGATCTTTCATTAAGATTCGTCAATCGTCACGATAGAAATGGTATTGTAATGCATCATCATATGCTGAATTAAATATTGAAGTCCTTTATAAAACGTAGGTCAATTATAAATAAAACGGAGGTCACATATAGCATTAAATATATCATCATTAACTAATATTCAACGGCAAAAGCAACGTACAAAACCCATTAACAACCCCGTTATACATATAAAAACCATACATTATTGCGACAAGGAGATAAAACGAGGTCAGTATAAAAGGCGGCCGCACAGTCAATCTTGCAGAAGGCCCTCATGATCATCAGCTAGGTATGACTCCAATTAATTAATTATAATCATGCAGCAGGAGCATAATCGTAACCACCATCGTCACCATCATCCCTATCATCACCCTCGTCCGTTGATGCAACGACAGTAACACTTCCCTCCGTGGATGTTGCTGGTGCATAATCATACCCACTGTCATTATCATCATCGTCACCGTGTCTCTTGCTCTTGTTGTCGTACCTTCTCGCAAGTAAGATAGCGCCTGACATTGTCTTGATGAGGAAATCTGAAGGAACACTTAATATATATAAATATATCACTTTGATTGAGATATTATAATTCTTGGAAGTGTAATGTGCAGATGAGATTTAAATAATGTTCAGGTTTTTGTGTGTGTATTTATAGGCTTGAGAATTGAAGGAGACAAGATTTGAATGTGACACTATATACCTAGAATTGAATATCTTGACATTATGTGATCATTTTAAGATTGCTCAATCAATTTGCGGGAGAGTGTTGAGGAATGTGTTTGAGACTTGAGGTTGCATGTGCAACACGAGATGGCTGAATATGTGGCACAAAAAGGATGTAGGAGGTGGAATGAAAGTAAGTTTAGGCTAGTTTATGACACATTATTACACGTGATGGTGTGTGCAAGGGTAAAAGCATTCGGGATGGGACATTATTACACGTGATGATAATGTGAAGCGGGGTAAAAGGATTTGATTTGTTGGTTATCTTTGAGTAAGATGCTTTGTTTATCCTTCATGTCGTCCTACACTCCTACTGATAGAAAGAAAAGTATGATCACTAGATCCACTCGTCCATTTAGTGCTGTGAATCATCAGAAATCAAAAAGAAATTTTTTTTATATCAGAAATCATCGACCAGCCGAAAATGATTCCGAGATTTCTCCTGATCCGTGAAAAATCATTTTGATTTTATGCACACTCCTTAACGTGTGAACATAAGATTTCAATTACCATCATTGATTTAATTTATGGAAATACGTGAGAGTAAATTTTTTAAATATGAAGAGTATTGTGTCATCAGTTAACTAATCTATCAAACAGACAAATATACATTATTGTCACTTTTCTCTCTTCTCTCTCCTCTCTCGAAGAAAAAAACTCTTATCCTCCATTAATTTCTTGCTCAGATTTGGTCTTTTTTGGACCAGATCTGAGCAAAATTTCTTTTTCTTTTCAAGTTTTAATCAAATAAAGTAGATTTTTTTTGTTTTTGATTTCGTTTGACATATTTCTTCGCTATTTGGAGCGATTTTTCTTCGCCATTTGGGGCGAGTTTCTCTTCGCTTTGAGGGCGATTTATTCAAACCTTGATCGCGGGTTCGTGACTTGCTATTCTCGATTCAAGAACATCAACAATCCAATTCGGTATTGCTTAGAATTTATATTCAATCTAAGGGATTCAGGGCATCCGGGTTCGTTTGGATCTACAAGATTTTGTGCAAATAACCCCTTTCTTACAGGAGTATCTCTTATTGAAGAAGAAGAAAATATGATTAAATGGTCGGAATCGATTCCGGATTATACCATCACCCTTCCCTACTACATTTACAAAAATTGGGTATCTTTACGGTATATGACTCTTTCTCTTCGCGGTGTATTTGTAATTAATATCTTCATTTGTATTAGGGGTTTTATTATCTTGTACCTTGATGTTTTTGTTATTCTTGTAAGCGATCATGTAATCACATTTTGATTTGAATGAATTGAAATTTATTGATTGACCGAAAAAAAAAAAAAAAAAAAGTCGAATATGTCAAATATATACATTTTTTTGGGGAGTATTGGCACACGGTTTTCACGTGACACGTCCAACTTAAAAACCATGTCCTGAAGATTTTACTTTCTATGGGAAACTTTTGGAGGTTTCCTAGTTAAAGCTCGGGAAAATGCCCCAATATATACTGCAATTTTGGGGATCTGCCCTAACGTTAAAAAAAGTTGGAAAAATGCCTCACTGTTAGAAATTTTGGTTAAGTCCACATGTGCGACTTCCCACGTTCAAAAAAAAGATAAAACTTTTACTCGAAGAAGTTTTCGACTTCCGTTACAAGTTGAGTTTTTGCATCTGGAGTATAACCAAGGACAATCTATGGCTTCATGATCATCACCTTTGTTACACAGTGAACATTTTTCCAACTTTTTTCCCCATGTGGAAAGTCGCACATGTGGCTTAACCGAGATTTCTAACAGTGAAGCATTTTTCCAACTTTTTTTAATGTTGGGGCATATCACCAAAATTACAGTTCATATTGGGGCATTTTCCGCATTTTCCCCTTAAAGCTTAGCTTGGGATGGCATAGCTTAAAAAGTGCTATTCTATGATTTCTATGGCATAGCAGCAGCTTATGTAAAAACTAAAAAATGATAACGATTTTATTTATTTATTCTGCTCTGATGCAGGCTGTTGTGGGCACACGGGACTTGAGAAGTTTTGCAAATATGGTTATTTTATTTTGCAAAAACAATTTGAGTATTGGACGCGGGTTGTTTAGGGCACACGTGACTTGAGAGGTTTCACAGTACATATTAAGCTCTAAAAACCCAAGGTGATATAATCTTTGAGTTATACAAACACCAACCATATTGTTTGGGCTAAATGAAAACCATATCCAGGAAAAATGAAACAAAAGTCCCAATTCCATTTAAAATTGTTAAATTTAGTTTTCATTACTTTATTTATTTCCAAACCTTCCATTTACTGTACATATGCGTATAAATCATTCTTCCCCTCTTGTGATTTCATTTCTTTTTCCTCCTTCCTCTAAGACTACCACCACCACCTACTGTTGCACCACCACAAAATCACTACCACTTCCTGATCCACCACCACAAAACCACTAACACTTCCATATCTGATACCAACACCTCATCCTCTTCCTCCTCCTTCATATCAACCAACACCTCCTTCTTTTATTCCCCTCTACCATTTCACATCGTCACCAACAACACATCTGCCGCCACCAAACCGGTTACGATGTTCAGATCTGACATCAATACCACCTCCTCTATCGCATCCTCCTCCACCTTCACCACTAACAACATCACCTGATCTGACATCAATGGGGATTCAATTTCATCTGATTACTGTGTTGGGAAAAATGATGAATATTAATGGTAATTTGAAGTTGGTAAGTAATTAAAATCTTATTATTTCACTGATTTTTTTTTAAATTAAATTGGATACTGGATCTTGTTTTATTGTGAGTTTTGTTGTAATTGGGAACTGAAAATCAATATTTTGGTTTCATCTAATTTTGTTTTCATCTAAGTACTTATACCACGTGCATGATTGAGTGACCGATGTAGGTGGTCAGTATTGAATGAGTAGTGCATTGTGATTTAGTCGGTAAGTGATGATGGTGGTGAGTGGGTTTTTTCATTCTTTCTTTTCTTAGATTATATAAGTGCATTTTCAGCATTATATTGTACTTGATAATTTGGCCAAGTTTATGTCTCAGTAGTTTTGAGTTTTCATTATTGGCGGGTCAGAATTGCGACTGGAGTTCGAGAAGACAAGCAACGTTTTTTATCTTGTCGTGTTGATATCAAAAAGTTATAACACAGTGTTATTTAATAGAATTTACCCTAGCAGTATTTAAATTCCACAAACCACAAATGCATGAGAATATATAGTTTGAGGTTTTGGACATTCTTGTTGCATTAAACTATTTTAATTATCATCTAAACTTATACAATACCTCTACTAATTTCTCCTGCAGGTACACATGCAAGTACATGTTTTTTCAGTGGAGATGCTGAAAAGGTATTTGGACGAGACCAATTTTGGTTTCATTTTTTTTTTTGTCATTTTAATGAAACCAATTTTGGTTTCATCTAATTTTTGCTAAATTGTTTTAGTTTTTGTTGTAGTATGGTCACTGTTGAGATGCCTTTAGTATTACTGTAGTAAGTCATATTGAAAGGTTTCAATGAAATACCCGATTATTTCCAGATGTTCATTATGCTGAAACATCATTGTCAATATATATGGTCGATGGCCATATGAATTTTATTGTCGGAGGCGATATTCATGGTTTTTAAATTTAAAATGTTTTTTTCTTTTCTAAAATCAATTTGTAATTTTTGTTAGTTTTTGTCGACGAAACCAATTTGTAATTTCTCTTGCAAGTAGACAATAAGCCAACATCTGTTCAAAGGAGATACCGAATAGGCATTTGTAATTTCTCTTGCAGGTATACAATAAGTCCTATCGAGAATCGTATTCAAGATCAATTCATCCAGTTCCCACAGTTGAAAGTCCCGCAACAATTTCACCCAAGTCTGTTGTTCTTGTACCTAAAGTTTTGCCACAATCATCTCGCCCAAGTAAGAAGAAAAGTATTCCTAATACAGGTTCAATT
The DNA here is from genome assembly GCA_023529315.1 of Papaver bracteatum. NCBI lineage: Eukaryota > Viridiplantae > Streptophyta > Magnoliopsida > Ranunculales > Papaveraceae > Papaver > Papaver bracteatum. The sequence continues at coordinate 280,599 of JAJJWX010002530.1, forward strand.
CCTAACAAGAAGATGAGAACTTGTGGTGGCTGCAATTTATTGACTACCCATAACCGAAGAACAATCCCTACGAAGCAGATGTGAAGTCTTATAGTCTAATCTCATTTTGACTACAGTTGATCAACTTTCATTTTTTTACATTTTAAACATGTTAATTTCCTGCTGGTATTTCATTTAGATTAAGTTTTCCTTTTTTGGTTTCATCTGCAATATCTTGGAACACTTTTGGTTTCATCATTTTTACTGTTATTTTGGAATAAAAATAGGTTGGAACCCTTTTTGGTTTCATCATTTCATTGGTTTTCTAACTGTGCATTATTGATTTTTCCAAGTATGTCAGAATTGTCTTGGCTTTTTTCATTTGCCATGTTATGAATTATTGCCATGACTAGTTACCATTGTGTCAAATGTGGATCACCAAAAAGCGATCCTTGGTGTCTGTTATTGTCTAATAATTTTTTTTGTAATTAGACTTCTTCCCTGGAACATGAAAATGTTTCATTCCTTGAAATATATCAAAATTTTGAGTTTAAACCAAGTCGTGATACGACCCTTTTCCTTTTTGGATTCACCTGCAATATGTTGGAACCCTTTCTGGTTTCATCATTTTACTGCTACAGTGGAATCAAAATATGCTGGACCCTTTTTGGTTTCATCAAAAATAAACATAACATTCCGCGATAATATGGTTTGGGATAAACACAATTGAAACCATTACAAATATGTTTACAACTAGTCGACAATACACTAATTGAAACCATTTATAAACCTTTTATAAACTATATATTGAAGCATTTAAGTTTACAACTAGTTGACAATACACTAATTTTTATGTCTTCCTTTATGATTCTTTTAGTGGGTTGTGCATCAGGATCTTGTAGCACAACTTTGTTCTATTTTCCACCTTTTCTGAAATATCCTCTTCATGAGACTTTGTGTTTCCCTTCAAGAGGCTCTTCATGTAATAGCAAACATGAAGGCCACAATCTACCCTGAAATTACAAAAAAAAATTCTTAATGGTTAGCACTAGCAAGAGAAAATTGTTGGTATGAAATTACAAACATTACTGGTAGAACCAACAAGGCAATCTTCATGTATTTTCCCTGCAAAACAAAACTGATTTTAGTAGCCAAAACAAGAATAAACTAACAGTGCCGTACCAATACTGGTAGAACAAACAAGGGAAGAGTGATGAAACAAAAATGGTTTCATAAAAACTACCAGAATTAACCAACACCACCAAATATTTTAGCAGCCAAAACAAGAATAAACTGGTAACTGACCATAATTAACCAATTCGACAAGGGAAGAATGGTGAAACCAAAAATGGTTTTATCAAAACTACCAGCAAATCAGAGAACCAACATAGTTTTGGTGGAACCAAATTTGACAAAGTGAAAATAATGCAACCAAAAAAGGTTTCATCAGAATGACTACAATTAACCAACACACCAATAGTTCTGGTGGAACCAAATTTGTTAAAGGGAAAATAATGCAACCAACATGAGAACAACAGGATAGGAACCCTCAATAAGTCAATCATAGATGAACATGATGGAAACCAATTTTGGTTTCATCAAAGAAACCACTGAAGAAACAATTCTGAAACTAAACCTAACATAAGAAAACAACAGTTTACCAGATTAAACCTAAACCTAACAAATGAAACCTAGACCAAATATAAAACCCAAAAAAATTAAAGATTAAACCTAATAATCTTTGTTTCGCATTCAATTGAAAAAAAGAAGAAGCATCAACCTAATTAATGGCTACGTGATTTTATCAAAAAAAAAGACCGAAAAAATTAACACTATCACCACAATGTTTATACGGTTCTTACCTCTTGAAGTTTTTTGAATTGTTTTCTTTAACTTTTCATCTCTCTTTTTCTCTTGTTTAGTTTTCTTCTTCACCATTTTGTTGTTTGAGAGGATTTAGGTCAGAAAATTAAAACGATTTAGGTCAGAATTATGGTTTCATTGGTTGAAGTAAGTAAGCACTGAAAAAGAGAAGAACAAAAAATAGAAAATAGGAGGATAATTTTCGCTACAGATGAAGACAGGGAAAATGAATTCTTAGATCTGATATTTTTCTTATGTTTGACAGACCAAGAAAGTAAACTACAAGAAGATACGCGGTGGAACCGAGTGAAATACATGGGGTATTTTAGACAATTGAGGAATTTGGGTTTTTTTTTACACAATTTGTTTTGTTGGATTTTTATCACTCGGACAGTGACATCCCTGGGGTTGTAACACGCACGTTATTCCCAATATGATTATTTTGTTTTGCTAAAACAATCTGTGTTACCAAGTTATTTTATTTTGCAAAAACAATTTGTGTTTGTGGCGGTTGTGGGATTTCAACCCACTCCCTTTTGGACCAGAGCCTAAACCTGGCGCCTTAGAACATTCGGCCAAACCGTCACATAGTGTACTTTGAGAAGCACAATGAAGTACAAAATGAAATACAAGTATGTTCCGGAATTCACTATTATACAATGAGTCAATCCCAAACAGACCTCCTCTCACAGGGGTTATTCCCTTTAATATGATTATTTTGTTTTGAAATTCTAAAACAATAGGCATATATGTTATCTTAGGTTTTTTAGTTTCAAGTTATTTTATTTTGCAAAACAATTTGTGTTTGTGGCGGTCCTAAATCTAATTTTGTGGGATTTCAGAACATTCAGGTTGGATGCCAACTGGTTCTTATTTCTCGTTCGTTGATCACATAGTGTACTTTGAGAAGCACAATGAAGTACAAAATGAAATAGAAGTATGTTCCGGAATTCACTATTATACAATGAGTCAATCCCAAACAGACCTCAAAAATTATCGGTGCTTTTAACTATGTTTCGTATAGTCTAGGTAGCTCCAATCCTAAGAAATATTTTGTTTGTGATTATATTTCCGAAGTTTTGTTTGTGAATTATATTTTTGAAGCAAGTTTACACCACGTTTAGATACACATCCAGAAATAGCTTTTATAATTGTTTAAGTAAAAAAGCAAGAAGTTAGTCTGGGGGTAAAATTTAAGAAAGCATAAAAAGTCAATTTTCTTGGAGGAATTTTTTTTTTTTCTGACTTCTGCTTATATTATTCAAATACGCTATTAAATTTTGTTTCTAATTTCTGCTTATGGTATTCAAATGCGCTATTAATATTCTTTTTGGTAGTTAATTAGTAGAACCAAAATCATTAGTCGTTGAGCTGATCGGCATGTCCAAGATATGAAAGGTAGGTTTTTATTTGACAATTGATGCCATTTTCGAGAACTATGTTTTGATTTGTTAGAATATAACGAAAAATAGTTCTCTATGAATCATCCCAAAAACCCATGATTTATATGGGCTGATGACAGCTCTACTAAGGGCTAATACCAGTCTGTATAGGACAAAAAGATCCTGACGATCCTGACCATTGGATCGATAGACTGGTATCACCCCCTAGTAGAGCTGGTATCAGCCCATATAAATCATGCAAAAACGATGCAAAATCCATATACCAAAAAGAGAATGATAGCCTATTATAGAAAGTTTTCTGTTTTATATGGATGTTGGTATCCTTCTCAGTAATCTGTCATCTCCCTTTAACAATGTTGATTTTAGATTTAATATTTACAGCAAACTTCAATCATACATTTTTTTGTTTATCATTTACTTTGTATAATCATTTATTATATGTTATTAGTCATTTATTATACTGTTGTTAGTCATATCTAATTTGTGTGCACCTGTCGATAAACAGTGGAACCTAGGAAAAAATATTGAGTCATTTTTCTACTGTAATTTTTTTTCTAGTTATTCAATGCTCAAATTTTATTTTTTGATTTGTCAATTCTGAGATGGTGGAGTAAAGTGAAAAAACAATCGGATCGCAAACTGAAGGATTGTGAAATATTGTAGTAGTTCAATAATTGGTAGTTCACGTAAATAGTGCATCTCATAGTTAAAGACATAGGTAACTAAAAGGGGAAATTAGGGGGAGACCCAAACAAAAAAAAAATTCATTGTCAGGCCCACAATTAATTTTTGGTACTGTGACACCCATAATTATATGAAATTATTAATGAATCAATACATAACTCGTTATGCATACTATATTTTCAGGCATAACTCGTTATGCAGCCTAATTTTTCAGGGGTATAATTGGAAGCGCAACTTGGACATAACATATCTAAAAATCCACGCCTTAGAATTTTAAAAAATTTATATCGTTGGAAATCTTTTTAAAAGAGCTACGCAACGAGTACAAACAAGAATATCAAATTTTTGTTTTTCACGAAAAAATCGGAGGTGATCCTCATTTTAGGGAAAATTTTCGAAAACTTGATACATAACCAATACGCAGTCACCAAAAACGATGCATAACACATTCTGCAGACGCATAACGAATTATGCAACCATTTCTCCACTGCATAACATATTATGCATTTGGATAACAAAATTATGCATCTATAACAAGTTATATTACCCTTTTTTTTTGTTGATTTTAGCGCGTACATATAAAAAATTGATGCATAATGCAGTATGCATCCATATTTACGGATGCATATCAGGTTATGCATCTATTTTCTCGATGCATAATGCAGTATGCATCCATATTTACGGATGCATATCAGGTTATGCATCTATTTTCTCGATGCATAAAAGATTACGCATCAATTTTCTCGATGCATAATGCATTATGCAATCATATTTTCGGATGCATAACGGGTTATGCATCAATTTTCACGGCTGGATAACATGTTATGCATATATTATTATAGGTGCATGACAAGTTATACAGTCTTTTTTTTTGTTGGTTCCAAAAATAACAAAAAAGTTGATGCATAACATGTTATGCAAACATTTTCTGGACTACATAACAAGTTATGCAACAAATTTTCAAACTGCATAACATATTATGCATCCATTTTCGTAGCTGCATAACATGTTATGCATCCAATACTGACACCAATACCATGAGCATCTGTAACACCATCTCAACCATAGAATCATCACACACCCTTTGCATCCATTTCAGACCATTATCTTTCATACCAATCCTTCCACAGTAACCAACACCACTAGCAAATATGTATGTTCTCAACAACAACAGCTGCTTCATCTCCGGAATCTGTTCTTAACTGACTTTAATCGGATATGGACTGACGAGGTGGAGTCCGACATCGTGTTGATTGCTTCTGTTTCGACATCGGTTGGGATTGTTTGTGCGGGTTTGGTGCTCTGAACTGAGCAGTCTGAGTTGTTCTCGACATGTTTCTTTCCATGGACATTAGCGGTGCAGTTGCAAACAATCAAATAGTTTGGGAGATTAGTCAATAAGAACCCAAGTTTAACTTGTAACCACTCCACCTTCTCAGGTCACAATTCTCATATTATTTCACAGACTACCAGTACCAGTTTTGTCTAATCAATCCCAGACATCCACCATCTTTTCCCTGTAATTTCACATTAGAGATAGACCCATCATTTCTCTCTCAAATTCGATTTGAACCCTAACCTGTAAATCCCATTATCATCTCAGATTCAATAACCTATGTACTCTCAAAACTAGCAACATTGTCACAGCTCAAACCCACAATTGTGTGCATTTCATGGCTTCAGTTCTCTTTAATTTCTCTTTGAAATCGATTTCTGACCATTACCCATCTTCAATTCCATCTTTTCTTCTTCAGATTCCCTTTATAACAGATCAATCAACCTCCGTTCATCACTGAATTTCCTACACACAGCAGAACAAATAATCCATCCAGCTTCACTTTGAACCTGTAGAGAAATCTCCTCTTTATGTAACATCAGATCCCCTTTCTTGCGTTCAATAATGAGTTTTAAATCCCTAAAATCACCAAGCTCAGACCACCAATTAATATGTGTCTTCTTCATCAGCAAACACCACCAGAAAATCAATGCAAACTCACATCTGAACTTAACCGATCTTCTGTGTTGTGCTTAGCTTCAATCCCTCTCTACATTTCTTTTCAAATTACACAACTAAACCCATCTCGATCTCCTTCTCAGATTCAAAACCTTAGATGTCAAATAAACATCCATCTCAAGCTATTCTTCTTTCAGGCATCAGTTGCGGCCTCATCTTCTCAATCTCTCCCTGAATTCTCTCGATTCCTCTTTTGAAGAAGTACGAGATGTATCTTCAAATCGTTCAATGAGTTTCATTCTCAGGGGAAAACTAAATCAAGCTAGAAAAGAGAAAACAAAATTTTATAATTATGGGTTTGAGAATAATTTTTCCCCAAAAAATGGGTGCGCGCCTTCAGTTTTTTGTCCGTGGGTTTCTCAGTAGAAATTTGTGTGAGAATGGGTGTCATTGTAGTTTTCACTAACTAAAATGGTTCCATGGCAGCGTATAAATAGCCTTTGAATATTTCTTTCGTCTACAATCTTTTACGCATCTTTTCCCTGGCAACGTATAAATAGCCTTTGAGCCAAGATTAGAGCTAAGGATGCTAGGGTTATAGCAGTTTGACAACTTGTATCAGAGCCTTGGGGTTTCAGTACGATTGGAGTGGGAGTTATGGGTGATAATAATGAAAATACAATATCTAGGGTTAAAGTTTTTAATAGAAAAATTTTGCGTTTTGGAAGTCTCAGATAGAAGACTATCTATACGAGAAAGACCTTGATGTCCCATTAGGTGGAGTTGCGAAACAGGGAGCACTCAAAGACGATGAATGGGAAGTTCTTGAACGCAAGTGTGTAGTCGTGATCCGTAGATGTCTAATGGAGGAAGATTATAATACCGTACAAGAGAAAACTAGTACAAAGGATCTTATGTATAAACTTGAAAAGTGGTATCAAAAGTCATCAGCCTTAGGGAAGATTATGTTGTGTGAACAACTACTCAATCTGAAGATGCAGGAAGGCGAAGCGATTTCAGCACATCTTCGGAAGTTTAAATCAATTATTTCTCAGCTTTCAAAAGTTAATATTGCTTTTAATGACGAAGTTCAATCTTTACATTTGTTGTCTTCATTACCAAAGAGTTGAGAGACCGCAAGAACAACTATTATTAATTCCGCAGGGAGTGAAATTGAAGCTTGATGATGTGCAACAAAGATTGATCGTTGAAGAGGATAGAAGAATAGAGAAGTGGAGAGAAGAATAGAACAAGGTTATGGTTCTAGTTCTTCAAGTTCAGCCTTAAATCTCGATGGAAGTCTAGGTGGAGATATCAATCCTGGCCTAGAGGTGTTGTAGAGTGTTGAGCGTGGAATAAAGTAGACATAAGCGTGATTGTTCGGAAAGTAAAGGTGCTAATAGTGGTGGAAACAAAGGTAATCAAGAAAAAATTAACGTAATTGCAGCTGCAGAAAATCGTGTCACTTTCATACGCTTGTCAATTTTAATAGATTGGAAAGTCTCCTGGTCGACTTCTTATTGAGCCATAAATTATGTCAATCGTGTTTTTATTCATTATTTAAGATTGCACCTTGACAGACACAAATAATAAAATAATATGGATATTTTTTTAAGATTCGTCATGATAAATATGGTTTTGTAATGCATCATCATACATATGTTGAATTAAATATTTAAGTCTTTTATAAAACGTAGGTCGTATATATTAGACAACGGAAAAAGTAACGTAACAAAAACCATTAACAACCCTGTTATATTATTATACATATAAAAACCATATAGTATTGCGACAGGGAGAAAAAACGAGGTCAATATAAATGGCGGCCGTGCAGTCAATCTTGCACAAGGCCCTCAGGATCATCAGCTAGATATCACTCCAATTAATTAATTATAATCATGCAGCTGGAGCATAATCGTAACCACCATCGTCACCATCATCGCTATCATCACCTTCGTCCATTGATACAACGACAGTAACACTTCCCTCCGTGGATGCTGCTGGTGCATAATCATACCCACTGTCATTATCATCATCGTCACCGTGTCTCTTGCTCTTGTTGTCGTACCTTCTCGTAAGTAAGATAGCGCCTGACATTGTTTTGATGAGGAAATCTGAAGGAACACTTAATATATATATATATATATTAATCACTTTGAGTGAGATATTATAATTCTTGGAAGTGTAATGTGCAGATGAGATTTAGAGAATGTTTAGGTTTGGGTGTGTATTTATAGACCGAGGATTTAAGGAGACAAGATTTGAATGTGACATTATGTGATCACTGATCATTTTACTTTTTTGTTTGCGTCTTAGTGTGCAAGACTGCTCGATCACTTTGCGGGAGAGTGCTGAGGAATGTGTTTGAGTCTTGAAGTTGTATGCCGAACACAAGGTGGCTGAATATGGATGAGTTGTTACCTTACGCAATTTGCTGGGAGTTATGGCTGGAAAGAAATAGGAGAAATCATGGAGGTAGGCACAAAACATAAGGATGAGTTGATGAACGCCATAAAACTGGATATTTGCCTGTGGAGCACTAAAACAGAGATTTTCAAAGATGTTTCGATGAACCAGATCATTCATCAATGGGAGGAAATTATAAACATGTAATAGTTTGGGTCAAGTTTTTTGTCCGCCTGCTTCTTAGACTTATAGCTCTGTACATATTTTTCTTTTTTTATATAACCTTTTTTCATCAAAAAAAAAAAAAAGGTGGCTGAATATGTGGTACAAAAAGATAACGGGACGTGGAACGAAAGTAGGTTTGTGCTAGCTTATGACAAAAAATTACACGTGATGTTGTGTGGAAGGGTAAAAGCATTTAGGATGATGCATCTTTACTTGTGATGATAATGTGAAGAGGGTAAAAGCATTTGATTTGTTGGTTATCTTTGAATAAATATTTTTTTATCCATGTCCTCCTACCAGTGACGGAATCAGGAATTTGTGTTCGGGTGGGCTATTTTATTTTATTTCGTACACCCAGATTATAGCAATCTAAATGCCTCAAATATAAACACAATGATAAAAGCATTGCATGCTACTTCTCATTTTCTGTATAGTAAGGTTCAGCTCATACACAAAAAATGGCCTCCATTGTTACAAACATGACTAAACTTACTTTGTGAAAGCACAGTGACAAAACACAGTGATTTTCTCAAATATAAACACAGTGATTTTCTAAAATAACTGCATGTTGCTTCTCATTTTGGGCATACTAAAAAATTATCGGGCATACTCAAGATTCGGCTCATAATATTTTTTTTTTCCTAGGTTTGCTAGGTTCGTCTCATAAGTTGTGAGCCGAACGTAGATAAAATATATGCCCAATAATTTTTTGATATGCCCCAAAACAGCCATCCTAATTTTTATCAAAATAGGTTCCGTGATTATGCAGACATGACAATGGGCTCCAAAACCAATGGCCATTTTCGTGACTACGCATCACCGTGTCTCTACTCTCTACTCTCTAGGCAGATTAATTGGGTAATAGGATCATCTAGAAATAGAGCCCAAAGCCCTTTGGGTAATTATTATTATTCAATTAGTTAAGTGAATATGTGTATATTAAATTAGTTAAGAACATCTGCAGCGTTACGATCAAAACCAAAGATTAAAGAGTAAAAAAAAAAACCATATTTGGGTTTAGTCCGTTGAGTGACGCAGTGGGGGGCGAGTAAATTTGGTCGAGCGTTAGTAAAGATTACGCTCGGTGTGGGGCGTTGATATAGCTTACGCTTATTGCGGGGTGTTAATAAAGATTACGCGCGTTGGGGCGTTCATAAAGTTTACGTCGGGAGATGGGGCGTATGTATAGTTAACGCCCGATGGTGTCGAGGAACTATTCACATAATAAAAAAAAAAATTAAACTATATGGGGCGGGGTATAGTTCCCGCCCCAAACATATGAAAATTAATTAAAAAAAGAAAAGCATGGGGCGTTTGTATAGTTAACGCCCCATGGTAAACAGAAAAAAAAAAAAATATGGGGCGGGGACTTTATAAACGCTCGGTGTGGGGCGTGAACTTCAGGTGCGCTTGGTGTGAGGCGTAAAGTTTATCAACTCCCGACTAAATTTAAGTTTAGTCTTGGTCGCAGACCAAATTTGGTCTGAAAATTTGGTATGGTCTTCGATTTAGTCTTTACTCCGTCCCACTACGTCTCGATTCAAGACCAAATTTTTACTCTTGGTCGTCCGCTACAGACGCTCTAAGCGAACTTTTGGAGTTTTTTTTTTTTTTTTATGTTAAATCTTGCTTATGAATTTGTTGGGAGATCTTTTTGGAAAGTTTTAGTTTTTAAGAATTTTGTAATGAAAATAAATTGCTCTGGTCAAACACCTCTCAAAATGGAACTGCGCGGGACTTTGTTGGTTTGATTCTTGAAATAACAGGAGGAATTCAGACCTTTGATTTCAACCTATTTAAAGTCGCCATGCTCAAATGATAAATAACATGTCGACAACAGTTAGCCGGCAGGTTGGTATTAAAAGAAATGACGACTTTTAATATTTATCATAATAAATCGTCATGGTTTATTGATTGCAATGATGCCGACAAACAATTTTAAGTTATTGTCATGCTCCTAAAATTATACTATGACGACCATCTAAGGTTTTCATCCAGAGAATGTTGAGATAAATGCCTCAGTCGTCGTCATGTATTAAATTCGTCACCTACCGACTACTACAAAATCGTTAAGTTTATAACTGCTACTTGTAATATGTGTTTTTCCAGAGTTGCTATATGAAAACAATTAAAACAATTATGTTTCTAGAGTGGTCGGAAATCTGTATGGTGTTCAAGCATACCGACAGTAGATGTACCTTGACAAGTGAAACTCAAAAGATGTAATATATTTTATTTATCCAATATGGTGTAGTACATAGATTGAAATTATAAAATTTGAATCACTTTCCTAGGCATCATAGATGTACTTACATGTGCCTTTTAACCCTTAGGTGACACTAGTGAACGAATTATTGTCTTGTGAGGTTAACATGGAGATGTATGTGCCCACAAAATCTAATGAAAATCCATTATATGTGATAATCTTCATTTGATGATGATTCATATACATATATGAATGACATACAGTCTGGGACATATACTCCCGAATTTTGTACTTCATTAACTGATAGCTATCTTCAAATCATTTATCCTCAAAATATTTCCTTTTTTTTTTTTGCGATTTTCTCCTACACAAATAAAAACACAACCAAACTTACTTTGTGAACCGTTTTCGCGGTCCAACTATATACCCTCCTTCGTAGCTAGAACGGATCAAACATGACTATAACGCATTAATTTTTATTTAAATAGATTGAATTGCTTGTAATAGCTATCTCTATTCAGATGATATGAGCTACTTTGTTCAAAACATCGTAATACTAATTAGAGCATGATTAAGTAGGAATAAAAATGAAGCTTACATACAGTTTTCCCTTTCATCAAAGATTCACGACCATAATCCTTGATCAAATCCATGCTCAACTTCGAAATCTCAACAAAAAATTTAGAGTTCCTTTTAGAAAAATCTCAAAATAAATCAAATAAGAAGAGAAACAATTCAGTGAAGGAAGAACAATCATATTTCCACTTTAATAAGAACAAATTTGTTTTTTATTTTTTTCATAAACTACTGAAAGATCAAACTGACCCTAAGTCATCCTAGTTGACACATGTGCCATGACGCGTAGGGGTGTATGTAGATCTATTTTGACGCCAAGGTTTATGTCCAACAATATTTCAGTTAATATAGGCACTCCTAAATAAATTTATTATGATTTCCAAGACATTAAAATTGGGCACAAAAAATAATTCAGGATACTACATCACTAGGATTACATTTGAATCATGAGGCTGATTTTAAGTCCTTTTTTTTTAATCATCAAACCACAAGTATTTTATTCCATAAGAAACGTTTACATGATGATTTTAAAGAGAAACAAGTACATCATAACATGAAAAAAATACAAAGAAAGATACAAAACGTAAATAAATCGCGAAGAGAAAGAGCGATCTACCACGATAACACCCAAATTTTGTACTATGAGATTGGAGAAGGAATGGTATACGAAATCATAATTCGACAATTTTGATAGATTTTTTCTTCTTAGAATAGAGATGCTCCTATGACAGAGGAGTGATATGCCCAAAAATTCTTCATGTGCAACTAACTCGAACTCAAGATCTATTTTTCTGACGAAGAAGAAATTGATCTTCGCCCTTGCTGAATCGCCGATGTACTTTTATCAAAAAAACCAAACACCAACAAATCGCTAGAAAGAAACACTATAAAAGTGTAGATAAAATCGCCCAAACGGAAAAGATAAAAATCGCTCTAATATCGAAGAAAATATTGAAAACAACAAAAATAACTAAAAATAAGAAAGCTTTGCTCAGATATAGCCCCTAAAGGACTAAATCTGAGCAAAGGAAAAAGAAGAAATTGATGGGTTTTTCTCTAGTTTTTGAGTGGTGAGAGAGAAGGTACATTTTGGTTTCCTTCATCAGTAAAATTGATGGACTAAATCTGAGAGAAGTCATTTTGTAAATTTTGGACGCTTATTTCGGATATTTTACAAAATTTGTAACCTCCACAGTATAAGTTTTAGGTCCCGTGGTAATAATTGTGTGACAAAAAAAAATTCTCCGAAACATGAGTCATGAAGCATATTTTATTTACGGTTACAAATTTTCTATAAATCAAAAATCTCGGGCCACAATAAATTTAATTAAAGTATGGAGGGTTGGTTTTTTCAAGGCGTCTTTTGAGTCACTTCGTAAATTTGAGCTATCGCATGGAGGATTATCGGTACGCAACAAATTGTGAGCGATGAGACAAAATTTGAGCCATGAGAATGATTTTTTGTCACAAGCAAATCTTTTTTCGCAAGCATGCTTATCAGGGCAGAGCCAAGATTTCTATGTTGGGGATGAAAATTATTTTAAGGGGGTGCAAAGAAGCAAGGTTAGGAATGAAAACAGACTAAATTTATAATTGGGATAAAATTAGGTTTTGCATTACAATGGTAAACCACTAAATCCTAGGTAAAGATAACAATGCATACATTAATCAGGAGGAGATTTTGGGTCACAAAACAGATTGTGTGGCATATTTCAGATCAATTATGAGGTGGGCGGACAAGTATATATGTTCACAAAGATAAATTCAAACTTTATATTCATACTTGCACCTCATAGCTAACTTCGGATTTGGGAAAAATATTTATTCATGATTTCAACTTCTGCTTCATTTTCATCTAAATCAGCAGTTAAACTCTACCTAGTAATAATAGAATTGCTCATACCAGATATTGGAATGAATCGCCGACTTCAAAATAATAAAATCATTGAGTTATGATACCAGTGAACTGAGTTCGAAACTTGTCGGCACCATATTCTCTAATCACCAAATAAGAAAAAACAAAAAAAAAGGAGCATACGGGAAATGAACCTAAGACAAAACAAGCATATGGTTGATGGAAGTGTTCCAGTTATGGCTTCACTATGCCTAAACCATAATTTAAGTGTGAGCAGTTATATCTACGCCGTCAATAATGTTACATCATCGCTCGGTCGAACTCACAAGTGTTGCTATCTCAAGCTTGTTGTAAAATTTAGTTGTCAAAACTATATTCGACAGTCATCATTGCGTTCTACCGTATGAAGGCGAAGATCAACCGAAGCTTTTGGTGAACTTCCTCAACAAAAGGTAATTGAAGACTGAACCACCTATTGATAGACACATTTTTTGTGTCTGAATTGTCCTCAGTGCCGGTATTGTTGGAACTCGATTTTTGTACTAATATTGTGTTTTTATGTATTTTTAGGTATTTTTGGAAATAAATATTTTTTTTGGAAAATTCGGCTCGAAAAGTTGCGCGGAACACACCAGGAGGACATTTGATATTCGGACTCCCACTTTGGATAAGGGGTAACCCAATTGCTAAGGGGCACCCAGAGAGCCAACTGCTAATCGCACCCCATCACTGGTTAAGGGGCACCCCCTTATTCTTCGTTTGAAAATGAAAATTGGCGGGAAAAATAGGTTCTCGCCTGGCAAAACTGAGATGCGATTTTGGGCGTTCTAGAAGGAGATTCAAAGGCTGAAAATCATTGGGCATGTTCCTTTTGGCCTTAAAGGGTTGGTATGGGTCGATTTGTCGTCCAAATTTGGCTAGATAACTCGTGTTGGATGAAAACAGGGAGCTGTGCAAGGGACGAGAAACACGGGATTGTAGCGTGTGCTGATCGTGTTTGGATTGAGTTGGGTCGCTGCAGAAGAGTGTAGGAGTTAAATAAGGAAGAATCATTAGCTGTATACGCGTGCTGCTACAAAAAATGGAAATAATATATCCCGAGAATAATATTATTGCTGCCGAGTAATGGGAGGATTTCTTGGATTAATGAGGAGTTATTCTTGCTCCAAATGTGTTTAAATAGGTTTCTGGGGTCGATAAGAGGGATTATGGAGTGATTGGGGAGGCTACAGAGTCGAGAAAATTGCTGCAGAGAAATTTGCAGCAGCAGCAGAAAAACCAGTGAAGAACGTGAAGAACAGACTCGCAAGGACAGTCGTTCTTCGCAACAGTACAATGACACTACAGTGTGGGTCGCAGGGTTCAGCAACAGCAACAGTTTCCTTCCCTGTAACGGTGTTTGCAACAGTTATAAACGTTGCAAACGCCTGATTTTCACTGTTTTCATATATTTTCATTCTTTGTAAACACATTTTGAGCAATGAAAAACCATTTGGAGTGTGTCTACAACATGAGAAGCTAGAACCCAACATTGGGACGACGGAGGAAGCCAAATTTCATACATGGGTAATTTTAATTAATTCTTTATATGACTTTTGCATTATTTTTAATTGAATTATGATTTGATTAAATTGGTTGTGATTCAATTAGATAGGTTATGCTTTGTTTAGATAATCTATGCTTAGGGGATACAACCAATATTTTGAGAATTTATCTTGGCAAAATCAGAGTCATTGTTGTTTTGTTTATTGAGCTTTAATTGTTGAGAAGAAATAAATTGAACCTTTTGTTATGAGTTTGGCGGAATCCTTAGTCCCAGCACATCTCTCCATCCGGTGACAAATTTGTATATATTTATATCTTATTTTAGTTTTATTAAGTCTAGAACTCCTTTGCCTTCACAAGTTCAACGAACTCTTTACTACAACTATCATTGATATATACTATCAATTTTTGGCGCCGTCGACACGGAGCTTGTCTTTAGGCTAGTTTTTAGATTTTTATTCTTTTTTTTAAGGTTTTTATTTGTTTTTACTTTATTTGTTCTTCTTTACGTTTTTGTTTTTGTCTTTTGATTACAGATTTTGGAACTTGGAGCGAAAGAAAAATTTGCCAAAGATTTTGGTGAATACTTAAAGTTTGGAGTTAAAGACAAAACGAAAGGAGCGAAAGAAGAAGATTTTTTTTTTTTTTAAAAAGAGAGAAAAAAAAAAAAGAAGAGTTTATTTTTTGTAGATTGTATTAGGATTTCTTTATTTTTGTTTTTTTTTTTTTTTTTTTTTTAGCACTTTACTTTATTTTTTTTTGGACTTTGGACTTGGACATTTTTATTTTTTTATTTTTTTTAAACCCTACGGAAGGGTAGTTTTAAATATAAACTGCACAGGGAAGGACGGTGATTACGATATCACCTCGGCCCCTCGGGTTCGTACATGACATAGGAGTCGTGGCCCGAGTCGACTTCAACGGTTCATCCCCCCGTCTGGAACGGGAGGTAAGAATTCTAAACACCCGCGAATCCCCGTCAGCGGGTTTGATGGATGATTTCGTTTGCATATATGTTGAGGTTTTGAAAACGGCTGTTTTTAAATTCCTAGTAAAGGGCAAGGACTGGCCATACAAGATAAGGGTTCGGATTTCATCACCGTTCTCTTCTTGCCCGCCTTAGGAAAACGATACCAAACGCGAACCTAAGCTTAAAATTTGGAATAGAACGAGACCGATAGGGTAACGAGCTTAATAGGAAAGTCGTTCGAAAAATATTGGTTACTCTTTTGAGCATGCTTTGAAGTTCATGAGGGTTTCTGAGAGTTGAATGCGTGACTGCACCGCCCTGTAATGCGGTGAGGCCTTGGGTATCAAAGCTCCAACATCTTCCCTCGCCTCTATTCAACTTACTTAAACACGGATTGATTCCAGAGGGGTTTGCTCAAACTGTAACGAATTCCTTTTCGAAGGATTAGAAGCTGGTCTAGTAACAATCTAAGTGGAGCCGTCATGCTTTTTGTTTGCTAGAAATCAGTAGGTTTGTTGTGGTCGAGTCAGCATTGTTTGTGTTTGTGTAGAATTCCCTTGCAGTTAGGATGTCGAACTGGTATTACAATAGCCAATACAATGATTATCCGACTAATTTTCAAAATGGACATTTCAACTTTGACCAGAGTATGAATAGTGGTTGGGAGCATCCACCTTTTCAAAGTTATGGTTTGTACCATGATGAGCCCAATTACTATTCGCATACTCACCAGTCATATGAGCAAAACAATCCTTCTATTTCTCTAGAAGATGCTTTAAAGAGTCATTCCTTATTTGTGAAGGAAACCTTAAATATTCCAGATGAGTCCCAGAGAGCAGTCAACTAGAATGTCTTTAGAAGAGACTCTTAAGCAATTTAATGAAAGTACAGATAGGATTGTTGAAGAACTTGCTCGAAATAATCTTAATTTCCAATACAGTGTCTCCAATAATACCCTTGAAAATGAAGATAGTTATTTTCATAATCAAGATGACGAGGTTAGAATTGGTAACACTACTTTAGATGAGGTTCAACCATTTTCATATTTTTATAATGATGATTATGATAATGTTGATGAAGAATTTGAAATGAGTAGGCATAGTGATCAGGAATTTGTTACTCCAATTGAGCTTAATAATGATAATGTTTCTAGTTCAAATCCAAATAATTTTAATAATTATTCACCTATTCAAAAGGACGAGGATTTGACTAGAGATACCACTGTTTTAGACGATGTAATATTTCCTTACGATTACGAAGCCAATGATGGTTTAGAGGAACGAGTATATTTTGAGTCTAGCGATTTAGAAACAATAGACTTAGAAAAACAAGATGAACTCGTAGAGATGAGTGAGGATGTACCTGACTTAGAAGAATCAATTGACCATTTTAAGGAATCAGATAGCCTTGAAATTAGGGAAGTTGTGACTAGTCTTTCTAGAGACACTAAAAACTCTAAGTTTGGGGGTGATTATCATTCTCCATGTGCCTTAACTCTTAAAAAGGCCCCTAACTTGGGACTTGACATTTGTGACTCAACCATTTTAAAAGATTATCTTCATACACTTTTTCCTGAACCTAGTTGTGTCCATAAAGAAGTTCAGTTGTTAGAAACCCATCCTATGGTTGATGTGGTTAACCTAGGCTATGATACCACGATTGACTTTGTTTTCCCACCAAAAACCTTCCTTCCAATTGTGGGAACTTATGAATTTCAGATGTGTCGAATATTAAGTTGTGAGACTAAACCTAAATGCTTTAGGAAATTAGAATCAACACATTTTCTTAAGAATGACCATTACTCTCATTGTGGTCAATTTTGTAAGTCAAATCTTATTGACTTAGAGGATCCTCAGTTATTTAGGTTATTATTGTGCGCTTCTAAGATCATATTTGAGTTTTTCCAGACTCTAGGACCTAATGATTCGGATCCCACCTATGAAGAAACGCAGCCAATGAAAATTTTCTATTTAGACCCTTTCATAGAACCGAACCGAACCACAATTAGATATAAATTTCTTAATCAGGAAACTAAGTAAGGGCTTGCTAATCTTGTTCATTTTCTTGGTTCATTGCAGTTTCCTTTGGTCAACTCTATTTAGTTTTGAAGATCATGCAGTTATTTCGATTGTTACTTTATGGTTCGAGTTGACTAATCTTTCCTAAGTCGGGCTGAAGACTTTAAACTTAGCACTTCTTGGGAGGTAACCCAATCTCATGCAACACGGTAATATCTTTCCTCAACTCTTTTGCTTCAAATGGTAACAGTTTCTCCTTGTTCATGTTTTTAATTTCATCTTTAGAACATTGAGGACAATGTTAGATTTAAGTTTGGGGGTATGGGAGAAACTTTTTAGTTGCAATAAATAAATTCCAGAGCCTAGAAATTTATGTTTATTAAGGATGGCACTAACCAATCTAAGTGGATGGAAGCATTTTGGTTGTAGGAGTTGAGGAACCAATCTGACTAGACGGAAACGTCTATAGAGTCTATTCATAAAAGCACAGAGCTCAGTTGTTAGAAATAACATGGTAGTTTCACCATATCTCGTTGAGTCCTTTTCACTTCTGTTTTTATTTTATTTTTAAACTATGTTTCTCTAAGTGATTAGGTGGGGCTCACGATTCAAGTTGTTACCACTGCTAGGGTGAAATAGAGTGATTGAGATATTTATATATATATTCAAAAAAAAAAAAAAAAAAAAAAATTGAGACCAGACCATTAGACCAATCGGAATAAAATTAGCACTTGGGAATAGCAATATGTGTGTGTTTTCCCTGTCTCCGTCGCCTAAACAAGCGTGGAATGCAGGATCCACGGGAACTATCATGTAATTTGTCGACAAGAAGCATGCGCTTGGATCCAAAAGATCTAATCATGCGATTAAAAAAAAAAAGGTTAATGTTCGGTGAATAAATCGACCCATTGGTTCCCTTGTATATGCAGACGTGTTGATCTATAATTAGGATTGTCGACCACTGGTTCCCTTGTATATGCCAGTTGTGTTGATATTAGTCGACCAGTATCTCAGTCCATTAGGATAGGTTCATTTTGGCAGTAGACTTCAGACAGATATGAGAAACACCATTCACTTAGTCAACATCAAAACCATCTATGTTTTTCTATATCCATCTCTTAATCTTTCCATGTGATTAGTTTTGACTCCGGATATTGATGTCCATAGTGCGACTATCTGAGTAGAGCTCCGTCACTTTATATGAATTTTAGTATGCTTGAGTGCAAACTCGTGTACAAAGAATTGGAATTTCGCATCGTGGTACTTCCTTCGTAGTCAATAAGTATGCCAACCAAGGAGATTCTTTAGTGCCTTCCAAGGTTCTGTGTAGATAGCTAGGGTCTGGAGTAAAGGTTTTGTGGGTACACCTCTGGTAAACCCTCCGGAGACAACACTCCGCCTCTAGGGCCACCTAGGGGTTCAAATGATTTTTATTTTCTAGAATAAATTTGCTCGAGGACTAGCAAATAATAAGTTTGGGGGTATTTGATAGACACATTTTTTGTGTCTGAATTGTCCTCAGTGCCGGTATTGTTGGAACTCGATTTTTGTACTAATATTGTGTTTTTATGTATTTTTAGGTATTTTTGGAAATAAATATTTTTTTTGGAAAATTCGGCTCGAAAAGTTGCGCGGAACACACCAGGAGGACATTTGATATTCGGACTCCCACTTTGGATAAGGGGTAACCCAATTGCTAAGGGGCACCCAGAGAGCCAACTGCTAATCGCACCCCATCACTGGTTAAGGGGCACCCCCTTATTCTTCGTTTGAAAATGAAAATTGGCGGGAAAAATAGGTTCTCGCCTGGCAAAACTGAGATGCGATTTTGGGCGTTCTAGAAGGAGATTCAAAGGCTGAAAATCATTGGGCATGTTCCTTTTGGCCTTAAAGGGTTGGTATGGGTCGATTTGTCGTCCAAATTTGGCTAGATAACTCGTGTTGGATGAAAACAGGGAGCTGTGCAAGGGACGAGAAACACGGGATTGTAGCGTGTGCTGATCGTGTTTGGATTGAGTTGGGTCGCTGCAGAAGAGTGTAGGAGTTAAATAAGGAAGAATCATTAGTCTGATACGCGTCTTTGCTACAAAAAATGGAAATAATATATCCCGAGAATAATATTATTCTTTGCTTAGAGTAATGGGAGGATTTCTTGGATTAATGAGGAGTTATTCTTGCTCCAAATGTGTTTAAATAGGTTTCTGGGGTCGATAATAGGGATGATGGAGTGATTGGGGAGGCTACAGAGTCGAGAAAATTGCTGCAGAGAAATTTGCAGCAGCAGCAGAAAAACCAGTGAAGAACGTGAAGAACAGACTCGCAAGGACAGTCGTTCTTCGCAACAGTACAATGACACTACAGTGTGGGTCGCAGGGTTCAGCAACAGCAACAGTTTCCTTCCTCTGAACGGTGTTTGCAACAGTTATAAACGTTGCAAACGCCTGATTTTCACTGTTTTCATATATTTTCATTCTTTGTAAACACATTTTGAGCAATGAAAAACCATTTGGAGTGTGTCTACAACATGAGAAGCTAGAACCCAACATTGGGACGACGGAGGAAGCCAAATTTCATACATGGGTAATTTTAATTAATTCTTTATATGACTTTTGCATTATTTTTAATTGAATTATGATTTGATTAAATTGGTTGTGATTCAATTAGATAGGTTATGCTTTGTTTAGATAATCTATGCTTAGGGGATACAACCAATATTTTGAGAATTTATCTTGGCAAAATCAGAGTCATTGTTGTTTTGTTTATTGAGCTTTAATTGTTGAGAAGAAATAAATTGAACCTTTTGTTATGAGTTTGGCGGAATCCTTAGTCCCAGCACATCTCTCCATCCGGTGACAAATTTGTATATATTTATATCTTATTTTAGTTTTATTAAGTCTAGAACTCCTTTGCCTTCACAAGTTCAACGAACTCTTTACTACAACTATCATTGATATATACTATCACCTATTTCTCAAGTTATATTCACGTTTTTATCCTTGAGACGTTGTTACGTAACTAATTAGACTATTATGCATTTACAAGAATTTCTATTAAAGTTTATCTTGGTAATTAGTTCACAAAATATAATGATTAAGCTTAATGAACATTTGTTCATACTTGATGAATTTAGGTTAAGGACATGTAGTTGCAGGAAATCCTACAATACATCCCTCACAAGAATTTATAATAATCAACACATCTTTATGATCAAAAACTACACTTTTTATTAATGGATTCCAGAAATGTTACAAGAAGGAAATGAAATCAAGAATACAACATTGTTTTGGACTTTCTCTCTCCTCAAAACTTTCTTAACACTCCAAAATTGATCTCTCTTTTCCTTACACCTATTCAACTCTTTATATAGGGTATAACATAGTGGATGACAGCTAATCTGTCCTTTATTTTAGGATCCGGCTTGCGATATTCTCGCGAGCGATCAAGTGTTAAGTTCGCAATATTCTTAAATATCAATAGGTCTTCACATCTTTCTCGTGTTTAAGTAGTCGTCATCTGTTACGTCATTTCTGTAGTTAGTTTGCGATGGCTTCGCAATGTATTAATGATGGTGACTTCGCAAGGGTGTTGCTGTTGCGATATTCTGATCCTACATATTGCCTCTTCTCATGTATTCTCTGCGAAGGGGAGAATGTTATGAGAACTGTATTTCCAAAATGCTGAAACTGTTCGCAATGTCATATTCTTCTGTACTGACACGATTCTGTATTTTACGCAGTATTTATTACACGTAATTCTTCTTCCATTCATTTCTCGACACGTCCTTTTCAACCGTCATTCTCAACTGTGCACGTCCACTCTTCGCATTAATGAATTTATTTTCTCGAGAACTCTCCTCTCTATATATATTCTTCTTATTCTTCTATTTTTCTCTTTTCACTTTCTTCTATTCTTATTTGCAATTTTACTGTTTCTCCGCAAATTCCGCTTCTGCTGCTGTAAATTTTCATCCCTATTTTTCTTTTGATCTTCATTCCTTAATTCTCATACTCAAATATGCCTCCAAGCGGTCACAAAGCTAAAACTTCTTTTGAGGGAATTCAGAAACTTCTCAAAGAGAGAGGTTTTACACTATCCACCATTCCCAATCAAGAAGCTACCTCCATTCTTTGTGTTAAACTATTTTCTGATCATCATTGTGATGATAAAGAAATCATAGTTTTAGTTGGTCAAATTCTCGCTGGCCTTCCTATCCCTCTTTATGTTCCTAACCTTCCTTTATTTTATGAGATACTCTCTCATGCGAAGTTCTCGCGAGCAATATATCAATTAAGTGGGGATTGCATTCGCCTGATACTTGAATTCGCCAACCGCGGTGCGGGAAAGGGATCCCTTTATTCAAATGACGTTAGGGATCCTGAATTTAAGGATCTAGAAATTCTCGCCGAAAAATACACCGCAAAGAGCTTCTTTGAAAATTATGAATTAAAACCTATGAAGAATGTCAAAACTCACTGGGGTATTCACTTGAAGAGGAAAGAAAATATTGACGATGATAAAAAACTTATACATGACATTTATTGGTATTCTGGAAATAATAATATTCCTCGCCAATCTAAAGATGAGAAATGGTGTGTCTTTCCACTGATTCTGAGGGCCCCTTATATTTCTGGTTCAAACGTGCTTCCTGCGAATCTCGCTACTTGCTAACCTTGGGTATTTAATTGGACTGAGAAACAGAAGGAGGTACGTTTCTTTCATTCAGTTTATTGGCTTCACCTTTCTCCATATTTATTAATCTTGCGAAAATTTCAGATTGACAAATTAAGAAGAAGCTACAAAAGAACTAGCAAATCAAGCACCCTAGCAGCACTTCGTTCGATCACGGATGAAGTAAGAAATACTTTTTTTAATTATTTTTAATTATATTATTGCCTCTGTTTCTTATCTTCATTCGTGTGCGAAGATTTGTGTTGTAGTTGTTGAAGAGGAAGAGGAAGGATCTAAAGCTGCGAAGACCAAAGGCAAAAGTAAAAGTGCTATTCGCAAGGAGAAATCTGTTGCCTCATCTTCAAAGAAAAGAAAGATTCGCTCTCCTTCTCCCTCAAGCTCCCATTCTGATGAGAGTACAGATGACGATGATGTATTCTCAAAAGAAGATGCCTCTTCTGAATCTTCAATGGCACAACTATCCAACATCTTCTCTGATTCTATGCAAGGAATTGGTGATACTCCTCTAACTAATGCCTGCAAGTCTATAGCTGCTATCTGTGATCCCCCCCCCCCCCTCTTAGAGAATAATGAGTCTCTTCGCGGAGTTTCCATATTTGTATCCCCAAGTTTATTACATTCGCTTAATAGCTTGGTCAATTATCATACTTGTATTTTTCTTCTTTTATTTTTTGATTCGAAATTGTAGTTTATTTTGAAATTTCGCCTTATTCTTTCGCAGGCTGGCAAAGCTTCCTACACGGTCAATTCTGACTTAGTTAGGAGATGTGGGAATTTTGAGAAGAAAAATCTTCAGCTTCGCAAAAAGAATGAAGAATTTTAAGTTGAGGCTGTCAGTCTTCGCGAGAAGAATAAACAATTAGAATCCGAAACTGTTGTTCAGGAGAATAAAATTTCTAACCTTCAGAATGCAAATCAACAACTCTATGGTATGAACTTTTCCTTCTTCCCCTTGATTCCTTTATCCTATTGTTTTATCTTATTTAATCAACCATTTTTACAGACATTTATGGTCTTTCTGATGAAGCTACACTCGTTCGTTCTTTTCCCGACCCTATAGATGATAATACCCTTCTCGAGCATCTTAATAATTCTTTAAATAGTTTTTCCAATGATTAGATTAAATCTCTTTCCATAAATGAACTCAGATCCAAACTTCGTCTCTTAGAAATTGACCATGGATCCAGTTTGGGTTTAGCCAACAAATTTAAGCGTTTTTACCATAGCTCTAAAGAGGAAATCAATACCTTAAGGACCAAGAATAGTGATCTCATAGATGATAAAGATCGCATTACTAACCAAGGCGCTCAAGCCTTAGCGAAATTTCACGAAACTCTTCTTGGGGTTCAAATTGAAAGAGATGAACTTAAACGCAAAAATGATGTGCTTAGCGAGAGAGAGAGTCAAATTCGTTCCCGTCTTATCATAACTAATGATGATGAATTCTATTGGGCTGTGAAAATTTTAGATGATGCCAGAAATAGTCTAGGTGTATACGTTAGTCTCCGCACTGAGCACACGGCCTTGGTTAGAGATATGATTTCTGACAGAGAAGGTTGTTAACTATTCTTTCTTATTTAATCATTTATTTTTCGTAAATTTTCATCAAGTTATTGACTCATTGTTATATGTTCGCAGAGGCTGAAGAAAGATTTCGCAAAAGAATTGAAGAACTTGAGGATGAAAAAGAACAGCTCGCAAAGAATCTTTCTTCTTGCAATGATAAGTGTTCGAGATTGAAGAATCAGTTAAGGATTATTGTTGCGAATTTTAAGAATGATTTTATTCTTTTCCGTAATCAAACTATTAAGATGGTTTGTGATGATAATAACATTCTTCATTCCACATACCCCTGCCTCTCGGAAGTAATTCCAAAGAACATTCTTAATCTGGTCATCTCTGATAATGATGCTAGCGAAGAAGAATCTGATGATGATGAAGAAGAAGAATCCGGCGAAGATGATGAAGAATCAAACAAGAAATAATTTTTGCTTCCTTCTTCAAATTTTTGTAATATCTGTATATTTTTTCTATGATCTTCTGTTCTTGTAATCTATCACAGCGAATTTCGCCATCTTCCAATATAAATTTTATCTCTTTTGCGTCTTCCTGCTCGTGTAAATCTTTGATATGGAGACCAATAAAATTTTCTCATTCTATGCATTCCCATACTTGCTTCTGTTATTTGTATTCAAATGAAAGATTAAGCAAATTATTTTTGAATATTATGATTGTTGCGTAATCTTTTGGTAAATTTATGCCTCTGTTTCGCAAATATCTCTGCATAATCTCGCAATCATGTATTTTGAGAGATAATTCTTGGTTTTTTCATTCTTACGTGGTCTTATTTTTCCTTCCTAAGTAAAGGTATTATTTTTCCACCTTTTGTCATGGCGACAAAATCGCAGGACATCTTTGCACTCTCATGCAGATACCCATTGATCTTGTCTTGTCTTTTCTCTTTTGTAATTTTTGTTGCGACAATATGACATGCCTAAATATTCCTTTGAAAATAAAGCCCCATGACATTATCGTCTTGCGACGAAATCGCAGGACGTCCTTACACTTTCATGTAATGACCCCTTGACATCGTCTTATCTTTATCTCTTGTATTATTGCCTCTTCAGGATTGTCGCACAAATATGACAAGCCTTGATACTCCCGTGAGTAAAAAACCTCATGACATTTGCATCTTAAGACACTTATCATCTCCCTAATGGAGGGTGCCTCCATTATCTTCCCCCTGGTTGCCCCTTCAAGGAGACGTACCTCTACCATACAATGTTGGATCCTCCCATCCGGTCTTGACAACAACCAGTTGTTTTCGCAGCCTCTTATCCCTTTTTCCTATATGGCTTATGGTTACGATACTGCACCCTAAGTGGGGTTTTCTTCAGGCCGAGTTCTTCATAGTCAAGACTTGCCAAGAATGGCCAGGTACGTTCTAGACGCCCCAGGCACACTTGGCTCAACCGTGTATCTCGGCGCCTTGATCATATTATGCACTCCTTATAAGAGACCCTCAGTCGTCCAACCTAAGTCATAAGCTTAGGTTGAAAATCCAAGGTACCTCTCCTGGATGGGCTTTATTGACCACAACTGTCCATGACTCAGGTTCCAGGGGCGGTGTAACCTTTTCACTGAGCCATGTAACAGGTACCCCTTCTATGACATACTTTAGGTATTATATTTTCCTCTTTAGAAAGTTTGATTTCGCGAACTATGGCGTATGCCATAGTAAGTTCGCCCCTTTCTGATGATTATTTTGTTTCTTCTTTTGCATTTAAGCTTTGTTGTAATTTCTCAATATCATCTTTGTCATTAAGTAAAAAAACAATTTTGAATTTTTTTGAAACGAATCAGTCATACATATCTCTTTTTTTTTTCTCATTTCACAGTTTAAATTTTTTACCTTTGCTTTCTGCTTCTGCATTGTTGTTTTTTTTTGTAACTTTCTTACCTTCTACAAGATTTTCGCCACTTCTTATTTTTAACAAGCATTGGCTTCGCAGAATTTCTTCTTCTCCCTGCTCTATTGCATCTACCATTAATCTCTCACTTCTTTGTATTTCTTTGACGTTATATTTCCAATTCTTCTTCTTTGCAGTTCGTTCTTCACATGATTTTATATCAATTTCATAACACTTCTTTCCTTCAATCCAATCTCCTTTTATAATGCCAATTCCACTTGGATGAGGGAATTTGATGCATTGATGAAATGTTGACGCTACGCATAGAATCCCATGTAACCAAGGTCTGCCAATCAAAGAATTATATGGAGACTCTACATCGACAACACAAAATAGAACTTTGGAAGATAATCCTTTCAATGGAATTCGCATAGCAACCTCTCCTTTTGGCTTATTTGCAGTACCGTTAAAGCTATAGATTTTATAGGTTGAGGGTATTAAATCTTTATCTTTCCCTCCCATAGTTTTATATGCATGATAGAACAGAATGTCCATAGAACTTCCAGTGTAAATTAAAACTCTATTGATTTCCCAGGAATCCTCCGTTTCATCATCTTCATCATCTCTTGGTCTTGGGTTGATCTCTAGTCTTACCACCAATGGGTTTTCATGCATTTCGCCAGCCTCATGTACTTCTTCTGCAGTGAAGGTGATGGTTTGCTTTTGCCACTCTTTTAATGGCGAAGTCTTCGCAATATTCATTATTTCTCTGCCATCAGTATCTCTTGCGAAAACTCTGCTCAGAACGCTATCATGAAAGTCCTCAATAGTTTTGTATGAGTGCATAATAGAATTACAAAATAGATTATTTTCCTTCGCTCTGTAGTAGCAGGAAATCCCATACTACACCCCTCACAAGAATTCATAATAATCAACACATCTTTTAAAGATTAAGAACAACACTTTTATCAATTGATTCACAGAAATGTTACAAGAAATGGAAGAATACAATTGCTCTTTAAACTTTCTCTCTCCTAATGACTTGCTCAACACTCGATAAAGATCTCTCCCTTCCTTACGCTTATTCAACTCTTTATATAGGGAATTACATAGTGGATGACAGCTAATCTGTCCTTTATTGGCGCTAGAAACAGGGACACTGGCAAACGTAACAAAGATAATTAAAGAATTTTGCATCAAAAAAATGGCTAGAAGAAGAAATATATCAGAACCATTGACTGCAGTAAGAAGAAGTGTAAGACTCGCAGGTGGAGAAGCAAACGTAATAGGAGAACCTAGTAGGAGAAGGAGTAATCGAAGAAATCAAACTCAACAAACAGTAACTCAAGGAAGATAAATAGATCATGATCGAGTGAGTATACACACTTGGAGAACTGATACACCAGATGAAACATATAGAGAACCGCAAATCAGAGAAAATGGGAGATTGATGGGAGGAATAATTCATGAAAGAGAGATGGAGGCATTAGAAACATTGAGACTGGGAATTCAAGAAGAACGAAGGTTTGAAGCTGAAGAACGTGCAAATCTAATAAGACAGAATCAAGAATTGAGGAGGAAAAATGAGATGTTACAAAGAAGGAGATCTCAAAGTGCTGCAAGATCAAGTGTTAGACCAGAGAGAGAAGAACGAAATTCACCAACAATCAATAGTGAAAGTGTTATGCAAGGACAAACACATAATCTGGTTGAAAGAAATCGAGAGAATCGCTTCATTTTAATACCGGACAACGAACAAAACGTGGAAAATTTATGAACAGAACCATTTCCAAGGGAAAATAACCAGAATGGCGAAGAAAATCGAGAGGAAGAGCAGCAACTTGCGGAAGAAATTGAGAGACAACAAGCAATGCATCAAAACAATTACGAAGATGGAGTAAGAAGACATGAACAGCCTCGCAACAATCAAGATCTTGAGTATGGTAGAATTCAAAGGAGAGTTGGAAATCAACGAACATAAATAGCAAGGAATGAACCAAATCTTCAAAACGGAATTCAGGCAAATCAGAGAGAGGTAAATCGCAGAAGGATGAGAAATGAAGAAGAAGAAATTCCTGATATTCACATGAGAAGGATGAGGAGAATAGAAATGGAAGAACAAGAATTTCAAGATGCCCTACAACAAAACAATTGTGACAATCTGGAAAGAAGATATTTGAAAAATTGTGCAAATGGAAACATTAATGAAGAATATGATAGAATGCGAAGGATCGCAATAGAAGAAATGCAAGAACGTAGAAGAAGAGAGGCTGCGTTGAAGAGACCAATGAATGAGAATTCTGAGGCAAATGAACGGATCTTTCGAGAATTAGCGGAAATGAGAGGAATGATAAACAGTAGAGGAGGAGGAGATAGAAGGCAATTAGATGAAGCAATAGAAGAAGCTGCGAGGACTCCTTTCTCTAGAGAAGTACAATTGGGGGGGGATTCCACCAAAATGCAATCTGCCTACATTAACCAG
Source organism: Papaver bracteatum (assembly GCA_023529315.1). Taxonomy (NCBI): domain Eukaryota; kingdom Viridiplantae; phylum Streptophyta; class Magnoliopsida; order Ranunculales; family Papaveraceae; genus Papaver; species Papaver bracteatum. The sequence goes on from JAJJWX010002530.1 coordinate 308,864, forward strand.
CATCTTTGACGGGACTTCATGTGCTATACAACACATTAAAGCGTATGTAAGATGCATGTTACAATGGGAGAATCACGATGCTGTATTATGCAAGTATTTCGCATCAAGATTAACAGGAGAAGCTCTAAAATGGTTTGAAGGACTTCCAAAAAACATTATTACATCATTTAACCATCTACAAGCAACTTTCTTAGGAGCATATATCACGAATCATTCCTCGCGACTTGGTATTGAAGATGTGTTTGGTTTAAAAAAAAGAATTGGCGAAAGTTTGAAGCATATGGTAAGAAGATGGAAAACTATGTGCAGTGATATGGCAGGGCGTGTGGACGAGAGGTACCTGATTTTGTCTTTCGTAAATGCGATGTTCGCAACTGAGAAATTATATGTTCAAATCTTTAGAAGAAAGAATTCCATTATGATTACAGAGTTGCGAGAATTGCAAGAGGAGTACATTACATTAGAGGAAAAGCAAAACAATATGGAGTCATATCCAGTGAAAAACACCAACACTCAAGATACATGAGCAAATTTACTTCCTAAAATAGTTAATATCGTAGCAGGTACCTCGCAGACATCCTCGCAAACATCTTCGCAGATATCAGAAGAGAAGAAAATTGGCAATGGTCAACCAAAAATGGTAGCAATGAGTAGCAAGGATCAAGAAGAATATGATAGAGAAAGGAATTTATATAGCCGAAGAGGAAATAACCAGATCCCAAGATTAGATCAGCAACAGTAAAATTATGGAGGACAAAGGCAAAACTATTTTAGACAAGGGAATCATAGACAAAGCTATAACAATGGACAGGGAGGTCAAACAATGATAAGACAAGAAATAAAGATGCCACCTTTGAATACAAGTGTAGAAAAGATATAGCAAGCGATCATCTTGATGGAAAATATACCAACACCATGGAACATGGGAAAAGAACCACTAATGGTTCCAATAAGTCATGAATTTTTCTTGTACCATCACTTTCATGGACATTCTACAAATAACTGCAATAATATCAAAAGGATTATCTTGCGAATGATCGATCAAGGAAAACTGGACCACTTTTTACTCAAGCAAGCACAGTCGCAACAATTACCACAGCCTCCAATGATAACTCGCATGGTGAACACAATACAATAAAAGGGAAAGGAAACCTTACACGTAGAAGTGGGACAAAAAGCAAGGAATGTTTTCTGCAATTCTATTGTTCACTCGTATAAAACCATAGAAGATTTTCATGATAATGTGTTAAGCAGGGTATATGCGAGAGATGGTGAAGGATGGGAAATAATGAACATCGCAAAAATTTCACGACTTGAAGATTGGCAGAAGCGTGAAATTTCTTTTGAAGCCAAAAAAATTCCAGAAGGTTGTGAAATACATGATAATCCATTGGTAGTAAGATTAGAAATTTATCTGAATATGGGAGAAAGCGAAGATGATACAGATGAAGAATCATTTGGTCTTAATAGAATCTTAATTGATACGGGAAGTTCTGTCAATATTCTCTTCTATCATGCTTACAAAACCATGGGGGGGAAAGACACAGATCTAATACCTTCTACCTATAGGATTTATGGATTTAATGGAACTGCTAATAAACCTAAAGGAGAAGTAAGCATGTGAATTCCCTTAAGTGGAATGCGAACTGAAATTCTATTCTGCGTTGTTGATGTCGAATCACCATACAATGCTTTGATAGGGAGACCTTGGCTTCATGGGATTCTAGGCGTAGCTTCAACTCTTCATCAATGCATAAAATTTCCTCATCCAAAGAGTATTGGAGTTATCAAGGGTGATTGGGCAGAAGGGAAGAAATGTTACGATACAGAAGTAGAAGTTTGCGAAGGAAAAGCTGTTGAAAAGGAAAGTTGGAGAAAAAGAGAAAAGGCTGTGAAAAGAAGCGAAAATTTAATGGCTGAGGACTAAGGCATGAAGAAATAAAGTTACAATGTTTAGCATACAAGAAATTTACGATGATAGAAAAGGGATATGGTTTGCGAAGAAAAGAGAATAAAGAAAAAAGGTAATGAAACAAAAAGGTAATCAGTATATTTGTTCGCAACGTATAACAAAATGTGTTTTGAAAAACAAGAAAATGAAATGAGTTATTTCGCAACATGAAATATTTGCGATGAGTTTTTACGAATGATTTATTGCGATCAGCTTTCATTAAAGAAAGACGCAAAAATTTATTTGCGATCAGTTTTCATAAAAGAAAGACGCAAACTGTGATCATCTTTCAAAAAAGAAAGAAAGCCGCAGAAATTTTACACATGAAAACCTTTGTGGCGTACACCCTAGTTCGCGAAACAACATTTCGCAAGAGGCAAAGTCCTAAAGTACGTCATTTAAGGGGGTACCTATAAGAATGGCTCAGGGGAAACGGAACACCACCACGGAACCTGAGTACATGAACATTACGGGGTACATAACCCAAAAGAGGGGTACCTATCCGGGTAAAACACCTTGGATTCTCAATCTAATCTTGCGATGTAACATGATTTAGGTTGGGCGACTAAGGCATACAATCTTTCCCAAGAAGTGCAGAAAACGATCAAGGCGCCGAGGTACACGGTTGAGTCAAGAGTGCCGGATGGGTTTGAAGCACATCTGTCATTCTTGACAAGTCTTGGCAAATGATGCACTTGGCCCAAAGATACCCCATAGGGTGCAACCTCGTAACTATAAGCCCTATAGGAAAAAAGGATAAGAGGTTGCGAACAAAAGCTGGTTGTTGGCAATACCGGATGGGAAGAGCTAACCTTGTATGGTCGATGTATGCTTCCTTGAAGGGGCAACCAAGGGGAAGATAAAGGGCAGCACCCTCCATTAGGGAGCTGATACATGCTATAAGACGCAAATGTCACGAGGCTTTTTGTTTGCAAGAACATAAAGGCTTGTCATATTTGTGCAACAATCGTATTTCTGCGAGTAAAATAAAAATAAAAATAAAAATATATATATATACTCGCAGAATTAAATACAAAGAAGTTAAGATGAGATCAATGGGTTATTACATGAAAGTGTGATAACGTCCTGCGATTTCATCGCAAGACGATAATGTCACAAGGCTGTATATTCGCAAATACATTCAGACTTGTCATATTATCGCAAACACAAAAATATTGTTAAGATAAATTCAAGGGGTTGAGGCATGCGAGTGCACCAACGTCCTGCGACTTTATCGCAAAAGAGGTGGAAAAGTAAGACCTTTACTTAGGAAGGCATGATAAGACCACAGAAACTAATGAAGTCAATATCATTGGAGATTCCTTATATTTTCACCAAGAATACTTCTTATACTCATACCAAAAAAGGAAATTTTATTTGCAATTAAAGACGGATATTTCATACTCATTAAATTTTACGAGGATTGAATACTTCTTATACTTCTTCAAGGATTGAATACTTCTTATATTTCTTAAAGGATTGATTACTTCTTATACTTCTTCAAGGATGTTTCATAATTCTTATACTTCTTCAAGGATGTTTCATAATTCTTCAAGGAGGTTTCATACTTCTTATACTTCAAGGGGGAGATTTCTTATTTATTTCGCAACAACCAGAGACTTCGCAACTTAAATTGAGGCAGATATTTTAATACTTATAACAACAATTGATCACCTGAAGAACAATAATAAGGGGAAGGAGAATACTAAGCTAGGTTTTCAAAATATATTATTTCTCTTCATATGATCAAGTTATACAGGTAAGGAAAGAATTCAGTTAAAGAAAGATCAACTCATCATCGCAAAATTAAGACAGTGGTGCTAATTAAGTTGCGAAAAGAAAATTTCTGGTTGATTAAAAGTGAAGGAAAGAAGAAAATATTGTACTCAAACAGACAAGACGAAAAGAACTGAAGCAAATATACAGGAAGGAATAAAGCTACTCTGTAGGAGATTTATCTTCATCAAAATGATCTTTTCTTTATTCTTCAGAGATATCATCTTCAGCTTCACTATCAGAGATATCCAAATCTGGGGTGTCATCAGGGATTTGTTCAGAAAGGAGTGTTTGATACTTAGTGAGAGGAATTTGATTGTCTTCACAAATCCTGCGAGTCATCATAGCTCGGAAGCGTTTGATGTTTAAACCATGGTTGTTTTTAGAAATTTGATATTGAGACTTAAAATCAGAAATCTTCTGATTACGTGCAACAAGAATAGATTCCAGTTCTTCAATCCTTTTTGTATAGTTTTCTTAAGCATTTACAAACAAACAGGATAAGTAAGAAATAAGAGAATAAAAAGTAAGGGAATAAATTAAGCAATAAATCAAGATTTCCGAATTTACCTTCTAATTGCTTCTTATCACTACGAAGAAAAGTGACTTCAAGCTCTAGTTGATTATTCTTCTCAAGGAGAGAAGAACTTCCAGCTGCGATATTCGCAGATTGTGCATTATCTTCGCAACGGGATTTTAATTCTGCATTATCAATATTCAAATCCTCTATCCTCTGAACAAGTTTTGCATTCTCAACCTCCAGCTTGTTACAACGACTTAAAGTTTTCTTCTCAGCAATTGCATGACGTCTTTCCCAATCTGAAGCAGCTGCACAGCTAACCCTCCCAACCTGAGCAAATAAAAGGGATTAGAAATCAATGAAGCAGGAGAAATTAACAAGGAATAGAAGTGAAACTTACCATACTTCCCAAAGAATATAATACAACAGGAGAGATAAATCTTGAAATTCCATTAAGGTAATTATTGTTGATTACAGTTGGAACTTTGCAAGCCTTCGCAATATGCCTATGAGCATTCGCAGCAGAAGAGTTTCCTAATCCACGAGAAGAGCTGAGAAAATCTTCAGACAATCGAGTCATTGCAGACTCAAAAGTTTCCACATTGCTGTAGTCTTCATCTTTTTCATCATCATCATCATCATCATCATCATTCCTCCTATCAGATTCAATATCAGAATTAGAACTAAGATCCTTCTCAAAAAGTCTATCATCTTTATCACTTTGTTCTTCGTCAACATCCTTGCTAGAGGAGATTACATTGGAATAAGCACTGGGTGGGAGTCTCTTCCTCTTCTTCGCAGAAACAATATCCTCAAGTTTCCCTTTTTCTTTGCGAAGAACATCTCCTTTATTACCAGAAATCTGGGTGTTCTTCGCAGAGCGAAGTGTTCTTTGTATTGAAGTTAGCGCTCCAGAAGAAGTTGAATTCTTATTCTCACTCACAATAGCTCCAGGGAAGTCAGGAAGAACCTACAAATTCAAATAAGGATAAGAAACAGAGGCAAAAATATATTGTTTAAAACACATATAAGAATGTTTCTTACCTCATTTGAAAACAATTGGAAAGCCTCGAGAAATCTTGGATTCCAGTTTTAAGGTAACTCTCCTTAAGTTCATTCACCTGACAAATATTGCAGAAGGATTAGTAAAAGAAGAAAAATAACAAGAAGATAAGAAGATGGAGATACATACATCTTTATCTCTTTTAGGCCAAGAAAAGACCCAAGATTGATAATTACGATCATGAAGATTCGCAGGAAGATCTACTATCCCAGAGATGTAAGAACCCGATAATGCTAGAGGATAATTGTACCAATCTTCATCATGAGAATGACGAGGGGTTCGATTATTTCCAGAAGCATAATCAATATCATGCATAAGAATATCCGCTTCTGCGACATCAGTTTTACGATGAAGACGAACACCCCAACGCTTATCTTCTCTCTTCGCAGGAATCAATGTGTAATTTTTAAAGAAATTCTCGACTGTATAATTTGCAGCGATAATCTCTACATCCCTAAATACAGGTTTCCTAAGTTCAATTGGATATAAGGATTTTCCAGTAGAAGCACGGGTTGCGAACTCAACCATAATGCGAATACAATCCCCAATCAATTGATAAATGTCTCGTGAGAAATTTGGGTGAGAAATAATCTCATAGAATAAAGGAAGATTGACATCATAAAGAGGAAGACCTGCGAGGATTTGGTCTCGTGAGACTAAAACTATATGATCATCCCAATGGAGATCAGTAAAGAGTTCCATACAGAGATGGGTTTTATTGGTATGACCATCAATCTCAGAAAGAACGAGATCCCTATCAGCAAGCTCTGCATTAAGTTGTTCCACAGTTTTCTTCTTCGGAGCCATTAGATGAAGGATAGAAAACAGAGAAGAAAAGAAATAAAAAAGGCAAGAAATAGCAGTAGAAGAAAGAAGGAAGAAATTGCAGAAGCAGACGTAGTGAGGAAGATGAAAAAGATAAAAGAATAAAAGGAGGAATTAAAGATAGTATTTATAAAGAAAAGAGTTTGATGAAGATATAAATTCATCAATGCGATTAGACGTGGGTGGTTAAGAAGGACGGTTACGAAAAAACGTGTCGAAGATTTAATGGAAGAGAAAACACGTGTTGCGAACATAACAGGTGATGATAACTATATTAAATTTGCGAGAATAATGATTCTCATGACATTTCTTCTTCGCAGAACTGACATGAGAAGAGGCAAGATGTAGGACAGAATATCGCAAGATATTGAGTTACGAATGTAGTAACAAAGATAGGAGGAAAGTGTCGTAAGAAAATGCGATGATATAAGAAACACGAGAAAAATGTGAAGAGATTGCGAATGTAGAATAAACTTACGAATAGAGGTCACGATACTTCGCAAGCTATATACAGTTGTACAGATTTCACTATAAATAGTAGTTCAAATGTTAAATTTAAGATTCTTGAAGTGAGTGTTAGAAAAGGTCTTAGGAGAGAGAACAAAGAAAGCTGTAACTGTTTTAATCTCCATTAACATATTTCTTTGTAATCAGTTGAGAATATTAATCAAAATTGTCATTCTTCATCAAGAACTTCTTAAAGTTTTACAAATTCTACTGAGGGTGTAGTTGTAGGATTTCCTGCAACTACAAGTATCGATAGTGTCCCTGTTTTTAGGAGGGGCACGGTCATGAGGTTTGATTGATGACCTGGGTTTATCTTTGACGAACCATTTACTTATCTTCAAAAAAAGATCTCTAAACTGTCTTGTGATCAGTGAGACTGAGTTGTCAAGATATTCATCCAATGAATCAGTCAATAGGATCAACAACAGAGTTGCCAACACTTTTACTTTTGTTTAGTAATTTAGTGTTCTTTTGTGCACTAAAAGCAACATCCTTCCCAGATTTGGATGTATGCTCATGGTCAAAGATATTTAACTTCCCAACAAGAGTGTTTCTGGAAAGTGCATCAAGGTTAATTCCCTCAACGATGGCATGCTTCTTAGAATCGTATCTAGCTGGTAACGATCTGAGAATTTTTATCACAATGTCCTTTTCAGGAATAGTTTTACCCAATGCAAAAGATACATCAAAAATTTCAGAAACTTTTTGCTTAAACTCATCAAATGAATCTTCATCACCCATACGAAGGTTTTCCCAATCAGAATTTAGGTTTTTAAGCCTAACTTCCTTTTCAGAGGTATTCCCTTCAAATACGGTTTCTAAGATATCCCAAGCATATTTAGACCGAGTGCACGTAGTCACAAGGTGATGAAGATCTGGGGTAATGGTATGTATGATAGCATTTAAGCCGTTAGAATTTTTCTTTGCAGCGAGAATCTCGTCGGGCTCATATCTACCAATATCCTTTGCAACAGTTACACCGTCTACTGTAACCAATGGAGGATTATAGTCATTAACAACATAAACCCATGATTGAAAATCATGTGCTTGGAGAAAGGCACGCATAATAATCTTTCACCATAAGTAATTTGATCCATCGAAGACTGGCGGTACGTTTATAGAGATAGCACTTTTGTCCATAGAGTCATATTGATACACACACAGACTTATGAGGTCTTAAACGTGTTTTCCTGATCTGATACCAATTAAAAAAGCGGGGATCTAACAACCACACCCAATATTTCGTTAGGTAATCTGTATGGACTAACTCCAATATAATTCCAAGAGAATTAACTAGACAGACAAAATCCAAGAGTTATATCTCTGTTTCTAAATGTAATCAGCAAATCAAACAGATGGAAATCCGCTAGCCTGATTATTATGAGAAACAACTTGAACGGTACCAAAGACCAATGTTCAAGTGTCAATCAATTTTAATCAACAACCAAAGGTTGGATTTAACAATTTATTGAACTACGCACAACGTGTGATATTTCAATTATACAAAAAAAAAATGCGGAAAAGATTAACAGAGACACCAGAAATTTTGTTAACGAGGAAACCGCAAATGCAGAAAAACCTCGGGACCTTGTCCAGATTTGAACACCACATTATATTAAGCCGCTACAGACTCTAGCCAACTAAAAGTTAACTTCGGACTGAAATGTAGTTGAGCCCTAACCAATCTCACAATAATTAAGGTACAGTCGCGTTCCTTACGTCTCTGAATCCCAGTAGGACTCTACGCACTTGATTCCCTTAGTTGATATCACCCACAACTAAGAGTTGCTACGACCCAAATTCGAAGACTTGATAAACAAATCTGTCTCCCACAGAAAAGTCTATTATAATAGATAAATATGACTCCCACAGAAATACCTACGAAGTTTATGTTCAATCTTTTGATAAATCAAGGTGAACATGAACCAATTGATAATCCCATCTTATTTTCCCAAAGAACATTCTAGAAATATCAATCACCTCACAATAACTTAAATATATGGTAGTAGAACAAGTTATTGTGGAATCACAAAGAATAAGACGAAGAGCTTTGTGATTACTTTTTATATCTTACTTATCGGAGATAAATCTCGAGAAAATCTTAGAGAAGATAGTACTCAATAAGATAAAACAAGTAAGATCAGTACACACCACTACAAAGAAAATAGTTGGGTCTGTCTTCAGAATCCCAATGAAGTCTTTAAGTCGTTAATCTATAATGGTTTTCTGAAAAACCTAGGTTACAGGATAATCGACTCTAGTCTCAACTAGTATCACATAGGAGGTGTGGGGAATAGGTTTCCCAATTGCTAGAGTTCTCCCTTATATAGTCTTCAAATCAGGGTTTGATAACTTTGTGACAAAGCAATCAATATTCACCGTTAGATGAAAAACTTGATTTAAGATTCAAGCTAACTTTCCACTGTTAGATGATATTATATTGTTACACACAAATGAAATTATACCTTCATTCAGATATGGGCAACCGTACCTAAACGTGTATATTGAGCTGGCTCAATAATAATTAACCGAAGTTAGCCATATGAACAATTTTGTGTTAACCATGTTTATCTTAACACTTCTAGATCAAATGATACTCAAATTAATCTAATGGTATTACTCGTAGAGTTGTTCAATTGTTTATATTCTCATAGAAGTATACAAGACACAATTGAACCAAATTGGATTGGTTCAAAAGAACCAGTTCATGAACATTTTAGCCACGGTTTGCAAAGATTGCATTCCTTAATATATAAATATATTTGTCTATGAGTATAAATTCATACTTAACTGATTTTAGAACTTAACCACATAAGTTTGCAAACGGGTACGCAAACTTAAGTTCCGGACTTGATCCTTTCCGACAGTTCACAAATGGGTATGCATACTATTTTTCCGGACTGAAATCAGGTGAATAAGTTTGCAAACGGGTACGTAAACTCATTTCCCGGACTTTAACAGTCAAAACCGTTTGCATATGGGTATGCATACCTGGTTCTCGGACCTGAATCATTCTTACAACAGTTTGCATACGGGTATGCATACTGTGCTATATCCAGACAATGATTAATTGTTCTAAACTCCCATTTCAATCATTGAAACATTCTTAGAAGATGACAATAGCTATCTCACATAAACTATTAGCTTATAAGCAATTTTCAAGTGATCGAATGATCTACATCAAATGACTGTCTCACACAAATCATGTAAGATGTTACCAGGTGATTTTCACGTGATCATCTTTTGACTTTCGTCAAGAATAATGATGAACGTAGTTAAAGCAAAAAGATTTCCAACACATATTTCGAGAAAGCTATAAGCGAGTTAAACTCAGCTCGAAATATCAAATTGTATAATGTAAAGTTTATATTGTTATACGACTTAGTCTCAATAGAAGATAGACTAGAATATAGGTGAGTTCAAGTCTCCACATACCTTTTGTTGATGAATTTCCTCCAATCTCCCCTTAGTATATCTTCATCTTCAATTGATGAACGCCGTGAAGTCTAAAGCTCAACTACACATTCTATCCTAATCCGAGACATGGCTATAAGTAAACTTGAAATCAAGACTTATAGTTTTGACAAACAAGCTTGAGATAGCAACGCTTGCGAGTTTGACCGAGCAGTGCTCTAACATGTTTAAATACATTGGACTTGTCTCATATTTATGGAGAAAATAATAAAACTCATATTCCTATAATAACAAAAGACTCTAGCTTGGAAAATAAGAAATCTCTAAAATAAAATAAATAGTTTTCTAGGATTAAATAAATTCAAAATATAAGAAATCTCTAAAATAAAATAAATAGTTTTCTAGGATTAAATAAATTCAAAATATAAGAAATTTTAATAATAAAACTCTCCAAAAATATAAAACTCTTAATATGGATGTTCTACATCAGGCCCACCATCTTGAAAAGAACTCGTCAACGAGTGTAGCTCTAAAATCAAATCAATAGGAAAGGTAATCACCCACTTTTCCATAAGTGTGAACTTCACCCAAGTCAGACGGTCTTCATTTAAAGAATCGTCAGTTGCTTGAATCACAGCATGACGAGATTTATTAGCAAGACATTCGTGAGATTGGTGACCTGGTTTCCTGTACTTATTACATCTATCGGTAGTCAGACGGGAATATGGATTTGATTTGGATGAACCAACTTGAGGTGGGAGATTGGTAGTAGATGTCGAGAAAATATGAGAATTATTTGGTTGAGACGAATTCATAGTATTGGAAGGAATAACTGGAGGTGTAGGTACAAGGGGTGGAAAAGATTGAGTTATTATAAGTGTAAGTGGCTGGTTAGAAGTAGAAATTGGGGTGTATTCCATGTATTCTGAAGACGGCATCAAAACATAACGATTATCCACAAGGGACTCAGTTTTCATTTCCAAACATACAACATCATTCAAAGTGTGGATAAGTTGTAAGGATATGCGTCTTTGGATATCATAACGCCACTCATTGATAAAATATGCAACTTGTTGGGAGAGTCATATTCAAGCAAACCATACCGAGCAGATAAACAGTATAATTCCGTTGCGTAAGTCGAGACACTATAATTACCTTGCTTGCAATTATGGTACTCACGGTATAAGACTTGATCATAATAAAAAGGAAGCAAGTGAGCCTTTAACAAGCAACACATCTTTTGCCAAGAACGAATTGGTTGTTTTCCAATATGAGGACGAGAAAATTGTACATGTTCCCACCATGCAGAAGAAGCACTTTTGAGTTTGGAAGCGACACAAGGAACCTGTTGAACCTCAAGAATCTTGTAAAACTTGAAAAGATTTTAGGGCTTCAGTCATCCAATCAAGAAAATTTCAATATCACCGTTTCCATAAAATTGAGGAAGAGCATTCGCCATTCGATAATTAACATGATTATTATTTGGGACATGAGCAACTTCTCCATCACTATCTTGTTGTTCATGATGGTGAACTATATGAACATTCAGATTTGCTTCACCTTTGCAGGGTTGATGGGTATTATCTTCGCCGTTGCGAGGTTCATGGACGTCATTGTGAACATGTCCACAGGCAGCATTGAGACTCACGATAAGAGTCTTTAAACTGGTTAAGAGTAATTCAAGCGTCGCTTCTTGAGATTCCAAAGATCACGCACAATATCTTCAATATTATGGCGCTTGTCTTGTTCTTTACCAGTCATGATGAAATACAAACTTATACGGCTGGGTTTGGTAATGGAAAGAAGGTAATGGATCCGAATAGGTAGACGGAAAACTGTATAGGAGAGCATAAAAAACCTATAAAAGTACAATCAAATGGTTGGGCCTAGCTAGGTAGTGTTGGGCTCCGTACGATGGTTTATTATAGGTTGCCTTGTGTCCACAATCATACGAGCAAATTAAAAACTAGAAATTTTTGGGTTTGGGGTGTTTAAACGCAATGGTGTGGAGAAAATTATAATCAAGCGCAGGTTTAATGTACGCCTGAAACTGAGCGAACATATAATCTCCATCTCACTGGAAGGCGAACGTATTGTATACACCTGAATGGGGCGTAAATAATACTCACGTATGGTACCTGACGAACGTAATCCAAAATCAAACCCCTGTTGTGGTGACCGCCCGTAAGATGGGCGTAGATTAAAAGTTCGCCCTATTGTTGTATATGTTTAATTCCCCAACACAAACGTTAATAATATGTTTTCCCCACATGGGGCGGAGATTATATTTGCACCTGATGGTGGGACAGAGATTAAACGTATGCCCGTACTGGACGGATTTTAAATTTATGCTTCATCTTCAAACGATTATTGTACTTACGCCTGGTATCAGATGCACTTTTAATCTCCGCTCGACCAAATATAGTTTTACTTCGGATTTAAAACCAATTTTACTTCGGAACCCTAAAAGACCCCACCATATTTAGTTTTGCTCCATTCGATTGCGATTGGTTTTTCAACCAAATTTAGTTTTGGTTCATCTTTTACTTGTCCATTATGGACGCTCTTATAGCGCGGACGGATACAAATGTGCTTCTGATTTCTTCTTCTCCAGAAGTCGAAGTCAAAAGCAGAATTTAAAAGAAAAATTATTTTGCTTCACAAAAAGTTAGCCTGTTTGGATTGCATATCAGAAATAGCTTTTCGACTTCTAGAAGTCGAAAATTCAAAAGTCAATTTGGCTGTCAAATTTCAAAACGACTTCTAGAAGTCGAAAAGTTAATCTGTTTCACAAAAAGTTAACTTTTCGACTTCTAGAATTCGTTTTGAAATTTGATTAATAATACTTCTGCGTGCATGTATGGGCATCTCTAAGTTGTTATTTGGCCTTCGAATTTGTTTCCCGGGATACACTACAGAGGCAGTAGATATCTTTGATAGAGGCTTAAGGGAGGCGATAGAGGGAATCGTTGTGTGTGGAGGCCCGTTTTTTGGGGAGATTCAATGGAGACTAGTTACACTTCCTATCAGATATGGAGGCCTTGGGTTATACACGGCTAAGGAAGCATCACAATACGCCTTTCTTGCATCACGTGTGCAATCTTGGGGATTGCAAGATCACATACTCAGGGATAGTGGAGTAGAAGGTATGGACGATAATTTTTATATGGCATTGAAAACCTTACAAGAAAATCTGCCCGACCAAGACTTTAGTAGTTTTACCAATAAAGACACCGCCCCACTTAAAGCACAAAGCAACCTGGCGAGTGCTCTTTTTGGTAAAGTTGTTAAAGATATGGTTAGGGTTTATGGGTTTCGGATAGACAGAAACGGTTTTTGAGTGTCTACAAGCAGCGCATGCACAGGATTTTCTTCTCGCTATCCCGATTGACGGCCTTGGACAGAAGATGTCCCCCTTGGAGTATCGGTGCATCCTTAAATACAGGTTAATGATCCCCCTATACCCTTCTGATTCTCGTTGCCCTTCTTGTATTACAGGCTGCCTAGATGCATATGGGGAACATGATGTTCACTGTAAGGTGGATCCTGGTTTCAAATATAGACATGATCATGTGAGAGATATCTTATATGATGTATTATGGAGGGCTGGTATTTCGGCAAAGAAAGAGGCGTCGGTCAACTTTTTGACGGATCCTCTTGAAGGCAGATCAACACTCAGGCCAGCAGATGTTCTTATTTTTGGGTGGGCCAACGGAAAACATACGTGTGTTGATCTTGCGGGGTTTCTCCATTAGTAGGCATCGGGCAAGGCTCTTTCACAGTTGGACAAGCAGCTTTGAAAGCTTCCTTGGGTAAGATAACGAAGCATGAAAAGGCTTGTATTGATAATGGACATGCTTTTATTCCCTTTGCCTTTGACACTTTTGGGTATTTAGTTCCGGAGGCGGTTGGACTCCTAGCGAGTTCAAAGAGTCATGCACAAGAATGTCATGACTCCCGATTCTAGAGAGTTTGTGTTTAAGAGGATAGGGTTTGCCATTCAAAAAGGGCTTGCGGCGCAGCTTGTTGCTCGCTTGCCTTCTATGTAATAACTCATGAATCTGTTTCAATGTTTATTAAATTACATTAATTCAATATTTCAAAAAAAAAAATTAATAATAATGTTTTTCCTCTTTGATAGTAAAAAGTAGAAAAATTGTAGAGGAATCTTTGTTTTTAATTGATTAATAATAATTTAACGATATACATTGGACAATTCTAACAATAAAACACTTCAAAAAAATGTAAAACTCTAAATATGGATGTTCTAAATCAGTTATCATGGAATCTCTTATGATAACTGAATAATAATATAATTTTAATAAAATATTATTTTTAATAAAATAAATAAATCTAAAAAGAATTATTTATAATTTTTAATAAAATTTAACAAAATACCGAAATAATATTTTTAACAAAATACCGAAAATTTAATAAAATTTTACATAGACCTCTATGTAAACCCTCACGAGGCTATAACTCGTCCACTAGAGTCGCATAGGGGTTTAAAGGCTTGATGCATGTGCTAAATGCATCCTACAATAATAATGCAATAAATGGAAATTGGTAATGAAAGGAAACAATCGGTTTATATATATTATAAGTATAATCCGATTAACGGAATCGGATTATAAATATGTCAACTTTAACCAATTATAGATGTCCTCTGTTAATTCGTAAACAACAATCCAGAATCGGTTTAACGAGTGGATGAACATAAACCGATTATGTGTATTGTTTACGAAAAAAAAAATCAAAATGTTTGATGTTTTGATGAACTTCTAACATTAGTTAATCTCACATCCAAAATATAATTAACCCATAATATGATTAATTAATGCTAATTAATCAGGGGTAAAATAGGTACTTAGGTAATTATTTTGGTAAGGGGTGGTGTGTAGTGATTTATAATGACTTTTTTTGTCATTTAGCTATAGGGCCAAATTAAGTGCTATAGGCCCCAATTTAGGAAGGTTAAATTAATAAAAATCCAATGGAGGTGGTGAACGATTATGAAACAATACACTCTCACTGTGAATAATAAAAATTTAATGAAGTCACTGCCACCACGGCCAGGAGTGACCACCTGGGTTGCACGGACGCGGACGCGTAGACGCGAACACTACAAAATTCTCAAAAAACTAGGACGCGGACACGTATATACATATTTTATTTATATATTATTTTATATATACAATTATGTATTTATACATCAAAGTCAAGTGTTTCTATCATAAAAATTAGAAAATAATATTACATGTGTATAAATTTCAAAAGAAAAGGAAAGATCGTCTGTTTATACACGCCAAAGGTCAAGCAATCAATCACTATTAAACAAATGGCGCAATCAAATTGCATTCTTAGAACAACACATGCCCAGCCAAGGGTATAAGTGATGTATTTCCAATTACAAAACCTAATAAAGACTTAAATGATTGATCTAAATGTTTGTCTTTCTTCATTTAGTTAATAATAGTAAAAATAAAGGAAGAAGTTTACATGAAAATGGAAAAAACAAATGCTTCAAACCCAAGTCATCAGTGCGTCCAAAAAGAACGCGCGCGGGACGCGTATTTGGTGTGTCGGACACGCGTCGTGTCAGCGTCAAACGCGCGTCCTGCGTCCGACGTGAGTCGGACGCGGACACGACTCCAAAAACGGAGCGTCCGTGCAACCCAGGTGACCACCAATAGAAATTCCGTCACAATTATAATAATATCGTGCCATTATGGTACGGGATTTTCACTGGTGTGAAATGCCCGAAAGTAAATGATATTTTCTTAACAGTCCCACTACAGTGGTGTTTTGTTTTTTCCCGGTCCGCCCTTCCCACCGTGATATCGGTGTTCTAGCATTTACTTTATGTGGTTTTTCAGTTTATAAATGTTTTTGATCGGTTTTGGTATAAATTCTTATGATGATCATTAATGTGTGAAGATGATTTAGACTGAGATTGAAAAAATTGGCGGCGGTGCCGGTGGAGTGGAGGTGAAGAAGTCAAGAACTCACTCATTATGATGTGCTATTGTTGTTTGTGTCTGATGATTGGCGGTGGTGCTGGTTATGATTCGGTGATGGTGTTGCTGGTTACGACGGAAGTGGTGGCGAAGAAAGAAAGTACTTTGATTTTGGTGCATGTTTCATTTTTGGGTTCTATCATTTATTTCTTTTTCTAGTTGTCGAATGATATGAATACGTGATTGACTGAGGTGCAGTAACAGTGGGAGTTTGAGAATCATATATTTGTACACCACTATTTTGGGTTTGAATTGAAATCGAATTTGGTGTGAATTGAACCTGAAACTGGGATTTTTGGTAAAATATGATGTTGATGGTGGTAGTGGTCATTAGGGTAGTGGTGGCGATGCCTGTCAGGAGATGAAATTGAAGGACGTGGTTACGGTACTGGGGATGGATTGAATTGAAAATTGGGATTTTGGTGATTTTTTTGTCAATTGTGGTGTTGATGGTGGTGGCGGTGGAGGAGAGTAGTGGTGCTAACATTCAGGGGAAGGTGAAATCAGAAGAGCTAAAAGTGAAATTTAAAGAGTTGGAGGTGGTGGCCGTGGTGGTGAAGAAATCTAATGGCGCTGGTGGTGGCAGTTCTGAAAAGAAAGAATGAGATTTGGTAACGAAAGTAATGGTGGGATGGTGTTTGGCTGGAATTAATGGCGGAGCTGCTGGTGGTGGTGGAGTTGGAGGCGGTGGTAGGTGAAGAGATACGTTGATGTCACTAGAGGCGGCGGCGGAGCT
The DNA here is from genome assembly GCA_023529315.1 of Papaver bracteatum. Classification (NCBI taxonomy): domain Eukaryota; kingdom Viridiplantae; phylum Streptophyta; class Magnoliopsida; order Ranunculales; family Papaveraceae; genus Papaver; species Papaver bracteatum. The sequence continues at coordinate 325,673 of JAJJWX010002530.1, forward strand.
GCTGGTGATTGTGGAGTTTCTGGCGGTGACACTATTGTGGGTGTTGTGGTGTCGGCAAAGGTGATGCGGCCGGTGATAGTAGTAACGTGAAAATAAATAAAGGCGAGGATGACGAAGGAAATGGATTTTTAGTACAATGGTATTCTGGTCATTTAACGTGTGACGGTTGAACGGTGTAATCAAATTTTTTTCCAATTTCGTTAGGTTTTAATTTAAAAAAAATGGTTATAAAAGGGATTGCCTCCCTATGGGCCCTCGCGGTCGGTCAGTCGGCCCAATAAAGTTAAACATGGCCTTCCTCCGGTTTACTCTCCAAACGCTCCCACTATCTGATTCATTGCTTTCAACTCGACCAGTTGCCGTAACTCTCTTCCTCTAACACCCATCAGATGTACTCAATTGACCCCGGAATACACTCTTTGTAAACAAAGTCTAAGTCGTCGGCATCAGAGTCAGAGTCAATACCAGCCAGAGGGTCAAGGATCTCCCAGCCACCGTCATCTATAAAACTTTGTGGGTCCTTTGTGATTCCTTCCAGTAAGCTGCCCCACTTTGGACTCTGGGTGCTCACATAGTACTTGACGCCTGCTATGTCAATCCACTCCCTGATGCCGTTGAGCCTTGTTATGGGTAGGCCTGCACCGAAAACCGAAACCGCACTAACCGCACCGAAACCGCACCGAACCGATGATCCTACGATCGGTCACGGTTATCATTTTAATAACCGTTAGATATACGGTTCGGTGTACGGTTCTACCCATAACCGCACACTAACCGCACCGAATAACCGAATATATCTATAACCATTGATTTTATAAATCATTTTAATCCTAACCCTTCATTTATTGTATATAAGCAACTAACCTAAACCCTAAGACTAACAACACTCGCTCACTTCTCCTCTGACTCTCTTCTTCTTATCTTCTTCAAAGAGCATCTGCCTCTTTTTCTTTTCTTTTCTTTTCCCTTCTTTTAATTACAGTCACTACTACAATCACCAACTACTCATTTTTCTTCTTCTTTGATTGATTCTTTTTCTTCTTTTTGTGTACCAACCACATGCAGCATCATCAACACAACCGCCTGCTACACCACCATCATCAGCACCACCTTTGCTACAAGTCCATCACCAGCTCCACCGTCTTTTTTGATTAGGGAAATTAGAGATTGATTGTTTGAAGATAATAATTTTGGGGTTCTTAGAAAATTGATTTTTTCTTTCTGTTTTGGGTTTCTTTGAGGAGATTCTCTGTGTTGATTTAGGATTTTTAAGATTGTATTTTCATTTTCAATTTTACTTTGTTTTCTAATAGGATTTCTGTGTTGGTTTGTTTGAGGAATCAAATTGATATGTAAAATGGAATGATGAATTAATCTGTCTGTTGGATTTGTTTGAGCTACACCACCATCATCAACGCCACCGCCTGCTACACCACCAGCACCAACATCACCGACTTTTGATTGGGAAAATTAGAGATTGATTGTTTGAAGATTATAATTTTAGGGTTCTTAGAAATTGATTTTGTTATGTGGGAGATGATATTGATCTTCTCTATGTTGATTTAGGATTTCTCAGAATATTGTATCTTCATTTTAATTTTTACTTTGTTTTCTCTTTCTAGTAAGATCTGTGTGTTGGGTTGTTTGAGAATTTTCTGACATTCATGTATGGTTAAAACCGAACCGAAACCGAAAAATAACCGAATAGTTCGGTGCGGTTAAAAACCGAACCGAATACTAAATAGTTCGGTTTCGGCTTCAATTGTGGTAACCGCGTCATAAACGGTTATTGTCAACGGTTTTAGCAATAACCGCACCGAACCGTGTGCAGGCCTAGTTATGGGAATTGAGTGGATTTCAAGCACACCACGCTTAAAGTCCTTAAACACAACTGTCATATCAACATGGTTGAGTCCAACCGCCAGATGAATGACCTCGACCTCTCTAAGTGAGACAACAAGGAAAGGTGTTTCTAAGAGCTCAATTAGGCAATGTGGAGTCAGGGCAAGATTAACCAACCCCTTCTGGGGAAGATTCCCGTCAAATTTGTACCTGGCAAGAAGTGGATCAATCGGCAAGATAATGGGCATCAGACTGTCCCATATACAATCAACTCTGAAGATAAATTCCTCGAAAACATTGATAATACCCATGTCCCTGTTTTGGTTCTCTTTCTCAATATTATCTGAATCGCTGGCAAGATTATTCCTTTCAGCGAAGGTTTGCGCCCCATGAAATTGGATATCCTTTATTTTTTCAGTCCCCACCATGATGTCGTGGTACAAGTGGTAGTGCAAGAACGGCATACCGTCTTTTCTGAGATGGATGAAAGCATGCTTTACATTCTTATGCAAAAACTTTATCTGGAAATGGGCAGTGGAGGCTGAAAATTGGAACTCGTTTAAATGTGCTTCAAGGGTGCCGATGATACCTTCATCTTTACATACCCCGTTGGTACGGACTACGACATCAGTCAACTTTACAGGCTCGATCTCTTCACTTGCAACCTTCTCCAAAGTAACACCTTCCAAGAGTGCTCTTTCAACAGTATCCTTCTCGACAGATTTTTCTTTCGTGCTAGACGTACCGACACCCAACTTCTTGGCAGCTCCAATGAGTAACTCACGAGAAAATCTGGCTTGACATTTCTTGTGCCTTTCATCGTCCATAACTGACATGACCAGGAAATTTCCAACACAGGGAAGTATTTCAAAAAACATCAGATTTTTGGCATCGGAGTTGGACATGTTAGGCAGAATTGAGAATATATAAACAAGCAGATATGGTTCATTAGAGGGCGAGAATCCGGTTTGAAAACAACCAGTCCCTAATGAATACTAGCTGCCACTACACAACGAAGACCTTGAGTTTCTAAATTCAAGGTAAGCAAATAAGTGTGCAGGGCCATATTGGTTTATCTATTAGTTCAGCCTGTGAAAACTACATAACAGTAAGGGGAAACATAAATACATCATGCAGCAGCTCTGATCGAGTCAGAAACAATAAAAGGGATTCAGGCAACTCACAGTCCTTACGGTATTCCCTTAACCTTTTGGCATGGCTTCTCAAAAACATGATTTTTTCAATGATCTTCTGCTACAAAAAATAATGAGTGTGTTTCGTAAGAATAATTCAAAATTAAAACCAAATAATTTTGTAATTAAACCCTAAAATAGGAAAATGAAATTTCCGATAAAGAGTATACCTCGGTGATTTCTGCTACTGCTAATTATCAGTCAATTACCTGATGGATAAAAAAAAAATTGAAATAATAATTGAGTAACAATTGAAAACCCTAACTGGAATAAAAAGATAAAATTAATAACAAGAGAGAATGAAAACAGAAGAAATCAAACCTCAAAATTAACACAAAGGATCAATTGATGAACTAAATTTAAAGGTTTCGGATGATTATACTAAATTGATCTCAATAGAGAAATCCCTTCTATGCAGCGGCGGGTTAGGAAAAACACACTACAAGAAGACACGGCATCTCTCAGTAGACGATTCACCTCCTTCATATACTCTGCCAACACCCTTCTAGATGAATGGAAAGTTATCAGGAATAACCCAGATTACTTTGGCCCAGCGGGAAGACCCATTATCGAATTGAATTCCTCTCCTCTTTAGTCTCTATTTTCTGTCTCATTCCCCCTGTTCATAAGAGGTTTATCAATCACGTTGCTTTACCGACTAAGCGGAAATATTATTTCTTCCTCTGTATGATCGGATCTGACGGGCCAAACTTTTCATCACATATGCGAACATAATATTGAAAGATTTAGATCGAGACAAAATACAAAGAGATTCCTCAATTTTTCTTAACTTCTGATAAGGGTTTACTCAATAAATATTGATTTCCAAAGACTTCAACGGATTTTCAAAATATTGCGTTACTGGTTGTATACTTTCAAGAACTCCTTATAAGTATATGTTACTGGTTATATACTTCCAGAATTTCTTTCAAAGTTTTTGTTACTTGTTATAAACTTGAAAATTCAATGACTTTACATACTTTCCATTTTTTAAGACTTTGAGTGACTTTTATGTATATATTTTACTTGATGAAAATCTTGCAAAATATGAAAGATTTGGGAGACTTGTAAAAAAATAAAATTTTATTTATTATCTTTTATTTTTCTGATATGATTTTATTTTATATCTCTTGATGAATATAGTAATATGCCACCAATAAAAGCCATACGAGATTACTAACTCTCTACACAAAGCAAAATCACTTCTTCAAGTTGAAGCAGGCGGCTGGAAGGTACAATCGTGATCTATTATCTCTTTCTCTAAATTTTTATATATATATATATATATATATATACTAGATGCACATATATTTTTTATGATACATTTTTGTCTTTCTTTTATATGATCTATTTTTTTGAATATATATAGATTTATGTGATATGATCAAGCTCATTTAATTTGATGATCCCTATAATTTGCATCTATAATATATACACAATGATTATGTTTCGTACTCATTTTAGTATCATCATAAAATGAATGGTGCAACTGCAAGACAAGTTGATGATGCTGCAAAAACAAAGACACCATATAAAAGATGGTCAACTGAGGAATCAAATGAGCTGCTAAGATTGTTGGTGGATGCAGTGAAGCGTAACTGGCGCGATACGAGCTGATCTTTCAATAAGAAAACTGTAGAGAGCAAGATATTACCAGTTCTTAACTAAAATCTGGGAGGAAACATAACCTACAAAGAATACTTGAGCCGTATGAAAGGTTTTAGGGGAAAATGTAATTCTTATGAAGAACTTTTGAAGTTTAGTTCTGGATTTGGGTGGAATGAGTCGACAAAGATGTTTACTGTTGATGAATAAATATGGGACGATTATCTAGAAATTTGCATCTTAATTTATTGTTTTCCTGAAATTGGTATTTTCTAACTGTAGTAGATGTACTCAATATGGTATCATTTTTTATTTTATTTTGACAGTCTCATAAAAAGCATGACTGGATGAAAACTCAACCTTATGCTGATTATGGAGATTTGAGCATTGTACTAGGGAATAAGACATCATCTGGAAAAAACTCATATGACTTGCATAAAGATACTACTATTAATAATTTTGAGAAAGATGATAATACTGGTACACTTGTAGTACGACGCACTATGGCCGGTGACTTTGAGTTCGATCCCGAGGGTAATCTTTACTTGCATGATGCATATGTCCCTACAAGACATGTTAGTTTGTTATATAATTGTCTAGAAATTTTGTTTTCACAATATTTTAGAACTCTATGAATCTCTACAAGACATTAGGTAAACTCCTTGTAACTCTGCAAGTACTTTCCCAACTCTGTAGAACTCTCTGAAAGTTGTTACTTTTCATGACTCTTTTTAACTCTATTGAAATCTATAAAAGTATTTGTTGAGTAAACCCATGTGAATTTATTTTATATACTTTATCACGTAGACAAAGATTGTAGCATCAGTTTATGTTGGTCCACTTTGAGTACTAACATTATTATAATCTTTTGTAGATTTAAGTTGGATCAAGATCCATGTTACCTCAAACAGTTTTCATTGAGCACAAGGAGTCACAAGTCATCAAAACGCCAATATACCGTGTATGTTTATTTTTCTCGGGTTATTGCATTGTCTTATTTTCCTCGTCTATATATATTTTTCTTTTCTTCTGGTTAATGAAACCATTAACGGTGAATGATGCTTTTCCTTTTAAAAGCGCATCATGTTTTATTTCTCTGTGGAGGATTTTATTATTTATTCCCTAGTTTATGGGACGTGGTTGATCAACTGCAAATAAGTTCAATCTTCCTTTCTTCTCTATTTTTTTTATAGAGAAGGAAAAATAAAATTCATCAAATGACGGTTTACGGTTTTTATTACCCTAATGAAACTGTAATCACCAAACGTTGGTGTTGTCGTAATTTGACTACTTTTACAGTAATGAATCACATGCATGGTTGAAAAATCTACGACCAATTAAATTTGGTATCTTTATTTATTGGATTTAGATCATGCGAATTTTTATTTTTTTTGGTTTCTATTTATTTACAAGAAATCATCCGTCAAACATTAGATGGATTTTGCATATGCAGTGATGAAAACAGCAACATCCTAAGAACCAATTGGTATTAGTTTTTCTTAACAATTCTTTACAACGAGATGTAAAAATTGGCATTCCAAGAACTCTTAGCCAATTTTGGTTATTGATTTATATTCCTTCAAAGAAATCTTTATCAACCAAAGAGTAGATTTTTCTCTGCAAAGAATAACGCTAATGATTTCTTTATTTTTCTCAAAAGAATCATTTAAACTAATTGAATTTGATTTTATCCATCGATCATACAAGGATTTGATACTGTTATTATGGTATAAGCCAACCTGAGGGATGTTGTGCAAAAAATTTGCTTCCTAATACTAATCTCCAAAACTGAGACCGTTCAACTTTATGTAGGAATACGACAAGACATAAAAGATCAATGGGTGTGCACCCGGTTTGTTAGCCAATATTATTAGTCCTTGTAGTGACTATATTGATCTTAATTTTATTTCTTTTCATAAGGAAAGTGTCCATAATTTCGTTTTAAATTAATATCTCGTGGCCCTTAAAGTTACGAAATTACTGGAGATTTGTTTGCCCTTAAAAAGTGTTTGGGTTTTGAGACAAAAGGGGATATTTGGGAGAGTGGTCGTGATCGTAGTATTCTTGTAATCCGTGAACCTACTGCAGCTGTTGAGGAGGAAGATGAGCAAGATGAAGAGGAAAGCGAGGAGGAAGCCAATTAGCAAACCAAAGCCAAGGAGTAGTTGAACAAGGTTTTGTCACATTTTGATATCCTCCTTAGACGGTTCAAACAAAGCATGACAATGTTTTGTTACATTTTGACCTATATGATACGTACATAGGAAATTTTTTGCATCCGGAAATACATCAGATATAACACCCATTAGTGCGTCATCTTGATCGGTAATGATGACCCTCGGAAATTGATTTTTCGGGAACAATAATTTCAATTTTCGTAATGCCAAATGATAATTGTAATCCCTCTCGTTTTCCATTAAACACCAAGCCAATGTGAATGTTACCTTGTCCGATGTTTTCCCCACGATGTTGAACAACGGCATGTTGTATTTGTTTGTCTTGTAGGTGCAATCCATCATAAGAACACCACAACATGTATGAGCCAATTATGAAAACAAAGGATGCGCAATGAATATTTGAAGGGGCTTTTCGTCCGGTCCTCTTTTAATGATACGCGTGTAGTTGTGATCCCAAACTATCTTCTCAAATTCTTGCATAACGCTCCTCCCTTCCCATTCCACCCTTCTAATGGTTGCTTGTGCGCTATAAATTGTACTTATTGAAGAAACCTTCTGATCATCCTTTTCCTTGAATGTTCTGAGAATCACTCTTGGTTTGATACATGCTTTGGTCATTATCTTTACATCCTCGAATTCATGAGGTTTAGCTTCGCAACTATGGAGTGACCATTAAAATCTTTCGGCTCCGGGTGGTTATGTTGGCCAAACCACACCGTACAATCCCATTCCTTTTCTTTGTCTCTTAAATTGAATACAAGCTTAAAGGGGCAATTATCCTTCCTCGTACTAGTCTTGTATACCCTATTAGTCTTCTTTTCATATACATAACCCTTTCTCTTATGGATATTCTTCGCATATTTACCACTTCTCTCGCAAACCATCTCAAAACGCATATTTGAACCTTGGGTATTCCTCACCAACACACACTTGTTCTTAAGACCCGTCTCTTTTGCCCAAGCAATTGCTTCCGATGGAGATTTAATTCCCTACATTAGGACAATAATGGAAGATTATAAGGTTCATTACAATCAATCCCCACATAACGTTCTAAAAACTAGGTGAAAAGTATTGTTTGTTAACATACCGGAGGCATCTTATAGTATTCGGACGTATCCGGACCAAGCGGTTTGGAATTTGTTGGATCAATGTATGTCATAATCTAAGGAATAAATGAAAAGAAAATTGAATTAGTTCAAAGAAAATAAAAAAAATTACCATGCCGGGTACCATTTCCGGCGTGCTCGATCCGATTCGGCATTAAATGTTCTTGAACACAAAGGCCGGAAGAGTCAATACTGGCATTCTCGCTAAACAAGGTACAAGCCGGTAACAAGAGCCGGCATTCTCGATATGTGAGTTTTCCAGCCGGAACCAAGTGTTGGCATTGAGGTAATTTTAAAAGCATGCCGGGACCAACTACCGGCGTTCCAGATATTTTATATACTGTAAGTACCGGCATCGTCAGTTAGCAGTGAACCATGCCGGTTGGAATATTCTATGGAATATTCGGTGTTAGGTAAAAAACATAAGTGCATACCGGCATGCATAGTTGGTTTCAATACCACGCCGGGAAAGTTTTTAAAATGGGGGATATATTGTACCGGCATGGAAAGGAGTATGAATACCACGCCGGTAGCACTAGTTCCGGCGTAGTATTCATACAACGAACATGCCGGTACTAAGCTTTTTCAGTGAAAAAAAATGACAGTTTCTAAAAGAAAAATCAAATTTTCGACCTCTTTGAAGCATTACTTGTGTGTTGGGGTTGCTTGTATGCTGAACATGTTTACTTTCTTGGGTTGGTTCTTCACAAAACACTTCATGCTCACGAAAATCATGATCCAAGGGTGTTGGTTCATCATATAACTCCAATTGTGAGTTGTTATCATTAACCGAAGATTGAAGATATGATTGTTGTTATAGTTGAGCTAAAGATTCAGCTGCTGCAATTCTCTCATCACAATCATCTTCCATTTTCAAAAAAAAAATTCCACTCAATTTTTTTTCCTTTCCTACTCTTCACTCACACAAATTAAAATAAAAACACACACTAATATATCCCCCAAATACTTAAGAATTTACTAATTATTACTAACCACTAAACATGATTAGTGAGGACTAAATTAGGAATTAAAAAAATAATTACATAGGGTCACCCAGAATTGCTATTGGGACACCGTTTTTGTCCTGTAGCTATATCCCCCAATTAATAAATATATCCCCAATTGTGCATTCAAACAAATCCCCTTGTATATTCTCCCATCTAATAAAATCTTCTCTTCCGATAAAAAAAAAAAAACAAAACAAAATCGAGACAAATCCCACTGTATAAAATTAAGGTCGAGAACTTTAGATACAAATAAAAAGACCAAAACCAATGACAAAAAAACACTGGCGCCTTCTGTCCTACTCCTTAAAAATGACGACAAAAGCTACGGTTAATGACTCTACCGTTGGTCTGATAGATCTAGCTAGTTAGGATTGATGTTGACGGTTGATTTTCTGTGTATTTCATAGCATTGACGTCTATGCAGGAGAATAGTCATAACTACGTACTATGGTTATTGGTTAATGCCACAGCAATTTTGCTTACCCATGTTAAACATGAGGTCAACAAAAACAGAAGAAAACAACACAGCATGATAGCAACTGATTTTGTCGCTTGTTTTCAAAGGTCGCTCGACCATACTTGAATTGTTCTTGTCCTTTATGTCAATGACATCTTCTTCTGCATCCAGAGGAGGAGATATGGAGAGGAAGGCAACAGCAGTTGTTGTTGGGGGAAGCATAGCAGGGATATCTTGTGCTCACTCACTGATAACAGCAGGGTGGGATGTAGTGGTGATTGAGAAATCGGATTCACCCCAGACTGGTATTTCAACAGGTGCAGGCCTTGGACTTGACCAGCAAGCTCGAAGTTTCATCGAACTCTGGTTGAACCAACTGGGGCTCCTCTACAACGCTACCTTGCCACTTACAATCGATCTGGTACGTACTCGGATCATCCTAGTGATTGAATAATTTTAACAGAATGAGGTTATAAATCTAATAAACAAAATTTTATCAAGCACTAGGATATTTAGAAACACATTACTTATGTATAACTGCTGTAATTCATAAAGATATAGAATATGAGAAAACGGTGTTTAACATGATTAAGTAATTTAAGTTAATATTGATGCTTACCAAGACTGCTATCTGAAGCATTGTAATTTGAGCAGAACCAAGCAACAGACAGTGAGAAGAAGATTTGTAAGGTATTGACAAGAGATGACAAATTCAATTTTAGGGCAGCTCATTGGGCTGACCTTCATGGCTTGCTATACAAAGCTTTACCGCCAGATGTTGTCCTTTGGGGCTACCACTTTCTCTCCTTCTGCATTTCAGATGACAAAGCTTCTGTAAGAGTTAAAGCAAAAGTATTACAAACAAATGAGGTAACAGAAATAGTTGGTGATTTGCTTGTTGCAGCAGATGGTTGTCTGTCAACAATTCGTAAATATTTCCTCCCAGATTTTAAGTTGAGGTAGTTTCAAATCAATCTATCAAAGTGGTAATTGTTGAACTTCATTCACTTTCTGTTTGATGTACTAGTGATAGCTGTACACAGGTATTCCGGTTATTCTGCATGGAGAGGAGTGCTTGATTTTACGGGAAATGAAAATTCTGATACTATCACCAATCTCCGTAAGGCTTTCCCTGAGCTTGGGAAATGCTTGTATTTTGATATGGGTTGTAGAACACATTGTGTATTTTACGAGCTTCATAACAGAAGAATCAATTGGATATGGTATGTCAATCAACCAGAACCAGAATTGAAGGTAATTACTCTACTTTTTCTTTCTTCAAAACTACTAGATTTGATTTAAACAGATGTTGCTCAGCACGTACTGAAAATTTTGAACTTCTATTCAAGTTCTCCTAAGCTGATAGCAAAAAAATGGTTCAGGGAAATTCAATGACAATGAAAGTAAGCAACGAGATGATTGAACAGATGCATAAAGAGGCTGAATGTGTTTGGGCTCCAGAGTTGGCAAGGGTAATGAAAGAAACAAAAGAACCTTTCATCAATCTCATATATGATAGTGATCCTCTAAAAGAGATTCACTGGGATAATGTGGTGTTAATCGGAGATGCAGCTCATCCCACATCTCCACATGGTCTAAGAAGCACAAATATGTCAATTTTAGATGCTGCAGTTTTAGGCAAATGCCTTGAGAAGTGGGGATCAGAGAACTTGGGTGTGGCTCTGAATGAATTCCAGACTATCCGGCTCCCTGTTATCTCTAAGCAAGTTTTACACTCAAGAAGAATGGGGCGGATTAAACAGGGACTAGATCTACCTGATCGTGAAATTTTAGATCCTATGAAAGCCGTTTCAGAGGATTGTCAAGAACTTCAACAGAGAAACATGCCATTCTTTGCTGATGCACCTACAGCAGTAAATATCACTTGATTGTTTCCATCCATCTTTAAAAACCAGACTAGTTTTGGTACGTTTCTTCAGACCATTGCTGCAAAAAAAAAATGCTTAACATGGTTAGCCATGATAGCATATACTCCTATATCTAAAGCATAGTAATAACGTTTAGAGATATGGTATGTTTCAAGTTATAAATAATTGTGAAAATATACATGATTTACAATACATTAATAAGCATCGTACCATATTATCTACCTTATTGAATGAGCTAATAACAGATGGTAAGATACATTAAGACTCATTCCCCTATGATGTATGGCTCCAAAAGTTAAGTACTACTGTGGACATGTAATACCAAACACATATCGATGGCCACCCAGTTGCTTAAACTGAAAGTATTGCGAGGATCTCCATGTAAGTGACAGACACAGTAATTTTTAACGCCATCCAAGATTTTTCAGATTCTGCTGCACTGACAAGATATAACTATTTTAGATCACTCAAAATCCTAGTTCTGAGAATCATTAGGTTTCCAACATTTCTCTTGCACCCAATGCCCATCATGTGAACTGTCTAAAGTATAAACCCATGCTTGGCCTTAATGAATAAAACAGTATGAGAATCAGGTCTTGATGCTTCTCAAGTTTTCTTCTGAACTAAACATCACACGGCTCATATCATTCAACAGGCTATAAATGTTGCTAATCTCTGGGTGGGAAGAGCCTCCTACAAGAAATTCATGTACAACGCCATTCAGCTCAATTGAACTGCATCCAGGCAGTTTTTGCACTCCTAAAGACTTCATCTTCCTCCTTACTCTGTTAACATCCTCCCATCTTTCAGCCGCTGCATAAATATTTGCTAGAAGTGTAAGAATACCAGAATTGTTGGATTCTTTGGCAGAAAGTCGTTTTGCTATACGTTCACTTGTCTCGACATTTCCATGGATTTTGCATGCCCCTAGTAAAGAACCCCACAATGGCAGCAAATCATCGACATTATCAATATTTGGGATCTTTTCCACTATGTCTTCAACTTCACTTATCTTCCCAGCACGTCCAAGTAGATCAACCAAACACCCGTAGTGTTCTAACTTAGGTTCGATCTGATAAATTGTCTTCATGGATTCAAAATAAGATCGTCCTTCGTCCACCATATGCGCATGATTACATGCACTTAAAACACCAATGAAAGTAATATCATCCGGTTTTACCGCAGACAGTTTCATCTCTGAGAACAGCTCCAGAGCTTTATTTGTCTGCCCATTGAGAGCGAGCCCACAAATAATAGCAGTCCATATGGATCTATCCCTTTCATCTACTTTCAAGAAAATCTCCATCGATTTCTCTATGAAGCCACATTTAGCATACATATCTATAAGAGCAGTACCAACTACAGCATCCATTCTAATATTGTGGTCTTCGATGTATGCATGGATCCATCTCCCTTGTTCCAGGGCTCCCAATTGAGCACAACCTGTTAGCAGAGCAACAGCAGTAAATCCATCCGGTTTTAATCCCTTAGTTTGCATCTCATTAAAAAGAGACAAAGCCTCGTCGATCTGATTAAACTGCACATATCCATTGATCATAGCTGTCCAAAGAACAACATCCCTTACTGGACTTCTTTTGAAAAGCTCTCTAGCTTCATCTATTAGACCAGAATTCACATATCCAGACACAATACTGGTCCAAGTAATCACATTTTTAACCGGCATCTCATCAAAAACTTGACGTGCCTGAACTAAACATCCACATTTCGAGTACATTCCCAACAAAGCATTGCTAAGTAAAATTGTAAATTCATGTTCACTCCTAATATACAACTGTATTTCCTTACCCAATTCCAAATTTCTTAAGGCAGCACAAGCAGAAAGTGTGCTTACAAGAGTAGCTTCATCAGGTTTAAACCCAGATTCTTCTCTCATCTTGCGATAAATGACTAGAGCATCCTCAAATTTTCCGCACCTAACATACCCAGAAATCAAAACATTCCAACAAACTAAATCTCTCTCTGGGTTTTCATCAAACAGAAACCGTAATGTCTCAACATCACCCATCTCTGTGTACATATCCATAAGAGAGTTTCTCACAAAAGATACAAACTCAAACCCAGTTTTTACAATGAGCCCATGGATCTTTTTTCCCTCCAAAACCATCTTCGAACATCCAATCGCCTTAAGAACAAATGGGAAAGTGAAATTATCAGGAGATAAACCATCTTCCCTTAATCTAACAAAAAGAGAAACACATCTTCTTAAGTTACCCATTTTAGTAGATGCTCTGATCATTAAGTTGTATAAGAATAAAGTCGGCTCTTCTGTGTAACCGAAAACTCTTTCTGCATAGTGATAGTTTCCAGACTCAGGGTTTGTACAGAAAACCAAGAGTTTGTTTACTGCATCTCTGTTTTGACTTAGACCTATTCGGAAGACCTGGGATTGGATTTCTCTTAGTTCTTTCATGGATTTGCAGTGTTGTAAGTGTATCAGACATTCTTGCTTAGTCAGCCGTCTGGTTTTGGGGGTAGATGATGAGAAGAACTGATGTGATTTTGCAAGGGAACGGAGGGAAATTAAACCAAGCACTGGAACCTTTAGCTGATAACACATGGCAAAGTGGGAGATCGTGTGCATGCGTGTTGCATGTATTATTTGTGCTTGACACCTTGCCGGATGTTTATGCTGGTACAGGTCCTTCAACTTTAAATTTGATTCTGGCACCTCCATTGATTGTAGCCATAGATGATGTACCTGTCACTGAGAGGAATATATATATGGCACTATAAGATGATGAGACAAAATAACGAATTCGTTTCTACTTGAACTGCCATACATTCACAAATCACGCTACTAAAAATATCAGGCTATTGTCTGTAAATTGATTTATTGAAGGACAACTTGATTTGGATAGCATTTTTGTTTTCGACAACACTAGGCACGTCAATTAAAAGAATCACTCTTAACAATTCCAAAAAGAGCTTCTTGATGCCTGATTTGTTTAATCTGTTCACTGTATTAGATTTGAGTTAAGAATAATGTATCGGTAGTTTAAATCTCCTTCTTTGTTCAGGTAAAATTTCGAAAAAGAGGCTGTCAGTGAATAATGCAGTTGCAATTTAGACAATGTGCACAATTCGACATCAATAAAACGAGATACTATATAAAAGAAAAAGAAGACTTACTCATCATTCCCGGATTTCAATACGTTCCTTAAGTGTCTTGCTCCTACTTTATGATTCCTACCCGTCACCTTTCGGCTTTCTTTTTTGTTCAGCTGAAATGAGAAAACAAAAAAAATTAAATGGCTTCATCCATATTAAACTTTCACATCAAGCTAGTAAAAGGAGCATAACCAAAGTGGCATACAAGTATATATGATTTTTCAAAGTGAAATCTCTGCACCAGAAGAAGAAGAAAATAACGGATTAAACTAAAATGCTAGAGCAACATTAATTTCCAACAGTTTTTTTCTTAAAGAACTTCACCAATAAGGACTTAAGCTCATGCCCAAGCTTCGTCTGGGTGAATCTTTAACGAAACTTAACCCAATCCTTCAGTCAATGAAATCAAAGGTCCAAATCTCAATGGGTAACTAGAAGCGATAAATTCTTCTCTTAGGCATTTCAACAAACATTTGTAAGACATGTTACAGCGTTAATATTTTGTCAGACAAATTACAGACCTGTAAATTTGATTGGTATTCAGATGATGAGTATGATCGAACCAAGCGAGGAATCTATGAACCAGACAATGAAAATTAAGAAGAAAGAACATGTCTGGTCAACAATGTGTTTTTTTTTTTCTTCGAGAAAGAGACGAGGGGAGAATTCGATTGGATCTATGGACTGGATCTGTTTAAGAGCCAGGTTTAGTGGAGTGGGCTGCTCAAAGGGTAAGCCCGAAATGGTTTGCCCTTCGACTTCATAAGTTTGCCCGTCATTTTTAGGGGCTACCCCGAAAGAATTAGGGGCGATAGTTAAGTTTGCAATCGGGAGAACATCATGAAATGCTAGGTAAGTTTGGAGTTCTTTTACTTTTCTTTTTTTATTCTTTGACTTAAAAAGATTAGATCTTATTGAGAAAGAAAAAAAAATGCACTTGCAATGCTATAAAGTGGCAGTAGTCAAAATTAAGAAGAAAATATACGCACTTCAATACTACAAAAAAAAACCAGCAAATACTCCAAAAGAATAAAGAATAGAAAATATTTCTACGAACTACTCCCCGGAAAAAGTAGCACTTTCTCTTGGTAGGGTTGAAAATCTTTACCTACGCCCCAAGTTCTCGTTGTTTGACACTCCCCGGACAGTTTAGCCGCTTCCTTATCTAATTTTGAAGGTTTGAACTTGTCCATAGAGTCATCTTAAATGGTTCTTTCTTCGACAATCTTCCTTCCACAAGAAGCACCTAATAATTTAGTGATTTGCAAGAGTTTTTCCTTATGATTTTCACTTTTCATAGGCTTTACGGTAGATACTTCGTTCATTGACTTCAATTTCTCTACAGATGTTTCCTTTTTATTCTCAATTATTATACCATCACTAACTGTCTCAAATTATGATTCATCAGAAGAATCATCACAAGTATCCCTAGAAGCTTCTTTTTCTTGATTTTTATCCTAGTCGTATGATTCACCAGAAGAATCATCACAAATATCCCTAGCAACTTCTTTTTCTTGATTTTTATCTTAGTCGTTCTTATTTAAATTCATCTTCATCGATTTCAGTTGACACATTATGGTTCCCTGAAATGACGAGGGAATCACTATACCACAATCTTTTCGTGTCAACCTACTTCGGACACATCTTGTAGACATCAAAAGATTATTTTAACAAGATGTAACTTGGTATATACCATAAGTTCATGACCAAACCAATTTGTGTGATGGTACCAAGTTTGATCAACGTACTAGTGTATTTTTTTCTCCACTTCTCCTTCTATATTTGGAGTTGAGTTTGATTAAGGAATGAAGGGTTTTATGTAATTACCAAAAAAAATATAATTTTTCTAGACCAGACCTATATTCACTGCTTGATATAGTACCACGCCAACGTACTATTTTTTTTATTTTAATAAGATCAAAAAGAATTCTATTTCTACAATGTTGAAAATTTGTCTAGGAATATCGTAAATCATATATTAGGAGCTTGAGTTAAATCACATTTATCCAAGCAATTGGAAAAATCTAATATTGCTCTTTGTTTAGGTTTTCAGCCACCCACCTTTTCTTCCTCGGAAATAACAGTATTAAAGTCCCTAAAAACAATCCAAGACTAATGCATATCACTAATACTTTCCATCTCAGACCACAAAAATATTCTCTGAATAATATTCACTTGAGGATGAACTCGAGAAATAAGTACACTACCCAAACTAACCATTATCATCTAACTAGACATAGAAATAATAGAAGGAGCGGCAATAGATGAACTCTGGAATAACCAAATGTTGCCCTTTTTATTCGAAGCGGAATTATGAATTACTACTCTTTTCATACTAGGTAAATTCAATTCTTTATAAAATTAGAGCTACCCACAATTTGAGGTTCAACTATCCAAACATGAGTTGGATTAATATTATTAACTAAAGACTATAGATTATCTTAGGCCCTTTTTATTCGAAGGCCCTTAATGTTCCAAAATAAAATCTTCATTGTTAGGTTTGGTTTTCGGTACCTTCTTTCCCTTGATTTTTTTCTAAAATTTTACTTAATAATAGAAGGCAAGGGTTTACTTACCTTAGGAGCAGTTGCACTTTTATGAGAAGAATAATTTCCACTTCCTTAAGAAGCTATTATTTTTTTCTTAATAATTTTTCCAATGTAGTAACCGGAACTATTTCATTAGATACCTTTCATGTACGTACATCTATAAACTTGATTTCACATTGCTATAAAGAATTTTCTTCAGCAATCTATACAAGCTTCCGATACAGTTTGGTCTTCTTCATCATTGCAATCTGAACTTATTTCACTTTCCTCATATTCAAGATGACTAAATTTCCTATTAGGAGTATAACTTCATTAACTAATGTTACTGGCGATTCAACCTAAATATGAGTTATTGCCGAGTGTGGTACCTCAAATTTATCATTATATTCACTTACATGAACTTCTTTAGAAATCAAAGTTTGCTTGTCTTCGGAGTTGATTATAAGAAGAACTACCCTTATTAGTTTCACTAATGTTAGTCTTGTTATTCTTCACTCTATACTTTCTTACTATATTCCCAATAATTCTATAATTATTGCAAAATTTAAGACAATTAGGAATTAAAATAGTTTTAAAAAAGCCATGAAACTTTGTTTTGATCCATATTCCAGGAATTGGCGGAGAAAAATCCACCCAAACCAATACATTAGCCTAATAACCAAATTCCATACCAGGTAAATTCAATTTTTTATAAAATTAGAGCTACACACAATTTGAGGTTTAACTATCCAAACATGAGTTAGATTAGAATTATGGGTACATTATTTATGTGTCTCTACTTTTGACACCCAATAAATATATCCTTATACAACAATAAATATGTCAATACTTTTTTATAACCTTATCCATTTAATATTAGATTACCTTAATACCCTCACCCATATAATATTTTTCTTTATTTCAAAATACAACAAATTTCTTCCTCGACCACTTCACCACCACCACCAACATTCAACTACCATTCCACCACCACCACCGTTCAACAACCACCACCACCATCAATATTCCACCACCACTCCTTCACCACCAACAGTCCTCCACCATCACTAGTCCGTCGCCGTCACCACCACTAGTCCGCCGTCGCCGCGGCCATTACTGGTTCAAATATTTTTGTATCAACAAAAGTAGTTGATCAACAATGGATGTTTATCCATTTCAGTTGGATCAACAGTGGATGTTTATCCATGCTGATGGAAAAATGCTACCATTTCATCAGCTTCAGTTTCAGATCCACCAACAAAACCATCAACCACCATTAATAATCCATAGCAGCAACCACCGCCACCATCGATTCAGATAATTTTGTATCAACAACATTAGTTTATCCATTTCAGTTGAATCAACAATAGAGGTTTATCCATTTCAGTTGGATCAACAATGGATTTTTATCCATTGTAGTTGGATCAACAATGGATTTTTATCCATTGTAGTTGGATCAACAATGGATGTTTATCCATGTTGATGGAAAAATGCTACCATTTCACCATCTGCAGTTTCAGATCCACCAACAAAACCATCAACCACCATTTATAATCCGTAGCAGCAACCGTCACTGTCTGAAAAATGCTACCTTTCTCCATATTTTTCACGTATTGGTGTCGTCGGTGGTACTACAAATGCAGTGGACAGAGTTGCGAGCTGTTAGAGTGCAATTGACATCAATTCGTCTTCATCAACAAATGGGTTATACCCAATTTCAGTCCATGCAATTTATCCCCAACAAATCTTGATTGTTACTGCATTTATTTTTGATTGAGGACCTCCGATTAAATTATCCACAATTGAGACATCGATTTAGACCACCAATAAGTCTGGCCCCTGTCTTATTTTCGAAAAAAGGTTTTCTCTAGCAGCGCTAGAGCATTTTTGCTCTAGCAGCTGCTAGAGCCCTTGGATGGTGAATCCAATGGTGGTGGTTCCCAGTTCAGTTTTTTACTCTAAGGGCAAAAATGAAATTTCCATCATAAACCACCACCACCCTTAGATTCACCCATCCAAGGGCTCTAGCAGCTGCTAGAGCAAAATCGCCTCCCTTATTTTCTTCAAATCAAGATCTCAAAATCTTTTTCACTTTCTCAGGCATCTCATAGATACTCAATCCTATGGTCGCGCATGTTATCTGTATGAAAAAATAGTGATAAGCTTCTACTTTAGCAACAAAAGTACAAAAACCTCAATCATATAATTGAGGATGTTACCAGTATTGCAAAATCAGTGGTACGGTGGTACCCAGTTACTTCATTTCTCAACTAAGGTTGAAGTACAAGCATGAAACAAATTTTTTCAAGTTTATAATACTTACATCTAACACTTCTTGTACCGTCAATTTCATCATTACAACTTCACCACCACCAAAATTCATGTCAATAGACCACCAGCACCAGACACTTAAATAAAGAGAACACCGAAAATCACTGCAATCCCCTTTTATATCCATCAAAAATCAATTTAGAATTTGATAGAACTTAAATTCCGAAAAGAAAAAAAAATCATACCTCCTCCACCATCGACGTCACCACCGCTATCATCATCTTAAGCTTCAGTAATTCGAACAAATCAACTCTAAAATTATGAAAACAAAACCTAAAATCAAATCTCGATATATTTGAATCTGTATCTAAAAATTAATCTCAATAATAAGAAAAATTCTCTTTGACATTAACGATCTGTCGATGATAGTATTTTTTAATTAAATCTTGAATTTGTTGACGGCAGCGAAAGTGGTTTGCTGACGGCGGCGAAAGTGACGGTAGTAGCAGAGGTGGTGGTGAAGGCAAGAGAGAAACATCGAGAAAGAATGAAAAAAAAAATTAGACGTGAAACAAGTGAAATCAAATGCAGGGTATTTGTGGGATTATGATTAAAATCACTTTCTTCTTGAAAAGAGGAGGGATATAAATATAATTGGTAAGGATATTTATGAAGA
The DNA here is from genome assembly GCA_023529315.1 of Papaver bracteatum. NCBI lineage: Eukaryota > Viridiplantae > Streptophyta > Magnoliopsida > Ranunculales > Papaveraceae > Papaver > Papaver bracteatum. The sequence goes on from JAJJWX010002530.1 coordinate 345,553, forward strand.
TCCATAAAAGTAGGGATAAATATTTAATTACCACTAAAATTATTAACTAAAGACTATAGATTATCTTATGCCCTTTTTCTTCGAAGGCCCTTAATGTTCCAAAATAAAATCTTCATTGTTAGGGTTGGTTTTCGGTACCTTCCTTCCCTTGATTTTTTTCTAAAATTTTACTGAATAAAAGAAGGCAAGGATTTACTTACCTTAGGAGCAGTTGCACTTTTAGGAGAAGAAGAAGTTTCACTTCCTTAAGAAGCTACTATTTTTTTCTTAATGATTTTTTCTATTGTAGTAACCGGAACTATTTCATTAGATACCTTTCATGTACTTCCATCCATAAACTTGATTTCACATTGCTATAAAGAATTTTCTTCAGCAATCTATACCAGCTTCCGATAGAGTTTGGTCTTTTTCATCATTGCAATCTGAACTTATTTCACCTTCCTCATATACAAGATGACTAAATTTCCCATTAGGAGTATAACTTCATTAACTAATGGTACTGGCGATTCAACCTAAATATGAGTTATTACCGAGTCTGGTACCTCAAATTTATCATTATATTCACTTACATGAACTTCTTTAGAAATCAAAGTTTGCTTGTCTTCGGAGTTGATTATAAGAAGAACTACCCTTATTAGTTTCACTAATGTTAGTCTTGTTCTTCTTCACTCTATACTTTCTTACCATATTCCCAATAATTCTATAATTATTGCAAAATTTAAGACAATCGGGAATTAAAATAGTTTTAAAAAAGCCATGAAACTTCGTTTTGATCCATATTCCAGGAATTGGCTGAGAAAAATCCACCCAAACCAATACAGCCTAATAACCAAATTTAAATTTCAGAGTAGCCTCATTAGTTTTAACTGGGTTTCCATTTTCTTAACTTATAGTAAAAAGAATTTTTATTTTCCAAAATTCTAGACTAAGACCTGGAATCTCACCCACACAAAAGCTTTAGAACTTCTCTGATTTTCAAAAAGGAAGTTTGAAACCCAATTTCTCACTCTCATAATCTGATTGGTAACCTCCCATGAACCGGATCTAATGTTTCTCCTATCAATTTCATTATCTAATTTTATAGTGAATAAATATTTTCCTAATAGAATAAGTTACAGTCACCAACCCATTTTCATTTTTGGTTCCTCAAAATCACAACATCATCAACAAATTTAATCTTATGTAAATCCAACCTTTCAATTAACGAAAATTTCCATGAATTCAAACCTTCTTTAAAAATATCATCAGGAAGATATATTGATGGAAATTCGTTGAATTTTCGACCGCATAAGAAAAACCCATATCTATCCAATTATATGTAGCATTAGACATCGTAGTTTTAGATATTGGTTCCATAACTAGATCGAATACTAGTAACTTCGATCATCGGAAGTATAAAAATAACTAAGCATTGCCTGAATTGAAATGAAATACGGAACATACCTGAGAAAATCTATTGAGTTAACAACATGCATGTTTCTCTATCTCTTATCACTACACCAAATTCCAGGATTCGTAACGGACCTGAGCCATTACTAAAATGGTTTGTAACGGCTCTCCTGTTTCAAAAGTGCATGTTACATTTTTTTCGTAACGGAAATGCAGACGTTACGAATTTTTGGTTGCAACGGCGGCCGTAACAGCTGGGGGCCGTTACGAATTGACACGTGGTAACAGCTTGTAGCCGTTACTAAATTTTTGTAACATTGTAGCCATAACAGAGTTGAGCCGTTACTACGTGGAAGTTTAGTAACGCGCTTGAGCCGTTACTACGTGGCATTTTGAAACGACTTAGATGAATTCTGATTTTTTCGAATCGAATTTTTTACTGCCGGTCAACCTTGACCTGGTCAATATTGACTAATTTTGACCAGGTCAAGACTGACCGGCAGTTCATTTACTGCCGGAAATAAGCCAGAATTCTAAATACTATACATGCATACATCCATCCACACTCAACAACAATTCATCCACTTCTTTTGTAATCTATTCATATCAATGTTATATTACAAAGAACTAAACTTTCAAAAGAACTGAAATTTATCAACATTATATAAATTTGAAAAGGACTAAAATTTCTCTAAGTACCAAACTTTTTTTTGGTTTTGTTAAGTATCAAATTTCTAAGGGAACACATAGAAACTTACTAATGCCTACAAAATTTGAATACATGGAACTTACAAATCTTAGCTGCTTTGTTCTCCACCCTTTGCAGGCTTGCTTTGTTGAAAGCTTGGGCATCAGAAAACTCGATGTAGGCAATCCTACAAAATACAACAGCCAGCATACTTAGATCTAAAGTAATGGTGATGTTGGGCATCAGAAATAATGTTCAAAAAAGGCAGTTCATGTAAATGCAAACAAGCAATAATTACATAGGTATAAAGCTCAATTTGTTTTGTAACGCTGATGTTGGAAGTAAGGTATACTTAGAGTAGAATATATACTAGAAGGGAGAATATGAAATTAGGAAAGGCAACGATACTTAACTGGTTAACTTCCACTAGGTAAGATGAAGCTTCATAACTTGGCACTCTCTTTGTCTTTCATACAGATTCTTCCAGGCAATCAATGCAATTGGTTCTGCAACAAACCAAAGTCTATAAGCTCTTACCAGGTAATACAAGTTGATGCTAAAACACATTGTAATCTAGAAGGTACACATGTTGAAACAAAAATAAAACTTCTCAGTGCTCACAATAGCACTACCTGATATCATGGGTTCCGGAGTGAGAACAACACTTTCGATTGTCTTCCTATTTCTTTAACTAGTTTACTGAAACTAGGCAAGATGAAGCTTCATAACTTGGCACTCTCTTTTTTTTATGTAGATACAAATTCTGTTTAGTACAAAAACTAGAAGAGATGACACACTCAAAAATGGAGCTTTTATGAGGTTATTGATGCAGGGAAAGGCACCGTTACTTAACTAGTTAACTGCAACTAGGCAAGATGAAGCTTCATAACTTGGCACTCTTTGTCTTTTATGTAGATACAAATTTTGTTTAGTACAAAGATTATGAACATCATCTGTAATTAAGAAATCGTATACCTAATTGCAGCTACAACTTCGCGCGAAAACATTTCCAAACCTATTATTTCCTGCAAACAACGATAACTTATATCAGAAATTCATCAAAGAAGTACAAACTTGCATATAATGGAAGGAAAAAACCCTTGGAGTACTAGGCATTGAAGTAAATTGAAGACATGATAACAACACAACGCTCATGTGGATTCAACTCCTAAATATTTGTTTTTAGAAACTCTAAGGAAGCTATTTCACTTTGAAATAACTTCAGTAGGTTACTTTAATAAAAACTGCAAGTTTTAGGCAACAATTAAGGTCAGAAAACTTGAACTCCTATAACAATACATAAAGATCTGTTTACCTATATTGAAGTGCATGAACCCAGTGGGTCCACTGATAATTTTCTTATTAGCATTATCTACCTCTATGAAATGGCATGTCCTCAAGGCTCGTGATATCATCAAGCAACAATTGCTTTTCTAGCTGACGCCTTGTTCAAGGTATGAACAAAAAGGAAGAGATGAAGACTTTAAGTAAAATAGTGAAAATAGAAAACAAGGTTAAGACAGCTGATAATATAAGACATTTGGATAAGTAAGGCAGAACGAAAACTTACAAAGATGTGAATGAAAGCTAAACAGAAATATGTATGCCAACCTGAACTTGTACATACACAAAAACACAGGTTTTTTTATTCCAGATTGTAGTTCTATTGTTGATAAACAACATTAGAAACTGAAAATGTAAAAGAGTAGAGAATAGAAGAGGTCAGTGAAATGGCTGCCAGTAGCAGTGGCTCATACTGAAAAAGAACCATGTAAGCTCAAGTAGATTCGTGACATAAAGGAAGTTTCAGAAAATTTAAAGTTCAACAAACATAAAGATATAAAATAGGGTAATAAGTAGGATTGCAACCAACTGTTTTGATCCCGACCTAGCAGTAAGTAATTGTGCAACTACGAACAAGTTTAAAATGATCAACGGTCTTTGCTGCTGCAGACAATGCCTACAAACAGAGAAAGTATCATAACCAAGGGATAAAAAAACACTTAATGTAGAATGAATTCCATAAGAGTAACAAGAATTTCGTTTTGTTGCAGGTTTCACAAATAATCATGAAACCTATTAAATGAAAAGATATCAGAATTAACACGATTGAAATGATAAAAGAAATAGTTGTAAAGACCTAGGAGGGACCTAAGCTTGTGTTACCTCCAGTTCAGCTACAAGTGGCAAAGCTTTTACTCCATCTGGTCATCCATTTGGATCATCACCTGCCTACACAAATGCAAAAATATAAAAAGAACTTGTTACATACATAGCAAAAACAAGTATAGGCATAAACACTCAATTCCAGCACTGAACAACAACAAGCAGATACCAATCAATTCATATATAATTAATGCGTGACATTCCAATGCCACTTAGGAGTCTAATCATTAGATCTGGTAACACTGAAACACCATCACCAGTGGTACACTTCCTAAATATCCAAGCAAAAAGATGAACAAAAATGAAAAAAGTTCTCTGGAATGACATTATTAAATCAAAACTACGAGTTTTGATCACACAAACGAGTCTAAATCTAAACAGAAAAGTCCAATAAAAATGTAAAAGTGATAAAAATGGAAGGTAGACTTAGTGACCCACTTGTCTAGAGAATTAAAAAAAAAAAGAGAAAACTTTTACTTGAATAAAGAACATAGAGAGAGATAAGAATTTATGTGATGAAACATATAAAGCTGAAGAGGGAGAAAAATAGATGAAGACCACATATATCACAAACCTTGTATTGTTTTTGTATATCGGTAATAGAGAAAGAAATTTCCAAATCAGCTACCTAGCAATATCAACATAATATATATTTAGTCTTAAGAGAAAAAATTCCTCACTATAGTAGGACATCTAAGTAAAGGAATAAATCAGCATCTAAGCATTCTAAAATAATCGATGCTGAAACAATACTACAGTAGAAAACATAGAATAACCTTGTGAATCTATGAAATAATACTACAGTAGAAAACATCTCCAGAGAAGTACACCTACATAATGCTTTACGAACTGTTTTCCACAAAAGCTTTGTCATAACAGAAGCCGTAGCAGGACATCTAAGCAAAAGACAGTGCCTTTGATGTACACAAGATGGAAGGATATAAAAATTAAAAAAAACTACAGGATGCACCATGAGCAGTATTTTCCTAATGAACTCTTGAGAAAATTGTACGACAACCTAACACTATGAATCAACCAACAGAAAATTTCAAGCAATGAATTGAAAAGTATCTGCCAAAATCATAAACAGCAAAACATATCACCAAACTAAGATATTGTGAGGAACAATATTTCAATCAAGAGAACCGTAAAATCTAACAACGGTCCATAAAATTGAAACCAGTTAGAATCAATTTCACTTCAACTAACTGTAAATCGAAACAACAAATGAATCCATTAATCAAATTCAACTACTATTAACCCTAACATGTTACTACCACCAGCAAAAATGAACCTAAAATCAAACACCAACAAACTTCACCATAATAGATCCAATTTCACTACAACTAACACTAAAACCTAACAATAAAAGTGAATCCATAAATCAAATTGACCAAAATTAACCTTAATATGTTGCTACAATCAGATAAATTGAACCCTAAAATAAAACACAAACCAACAAAATTCACCATAACGAATTCAATAGACCTTAAAATTAACCCTAACATGTTACTACAACCAGCAAAAAGTTGTTTAAACTCTAGATTGATAATTGAAAAACTGTAATAATAAGAGTAATAGAAGGGAAAAAAAAGAGAACCTATAGATCGAATTTGTTAAATCAAAAGAGAATCAAAAGAGAAAAAGATGATTAAGATTCAAAAATAAAAGAAAAAGAAACATATAGATCGAATTTCTTGATTTAGTACTTTCAAGTGAATAGGAACCCCAATATTATGACCAATACCCTTTTCATCGAAACCCTAATTTCTCTGAAATCCATCAATCTACCAAAACCCTAATTTCTTACTATCTCTTTGTCTCTCTTTGTACTGGAAAAGCTAATAAAAATCTTTAGAAGAGAAAGAGGAGATAAAGGAGAAGAGAAAGAGATTTGATCGAGAGATCGACAGGAAATAAGGGGATAAAATAAGGTGTGATTGAGGTTATCCATGGTGATGGATTATGGAGAGGATAAAGAGAGATATGAAGTCTCTCGAAGAATGAAATAAAAGAGTAAGAAGAAATGAAACTTTAGGATTAGTTCGATACTCATTTGGGGGTAAAATATCCTATGGTTATTTTAACTTGTGTGGAAAAAAAACTCCTCCGCTACCAACCCTAGTGTGACAAGCATGTGAATGGCACACGCGAAAACTCATTTGTTACGATCTTAGTGTGACCAAGCGTGTGACTGGCACGCCTATAAAAAAATTCGTAACGGCTCATCTCTGTTATGAATTTTTAAAAAATTAGTAACGGCTTCAGCCTGTTACGAATTTTTTATAACGGCCATTTGTAACGGGAATTTTGTAACGTCCTATAAGCCGTTACGAATTGTTGTTACTAATCCGGGAATTTGGTGTAGTGTATATTGTCTTGGTACTTCGTTGCATAGGCGTAAGATCAATGATGCAGTACCGTAATATGGGCATAGGCTACCTAGGCATCCACCTAGGGCTCCCGGATGACAGGGCCCCCTAAATATTTAAAAAAGAAATTATATATTACCTAGCTTATTACTTTGCATTCAGTAGTTCTTATTATCCGACCATTTTTTTAAAAAAAAATTATCCCAATACATCTTAAAAATAAAATTTTCATCAAATTAAACAAGTTTGATCTTGCACAAATATATAACTCAAGAGATTTAACAAAAATAAATTTTTATTTTGTGTTATATGTGATACTGTTAGAGCACTGCTCGGTCAAACTCGCATGCGTTGCTATCTCAAGAATGTTTGTCAATCTTAGTGATCAAAACTATATAGTCTTGATTTCTAGTCTACTATAGCCAAGGTCTCGGACTAGGATAGAAAGTGTAGTTGAGATCAAGAACTAGTCAAGGAACATCATACAAGACGAAGGACTAGTCAAGGAACCAGTGGATCTTCATTGACTAAAAGGTATGTGGAGACCTGAACTTATCTATCACTCAAAAGTCTATCTACTCTATCTCCTATCTTGAGACAAAAGTCGTTTTACTATATAGACTAAAGATATGCACATGTGACATTTCGAGATGAGTATATATCGCTTATCTATTTCTCGAAATATATGTTGGTAAAGCTTTCGCTTTAGCTAAGTTCATCTTTGCCTAGTGACAAAGTCATGTTATGTTTCAATCACTTTGGAAATCTCTCTGACGAAAACTAGTTCGTGAAAACAGCTATATGACGTCCTCTGAGAATGTTTCAATGATTGAAATGAGAGTTTAGACTATATAACCATTGGGGGATATAAACATTGTTGTGGAAACACATATATGTATAAGTCCTTAACACTTGAACCGGAGTTTGCGAACTTTGTTGATCAAGTGGAACCAGAACGTGAGCAGCAACTCAGTCTGCGAACCCAGTCCGCGAACTAGCGTAAATTCTCGAACCCGAGAATATCTGCTGAAGTTGAAGCTCAGGTGCAGTCCGCGAACTGACGGAAGTTCTCATCCTGAGAAATTCTGTTGGAGTTTATTAACTTCAACCCGTTAGCTTGAGTCTGGGAACTCAAGAGGTTATGTCTGAAAACGTTGTTCATGAACTTATTCTTAAATTACTAAGGGATGATTTTGCAAACCGTGTCTTTATAGTTCATGATTAATGATTCGAGTGAATCACATCGTTTTTGATTCAATTGTGTCTCTTGTAGTACTTGAGATCTCATAGCAATTGAACAACTCTCTAACTAGTTCATTTGAGTCGTTTGGACTAGTTATGGTGAAGAAGAATATGGTTGATATGAAAGTTATCATTTGGCTAACCATTTGGTTGAGTAATATTGAACCAACCATTGTACATGTTTGGGTACGGTTACACAAACCCAAAACGTCAAGCACATGTGTGTATATCAAGCTAAGTTTTCGATCTAACGGTTGAGAGATATTAGCTACTAATGGTGAATATTGAATGCTTTGTTACTAAGCTAACATTAATTGCAAACCCTGATTTGAAAGACTGTATAAGGGAGAACTCTAGCTATTGGAAAAACTAATCCCCACACTTTTCTTGTATGATACTAGTTTTCTCTAAGCTAGAGTCGATCTCCATTAACCCTTGAGTTTTCTCTCTAAATTCGGGACTTAAAGACTTCATTGGGATTGTGAAGCCAGACCAATACTACTTATCTTGTAGTTGTGTGATCTGATCTTGCTATTTCTATCGTACGAGTACAATTGTAATAATTGGCTTGAGATTTCTATCTCCGATAGGCAAGATAAAAGTAGTCACAAACATCTTCGTCTCATTGTTTTTGATTCCTCAATAATCTTCTTCGTTGCGTCGATTAATTTTTTTGTGAGGTGATTGATGAAACCGAGCTGTTCTTCGGGAATATAAGTCTGGTTTTATCGATTGGTTCCTGTTCACCTTGATTTATCAAAAGACGGAACAAAAATCATAGGTTTATTCGTGGGACACGAAATTATCTATTACCTGTAGACTTTTCAGTGTGAGACAAATTTGTTTGCTAAAGTCTTCGACTTTGGGTCGTAGCAACTCTTGGTTGTGGGTGAGATCAGCTAAGGGAATCAAGTGCACAATATCCTGCTGGGATCAGAGGCGTAGAAGCATAACTTCATCTTGGATCAGTGTGAGATTGGTTGGGGTTCAACTACAGTCTAGACCGAAGTTAATTTGGAGTAGGCTAGTATCTGTAGCGGCTTAATACAGTGCATGTTTAATCTGGACTAGGTCCCGGGGTTTTTCTGCATTTGCGGTTTCCTCGTTAACAAAATTCTGGTGTCTGTGTTATTTCTATTCCGCGTTATATTTTGTTACATAATTGAAATAATACAGGTTGTGCATTGTTCAATCGATTAGAATATCCGACCTTATTGGTTTTTGATTTAAATCGATTGACACTTGGATATTGGTCTTTGGTACCATCCAAGTTATCTCTCTTTGATTAGGCTCGCGAATTATATTTGCTTGGGTAAATCAAATCGAGAGATTAAGATAATAACTCCTTGAGTATTTTCTATTGATTGAGTCTTGTTGATTCTCTAGAAAAACAACTCGGAGTTGTCCATACATATTGCTAATCGAAATATTTGGTGTGGTTGTTAGACCCCCGCATTTTCAGATACCATGTGTGTCACATACAAAATGTGACACAAATAATATGAAATAAATCTTTATTAGATATTATATAATAGCGTCAGATAATATATATATAACTACAATCTAGAGACAAGCTTATCATCTGTGGCACAACAAGTATGTGCACCTAAGGCCTTGCATAAACTTATACAAGAAGGAACGAGGAAAATAAGGTATTTCTAAAAAAAGCTACAAGTTAAAAAGACAAAAGCATCTCAGAGAATATGATCACTGAAGTTGGCGGTTAGCCTTGTAATTAACGCGGAGGGAATAATGCATTTTTAAGTAGTGAATGACATTAATATTTGTTGAAAATTCCCTTCAGCATACATTTGAGGTAAAGCCAGCTGACAAAGTTCAGCACTACCCTGGCTAAGATCTTAATAGAAATAAAATGCCAGCATTTAATACTTAACCAAACACTATAAGGCCTTTTCTATAGAAAAACTTCAACACATTTTTTAGATCTTAGTAGACGGAACAACAGTGACCAGAAAGAAATGGAAATCCGGGGAGAGAACAAACCGTGCTTCAGGCGCAACAAAAATAAGATGGAGATGAAGGAGGTGGTAGTACAGGAGGATAAGGTGAAGCAATCACCTAGTATCTTATCTTCAACCGGGGTCGAAAATACCAATATTTCTTGCATCAATTTGTTCATTTTAAGGAATTTTATTTTTATATTAGAAAAATATGACATATTTATTACCAAACCCAAAATGCTAGCTTGTTATCAAGCCTGAAATGCTAACTTGTGTCAAAAATAAAATTCCTTTAAATGAACAAATTGATGCAAGAAATATAAATTTTACACATCTATTTTTATTTGTGCGTTGTAATTTATATAATTAATGTTATTTTTACTTATATGATGGAATAAAAGGTTTTTTTTTAATTGAGCTCATATATTTAGTATCTCGCCTAGAGCCCCTTAAAGATTGGTTCGGCTCTGAAAAATGACTTGGACCATCTTGTCTCAGTTGTTTTTGTGCGCGTTATTTGGGTAAACCTTTGTTTCTTTTCCTTTCTTTTTCGTTGAAGTTGGGTCTTAGTTTTCAAGGCTGATGATTGGGTGTGATTGATGCTTTTAAGATATTTTTTTATCACATTACATGTAAGTAGCAAGTATGGAATTGATAACTGGAATATATATGGAAGGGATTACGTGTCTAAAAAGCGAGGGTATAACAACCTCACCCAATAATTCAATTAGCAATCTGTATGGACTAACTCAAATATACTTTTAGGGGAATCAACTAGACAGCCAGACTCAATCTTAATAAAAAAAGTATATCAAGGAGTTAATATCTCTATCTCTCGATTTGATCTATACTCAAGCAAATATAAATCTACGAGTCTTTATCAAATACAAGAGAAATATAAACTTGGATGGTATCAAAAACCAATATCCAAGGATCAATCAATTTCCAATCAACAACCAAAGGTTGGGTTTCACAATTGATCGATACAACGCACAACCTGTGATATTTCAATTATATAACAAAATATAATGTGGAATATAAATAACACAGACACCAGAAATTTTGTTAACGAGGAAACCGCAAATGCAGAAAAATCTCGGGACCTAGTCCAGATTGAATACCACACTGTATTAAGCCGCTACAGACACTAGCCTACTACAAACTAACTTCAGTCGGGATTGTAGTTGAACCCTAATAAATATCACACTGATTCAAGGTATAGTTACACTCCTTACATCTTTGATCCCAGCAGGATACTATGCACTTAATTCCCTTAGATGATCTCACCCACAACCAAGAGTTGTTACGACCCAAAGTCGAAGACTTGAATAAACAAATCTATATCACACAGAAAAGTCTACAATAATAGATAAATCTGTCTCCCACAGATAAACCTACGAGTTTTGTTCCGTCTTTTGATAAAATCAAGGTGAACAAGAACCAATCAATAACCTGGACTTATATTCCCGAATAACAGACTAGAATTATTGATCACCTCACAATAATCTAAATTGCATGGTAGCGAAACTAGATATTGCGGAATCACAAACGATGAGATGAAGATGTTTGTGATTTATTTTTATCTTTCCCTATCGAAAATATAATCTCAAGCCAATTATTCAATTGAACTCGTACAATAAAAAATGGCAAGATCAGATTGCTCAACTACAAGAGAAGTAGTTTCGTCTGGCTTCACAATCCCAATGAAGTCTTCAAGTCGTTAATCGACAGGGTCTTGAGAAGAAACCTACGATTAAAGGAGAATCGACTCTAGAAAAACCAACTAGTAGCACACATGAGGTGTGGGGATTAGTTTTTCCAGTTGTTAGACGTCTCCCTTATATAGTTTTCAAATTAGGTCTTGCAATCCAAGTTACCTTGGTAACAAAGCATTCAATATTCACAAGTAGATGAAAAACCTGATTTATCCAAGCTAATATCTTTGAACCGTTATATCGAAACTTAGCTTGTCACATACACATGAAATTATTTCATTTAGGTTTGATTAACCGTACCTAAATGTGTACACTTAGTTGGTTCATAAATGGTTGACCAATGGTTAGCCATATGGGCACTTTCATATCAACCGTATTCATCTTCTTATAAGTAGTTCAAATGAATCATAAGAACTAGTTCAAGAGTTGTTCAATTGCAAGGAAATCTTACGTACTACTGTTGATGGTGGTTTTTAACTTAGGGTTAAAATCGTAAAACTGTACAACTGACATGACGTCACTATGACCATTAGCACATTTATTGATTCAATCAACTTGCATGCGCAAGAATTATCGGGGTACCTTTTTTTTAACATGGGTCATGTTCCACGGCAGACCCCTTAACATTGACCGAAATCATCTATGCCAAACCCTAATTCTCATGCTACCGCGCCAAGGCATGCCAACCATGCTAGCCACACCACTGTTCCAATGGCAAACCATTCCAGCCACATCTCAGCGCCAAGGCATACCAACCATGCTAGCCGCACCATGCACCAATGGCATGTCAAACCCTTGGCCCTACAATGCCAAGCCAACTACACCTTTCCTTGGCCCCACCATGCCAAGATGTCCGTGCCAAACCCTTGGTGCCACTATTCCACGCCATCCGGGCCATTTTTCCTGGCCCCACCATGCTGGCCTTCCCTATGCGGCTACCAAAAAGAAGGCGTGCGACGATCAACGGCTACCCTTCCATCCTAAATGATAATCCTAGCCGTCCAATGTCGCCAAATAATGCATGGTAACCTTTGGCCCGAAACACTAGTTTTGGCCACGCCAAACCGGGCCAAAGGCATACCATACCACATGTGACAATGGCATCCAACCACCTTACCTCGCCATACCATGTTGGCCTTCCCTATGCGGCTACAAAAACGAATGCGTGCGACGATCATCGACTACCCTTTCATCCTAAATACAAATCCTAGCCGTCCAAGGTTACCAAACAATGCATGGTAACTTTTGGCCCAAAACCCTAGTTTTGGCCACGCTAAACCGCGCCAAGGCATACCATACCACATGTGCCAATGGCATGCAAACCACCTTGCCACGCCATACCATGCCGGCGCTCCCTATGCGGCTACCAAAACAAAGGCGTGCGACGATCAACGGTCACCCTTCCATCCTAAATACATATCCTAGCCGTCCAAGGTTGCCAAACAACGTATGGTTACCTTTGGCCCAAAACCCTAGTTTTGGCCACGCCAAACCGCGCCAAGGAATACCATACCACATGTGCCAATGGTAGCCAACCACCTTGCCTCGCCATACCATGCCGGCCTTCCATATGCTGCTACCAAAACGAAGGCGTACGACGATCAACGACCACCCTTCCATCCTAAATGAAAATCCTTGCCATCCAAGGTTGCTAAACAACCCATGGTAACCTTTTGCCCAAAACCCTAGTTTTGGCCACGCCAAACCGCGCCAAGGCAAACCATACCACATGTTCCAATGGCAGCTAACCACCTTACCGCGCCATACCATGCCGGCCATCCCTATGCGGATACCAAAACGAAGGCGTGCGATGATCAACTACCACCCTTTCATCCTAAATACAAATCCTAGCCGTCCAAGGTTTCCAAACAACGCATGGTAACGTTTTCCCCAAAATCCTAGTTTTGGCCACGCTAAACGCGCTAAGGCATAACATACCACATGTGCCAATAGCATGCCAACCACCTTGCAGCTCCATACCATGCCGGCGTTCTCTATGCGGCTACCAAAATGAAGGCGTGCGACGATCAATGGCCACCCTTCCATCCTAAATGCAAATCCTAGACGTCCAAGGTTGCCAAACAACTTATGGTTACCTTTGTCCCAAAACCCTAGTTTTGGCCACGCCAAACTGCGCCAAGGAATACCATACCACATGTGCCAATGGAAGCTAACCACCTTGCCGCGCCATACCATGACGGCCTTCCATATGCTGCTACCAAAACGAAGGCGTGCGACGATCAACAGCCACCCTTCCATCCTAAATGCAAATCCTAGCCGTCCAAGCTTGCTAAACAACCCATGGTAACCTTTTCCAAACCGCGCCAAGGAATACCATACCACATGTGCCAATGGCATGCCAACCACCTTGTCGCGCCACGCCATACCGTCCTTCCCTATACGGCTACCAAAACGAAGGCCTGCAACAATCAACGGCCACTTTTTTATCTAAGGTGCAGATCTTATCCGTCCAAGGTTACCAGCTAACGCATGGCAACCTTTGGCCCCAGTTTGGTCGCGCCCAAACAAAGCCAAAACCCTAACTTTTGGCCGCGCCTAAACTAAGCCATATTAAAGCCATAATTATCATGCTTTCATGCCACTGGCTACCAAACGAAGGGTTGGAATAATCAACGGCTACCTTTCCTCTTAAGATGCAAAATCTCGACCTTCGAAGGTCACCACCGAGTCGACAAGTCTCCCAAGCTCAACTTTCCGGACAACAACAACGTGCAACATGTTTTCCACGAAAACACTCGTGACATCAACGCATGTCACAAACTGGGGGATGCTCATTGGGTATTGGTTTGGAGGTTTACAGCGTGCGGCGTACACTATGTACGTTATAAGAAAGTGCCATAAGGATGAGGCGGTTAGTAAATACAGGGAATAATGGTGAAACGCTTTCTTTTATGGAACATCAATTCCAGACGTTACTGATTACCACCTCTTCCCATTTACTCACATGTTTTCCATTTCTTAATGAGACCAGAGTACGTTTCACTTCGACTTGTATAAATAGGCATTACGTATTTCCATCGAACAACAAGTTCAGGTCAGGAGCATACAACACTCAGAAAACATTTGCTAGCTCTCCATTTTTTAGCTTCCCACTTTGTGATACAAGTCGTTAAACAACTACTCTTCCAGAATCAACTATTCTGGTCTTAATACTTTCTTTGCTTCCCTCCCCAAAACCAACCCTTCTCTTTCACTTTGTGACCGAAGCAAGTATGGAACGGCAATTTATTGGTTTAGGCCGGATTTGTACAGATTGATCTCTCAAATCTAAAAGTAATCCCCTGTAGTATATTGTTTAGGGTTTAAATTCGTTTCTCACCCGCACACCTGAAATTACCAAAATCAGCAAAAACCGTTTTCACCCAAAAACAATTGGCGACCACAGTGGGAGATTGATCTTTCGGTTACAATGTAAATTTTCAACCATCGATATCGTGCTTCGACCCATATATCAAGATGGTAGAAGCAGGCGATCCACTCAGGGATCGACGACTCAGTTACCAGACGACCCACGGCGAGGTATGACTGGGGACTTCCTAGAGATTAAAAGAGAATGGTATAACTAGGGATCGACGATTCGATTATTAGATGAGACAACTGGGGACTTTCCACAATCACGGCGGTGCTTCCCATAAAACTCGGTCTTACACCAGGAAGGTTCCCTTTTCATCAAGTGACCTGAAAAACTGAGTAAGTCTTACCTAGACAAGATACATGGTTTGCTATTCCAAGTTTTCACGGGAATGATAAAACCGATAGCCATGTTATGTTTCACCCCATGTCATCTACCAACACACGATTCCATGGTTTTCCTGGGATGTTTGTGTCACTTGCAATCGTAACCAAAATAATTCATTCCAAAAGAATAATCAAAAACCCTCAAGGTGGCATTTGTCTATCAACCCAAGAAATCTAGGAAATCAAAACCATAAACTAGGCGTTTCATTTGCCTTTCAAAAAAAAAACCCAAAAATAAGAAGTTCAGAATACAAAAATGCATTCAAGGAAAGTTTTTCAACAATGGCTTTCTCTTCTTAGCAAGAGCCTCCTTCGTTCTTTGAAGAGCCTTCCTTTTCAACTTCAGCTTCCTGGATAATGTTTTGACTTCCGCTTCCTGGACAATTTTTAGAATTCCGCTTCCTGCTTCTTTACCATACCCGCAGAAGGACCTTCGACTGTTTCGACCATCAACTTTTCAACCTCAGAGAAACCTTCAACGAACAAGGAATATTGAATTCAAAGTTTACACACATGTCATGATGGAACCTCCAGCTCGAGATTACATCCTCAGAAACAGTATGACCAGTCACGTTGCACATATCGTCAATCGAAGATAAAGCTTCCTCCACCCGCTTAACCAACGCAAATCGACTAGTAATTTTATTGGTCGTGGCGATACATCCGTAGCTTTCCCATATTTTAGTGTATAGAACCGGATGTTTGGCTGGCACGCTAAATCCACCGATCAACACATGATCCCGATAAGGGACCAGGTACGGAGGGTTAAAAGTGGCGCCCGTGACCTCATCAGCGGCCGGCAAGGGATTCCTAACGACGATTGCACATGCGGCCGTTGGAGTACTCTCCATTGTATGAGTCACGATGATGCTTTCATCTCGATCAACATCCATTTCAAGGTCGCCTGGTGTGGCTTCAACAGTTAGAGATGAAGTTGTATCTCCACCAGTATTTGTCTTAGGGCCATCTTCAGAAACGGTTTCCCCTTATGACATCACGGATTAGATATTCTTCCAAAAAAAAAAAAAAACATGCGGGAGACTCACTGATTCGCTTTCAGACCGGCTAGAGGAAAATTCAGCACTGCTGTCGAAAGAACTACTCTCGCCATCACCGGACTCTGAACTTTTATCCTTCTCAGGTTACCCATCACCATAGATAGGCTCAGCACCGCCACCCTCCGTCTCGAGAAGCGATGTTTTCTGTCTACTTGCAAGTTTGGTAAAGACGTTCACGCTGCTGAGACCCTAGACGAGATACAAAATACGAATACTCATAAAAGAAACAAGGATATACACGATCCAACTAAAATCAAGAGGAAAATCAGACGTACCCGCATATTGGACGAACTGAAAGTCGGTAGGACTGTCAAAGATGACTGGGAACCATCTGCACGGCTTTTAAATCTTCGCTCCTTCACTTGGGGACTATCTGCATTCGGTCTAACGGATTTTTGCTTGGGTGAAGAAGGATCCCTCAATAGTGGATGCTCCGCTAAAACCGCAGGAGAAGGCTTACCGCAACGGTTTTCTACCACATCATTCACGAATCCATGGATAACGAGAAACTCATCCTACCAAAATATGTTATATTTGGAGGTTGTTGATGGATTTCGTTCCGCAAGCAAAAAAGGCAGACTTTTACCCGACACAAGAACACTAGCATCAAGAACAAGTGGCAACGGGACTTCTGGAACAATTAGTTAATGAATGAGTGAGACCCCTTGGTCAAAACCCAAATGCCTAGCCGCCCTATCGATATTGTAAGAGACTATTTTGTAAGATCCTCGAAAGAAAGACGGCACATGACCGGGCGTGCATCTTCACATGAACACAATCTCTCCAACACTCATATCCTCTTTATCAGAAGATAAAGACATGCTCGGATCAGGAGCAAAGGTATTGATCTAAGTTATGGACGCATGCACCGGAGCCCATGGACGAAAATTAACCATGTGCGAATTGTCAAGAAATCCAACCATGTTCGAACCAATCTTTGGGAGCCTATTTGACTAGCGCAATATCCTAGAACCACCCCAAGACTCGGGAAGTATGGCCAACGGTTTTGGAGCATACCTTTCGAAGTTTTCCCACATCCACGCTTGGAGAAAGACAGCATGAATATACGAATCCACTTTCATGTAGCCATTTGAAGCGCACATATCCGTGACCAGCTGATCCAAGTGTGTATACAGAGAACCAAGAAACAAGCCGCTAATAGGGAGAACGACACCTTTTCCCAATTTTATGGTAAACTTGATAAGTTCTTGTCTTATCTCCTTCTTACCCGAGCCATCATCAAAAATATCTCTGGATAACCAAAGACCCAAGAACTCTGCAACATGAAGAGTACTATTCTTCTGATTCGGCTCCAACTTATCAGGAAACCACGGAGACACCCACCAGCCATAGAAGCACCTCGTCTCATTTTCTTTCCGAACAAATCCTTTTGATTTTGCAACCAGAGCGGCGCGCATTTCTTCTTAATCTGCGGATAATTGGATATTGAGGTTTCCTATTACGGGAAGGTTCAGCAATACGGCCACGCTCTTTAAGGAGATAGTCATTTCACCCCACCTGCATATGGCCGTGTGGGTGTCCGGATACCATCTAAAAATAAAAGCAACCAAGCCTGGAATATCTTTCCTAATTTGAAGCACTGCGGAAGCCGCGACAACATCAATGATTTGCGCCTTGGTCAAACTGGCTTTTACACATTCCTGGATCATCATGAATCACATCCATTTCTCAAAAGAACGCAACGGACTCACAGAGATTTTAAAGTCGATATGATAAGCATGATACTCTTTCCTCTGAAGACAAAACCTTATTACACCTCCTGGCCGAACTGATCGGGCATCTCCTTCACTTTCCGGACCAGTCAGAAGAATCGACATATACTTGGGATAGTTTTTCCTTATCGTGGCGGATGTTGTAAAGAACTCATCATCTATGTTTGTCTTGGAATTGCCAATTTCTTTCGGTGTGGCAAGACTTTTCTCAAATGACATCCTAAAGAAAATTCTCTCACGCTACTTCCACCTTCAAAACAAATACAATGGAAAAATAGGAAGAGAAATTATTACGGAAAATGCATGGAAATTATTTTATCAGACACAGGAGATCCATCCTGGACGCAAGCCAATTTGTTTCAAAGTCATAATACATATAGGCAAAGAAATGAGGACTGACAGACCCTGCATCACCACCTCATGCCAAGGCCATACCCTGCAGCGGGAAATTTACGCCCGGCCGAGGAGGCGCGCCCCACCATGGGAACCATACACACGGACATACCAAGAAAAGGAGTAAACCCTAGAAGCTAGGTTTTCATGAGAAGGGACTGACAGTTACCAGCTCATGCATGCCTACTTTATACAGTAAATTGAGGCGGTCAATATTACTACGGTATTCATGCCTAAATGCTACTACAAGTTCGTGCAAAGCATACCTACGACTAGGATTCATAGCAACACAGAAGGACAATATTTTCTACAAGATCATGAAAAGGTACGCCTACAGCTAGGGTTTGCACTAACACAAGAAAACATGAAAAAAAAAGTTAAATAGGAAGTGTTAGAAGACATACCTGGGATTCGCTCGTCCGCTTTACTGTTACCACACGGCCAGAGTAAAAAAAAAGTGTGAAATAAAAGGAGAGGCCGACCCCTTTTATAGGCGTGATAATTGGGAGTTTGAATAAGGAAAGGACTTCCTATTTTAGTTAAGTAAGGAAAAGAGGCAACCATGCCCACGAAGACAAATCACCAAGCCAAGCCATCCGTGCTATGACTTGCCGCGCCAACACCAACAACTCGCCAAGCCAGCGTCATGATGTTCCCTAACCCAGCCAAGATGATGCATATCCAGGCTAAGCCGACGATCTTAATCTCACCACTTCACGGTCTACATCACAAATAGAATCTATGCAAGGCCACCAAACACGGGGATCATGAGCTCTCCTGACCTCTCGAAAAAGGTTAGTCGGACCTTCCTGACCATCTTTTCACGACTTGTCATTTTGATTTTTGTCCTTGCCCGTCACCATCTTATACTTACCTTGCAACAATGCTCCTGTTCCGAGCTAAGCAGGGGACTTAATGTTGATGGTGGTTTTTAGTTTAGGGTTAAAATCATAAAACTGTATAACTGACATGACGTCACTATGACCATTAGTACATTTATTGAATCAATCAGCATGCCTACGTAAGAATTACCTGGGTACCTTTTTTTTACATGGGTCATGTTCTACGACAGAGACCTTAACATTGACCGACATCATCTATGCCAAACCCTAATTCTCATGCTACCGCGCAAAGGAATGCCAACCATGCCAGCCGCACCACTGTGCCAATGGCAAACCATGCCATCCATATCTCTACGCCAAGGCATGCCAACCATGTCAGTTGCACCACTGTGCCAATGGAAAACCATGCCAGCCATATCTCCGCGCCATGGCATGCCAACCATGCCAGCCACACCACTGTGCCAATGGAAAACCATGTCAACCACATCTCCGCGCCAAGGCATGCCAACCATGCCAGCCGCACCACTGTGCCAATGGCAAACCATGACATCCACATCTTCACGCCAAGGCATGCCAACCATGCTAGCCTCACCATGCGCCAATGGTATGCCAAACCCTTGGCCCCACCATGACAAGCCAACCGCACCTTGCCTTGGCCCCAACTATGCTAGACACACCATGCACAAATGGCATGCCAAACCCTTGGCCCCACCATACCAAGCCAACTGCGCCTAGCTTTGGACCCACTATGCCAAGACATCCGCGATGTTTTTCCTTGGCCCCACCATGCTGGCCTTCTCTATGCGGCTACCAAAACGAAGGCGTGCGACGATCAACAACCACCCTTCCATCCTAAATGAAAATCCTAGCCGTCCAAGGTCGTCGAACAACGCATGGTAATTTTTGGCCCGAAACCCTAGTTTTGTCCACGCCAAACCGTGCCAAAGGCATACCATACCACATGTGCCAATGGCAGCCAACCACCTTGTCGCGCTATACCATGTTGACCTTCCCTATGTAGCTACCAAAACGAAGGCGTGCGACGATCAACGACCACCCTTCCATCCTAAATGCAAATCCTAGCCGTCCAAGGTTGCAAAACAACGCATGGTAACCTTTGTCCCAAAACCCTAGTTTTGGCCACGCCAAACCGCGCCAAGGCATACCACATGTGCCAATGGTAGCCAACCACCTTGCAGCGCCATACCATGCCGACCTTCCCTATGCGGCTACCAAAACGAATACATGCGACGATCAACGGCCACCCTTTTGTCCTTAATACAAATCCTAGCCGTCCAAGGTTGACAAACAACGCATGTAACCTTTGGCCCAAAACCCTAGTTTTGGCCACGCCAAACTGCGCAAAGGCATACCATACCACATGTGCCAATGGCATTCCAACCACCTTTCCGCGCCACGCCATACCGGCCTTCCCTATACGGCTACCAAAACAAAGGCATGCAACAATCAACGACCGCTTTTTCATCTAAGGTGCATATATTAGCCGTCCAAGGTTACCAGCTAACGCATGGAAACCTTTGGCCCCAGTTTGGTCGTGCCTAAACAAAGCCAAAACCCTAACTTTTGGCCCCGCCTAAACTAAGACATATTAAATCCATACTGATCATGCTTTTATGCCACTAGCTACCAAACGATGGGTTGCAATAATCAACGACTACCTTTCCTCTTAAGATGCAAAATCTCGACCGTCGAAGGTCACCACCAAGCTGGCAAGTCTCCCAAGCTCAACTTGCCGGACAACAACAACATGCAACATGTTTTCCACGAAAACACTCGTGACATCAACGCATGTCACAAACTGGGGGATGCTCATTGGGTATTGGTTTGGTGGTTTACAGCATGCGGCGTACACTACGCCCGTTATAAGAAAGTGTCATAAGGATGAGGCGGTTAGTAAATACAAGGAATAATAGTGAAACACTTTCTTTTATGGAACATCAATTCCAGGCATTACTGGTTACCACCTCCTCCCATTTACTCACCTGTTTTCCATTTCTTAATGAGACCAGAGTACATTTCACTTCGACTTGTATAAATAGGCATTACCTATTTCCACCGATTAACAACTTCAGGTCAGGAGCATACAACACTCAGATAACATTTGTTAGCTCTCCATCTGTTAGCTTCCCACTTTCCGATACAATTCGTAAAACAACTACTCTTCCAGAATCAACTATTCTAGTCTCAACGCTTTCTTCGCTTCCCTCCCCAAAACCAACCCTTCTCCTTCACTTTGTGACCAAAGTAAGTCTGGAACGGCCATTTATTGGTTTAGGCCGGATTTGTACAGATTGATCTCTCAAATCTAAAAGTACTCCCTTGAAGTACATTGTTTAGGGTTTAAATTCGTTTCTCACCCACATACCGGAAATTACCAAAATCAACAGAAATCGTTTTCACCCACAAACAACTACACAAGACACAATTGAAGCAAAATCGGTTTGATTCACTCGAATTAATTCATGAACAATATAGCCACGGTTTGAAAAGATTGCATTCCTTATTGTTTTATTTTTTAAGTTCATGAACAACCGATTTGAGAAATAACCATCTTGGGTACGCGTACTCTAGCTATACCGGAATTGGGTTTGAAAACCCAGCAGAAATTCTCAGATGGAAAACTTTCGTGGGTACGCGTACCTAAGGTGACGGGTTTGTAAGTTCGCAAACTCCAAACTCAACAGAAATTCACGGACGTGAACTTCCGCCTGTACCCGTACCCAACATGTCTCCTTCACCAATACCGTATGCACACATATGCACGCACTTGGTTTCTGGTACATTGATTTATACACTAATTTGCGAACACACTATATATGCTTATATCCATAGGTGGTTACGTAATCTCAACTCTACATTTCAATCATTGAAACATTCTTCTATAATGTTAATAGTCGTTAGACATAAAGAATCGACTACCTTCATCAAAGCCATTTCCGAGATTGAAACGTCATCATGACTTTTGTCACGGATAAAGATGAAAGTGGTTAAAGAGAAAGATTACCAACATATATTTCGAGAAAAAGATAGGCGGGTAAACTAGGCTCTAAATATCAAATGTGTATGTATGAAAACTATCATACTTATACGACTGTTGTCTCAAGAGTATGAGATATATAGACTTTTGAGTGCTAGATAAGTTCAAGTCTCCACATACCTTTTTGGTCGGATGAAGTTCCACCGGTTCCTTGAGTAGTTCTTCATCTTCGCAAGATAATCTCCATGGAGTCTGGAGCTCAACTATACTTAACTATTATAGGACCAGAATATCGCTACAACGATATTCCTGCAAAGATTAACAACACTTCTGCGAGGACATCGCGAGTACCTTAACAACATTTGACGAGTGTCGCATAATGATGTAATGAATGACGAATGAAGAAACATAAAAAGAGCATGTGCTGACCTGCGATGGTTATAAGGTTGGCGAGAAGGAGAAACGTGGTTGTCGCGATGTGATCGCAGCATAAATCCGAGATAAAAGGGAGACTTAGCTGTCATCCATTATGTAACTACTCTATAAATAGAGACCCAATATGTCCAGAAAAGGATGATGTATTTTTGAGAGTTAAAAGAGTCTTGAGGAGAGAGAAACTTCAAGAGAATAGTTGTAATATTGATTTCTTCCATTTCTGTAAACATTTCTGAGAACAAAATAGTAAAGTGTCGTTTTTAATCTCCCATGATGAGTTGATTATTATAGAATCTTTACAAGGGTGTAGTGTAGGATTTCCTGCAACTACATTTTGGCGCCCGAAACAGGGAGAATCAAATTGAGAAATCTGTAGTTACAATTTGAAGTTTTGAAGAAATTGTTAAGGATGAAGAAATGGTTAGAAGAAGAAGAAATACATCAGAACCACCAACAACCGTGAGGAGGAGTAAAAGACTTGCAGGTGGAGAAACAAATTAATTGGGAGAATCTTCAAGGATGAGAATAAGAAGAAATAGAACAAGGAATGAAGGGGAAATCAGATTCAACAGCCGAATAAACAAACACCAATACAAGATAGAAATGTGGATTACGATAGAGTGAGTGTGCATACTTGGAGATCGGATTCGATGGAAGAAGAAGAAAATCGAAAATTAAGAAATGAAAGCAGAGAAGAAAGAGATCAAGGAGTGGTTGAAGGCTTAATTCATGGAGAGGGCGAAAATGAAACAACAGATGATTTAAGACAAAGAATACAGGAAGAAATAAGGCTAGAGGCGGAAGAACGTGCAAATTTAACAAGACAAAATCATGAGTTGAGAATGGAGAATTTGAGGTTACAAAGTAGAAGATCAAGAAGTACTGCTAGATCAAGATCAAGATTATTCAGAGAAAAATCACGGCGAAATTCTCTTATGAGAAACGTTAGAGAAAACATACAAGAAGAAATGCAAAATCCAAATGAAGAACAACGTCATGGACAAGAGAGGGTAATTGATGATCGCTATGATCCACGCGGTGAAACTTTGAATGGAAGACGAAGTAATAAAAATCAAAGAGATGAGAATAATCAAGATGATGAAGAAAATAGAGAAGAAGGTAGAAGAATATTACATGGGCGAGAGAATGTAAGAAATCAAAGAATCATTGAGAACGAAATTGAGAGACATTATGATGAACAAGCACGCTTAGCCTGCGAAAGATAAAGGTTGAGAGCAGAAGTGGAAGAACAGGAGTTTCAAGAGGCAATACGACAGAATAACCATGATAATCGAGAAAGGAGACACACGCAAAATCGCAATAATGATAATGTTCAAGAAGAGTATGACAGAATAAAAAGAAGAATAGAAAGACAGCGAAGAGAAATGGTGAGAAATGAAGAAACTTGCGGAGAAGCAATTGGAAGACATAATCAAATGCGAATTTTAGAAGGAGGCGAAGATGAAAATCGTATAAGAAGGCAGGATGACGATGTAGATGAATATATACAAACTCTCGCAAGACAGGAAAGACATGAACGCAGGAGAAGGGAAGCTGCCCTAAAAATGCCAATAGAACAAAATCCAGCTGTGAATGAGCAAATTTTAAGGGAATTAGCAGAAATGAGGGGATCGATAAATAACAGAAGAGAAGGAGGTAGAAGGAAACTTGATGAAGCTATTGAGGAAGTAGCGAGAAGTCCATTCACACAAGAAGTGCAACTAAGAGTAATACCCCCAAAATGCAATTTACCAGCATTAAACAGTATTTTTGATGGGACTACATGTGATGTTCAACATGTCAAGGCTTATGTTAGGTGTATGCTATAGTGGGAGAACCATGATGCTGTATTATACAAGTATTTTGCGTCCATATTAGGTTTGAGGGATTACCAAAAAATACTATCACTTATTTTGATCACTTACAAGCTACATTTTAGGGCGCATACATAAGCAACAATTCATCGCGGCCGGGTATTGAAGATGTGTTTGGGTTAAAGCAGAGGGTTGGCGAGAGTTTGAAACACCTAACCATAAGATGGAAAACAATGTGTAGCGAGATGGCAGGAAGAGTAGATGAGAGATATCTTATTTTATCCTTCATCAATGCAATGTTCGCGACCAATCTGTTGTACATACAAATTTTCAGAATCAAGAATACAATCACTATGACAGAGTTGCGAGAATTACAAGAGGAATACATTGCTTTGGAGGAAAAACAAAATGAAATGGAATCATATCCAGTCGTAAACACTAGCTCAGTAGCAGCAAATGGAAGTTTACTTCCTAAAATGATTAACAATGTAGCGAGCACCTCGCAGAATCAACCAGAGAAAGTGGTGATTAATAACCAACAAAAGCTAGTAGCCATGGGAAGTCGAGATCAAGAAGAGTATGAAAGGGAGAAGAATTATTACAATCGCGGAGGAAATTATAAAATTCAAAGGCTTGATCAGCCCCAAGAGACTTATGGTGGACAGAGGCAAAATAATTTTAGAGGTCAAGGTAATCATAAGACAATATGGGAGGAGATTAAGATGCCACCTCTAAATGCTAGTATATAAAAAATTTGGGAAGCTATCATTTTGATAGAAGATATACCATCGCCATGGAACATGGGAAAAGAACCACATCTAAATAATCGTAATCAAGAATTCTGTCCTTATCATCATTTTCATGGTCATTCAGTAAATGATTGCAGGAATGTAAAAATAATAATTTTAAGAATGATTGATCAAGGAAAGCTAAATCATTTTCTAAGAGGACACCAGCAATCACAGCAATTACCACCACCACCAGATAATCGCAGAGTGAATACTGTAAAAGGAGCAGAAACCTTTGTCTTAGAGGTTGGATCCAAGGTGAAGAATTTGTTTTGAAATTCCATCGTACATTCTTTCAAAACTATTGAGGATTTTCACGATAACGTTCTAAGCAGAGTCTTCGTGAGAGACACAGATGGAAAAGAAATAATGAACATAGCGAGTGTCTCGCCGTTAGAATAATGGTAGAAGCAAACTCTTTCTTTCACTGCACAAGAAGTACCAGAACCTGGCGAGTTGCACGATAATCCATTGGTAGTAAGGTTGGAAATAAATCCAAGGAAAACAAAAGAAGGAGATAAAGAAAATAATAATAAAGTAGAAGATTCTTGGGCTATTGATAGAGTCTTAATTGACACGGGAAGCTCTGTAGATATCTTATTCTATCATACCTATAGAACCATGGGTGGAAAAGATGAGGATTTGATACCATCAACATATAAAATCTATGGTTTTAATGGTACTTCCAACAAGCCCAAAGGGGAAATCACAATGCAAATTCCATTAAAGGGGATATTTTCTAAGATCCTATTCTGTGTTGTTGATATTGAATCACCCTATAATGTTCTGATTGGTCGACCTTGGATACATGGGATATTAGGGGTGGCATCTACTTTTCACCAGTGTATTAAATTCCCTCATCCTAATGGTGTTGGAGTCATCAAAGGATATTGGGGAGAAAGCAAAAAATGTTATGAGATTGATGTAAAATCTTGCGAAGAAAGAGCTGAAAAGAATAACAATTGGAAATACAACATCAAGCAACGACAGAGATGTGACAGGTTAATGATTGATACAATAGAGCGGCGAGAGGAAGTACATGGCGAGCATCTCGCGGATAAAGAGAAAACAACAAAACGTAACAGAAAAGAAGAACCAGAAAGTAGTAAGTAGAAAGGTAAAAGGATGAAATTTAAGAAAAATTGTGAATGAATTGTTTGGAGAAATTGTTTTCAAAGAGTATTATGTTTGAGTGGAAGAGATGAAATTGAAAAGTTGTACAAGAGAAGAAAAGATCAAAAGAAAAGAAATTTTAACAGAGTCATGATGCTCGCAAGAAACGCGAATAAAATTTCGCAGATATTTAAAGAATGGGACAAACCTTTATGGCGTGCACCTTAGTTTGCGAATACAATTTCGCAAGAGGAAAATGTAAGACCTACAAGTACGTCATAAAGGGGGTATCTCTTTACATGATTCAAGGATAAGGTTATACCGCTACTGGAACCTGAGTCATGAAGATGTTGGGGTTAAAGAAAACCTATCCGGGAGAGATACCTTGGATTTCCAACTTTATAAGGTTATACCTTGGTTGGACGACCGAGGATCTCTCTTATGGAGTGCAGAGTATGACCAAGGCACCGAGGCACACGGTTGAGCCAAGGGTGCCCGGGGCGGACGAACCTACCCTAGCCATTCTTGATAAGTCTTGGCTATGATGCACTCGGCCTGAAGAAAACCCCACTTAGGGTGTCGTCTTGTAACTATAAGCCATATAGGCATAAAGGAAAAGAGGCTGCGAAAACAACTGGTTGTGGGTAAATCTGGATGGGAGGAGCTAGTCTTGTATGGCCGACGTGCCCTCCTTGAAGGGGAAACCAGGGGGGAGATAAGGGCGGCACCCTCCATTAGGGAGCTGATAAGTGTCTTAAGACGGCAATGTCATGGGACTTTATGCTCGCAAGAACATTTAGTCATGTCAAATTGTCGCGTGACGAACATTATACAGAGGCAACAAGCCATAAAAGAGAAAAATTTAAGATGAGATCAATGGGTTTTTACATGAAAATGTAAAGACGTCCTGCGATTTCATCGCAAGACGACAATGTCATGAGGCTTTGATCTCGCGAGGGAACTTAGACTTGTCATATTGTCGCAATACAATCAAGGAATAAAGATAAGGCAAGATCAATGGGTCAATACATGAAAATGTAAAGACATCCTGCGATTTTGTCGCAGAAAGAAAAATGTGGCAAAATAAGACCTTTAAGTAGGAAGGCATAATAAGACCACAAGATCAAATGATTGCGATAGTGTCGCAGAAATTATGAGATTTGCGATATTTATACAAAGATCATAAAGTTGTGCCATTAATTGATAGCGATATCATCGCATATATTGAGACAAAATATACTAAATAGAATTTATTTATAACCGATATCTAAGCTCTACCCAATTTTCTCATATTGCAGATGAATAACAGAGGCAAGTATGGGAATGCACAGAATAATGAAATTATTATTCATCATCATATGAGAAAATTACATAGACATTATTATATGACACATTTACATAGATAATTAAAGGATAATAATTATGTCGATTAACCATATTGCAGAAAAGGATTGTTTTCTAATTCATACAGATGGAAGCAAAAGAAATTTATACATTTGGTGTGGGAGCTCAGATTGTTGCTAGGCTACCATCCACCTACTTGTAGTCCGTAACTCTTCTTATGAATAAAATCATTTTTCCTATTAAAAAAAAAAAAGTTGAAGAAACTCGTAGCAAATTGGAGAAACTCACATCGATCAGAGGAATATCATCTTCTTCATCAGATTTTTCAGGAAAAAGGAAATAAGTATACAAAATTTTACAAGGAAGATAAAAAGAAGAAACAAAACTAATTAGATCCATCACCATCTTCTTCATCAGATTTTTCTTCTTCACCAGATTTTCCTTATTCTTCTTCATCATTATTATCATCTTCATCTTCGCTAGATTCCTCATCTTCGCTATCAGAGATGACAAGGTTTGGAGTTTTTGCTGGAACTTCTTTTGCAAGATCAGAATGCAAAGAATGAGAAATGTCATGATCATCGCAAACCATTCTAATGGAATTATTGCGAACCTCAATAAGATAAACGTTAAAGTTCGCAGTAGTAACCCTCAACTTTTCTTTCAATCTTGAATATTTTTCGTTGCGAGAAGCAAGAGTGTTTGTGAGTTGATTCTTATCAGCTTCAAGTTCTTTTATTCTTTCAAGACATCTTTTTTCAGATCCTGCGAGTATATAACAATAGTTTGGAAATTTTATAAGGAAGAATAATAAAAACAAGGAATCGATAAGGAAAAACGGTTAACAACCTTCTCTTTCAGAAATCATGTCTTTAATTAAAGCTGCTTGTTCAGCATGAAGACTAACATCTACACCTAAATTATTTCTGGCATTATCAAGAACCATCGCAGCCCAAGAAAATTCATCATTTCTAGTAATAATAAGACGAGAGCGAACTTGAGTTTCCCTGGCAAGAAAATCTTTATGCTCGCAGATAAGTCTATCTCTTTCCATTTGAATACTAAGAAGAGTTTTATGGAAATCTTCTAGGGCTTTGGTGCCATTTTTAATTGCCTGATCTTTCTCTCAATAAGATCACTATTCTTACTTCTTAATCTATTGATTTCTTCTTTTGAATCAAGAAAAAGGCGTTTAAACTTATTAGTTAAACTTAAATTGAATCTGTGCTCAATCTTTAAAAGATTAAGTTTGGATTTAAGTTCATCTATAGAGAGGGACCTAATTTGATCATCTGAGAAACTACTTAAAGAACTATTAAGGCGAGCAAGAAGGGTACTCTCATCTACAAGTTCAGGAAAAGATTGGAGGAATGTAGCCTCATCAGTAAGACCATAAATATCTGCAAAAATGATTGCTTGAATAAGCTGCGATAGGGAAAGAAGGATTGAAAGAAAAGGGAATTAAAACATACCATAGAGTTGTTGGTTAGCTTTGTCAAGATCAGAGATATTTTGCTTATCAACTGAAGCTTCAGTCTCCAACTGCTTATTCTTCTTGCGAAGCTCAGTAACTTCAGCTTTTAACTTTTCTTTATCCTGGCGAAACTTAGCGGCTTTCTTTTCATAGTTAACACGTCTTATCCAAATCATAGGCAATAGCAAAGGAAGATCTTCCAACCCGCGAGAGAGCAATATAAGTTAAGACTTGACAAAGAAATAAATACATAAATATGATGAAGAAATGGAAACATACCAAGATGCCAAGAGAATTCAAGAGACTGAGAGTCATTGATTGTGAGATTCCATGAAGAGAATCATTATCAACCAGAAAGGGGAATCACAAACTTTGGAGAGGGCCTGGGATATCCCATTAAGATCTTCATCTCCATGATCATTTACAATACTATTAGTAGCATCGCCAAAAATTTTAGATAGTTGAGCCATGAAAGACTCAGAAGAAGAAGAATCCATTATGGTAGGGAAGGCATTATCATCACCAAAATCATCACTTAAATTTTATGAAATAGGTTGAGGAGATGAAGAAGAAGAGGGTTGGGTTTTTCTTTTCTTTAAGGGAGGAGATTTCCCCTTGCGATCAACTGTGGATTTCACCTTGGTTCTCGCAGGATTTATTGGTTCTAATTCTTCGATTTCCTGTGAACACCGATAAAGATAAGAAATATGGGCAACAATATATTGTTAAAACTAATGAAAGGATATTTCTTACTTCATCTGTGAAAGATTTAAATGGTAAGAAAGTGTTGGGTTTCCTAAAAGCCTGGTAGTTGAGTTTCATCCTGTCAATCTGGAAAAGATTGAAGTAATTAGCGAAAATATAAAAACGTGGGGAAGATAGTGAATAATAATTATACAAAATATTGGAGAGAACATACCTCTTTAGTTCTTTCAGGACAGTTGAAGACCCAAGGTTGATATTTTGAAAGATTCGCGGGTAATGCGCGAGAACCAGAAATATAAGAACCTTCAAGACATAACGGAAAAATGAACCACTTGTAATCGCTGGAATGGCGAGGGCCTTGATTAGTAGATGTATGCCAATCAATATCTAGCATGAGGCCTTTGTCATCAGCGATCTTTTCTTTCTTCTGCAAATGGACACCCCAGCAAGTGTTATCCCTCTTCATAGGGATTATCTTGTAATTTTCAAAAAAAGTTCTCCACAGTATAATTTGTAGAGACAATTGGAACATCTTTAAATTGAGGATTCTGAGCATCTTCAAGGTAGCGAGATCCTTTACCAGCCCCGCGAGAAGCATATTCAAGCAGTAACTGAATACAATCTCCACCCAATTGATATACCGCTCGCGAGAACTTCTCGTGAGAAATTATTTCATAAATAATGGAAGTTCCGGGTCATAGAAAGGAATGGGAAGACCAGCTTCAAGTTGACCTAGCGATACTATAATCTTCTCGCGAGAGCATTGATAATCAGTGAATAATTTGATGGAGAGATTGGATTTAGGGCCCTGATTTGGGATTGTAGACAGAGTAAAACCTTTGCTTTTGAGTTTTTCTTTCATCTCACCAAAAGCAACCAAATTTTTAGCACCAGCGGCAACCATTTTTAAGTATGGGAATGAAAGAAAAGGTTGGAAAATAAGAAAGAAATCACAGCGATAGCAGAAGGGAAATTTGCGAAAGAACAGTAAACTTGCAGAGAAATTATGAAGAGAAAGAAGAAGAAAGTAAAAATAGGAAAAGAAAAGAATAAAAGGAGTATTTATAGAAGAAGAAGTTTCTCGAGAAGATGAATGCAATAAATGCAAAGAAGATACATGAACGGTCAGATTGCAGCGGTTAGAAAAGACGTGTCAAAGATTTATTGGAAGAAAGAATACGTGAAAACAGCTGGCGAAGGATATAGAAACGTGTCAGAATAGAGATCAATGAGAAGGGATAAGTAGTTGCAGCATTTTAGCATTTTAATTCTCATGATCTTCTCTTCTTCGCAGAAAAAACATGAGAAGAGGCAAGATGTAGGACCAGAATATCGCTACAACAATATTCCTGCAAAGATTAACAACACTTCTGCGAGGACATCGCGAGTACCTTAACAACATTTGACGAGTGTCGCAGAATGATGTAATGAATGACGAATGAAGAAACATGAAAAGAACATGTGCTGACCTGCGATGGTTATAAGGTTAGCGAGAAGGAGAAACGTGGTTGTCGCGATGTGATCGCAGCATAAATCTGAGATAAAAGGGAGACTTAGCTGTCATCCATTATGTAACTACTCTATAAATAGATACCCAATATGTCCAGAAAAGGATGATGTATTTTTGAGAGTTAAAAGAGTCTTGAGGAGAGAGAAACTTCAATAGAATAGTTGTAATCTTGATTTCTTCCATTTCTGTAAACATTTCTGAGAACAAAATAGTAAAGTGTCGTTTTTAATCTCCCATGATGAGTTGATTATTATAGAATCTTTACAAGGGTTTAGTGTAGGATTTCCTGCAACTACAACTATCCTAGACCGAGACTTAGTCATAAGTAAACTAGAAATCAAGACGTATAGTTTTGATCACTAATATTGACAAACATGCTTGAGATAGCAACGCATGCGAGTTCGACCGAGCAATGCTCTAACAGTGTCTTATATATATTTATGCAATGACTTTAATTATTAAAGTTCATTGGAGGCTTGAGGTATTCTTCGCTCAGACAATTCTAGGAAAATTAACCAAGATATGCACGGTTATGTCAATAGGAGGTGCAATAGTGCTAAGTTTCTATAGTTCTAATATCAATTACTCATTTCCAAACAAAACGCAAGTTAGGGCTCGTTCCACATGAGACACTTCGAGGTGTAGGACTTGATTTGGGGAGTGTTTTCTCCCATTCAACTTGGCTAGTAATCTAGGCCAATTTGAGCCAAAATTATCACCTGATTCTCAAATACAGCTTAGATAATATTTATTCCTTCAATGCAACTTATCTCCTATGCTTTATGCACGATGACAGATTGGTCTCAATGGAGGCTACAACAGAATATTCTTATGTTATTGATATACTTGGTATGTGAATTACAGTAAAACTTCAATAAATTAATAGTTTGGGATGCTAAATTCTATCAATTTATCGATAAATTATTAAATTATTAATATATAGAAATATACCAGATTCCAATTTCAAAAATAAGTGTGTAGATCATTTTTATATAATAAAAAGTATCTAGATATTTTATTTCCTAATTATATATTGCATATTTTGTGCGCAAATGTATATACTTTGATGTTAAAATTCAAATAATAACAACACAATCACTCTGAAACTTTTCAAGAGACTACATAAAATTAGAAATAAAGTCCAATGTTATACAAATGTGAAAAAGAAACAAATAACTTTCAATTTCTATTTTAATAAAAAACCCATAATTTAGTTCTATTATGGTGATTATTAATTTATAATCAGTTGGGCCCTGTTGAATTAAAATTTTGTACTCCCTTCATCCCATTATTTCCTCCCTTAATATTACTTTTAGTAGTACCACTGTAATATCCATCGTTGAAAGTGAAATATGATTACCTTTTGGAACTGTGCCAGGGTACAGTTAAGGAAATTCAAGGAAATTGAAAATTAAGTTGTTTTTTACAGAAATTTTACCATTTTTGAAGTCTGACCGCCACTATCAAGATGAAGTGAATATTACTTAAAAACATGTAAAATTAGAAGAAAAAAGAACAAACATGAAAGACCTATTTTTATGGGCGGGGGAGTAGATTTTAAAACTTAATTCCCCTAAAAAAAATAAAAATTGGTCCTTACCATGTTGGATGATTGTTTATTTAGGATTTTCTTTATGCAAGTATGACACCCTGCATGAGAAAATAATCAGAGGAAAACTTCGACAAATTTGGGAGTTATATATCCAGGTAATAAACAATGCATCTTGTTTCAGGATTTGTTTTAACTTGGGACTCTCTATGGTGTGGAAAATTCATTCATTTACTTTTATGTTTTAACCTTGATCATTAAACAATCGCTTGAGGTGGTATCATGCGGTGCTTCGCTCCGGCCATTATTTACCGCCCATTTTTTAATGGTCACTGCAACATCACAGGGCCTCCGGCATGTAAGCACATGCAAATATCAAACCATGGAAACCAATAATTATAGATTATGACAAGAAATAAAACCCAACTCTAAAGACCATGTACTGATATCCAAATTTAAATTAAAGAAGTTGAGGTAAGCAGAAATAAATAAGTCTGTTCAACATATACAACACAACAACCTTTCTACCAGTTAGGAGCTCCAGCAAAAATATCACCAACAATTACAAATTCTTTATTTTTTTTCCCCAATAAGGGTTAAAAAGAAGGGAGTAACAACCATCAGAAGTACCAAATTCAAACCACGCAGTACCATTAGACAAATCATTAAATACATAGCCATAATTTGGGGACATGGACAAACTAAAAGCCCATTGATGTTTTTTCTTTTAGGATGATAACATGACACGCACCTATAGTAGAAAAAATATGGCCATCATTTGTAGATGGTTGCTCGAGCTTTCAGACCTAATCAGACAGTCTCGTTGAGTATTCAGCTCATTAACATTTGTAGTATCTCATTTTAGCATTTAAAATGAACGTCAATAACTTGCTTGATAGTGCAAATGAAGACAATTAAAAACTAAAACACGTAAGTTTAAAAAAAAATTAAGAATCTAATTTTTTCTACAAATTCAATTTTCTTTGGTATGGAACATCAGGGATATTAAGAAAGTTAATTTGTATTAAAACATAAAATAACCAACAATGACCAAAAACATAGTTACAAAGGTTGGTCAATCATATGAGATTATGCTTGGAAACGTAATTTCAATTGAAAGTATGAGAGGCACGGAGAAAAAAGTATGGGTGCATAAGCAACTGATGCTCAGTTATACTTGGTATTAGAGAAACAGTAACTATAAAATACAATCAATGCCACAACAGTGATGAAACATGTACTCTTACCTCCAGTATCAGATGTTGATTTTGTTAAGTAGTTATTGAAATAACAGATATACCTAAATGACCTGCAAGGGATTAATTCGAGCTATTCACACAGGGAAGGGTTCAAAATTTTATAGTTGGGGTTGCGGACTAATGACAACCGGTGTCACAGAACAAAATCATAGAACCGTAAAGTAATCTAGTTAATAAATATGGTTATTGTACCTCTTTGAATGTCATATTCCTCCTTCAAATGAACACTCGAACAAATAAGATTCCACAATGTTAATGGATATCTAGAAGAGAACGTTTAGATAAGATAAACTCCTTCCTAGCTTGGATGTCAGCTCATCTAATGCTAGATAATAAATAACTTTCAATTATGTTGTATGTGCATCGAGAAAACTATTAAGAGCTTCTAGAGCCACATCTAAGGCTCGGAACTCAGAGGGAGGTTCTACATTACATGAAAAAAATTAAATACAATAATTTAGCACACAAATCATATACATCTTAGGATTCCCAATTTCCTAATGCAAAGAACAAAGAGTAGTAAAAGTGAAACACCTCAGAAATAACTGATACTGCCAATTTTATAAAAATTTCAGAAAGTATACATCATTACCAACATAGTACAACACAAAACCTAACTCCAAAATGTTCAAAATTCAGGCTTTCGAAACACTAATATGCTTATTTTGATACAAATTGGAACTCAAACGCTCAATTTTCAGGTAAAAGAAGTTCATGGAAGGTTTATGGTACCTGCGGCTCTTGTAGACACATGACTGTGCAGGTGCCCATGAATCTTGCAGACACGTGACTTTTATCACCAGTAAGACCATTTTTTGGCACCCAAAATCTGAAAGCTTTCTGTGGTAAGTATGTGACTTTAACATTGCACTATAGAGATCAATATATGAATTAAAACACAAAACTAATAACCATATATCTACATTATGAATGAGGAGTTTCATACCGAGTCAAGCAAGATGTTGAACTTTTAAATCCTCTATAAAAGACTTTTTCTTCTGCGCTGTGATGAAATGTAGGTCTCTTAGCTCCTCAAAGGGAAACATTCACTAGAAGATTCCACAAAAGTGGTTGGAAGTAGACTCGTCCTGAATATACAATATCTCAAAACTATCAATGTACAAAGAACTTCCTCTTGAATAGGTGATTCTCTAAGCTTCCGCATGGTATGAACTCACACAAAGACAAAAATATTTATTATATCATTATTAAATGAACAAAATTGGGAACATGGATCAATCACAACTAATATACACTCTTATGTCTTTTTATGGTAGATGAAGTGATGTTAAATTGACTTCACATAACAGTTGGTTAACTGTAAAAATAGATAGAAAGTACTTATTCGATTTTGACTCAGATTTCGGCAGATTATGTTTTGTTTACCCTGAGAGACACAAATCCAAAGATAAAAAAATACAAAAATATAAGAGAACTTAATTAACCTGATATAAGCATTAGTTAAGGCTGCAAGATGATCTGCAACATCCTTCTTCAGACTCATCTTCATTGCTCATCCTCCTTAAGATACGGATTCTAGCAATTTCATTTATGATTTTCTACAAAAACAAAATCCCTCAAAATTAATCAAAACACGTAAGCTAATAAATAAAAAAACAAACTAAACCCCACAAATATTCAAGATTCAAAGATCAAAACATTACAATACAAATCAAAAAAACACCAACCATTTTGGGGTTTCGTTGTTTTAGATTGGGGGAAACAAAATTGGAGTAATTTCAGTTGTAGAATAACAAAATTTCCAATCAAGCTCGGGTGACCTACAACAATATATAAGAAATCAACAATTTAGATAGAAATACAGACTTCGATTATTTTTTGAGATAAAGAATAAAAAAAGCAATTGGTGACCTTCTGTACTTCAACCTGGATTTATCGACGGAAATACCTTTTGGCTTGGAAATGAAAGAGAAGATCCAAAATGGGAAGGCCAACCTAACCCGAAATGTACAAATATAAGAGTAAGAAAGTCCTTAGTTTGAATCTTCACGAATCAGATTCAATGTAATATCGATTTCTCAGAGTAACGCATCACGCATTGACGATAGGATTGAATTTAAAAACGGCTGAAGCTTAAGGATTAATGAGTATGAAAAAGAGAAACATGACTAATTATGTAGTTGAGACTTATCAGATCAGGGAGAGTGTCATGCGAGTGTCATAATTATCTGCTCGATCTCAACCATTCATTATATACCTAAAATGTGAGTATCTGTTAAAGGTAAAAAAAAACATTTGTTGTTCGATCTCATCCTTTATGTGTCCAAACTGTAGAGAACCGTTGATATAGAAAAACACCATTGTCCCTTAGATAGATACTGTTATGCAATAAATATATAGTGGATTTACACGACACTTACTCTCCTCTTCACCACCATCCTTTCATTTCCTTTTTTCCTTTTTTTTTTAATAATTTTTTTAAGTGCTTTTTTTTAATTATTTTAACTTTTATCACAAAAATAATATTCTAAGAATCATACAAAGCCTTGGTGGGAAACCTAGCCACAAGCTGAGCTCCAACACCTTTTTGAATAGCAACACCTAGTCTATAAAAATTAAAACTACCAAAACCACTATTGGCATCATTACTAACTAGACAATTTTTCAAACGCTTTAAAAAACACAAAGTATCTTCACCGAGTTCTCCCAAAGTAGAAAAGGCTAAAACACCAAGACCATAGTCGTGCGAAACATATTTTTCCAAGTATTTAGTATTTTTATATGAAACAACACTCGAAATAGCTTTTCCTGGAACGAAAGAACGAATTCCTTCACTGGTGAAAGGCAAGACACCCATGACATCCATACAAACATCTTTCATGTTTTCCCAGTTTAGAAAAAGGATATCATCAAGACGTAAATCCTTATCATTATCAGACAAAAATCCAAGAGAAACCTCCTTATGCCAGGCACACCAGCCTTGTAACAAATATCAGCGATTATATCAATTACAAGATCATGTCGAAACTTAATTCCAACATCCTTAACACAATAAAGCGTGTAGTCCTCGAAATCCAGACTCATGCCCCTACCCGAACCCAGCCAGTTGGACTGGCCCCACTGCCAGACCCAACACCGCCAAACCCACTATACAACTAATCTATTACAAACCTTTACGTCCGGCGGGAATTGAACCCCTGACTTCCTCCTTACTGGAGTTGATGGGATACCACTGAGCTATGCTCTTGGACCCCTCACCTCTTCACTTCCCCCATTACTTTGTAACCACCACCATTAACAGTAATTGGTGCATGCTCTTTAAATCCATTGTAAATGCTCTAGTTTATATCCCTATAAGTAGAGAGCATTTCCTTTGTAATTATGATATCTAATGAGAATTCTCTTTTCTTTTCTCTCTACTTTATATGTCTCTCTTTAGTTTATAACACGTTATCAGCACGCTCTACACCAAGCTTCGAAATTTCTAAGAAGAAAATCAGCAAAGGAGAATTGGTGTTATAAAAAAAATATTATTTCTAACAATTTATATTACTAATTATTTTATAAATCTTTAAATATGCTTGCAAAGTATACTTTTAAATTTTATGTTTACTTTTGGTTTGATTTTTCATATGTACTCTACTTGGCTGGACTAATACAACTTTGATGCATAAGCAAACATAAACAATCGATCGTATTGTTGGTTTCATTCCTAACCCATTTTTTTGTACCAATTTTGTTAAGGTAATTATGTAATATCTTTTAATTATTTTCTTAGATGATAACTACATAATTGATTATTGAGTCAATTGGCATCGAAAAGACAAGGGTACCCAAATACACCACAATTTTTTTCTTTCAACCTATAAGTCATACACCCTGTGTGATTGTCTATGGACGAATTCAAGACAATATGATAACAAGATATTTATTTGACAATAGTTGCGATAATAAAACTAATTTACTATATGATCAGTGTCAAGTAATTTGGATTAAAGCACAATTGTAATTACTTTATTATAATAAAAAAATTATAATGCGGAAGTAAAGTAAATAGCACAACACATGATTTTGTTAACGAGGAAACCACAATTACTGAAAAACCTTGGGACCTAGTCCAGTTTTAAATACTCTCATAATTAAGCCGATATACAAAGAACATAAGCGAACTTCGTATAGATTGTCAATCTTTGCAATAAATCTGATGTCTATCGAAATTAACTACTAGTTTGGATCCTAGTCAATTAAGTTGGCAAGAAGTATCACAAAGATCAGAATGCTAAAAGAAACATCTTCTAGTCTTCAATCTTTAAATTACATGCACAAAAAACTTGATTCTCACTAATGATCAACACATAAAGGAGTTTGTCAACATTATATGATCACTAGTTCTATCTTAGATATCTTGAATCAATAAATCGACCTGAAACAGTCAATCCTCAAAACAAATTTGAGTCGCCTTATATTAGAAGAGATGGATCATAAAATAAACGAGTTTGATCTACCAAGGATAACTATATCGTTCGTTAATCAAATCAATAATGGTACTACTAAAATCTTCTTTATTCGAAAGAAGACTTTAAACGAAGGCTAAGTAAGAGATCCTTATTAAGCTTCTTTCACAAACGGTTAAGCAGTGAGTTCCAGGATAAGTTTATAAGAATACAAGCTACACTATTTATAATGTAAAGATCAAGGCTTGTTTGGATAACAAGGAACTACCAAATTCGACAATCCTAAATATATGCAATAATTATATATTTTGGGTTTCGAAAAATTATACTGCAATCTAAATGTTGTACTGAAATATATATTGGAATGACAATTAATATAAGCTAGCATAAAAAAATACTTTACTAATTAATATAACAACAGAGATATGTTATCCTCTGGGATATGTAAAGCATATAAATTCTAAGATCTAAAAGATGTTAGAATATTCCGGGTTCGGTATCTCGCCTTGAGCATCAAGAAAAAACTACTTAAACATTAAGTAATAAGAGTTTAGCACATGTTCAAATCACTGTGTCAACACTTTGTGAACTTGTCATTTTAACCAACAAACTACACTTTTGATATCTACATAAATCCTAAGATAGTAGACAAACCGAAATTCACTTTTGGTTATATAGGATCGGTCATAGTAGAGACCCTACTAGAGATCCTTGTTTAAGTGTCTGGTCCTACTAGAGATCCTCCAAATCACTATTTAAATTATGTACGAAATAAGTTTCTCAAGTCTACTTTCTTAAACTATGTAATTAAATATAGTTCCATGGTAAGGATTCAATCAGAAGCTCAACACACTAAACAATAACGAAATACTAATTAGTTTTATGTCGATTCTACGAAGTCCACAGAAATCTTATACTTTGTAACTCCATAAATCAAAGTTGTTTGAAACAACTAGTATATATTTCCTTGACACTTCAATCATAATAATATAATCAAGTCACCAATACTAGAGACAAGTAAACAAACTTTGTATGTTAAGTTCTCAATATAAATTGACTTGAAAGAAACATAAATAGAAATGAAACAAGTCAAGTTTGTGTTATTAACCTTAAACTGAAAGATGATGTGTTCGTTGATGTCAAGACTTGTCTACAATTAGAGTTTCTGGCCAAGTTTTGACTATAGGAAAAAATAAGCAGTACGATTTCTTTTTTTTTCTTTGGTTATATAGTGGTCAGATACTCACTATGCGCCTATACGACATATTTTAAAAATAAGGTCAAGATGGATAAACAATTAAATAAGAAATATGTATCAGTAGATGATGGTCAAAAGGTGTATTCCTAGAATTGAGTTTCCCTATACTAAGACTTGACTATGATTGTATCTGCAGCAAGCCATACCGAAGTCACACCTAGCTAACAAATTTCAGGAAATTTAAGCATCATAGTAATCGTTTTTCTCTAGATTGTAAAGAATTTTCTTCAATCTATCTAGGGTTGTCAATATCTGTCTGATATCCGGAATCTGTTTCCGAGTATTCGAGATCCTATAGGGTTTTATCCGTTTTATCGAATATCAGATCAGATCGAATTTTTTATCGGATATTTCTTCCTTAACATATCAGAATGGGATTAGGCTCCATCGGTTTGTTAACATCCGATATCCGATAGAAACACATCTTTGTAGAGAAACCAAGAATATGGAAATATTGCTGATATTGGTGCTTAATGTTAACCAAACCAAGATTGAGTCTTGAAGATGAGTGACACAATGGTGATTCGTGGTGGTTGATTTACGAAGATGTGAAGAAGAATTGAGGAATTAATAAAATTCTGTTGTTGCCACTAGTTTATGTGGATGATTTAAGGGTTCGGATACACAAGATGAGATTAGGTTGATTTCCAGATAAGAAGAAATGGTCACTGTGCTGTTGGTTCTTGATTTTGAAAGATGAAATAGTAACTGGAATTTCTAGTCATGAATGGAGAAATGACAAGACAGGGAAAAGTTGATCTCTGCAACGGACTAGATGCTGTTTTTTTGTTAGAATTGTGATTATTTGCATAGTCAATTTGTACTTAGAAACCCAAACCCAGAACACACATAATTTCCCAAAATCGGATATTATCGGACAGATATCCGATTACTTATCCTATTGGAATCGATATCTGATTTTTGGTATTCTATATGATATTATCGGATATCCGATAACACTTAACCTATCAGATAATGGATTCCTAAATATCCGATGGATATTTATCCGTTGACAGCCCTAAATCCAGCCATCAAAGTGGTTGATCTTAGGAGTTGGGACGAAGTCGACTCACTCTCGTACACGAAGTCAAAGGTTTGAGCCCTCGGTCCTCCGTAATTTCCTCACACTTTACAAGTGTGCCTTGGCCACATTGGATAGAAAAAGAAGGATATTATTGGGGCGACACATTCCATTAGAGGGGCGTCACCTAATAGGACAAAAACAGGTTACCCATAAGTAATTTCAAAAACCCCTTATCTTAAATAATTTTGTAATGACCAAACAACCCTTTTTTAATTAATTTTAATTTAATTTAATTAAATAATAATCAAATTAATGAATTTTGTTATATACTTGGTAAATTCTGGGTCAAAGTTTTTGTGGGAAGAAAAACTAGAGAGAAGAAAAACAACCAAAGATTTCTTTCAAACCTTAGATTTTGATTCACTCAACCAAGATGAATGAAACAAGTTACCAATTCGAGGTGGGTGAATCTTTGTATGATAGAGAAAACAAGTTTTACATCCCTCATGTTGGAGATCAAGAGATGGTTGATTTGGTAGATGGTAGAGAGGGTTTAACACAAAGTGATGATGAATCTCAACCAATTGAAGAAATAAATCGACAAAGTGAAGAACCAATGGTTGAAAATCAACAGGTATGCCTCTAAACTATCTCCCATGAGCTCAATTTTGCTCAAAATTAGCAAAAGTACGTTAAAAATTTAAGATTTTTCAAGTTACTGCTGCTGTTACAGTTGGGTTGAAGTTACGAAACCAACTGTAATCCTTATTTACGGTTTTGTTTTGATGAATTCCAAACCGTAACTGGTGATGAATAGGACAAAAGATGTATTACGGTTGGGAAAATGTCTATCTAAACCAAATCGTAAATAATTTTTTCATGGGAATTTAATTCTCTTTATGGTTGGATTTGTTACAGAATTGTTAACCGTAACTATAATTACGATTGGGTTCGATTTTTAATTACCAACCGTAATTGTGCCTTTGTTTTAAGTCTTGTTCTTACGGTTGGAAACAAAAATCTTACGGCTAGGAATTCAACAAACGGTTGGGTTCGACGCTCTTTGGACCTAACCGTAAGTTTTAGTTTCCTTCTTCTTTTGGACTAATGTTGTGATATTTTGGTTGATAGATCGTGATTCCACCTAGCCCAATGTCTTCCCAACACGATGCAAATGAAATTATAACTGAAGATTCTTCCCATCACTATTTGACCGACTTGGTAGGTGTTTTCTTTTGAAACTAATGGAAAGATATGTTTCTCATTCATTTGACCATATCACTATGTTTTATTGACTAACTTTGAGTTTTTGGACCATGTAGAAATGGAAAACGAAGAAAGAAGCACAGGAATGGACAAGAGAACGTGGCAAGTTAATTATGTGTGTTATAGTTTGTAATGGATCAACAAATGACCGCCACTTTTAAATGGTTTGCGAGTGTAGTGGAGAAAGTAAAAGTCATGTGAAAAAGGGTACCGAATATAAACCAAAGACGAATAGGAAAAATACTACTTTCACTAAGAAGAATAAATGCCCGTTCAAGCTTCAATTCAAGCACAACAAGAAAAGTGAGAAAAGTGAGGAGTGGTATTGATATTTGGAGAAAGTTGTATGCGGTCATCATAACCATCACATACCGGAAACTTTGCTATCCCATCCTTATGCGGCGCGGCTTAATGATGAAGAAAAACTCATTGTAAGTTCCATGACGGAAAACCGTATGAAACCCCTTGACATACTTGGTCATATAAAAATCCTCAACCCAAAGAATGTTTCTACTTTGCCAACCATCTACAACGCCAAAACAAAATTAAAAAATCATCAATGGGAAAATAGAAATCAAATGCAACA
Organism: Papaver bracteatum; assembly: GCA_023529315.1. Taxonomy (NCBI): domain Eukaryota; kingdom Viridiplantae; phylum Streptophyta; class Magnoliopsida; order Ranunculales; family Papaveraceae; genus Papaver; species Papaver bracteatum. Next base: position 388,409 of record JAJJWX010002530.1, read on the forward strand.
ATTAAGGCATTTGGGGGAGAAGCATAATTACTCGGTTTTCCATAATGAAGATGAGGATGAACAAATAAAGAATCTCATATTGGCTCATCCCGAGTTTATACAATTGGTGCGGTATTCCAATCAAGTACTTTTAATGGATTGCACGTACAAGACCAACAAGTATGAGATGCTAGTGTTGAACATTGTTGGACAAACTTCCACCAACTCTCCGTTTAGTGTCGCGTTTTGGTTCTTAGAAAATGAGCTTGAAGAGAGTTATGTGTGGGTACTACAACAAGTGAAGTTATTCTACGTGGAGGGATATACCCCAAAGGTGATTGTCACCAACAAGGAACAAGCATTGTTGAATGCAATAGAGAGGGTTTTCCCGGATGCTCATCACCATATTTGCACGTTCTACTTATGGAATAACATTGAGACTAAATGTAAGACCATCATTCGTCCAACAAAGAAAAGTGAAATGGAGAGAATAAATAAACTACCTGTTGATCAACAAAAGGAAGCCAAAGAGAAATTTAAGAAGGATGACGAGTTGGCGGAACTAAGATGGGCTAGTTTCCAAAAGGATTGGGAAGCCATGTCATATTCTCTCACCGTGGAAGATTATGAAGAACGATCTCGTATGTTATTGGCTAGTTTGAGAAGTTATCCAATTATAGTGCAATATTTGCTGGAAAATTGGTTGGATCCGCACAAAGAGAAGTTCGTAGCCGCATTCACTAACCAATATAGACACTTCGGCAACCAAGCTACAAGTACGGTGGAATCGTCTCACAACCGGTTGAAGAAGAAGCTTCATAGTGGTGATGGTGGATTTGTTACGGTATTCCAAGCCATGCACACCTATTTCCTCCGTGATCTCGATAGAGTTAGGGAGCATTTTGAAAAAAACCAAATAGTAGACACAAAAAATGGAAAAAAAATCCTTGGCTTCATAGTATTACTCATCAAGTGTCGCATCGTGCAATTTATTTGATCATGAAAGAAGTGACACAATTTGAGTTGGGTAACTTTGACGAAAGAGAGTGTGTTTGTCCTAACATGTCAAGTTTGGGCCTCCCATGTCGGCATGTCATATCCAATTACAATGACAAGGTTATTCTGATACAAGATGTTGATCCCTTTTGGCAACAATTATCATTCCATGAAACAATAGTGGATCAAGATTTCGGAGGAACATTTGGCGATACCGACATCGGAAAAGCGCTAGCCGCCAAATATGATACGTTAACCCGGGGGCAAAGGCGAATATGGTTTACTAACTTAAGTAACTTCGTATACCCTCAAAATAGGAACAATATGAATGAACCACCTAAGAGGAAGAGAAAGGGGAGGCCTTCTACGAAACAAAAGAGGAGCGTAGTAACGAAAACGGCAAGGGATTTTTTGGAAGAATCAAAGAAAAGAGATCCTTCGGGAATTGAGTTATTTCGAAAAGCCTATGAAGCGGAGGATGAGATGGAGGAGGGTGTTCAAGGTAGAAACAAACGAAGAAGAGTTCAAATGGAAAAAGTAGAACCAAGTTCAACAAGAAAAGTTGATTTCAAAGGAAAAGGTCCGGTCTTTCATTCCAAACAACTAGAAAAAAGCGAAGTTGTTAAAGGAAAAAGTTCCAAACAATGCGGAACAAAAGATGGGGGAGATAAAATAAAAGGTTCCAAAGCATGCGGAACAAAAGATGAGGAAGCTAGAGTAAACGGTTGCGAAGTTCCCTCCCGAGGAAAAACAAGAAAAAGACTTGGCGGTGGAGGCGGTGTTAAACAATTAGCAAGAAGTATAGGAAAAAGTCTGATGGTTGGAATATTTCCGTCAAGTGAAAGGAATGGGACGGTTCGTATTCCAAAAGCAACTTACAAACCACCCCCTAGAGATGATAATGGTCGATATTCACGTAATTTATATATTATTTATGAAAATTATCTTCTTTTTTTTTCCCGACTTTGTTCGTGACTATATTAAGGCCACGGATTAGGTAGATGGAGATGGGAATTTTGGTTACCACGTCTTCGTGGATCAACTTGAACCCTTTGAAGACGCGAAAGATTGGGGTTGTGAAGAAGTTGACTATGTAAGGCAAAAATATTTAATAGAACTACGTGGGAACCGAGATTATTACATACCAATGATGAGATGTGAAAAAGACGAGTCCGAGATGGTGTTAAACGAAAGGTTTGGGGCATGGGAAAAGCGGTTACACGGCAATAAATGTTTGACAAGTGAGTATTGGATGTCCATGCCTATAAACATCCAACTACTCGCCAATGCATTCAATTGCGTCATCCATTATATCTCAAATGCATTGAGTTTCACATTTGCACCAACAAGAGTACCCTTTGATGAAGAATCGGATAAAACAAGAAGAGTGGTGATGGGTTACATGCATGGAAACCATTTAGTCGGCCTCCAAATGAGTGAAGGATGCCCACTACCTCCATTATTCGATTGTAACGATATGTCCAAGTCTTGGTGTAATAGATTCGAGGAAAGTTTGGAATTTTGGAAGGCACTACAATTGTCGAGGAGTAATGTATCATTTTCATTAATGAACGATGATGAGGATAACTAAACGTTCACGAATAAAAGATTTTGTCTAGAAGTGATAATAGGGTCATATGTATCTTGTTGAATTGATTTGAAAATATTATATGTAATTTGAATGACTTACTAGGAATATGAATGAAGTATTTTGTTGCATTGATTTTCTATTTTTTCTTCATAAAAAATCAACAAAACTCAACCTAAATATTAGTTACGTCTAGGTTGTAGAGAACACCAACCCAACCGAAATCCTATAATCTTAGGAATTAATGGTATTTTCCTAGTTACGGATAGGATTAAGAGTGAATAAAACAAGCCGTACCTCTGGAAAACTGAATGAGACAGAATTACGGTTGGAACCAACCTAGACGTAACTCTGCCAGAATCCCAGAATCACTTGTTTGTCAGGGTTACGTCTAGGTTTTTCCTACCCAAAACCCGGCCGTAATTCTTCCTGAGTACCAAACCATGATTTTGTGTTTCACTTTAAACTAGCAACACAAATCCAATTTTTAGACTTATTCATTTATTCTAGCTAATACTAAGCCAAATTCGTGCATTCACTCAAACATAAAGATATGTATGCATTAGGTATTGGCAAAAAGAGTACACAGAAATATTTACGGTTGGGTAAATACTTCCAAAACCCCAGCCGTAAATGGAATTGGTTTGATATATTTGTTTTACGGTTTGTTTTTGGATCAGGCGAACCCAACCGTAAGTGAACATTCTCATGCATTTTTCTTCCTACAATGAAATAGAATTCATAAGAAACCAAAGGAAAATTCATTCTAATGTTGATAGTCTTCTACACCAAAGGAAACTTGTTCATAGCAAACCAAAGAAACAACCAAATGAAACTAAATAGTCTTCTACACCAAAGGAAACTATATTGATAGAGTTTTAGGAGAATGTCTACTCATTGGTTACGAGTATGACCACGACCTCTTTTTTTGCTTTTGTTACCACCTCGAATACGAGGACCGTCACGACCACCACGACCTTGACCCCGACCACGAGCATGCATATCCTCTTCATTAGTTTCAGAACTACTAGGTGATGGATGACGTTGAATAGTACCCACATCTCTACTCCTCTTCGTGCCCCTCTCTAAGCTCTCATAATCCTTGTTCGGATCAGGAAAATCTTTGATTTTTTGTTGTAAAACCTTTACTTGTGCACTTGTGAGGGCCTCACCTTTTTTAACGCATGGAGTCAATGTTTGTGCCAATTGAAGGCATTTCTTTTTCTATTTTACATATCAAAATGAAACAAACATATTAGTACAAAACAAATATAGCGTCATGAAACATATTAGTAGAAATATAAAAAAGGATCATACAAAAAATAACAACTTTACTTACCGTCTTGAAATATAACGCCTTCCAATCCATATCAAATACACTTTTCTTCTCGGCTTCACGCGTCTTCTTTTCTTGAGCCTTTTGGATATATACCGCCGCTTCCGGATCATTATTGATCACATGAGGATGACCAAAATGGTAATACCATTCCAAATAACCTTCTTCGGCTTTCTTTGTACCTAGAACAGGAATGAGCTCCTTCATATGGACTTGGTATTTTTCATTATTATGGTCTTTCCAAACATCAATACTTGGCTCTGGGTTGTAGTTGAGCACGACATTAGCACCTTTTACTGAAGAAGCATTAGGCAACAATTTGAATGATTCTTGAGCGACTTTTTCTTGCACATAACCATATTGGCGGAGAACTCGACGTGGATTGGCCATTACGTACCCATGAGGATGAAACAAAGGCCCGTTGTAGGATTCCAAACTTGAAAAAACACGATGATCAATCTCTTCTCCAAACTTATCTTTCTGTAGACCTATGTAAGGATCAAATATCACATCTTCAACAGTGAGAGCATCCATTTTCAACCTTAAAGCATCTATCTTCTCTTCTTTGTGCTTTACTTGGGTACCAGTGAATATGAACTTTCTTCCCGTAGGACCAGTATCTCCATCTTCCCAAGATGTAGGAGGTCTCATGCTCGGGAAGTGGTCATATACCCATGCCTAACAAATTATATATAAACATAAAAAATGAATATATATATATATATATATAACAAAAAAAGAAAAGATATATATAATAAAAAAAGAAAAGACAAATTACCTGAAAAAGACCAACATTCCCAGCAAGTTCAGTGGCTCCAACCCTCGAAGCTCTTCGAAAACTATCAAGTAAATAAGCAAGGGTGGCGGTGCCCCAAGCATACTTTGTGGTCTCCTTGATATCTTTATCTTTTAACCATTGTAGATAATGAGCATTAACTCGATTCCCTGAGTTATCAGGAAAGAATATAGTACCAAGGGCATGCAATAGGTATGCGTTGGCTGTATGACGAGCTCTTGTTTCATCTATCACCTCCTTACGTACTACTACAGCTTCATGTGTTCCTCCAAACATATCTTTCAGATTCTTCAACAGTATCTTTTTGACAGGTATAGATGGACCTTCTCTTGGTTGGTTTGGTTTATCTCCACCAGCCCACTTAAACTGTTTCTCCGTCTCAGCTGGCTCCCATCCAAGTGTGTCTTTGACAAGAGCATAAAGATCTGTCCAACTTATGTTGTTGTCAAAACCTTCGGAAACAGATATTCCTTCAATGTTTAAGTCCAAGATTTGTTTCACATCATCTGGCGTCATTGTCATCTCGCCAAATGGGAGATGAAATGTATCGTTTTCTGGCCAATATCGCTCTCTAAAGGCACTTGCAATAATATAATCAAACTCATGCTGATGGTATAGAATTCCACGACCTAACCCCGAATCCAATACAATATCACGAACAACTTCACATTCTTCACCTAACGGCCAATGAGAAGCCTTCTGATGTTTCAATTTCTTCACCGCAATTTCATGATCCTACAAAGAATGTATAAACAACAAATTTGTTAAATTTCAAAATTATACCAAATAAACAATATATAAAGTTGAACAAAATCATGCAAAATAAGAGAAAGTTTGAGATTATTACCCTTCTTTCGCAAACCTTAGCAGCCCATGAATATGGATAACTAAATAAGATCGCAGATTTATCGGGTGCTTCACCCCAAAGTCTACCATTCTTCTTCTTAGGCAAAAACATGTCTTTTCCACTAGGAATATGCTTGCCTTTAGGTGAAGGTTTCTTCTTCGGCTTCTTTTCCTACGCTTGAGGTTTAGGTGTAGCTTCAGGTGAAGCAACAACAACTTGTTTCCCTTTGCCTTCAACTTCTTTCCTTTTGCCTTCAACAACTTGATTTGGTGTATCCCTAATCACAAGTGTACCTTCCGATATCACCGGTAGTTCAAATTGATCCCCTTCAATTTCTAGGTCTTGGAAAATATTATCTTCCTCTTGAGGTGGTTCAAGACATCTTGAGCTACCTCCTTGAATCATATCCTTCTTCTTCTTAGCATCCTTGTGGATACCTCTATAATTTACCCCACAATGAACTTCATGGCGAGGAGGAGGAGTATCTTTTGGCGTTAAATCATTTCCTCTCTTCTTTTTAACAACTCTCCTACAAATTGCAAGAAATAGAACTTATAGAATTTGTTGAAAAAATTTAAGGTTTCAGGATAATTTACGTCTGAGTTATCCAAAATCGAACCTAGCCGTAAGACAAATTATGTCTGGATATAAAACTAAAACAATCCGTAAAGAATATTACGGTTGGAAAAAAAAGAAACTTTTCCTAGACATAACTAAACATCTTAAAACATCCAGAAACATTTACGGCTAGATTTATCATATATAGGAACAAACCGTAACCAATTACGGTTGGGAAATTAGTATACCTAGCCGTAATCCAACATGCAAAACCATATTTACGGTTTGCATTCAACTAAATCTAACCGTAAGTTCTTAAAAACTATAGTTACGGTTGGTAAATAAGTCCCTAACCTAGCCGTAACACTAGCAGAAACATAATAGAAACCCTAATTTTATTTCAATTTCATTCAATCTAACCTATTTTAAGCACAAAAACGAATAAGAAAAGATGGGTTTGTCGATTAATACCTTCCATACACCATGGGTTGTTCTTTAGGAGTTCCAAATTCTGAAAAATCAGTTGCTTCAATCGATGGTTGTTGAGGATGAAGTTGTTGGTCAGGGGGTTGATTGAGATGTTGATTACCATCACTGCAATCAGTTTGCTTCTTCCTCATCTTTCATAGAGATTTCAATCCTAAGCGGTTCAATTTTTCGGATCGCCGATTAATCGAAAACGATGAAATGAATTGAAATGAAAATCAAAATTTACCGTGATGAAGAAGGAAGAGAAAGAGAAGAAGAAGAAGAGCAGGAGTCAAAATGGTTGAAAGTGAGTGAAATTAGGTTTTTATTCTTTTAGTTTTAATTGAAGGGTAATTTGGACAATTGCTATTGAATCAAAAGTACCCCATAACCAGATTTTTGGTCACTAAATATACAAGTGAAGCCCCTCTAATAGAAGGTGACGCCCCAATAATAGCCTTCTAGAAAAAGCATAGGTTGTCCCGGAGTAAATACTGGTAGTAGGCCTCTATAGCTGACAACATGCACGTAGTATATTCAGAAATGTTTAACGCACCGCGGCTGTGCACCGAGGTGTGTCCCGCGGAGAGAGAATGTGAGACAAATAATAAAATGAGGCCCCCACCAATGGCCCCCATCCCTGCTAATCACCGCTCATTTCCCTCACAGCCGTTCGATTTCTCTCTAGGTGCACAGCCACGGTGCGTGTATCATTTCTCTAGTATATTCAGAGTCCTAGGGGGAAAAGTGGATGTGTGATTACTATTAGTTCCTATTTGATGAAAACTTGGCTTTCACCTGTCGGTGAAAAGGCACAAAAGCCCACTTAGATATAGACAGATCGAATAAATATTTTCTTAAAGTTGAAACACGGGAAAGTGCTCTCCCATCTTTGATCAGTAATCACCCGTGATACCCTTGAACACACTTTAACAAGTATGAAAATCACGACCTCTTGGAAATGAAACCTTCTTTTCTAAGAGGAGACTTGATAGTTTGTGACACCGTACGAGAGTCGGAGACGCAACAAGTCTGCAAAATGTGTTAGCTCACCAACAATGAACCTGTCAATCTCTACGTACCGGTCAATGGGACTTTGAGGAACTCTTTTGGTACAAGAAAAAACTGAGACGAAAGAAATGATGAGTAAAAACAAAAACAAAAAAAAAGAATGGAACGAACATTTTGATGGCAATCTCATCACGATTGATAAAGGGGATACCACTATTGGCGGGGTGATACCAATTGAGCGATCCAACGGTTAGGATCAATTTATATTTATTTGTCCTATATGAAATGATATCACCCCCAGTTAATACCGGTATCCCCTTTATAAATCGTGCAATCTCATATTCTTAATTCCTAACAAGCATGATGTGTAAGAAGAACATATTGTCCGTTTTAATTCATTTACTCTTTATTTTTTTGTCCTCAAATTTTGGAATGTGTTTTCATCGGACTGCGTGTGTTGCATTTCTCGAGGTTTTGTCGTGTATCTGCATTGGGTAGTTGACACGTTAATACAACCAACACCGTTCATTATCTGGACTTGGGTACACACAAAGTTGGAGTCTGGCTGGACCTCATTTGTTAAAGAGACAGCCAATTATGAGCCGTTTAAGTCACAATCTTACTATGTACAACAGAGCTTTTGGATTTTTACCAAGGCAACTTGTATGAAAATCCGTTCTTCTGTCGTAGCCCAAAATATCTATTTAGGTATTATGCCATCATTTGTGAGATCCTGGCTGTCCCGGGACAACTCGTTTGTGTGTGAGGCCTATTCCTATGCACATGCCAAAAAAATGGCATGTCAAACCATCTGTGTTATTATGGGGAAACCAATAAGCGACTGAGTTGCTATCGAGCGATATTCACAATATTGCTGGCGTTAAAGACTTTAGCCCTACCGATATTGTTAAAATCGCTTGCTTTAAATAATAACGCTGGCGATACAATGTTATCGCCCACTAGTTATTTTGCAACGGCTATTTTCCCGTATGGTTCCTATATATACGCCATTTTACCTCTTTAGATAACTCACGCCTGCTTCTACAGATATTTCACCTATATTCTCAATTTAAGTTTCATTAATCATCTCAATGTCGAGATCCAACGAAGAAAGGGATATTATTATGAATCGGTTCAGGTTACAACAAGAAAGGTATCGTATGAGGCTGCAACAAATTGACGAAGAGGAAGCTGAAGATAATACACTAATCGAAATTTTGATGCTTGTACATACGGGTCAAATACCAAGAGTTTCAGAGCCCAAAGAAGTATTATCAAGAAGATATACGTATCTAGGGAGGGAATTTTACCATCAAAAGCTCATGCACGATTATTTTCTTCCCAATTGTGTGTACTCTGATCGAGATTTTCAAGGTCGATTCTGCATGCCTCGTCATCTGGTGCAAAAGATTATTGAAGAGCTTTGTCGAGTGAAACCTTAATTCAATTATCAGTTTGATGCACTGAATATTAGAGGTCATAGTCCTAAACAAAAAGTTACTTCGGCTTTAAGGATTCTAGGTTATGGCACTCTAGCGGATGTGAATGATGAGTACCCTCGTATGGGTAAAACAACTTCTTACACTTACCTTTCATGTTCTGTGAAGTAATGATTAATCATTTTGGTCCAACATATTTATGAAAACCAACCGACGAAGATGTTAGACAAATATTAAGGGAGAATGAGGAAAGGGGATTCCCAGGAATGCTAGCAAGTCTCGATTGTATACATTGGGTATGGCATGGATGCCCTGTTTATTGGGCTGGTTAATATAAAGGTCATTATCCAAAGCCAAATGTTATACTTGAAGCTGCTGCTTCTTATGATTGTTGGATATGGCACGCTTTTTTTGGTCTTCCGGGTTCACAAAATGATATTAATGTTTTGCACAAGTCGCCTCTGTTTGAAGATTTGAAGTATGGAATTTCTCCATCTGTCCATTTCATGATCAACGGCCATCAATGCACTTATGGATATTATCTTGCGGATGGTATCTACCCAAAATGGTCCACCTTGGTTCAATGCTACCGTCAGCCTCCTGCTGGTGTATTGGGCCGTTCATACCGATATTTTAACGATGCCCAAATGGCACTGAGGAAGGATGTGGAATGCGCTTTTGGAATTTTGAAGAGGAAGTTCGCTATCATTTGTGGCCCATATCGTGGGTTGAGTCCTCGTGAAATGCATAAGACTATGCTCACTTGCATAATTCTTCATAACATGGTAATTCAGGAAACCCGACGTGATTCAGATTGGATTAACTATGATGATGAAGATTTGAGGTCGGAGATTCGACCAGAAAGAGGCTTCCCTACAAGGAATTATGCTCAAATGACTAACTACATTCAGAACCGTAATTTATATGACCAGTTAAGAGATGATCTGAGGTTGAATCTTTGGGCAGAGCATGGAAGATGATTTTATGTATTTTTCTTAATGTTTTAACTTAAGTTTAAGTTCTGTTATTTATTTTTGATGGAATGTTATTTCATCAAACTCATCAAATCTGTACGAACTGTTTACCATGTTATTTTTAATGGAATGTTATTTCATCAAACTTCAACATTTCATTTCAAACTAATATTAATTGGAATGCATAGAGGAATTATTTCATCAAATTCATCATCAGTTCCATCATCATCATCTTCTTCATCACGGTTGTTGGTAAATCTAGCTTGCTTTTCAATCTGTGCTTGAATCCTGTCAAATTCGATTTGCCATAGATGTTTTTGATTGGCGTTCATAATTGAGGTGTTAGCTTGAAGAATGTTATGCTTGTCATGGTCAAACCCAATTTTTTCTTGAGAAAGACGATTTTTCTTACTCTCCAGGTTTTGAAATTTCCTTTCAATGGATCTTTGCTTTTCGACGGTCTTTTGATGTTCCATAAACTCCTCCATGTTAAATCCTCCGGAACTTCCTCCTTCTTGAGCTAATTTTCTATCCAGTTTTGCTCGATTCCTCCAAGGAAGTTTTCCCTTATTATTACCATCAACATAGTTATTGAAAACTACGTTGGAATTTGAGCTTGTAGGGGTATCTGGTGAAGAATTTAATGGACCTGGTGAAAATGGTGAAGAATTTGGTGTTGAGGGAGAAGAATTTTATGGACATGAAAAGGGTGACTTTTTAGGTACTATTTGATTATTTGCTAAGTAATATGGATTATATTTGTTCAAACCCTTCAAAATATGATAGCAACTTTCGAAAGCGAACTGTTTACCATGTTTTCGTTGCCAATCTGTACGAACATCTCTTTCAAAATCAACATCACTCTGACCACTGTCCTTGACTTTTCTCTTGGCTTGGATTATCAATGTAACATAAGTGGCTACTTCCCAGTTGATTACAATGAAGTGTTCTGACAATCCTTTTGCATCACGACTATTGATGTACATGGTTTGTTCTTCATATTTTTGAAATATATTATCCCACATGGTGTTACCATGTTGTTGTGCACCACCGATACAATCTTGGGTAAAAAAAACATAATTACGACAAATACATTCATCTTCTATCATGCTGTATTTTTCACCACGGACTCGGTTATTCTTACCTTTGCCTTGAGTGCTTGAGAATCCATTTTACAAGAAAATGTATAATTGTAGAGGAGGTGTGATAGTTTTAGATTTGAAAAAGATTGAGAGATTAAGAAATTCTAGAGAATTTTAGAATTTCTGGTGTGAGTTGATATGAGTTTGAAATTATGTATTTATAGAGGGGAAAAATTGTAGCCGTTGGATATGGGACTGATAAGTGTTGATCTTACTAGCGAGCGATAGTTTGACTGTCGCTGTCGATTTAATGACCATCGAGCGATATATTGACCATCGAGCGACCGAAACTCTATCGCTCGCTGGAAACTCTGTCGTGTATGCCTATATGCCAGAAAAAACATATTGGCATATGAGTTTGGCAGTTTGGCATACCCATAGTGGGTGCATATATGCCAAATATCATGTTATGGCATGTGCATAGGAATAGGCCTGAGAACTGAATCCACCTGCCTCATATATTCCATCTGTTCCAGTTTAGATAAAGATTTTAAGTTTTTAATAAGTCTGGTATCACATTAAGGTTTTCCTATTTTTCTCAATAATTTCCTGAATTATTCGTTCGGAGTCCTTTATGGGACATCTCTTAAGCTCTTAGACAATATGTCCAACAATTATTGGTCAATTTTATGTTTTAGTCAAGGTGCAAACTTTTTTTTATTACTCCCTTCCTAAATCTTAACGGTGACGGCTCTTTTCTAATTTTTCAAGGTCATAATCTTCACGCCACTATGAGAATGACCGACCACCTCAGTCTTTAAGTGTATCAATATTGAGCGATCAAGAATATATTGCTTGATTCAAACTCTACCGTCGGTGGTCGAATTTCAATCGCCAACTGTTAGTTCCTAGATACTTCTAAAATATATATTTTTCTATTTTATTCTTTCATGCTTTCTTTACAATTCTTGCTCCAAAATCTACTAGTTAAATCCATTTATCTCAAAAATAAAATAAAATTGAAATGGGTAAATTATTAAAAAGAAACGGAAAAGACACAGATGTAAGCACCACCCCAATGAATGGATTAACCTTGACTCAGAATGAACAACAAGAGTTCAACATCCCTAAACAACAAGCTGATACGAATGTATTCTTTATGCATATCTTTCCATCCAGAGTGAATTAATTCGACCGAACTAAGAGGTGGGTGTCTGAGTTGAGAGACTATTTGATTTCTTTCTCCTGTTGTTAAAGAAAAAGTCTGACTATATTCTTGGTGGCATATTTATTTTACAAAACCTAAAAACAATAGGATCCAAATCGTTATATTTACAGCAAAACGCTGGTGGAAGACTATAAATACGTTCTATTTCAAGGATTTTCAAATGCAGTAAGTTTTTATTTATCTAATTCTTTTGAATTTAAAATTTTGTTTTCATTGATTTTCGGTATATGCACTTATATATATTGCTTCAAAAAAAATGCCCTTATATAATATGCAAGCTTTAGATTATGATTTTTTTTTAAAAATATGAACATGTTGTTTATAAAATTTAAATCATTAGACATGTACTTGGTTATATATGACCAAGTGAAGTGGAAGTCACTGAAAATACGACAAGAGTGACATATATTATTCAATGGTGATGAAAAAGGAAACCCACATCACACAAAAATAAGATCCCATGGATTAAGGGTGTCCAGATTAAACAATATATTAAATTGTTATTATGACAAAATAAAAGTGAATAGAGAGGCGAATCAGCAATGTTTGTTCACTGAGCATTTTGGTGAGTACTACTAGATCAATGTAGCTCAGCGATATTACTTGTTTTTCTCGAATCCTAAATTTTTTTTAGAGTGAGCACTAACATCAAACTGGGGATTATGCGATTCTAATTAAACAAGACATAAGTCTCAGTGCACTCTCGGACTCCAAGCCTGAATCGTTTTTGGAGAGTTTTGGAGGTAAAAAAACACAATTAAGTTTCATCATTTATTTGTATTTATTTTGGTTTTTAGAATGGTAATGCATTGACAATTGTTTTTTTATCATTTTCAGTGTTGGTGGTATATTTACTTCCATGTTGATGAATCATCGATTCACAACGCAATTGATATTTTTCCAGTCATATAGAAGTACCACAGATATAATTGAGTACCAGATCAGGTTGATGATCATAACTTTTCCAGAGAATTCAACAACTGTCTAGAATAAGCCATAACATTGTTGTCATGCCGTATGCGAACATTGATGAGTACCATAATATAGAAGCCCAGAGGTTGTTAGAGGTAAGCTAAACATAATTGTATTATTCGATCTTATTTATGATAAAAGGTTTTTGATACTTCAGTGAAACACTTTATTCATCCACAAAGTAGAAAACTAATAGCCATCAACCCCCATCCAAATGGGAGATTTTTTCGTGAAGATTGATTAGATTTGATAAGAAAAGAACAACCTTGGAAAGAAGATGAACAGTTAATTAGGGTGCTTAGAGATGAATCTGAGTACCTTGATTGGTTTAATAAGATTTTCAAGTGTAACATCTCTATGCAACCGCAAAATTTAGATGGGATAATTTTCCAGCTTTAGGTAGGAGTCACTTGCTGATCATTATGTTCCTTCTCAACTTTCACCACCAACGCCTTTTAATAGTCAAAGAGCTTCATATTAGTTGTGCTAGAATTTTCTTGGGATGGACATGCTATATTTCCAAACGAATACATTATTATGGTTTCAATTACTTCTCAAGGTCTCAATCGGACTAATTCATATTGGAGGATACATGCTACACATGAAGAATACCAAGAAAGGTTGAACGACTTCGAATATTATATGCACAAATTACAGTTACTTCGGTTGCATGAACCAAATGAGGGCTAACCTGATGTATGACCTATCTACTCTAGTTTGTTTTACTTATAGTGGTGGTCTTGGTGGTACAGGTTCTGCTTTTGATGGTGGTGTTGGTTATAGGTTTGGTGATGACAATAATATTAATGCAGCTTCTTCTTTGGTGGAGGTGGAGGTTGGTTCTACTCCTGGAAGTCATAGAAGTGTGAAAATTCATGGGAGTCAAAGAAGTCATCATTATGCTCCAAATATTGTTCAAAAGATCCGGTGATGAAGAAGGCTTTAACATTAAAGTATTTCATCTAGAAACTCCTGGTGGTTGCTTTGAAATTGAAGCGGCTGAGATACAAAATCCTGGTGGTGGCTTGAACATTGAAGCATCTAGGCAATGTACTCTTTATACCATGATTGCCTCAAATACATTATATTTTCCACCATTTAAAGCTCACCCATTTCAAGATTGCTATCGTTTTCCCCTCAACGTGAATGATCCATGCATAATTACATTTTTAGGTTTTGGAGAAAAGTCTCTTGATTCTACTCAACCACCATCTCATATTCAACCTGATGAGTTAGATGATATGTTGAATACCAGTCTTGATCATAAAACCTGGCCGGATAGATCTTTAATGGTCAGAGAAATTACAGAAATCAATAATTTATATATATAATTTAATTTTAAGCGTCTGATGCTATTTTTCTTCTTTTTATTAATGAATATCATATTATAATTAATGGTCAAATACAAACATGTTTTGAATTTCAATGCACTGCACCTAATCAACATTGATCCAGACATGAATCTTAAGCACTTTCCTGGAATGCTAGGTAGCCTAGATTGCATGCGTTGGGTGTGGCATGGATGTCCTTATTCTTTGCAAGGGAAATATAAGGGACACTATTCAAAACCAATTGTTGTTATGAAAGTGGTGGCTTCTTATGATTGATGTATATGTCATGCTTTATTTGGACTTTCGGGTTCAAATAACGACATCAATATTTTGCACAAATCGTCTTTGTTTGAAGAACTGGAGTATGGAAATGCTCCAATTGCAAATTTCACTGTCAACGACAATAGCTATAAGATGGGTTATTTTCTGACAAACGGAATTTATCAAGAGTGGTCAAATTTATTTCAAGCTTATAATGATTTAACCGAAGCCGATGAGCACCGTGCTAGAAGAAATTTCAATGGAAAGCAGATGGCATGTAGGAAGGATGTTGAACGAGCATCCATAATCTTGAAGAGGAAGTTCCATATAATTTATGGACCATATTATTCTCTTAAACCAATAGAAATGAATAGGATTATGCTCACCTGCGTCATTTTTCTCAACCCCTTCATGGTGTGTCCGCAAGAAAGTATAGGATGGTAGAAGAGAGAATTCAAAATAGAGTTTACATTTAAGACTAGAGGAGGATCTCACTGCGCATCATTGGACGGAATTCTAAAGGAGAAATCCTCACAGTATTTAGTTTGGTTTTATTTTATGGTTTGTGTAATTTAGATTAAACAAATTTTGAAATTGAAACTAAAGATAATATGGAAAGTAAAACAAAAGATTAAACTGAAATCAAAGTTAAAGATTATATTCATAATTTTAAACTCAAACTAAACAAGTGTAATGGCGTTACTTTCATCTTCATATTCATCTAAGTGATCTCCATCAGATTCAGTATCAACTGTTGTTGGCTGTTGGCGTGCCTTTTGTGCTTGACCTTCATGAAATTCATCTTACCAAAATCGTAATTGTGCAACATTCATTCTTAACGTGTCCATTCCCATGATTTCTCTCATATGCTCATTGAACAAATTATGTTCCACCGCCCTGCGACCTTTCCTCGTTTCTGAAACCATTTTTGTATGCTCTACTATTTATCAATATCATTTTTTTTTCTGAAAAAATAATCTTGAAGGCTATATTCTAAATTTAAGGATTATTCGGCATCTTGGGAAGCTTTTCTGATTCTTTTTGGTTTTGTGCCACCCACTTCATCAGGTCTTTTTGAATTTCCATTAACCTAAAGATTAAAATTACCATGTGGGAAACCTCCAGTGTTGGGATTATTGTTTAAGTTTGGTTCCAGTAAAGAATAAGGAGACCTAGGTTGTTGAGAAATATTTGTGGTCTCGTTAGGTGATTCCTTTGGTACTTGATATCCTTTCAACAGATCGGGGTTATATCGGTTCAGCTTTTTTAGGATGTGAAAATTAATATGCTTCGTGCTTGAAACCTGAAGAGTTTCTTCTTTGTAATTCCTCTCGAGTTCTTTTATACTGTAATTAAAATATTATTTAAATTAGTTATTATAACAAAGATAAAATGTTTTAAAAATTGATTCCACCATTTGAAATACGACTTACCAAATCGACTTCAGTTTAGTCGCTCTTTATTTGACGAGCCATTTGCATTATCACAACAACCCACAAGTTGACATCTTTGTTGATTGCATTAAATGACTCGACAACCCCAAAGCATCACGTTTTTGTAAATTCTCAGTTTCTTGATAAAACTGTACAAAAAATTCCCCAAAAGAGTATTATGATATTTTTGAACACCATTGACAGAATCACGAGTAAATGTTACATAACCTCTGCAAATAACCTTATCTTCATCAATACCATACTTCAGACCCTAAGTTTCCTCCTGATAAACATTTTCTGTTAAAGCATTTTGGTTTTGTGACGAACTGGCCATTTTTTAAAAACTTTCTTTTTCAAATTTTTTTTTACTGATTTAGAGATTAAGAGTTAAAAATATAAGAATTTTTGGAGTTAGAAGGTTGTTTGTACCCTAATATTTTACACCAAAAAATGGGCTTACTTAGGCCTAAAATGCTTCTCTTTAGCTAAGTATGGTTCATTGGGCCTAAGCATTATCCCTTTATTATCCAATTATGGCTAACTGGGCCTCACAAGCACTATACATAGAATTCCATGTGAAAATATCCATATCAAGGCAAGATGGAGCCACATCACCATTGCCACATCAACAATGTCGACCAATCAGAGGATGCCATATAAGCAGTAAAGTCAGTAGTGAGGCGGTCGATGACGTCAGCATAACGTCAGCAGAAACTGACAACATCAGCATATTCCGTTGAAGAAGAGAATATTCTGTTACAGTTAACGCCGTTAGAATATGGCAAGAATATTCCTTTACTGCCAGAATATGCCAAGAATATTCCGTTTCTGTTAACGCCGTCAGAAGATTCCTAACGCCGTCAACATATTTCGTCACCTGCATCAGCATGATGTCATCATCGTCAGCAGTTGCCTGACGGCTTGACCGAGTTTCGTCCGGCAGCAGCGAAAGTGTTCTTGTGTTTCGTGGAGTAACTTATATTCGTAGCCCCTTTATGTTTATGCCCCGCTTATGTTCAACTGAAGGATGTTTGCACCCCGATGAGCCAACTCAACCAGCTGAGTCGTTAGCTGAGCCAAGCCAATGGCTCGCTATATTTTTCAGCCCAATGCTATTAACCTTACGGATTTATACGCCCCACTGTGGGCTTAAGAAAACTACTCTTCTTGGGCTTGGCATTTTACACTATTTTCTTGGCTTGATCTCTTACACCCATATTTGCTTAGCTAGTTCCATAACCTAGAGGAATATTCCGGAAGGTTCCAAAATATGTTCTGGAATATGCCAGGAAGCATGCATGTAAAATTAATTCAATTTATATTGAGGAGGCATGCAGGGAAAATGAATGCAATTTATGCCAGGAGGCATGCAGGGAAAGTTAATACAATTTATGTTGACCTCGAAATTAGAGTAAGACCAAAATTTGCAATATATATATATATAGATGGGTTTACAACCCTAAAAAGGTAAGCAATCTTCTCTATACAAAACACCTGTGAAAACTCTAGCTAACTGAAGAATCAGAGGGTGTTTTGCAGGCATCCCCCAACACTGATCACGTGAAGCGAAAGGCAGCGTTTCGATCATCAATTCAACCACTATCAGATTTGTGTTTGAGGTAGAAATATTTTACCATCCAAACAAAGGTATGCTTTTGGAATTCAAATTGGTTGAATTTATAGGGAATACAATTATGACCATTGGATGAACGTAGTCGTTACCAGCTGGAAGAGGATCGATCGGTTCAGTCAGAGACGATCGTCGTCTCTATTATAGTCGAGGCTCATCCTTGTTTGCACTGATCATCTCCAATTGACCCATTGGTATTATGTTAAGACTGTCGGTTCAATTTGAGACGGGATGTGCATACTCTTATATTTGAGCCTTTTTCCATCCATTTCCTTGGTTTGGCAGTCCTCCGTGGCATGAAAATGGACAAATCCACTCATTTACCCATCCCACTGGATTTGTCCTTACGTAACTAATTGCAAGCATCATGTCGCTTTCCATGTCTTTTTGTGTTGACCTCACCATCATTATATTATTTTTCTTTAAAGCATGAGAAATAGAAGAAACTGTCCTAAATTGTTATTACACGTGGGTATCTTGTATCCACAAAGTCATTTGACAGAACTTGGTTTAGAAAATGTGGGATTGCCTGATCCCATATTGTTGTTGACAAGTTTCTTTCTTGGCTTCAGTCTGTTGCATAGTTTTCTAAACCATTTGATGCTTGATTCCCTTCCCTGTAGCTGTGTTGTATATCGCAATGACAAATTTGTCGCGTTCTCTGTTTTATTTCGGTAATGATTCCTTCGATATACCACAAAGCTTCATCCTCCGTTTTTATGAAGCGCATCAGATTTTTCGAATCCATCTCATTGATAACTTTTACCATTCTCTCTCCGTTGTCGTCTTTGTTTCTAGTAGAGTTTCCCACATTTCAACTATCAGCGGGGTAGTTTTTTTCATCACGGGTAACTCAAACTTCAACTATGTTGTTTTCATTTTTAAAAATGTGTCTCCCATAACAAGCACCAAATCTTGCATAGAACAACTCTACCAATTCCTCCAAGATTTAAACCATTGGAAGCACCATCAGTTTTCAACATATAGAATCCATTTTTTGGAAGTTCAAATCGTCACTGCCAGGCTTATTTGACATTTTTCATGTTGCACCATCATGAATGCTCATGACAAGATACATATGATTTTTTTTTTCGGAAAAGAGGCAGCCTCATATATATTGATAATACTCCGATTCAATATCATGATCGATTATAAGATTAACCAGAAGGTTTCCAACAGTTACAGAAGTTTTGAGCAGACAACAAACACATTCAAGTCACTTAACATCATTGTTACAACAAGACTTAGTCCACAAAGAAATCTTACCCATCCCATACAGATTTCTAACTAATAGAACAAGTTCAAATGTCCTAGTTTGAATTAGAAGTGATACACTCAAACTATATAACAAAACAATAAATGTCTTAGGATCCAAAGATCCAACCATTTCTCAAGGGTTTTTTCTAAATAATAGGAAAACAAATGACATAGATATAACAGGATCCATAGATCCAACCTTTGGTCAAGAGTTTTATCAAAGTAACAGTAACAAGGGTAACCTGAATCGGCCATCATGAAACGGTATCTGCCTGAATCGGTGCGGGTCTTCGTTGGAATCGGTCTTGTGAAACTGTTTGTTGCTAGTGTCTTTGGAGTCATTGTTGATGTTGCTGGTGTCTTCAGTAAACTGGTTGCTGCTAGTGCTCTAGTCTTCATGGTGATGATGTTGTTCAAGTTCCAAACCAGGTGAAAAACTCAAAAGAAACCGATAATATTAAATACCCAAATTCAAATCTAAAAATGGAACCCTAGATTTGAAATCTAGACTATTACTTCTATCGAGAAAAGAGAAAAATAAATCTAATCCTAAATTTGAAGTCAGTAAAGAAAAGAGGGAAAAAAAAAACTGAATCTAAAAACAAAATTATACGAAAAGAACAAACAAATTAGCTTGTAGAAAAGACATTAGTGATTTAGAGGTGAAGGTCGTTCAGAATTGCTCCCATGGGAGCAAATCTGAGCCGAAGGCAAAACTTTCGGAGAATGCTACACTTCCCCCACTCCCTCTTTTTTTTTTTTTTTCTCATGAAGAGATGAAGGAGAGAGGAATGTAAAGAGCTGGATTGCACAGACGCAGACGCGGGCATGACACGACACGACGCGGACACTACAAAATTCTCAAAAAATTAGGACGCGGACACATATATACATATTTTATTTATATATACAATCATGTATTTACACAACAAAGTTAAGTGTTTCGATCCTAAAAATTAGAAAATGATGCTACATGTGTATGAATTTCAAAAGAAAAAAAGAGATCGTTTGTTTATACACACCGAAGGTCAAGCAATCAATTATTGTTAGACACATGGCACAATCAAAATGCATTCTGAAAACAACACATGCCCAACAAACAGTATACGTGATGTCATTTCCAATTTTTTTTTTTTTTAATAAAGACCTAAATGATTGATATAAATGTTCGTCTTTTTTCATTTAGTTAATAATAGTAAAAATAATGAAAGAAATTTAAATGGAAATGGAAAAAAAAGGCTTTAAATCCGAGTCATCAGTGCGTCCAAACAAGACGCGTGAATTGGTGCGTCGAACACGCGTCGTGTCAGCGTCAAACGCGCATCGGATGCGGCATAAAAAATGGAGCGTACATGCAACCCATGTAAAGAGCAATAGTACAATTAAAATTAATTTAATGAATGTGGCAGGTGTTATTATTCCGTTTCTTTACGCGTGTGGAGTGATGAAGCAGCCTAGTAGAATGGATCCAATTGATTTCCTAAATTTTGTGGTGACTAATTTAAATCTTTGGGACTAGGAATGCACAAAAAACCAAGGCCAATGAGACATACAGTGTAATTTTTGGAACTAGAGTAAGTGCATCTTCCCCGTATAAGCTCCTAGGGCAATAGAATAGTACTGGATTTTGGCCATATAGCATACTATTGATTTTGTGAACATTCTGCTGTTTTTAGCCCACCTAGATTTTGACTCCTACTCAAATGGTATTTGGTAGAGACTCGATTTTTTTTTTTTTTTTTTTTTTGAGACTCGATTTGTAAACGGCTCCACTCATTTATACCATCATCGTGTTGGCTCGTCAAAAATTAGACTTTCAGTTTTGCCATGTTTTTAAAATTACCTGTTCGTTTCTAAACGGGGACAAAACTAGGATGCACCTTCCAATTTGGCATGTGTTTAAAAACCAAGCCCCCATTTTCAAAGATCATTTTCCCTTCCCTGCACACGACTCACCGACCGTTCCCTACCTTGCGTATAGTAAGAACAGCCCTCGGAAAAGACCTGGATATTTGTTCTTGACTTTGAATATTTGTTTGAGAATAAAGTGGGTGACCCGTGACTGAATCTCTTTTTAAGGTGAAGACAACTTATATTTGGCGACTTTAAAATCTTAACTGGAATCTAATTAAAATGGATTCTATTGAAAATAAATAAGTTGGCAACTAGTCAGCTAATCGTCATCCATCTTATCCCTGATTATAGGACTTGATGAACCTTTTCAATTTGGACTTGTCATGCACTCATGCTGCATGTACTCTTCGTCACAACATCCTTTTGAAATTTTGAATCTATAGAAACGCTATACACCCCTATTTTCTATTTACGCAAGTCAATCAACAAGTCCCAAATCTTCTTGCACAAAGGCGAGCAGTAAAACCGTAAAAATGGATAATTTTTTTTTTTTTAATGATGAACGACCAGCATATTGAAATATTGAGAGGGATACAACATAAAGTTTAGGGATAATTAGTGTTTAGTACTCATGTTTTGACCAACACTAGGCTTTAGTCTAACATTTGTCCAACGTTAGGGCTATTTATCCAACGTTAGGCTTGGTACCTGGACTAGACGTTGACACGCGTTGACTAGGTTAAGTATTAACTTCTGTTTAATAATTATTAAAAAAATTCAAAACAAAAATTAAAATTAAAAATTAAAAAAATTAAAACACAAATTTAATATCATAACCTTCTTCTTCCCCACCACCATACCCATATCCGTGACTACCATCACAACTCCTTCGATCCAATCAATTCAGAAGCACCAAAATTTCTCCAATTCATAACCCACAAAATCTGATAACAATTAAAATAGCAATCAAACCCAATGGGAGTGATGTCTTCTAAAAATTTGATACCCCAAATCCATGAGATCTCTTATACTACCTGACTCCTCCTCGGCTTCAATATCTTGTTCCAACCTTCTACAGATTCACACCCACGTTCTTAGTAATCTTCTTCTCGATTCCGACCACCATTTGATTCATCCTATTCTATATCACCTAACATCAACAACTAGTACCATCTTCCTCCAACTAATACCCAATTCCCTGATGATTTTTGACACAAAATCCCTGATTTTCCCCAATTTTTTCCCTAATTCAGAAGAACCTTAAATTCGTATCATCTTTTTCTATCAACTGATGAAAGTCACAACACAAAATTTTAGACAAATCAGATACGATTTCATCAATTGCAGTACCCATATACAAATCTATGTTTCAATTTCAGTTTCCACTCAAATTCAAACACCCACATCTCCAAATCACATCTCTTTCATAAAACCGATTAACAGATTCATGTTCTTCGCCGAAGGTTCCTAAATAAAACCCATCAACAGATTCATCCAAGTAAATATTTGAGAATCAACAACGGAGATTTTTAGATCGAAAGAGGACGAAAATGATTAAGTGATGATTCATAGTAGAGATGTTGATTCAAGAAAATGATTCAGACTCAAAAGGAACGGTAAATCAGATAGTCCAATTTAGGGTTTCTCGAATTAATCAAATCATATGAAATTGTTGATGAAATTAGGAAGTCATAATTTAGGGGTCCTTGTTATAATTGAAGTGTTTCCAGAAATTGGAGATGGGTGTTGAATCAATTAAACGAATTAGCTTGAAAGTATAGCTGGGATTGATTCTAAAGTGTTGAAATGGTGTTTCAGTAGAATTTAGGGTTTGTTCTTGAGAACCTTGGATGATTACAGGCAAGGGGATGATTTTGGTAATATCAAGGAAGAGAAGATGGGTTGGTAAAAAAATAAACAAACAAATAGAGGAAATCAGATTGTCACTGTGTTGGTGATTGCACTGGTAGTTCCGGAGAGATGGATGGAGACAGGGAAAGTGGTGATGGTGAAGGTTTGGACCGGAGAAGGAAGAGAATAAGAAAAATTATTTTCGTTATTAACTCTGAGATTATTGTAAATATTAAAAAAAGTGTAGGGTATAATAGTAAATTTTTTAATAATAATAATTTTTAATAATTACTCAACGGAAGTTAAGCCTTAACCTAGTCAATGCGGGTCAACGTCCAGTCCAGTTACCAAGCCCTAACGTTGGACAAATGTTAGACCAAAGCCTAGTGTTGGTCAAAACATGAGTACCAAACACCAATTATCCCTAAAGTTGAACTCAAGGTCCGGCCAAGAGCCAACATTTTTGAAAAGCCTAGCTTTCTTAGCAATCCTATCAGCTACAAATTTTTTGCTCCTCTTTATATAAGAGCATTTTCAAGAATTAAAACAACGAGAAAGTATGAGTTTACAGTCATTTTAGATACTACCGTTAAACCAACTAACCTGGTTAACATTTTTTTTTTTTTTTTGATAAAGATTGGTTAACATTTGTATTCTGGTTAATATTTGTATTTATTGAATTAATTATGTTTGTTGCATTGCTAATGAATCTCACTGAACTTGCTTGGAGATTTCTTGCTTGGGTTTATATTGTTTCAAGTACAACTAAGCGTTCTCCTTGCTATGCATCTCTATAGGATGCATAGCCGGTCCTGTGTTTAGAAGGGCCCGATGCGAATTTTTTTCGTAGAGCCTTTTATAGTGTCGAATATTTTATAATAATTGTAAAAAAGAAAAGGTCAATGTTTTTTTCATAGCCGAATTCGCTAGAATTTTTTTTACACTTAACTGGTTTATTAACACGTATTTAAAAATAAAATAAAAAATAAATTGAAACCTTTTATTTGTTTATATACACCTGCAGGAATAAGAATACACAAGAAAAACTCAATGATATCGCCGCATATATTATATCTAAGGTCTTGGGAGGTAATAATAATACCATAAATACAAAACGCGTCTAAAATAAAAAACAATGAAGAGACTAGCTCGGTGGATGATGCATTAACCAACACTACCGGATTATTATTAGGTTTAGTTTAGGAGTTCTAATCTCTTTGAAGATAAAGAAGATTTTTTTTTTGTGTGAAAATAAACAGTTTTAGGGAGGAAAGGCCCTTGACAGAACTGGGCCCTGTGCGGTCGCACACCCTGCACACCCTCAGGGTCGGCTCTAATAGGATGTGCAAGTTGATTTTCTTTTCATGCTCCTTCCTGTTGTTGACCATCTACAAATAGTTCAATACCACAACATTATTATTATTCTATTTTTGATAATCAAACCAATAGTGTGTCATTCCATTTAAGAAACGTTTACATGACGGGTTTTAAAGAAAAACAAGTACAACATAAACATGAACAAATACAATGAAAGATGCAAAACGCAAATAAATCGGAAAAGAAAGAGCGATCCACAATGGTAGAACCCAAATCTTGTATATAGAGATTAGAGAAGGAATGGTATTCGAAATTATCATTCGACAAACTTGATTGATTTTCTTCTTGAAAAGAGAGAGGAGTGGTTTTCCCAAAAACTCATGTGTAGCGAGTAGCCCGGAAACCCTAGATCTATTATTTTGTTAAAGAAGAACTTGATTTTGTCTCTGTCAAACCGCTTATATACTTGTATCCAAAAAACTAAATCACGAACAAATCTATAGAAAGAAACACTATCAAAGTGAAAAAAAAAATCGCCATAATAGCAAAGAAAAAATTTGCCCTAATAGCGAAGAGATTTATTAAAAACGAAAAAACAACTTCTAAAACAAGCAACCTCTACTAAGATCTAGCCCCAAAAGGACTAGATATGAACAAAGGAGGAAGATGACGACAAGTTCTTCCTAGGTTTTTTGAGAAGAGGGTGAGAGAAGAGAGAGGAAAAAAGGTACCATAACAATACTTTAGTTCTATCAAAAGAAGCATCACAAAAAAATTATATACTAAAAAGATTAGAAGCATCACAAAAAATTATATACTAAAAAGATTCCATTGGCTATGATGTATGCCAGAGGGTTCGAAGACTTAGTCTAATGGGGTCCAAGATCCAAGTTTCTCCCCATTTTTGTCGTTTATGCGTCGTATATTTGCTTGATTCTCAGAATTGCCTTCAGTTTGCTTGGGTGTGAGATGGAAGCAGTTCTGGCACGCCATTAGGAATGACGTATCTAAAAAGCATCACACGCCATTGGGAATGGTGCTTGTCACTACTTTATAGAAATTCAAATATCAGTATCATATAGACCGTTGGATTCATAGTCTTGTTGGAGATCTAAAGGTTGATAAATGATACGCCATTTCAAATGGCATCTGATGCCATTTCAAACTGCGTTTTTACTTTGAATATTGAATTTCCACTAATCTTTGGGAGACCCAAAAAAACTGAATCTTAGGTCTCCATTAGAGCCATCCTAAGACTCCGTGATGGTTTTTGAATTTCTTGGTTGAAAATTTGATGTAAGCTTGAACATGACTTAAAGCCTCTGATTGTTCACGTCTTGGACATGAATTAAAAAATTCGTCACTACATATTGTTCACTTTTCTAATTATGTTCAATTCAATCAGCTAGATTTTTGCTAATAAAACATTTGAATACCACAAATAAGATTTTCCGCTAGACAATAATCAGAAAAATGTCTTTTCTTCATAAGATTTTGCCAAAACCCTAAGAAGAATACATTCTGAAGTGCTTCTACTACTTCTGAAGCAGAAATCAATCTCAAAAGTCTGGAAAAAAAAAGATTTTACAATAACCTTTTGAAAGGTTGACTTTTCTTGCTTATCTAACTATTATGTTCCCAAACCAACTACTGCTTTTTGACTTAATGAAAAATAATTTTTCTCAAAGTGTAATTAAACATCCTAACCTTTTGGATACATTCCCTCCGTACCACATATATAGGCGGAGGGACCAATTCTCTTAGATTAAGAAAATTACATTGAATTCATTATTTTTCATATTTTTTCTTGTTTTGACATTTGTCTTATTACCAACAAAATTTTGAACACGCAATTGGGGATACTTTTATTAATTGGGGGATATAGCTACATGACAAAATAGGTGTCCCAATAGCAATTCTGGGTGACCCCCTATGTAATTATTATTTTTAATTCCTAATCTAGCCCCCACTAATCAGGATTAGTGATTAATTAAAATTAGTAAAATGTTAAGTATTTGGGGGATAAATTAGTGTGTATTTATTTTTATTTGAATTTGTGTGGGTTAGTTGAGAGTTAAGGAGGGAAAAAAAAATTGAATGAAATTTTTTTTTTTGAAAACAGAAGATGATTGTGATGAGAGAATTGCTGCTAAGAGGTTGAAAATTTGATTTTTTTTCTTTGAATCCACCATTGTTGCAGCTGAAAAAGCTCGGTGCCGGCATGGTATTCAACCAAAAAACCATGCCGGCATTTGTCGGAAATTTTCAAAATTTGTTTGCCACTATTCAACCTATTTTTTCTGGTTTTAATCAGTCAACTTCCGGCACAGGTATCTGATTTTCGAGCATGTCGGAGCTACTTTCGGCATGGTTTTTGCTTAAATTTTTATGCCGGAACCTGATGAAAAGTATCCAGAAAGTTGATTTTTTTTTTCACTTGACTACCGGCATGGAAAGATTTATATCGAGCATGCAGGAACTCAGTACCGGCGTGGTCTTCATCCTAAATAACCATGCCGGAACTCAGTACCGGCGTGGTCTTCATCATAAATAACCATGCCGGAACTCAGTACCTGCATGGTCTTCATCACTTCCGGCGTGATCTTCATCACTTCCGGCGTGGTCTTCATCCCTACCGAATGTAAAAAAAGAAAAAGAAAATCAAAGTGAGGAGCCGGCAGAGAAGGAACAGTTGAAGAATGATGAAGAAAAAAAAATCGAAAACCTAAACCTAAAGGTCTGCCGGAACTAATGTTAGAAATGGGGATATATGTTTTGGTTTTTGATTTTAATGTTTTAGGGGAAAGGGTATAACAGTCTTTTCATAAAGTTTTTTAATTAACCAAAGGGTATTTTAGTACTTTCATATCAATTGGTCACCCCTTAGCCGAAATCATGGGGTGGGGGAAGTAATCAATATCCCCCAATTGCGTGTTCAAAATTTTCTATGTACAAAAAATAAGGGTATTTGTGAGAAAATTCGTCTTGAAAATAAGACTCCACCTATTTTGTGGGACAAAAAAAAAACTCAAAATTCCGCATTTATAATATAGGTATGGAGGGAGTATACAAATTTAAGAAATCACTTTTCACTTTTTGGAAACAAAAATTTAAGAACAAAATTTTAGAATAACTTCAGAAAGAAAAATTATTTTTTGAGAAGCTGATTGTTTATGTATTCGAAATTTGAGATTAAATCTTGTTTCTGGAAAAGTAAAAACACTTCTAATTCAGATCGAGTGCATTGGCATAGACGGAAAAGAGACGTGCACTGCATCACAATTCACAACTTCCACAAGTACAAACCAAGTACTCTAGTCCAGTATATCACCAACCAAGTCATGTTTAGGTCCAACAAATAGTGGACCAAGATCCAGAGAAAGTGTAAGAAAAATTAGAAAATATCTACAAAAGTGTGAACGAAGATAAAAAATTAAAATTACCTACTTCCATGAACACCTAAGCAAAACCCTTGTAGAATATCTTTTTGGATCCTATTTTATTGGTTTTTAGATTAGACCATTTCACAAATTCATCATATTTTTATAATAAAAATACACTCTTTTCTACTTAATTAGTACTCCATTAGTCAGTTCTTCTAATCTGTACAAATCTCTTTGTTCTTTGACACTTCTCAGAAGAAAGAAACCCAAAAAAACAAACCCTCAGATAAAAAAAGATTTAATCTTTACCATCTTTTTGTTCATTAGTGATTGAATAATCATATATATAACTAAGGGTTTTTCCTCTTTTGCTCTATCTCAGAACCCATTTCCCCTCTTTATTAAAAACAGCAGCCTCCACCATTATCATCATCTTCTACCACCTTATCTTTCTATGTTCTCCTCTTGAAAACCCAAAGAAAAAAGGGGCTTCTTTGTTCTTCTTTTTTTTCTTCCTTGTGAGGGAACATGGAAGCAGTATTGACAAAGGGGCTTCTTTCTTTACCTTTAAATCCTAAAACAAGGGTTTTCAACCTACAAAATGGTCTTAGAAATCGATTAAACATTGAAAAAACTAGAGCTCTTAATGGGTTCAGTTCTTTATCTTGTGGTATTGCTGGTGATGGGTTCCAGAAATTTCAAGCTATTAACGGGGTTTACAAAAAAGAGAGGAAATTGAAGGTTTCTTGTTCAGCTGCTGCTGCTGATGGTGGTGCTGGTTATATTGAAGATGTGAATAATAACAATACCCCAAAGCTATTAGGTGTTGAGATTGCAACACTGAAGAAGATTATCCCACTTGGGTTGATGTTCTTTTGTATTCTCTTCAACTACACAATTTTAAGAGATACTAAAGATGTGTTGGTTGTTACAGCTAAAGGAAGTAGTGCTGAGATTATTCCATTTTTAAAGACTTGGGTTAATTTGCCTATGGCTATTGGATTCATGGTTTTATATACCAAGCTTGCTAATGTCTTGTCAAAACAAGCTCTTTTCTATACTGTTATGCTTCCATTCATTGCCTTTTTTGGGGCATTTGGGTTTGTTCTGTATCCTCTCAGCAATGTGTTTCACCCTACTGCACTTGCAGATAAGCTATTAGCTTCTCTAGGGCCTAGTTTCCTTGGTCCTGTTGCAATTCTCAGGATTTGGAGTTTCTGTTTGTTCTATGTCATGGCTGAGCTTTGGGGAAGTGTTGTGGTTTCAGTTTTGTTTTGGGGGTTTGCTAACCAGGTGAATTTTCTCAAATTTTGTTTTGAATTGTTGCTTATATTATGTTCTGATGCCTGTTGGTGTTATAGTATTTGGTATTTGATTATGCGTTTTGGTTATTGCTTTTATTGTGGTAAGAGATATCCAGGTTTCGATGTTGTATTGGTTGATTGATTTGTAACTTCATAAGTTAAGGGAGACTAATTTGTGCTGATTAATTTCTCTTTCAGGAGAACAGTTGTTTTGTTTCTTCAAAATTTTGATTGCGGTCCTTTTGATATCTTTACATAAGATGAATACCGTAGTTTATCAATTGGATTTTCATTTATTGATTTCTGTTTGCACAAATTAGTCCTTGAGAAATTAAGATGCATACCGTAGTTTATTGATTTAAGATGCATGGTTTGTTGCATTAGGCCTTGAGAAATTAAAGTTACATGGATTTGTTACGATTCTTCTTATTTTTGTTTTACTTGAGAGGGTGTTTTCACCTATGTATCATGTGGTTTGTTACGATTCTTCTTAGTTTTGTTTTACTTGAGAGGTTGTTTTCACCTATTCAGTTGCAACAGAGTTGACTGCGTTGGTTATTTCCTCGACATGCTAAAGTTTTTTGATCAATGTATCAAGATAATTTTATTGTTTTAGTCACACATTATAAGCTCTTCTCTCCACATGTGCCTGTACAAGGGAGTCATTCTACAATTCTTGATGTCACTCACTAAAGGCTTAAGCCCGTGTAAAATTGGATCATGATGTTTGTTCCTTTTTTTTGTTCATGGTCGTCTTCCAAAGATGAATGGTAGGTAAGGAAGAAATAGAGGAAAAACAAATCTCGCCTATTCCAATAGATAGTTAATAATTGTCAATCAAATAACTTGGAGTCCAAGAAGTGTTTTGATGCAATGTTGGGATACAGATTGCTTGCAATTGTGAAAAACTTTTTTACCTCTTGGGTTATCTTGTACTCTTCACTAATCATGTTGAAAGCTTGAAACTTTACCATGATGTAATATGTTATAATATCGACTGAAGCTACCAAACATGGCATAGCATGTCTACGCTATAGTTCAGTTCATTCTTGATTTGGTGAAACATGTCTCTTGAAATATTTAAACTTATATTTAAAATCCTGTCTACATGTAGAATTGGGTGTTAGATTAATACGTTTGAAATGATATGTTACATGTTATGGTAATGAACGCCGTTGTTGATCTTATAGATCACTAGCAAAATACATTTATTTTAAGTGTGTTTACTCTGGAAATTCGTCTGTACTATGTAGAATATCTTAATGCTAGTGGGGATGGGGCTAAAATAATTTGATTCGTTTCTCTCTCTTGCAGATAACAACTGTCGACGAAGCCAAGAAATTCTATCCACTGTTCGGACTTGGAGCAAATGTCGCCCTTATTTTCTCGGGACGAACTGTCAAGTACTTCTCTAACCTGAGGAAAAATTTGGGTCCTGGAGTTGATGGTTGGGCTGTTTCCCTGAAAGGAATGATGACCATTGTCGTCTGCATGGGGCTTGCAATCTGTGGTATCTATTGGTGGGTTAACACTTTTGTGCCTCTTCCAACACGTAGCAGCAAGAAGAAGGTAAATTGGCACAATTCCAATGTTGCGTCACTTTATTTGTCTACTTGTTTTTATCCAACTCGGATGTCATTTGGGTCATATTTTTCATGGATGCAAAAGCTTTTAATGTCTCTTTCTTGCTGTTATATCGGCGTTTCTGCCTTTTGTTAACATGGGATCAATTAATTACTTTTCAGGCTAAGCCTAAGATGGGTACAATGGAAAGTATTAAGTTCCTTGTATCATCAAGATATATCAGGGATCTTGCAACATTGGTGGTTGCATATGGTATCAGCATCAACCTTGTCGAGGTCACATGGAAATCAAAGCTTAAGGCTCAGGTAACAACGATTGGTTTCAAGTGCTAATTTTACATCTATCCTCATCCAACTTTCTCTCATTACCACCTTCTCCCCTGCAACTTTCAGTTTCCAAGCCCGAACGAGTATTCAGCTTTCATGGGTGATTTCTCAACTGCAACTGGAATAGCAACTTTCTCAATGATGTTGCTCAGCCAATGGATTTTCAACAAATATGGATGGGGAGTTGCAGCCAAGATTACACCCACGGTTCTTCTCCTCACAGGAGTTGGATTCTTCTCGCTGATTTTGTTCGGTGGCCCTGTGGCACCCCTTATCGGTCAGCTTGGAATGACTCCTTTGCTTGCTGCAGTTTATGTCGGTGCTCTGCAGAACATATTCAGTAAGAGTGCAAAATACAGTTTATTTGATCCTTGCAAAGAAATGGCTTATATCCCCTTGGACGAGGAAACAAAGGTTTGTACTTTTCTGACAACCCAAGTCCCTGTCTCTCAATTTCACTGATCTTTTCTCTTTAGATTAATCCTATGTTTGTTTTTGCTTACAGCTTAAAGGGAAAGCAGCCATTGATGTTGTCTGCAACCCATTGGGGAAATCCGGAGGAGCTTTGATTCAACAATTCATGATCTTGACATTCGGGTCACTTGCAAATTCAACTCCCTACCTAGGTGGAATTCTATTGATAATTGTCCTTGCATGGTTGGGGGCAGCGAAATCGTTGGATACTCAATTCACTGCTTTGCGTCGTGAGGAAGAACTCGAGAAGGAGATGGAAGAGAGGTCAAATGTTAGGATTCCAGTGGTGTCTCAAGAAGGAACTACCCTTTCAGTCGAAGTTGGAAATGGGACTCTAGCAAACGGAATGAGTTCGTCAGGTGGAGACAAGTCCAGCAACAGCTCATCCGAGTCTACAAATCCCCGCATCTAAGTATAATTTCTTAAACCTTGCTTGACGGGATGAATGGAAATAATCTGGTAGGTTATTTTGGGGTAATGTTTAGTATTTGTGGATACGAAATGATCAGACCACGAGGCAGGGTTCAGTTGCAGCTGATTATTTTAAATCCCTTTGTTCCTTCTAGGGCTACAGAATTCAGGATTGTTTAATTACTTAGATTTACAATTTGATGGTTAAAGTTTAAGTAGTTGTTCAAATAAGAATCGAAAATTTTGACTTTAAATCGATAAAATAAGTCCTCGTTTGTATGGCTTGGATATACTAGAAAATGCCATTTCGTTTTGCATCTTTGTCATTTACATTGGATTGGTGCAAGATCACCCCAGAATGAAGAGGGTTTGTACCAGTCCAGTTCCCATTTCGTTTTCATGCTTTTCCCAGTGTTCTGGAGCCTTGAGCGTTCACTGCTCACTTGTAATGGTGGTAGTCCAGCAGTTTGTTGCCTGCAGCATAACAGACCATCACAAACTGCAAACCCATACGGGTAGCGTCTGCATTTGGATTTTTTTTTTCCCATTTCGGTTCACAAAATGCCTGGCTGCAAATTATGGACATAAAGAAGCCAAAGAGAATGGCAAAGTAATAACCCATGCCAAGATAAGCCAAGCTAGAATAGATATGCAAGATATTATTTCCACAGCTATGGTTGTGAGACAACAGACTTGGCCACTTACATGCCAAAAAACTCTATCCCGAATCTGTGGATTCTGCCTGACAGAATTTCTGAGACACAGGATAGAAATGAATGTTAGCCATGGGATAGGATATTTTTCGTTGTAGAGAAATATCATGGTATCTCACTTCGCTTGTCCCTATATTCTATATTTTGTTCGATTTAGTTGTCCTACCATAATTCTTCCAAGTGTAACCAACACTGATTTTTGCACGAGTTAGAGCAAATTTTATATCATTGGAATTTTTTTAAAATACAAACGAATATAAACATGGGTATCAAAAGATATAAAATCAGTTATTAATGAGATAAAATCTAAAAACAAATAGGTAAACTAATAGTGAGAGGGAGGGAATATATCGTATAAGGTATGAGAAAATAAAGATAATCGGGGTTCGAGTACTGTAGGAGACGATAAAAATGCAACATAATAAACAAAAAATGGCTAATTGTTCCAAATCATAGTAATTGAACTCGTGTTCTATTCGAAAAAACATATCTTATTGAACAAAAACTGCAACGAGGACGCCATCATGAGAGCAAGTATATTAATTATAGCAGCAGCAATGGGAAGTTTGATCGGGGACAAATGGGATGACAAGACAGGAACCGCCTTTATGGAATTTGTGGCGCTCACATTGATCAGCGCACTCTTTATCATTGGTGCAACTTGGGACATCCGACAGAAATTGACAACTCCAGTCATCTTGTGGCACTAGTGCGTCTGCGCATTCACATGATATAACATATTCTTAAAACTCAAAATGATACACCAATCTATCAGAAAATTAAGACAAATCAACTTGCGGTAAAATCATTGCGAGTTGAAGGTGTGATGCGACTAATTCAAAAGAAAATATTCGACGACTGAAAATAGAATATGAAGTCCTTACCAATAGTTCTAGCAGCATTGGCAAACGAGGAAGCCAAAATGAAACCAAAGATGAGAGCAATAATGAAGGAGAATTGTTTGCGAGAAGCCATCTTGAGTGTGAAATTCTATGATCTCTTCCTCCCAATGTATTTATAAATAAAAATGAATATCTTTTATATTAAAATACAAGATTAATTACTTTATATTTCGCATTAATGGGAGACAAAATATATGGTGAAAATCTGTTATATCCATTTAAGCCTTGATACTCATATTAAATTGTAGTCTACTGATCATAATTTTTTATGGCAGCCGCCGAGCTAGAAACTAGACTAAAGGAGAAGTAAAATCTTGTCAGGGGTAGGAAGAAAGCAATATTGGGCTTTAAGGAAATTTTGGACTTGAAAATTTAGGCTTGGAAGCCCAGTGGACAAAAGCTACTACCGGATTCGCCACTGCTACATGACCTACAGATGGTGATCAAAAGCTAATACTCCATCCGTTCCAAAATAATAAGCTGGTTACTATAAATAAATGCTTCAAAAAAAAAATAGACTGGTTTACTAATTGGGAAAGTCAAATGTTACTTTAGTTTTATGGGACCACTTTTCTCTTAACTTCTTTTGATGACAAGTATCATGTGGACCATTTCACTTTACTTCTTTTGCTGACAAGTGTCATGGGGACCATTTCACTTCACTTCTTTTATTGACAAGTGTCTTGAGGACCACTTTCAATGATTAGTTCTTTTAATTTCCTTAAATTTCTCTAAAAACAAAACCAGCTTATTAAAAAGGAACGGAGGGAGTAAGTTTTAAGTAACAGAGATGTATGTGTTGATCAAGATTCAGTCTAACCCAATGATAGCCAACTTACACATTTTGCATTTTGAGGATCACCAATCGAATATTGGGTATCCAAACTTAAATTTTGTATTTGTATATGTGTTTACTTTTATAAGAGCGACATTTACGGGTTTCTTTTATTGGATGGCGATGCATGTATTGATCAAGATTTATGATATCCCAACTTGCAATATGGTGGTGCATTTGGAAGGAAAGAAGTGCAAAGAATACGTTCAATAATAAAAAAAAATCAACTAATATAATTAGAAATACCAAGTGTAGGTGTAAATTATCCACAGGGCTAGGTGGAAACATCTCAAGCTATGATGTACCCAAAAACGACGAGACGAGAAGCACGGGATAGAGGCTGACAGGCGCGAGATTTAAGGAGCAACGTGGATCGGGCATGATCACTCCAAAGCTGTCGGACAAGACTCGACCCCAGGCCTCTGACAAAGCTAACAGACAAGACCTGCTCGGTCAAACGAAGAAAGCGATAAGAAGACACACGTCACATCGGCCAACAGAGGGCGACAAGATTGAAAGGGATATGTCGCACCAAGACAACACCTCGTAGGATCGGCTCGGACACGGAACTGCTAAGGAATCAAAGCACATCGGCCATAACCACAGAAGAAGGGACGACACAAACGAGCCCGAGAACAGGACTTCAAGTTAGATATGTAGTGACCAACACCCTAGTTTGGTTATATGTAACCACTCCTATAAATAGAGGAACTTGTATCCAAAAGAGGGTAAGTTGTATTTTGAGAGAGAGAGGCTTGTAATCACGAGAAAGAAGTAATAGGAGAGCGAGATCATATTTCAAGTGAGTTCATTTGGAAGAGCAACACCATTGTAACACCTTGAAGTAATAAGATACACCCTTTCACCCCCGTGGACGTAGGTAATCATACCGAACCACGTATATCCTTGTGTCTAATGTTTGGTTCTTATGATCACTTGCATGAGTAGAAGTTCTCTATCCTTTGGATGTAGTTTGCAATAAAATGCTTCTACATTCTGGCGCCGACTAAGGGGATACGACTAAGATCTCCAGATACCTTGCCTAGGAGACCTTCAGAGACGATCCAAAGCTCCTGTATACACGTTCAAGTGTTGTAGTTGAAGCTAGGATGAACTCTGATGGCAGAAATCCCTGCCATTTTGAGTCGTTTAGTTTACATGCATAGTTACAGCAGTAGCATCGTCTTCACGAGGTGTTGTCAAGTTTCCGTTCTTCGCCCACCAACAATTTGATCATAATAGATTCCTCATAAGCTCACCGGCGATTAACAACACAGGTTTGGAGCTATATGTTGAAAATCTGCTGATATGATGACTGCTTATTTTCAGTGGATGATCAAGTTTTAACGGTAGACAAGATGTTTTCTTACGATGGTTTAAGAGTTTGAGTGTTGGAGAGTAACAAAAGGTCAAAGCTAAGGTGTCTTTTTACATAAAAAACTGCCGATCTCGAGGTGTCATAACCGGCGATGTTAACCAGTCGTCGGAGAGTTCTTGGTGAAGATCTAGGGAGAACGGCCATGATAAGATTTTGAGGAAAAAATGACAATAGAAACTTAATTTAACTTTTGGACTTGTGCGTCATACTTTTTAGTCACCATGTGCATGAGTCTAATGATTTGGAGCATATAGAATGAAGGACAAACTAGATTAAATTCGGAAGTCAAGTACTAAAGGCGACGTCGTACGGAGTGATAGTGACGTAGCGCAAAATCTTCCACAAAGTCAGCTAGAGTCAAAATAGGGTAGATAGGCAGAACCCATCCGATAAAGCGAGTCGGCCTTGTGTCTGTAAGCTTCGATATCGTCATATTTTTTTGCGTCAATTGGATATATCTCACCCTTTTTGAGCGTTTATTTCCAATACTAGGTCAAAGTAAGGTGTTATTTGTATTTGCTGACGTAGGTAGGGACGATACTCGGATCACCACGCACCACATACAATGGCTAGCACCTCAGGGGCGGGAAGGACATTAAGGAATCGCACAGTTACTAGCAGCAACATGCAGACAGGGGTAACGGGACCAAGACAAGAAGGGAGCCGACAACCACCACTCGAGGAGTCTCGGGCAGCCGCGCGAGGCATGCCAACTATAAATGAAGGAGTGGATATTGGGAGAGATGACGACACCCTACCCTTGGACCAGGTCATCTTGACCCAAAGGAGAGTTGACCAAGTCGACGGGCTTACAACTTTAGACACAAAGGACGAAGAAGAAAGGCTTGAAACACAAGATCAGAGACAAAGAGCAAGGCAACAAACCGAGTACCATGAAGCCTTGGGAAGAAAACAAGAACGTCTTCGGCAGATTCAGTTGGGGCGAGGAGCAGCCAGTAACGTCGGACCTGTACCTGCTCATGCAGCCGGACATACATCTGGTCTGTTTTTTTTTTTCGCTTAAGACA
The DNA here is from genome assembly GCA_023529315.1 of Papaver bracteatum. NCBI lineage: Eukaryota > Viridiplantae > Streptophyta > Magnoliopsida > Ranunculales > Papaveraceae > Papaver > Papaver bracteatum. The sequence continues at coordinate 424,955 of JAJJWX010002530.1, forward strand.
CTGGCACCTTCTTTTTTTTCTTCGCTTTTGGCTCTATTTTTCCTTTTAGGTTGACCAATTCCCAACTTGATATATATATATATATATATATTTTATTCTTTTTGTTGTATTTATTATGGTGAGTACCTTTAAATAGAACCCCCAATTGGGGGATATGAGAATTAATTGGGGGATATAGCTACAGGACAAAAATGGTGTCCCAATAGTAATTTCGGGTTACTCCCTATGTAATTATTTTTTTAATTCCTAATATAGCCCCCACTAATGAGGATTAGTGATTAATTAAAATTAGTAAATTGTTAAGTATTTGGGGGATAAATTAGTGTGTATTTATTTTTATTTAAATTTGTGTGGGTTAGTTGATAGTAGAAGGAGGGAAAAATATTTTTGAGTGGATTTTTTTTTTTGAAAATGGAAGATGATTGTGATGAGAGACTTGCAGCCGCTAAATCCTTAGCTCAACTACAACAACAATCATATCTTCAATCTTCGGTTAATGATAACAACTCACAATTGGAGTTATATGATGAACCAACACCCTTAGATCATGATTTTCGTGAGCATGAAGTGTTTTGTGAAGAACCAACCCAAGAAAGTAAACATGTTCAACATACAAGCAACCCCAACAAACAGGTAATGCTTCAAAGAGGTCGAAAATTTGATTATTCTTTTTCAAACAACCATTTTTTTCTCTGAAAAAGCTTAGTGCCGGCACACTCGTAGTATGAATACTACGCCGGAAATAGTGGTACCGGCGTAGTATTCATAATCCTTTCCATGCCGGTACAAGATATCCCCCATTTTTAAAACTGTTCCGGCGTGGTATTCAAACCAAATATCCATGCCGGTATACATTTACACTTTTTACCTACCACCGAATATTCCATGGAATATCCATACCGGCATGGTTTACTCCAAACTAACTATGCCGGTACCACAAGAAAAATATACATGATTTTTTGTTTTTCGATCTTAAATACCGGCTACCTATTTTATTTTTCGTGAATGCCGGCACATAGTACCGACGTAGTTTGTAATTTTTCGTGAATGCCGGCATTCAGTACCGGATGAAATAACTTACATATATACCATGCCAGTTTTACATGAAAAGCATACATGAGTTAATGATATTTTGAACCTCAGTACCGGCGTCTAATGTAAATTATCGTGTACGCCGGCACTAGGTACCGACGTGGATTTTACCTTATAGATAATGCCGGTATGATGTTCCCGGCATTGCAGTTCAAAATATACAATGCCGGAACAATGTGGAACTAATACAATTTTCTTTTCATTCATGCCTTAGGTTGTGCCATACATTGATCCAAATTCCAAACCTCTCTTTCGGGATATGTCTGAATTCTATAAAATGCCTCGGGTATGTTACCAAACCATACTTTCACCTAGTTTTTATAATTTTAAGTTGGGATTGCTTTTAATTGTCTTTTTAATCTCCCATTGTTGTCCTTATGTAGGGAATAAAATCTCAAAAGGAAGCAATTACTTGGGAAAAAGAGACGACTCTTAAGAACATCTGTGTCTTAGTGAGGAATAGCCAGCGTTCAGATGTTCGTTTTGAGATGGTTTGTGAGAAAAGCGGAAAATACAAGGAGAATAGCCATAAGAGAAAATATTATGTATATGAAAAGAAGACTAATAGGGTATACAAGACTCGTACGAGGAAGTATGAATGCCCCTTTAAGATAGTATTCTATCTAAGAGACAAAGGAAAAGAAGAAGAAGAAGAATGGGATTGTAAGGTATGGTTTGGGCGTCATAACCATTGGGATCCGAAAGATTTTGATGGTCACTCCCTAGTTGCAAAGATAAAACCTCATCAGTTCGAGGATGTAATGATAATGACCAAGGAATGTATCAAACCAAGAGTGACTCTTAGAGGCTCCAAGGAAAAGGATGAGATGAACGTTTCTTCAGTAAGTACAATTTATAGCGCACAAGCAACCATTAGAAGGTTGGAATGGGAAGGGAGGACCGTTATGCAAGAATTTGAGAAGAGGGTATGGGACCAAAAATACACGCGTATCATTAAAAGAGGTCCGGATGAGAAGCCCCTTCAAATATTCATTGCACATCCTTTGCTTTCACAATTGGCTCATACGTGTTGTGATGTTCTTATGATGGACTGCACTTACAAGACAAACAAATACAACATGCCGTTTTTCAACATCGTGGGGAAAACATCGGACAAGGTAACATTCACATTGGCTTGGTGTTTAATGTAAAATGAGAGGGATTACAATTAACATTGGGCATTGCGACAATTGAAATTATTTTTCCCGAAAAATCGTTTCCGAAGGTCATCATAACCGATCAATTTGGCGCACTAATGAATGCCATATCCGACGTATATCCGGATGCACAAAATTTCCTATGTACATATCATATAGGTGAAAATATGAAAAAATATTGGCATGCTTTGATTGAACCCTCCAAGGATGATATTAAGAAGAGAATGGTTGCACAACTAGAGGAATATGTTCGCAAAGAGAAACTATCACCCGAACAAGAAGAAAATGAAAGAGGAAAGATTAAAGAGCGAGTCGACAAAGAACACGATGAAAATCATAAAAGGTGGTTGGAATTTCTAAAGGATTGGGAGAAAGTTTATTGGTCTCTTACCGAGGACATGTATGAAAATAGATTGAACATGTTTATTTCCAAATATAATGAAGTGTATCCAAGTGCCGTCTCATATTGTCGGGATAATTGGTTGGATAAGTTCAAGGAAAAATTTGTGCGTGCGTGGACAAATCGTTATAGACATTATGGGAATAAAGAAACTAGTATATCGGAGTCCTCTCATGGGAGATTTAAATATCTCATCCAGTCCGGCCAGGGAAACGTGGTTATGGTCACCGAGGCACTGAAGAAACACTTTAAGGCCGATATCGATAGGATCAAGAAGGATTTTGAGAAAATCTCCATGGAAAGGATGACTCAATTTCTTAAACATACTAAGTTGCTCCAAGGAATAGAGTTTAACGTCTCCCATTGGGCAATAAAACATATGATGAGACAAATACAATATGAGAAAAATTACGGAAAATCGGGTGATGTGTGTATTTGTCCCGACATGTCTTCATTGGGGCTTCTGTGTCGTCATATGCTTGTGAAGTATGAAGAAGAGATACCTATTGATGTTATTGATCCATTTTGGAAGCAACTATCTTTCGACCTCCCCCCTACGGAAGCTCCCGGGCAATCACCATGGGATACAAAGGAGGCCAAGAAATTCTTTGAACCTTACTCACGTGGCAACTGGGGTAGCCGACAAGTATTTTTAAGCCAACTAAGGCTAATTACACGGCCATGGATAGCAGCAAGTGAAGAGACAACAAAGGGAGATCTGCCCGGTAGACCACTGTTTATGGGTAAAAATCGTTTCCGCTGATTTTGGTAAATTCGGTAGGTGAGTGAGAAACTGGTTTAAACCCTAAACAAATGTGCTGCACGTGATCACTTTATAAATTCGAGAGATCAATCTGTACAAGTCCGGCCTAAACCAAGAAATGGCCGTTCCAGACTTGCTTCATTAACAAAGTGGAGGAGAAGGGTTGATTTGGGGAGGGAAGCAAAGAAAGGTGTTGGGACCAGAATAATTCTGGGAGAGTAGTGTCTCGACTTGTATCAGAAAGTGAAAGCTTAGGAAGCTTGCAAGAGATGAAAGCTTTTTTGGAGAGCTTGCAAAGTTGCCTTTTATGAGAGTGTTGTATTTTTCTCCTGAACGAGACTTGTTGTCTGGTGGAAATAGGCGAGACCTATTTATACAAGTCGAGATTGAAACGTACCCTGGCCTCATGAATGAAGAGAATAAAGGGTGAAATAATGGGAGGAGGTCGTAAATGTAAGGTGTTTATGGCTGAAAACGTTTTCACCATTATTTCCTCATTTATTTGACCGCTTTATTCCTATTCACGCTTTCGTAATGTGAGCGTAGCGTACGCTGCAAGATGTGACCGCCAAACCAAGACCTTGGAAAGCATCCCCCAGTTTGTGTTGATGTATCGAGTGTTGGTTGCACCTTGAGTGCAAGTGGTACTTCTAGGGGCGCGTGTGGCATGTGCGTAATGCCTTTGTTGCGGGTTGCACCTCGAGTGCAAGTGGCAGTGCCAGAGTTGCTAGTGGCGTGTGTGGAATGCCTTGGTGGTAGGTTGTATGTTGAGTGCAAGTGGAAGTTCCAGAGATGCTAGTGGCGTGTGTGGCATGTGTGGAATGCCTTGGCGGTAGGTTGCATGGTTTGCAAGTTAGGCTACCAGCGTGGGTTTTGGCATGTGCCAGTGGCGCGAACGGCCAAGTTGGCCTAGGTTGCACGGCTTGCAAGTTGGGATACCAGCGTGCGTGTTTGGCATGCGTGGCCATTAGGACCAAGCTTGGCAATAAAATATACTAGCGATGCGTATTGGCATGTGACAATGGCATGCTTGGCCATTAGGGCCACGGCTTGGCAAGAAAAGCTACTAGTGATGCGTGTTGGCATGTGCCAATGGCATGCTTTGCCATTAGGGCCACGGCTTGGCAAGAAAAGATACCAACGAGCGTGTTGGCATGTGCCAATGGCATGCTCGGCCATTAGGACCACGGCTTGGCAAGAAAAGCTACCAGCGAGCGTGTTGGAATGTGCCAATGGCATGCTCGGCCATTAGGGTCGCGGCCTGGTAAGAAAAGTTACCAGCGATGCGTGTTGGCATGTGCCAATGGCATGATTGGCCATTAGGCCTAGGTTGCATGGTTTGAAAGCCTAGGTGCGGGCGCTACTTTGGCATGGCGTGGCTAGGTCCAAGGTAAGGTTGTTTGGCTTGGCGTGGCGTGACCAGCGTAGCTAGGGACAAGACAGAGTGTGTTTGGCATGGCGCGACTAGCTTGAGCTAGGTGTGGCTGGCATGATTTTCCATTGGCACGGAGGTGCGGCTAGCATGGTTGGCATGCTTTGGCGCGTTTGGTGTGACTAGCATAGCTAGGGACAAGGCAGAATGCGTTTGGCATGGCGCGACTAGCTTAGGCTAGGTGTGTCTGGCATGATTTGCCATTGGCACGGAGGTGCATCTAGCATGGTTGGCATGCTTGGCGCGTTTGGTGTGGCTGGCATGATTTTCCATTGGCACGGAGGTGCGGCTAGCTTGGGCTAGGTATGGCTGGCATGATTTTCCATTGGCACGGAGGTGCGGCTAGCATGGTTGGCATGCTTTGGCGCATTTGGTATGGCTGGCATGATTTTCCATTGGAACGGAGGTGCGGCTAGCTTGGGCTAGGTGTGGCTGGCATGATTTTCCATTGGCACAGAGGTGCATATAGCATGGTTGGCATTCTTTGGCGCGTTTGGTGTGACTAGTATAGCTAGGGCCAAGGAAGAGTGCGTTTGGCATGACGCGGCTAGCTTGGGCTAGGTGTGGCTGGCATGATTTTCCATTGGCACGGAGGGGAATTAGGGTTTTGTTCGTTGTAACCCTAATTTTAAAAAATACCCCCTATTAATTACTGACTATATGCATTAAATGTCCTAATAAATGTGTCACCGGTGACATTAGGTTATTTGGGGTTTTACAATTTTACCCTTTGTTTAAAAACCACCATCAACATTAAATCCCCTGCTTAGCTCGGAACAGGAGCTTTGTTGCGAGGTAAGCATAAGATGGTGACAAACTATCAACAACAAATCATAAAGAGAATTGAGGAGGCTTGTCTGACCTTTTTTTTTTATAAATAGGATTTGGAATCCTTGCCTCCGGTAGTTTTGCACAAATCGGGAGGCTGGCACAATTGGGAAGTCAGCGTCATTGAGAGATAGGAAGCTGGGAGGCACCTAGAAGTTGACGCGAGTTAGGAAACTGAGCGCTCTAGCTGGCGGGACCTGGGCGGCGTTGGGAAGTTGGCGCAATTGGTGGGATCGGTTCAACTGGGAGACTTGGAAGCTGGGCGCGATCTTGGTGGGACCGGTACAAGGTGGGGAAGATGGGAGGTTTGGTATTGAGCGCAAGTTTGGGAAGCATGCTTGGTGGGACTGGCGCAAGGTTGAGTGGCATTGGAAGTTGGTCTCCCTTGTGGGCTTGTCTTTTACACACGCGACTTTGGGGAAGGGAAATCCTTCCCCATTGCGGAAACCTCACGCCCACCTATATATATATATGAAGATCTCCTCTTGTGCTTTGTTTTTTTTATCCTTTCACACTAGAGGAAGAGTTACAAAGAAAAACCGGCTTCCAGGTATGTTCTCTAATACTTCTCTTGTTTCCCTTTCATGTAGGTGCAAACCCTAACAACATGCGCTTTTATTTTACAATCCTTGCAATAATATTGCGCATATGATTTCTTGGCGTGCTTCTTGTAGAAAATATTGTATATATGCACCCAAGGAAAAATACTTCATATATGATTTGAACCCGTAGGAAAATGCTGCATATATAATTTTGAACCCGAAGAAGGATACTGCAGATGCATTCGAACCTGTAGAAAATACTGCATATATAGTTTTTGAACCCGAAGAAGTATATGCATATGCACTTGAGACCGTATAAAATACTGCGTATATAATTTTGAACCCGAAGAAGGATACCGCAGATTCACTTGAGCCCGTATAAAATACTACATATATAATTTTGAACCCTGAAGGAAATACTGCGTGCGCAGTTTTGAACCCGTTAGAGAATACACCCTTTTTTTTTCCAGGTTTTCCTTTTGTTGGGTGAGGTTATGTGTCAGGGAGATGATTTCGTCTTTCTCCGTGTGCAGATATCTTGTTACTATGAAGAAATCCGACAAGATGTTACATGAACAAAACTTCGCCTCATCATAGGATGTTCATAGTTCCAAACCAAACACGGATGATGAATTCTTTGCCAAACCCCTCGCCCCTGTTCGGAAGAATCACCCAAGTTTTGTGCCAATTTTGTTAACCCCTGAAGATGAAAAAAAGACATGTTCGGTTCTCTCAGAGAACACCATACGGTTCTGTCTTCATAAAGGGGTATATTCTTCTTCCAACATTGATTTCAGGATGTGTCAAATCCCATTGCGTTCTTTTGATAGATGGGTTGAGTTCATGGTGAGTAAGGAGCACATAAATACCAACTTGACTCAGGAGCAGATTATTGATGCTGTCAGAGCTTCAGTAAATCTCCAGATTAGGAAGGATATCCCGGGCTTGGTTTCTTTCATCTCCAGATGGTGTTCGGACACCCATACGATCATATGTAGATGGGGTGAAATAAATTTCTCCTTGGAGAGTATGGCTCTCTTGCTGAACCTTCCAGTAACCGGGAATCTCAATATCCGATTGTCTGAAGGTGAGGATAAGATGCGGGATGACCTCGCCGCTAAGTTGGGAGATTTCGCTCGAAAAGACTCCACTATGAAGTCGAAGGATTCTGTCCGAAAAGAGGATGAAAGGTGCTTTTACAGCTGGTGGATATCTCAATGGTTTCCGGACGAGCTGGAACCTAAACAGAAAAGAAGTGATCTTCATGTTGCGGCATTTTTGGCTCTCTGGTTGTCTAGAGACATTTTTGATGATGGTTCTGGAAAGAAGGAAATAAGATCAGAGTTGCTAGTGATTGCTGTGAAGTTAGCAAAAGGTGAAGTTCTTCCCATTAGCAAGCTATTCCTTGGTTCCCTGTATGTGCATCTGGATCACCTAGTCGCGAACATGCGAGTTTCGAATGGTTTCATGAAAGTGGATTCATATGTGCACGTTTCTTTTATGCAAGCATGGTTATGGGAGCACTTTGAGAAGTATACTCCGAAATTGTTGCCTTCGATTCCCGCAAGTTGGGGCGGCTCCCGAATTATTCGATGGGTGAAAAGGCGTCCAAGGGTTGGCATGAGCTTGGTTAGTCTTCTCGATAAGTCACATGAAATCAATTTTTGCCCATGGGAGCCGGTCCATAGGTCGGTGACTCAAATTGACACCTTTGCTTCTGCTCCGATCATGTCTTTGTCTTCTGATGGCATCTTGAGTGTTGGTGAAAACTTGTTTATTCAAAGATGCATGCCCGGCTATATGCCGTCTTTCTTCATGGGGTCTTTCCGAATAGCTGCTTACAATATTGACCGTGCTGCTCGTCACATGGGTTTCGATCAAGGGGTGCCTATTTCTTACCAGCTGGTGGTTCCTAAGGATTCATTGCATGCTTCCCTCAATGCTAGCGCCCTTGAGCCGGGTATCCGCCTTCCCTTCTTTCAAACGGGAAGAGTAACTTCGACGACCTTTGGCTATAATGCGTTATGGTACGATGAGTTCATCATGATACAAGATTTTGTAATTAACGTGGTGGAGAATGTTTGTTGTAAACCTTCCCCAGCAGTTTTGAAGAAGTATCCAATGTTGAGAGATCCCAAGCGAAAGTTGCCTTGCAACTCGGAAAGTCCCCAGGCGAAGAAACAGAGAACGAAGAATCGTGCTGGCGGGTTCCGGGCGATTTCAAAAGATCCTCCCGCTGCTCTCGTGTCTTTTAGTTCTTCTAATAACCAAGTATTGTCGCCTCCTTGTTGGTTTGTCTCAAATACGTGAATTTCTGCTGAAAACATGTGTCTTGTTTCTTCTAGGGCTTCGGTAGTGTTAATGCTTTCGCTGCCCTTGCACGTTGCCAGGAGACGGCAATTTCTTCGAAGAATTCCGGCGACACCAAGCCTTCTCATAGCGGTGATGAGTCATAGAAATGAGAAAGTTCGACAAGTGAGAGTGATTCCTCTGGTAGCACTGGTTCTTTTTCGGGAAGTAGTTCGGTGAGTTTCGCGCTTCTTTTCTTTATTCTTCCGTTTCTTCTTTTGAAAAATATCTAACTCAAGTTCGCAGGGGGAATCTGGTTTGGAGGACGATTCTGGGGTGGAGCCACACGAAAACTTGTCCTTGGTGACCACCTCCGGTGACTTGGAGATGGGAGTTAGACAATTTCCGGGCACCGATGTGGTTCAAACAGTGGATGATTCCCTGACGGTTGCTGCCGTAGATATGGAAAAAGACCCTTTCCGAGTCGTGAGGCCAGATGCAGGCGCCATTTTCGATCCCCCGTACTTGGTTCCTTATCCAGGTCATGTGCTGGTTGGCGGTTTTAGCGTGCTGGTTAAGTGTGAGGCGTTGTACACCAGAATCTGGGAGAAGTATGGACATATGGACACAACCAAGAAGGTCACTAGTCGATTTGCGCTGGTTAAGCGTGTGGAAGAGGTTTTATCTTCCATCAAGGATATGCGTGAGGTGACTTGCCACACTATTTCTGAAGATGTCATTGCCAAATGGTAGCACCATCATGACGTGTGTGTAGAAAAGGAGTTCAACGCTTCATGGTTTGTCGAAGGCCTTGCTGAGATCCAAAAGTTGAAAGATGCAGCAGTCGAAAGCCTTTCTGCAGAGGAGATTGCACGATAGTAGGTAAAACTCAAAAGCTTTCCAAGATGTTGACTATGAATAGAGCGGCCCTTGAAGATGCAAAGTTGACTTTCTCCAAGAAGAGTAGACCTCTGTTAGATGATTTTCCTTGAATGTCTCTCTGTGAAACTTTCATTTAGGTTTTTTTTCTTGAAAGACATACTGGATGTCTGGCTTAAAGTTTGACCGGTTTTAATAGACAACTGGTAGCTTTTGAGGATATTAGATTATTTCTGGGATGAATGGTTTTGATAATATAACTCTGATTACGTTTTGTGAAAGTAATATTGCTTTTATGAAAGTGTGTGCTAGGAATTGACACAAGACGCAATAGTATGACGGTTTTACTAAGAACCCAAAAACAGATCGTATATCTTTCCAGTGTAAACTTACTCACTTTATAGGCTTTTTTTTTGCTGCGAACACGCCCCTTTCCATGTAAAAGGAGGCTTTTCTGGTAGGACCGCCAGCAAGTCCCCAATCGCTGGTAGCATCTTCAGTGAGTCCCCAGTTTCCTCGTGTAGTCTTTACGACTAGTAATCGATTATCTGGTAGTTAAGTCGGATTGAGTCGCCTTCCCCTACCATATTGACATCCGGGTCAAAGAACGAGATCGACAGTCTGACATTGTAGCTGATAGATCAATCCTCCCACTGTGGTCGCCAATTTTTTATGGGTAAAAATCATTTAAGCTGATTTTAGTAAATTGGGTAGGTGAGTGAGAAACTGGTTTAAACCCTAAACAAATCTGCTGCACGTGAGCACTTTATATATTCGAGAGATCAATCTGTACAAGTCCAGCCTAAACCAAGAAATGGCCGTTCCAGACTTGCTTCGGTCACAAAGTGGAGGAGAAGGGTTGATTTGGGGAGGGAAGAAAAGAAAGGTGTTGAGACCATAATAATTCTGGGAGAGTAATGTCTCGATTTGTATCAGAAAGTGAAAGCTTAGGAATCTTTGAAGATATGAAAGCTTTTTTGGAGAGCTTGCAAAGTTGCCTTTTCTGAGAGTGTTGTATTTTTCTCCTGTCCGAGACTTGTTGTCTGGTGGAAATAGGCGAGACCTATTTATACAAGTCGAGATTGAAACGTACCCTGGCCTCATGAAGTAAGAGAGTAAAGGGTGAAATAATGGGAGGAGGTGGTAACCGCAATGTGTTTATGGGTGAAAACGTTTTCACCATTATTTGCTCATTTATTTGACCGATTTATTCCTATTCACGCTTTCTTAATGTGACCGTAGTGTACGCTGCAAGATGTGACCGCCAAACCAAGACCCTGGAAAGCATCCCCCAGTTTTTGTTGATGTCTCGAGTGTTGATTGCACCTTGAGTGAAAGTGGCGCTGCTAGGGGCGCGTGTGGCATGTGGGTAATGCCTTTGTTGCGGGTTGCACCTCGAGCACAAGTGGAAGTGCCAGAGCTTCTAGTGGCGTGTGCGTAATGCCTTTGTTGAGGGGTGCACCTCGAGCGCAAGTGGCAGTGCCAGAGATGCTAGTGGCGTGTGTGGCATGTGCCAATGGCATGTGTGTAATGCCTTGGTGGTAGGTTGTATGTTGAGTGCAAGTAGCAGTGCCATAGCTTCTAGTGGCGTGTGTGGCATGTTCCAATGACATGTGTGGAATGCCTTGGCGGTAGGTTGCACGGTTTGCAAGTTAGGCTACCAGCGTGGGTTTTGGCATGTGCCAATGGCGCGTACGGCCAAGTTGGCCTAGGTTGCACGGCTTGCAAGTTGGGCTACCAACGTGCGTGTTTGGCATGTGCCAATGGCATGTGTGGCCTTTAGGAACCCGTATTGGCAAGAAAAGCTACTAGCGATGCGTGTTGGCATGTTCCAATGGCATGCTTGGCCATTAGGGCCACGACTTGGCAAGAAAATCTACCAGTTGTGCGTGTTGGCATGTGCCAATGGCATGCTTGGCCATTAGGGCCACGACTTATCAAGAAAAGCTACCACCGAGCGTGTTGGCATATGCCAATGGCATGCTCGGCCATTACGAACACGGCTTGGTAAGAAAAGATACCAACGAGCGTGTTGGCATGTGCCAATGGCATGCTCGGACATTAGGGCCACGACCTGGTATAACAAATCTACCAGCGATGCGTGTTGGCATGTGCCAATGGCATGCTTGGCCATTAGGCCTAGGTTGCATGGTTTGCAAGCCTAGGTGCGGGCGCTACTTTGGCATGGCGTGGCTAGGGCCAAGGTAAGGGTGTTTGGCTTGGCGTGGCGTGGCGTGACCAGCGTATATAGGTCCAAGGCAGAGTGTGTTTGGTGTGGCGCGGCTAGCTTGAGGTAGATGTGTCTGGCATGATTTGCAATTGGCATGGAGGTGCGACTAGCATGGTTGGCATGCTTTGGCGCATTTGGTGTGACTAGCATAACTAGGGACAAGGCAGAGTGCGTTTGGCATGGCGCAGCTAGCTTAGGCTAGGTGTGGCTGGCATGATTTTACATTGGCACGGAGGTGTGGCTAGCATGGTTGGCATATTTTGGCACGTTTGGTGTGGCTGGCATGATTTTCCATTGGCACGGTGGTGCGGCTAGCTTGGGCTAGGTGTGGCTGGCATGAATTTCCATTAGCACGGAGGTGCGGCTAGCATGGTTGGCATGATTTTGAGCGTTTGGTGTGGCTGGCATGATTTGCCATTGGCACGGAGGTGAGGCTAGCATGGTTGGCATGTTTTGGCGCGTTTGGTGTGGCTGGCATGATTTTTCATTGGCACGGCGGTGCGGCTAGCTTGGGCTAGGTGTGGCTGGCATGATTTGCCATTGGCACGGAGGTGCGGATAGAATGGTTGGCATGCTTTGGCGCATTTGGTGTGACTGGCATAGCTAGGGCCAAGGCAGAGTGCGTTTGGCATGGCGCGGCTAGCTTGGGCTAGGTGTGGCTGGCATGATTTTCCATTGGCACAAAGGGGAATTAGGGTTTTGTTCGTTGTAACCCTAATTTGAAAAAATACCCCCTATTAATTACTGACTATATGCATTAAATGTCCTAATAAATGTGTCACCGGTGATATTAGGTTATTTGGGTTTTTACAATTTTACCCTTTGTTTAAAAACCACCATCAACAACCACAAACTAAAATTTCAAGGAGAAAACAAAGGAAAGAATTCAAAGAAATGACTCGACGTGAAGAAGAACTCGCGGAAACTAAGAGACGAGATCTATCCGCAAGTGAGATTTTGGAAGCCAGATTCGCGGAAGCGCCGGTTCCAAACAAAAAGGGTAGGCCAAAGAAGGAACCGATATCAAGTCAACAAAACATGACGTGTTCCGAAGCCACACCCATAGCCTATGTGTCGGAGGTTCCTAGGAAAAGGGGAAGGCCGCCGAAGGTACGAACATTAAGCAACCAAGGACAAGAAGGTGAGCATTCCGGAGCTACACCCATAGTCGATGTATCGGAGGTTCCTAAGAAAAGGGGAAGGCCGCAGAAGGTACCAACATTAAGCTACAAAGGACAACAAGGTGAGCATTCCGAAGCTACACCCATAGTCGATATATCAGAGGTTCCTAAGAAAAGGGGAAGGCCGCCGAAGGTACAAACTATAAGCTACCAAGGACAACAAAGTGAGCATTCTGAAGCTACACCCATAGTCGATATATCGGATGTTCCAAGGAAAAGGGGAAGGGGTAGGCCAAGGAAGTATAATCTCCCATCACATACTGAAGACATTGATAATGTAGAGATTGGAGAGGATGGATTGGAAATAATTAAGCAACAAAAGGGTTATATGAAGATGTATAAGAATCCAAAAATAGGTAGGACCATTAGAACTTATCATACGAAGCTACATTATTACATACACCAATTTCCTGAGGTTATTCGCGAGTTTATTGTGTATACGGATGATGTTGATGGAGATGGAAATTGTGGCTATCTTGCGGTGACCGAACAATTAGGAATCTTCGATACGACGGTTAGTAAAGGAATGACACCATGCCGATATGCTAGATTGAGGATGGCTGATCAACTTGTGAGAAAGAGGAGATTTTATGAGCAATTGGTTGGTCACGACGAGGTGTTTGATGATATGTGTGCTCAAGTGTTAGGACCCGAGAAGGATATGGCATTTCTTCCTTCTTAATATTGGATGAGGATGCCGCTTTGTGGGCATCTAGTAGCGGATACATTTAATTGTGTTTTTCATTATTTTACCCCCACCGTAGTCACAACATTTACACCACAGTGGAAAAAATGCGAAGGATCCCTTGTGAAGAGAAGAGTTGTTTTGGCATTCGTGAACGGTAATCATTTCGTTATTCTAAAACTCAAGGATAAATGTCTATTGCCACCGGTATGTGGGATGGTTAAAAACAAGGATATAGATCCCAATATCTGGAAGGGATGGATGGCATTGTATGAGGAGAATCACCAATTATGGTATGTGTTGGACTTATCGAAGAAACCTCTTGAAGATGAGGAGATTCAAGTTAATACATGTGGAGGCGACGATGAGTAATTTGGAGGTCTGGTATTCGTTAATACACAACCTTTTGTTTTTTTTGGAAGTTTGAATTGTAATCATTAAACCATCTGCCATGTATATGCCGGCATGATTTATTTCAAACTTTACAATGCCGGAACTTATACCGGCATTGAAATATACTTTCTCTTTTGTGCCGGAACTTAAGCTGGTATTGAAAATAACTTACTCACAATGCCGGTATTATACACAGATCAGTTATTAACAAGGAAAAGTTAGATTACCGGCATTTACAGCAAAATACAATCCATGCCGGAATTCTATTTTTTTTTCTGGAAAGAAATCAGATTTCTGGCATAGTTGTCAAGATTTCTACCATGCCGGTTTGTTAAAAAAGAACTTAAAGTTTCATATAGATTAACTAAAATATTATGTTTTAAGCCAAAAACAAATAAAATCAATATCGAACAAAGTTTAGCAGGACACATAAAATAACATAAGCAAAGTTAAGATGTTCCAAACCGATTGTTTACCAAACCAATATGAAAGTTAAGATGTTCCAAAGACTAGATTGTTTACCAAACCAATATGAAAGTTAAGATGTTCCAAACCGAAAACAAGTGAAAGAAAGATGTTCAAAGTTTAACAATACACACAAACAAACATAAACTAACTCTAATTGTTCAAACCAAAATAATACTATCAAAGAAACACACGATCACTCGGTTCTTGGCCTCTTGTGTACCCTCTTATTCCTTTCGCCCCACAAGTATTTTGCCTCAGGATCTTCTATTTGGTCTATCTTTTGGAAGACGTTCTCCATTTATTTTTGGGTAAGCAACTCTCCTTTCTTGGTCTTCTTCTTAAAGAACCTTGACAAGTTTCCAATCCTCTGACGCTGTTAAGGGAGTTTTCAACATGTATTTAGTATGTACAATTGTATAAGTTCATACATATAGATTTAAAGAATAGTAATGCACAAGACGTACGTACCAACAATGTAACGAGCTGTAGAAGGTCAGGCACAGTTGACGGAGTTATGGAGGGATGTGCTGGTTGTGGAGGAACTTGTACGGTATCCGGGCGCACAACATAAGGATGCGAGTACTTACAATGGCCTCTTAGGAAGGTGGGATCACTCTCACAACCATTCTCAGCCCTATTCAACACAAATCCTTTTTCTTCCCTTTCAGTCCAATGTGCAAGAACAGGTTGAGGGTCATAAACTATGAGAGTATGGTTCTTATTTGAATGGTATTGAGGAAAGTCATGAGAGAATTTATGATATGATGTATCCGTGAGATCTTTCTGCTTGTATCCAAGTTGGCGCATTACACGACGAGGGTTGTGCATAACAAATCCTTTAGGATGAAATAAAGGTCCGTTGTAAAATGAAACATTATCACGCCTTTGTAAGTGAAATCCCTATATGGGTCAAACACAACATCTTCCACAGCCACCGAGTCCAAATCCATCCTCATTGCAATTAACCGTTTCTTGTTATTGAGCCTCGGGGTATTGTAGAAGTAGTATTTCTTAGTTAGAACCTTATTATGTTCATATCCACGGACAGTCTTCAATCCTTTATACCCTACGAACAAACTACAGAAGTGTTCATAAGCCCATACCTGTGCCCATGAAAGATCGTTTCAATGAAATGTGTAAGAAAACAAAACAATTGGAAACTAATAAATTTAATGATAATGATCACAAAATAAGTAGTTATCTATACCTGAATCACAGTGAAATTCCCATTAAATTGACGGGCTTTCTCCTTAGAAGCTCGACGCATTTCTGCCGAAAAATGTGCCAAGAAAGCAGTGCCCCAAGAATACTCATGAAGCATTTCCAACGGATCCAAGTATTGTAGGAGGTTCATATGCACCCTATTACCATTTGCGTCGGGGAATATAGCGGAGCCCAAGATGAACAACATATAAGCAGCGGCACTTTGCTGAACTTGTTCGGGAGTCAATACCTTGTTCTTCGTATCCCCAAACAATTCGATGAGTTTGATGAAGGTGATAGTCTTTTTCTGGGAATGCCTTGTCTTGTACAAATTTTCCAAAGTGGTTTCCTTATTCCATCCAAACAACCTTTTAGTGAGCTCATAGATCTTGTCCCATTGTAACTCCTTAGAGTTATCTCCTACCTTAACGGCTTTCTTAAGAACCTCTAGACCTATTATCCTTTGGACATCTTCAGGGATAATGGTCATCTCACCAAAAGGAAAATGCATGGTGTCAGTTTCAGCATAAAACCTCTCCAAAAAGCAGTTTAACGTGACGGTATCAGTGGCCACATAATTCTTTATCGCAGGATACAACCCAGATGCTTTGACTACTGCTTTAACAACCGCACACTTATCCTTCAAAGTCCATACATCCGATTGTTGATGGTGGCTAACTCGGAAGGATTTCTTGTGGTCCTATAAAAACACACCAAACTTAATTAAATTCACTTGATCACAGATAAATATTGTAATAACAAGATGCAAACGTCTTACATAAGTTTGATAGATCCAACGAGCCTAAGAGTCTTTGTAAGAAAATAAGAGTTGTGGGTTTTTCGGTTGACCCCAATGTTTACCATCAATGAAGTCTGGAATGATGTCTTCTTTATCAGGAAGGTGGGCTGGGGGTGCTTTTTCATCATCCTTAGAGGCTTCAACTCCGACATCAGCTTCTTGTGAGGATGAGCCACCATCTCATTCTGGTACAGACGCAGTTTCCCAGTCATCATCATCATCATTGCTGGTTGAGTCGCTTATAGGTTGATCCCGAATTGTGACCTTAGCAGTAGCCGGATCAGGACGGCTACGTCGAGAAGACTTACGTTTTGGTTCTACAACAACTTTTCCTTTTCCTTTGTCCTTTTTTGATGCTTTGGACCTATGTTCCTGTAGGTGTAAATTATCTACAGATCCAGGTGGCAACATCCTAGACCCAGTGCACCCAAATACAAGGAAACGCGAAGTATAGAGCAAAGATTAAAGAGCGCGAGATTTAAGGAAGCCACGTGGATCGGGCGTAATAATGTCGGACAAGACTTGACCCAGACTTCTGATAAAGCTGACAAGATAAGGCGGGATGGGACAAATGAGGAGCTATAGTCAAACAGGCAAGAAAGTGTGGAACACATCGGCTGATCTTTAGGGCGACTATCGAGACAGCCGACATCGCGTCAACAGAGGACCATAAGAGATTGGCTCGAACAAAATACAGGCGAGGATCCAAGATGCATCGACCGCACAAGACGACGTGAGTCGGCCTGATCACAGAACAGCTAATTATATGTAACAGGGTCAACATTCTAAATTCGTTGTATAAACTTTATCCTATAAATAGCGGGACTTGTATTCTAGAGAGGCAGGTTGTAATTTTTGGGAGAGAAAGGAGAGAGAAACCCGAGTTAGCATTATAAAGAAGTGAAGGAGAAGTAAGTTCATCTTGTAAGGAAATCCCACTAAGAGCAACACCTTTGTAACACCGTGAAGTAATAAGATTCATCATTTCACCCCCGTGGACGTAGGTAATCATACCGAACCACGTATATCTTGTGTTCATGGTTGAGTGTTTACTTTCGTTTGAGAAGAGTCGTACATTTCTATCCTTTGGATGTAGTTTGTAGTAAAATGATTCTACATTCTGGCGCCGACTAAGGGGACACGACTAAGATCTCCGGATACCTTGCCATTAAAGTCTTCAGAGACGATCAACAGCTCCTCAATACACGTTAATATGTTGGAGTAGAAGCTACGATGAACTCATTGGGCGAAGTAATGGTTGTTTTGAGTCATTTACTGAGCATTTAAAGTCATAGTAGTAGCAGCGTCTTCTTAGCGTCTTCAACAGTTTGATCGACAGAGAAACTTCACGAGCTCACCAGCGACTAACAGTCGGGGTTAGAAGCTACGTGAAGAATCTGTTGAAGGGACGACTGTTTGTTCTTGATAATTGTGTGTTTGTTAGCGTTAAGCGAGTTGTTTTTAGCTGCGGTAAGAAGTTGGGTGATCGGAGTTACCAAAAGTTAGCTTTTTAGATGTTTCATCGTGTAATGAACTGTCGACCTTGTATAATTTTTAGCCGACAGTGTAGCGTAAGTCTTCGGAAAGGTCATAATTAAATCTCGAGAAAGTGGAGTTGGTACAAGTTCAAATTAATTCTAGGGGTTACTTGCCATACTTTCTAAGCATCACGTGCATAAGATCAATGATTTGGAGCATGTAGAACAAAGGACAAACCAACTTAAATGCATAGGTCGAGTACGGAGAGCGACGTCGTACGGAGTGATAGTGACGGGGAAGTGAGTACAGCCACAGATTCAGCATAAGACCAAAATAGGGTAGATAAACGGAACCCACCTTAACCAAAGTTGACCCTGCATAGTGACAGTAGTCGTAGAGTCGAACGTTTCGCCTTTTTTGTCTGTGCATTTTGTTAGAAAAATCAGGTCGAAGTAAGGGGTTCTTTTTCGTATTTGCTGACGTAGGGACGGGCGATACTCGACTTATCACGTGACGTAACTAATGGCTAGCACTTCAGGGAAGATAAGGATGTTGAGGAATCGCACGGTCACTAGAAGCAGTATGAAGGCAGGGATAACGGGGCCGAGGCAAGGGAACAGTCGACAACCACCGCCCGAGGAATCTCATGCAGCTGCGCGAGGGATGCCTGTTGTAGACGAGGAAGTAGATTTGGGGCGGGACGATAACACCTTACCTCTGCACCAGATTATACTAACTCAGAGAAGAGTCGATCAAGTCGATGGACTAACAGCTTCAGACACCGATGACGATGAGGAAGCACTTGCAACGCGAGCTCAGAGGCAATCGACGAGGCGACAAATTGAACACCAGGAAGCTTTGGGAAGGGAACAAGAGCATCTTAGGCAGATTCAGTTGGGGCGAGCAATATCAAGTGACATCGGCCCGACAACCGTTCAAGCTGTCAATCATATAACCAATCCAATACCGCCCCACCACCCACATCAGCACCATTACAACCTCGGCCACACCAACCCAATGGAAATTCCAGTCATGAGAGTACGGACCCGACGTTGTTGGCCATTTTGGAGAGTCAGAGGAGACAAGAAGCGGCACTTAGGGAACTCCAGCAGCGGAATTTAGCCTTGGAGTATGAGAACTACCAACTGAGGAACCAACGGACCATATCAAGAGGGTCGTCAAGCCGAGGAACATCGGGTTATCATGGCCGATCCGATCACTTGCCACCCATGATAGGGAAGAGTAACATTAATCAGCCCAATCAGTCAGGTCAGCCGGCATTACCTCCGGTTCCCCCAACACAGAGATATGGACCACCCGAGGACTCGTCCACCGATGAAGAAAGGCGAGGAAGGGACGGGCGACAAGATCAGACAACTAAAGCCAAGATTAAGGAGATGGAAGCAAAAATCAAGGAACTTTCGGGCGGAAGCGAAGAGGATAAGCTGGCCGAGATTATGAGTGAAGCCGAGAAAACGCCTTTCTCTCAAGAATTGGAACAAATGACGTTCCCACCTAAGTGTACTTTACCTTCATTCCCCTCTAGATTTGATGGAACTGGCGATGCGACCGAACACCTTAATATGTATACCATGTCACTGATCCAATGGAGAAGTAACCCGGTAGTTATGTGTAAATTCTTTCCAGCTAGTTTGGAGGGCGAGGCGCGAGATTGGTTTTATTCGCCGCTTTGGTTCTATCAACGGGTACGATGCGCTAGTCGAGGCCTTCCTTGAGACCTATATGCATAACAGTCGACCTCGGCCAAGAATGAACAAGATGTTTACCCTCTCCCGAAGATTCAGAGATCCATTGAGAACCTTGACCGACAGATGGAGGAAACTGTGTACTGAAATTGGGAAGGTACCGGTGGACCAAGCCATCTTTGGGTTTGAAAACGTGTTGGGGAGATCAGACCCCATTTGGATTTCCATGTTTTCTGAAAAACCTAAAACCTTAAAGGAGATGAGAAGAATGCAAGAACACTACATCGCCTTGGAAGAAATTCAGGCCGAATCAAGAGATAGAGGGGTACAAGAAGCCGATCTTGAAGTCGGTACTGAAACTAAAAAGGTCACGGACGACCATATCGGGCGATCGAAAAAAAGATCGGACCCTCCCCGAGGAACAGTGAGAAGAGGGAATGGATGGCCAAAGGGAAGAAGCCAAAGCAGGAAGCCCGATCGTATACCCCACTAAACGCTTCTTTGGAAGAGGTGTTAAAGGAAGTTGAGAAGAGGAGCGACATAAACTACCCAACATCGAGGGGGGTACAGTTCCAAGAGACCCGAGATCATCCCGAATACTGTCACTACCATCAGTATAGGGGCCATTCCACCAATAACTATCGAGAGGTGAAAGATATTGTTCAACACCTCATCCGAGATGGATATTTGAGGCAGTATGTCCGCCACCCCTTCGGCCGGAAGCAACACCCGATGCTTGAGTTCATCAAGTCCGCATCGATAGGGCGAACCAATTCGTAAACACCATTTCACATTCGACTATGCAAAACTACACTCTCGGCCCAGTAATCACCACTAGGATCCATAAAAGGGATCGTGACGGTAAAGAGATATTCAGCGTAGACAAGTCTCTTCCCATGAAACCCTGGATGACGGTGCCCATATCGTTCTCGGCTAAGGATGTACCAGCAAACGGACAAGCACACAGCGATCCACTGGTCATCACACTGTTGATTGAAAAGTGGGGAGTAAGAAGGATTCTTGTGGATAGCGGAAGTTCAGTCGAGGTGCTATTCTACGACACGTTAAGAAGAATGAAACTCTTAGACGATATGCTCGTCCCATCCACATACCGTATCTACGGATTCAACGGCACAGTAACCATCCCGAAGGGCGAAGTAACTTTAAGAGTTTCAGATGGTGGTGGCTACCTCGACACATAGGGGTGGCAACGGATAGATATCCGGCGGATATTGGCAAATCCGATAAGGTTAAGGTTAAGGATTATCGGATATCCGGTATCCGATAATATCCGGCGGATACCAAAAATTCCAATCCGATAAGGTTAAGGTTAAGCTATCGGATATCGGATTTTTATCCGTTAATATCCGTTAATATATGACCTTGTCATTATGGACGTTTCTTCAGTTTTTTGACCATAAACGTAACACCATTTTAACTTGAACCTTGCTACTACTCTAATGCTAAAGACAATGTGACGACTAAACATTGTTTATTGCCCGATAACCTTCCATTGCAACATTGTTTCAATTGTCACTACTAGTAAACCGTTAATGTATGACCTTATCCTATAGGATTTTTATCCGTTAACCCCTACCTTATCGGATATCGGATATTAACCAATCGGATAGAGCCCAATCCGATTCCGATAGGTTAAGAGGAAATATCCGATAAGTTATCGGATCCGGATATCCGGTATCCGATATAACGGATAAAATCCTATAGGATTTCGAATAATCGGAAATGGATACCGGATATCGGTTATCCATTGCCAGCCCTATCGACACACTAACCACTTTCTGTTTAGTCGACGTCGCTTCACCTTATGAGGCCATTATCGGGCGCCCATGGGTTGCGGGGATAAAGGGCGTAGCATCGGCCTACCATCAAAGGTTAAGGTTCCCGACTTGCAAGGGAATAGCGGAAGTTATGGGCAACTCCCAGGCGGAACGACAATGCATGAAGTTGATATAGAAATAAACGAGCGACGGCGAGCTCGGCAAAGGCAAGAAAAGAACAAAGAAAAGGAAGTGAAGGCAGCAAAAGAATTGGAGGAGGCGATTTCTCAAGCGGTCCTTGCACACGAAACGCGAGAACAAGACCCTTTATAGCAATTAAAGGAAGCATCCCCAGTCAGGGAGACCAAATCAAACTTCTCGACAGTCGAGCCGACTAAAGAAGTAAACTTGGGAACGATAGAGGAACCTAAAGTAGTGAGGATCGGGGCATTACTATCGGACGAAGAAACCGATAGAACTCACGACGCTATTAAAAGAAAACCTGGAGGCATTCGATTGGGAAGTGCATGATTTGGAGGGTATTGACCCA
Organism: Papaver bracteatum; assembly: GCA_023529315.1. NCBI lineage: Eukaryota > Viridiplantae > Streptophyta > Magnoliopsida > Ranunculales > Papaveraceae > Papaver > Papaver bracteatum. The sequence continues at coordinate 446,809 of JAJJWX010002530.1, forward strand.
AAGGTCTGCTTTCATCACTTAAAAATTGATCCGAAGTTCAAACCGGTTAGACAAAAAATGAGGCGTATCGCGCCCGGAATTGCAAGCGGCGGTCGAGGTCGAAGTGAAGAAATTACAAGAATCCGAATAATAAGGAAGTCCCTACCCCAAAGTGGATATCTAACATGGTCGTGGTACCAAAAAAGAAAGGGGGAGTCCGAATATGTATTGATTTCAGCGACTTGAACAAGGCCTTCCCGAAAGACAGCTTCCCCCTTCCCAGTATAGATCAATTAGTAGAATCAATAGTGGGATACGAGACGATGAATTTAATGGACAGATACATGGGATACAACCAAATACCACTGGCGCCCGAGGACCAGGAACACACCTCCTTCTTCACGCCAAGAGGATTGTATTGTTACACCAAGATGCCATTCGTACTTAGGAATGCTGGGGCTACGTACCAGAGATTGGTAGGCGATATGTTCGAAGAAAAGATTCACGATACCATAGAAGTCTACTTGGACGACATGTTAGTTAAGAGTCAGAAATCAAAAAACCACGTCCGAGACCTTCGAGAGATCTTTCAAACAATGAGGAAACACAAGATGAAGATTAATCCTTCCAAGTGTGACTTCTGGGTCACATCGGGGAAATTCTTAGGCTACATCATCACTCCCAGGGGAATAGAAGCGGATCCCGAGAAGGTATGATCCGTCCTTGACATGCCATCTCCCGCGACAGTGAAAGACGTGCAGAAACTAAACGGTTGCATAGCCGCATTGGGACGATTTTTGTCACGATCATCGGACAAATGCAAGGCTTTTTACGACATCTTGAAGAAAGGAGAAAAATTCCAATGGACGGACGCAAGCGAAGAAGCTTTTAAAAGTATCAAGCTACATCTAGCTAGCCTCCCGGTTCTTCAAAGGCCAGAGCCGTCAGAAATTCTCACTTTATACTTAGGCGCGACACCCTATGCCATAAGTGCGGTAATGGTTAAAACAGAAATGGGCGTGGAAAAGCCGGTATACTTCACCAGCAAAACTTTAAGTCTGGCCGAGAATAACTACACTAGAATGGAGCAGATGGTGCTCGCGCTAGCCTTTGCTTCCTCTAAACTACGAACATATTTTCAAGCTCATCGAATACGGGTGCTCACCAAATCGCCTATCGAAGCGGTCTTGGATAGTGCTGGGCGATCGGGGAGAATCTCCAAATAGGGAGCCATAATAAAACAATATGATGTGATATACGAGATAAGAACCGCGATCAAAGGACAAGTAGTGGCCGATTTCTTGGCAGACTTCCCCCTCAGTGATGAGGACGAGGTAGAAGATATACCGGGAATGACAGAAGAACAAGAGGGGCCGGCGGACCTGCTAGCCGCTAGTATCCCAACACGATGGGAAGTATTTGTTGATGGTACATCTAACAAAGACGGATCGGGTCTCGGGTTGGTTTTCACCACGCCAAAGGGGAGGAAGATTGTGCATTCGTTCAGGTTAGAATTCAAGGCAACGAACAACATCACCGAATATGAGGCGGTGATCCATGCCTTACGGATAATTGTGGAAATGGGGCTGCATGAGGTTCGACTGACTAGTGACTCTCAACTAGTGATCCGGAAAATTACGGGCTAATACGCTACACACGATCCGGTGCTGCAAAAATATTGGGAGCTCGCCCAATTTTACATCAAGCAAATCCCAGATATTAAATTCCGCCACATCTGTCGAAAGGATAACAGACACTCGGATGCTCTATCATACATCGCCTCACAGTTAGTAGACCCGAGCATTGAAGGGATACGCGTTATGAGGCTACTTAACCCATCTATCCCTGAAACACTAGAAGCACGGATCGAGGTGGCCGTTAACACAGCCGAGAGATACAAAGAAGGCGACTGGAGAAAGCCGATACATCAATACTTAGAGACGGGTGAGCTACCTAAGAGTCGGCCCGAGATGAACACGATCAAAAGTAAATCGGGCGCCTACGAGTTAAGGGGGGGGGGGATCTTATATCGGAATTCCTACCTAGGGCCACTCATACGATGCTTAAGCAAGGAAGAAGGCCATATAATCCTACATGAGCTACACTATGGGGCGGTTGGAAATCACAGCTCGGGAAGAAGCTTGTCGGCTAAGGCAAAAACAATAGGCTACTTTTGGGTGTATATGAACGAGGACGCAAATAAAATGGCAAGAGCTTGTGAAGAATGTCAGCGTTTCGGGAAGAAAATCCATGCTCCCGGCGTACCGTTAAGCTCGATCATAAGTCCGTGGCCTTTTGCTAAATTGGGAGTGGACATTGTCGGGCCGTTACATGTAGGAACGGGGCAAAGGAAGTATTTGATCGTGGCTACGGATTATTTTACCAAGTGGGTCGAGGCGGCACCACTGGGGCATATTCGAGACAAAGATGTTTTTAAGTTCATTTGGGAACATATCATTTGTCGCTTCGGGGTCCCGGCTGCCATCATCTCTGATAATGGAAAACAACTACAGGGCGAGAACATTGATCTTCTATTTAACACTTACAACATCAGGAAGATCAAAGCTACCCCGATTTACCCCCAGTGCAATGGGTAGGCCGAGATCACTAATAAGACCATCGCCGATAACATGAAGAAGAACGGACGGGGAATATGGCAATGGTGCGAGGAATTATATAACGTCCTATGGGCATACAGAACCACACGGAGGAAGCTACGGGGTTCTCCCTTTTATGCTTACCTACGGAACCGAGGCGATTCTATCAACGAAGCAATGATACCTACCACAAGAGCGAAGCGTGGAGGCGAAACGTGTCGTCGATCGATCTTGGCTAAACTCGACGACTTGGAAGAAACAAGAGAAATGACGCTACAAAAAATGGAAAATTATCAAAGGAGGTTACAACGGGAGTACAACAAGCGCGTTCGACCAAGAGAGTTTAATCCCGGGCAGCAGGTATTGAAATTTCTAGCTGAATGGGAGCGCGACAAAAAAGGCGGAAAACTAGCACCAAAGTGGGGCGGGCCATATATAATCGAATCTAAGGCGGGCGAGGGATCGTATCGACTACTGCGACTCGACGGAACAAGAGAGCTCAAACCATGGAACATCCGATTCCTAAAACTCTATCATCCTTGACGGGCAATGCGAAAAAAAAAAAAAAAAAAAACGGTAAGCAAACGTGTCTTCTATCTCTGTGAAACCGTGAGGGGTATGGGATAGGGCACAAGCGAATAATGGTCATTCGTACTCGGGGCAATGCCAGTGTATAAGTGCCGAGGTGACTTACACTCGAATGGTCATTCGTACTCGGGGCAAAGCAAGTGTGGAAGTGCCGAGGTGACTTACACTCGAATGGGCATTCGTACTCGGGGCAATGCCAGTGTGGAAGTGCCGAGGTGCCTTACAGTCGCCTGGCTATTCGAACTCGGGGCAGTGGCAGTGTGCAAGTGCCGAGGTATCCTAAGGGTTCTGGTGGTTGGAAACCAGTTCCAAAGGTTTTTTAGACGCGAGGTCTACTCATCTAGGTGGCCTACTTACATCTGAAAGGTCACCACCATCGCAAGTGGGCGAGTCCACTTTCCCGAGATCGGTTGATCGATAACCACTCGGGACCATCGGGCCTAGAACTAGGATGACTGATACCCTTCCACTGAATCCAAAGAGATAGTGATGAGATACCCCGATCAAGACATGGCATAGGGCCCGATGACCCTCCTTGTTGGGTGTGTTCGACAGAAATTGTTAGAGTTCTAACATATAAAAGCAACAATTGCAGGGCATAACACCAGGAACAAAAGCGAAACAAATAACGTTGTGCGTTAATCAACAAACGGTCGGGGCAACATGCGGAACAAGAAACAAATCGATCGTGTCGTGCAACAACCAACACCCAGAGGAGCATCATACAAAACGAAAACCACATCGATCGCATGGTACATCAATCAGAATAACATAAGAAACAAAAGCTAAATCGATAACACCAAGCGTCTGATAACAAAGTACGGAAAGCATCGCGCGGACATACGAAATGAAAAGTTTAGCGGAAATGAAACAAACAACATCGGTGACGCAGCACCCCCATTAAAACGAACAAGCAAGGTGGCGGAAATTAAAAAGGGGAGAAGTGTTTAGAGCTATTTACAACCCGATGGAAGGGGCAACATAGTGACGCAGCACCACAAAAAGAAACCTTAAACCTTTGGAGGAGCCGCGCCGGCCTTCCTCTGCGCGACCTCGAGCCGCTTCTTCTCCACCCAGTCCATAATGCCGGCCCTGAACTTTCTCGATCTAACTCCTCCGCATGGGCGACCCATTCATCCTCGAGTTGTTGGGTAATGGGAAGCGTTTTCCTCGGCCTCAGCTAACTTGAAGCCCAAATCGACCTCGACTGTTTCAATCGGCGAACCTCCAGATCAAGCTCCTGCGAACGTTTTTGCGCGGCTACAAAACCACAAATATAGGATGTTATTCATCGGATACAACTTAACATTTTTGCAAGAATAAAGCGCGATCTGGATCTAAAAAAATGGCCTCAACACATCGGCTAAGAGACCTGACAGGGCGGGTAACACCGACTGAAGCGACTCTACCGACTTGGACAACTCATCCTCGGTCCTGGACAACTTCATGTTTAATTCGTTATAATGTTGCTTGTTGAACTCGTTACTAGGGCAATACTTCTTATGCTCGGCCCAATCGTTCATTAACCGATTACGCGACGCTTGAAGAACCACAAGCTGCGATCTACTCCACTCTAAATCGCCCATAACTTTATCAAATTCACGCATTCGGCCCAGTAAATCGCTGTTAGCTCGCTCCACCACATCCTTATATCTCAATATTCGTCGGCGGTCCTCGTGAAGATCTCGATTCTATAATTGAAGAGCGTTTACCCTTTGCTCCAAACTCGTGGCTAAAGCAGTTTTTTCGGCAGCAAGACGCTGAGAAGATCCTAAATGAGCCCGTAAATTGTCCATCTCGGAAGGATCATAATCAAACCGGCGATGTCGTTCTAACTCGTCCTCAAGACTTGCAATCTCCTCAGTTTGACGGTCTATTTTGTCGTCTTTGTTTGCCATTCGTTGACGAATATTTTCCACAAGGTCTTTCTTAATATCCCATTTTCTCTTCAGAATCCTAAACTCCGAAGTAGCGTCTATACCTATACTAGATACCTCGGCAAAGAAGAAGGATACCCGACTCAGGATACTGGCACGATAAACTAAATCAACACAAGTCAAGAAGAATCATATATCTTGAGAATCGAAAAGTTTGATCTCCATCTCGTTCGCGCGACCCTTCTCATTCTGAATTTGAAGTTGGAGAGACTCTATCAACTGTTTATCTCGAAGGCGATTGGCGGCATCCAAGCGTACACGGTTCATGATCTAACACAAACAAACGAGTTTGCATCATAAGCGACACTAAGGACAGAAATCAGAAGTGGGGCATTACTATACAGAACCGAGTCTCTCACCACAGTGTCAAGTGTCAAGGCGATGTCGCCATAACATGGTACAACATTCAACATTTCTTCACCAGTATACTTCCCAAAGTCGGAGGAAGTAAGCGCACCCAAGGAATTCATGATCGGGCCAGAAACAGTAAAGCAAGTCTCGGCGCTAGAAGACGATCCCTCAGTAAACCGGGGCACACAGGGAAGCTCTACCGGAACGCTAGTAACAACCTTCTCTACGGAGGGCGTCTCCGAGGGTTCCTGCTGGTCGCCCACACCTTGTTCACCGACTTTGTCACCCGGCACAGTCTCTCCAAACAACTCATACTCATCGGAAAAATCAATGAGGGGGCTCGTTTTCGGCGGTGGCTTAGCAATTTCTTTACCTCTTCCAGGATTACGCCTAAGCGGAGTAGGGTCGACATCGTCAACGTCATCATCATCGCGCCTCGGGTGTTTCTTCACAAGTGTCTCGTCAGAACATGTGAAGGCAAAAAACAGGGGCAAGTACATGTACTTCTAAGGGAATCATTATGTTTGTTACCTTCCCCTGGTCTTCCTCAACCCTTGTGCCAGCACCTCTTTTCCTAGACCCGATAGTCTTTGTGGAACTGACTTGAGATTTTCAAACAACAACAAATGACTAACTGACGCCCGAAGCTAACAAGATAGAAATCAAGAAAAGCGCGTACCTTATCGGCCTTGTCATCATTAACCGCCCAGAAAGAATAGGGCTCGGCGGGAAAAGTAGGCGACGGGAAGTCACCATGAAGGATAGGACCTCAGACAAGAAGCGGAACTCGGGGATAGGTCGGATCATTAGAATGTCGGGCTCCCCTGTTGGAACCATGGCCGATAGGATCGGCATCCAGCATCATTCTTTCGACACCCTCGGGCATAGTTTTGACCCGATGAGGAATTGCAGCAAACCCAGCAAGATCGCCCAAGGTCGAAGTACCAGCTCGATAGTTGACAAGGAAATTGGCAACGATATACTCAGGAGCATCCTCGGGATTGTAGGTCGACCACTCGGTAGTAGAACCATGACCATCGCGGCGATCCCTCCACTCGTTCATAATTCGGAAAGTATTGCCAGTCCATTGAGATAAAGCACGAGAAGGCCGAATCTGGGACAAAATCTCGTAATAAAATGGGCTATCAGGGTTGTATAAGGGAAGACGAAGGCCTAGCTCCAGCTGACCCAAGGTGATGACCACACAATGAGCCGACTGCTCGTGCTTCTTCATATCGGTTTTCTTCAAACTACCATTTCGGCCCGAGAGAAGGGTCACTTCGTAATTTTGAAGATCGTACGTATCCTTCAAATGCTCAATGAACTCTTCATCGGAAAGATCTTTCACCCTTTTCTCGGACCTGCACGAAATAGAAGAAGAGCTATCAGCAAAAAATAGATCTCATCGCGCGATCATCATACCTAGAAGGGCTCTCAAGCAAAAACAGAGAAGCAAGGGGGGGAACATCAAACTCGGAAAAAAAAATCATCAACAGACCTCTTTTCAGCCATGGAAGGAGAAGAAGCCATTAACGAACATAATGCAGAACTCGGTTTTCAACAAAGAAAGATGAGGCGACAGCAAGCCTCATCAGAACGATCGATGAGGAGAAAAGGACGAAAGAAAATCAAGAAAGCTAGGGTTTTTTGAGAAGCGTAAGATATGAAGAAACTTGGAAGAAAACCACAAAGAGTTATAATGAAGGGCAGAGAAGAAGAAGGAAGAAAGGAGCGGGCTATTTAAAGAAGAAACTTTGTAACCGACGCTGACGGTTACCGGTCATAAAGTGGAAATTAGTGGGGCGCTGCATGGCGGGATTAGCGGCATGAGCGAAGACATGGGAGGTTAAGACGATGTTCTTCCACTCGTGCCTCCCACACGGGTGGAAGAAGGGGCATAAATGTAGGTGTAAATTATCTACAGATCCAGGTGGAAACATCCTAGACCCAGTGCACCCAAATACAAGGAAACGCGAAGTATAGAGCAAAGATTAAAGAGCGCGAGATTTAAGGAAGCCACGTGGATCTGGCGTAATAATGTCGGACAAGACTTGACCCAGACTTCTGATAAAGTTGACAAGATAAGGCGGGACGGGACAAACGAGGAGCTACAGTCAAATAGGCAAGAAATTGTGGAACACATCGGCTGATCATAAGGGAGACTATCGAGACAGCCGACATCGCGTCAACAGAGAACCATAAGAGATTTGCTCGAACGAAATACATGCGAGGAGCCAAGATGCATCGACCGCACAAGACGACGTGAGTCGGCCCGATCATAGAACATCTAATTAGATGTAACAGGGTCAACATTCTAACTTCGTTGTATAAACTTTCTCCTATAAATAGCGGGACTTGTATTCTAGAGAGGCAGGTTGTAATTTTTGGGAGAAAAAGGAGAGAGAAACCCGAGTTAGCATTAGAAAGAATTGAAGGAGAAGTAAGTTCATCTTGTAAGGAAATCCCACTAAGAGAAACACCTTTGTAACACCGTGAAGTAATAAGATTCATCATTTCACCCCCGTGGACGTAGGTAATCATACTGAACCACGTATATCTTGTGTTCATGGTTGAGTGTTTACTTTCATTTGAGAAGAGTCGTACATTTCTATCCTTTGGATGTAGTTTGTAGTAAAATGCTTCTACAGTTCCAATACGTTAAATTGAGTTATACACTGGATGCCGGCATATAAATGGAACCAAATATGAGTGCCGGTACTTCAACCGGCATAGTAAGAAATTATAAATTATATGCCGGTTTTCTTGATTTCTATACAGAGAATAACCAGTCTAGGGAAACCAAACCGGCATAGTTTGTAAAAATATCGAGAATGCCGGAACATATACCGGAATTGTCAAACATATTTATGAGCATGCCGGAACTGTGTGATTTTGAACAGAGTTTTTAACAAAGTATCCAAATAAAAACGGCATAGTATCGATCAAATATACAATGCCGAGACATGTAACCGGCATACCATTTGACTAATTTCGTATGCCGGCAATCTCATGCAAAAATAATCGGGATTGAAGACATAAAATCCTGCATGATTTTCAAATTGAATTCGACCGCGAATAGAACAGATTTTCAATTGACTAGATTGCAATTTCAAATTATAATTACAGTGTAGTATAAAGACTAAAAAAGAAAGTTTGACTTTGTGTTATATATTATGGGATAAACCCTAAAAATAATTCAATTCAACAAATACTTCACTTACTGTATCAAATTTGTTATGCTCGCCTCACCCACAGACTCTTCAGGACTTTCTTGCGGTTCATCTACATGTATTTGTGGATTGGGTTTTTCACGAGATTTGCGAGGACCCATTGTTTTTGGTATGGAAGATGAAAAAATATGGAGATTGAATACAAAGGAAGATTGAATAATTTCGTATCCAAAACCGTCACTTAAATAGAATGAGAAGTTTGTAACCGACGCATTAAGGATTTTGTAACCGTCCAAAAACTGGGTTAAAGTAGTTTGTAACCGTCAAACAAGTGGAATGAATGAGTTTCAAATTGTAACCGTCAGAATTCCGGCATGGATACATGAAACAATTCAATGCCGACATTCTGACAATATGTTTAAATTGTCAATATGATGCCGGCTTAATATTTGGTGCACCATTCAATGCCGGCGCCTGCACTTAAATATAATTTGGTATATTTATCAATGCCAGTATGTGAAAGAAACTTGATGAAATAAACAACATTAACCACAAACCAAAGAAACTTCATATTAATCCTAAGGAAATAGACTTAAAAGCATTAAACACTTGAACAACTTTACACATAAAATAAAGATCTCAAGCTAATTGCAACTAACATCATTTCTTGGTACGAGATTCAACAAACAAAGCGGCTTCGAAATTCCTAAAAGGCTCTTTTCTCCATTTGGTGTATGCAGCCTGAGCTTGAAACCTATTATCTCGGTATCTTGCGAGAAACTCATTGTATTTTCGACATAATTTTATGAGGGCTGTTGTCCGATGCGATACAAACTCATCCCCGTAATCTATTTTTACGTTTTTTGCACTTACCGTCCACGAACTCAGGCATATAAGGACCATCCGCAACAAGACCCCAAAAAAGGTTTGGAGGGCGGTGATCTTCCGGGAAATCCGATACTATATAGTAATTTTTGATCCATTTGGTTTCTTCCTCAACATCCGCTTCAATCTTCGCTTGTTTTACACGTTCGTATATTCTCTTTGTTTCTTCGCGATAGTAATCTTCCTTTGCTGCCTCTTCTTCTTCTTCTTCTCTTTTCCTTATAAGTATCTCTTTTTCCATTGCGGAAATTGACTTGGTGGTTTGGTCCTTCCTTCTAAGTTTTTCTAGTATCAGGGGAATTGAGTTGGTGGTTGGATGATGATTGATTCCCTACCGTAGTTGAGACTTTTTTTTTATATAAATATTCTCTGAAATCGGTAGTGGGTGAGTTTTTTTCCATCATAGAAATGTATCAACTTCAATAGGTGTAGCCACTTTAAATAGACGAGTACACAACGACTCTATTACACTTTATGGTACCGGCATTGTCGGTAACCTCAAATCTACGCCGACAATTTACTTTACAGGTTTATAGTTTGGAAAAATAGTCGTTGGGCATTGAATCTTAAATACCGGCACTGATCTATGGTTTACGTGTATTCCGGAATTCTGAACCGGTAATGTAGAGTATCAAAAGTGTATGCCGGAAATACGTAAATTGTACACAGGAACATAAAGAAATTAGGCACCTACTACCGGCATTCAAATATATATTAAGTCTACGCCGGCAGTGTATTACGGGTTTACATAGATATGTACCCACAAAATTTTACGAAAAAACCGAATAGAGTACCCTAAAAACCTAAGCAATTACCACTAAACTATCAATCTTCTTAAGAAGAATCCACCTCCGATTCACCCAGCTGGTGGTACTCCGTGACTTTGGTTACAATATGGTTGACGTTGGCTTGAAACAAGAATGCTTCTCCCTTTTCTTGTAAGTAACGCGTTTTCATAGCTTCATGCTACAAAAACAATGCACACATTATGGTTGTTACATACAAATTCAGAAATAGTGAATCATGTTGAATTAATCATAAAAATACATACAAGTTGTTGAGGAGACAATCTATTGCGGTTAGCTTGATGAATCCGGTGTTTCAATTTTAGATACTCAACCACCGCATTTAGGATGATGTCATATCATTCCTCAATTTGTTTAGCACTTCTTCCTTTTGGGTTACCATAGTCGTGAACAAATTTGTTAAAAATCTTCAACCACGTGGAATCCCACGTGCTGTTATCTATAATTGAAGGACGAGTTTCGGCATACCATGCTTGGGTTGCTAAATCTTCCTCCGAGTCAAACGATGCCATTTGTTGAATGTGGGCTTAGGTACTATACTAAGTTATTTATAGATGATTATTCTAGGGTGTAGGGTTTCTAAGTTAAGAGGCTAAAGGAGATATATAAAAACACAATGGTTTTGGACTTTTGGGTCCAAGTATTAGTTCTCTTTATATAGTGAGAAACCTCAACGACTAGTTTTTTTTTTTTTTGAAAATAACCAGAACCAGAATTGATGTCATTCTGAACAACTATACCGGTACTGAATTCCGGTTTTGATTTCCATAAGCTTACCATGCCGGTTTGTATTCACAGAGATTGGCCAAAGAATGTAACCAATACCGGCATTGAATCTTCAATATCGAACGTGCCGGTATTGGTGAAATTTAAAAAAAAACGGCTAGTTTTTTGGAAAATAAGACCGTTGGAGAATCATTTGTATATAATACCCCCATTCCTTGGCGAAAATCTATACAAACCACACACAAAATAACAAAAATCCTTCTCTCAACAAATCAAGCACGGTTAAAGCTTCACAAGCGATGGGAGATTCATCATCTAGATTTATTTGCAAAGTAAGTAGATTAATCATTACTAACAATACAATCTTCACTACCATGATGCATAACTACTATAATTTTCTATAACAGAGTCATCATTGCAAGTGTCAAATTTGTAAGTCACCATCTCATCTAGCAATGGACTGCCCTTTTATTTATTCAAAGTGTAGAAGCTGTGATGGGACACGCCGGTTTTGGATTGCAAAAACTGATGATGCTGAAAATGGAAGAATGTTTCTAAGGTTTTTGAATCACCCAAAGTGCGATGAATTTCAATAGTTTGACAAAGCTGTTGAACTAGCAGAGTCAAGAGAAAACCACAAGGGCCAATGCAAGCCTATCGATGTGTGTGATGGGTATTATATAAGGGGAAAGGAATATGTTGAAAAAGAAGAAGAACCAATGAAGATGATCCTTGACACCCCATACCCAGAAGATGTCTTTGAACATATTCGGGAAAGGCTCAAAGGTTCCGCAATTGTTGAAAAGGGATGGAAATAGATTATCTCTAACAAAGTGCAATCCATTGAATGTTTTTTTTTTATCATGTTTTAATTTAAAGTATCCAATCCAATGTAATAGATTACTTAGGAATGAAATAATAGAGCATTTGAAACAAATTTTTAGCAGAGTTCCGGCATTGATTGAATCGACATAACTATGCTGGTTTTCTGTCAACAGTGTAGGAAATTGAAAAATTATAATACCGGCATAGAATTTAAAAAAAATCACCATGCCGGTAGTTGTCAAAATCTATACAGGAACATGAAATTTTTTAACTTTTTGTTCTGGAATAGAATTAGAGACAATTTCAATGCCGGCACTCTGGAGCCGGCAGTGAATTGTAAATTTCTAGGATGCCGGTATAAGTACCGGCGTTTCTGGAACTGAAATCATCTATGCAGGAATTTATAATCTTTCACTAGAAATCCAGACATGTTGAACATAAACCAAATAACTGGATTCTGCTTAAGTGTTTTTAATCCAGGTAGCATAAACCAAAAACAAACCAAATAACTAAAGAGTTAACCCATTAAAAATAACCACCCATTTTTCAAACGAAAACAAGATTAATCTAGACATGTTCAACACAATTAGAATAACCACGCATTTTTCACTTGGTCTTTAGTTTCTTTTTGGTGGGCTCCTTCCTCGTTTCTCCAAACAAATCTTTTGCACTAGGGTCGGTTTCTTCAATTCTATCAAGCTTTTGCTCGAATTCCTTGATTTCTTGAAGGGATAACACCACTCCTTCATCGTACTTGCAACCAAACATCTTCTTCAAGTTGTGAAGCCGACGATGCTAGTTTAATACATAAACACATAATTAGTATATACCAATACATAATATTATGTTTATATTAAACAACTAAGAAATTAATTAAACTTACTAGCAATCCAACGGTCTTATGAAGTTGGGTCGTCGTAGGTGGTGGAGATGTAGGAGTTTCAACAGGAGGTTTTTTCTAGGGTGGAACTTCGACGGAGGGAGGGCGCACGACATACGGATGTGACCATTCCAGGTAATCTTCCATGTAGTCGTTATCAGATTCATAACCATTTTCCATAATCTCCCACTTACTAATATCTACAAAACGACGTGGCTTCCTATCCCTCCAGTGTGTTGGTTCTGGATCTGGATCATACACTACATACATGCAACTTGTTGGGAGTTGAATTGCACAGATAAAAGTGAAGAAGATAATTATCATCAGAGGCCGTCTCAAAATGTGATATTTGCTTATATCCATGTTGGCACATCACTCGGCATGGATCAGCCATGCTATATCCTTTTGGGTGGAACAACGACCCATTGTAAAATGCAACGTTACCAAACTTCACAAGTTGACAGTTTTCCCTATCCTCCTTATATGGGTCAAACACAATATCTTCTGTACTCATTTCTTCGAGAGCCAATCTCATCTCGATCAGTAGACCATTGTTACCGGGCTTTGGAATGCTGTTATACTCGAACTTCTAAGCTCTAGGAGCATCGGGTTCGGGAAGGTCAATGGTCTTCAAGAAAGGGAACTTCTTGAACAAGGTTGGGAAGTGTTCATAACACCACACCTATTTCAATGTGAAGTAGTAAATTTTTATTCTAAGTTCATGATGAATATATACATGTGAAAAATATACATAAGAAAATAAGTTAAGAAAACATTTTTACCTGGAGTAGAGTGAAATTCCCGACAAATTGGTTTGTTTTAGCCAAAGAGTCCCTTCTCATCTCCGCCATCAGATGGGCCATAACATTGGTGCCCCAAGAATAGATATAAACATCTTCCAACGGGTCCAAGTACTGAAGAAAGTTTGCACTTACCCTATTTCCATTAGTGTCGGGGAATGCCCTAGTGCCCAAGATGTATAACAGGTATGCAACGACGGTATAACGAATCTGTGCAGGGTCCCATCCATCCTCCAAACTTCTTTGCTTTGTATTTTCAAACCTCTTCTTAAGCATCATCAGCTTGAATGTCTTCGTCTTACTAGACTGGGATTCATAAAAGCGCTCAGTAGAAGTTTTAAAGTCCCAACCAAACAGCTTGTTAGTCAAAGCGTGCAACTTCGACCATTCAAGGTACAAACACTCAACTCCTTCTGCAATTGATTTTCCGATAACGTTCAAGCCTAAAATGTTTTGAGAATCATCAGGGATCTAGGTCATCTCTCCCCACGGGAAGTGCATTGTATCAGTTTCACCATGGTACCTTTCGACGAAGCAATTGACTGTCACAATATCTGGCTTCACATAATTTTCAACCAAAGCATATAGACCAGAATCCTTTACTATTGTTTGCACATCATCATGCTCCATAGACAAATCCCAATGAGCCGCGGCTTGGTTTCGACAGATACGAACAGCCTTAGTATGATCCTACAATTAGAAGATAATACGATTAAGAGATTTCGCATAAATCCAAAACAATACATATGCACAAAATAAAAAATGCTTACATAGGTTTGATAGATAGTACGATCCCAATAGTGCTTGTATCCAAATAGTACTTTCGGTTCCGAAGCTTTACCCCAAATTTTACCACGTTCAAGGTCGGGTATCATATCATTAATGTGAGGAAGGTGACAACCTTTAACTTTGTGTTTGCCCTTGCTCTTGTCCTTGCCTTGTGTTGGTTGTTCACTCGGCCCACCAACTTCGTTTTGGCTTGCTAATTGACTTGGGTAAACCTCAACATCTTCCTCCTCACTTTCACCTTCATCATGCTCATCCTCCTCAACTGTTCCAGTACGTTCACGGATTACAAGTGCACTACGGTCACCACCACTCTCCCAAATTTCCCCTCTTGTTTCAAACCCCAAAAGCTTCTTGCGACCTCCATCTTTCCCTCGTGGAGGCAGAGACTGAGGAGTACCAAGACCATCCTTCCTCTTTCTCTTAGTGAGAGCATCTTTATTATTTCATTTTTTACCTTCCTTGGCTTTTGACCTATAACATAAGCACACGAAACAAAAATAAGACAATTCATATTGGAAGTTTAAGTACCGTCATTGAGACTCTTAAATAGATGAAGCCGGTTAAGTTATACCGGCATTCAAACTTAGCTATCGAGAATGTCGGTAATTAAAAGACAACTACCGGCACTTTAAAAGTAAATCAGTTCAGTGCCGGTAACAGCGTACCGACATAGAATGGAAGCGAAAGAGCGTGCCGGTACTGATCAACATATCATATATGTTCCTGTATGTTTAAAGTTCACTACCGGCATACAAAAATTCAATCAAATATATGCCGTTTCTCCTATACCGGCATACAAGAAACCTAGATTCAATGCCGGTACTGGTGACAAACTACATAATGTTTCTTTGTGTTTTAAGTATACTACCGGCATACACGAATTACTATTAAGCAATGACGGTACATAAAACCGGTATGGTGTTCAACCCAATTTGTATGCCGGTACTGAAAATTCACTATCAGGAATTGAAACCGACGTGGTATTCATCCTAGATTGAATGCCGGTACTTAAAACCGGCGTGGTATTCATCCAAGATCGAATGCCGGTACTCTGTGTACCTCGACTGTTTCAGCTATGTTTGGCGATTCTAACCTAAACCTATTGCTATAAATCGATTAAAACAATCATAAATGAGTTCAAAATCACTAACTCCTCAAAGAAGCCATGACTGCGAGTGGTTGATCGTTCGAGTTCGCCGGCTGGACCTCTTCTTGTTCTTCAGAAATCGAACCAATTCTTTGTTCGTATTTTTGTTGAGCAATCGATTTGGTTTTCGGTTTGGCTTTTGCTTTCTTTCGTGGAGCCATGGTTATGATTCGGGTAGGTTAATCGACGAAGAAATTTTTGATTTAACGATTAATCGTCGATTAAGAACGATGAAGAAGATGAAAAAAAAAACAGAACCCTAACTATGCCGGCACTCAAAGGGAATTGGGGGATAAATTGATTTGGTTTTTGATTTTTTGATTTTAGAGGAAAGGGCATAACAGTCTTTTCATAATGTTTTTAATTAATCTAAGGGTGTTTAGGTATTTTCGCACCCAAAAGACACCCCTTATCAGCCACCTTTGGTTGGGGGAAGTAATTCATATCCCCCAGTTAATTCCCATATCCCCTAATTAGGGGTTCTTTAAATACTTCTTTTTCAATGAATGTTCTTTTTGACATGTGAAGGAAAAGTTTTAGAATATTTTTTTTTTCCCGAAAGAGAAGTTTTTATTAAAAAGAAAAAGAGAATCAAAGAACAGTCCAAGGTCTAAGCAAATTATATACACATTATAGTTTTCCAATTACTCCAAATTAGACTAGGATCAACATACTTGAAAGTATCAGTATCGCAATACCATAAAACTACCAACTGCTTAACCAAATCAATATTTTCTTGCACACACTTATGACGATCTCCAAAGACCCTGCCATTTATTTCCTTCCACAAAACCAAACAAATCGCATAGTGCACTATTTGCCAGACATATCTTCCTTTACCACGCAAAACATTGGTTTCCCAAGCTTCAAATAATTGAAGCAACATACTTGGTATAGGCCAAGCGATTCTAAAAGCTGCAATAAAGTACTTCCAAAACTCAAATGAATATGTGCAATGAAGGAACATATGGTTCGCATATTCCCTGACATCATTGCATAAGACGCATTGTTCACTTTCTATTTCTACACCACGATGGCTCAACATATCTTTAGTTGGAAGAGATTCATGAAAAGTAGATCAAAAAATAAAACTCACCTTGTTGGGGATATGAGATTTCCAAAGAAAAGTATTAAAGCCGCAATCATCCAAGTCACCTAAGAGTTTCTCATAACAATTCGAAGTGCCGAAGTTATTCATAATATCCATTTTGTCATCCTCTTATACTAAAACAGGAACTTGATGTAAATCACGTTTTAGTATATCCCATTCTAGTTGCTCATTCATAATTAAATCCCTCTTGAAATCACAAACCCACTCTCCATTCACAATCATGTCCGAGAGTGTAGCATTCTTCATCCTTGCCGCCTTGAAAACAACTGGGAAAAGGTCCTGCAAAATTCCCCTATCAAGCCAATGGTCCTTCCAAAACTGAATACCCTTTCCATTCCTTACTGTGAAGCTCGTCATATTTTGGACTAATAGCACCATATTAGTAACATTCTTCCAAAGGCTCATTCCTTGAGGAATATTATCCACACCAGGAATAAGAAGATTAGTATTATAAGAGAATTTTTCATTCACAATTTTCATCCAAGGCTATTTTTGTTCTTTGAAAATCTCCAAATCCACTTGATTAACAAAGATTGGTTTGTTTTCCTCAGATTCTTCACACCTAGACTCCCATTCACCTTCGGTATACAAAGTTTCTTCCAAGAAACCCAAACCATTTTCCTTCTACCTTCCACTGCACCCCACAAGAAGTTACGCATAATTTTAATCATTCTCTTTTCCACACTCGCAGGAAGGTGAAAAAGCGAAAGATAATAAATAGGCAAACTCGCAAGACAACTCTTGATAATAATTAACCTACCTGCTTTATTTAGTTGCCTTTGCTTCCACGAAGCTAGCTTTTGTTTTATTCTAAGCAAAACATGATCCCACACTGAAGTGCTACGCCAATGAGCTCCAATTGGCATGCCAAGATAAGTGAAAGGAAGTTTCTCTGTCTTGCAATCTAATTCTCTGGCAAGATCGTCAATCACCCCTTCTGCGCCCACACCAATCATGGTGCTCTTGTCTAGGTTCAACTTTAATCCCGTAATGGTTTCAAAAATAGCCAAGATGATGAAAAGACGTCTAACTTCCTCCACTGTCGCATCAATGAAAATCAAAGTATCATCTATAAAATGAAGATGAGATATAATAGAGCCATGTTTCACCACTTGAAAACCAGAGAGTTGACCTCTCTCCCCCGCATTATTTATTAGTTTTAAAAGTATTTCCACCACCAAAAGAAAAAGATACGGAGATAAAGAGTCACCTTGCCTTAAACCCTTACTTGGTTTAAATTTTTCTACAAAACCACCATTCACGATAACATAAAGTTGAGTAGTTGTTACGCACTATTTAATCCAAGAAATCCATTTACCGCCAAAGTCATGCTTTTGTAAAATTGTGAACAAAGCATTCCAATTTACGTTGTCAAAAGCTTTCTCCATATCGATCTTACACAGAATACCAGGTTTCTTAGCCTTCAGCCTGCTATCAACACATTCATTTGCAATTAAAACACCATCTAGAATTTTTTTACCATATATAAAGCCCCCCTAAAAATCAGAAATCAGCTTTGGCATCACCGTCTTCAATCAAACTGCGAGAAGCTTTGAAATGATCTTGTACACCATACCAATCAGACTTAAAGGCTTATAGTCTTTAGGAGTGCAAGAGTCCTCCTTTTTTGGAATAAGAGTGATAAAAAAACAACTAAAGCGCCAATTGATTGAACCAAACCTGTGGAAGTCTTTGATTAGTCTCATGAAATCTTCCTTTAGAGTACTCCAGCAACTCTTAAAGAATTCAGTAGTAAAACCGTCTGGCCCCGGTGCTTTGTTACACCCCATTTTCTTGATCACTTCCCAAACTTCCTCATCCGTGAAGTTTCGTTTAAGCCATAATCTGTCCTCCTTTATGATTGTTGGAAAATGTAAATTCTACATACTTGAGTTCACTTCATCCCTCTGAGTAAACAGATTAACATAGTAATTTTGGATCTCTTCCTTGATTATTTGTTGATCAAAATAGTCTACTCCACCAACCTATAGTTTTGCAATTGTGTTTCGTTTCTTCCTTGCGCTAGCCATACTATGAAAATATCTAGTATTCGACTATCCCCATCTAAAATCGTTTTGTTTCGATCTCAAATGCCATTTCTTAGCTTCCATTGCTTCAATATTTCTCAACTTCAGCTTACATGAAGTTCTCTCTTTCATTTGAATATGATGAAGTGTAACTGTTTCCTCCAAAATATTTAGCTCGTGAATTCTCGCTTTAAGCTCAGGTTTATCTCGAAAAATATGACCATGCTCCTGCTTCTTCCAAGGCTTGATTAAATGTTTCAAATTCTGGAGCTTTAAAAAGAAGCGTGTGCTTGCACTACTAGAGTAAGTCAAATTCTCCCACCACAGCTTCACATTATGAGAAAACTATATGTGCTCAATCCACACCCTGTCAAACTTGAAGTACGGTTCGGAAGGCATAACCGGTTCAGAAATAACCAAAAGCGGATTATGATATGAAATTATTCTCGTTAAAACTACCTATAACGCATTCGGAAATGCCTCCTCAAAGTCGTGACTGGAAAGAAAACGGTCAAGTCTACAAAACAGTGGATCAACTTGGTTGTTAGACCACGTGAAAGCACCACCTATCAAACGATGATCAATCATCTCGAACTCCAAGATATAATTATTTAACATTGCTGTGTTATGACTATCTCCAACACCGCGATTTCTTTCGTCACTTGAACGGACTGCATTCATGTCACCAGCTATGCAGATAGGCTCTGTCCACCAATTCCTCACAACAGACAAATCCTGCCAAAATTTCATCCTTGGCTCATGTTCACAAGGGCTGTACACATTAGTAACTTCCCATTGGAACCTATTGATTCAGTCGAGAAAGATACAGTGATATTATTAACCCCAATCCTCTCATCCAACTTCTCAAATATGCTATTGTCCCAAATAGTTAGAATACCTCCGCCATTTCCATTAGACAGAATATAAGTCCAACCAAAGTTATCATCATACTAAAGCTGACGAACAAACCAATTAGTCATAGTCTGTATTTTCGTATCCTGTATCAAACAGACTGCATATCTCTACGAAAAGATCAAATTCTTCACCGAAACTTGTTTATCAAAGTCGTTCATGTCTCTTATGTTCCAACATAAGATTCTAAAATCCATTAGTTATTATTTCTTCCTTGGCAGAACGAATTTTTTCTGCACTATTTAATTCTTCATTACTCCCGTTCGCAACAACATTCTCCTCTGCATGTTCATTGATATTTTCTTCCCCCTCATAGACATCGTCATTGTTATTGTTGCCTCCATCTTTCACTTCTTCAGCACCGTATGCTCTTATGAATCTCTGCATGTAGCGAAGAACCAATACAGTCATGTTATTTCTCAGAGTATCATGCTGCGCTGAGTTTATACTTCCATAGCTACATGCCACTTGAACTAACGATTGTACCGTAGTCTCTATTAGGTTTTCTTCTTCAACTTCGTTGTGTTGCTTCTCTTCCAGAATTTGTACCACCGCATCTTCCAGCATGTTTTTATCAGAGTTTCCTGTTGAGAAGGTACTTTCCGAGGTCTCATTTACGGAATCCTCAGTTTGCATTAGTGGATTAAATCTAGACCCGGAGGCTGTGCTTCTGCTGGTACTCTCATGAAAACCGTCAGTATTACGCCTTGGTATAAACCCCCAGCTCCCTTCTGTAGCTTCTAAATTTGCCTGACCCTCCATACTCCTACGCCTTTATACAATTATTTCTATACAAGTCAGCCTCATTTCACGTTTTACCTTGCAGTCATGCAGTGTATATGTCTTGGTACGTTTGTGCTTGTATGTGCTGCTTTGAACTGATTAACATATCACAGGAAGGTACGCTAAAACCGTGTGCAGTTACCTGAAGTGCATACTACCACATTGAAATGCACCATGACATGTTAGCTGGTTAAATAATGGAATTTATTGGTACGAGTCAACATGAGTGCACCCCCACACAACCAACTCCATATCTTTCAAATGAAAAACACATATATATATATATATATATATATATATACAAGTTCTTTAGACCCGCGCAATATATGCGCAGGCTAATTTCACATAGTTGCTTCCAGTTTTTGGATCATAAGATGTGTCACGTAATTTATAACTCTTTTGTTTAACCGTTTTTAAAGGATTCGAAAAAAATAAAAGAACAAACCTGTTATTCAAGTACTTGATCAGTTTGTAAGTGTGTTGAATTCGGGATAAACCGGTAAGCAAGTCCTTCGTATATTTGTTGTTCTTATTGTGTCACCAACTTGGAAGTATGCTTAAATCCGGTAACAATTTCATAATCCTTGCAGCACCAACATATAAGTGGTGCATGCATGCTTTTCGGGGATTATAAACTGGAATCATATAATTCTGACCAATATTTTATTTGCTTCATGATCGACTATTTTACAGAGAATTTCATTTTTTTTAATCCCATTTGCGAAGGTGAATTGGGCGATATAACATACCTTAACTTACTCGTATAAAAATCCATAGCAAACGCATTCCCTTTCTGAATAGTTAAAATAAATACACTCATCCAGTTCCGTACGCAATGATGCACACAACCAACTGCATTAAGAATTTCCCAAATCCCTTCCCCTGCATACGCTGTTGCACTTCATAAACATACATCACTGGCGCCTCCTCCTATAATCCAAACTGATGCAGTAAAAACCCTACAAACGCCTGGCTAGTGGATGCATTCCATCATTATCCTAATTTCTCAGAACAAAAAAAATAAATAATATAATGTGCTCCCGGTGACCATTTCACTACGCCTAATCTTCTTTTCAGAAACTCATTTGTCTCGTCCTTATATAGCTTCCGTATTGACCTCGAGGAGCTTCTGGATACATTGTTTCTTAATGAAGATATATACGACATAACTGCTGAATCTAAGTATACAGATTAACTATTCCATGCTTCTAGAAGTTCCAATTGTTGGCTTCATTTCTCCCTTGCTCATGCATGCTTGATGAACGTTCTTTTGCAAGCATCAATCTTTCCTTAGGAAATCTAGTTATTGAATTATACAGGGGCATGATGCTTCATAACGCAGTCATGTAGTATATGGGTCCAATCTGCAAAAAATCATAATCTGCTAAAACAACTAAATATACAAATCCAAAGAAATTAAAAATGAACTGACCAAAACTTGAATACTTATGAGAGGGGAGGGGGAAAGATTCATACTTCCTTTTTCTAAGATTCCTTTAGACCAACACCAAATACTATCGATTCCAAGTTTTCTCCCGTTGGAAAAAATTGTTGTCAACAGTTGAAAGACCTCCATTTGTTTTATTGTTGTTGACCATTGTACGCGTCTGCATCTTCATTTTGTTGGCAATAAATTGGCCTTGTAATGAACTCCGACAAACTTTACAAAAAGCCGCAATTATTAACATCCTTAAAAGTTGATTTTTTTTTTTTTTTTTTTTGCTCGGTTGAATTTTTAGTACTAACCATTGGTGAGATCGATCTATACGGAAATACGCATGATTCATAGTTCACCTCCCAATGTGTGATTCCGTTCAAAACCACTTTGATCTTATACATAAGATAAAATAAAATGGAACATACCTGCTCGATAAGATTTATCGAAACAGATTGAGGGGTTTGCTTCCCTTTGAACTTGAGTTGCCCTTGACATTAGGCGTTTCATGAATAACATGACTGACATCGTTAAACTTATAGGAATCTACAGTGAAAAATAATCCAGGCTGCCATTAAGAAACTTGTTTAACGAACCTTGATGAGATCCTCCACTACTCCGCCCTTGGTCCCTCCAAAAACCTGAAAATGGCATCATAACCATTAGATATTCTGAGTTACAAACATTCATACGCTGAATTACACCTTTCCATATAACTTCGATAATTATTCAAACTTCTAGGTGTGGGTACCTTACCTACAGGATTTAGTGGAAATTGAATGTAAAGTGTTGGGAACAAATATCAAACACCAGATTAGAAATAACGGATCCGGAAGTTCAAGTTTCTGATTGAATAGAAGATGGCGACGAACAGGCTTCATTACTTCATGGTATTTGATATGAGCGTTATACATGTGAAGTGTTATGTCGGTATGCATAAAGGCGTGTACGCATCCTATCTTCCCATAGAGTTATGTCCTAGAAACAGTTAATTTAGGGTTTGTCTTTTGGTCAAAAGACGTTTCTGTTCTGTTCTGTCACTGTAAGCGATGGCGTATCTTCTCATGAACTGATCGGTAGAGGACGTATCTCCTCGTTAAGTTAACAGCACGTCGGTTGGACGTCCAACATTTTCTATCAATTTACTGTCCACGTGGTCACCTAAAATGAAGAGTTCATGTGGGTACCAAAAGACACTGTCATGGATGTATCTAGTTTCGTTCCAAACTATTCGGAAATGTCGTGTCCTTTAAGTGGCAGAGGCGCCGTTTGCAAAGAGTGGTTGCCGACGTGGCTTCTTAAATTTTCAATATTGGTGAGGTTGAATATGGTGTCGACACGTCAGCCTCAACATCTTCCTTTATATAAAGAAGTATTGACCAACATCATCGACATTGCCGTGAAGTGAAACTGATTTATTGTCATCTACATTATCATCTACGTTATCCTCCCCCCAGCTCCCTTATGTATCTTCCATATATTCCTGACCCTCCTTGCACCCGCTCATTCCTTCTCTTCTTCCAATGTTAACATCACCTATATTAACATGAAGTGAAACCGACTTATCATCATCAGTAAGTTCAAAATTCATAAATTTCATTATCTTTTCCCCAAATTCTGTCACTTTCTTTAGGTAAACCTGCTGTGGTAGTTCTTGCGTAGGTTTATAGTACACATCCCACTGTATAGTTAAAACCAACTGCATTCCTCCTATCTTCTTCACCACTGCCGCCGGGATCTTATCAATTTCACCCCCTACAGATGTTCTAAATAAATGGATTTTGGTGTCCTATTTAATACCCAAAGTTTCAGATGAAATTCTAATTATTCCTCCAAACATTTTTGCGATTAGATTGAAATTATCCTCCCCCCATAATTTCAGTGGCAGACCACGTATCTTAAGCCATTTCTCCGATACATTAACCATCTCCATAGGAACAATGTTGTGAGTTCTCGCCTGTTGATTAGACAACACCGTACTTCTTGCCTTCTCCCTAATCTTATCCTGAGTGTTGCTTGGAAACTTAGGTATTTCTTCACCTTGCCATTTAGAAACTTTGAATATAACACCATTTTGCTCCCAGATGCTCGGTTTCCATATACTGTTCCATTATTTTCCTTCCGAAGTAACAAGGGAAGAATGTAGTATCTGCATTTATTATGATGAGGTTGTCGGGAAACCGAGGTTACGTTCATATCGAACCGGAATGTTTCCATAGAAGTCAATTCCATGAAAAATCCTACTTTAGATAACTTAGCTCGAATCCGTCTCTTACATCTTTACATTAGCATGATCGAATAATACTAGCACTAATATATGATCAACACGATAATAAAAAATCACACACGACACAAAGATTACGTGGTTCACCTACCCTTTATTGGCTACATCCACGGCCAAGACCATCCCGAGAATCTTCATTATCATAACAAGTTATTACATCGACACACATCATATAATCAACTAGTTATATAACCCACTAGCGCTAAACGTTAGAAACAACAAGACATATTATGAAGAGTTTACCTCATCCTTTTGAAAATGCGAGGGGTAGAACAACCACACCCAATAAATCGTTTGGAAATCCGAGAGGACTTACTCCAATATACTTTCTAGATAATCAACTAGACAGTCAGACTCAATCTAAGGAAAAGTATATACAAGAGTTTATATCTCCGTTTCACAATTAATGTAATCAACAAATCAAACAAATAGAAATCTGTGAGCCTGATTATTAAGTGAAACAACTTGAACGGTACTAAAGACCAATATTCAAGTTTCAATCAATTTAAATCAACAACCACAAGTTGGATTATCTAATTGATTGATCTTAACGTACAACCTGTGATATTTCAATTATATAACAAAATATAATGCCGAAAATAAATAACACAGACACCAGAATTTTGTTAACGAGGAAACCGCAAATGCATAAAAACCCCGGGACCTAGTCTAGCTTTGAACACCAAACTGTATAAAGCCTCTACAGACACTAGCCTACTACCAATGAACTTCCAACTGGACTGTAGTTGAACCCTATTCAATCTCACACTGTTTCAAGGTACAGTTGCGTTCCTTAGGTCTCTGATCCCAGCTGGATACTACGCACTTGATTCCCTTAGCTGATCTCACCCACAACTAAGAGTTGCTAAGACCCAAATTCGAAGACTTGATAAACAAATCTGTCTCACACAGAAAAGTCTATAAAATGAATAAATTTGTCTCCCACAGAAATACCCAAGAGTTTTTGTTCAGTCTTTTGATAAATCACGGTGAACATGAACCAATTGATAAACCAGACTTATATTCTCGAAGAATAGCCTAGTATTATCAATTTCCTCACAATAATCTAAATCGTATGATGGCGAAACTAGATATTGTGTAATCACAAACGATGAGACAAAGGTGTTTATGGTTACTGTTTATCTTGCCTATCGGAGATTAAATCTCGAGAAAATCTTCGAGAAGATAGTACTCAAACGATAGAATCAGGCAAGATCAGAACACACAACTACAAAGAAAATAGTTGGGTCTAGCTTCACAATCCCAATGAAGTCTTTGAAGTCGTTAATCTACATGGTCTCGATAGAAACCTAAGGTTAAAGTAGAATTGACTCTAGTTGATGCAATTAGTAACACACATGAGGTGAGGGGATTATATTTCCCAGTTGATAAAGTTTTCCTTTATATATTTTTCAAATCAGGGTTTGCAATCCAAGTTACCTTGGTAACAAAGCATTCAATATTCCCGATAGATGAAAAACCTTATTCAACCAAGATAATATCTTTCAACCGTTAGATCGAACTTAGATTGTTACACACAAATGAAATGTACCCTCATTTAGGTTTATGTAACCTTACCCAAACGTGTACACCATGTTGGCTCAACAATAGTCAACCGAAGTTAGCCATATGATTACTCTCATATTAACCTTATTCATCTTAACCATAACTAGTTCAAATGACTCAAATGAAACTAGTTAAAGAGTCGTTAAGTTGCTATATTCTCATAGAAGTATACAAAAACACAATTGAAGGAATTGATTCACTCGAATAAATTCATGAACATTATAACCACGGTTTACAAAGATTGCATTCCTTATTTTATAAATGTTTAAGTTCATGTACAACCGATTTTAGAAAGTAACCAACTCAAGTATGTAAATGGGTATGCATACTTAAGAAGGCGGACCGAGTTTGGTTACGCCAGTACGCATATGAGAGTGCATACCAATTCACACTTCCAAACTCCAGCAGAAATTCACGAACGTGAGACTTCCACCAGTATGCGTACGGGTACGCATACTTTCCCAGACATCCAACAACCGCCAGTACGCGTACGGGTACACATACTTCAGGTTCCCGGTTTTGGACTTACACACCAATGTGAGAACACACTATGTTTATATCCAAACATGTTTACTTGATTTTAAACTCTTTATTTCAATCATTAAAACTTTCTTAGAGGATGACAATAGACGTTTTCACTCACTATTAACATCAAAGCAATTTTCAAGATATTGAAATAATCATAATGAAACATTCCAAGTCTACACCAAATGATTGTATCAGAAAAACCATGTAAGATGTTACTTGGCAATTTTTACATGGTCATATTTTGACATTCGTCAAGAATATAAGATGAACTTGGTCGAAGCAAAAGCTTGCCAACACATATTTCGAGAAATATGTAAGCGAGATAAACTCAGCTCGAAATTTCAAATGTGTATAATAGAAAACTATATCGTAATACGACCTATGTATCAATATAGGAGATAGAGTAGAAATAGGCTTTCCAAGTGATAGATGAGTTTCAGTCTCCACATACCTTTTGGTGATGAAGTTCCACAAGCTCCCTTTAGTAGTTCTTCGTATTCAAATGATGAACGCCGTGAAGTCTAAAGTTCAACTACATAATCTATGTCCTAGTCCAAGATATCTATAAATAAGCTAGAAATCAAGACTTATAGTTTTGTTCAATAACATTGACAAACATGCTTGAGATAGCAACGCAGGTGAGTTCGACCGAGCAGTGCTCTAATAGTCTCCCCCTTTGTCAATTTAAGTGACAAAACTATCAATACATAAGGATTACAAAATAAATAAAACTTTGTAGCTTCTAATCCAAATGCTTGATCTCCTTGGCATCTTCAACACGACTCGAAATCTTCGTCACTTCCAAGTACTCAATGATTCGATATGTGTTCAACTCAGCATCATTGTAACGTCGCTAAAATTTCTCGTGGTCCTTAAACCCAAACTCAACACATTTAAGTGGGAAACTAAAGTTCTACAGTCTGTGCCTGATCCAAATATCGAATGCGTATAGCTGCAGAGAGTACCCTAAACCAAGTTTTGGGTGTTCTTAGATAGATGGTTGTCCCCTTAGTGGAATTAATGTACCTAATTAGTAGGTGTTGCAGAAGGCTCTAGAAAATATTTTAGCATGAATGACACGTTTCGGACATGAGCAGCTAGCTACAGAGATTTTCTTCTCTTTATTTTATTTTCAAAACTAAATCCTGGAAACTAATTTTGCTTCCTCTCTTTCTTTGTTATTCCACCATTTTTCTTCTTCTCATTCTACTGATTTTCAAGACTGTAGAAGGTGGAGTTTTGGTTTCAAAACATATCAACTCACTGGATTTGATTACATACTGGGATTAATTAAAGGTTGGGGTCCTTTATTTTCTTTATTTCTTTTGTCTCCTATTTTTTCCCCTTCAATTCATGTCTATTTAATTGCAATATCGTGTTCATGCACCACAACACTTTCATTTGTACTTTTCGTTTGAATCATTACCATGAGTATTTCAGATGTTTTCTTAACCTTGGGTTTGATAATTTTTTCTCATAAACTTCCTCAAAGGTACCATGCGTTTAACAATTTCGCATAAAAGGGATTTGACTTGAAATCATGGAATTTTTGTGTTTAACTCTCCATATTGAATTTACATGTGATTTTGAGTGGATTAAATGCTTTTGTTAAGACTAACAAGGTTTTGCAGATATCCAAGTTTTGTTTTAATCATACATCTAAATCTTGAATTTAATTTTGAACTAGCCTATCTCATGTTTGATAAAATGACCCTATGAGTTATGTATTTTCTAACACATTTTGAAACTCCACAGGTACCTGAAAAATGAACCAAAACCTTATTCCTTCAAAATAAATAAATATTATGATTTATCTTTTGAAAGGGCTTTACTCTGAAAGAGTTTGTAGGTTAAAATCTTTGTTTTTTTGTTACCGTACTTGTGGACTCTTTCATTTTAAGCATATGGTTTTCTTATCATGGAAATGGGTCTTATAGTTTCATTATGCCTTAACTTGTTTTATTTGTCTGCAATCTTGTATTTTTCTAAAGCAAATTTAAGTAAATAGAACAAGTGGGTACCTGTCTAGTCCATTTTCTTATTTAAAGTGGAGATTGTGTTGCATTTTTATTTTTCCGTTAGCCCCCCCCCCACACCCACACCCATGGCAATTAGATGTAATTTGGTTTAGTTGGACCCCAACTTGCGAGCATGTGCTGTTTTAAATCCACCACACTAGCATTTTGGTTTTGTTGATAATGCTCTTAATTTATTTAGTCTGAGTTTGGTTTGGATCATTATTAATTTACTGTACCAACATTTTCTTTTCTTATCGATCACCTACCTACTGCTAAATGTTGTATTTTTGATTTTGTGAAATGATCCAATGCATTCAATTGATGGGATGACTTACTTCCTTTCTGGATGTCTTTGTTTTTATAATTGCTTTGTTTTTAAAGGAAATGAAGCATAATTGATTACCTAGGCTTTGATTTTGATACACCCCCTTGTTTTAACTATTGATTGTGTGAAAAGATTTAATAGTTCAATCTTGGGATCTGATGTTTTCTGTTTTATTCTTACATTTAATGAGCAACTGACCAAGTCTTAATATCTTATTTCCTTGTTCTTCGTTTGTAACAAAATCTTAATCTTATTGATTGTTAATCATTGATTCGGTGATTTCCAGTTGGATTTCATCTTTTCGTCCCTTCAATGCTAAGTTTACACAAATTATTTTCAACTAACTTGATTTTGGACCACTAGTGGTTTCACTATTTTACACCCACTCACACAAGCTGCTTTGCCATGTTTACTTTCCTATTTATAAGATATGCTTTTATTAAATGTGACTTTCTTTTTAATCCAATGGGCCCGTAAGTGAAAGTGGACCAACAATGAGCAAATTGGTCACTATAGTCATTGTCAATGGTTGACAATAGTGGGATATTATTTTATTTTTTTTGGTGTGGATTTTCTGAGGAGTTGCCTAAGGTTCAGCAAGAAATAACAATGATCATGTGACCATTTATTACTAACCAAGTCAGCTACATTTCTACGGTAAAGCATACAGAATGTCACCACTCCTTATGCAATATGTACTTCATAGAGTTTGGCATGATACATGAAATTCCTTCGTCAACTGTTTAGAGCGACCTCTTGTTCATGTCCAAGTATTAGGGAGTTTCCGGAAAGCCATGGGCATCGAGATAGAGTTGATTATTGCTTTCCATCTTCGGTAAATGGTCAAGACTGAACTTCTCAAAATTAGGACGACATGTTGCATCCATACATACAACTTCAAGAACAATTATAGGGTGCTCTAAAGGTTTTTTCGTATCCAAGCTTCGAAGATGCGACGTTGGCCCTTATCAGGTGATTAGGTGACAAGATTTTCAATCGCACAAGATAATGATTTATGATTGAAAGTCGGTACTCCTTATCGTTATCAGCTGGATCCAGTACTTCGGGTTAAAACAGTTTAGATGACGAACGAAGCGTGTCAGCATCACTCTCTATAATAAGACACTTGGAAGCTGGAGTTTGATGGGAGGGACACGTAACTGGGCTACTTTAAGGTAAATCTTCATTGCGTTTATGCTTAATTTTGAATCTGGGGACCAAATTCTTTTTTTTACGGGTAATGGTGTAACGTCGCTAAATTTCTCGTGGGCCTTAAACCCGAACTCAACTCATTTAAGTGGGAAACTAGAGTTCTACAGTGTGTGCGTGATCCAAATATCGGGTGCGTATAGCAGCAGAGAGTACCCTAAACCAAGTTTTGGGTGTTCTTAGCTAGATGGTTGTCCCCTTAGTGAAATTAATGTGCCTAATTAGTAGGTGTTGCAGAAGGCTCTAGAAAATATTTCAGCATGCCTGACACGTTTCGGACATGAGCACCTAGCTACAAAGATTTTTGCCTCTTTATTTTCTTTTCAAAACTAAATCCTGGAAACTAATTTTGCTTCCTATCTTTCCTTGTTATTCCACCATTTTTCTTCCCCTCATTCTACTGATTTTCAAGCCTGTAGAAGGTGGAGATTTGTTTCTCCTAAATTTTTTTTTGCTTCAATTCATGTCTATTTAAATGCAATGTCTTGCTCATGCACCACAACACTTTGCACTTTTATTTTGAATCATTACCTTGAGTATTTCAGATGTTTTCTTAACCTTGGGTTTGATAATTTTTTCTCATAAACTCCCTCAAAGGTACCATGCGTTTAACAATTTTGCACAAAAGGAATTTGGTTTGAAATCATGGAATTTTTGTGTTTAACTCTCCATATTGAATTTACATGTGATTTTGAGTGGATTAAATGCTTTTGTGAAGATTACAAGATTTTGCAGATATCCAAGTTTTGTTTTAATCATACGTCTAAGTCTTGAAACTAATTTTGAACTAGCCTATCTCATGTTTGATAAAATGACTCAATGAGTTCTGTATTTTCAAACTAATTTTGATACTCCGCAGCAGGTACCTCAAAAATGAACCAAAACCTTATTTCTTCAAAATGATTAAACATTATGATCTCTCTCTTGAAAGTGTTCTACTCTAAAAGATTTTGTAGGTTAAAATCTTTGTTTTTTTGTTATTGTACTTGATGACTCTTTCATTTTAAGCATATAGTTTTCTGTATAATGGGAATGGGACTTGTAATTTGATCATGCCTTAACTTGTTTTATCTGTATTTTTCGCAATCTTATATTTTTCTAAAGATAATTTAAGTAAATAGAACAATTGGGTACCTTTCTAGTTTCATTATGCCTTAACTTGTTTTATTTGTTTGCAATCTTATATTTTTCTAAAGCTAATTTAAGTAAATAGAACAAGTGTTGCATTTTTATCTTTTCGTTACCCCCTGCAATTAGATATAATTTGGTTTAGTTGGACCCCAACCTGCGAGCATGTGCCGTTTTAAATCCACCACACTAACATTTTGGTTTTGTTGATAATGCTCTTAATTTATTTAGTATGAGTTTGGTTTGGATCATTGTTAATTTACTGCACCAACATTTTCTTTTCTTATCGATCACCTACCTGCTGCTAAATGTTGTATTTTTGATTTTGTGAAACGATCCAATGCATACAATTGATGGGATGACTTACTTCCTTAAGTGTAAATACTTAGCTTTTGAGCGAATTTTCGGTAAGCGCGGCATCGCTGCCATTGACCTTTGAGAATTGATTATGGTATCAGAAAGTGATTTTTACTTGAGGATTTTGTCGTGATTACAGCTACTAAGAATTATAGAGCTCTACTTTAGGAATGTCAGGCCCACTGGGCCCCCCACTTATGAGTGGCAACCCGGAACACCGTTAGCTATAACGATGGATGGTAACCAGAACTACCCTGACATCGGCGCTGGCCAAAAGAATAGTTGAGTAACCAAAGTTGATTTACAACTCGTTATCTTGTTATGAATTTCAATTGCGCGAGGATTTTCGTTTTGTACATCAGTTTTAGCTGCTGCTCTTGTCCATTTCTTTATGTTTTACAAAAGTACGACATTTTTGTAACCCCTACTGGGCATTTCTCACCCCATTTTGTTTAGTTTTGTTTTGTTCCCCAGAGATTACTAGAGGAGCTTGCAACAGTAAGCCGAGAAGAGCTTACGGCGGGCTTTTAACGCTATGAAAGTTAGTAATTTGTTAAGCTTATGATGAGATCATATATCACGAGGCTGCTGGTATAATTGGATTTGTACACTTCTATCTACTTTATTGTTCTTTTTATGTAAATACTTCCCATTTTTTTTACTGTGTATAAGTACTCTTTGGCATGTCTGTGTATAATATGTAAGTGGGAATACTTGGTTGTGCCGGGCACGATGAGTATGATTTTTGGGAGTGCACATATTATTTTTTTGAAACTCCTATTTGCTGTCTAATTTCAAATAAAATATTTGACGTGTTTTGTACTTTGTATATACACTGCCTACCATTTTAGATTGTATTTAAGTAAGACTAAGTGGTGGCATTTTATTTGGTTTCTGATTAAAACTTAAACCTTATGGATTTGATTAGTATTGTAAGAGTGCAAATGGATGTTTAAATATTTGGTTGCATTTCTTAACCAATTTAGTTCTGATACGGCTCTATGAACTATTGGTCACAATATTTTTACATGCTCTCTTCTTGATTTCTCTTAGTGGCCATTTATGAATCGATTTGTCATTTATTTATTCCATTCTTATGCTATCTTCAGTGTTGGAAAATTATTTTTGACCTTGTTGGAATCATTTCATTTATTGTTTTTGTATTTTGTTGTTGGTCTCCAGCACTCATTTTTACTCGGTTTCGAAAATGAATGTAATACTTTTATTTTAACTTCCGAGTGACGTATCGGGGGTTTGCTCTGTTAATGGGTTTGAAAAACCAACCCATTAGAGGGTGAATTCTATGGTCCGTTATTTTTGGTATCAGAGCAAAGGTTCCGATTTACCGGGATTGTGTTTGGTTTTCTTGTTTGATTGAGTCATTTTTTTTGTCATTTTATTATTGGGATTTGGGAAAAGCCAGAAACCGTGATATACATATAATTATCTGTGTTAGTAATGTACATTACTAACATTTTTGAATCTGACGAATGTTCTGTTTTGAAGATATCGTCGTGGTGTGAGAAATTTGTAGCCTCAAGCTTCATCCATAGGATTCTTAAGCTCCGTACGTAAGGAAAATTCTAAGAGGGAGAACATCACACCTTGAGAACATTTGGAACAACGGGTAAGTTCGATGATGACTACCGCAAATGAAGTAAGAGATCTCAAGCAGCCGAATACAACTATAGACTGAAGGAATTCAAGAAAATTGTCTGAAATGACTGAATATTTAGTGAGACGGAGGATTATCTCAAACCAGAGAAGTGATTGATTGGTATTGTTAAAGAGTTCGATACTATGAAAGTACCAGAGGAGAGGAAGTTTAGTCTTGCATTGAGGTAGGGGATTTTTCTTATTGTTATCCATGGAATTTAAGTTGTGCCTTGATTTTTCTTTTAATTCAGGCTTCTTAATAATCTACGAGGTATTTCATTTCTTTTAGCATGCTATATGATTTTATACTACTTATCAAAATGAAAAGTATGATGCAAATACATACTATTTTGAATTTTCTTTTAAATTAGCCGTTACCTGTTTGCTAAAATAGAAATCTTGAATGTAGTTTGAGTTCTTGGATAGATTTGCTTTGGTTTCTGAATGTTGACGTTGGTCAGTAATGAATATTTTCAACCAAAATATCATTTCATTATAGTCTTATCCTTGTTTCAAAAAAATTATTTTCATAGTCTTAGCCTATTTTCTTGTTAGCTATTTGTACACAACTGACACTTCCTTTCTGGATGTCTTTGTTTTTATAATTGCTTTGTTTTTAAAGGAAATGAAGCATAATTGATTACCTAGGCTTTGATTTTGATACACCCCCTTGTTTTAACTATTGATTGTGTGAAAAGATTTAATAGTTCAATCTTGGGATCTGATGTTTTCTGTTTTATTCTTACATTTAATGAGCAACTGACCAAGTCTTAATATCTTATTTCCTTGTTCTTCGTTTGTAACAAAATCTTAATCTTATTGATTGTTAATCATTGATTCGGTTATTTCCAGTTGGCTTTCATCTTTTCGTCCCTTCAATGCTAAGTTTACACAAATTATTTTCAACTAACTTGATTTTGGACCACTAGTGGTTTCACTATTTTACACCCACTCACACAAGCTGCTTTGCCATGTTTACTTTCCTATTTATAAGATATGCTTTTCTTAAATGTGACTTTCTTTTTAATCCAATGGGCCCGTAAGTGAAATTGGACCAACAATGAGCAAATTGGTCACTATAGTCATTGTCAATGGTTGACAATAGTGGGATATTTTTTTATTTTTTTTGGTGTGGATTTTCTGAGGAGTTGCCTAAGGTTCAGCAAGAAATAACAATGATCATGTGACCATTTATTACTAACCAAGTCAGCTACATTTCTACGGTAAAGCATACAGAATGTCACCACTCCTTATGCAATATGTACTTCATAGAGTTTGGCATGATACATGAAATTCCTTCGTCAACTGTTTAGAGCGACCTCTTGTTCATGTCCAAGTATTAGGGAGTTTCCGGAAAGCCATGGGCATCGAGATAGAGTTGATTATTGCTTTCCATCTTCGGTAAATGGTCAAGACTGAACTTCTCAAAATTAGGACGACATGTTGCATCCATACATACAACTTCAAGAACAATTATAGGGTGCTCTAAAGGTTTTTTCGTATCCAAGCTTCGAAGATGCGACGTTGGCCCTTATCAGGTTATTAGGTGACAAGATTTTCAATCGCACAAGATAATGATTTATGATTGAAAGTCGGTACTCCTTATCGTTATCAGCTGGATCCAGTACTTCGGGTTAAAAAAGTTTAGATGACGAACGAAGCGTGTCAGCATCACTCTCTATAATAAGACACTTGGAAGCTGGAGTTTGATGGGAGGGACACGTAACTAGGCTACTTTAAGGTAAATCTTCATTGCGTTTATGCTTAATTTTGAATCTGGGGACCAAATTATTTTTTTTACGGGTAATGGTGTAACGTCGCTAAATTTCTCGTGGGCCTTAAACCCGAACTCAACTCATTTAAGTGGGAAACTAGAGTTCTACAGTGTGTGCGTGATCCAAATATCGGGTGCGTATAGCAGCAGAGAGTACCCTAAACCAAGTTTTCGGTGTTCTTAGCTAGATGGTTGTCCCCTTAGTGAAATTAATGTGCCTAATTAGTAGGTGTTGCAGAAGGCTCTAGAAAATATTTCAGCATGCCTGACACGTTTCGGACATGAGCACCTAGCTACAAAGATTTTTGCCTCTTTATTTTCTTTTCAAAACTAAATCCTGGAAACTAATTTTGCTTCCTATCTTTCCTTGTTATTCCACCATTTTTCTTCCCCTCATTCTACTGATTTTCAAGCCTGTAGAAGGTGGAGATTTGTTTCTCCTAAATTTTTTTTTGCTTCAATTCATGTCTATTTAAATGCAATGTCTTGCTCATGCACCACAACACTTTGCACTTTTATTTTGAATCATTACCTTGAGTATTTCAGATGTTTTCTTAACCTTGGGTTTGATAATTTTTTCTCATAAACTCCCTCAAAGGTACCATGCGTTTAACAATTTTGCACAAAAGGAATTTGGTTTGAAATCATGGAATTTTTGTGTTTAACTCTCCATATTGAATTTACATGTGATTTTGAGTGGATTAAATGCTTTTGTGAAGATTACAAGATTTTGCAGATATCCAAGTTTTGTTTTAATCATACATCTAAGTCTTGAATCTAATTTTGAACTAGCCTATCTCATGTTTGATAAAATGACCCTATGAGTTCTGTATTTTCTAACACATTTTGAAACTTCACAGGTACCTGAAAAATGATCCAAAACCTTATTCCTTCAAAATAAATAAATATTATGATTTCTCTTTTGAAAGGGTTTTACTCTAAAAGAGTTTATATGTTAAAATCTTTGTTTTTTTGTTACTGTATTTGAGGACTCTTTCATTTTAAGCATATGGTTTTCTTTATCATGGAAATGGGACTTATAGTTTCATTATTCCTTAACTTGTTTTATTTGTCTGCAATCTTATATTTTTCTAAAGATAATTTAAGTAAATAGAACAATTGGGTACCTTTCTAGTTTCATTATGCCTTAACTTGTTTTATTTGTTTGCAATCTTATATTTTTCTAAAGCTAATTTAAGTAAATAGAACAAGTGTTGCATTTTTATCTTTTCGTTACCCCCTGCAATTAGATATAATTTGGTTTAGTTGGACCCCAACCTGCGAGCATGTGCCGTTTTAAATCCACCACACTAACATTTTGGTTTTGTTGATAATGCTCTTAATTTATTTAGTATGAGTTTGGTTTGGATCATTGTTAATTTACTGCACCAACATTTTCTTTTCTTATCGATCACCTACCTGCTGCTAAATGTTGTATTTTTGATGTTGTGAAACGATCCAATGCATACAATTGATGGGATGACTTACTTCCTTAAGTGTAAATACTTAGCTTTTGAGCGAATTTTTGGTAAGCGCGGCATCGCTGCCATTGACCTTTGAGAATTGATTATGGTATCAGAAAGTGATTTTTACTTGAGGATTTTGTCGTGATTACAGCTACTAAGAATTATAGAGCTCTACTTTAGGAATGTCAGGCCCACTGGCCCCCCACTTATGAGTGGCAACCCGGAACACCGTTAGCTGTAACGATGGATGGTAACCAGAACTACCCTGACATCGGCGCTGGATGAAAGAATAGTTGAGTAACCAAAGTTGATTTACAACTCGTTATCTGTTATGAATTTCAATTGCGCAAGGCTTTTCGTTTTGTACATCTTTTTTAGCTGCTGTTCTTGTCCATTTCTTTATGTTTTGCACAAGTACGACATTTTTGTAACCCCTTTGTTTTGTTTTGTTTTGTTTTCTCCCCTACAGAGTACTAGAGGAGCTTGCAATAGTAAGCCAAGAAGAGTTTACGGCGGGCTTTTAACGCTATGAAAGTTAGTAATTTGTTAAGCTTATGATGATATCGTATATCACGAGGCTGCTGGTATAATTGGATTTGTACACTTCTTTCTACTTTCTTGTTCTTTTTCTGTAAATACTTCTCATGTTTTTACTGTGTATAAGTGCTATTTGGCATGTCTGTGTATAATTTGTAAGTGGAAGTACTTGGTTGTGCCTGGCACGATGAGTATGATTTTTGGGAGTGTACAATTTTTTTATTTGAAACTCATATTTGCTGTCCAATTTCAAATGAAATATTTAAAGTGTTTTCTACTTTGTATATACATTGCCTACCATTTTAGATTGTATTTAAGTAAGACTAAGTGGTGGCATTTTATTCGGTTTCTGATTAAAAGTTAAACCTTGTGGATTTGATTAGTATTTTAAGAGTACAAATGAATGTTTAAATATTTGGTTGCATTTCTTAACTAATTTAGTTCTGATACGGCTCTATGAACTATTGGTCACAATATTTTTACATGCCCTCTTTTTGGTTTCTCTTTATCGCTATCTACGAATCGATTTGTCATTTCTTTATTTCATTCTTATGCTATCTTCAGCGTTGGGAAATTATTTTTAACCTTTTTGGAATCATTTTATTTCTCGTTTCTCTATTTTGTTGTTGGTCTCCAGCACTCATTTTTAGTCGGTTTCAAAAATGAGTGTAATACTTTTATTTTAACTTCCGAGTGACGCATCGGGGGTTTGCTCTGCTAATGGGGTTAAAAAACCAACCCATTAGATGGTGAATTCTATGGTCCGGTACAATCATATTTGTTGAAGATCCGTAGTGATAACAATGAGAAAACAAGTTCTCTCAATCATTGTTATACAGTGTCATAGTATTATTACACATCATCAAAGTTTAATTGTATCACAACTTTGACAACAATACTATGGTGATATGTATCACTCCCTTTTAGTCAATACTTCATCTCGACATGAAAACCACTCCCCCTTACATAATGATCCGTAAACCATATGTATTTGTAGTATGAAACTACACATTAATTCTCTCCCTTTTTGTCAATATAAATTGGCAAAGGGAAAGCTAGTGGGATCCTCATGAAATTTTCATAGAGATACTTCATAACCAAAAGAGAATAACATACCAACTTATTTAGATGCAATCATAAATCCTAAGATAAATGCATTTATCAAGGAGTTTATAAAGATACAAGATAACCCCTATAATATTCCACAGCCGCACTCCGCACAAATATTTGGCAATAAAGCACAAGTTCAAAAAGAACTCTCCCCCATAAAATGTCATTCCTAAAAGAACAACAAGAGTGGCCTTACTTTTACGAGAAAAGAAGGATTTATTTGGAAATAATCAAATCACATGAGAACATGAATTTGTATCCAAAAATCACAATTGAATTAGCCACAAAAATGATCACAATTGGCCATGCTCAACATAAGAGAACTTACGGAGCAACACAGTATATGCACAAAGATGTGGATCAGGGAAAGACCAATACTGCAGAATAAACAAAGATTCAATCTATTTTTCATCACTATTTGCACAATGACATATAATAAACTTAATCTTTATAAACAAAAGTTCATCCTTTTCTTCCATCAATATTTGCATATGACATAATAGGCTTAACTTTTGTTGTCAAAAGTTCATTCCATCTTTTATCAATATTTGCATACCGACATATAATAGAGTTAAATTTTGAACAAATATGGGACATTCAAGGTTCACGGACGTAAACAACGTATCCCATAACAATTTCTAATATATAAAACCAACAAAGATTAATACTGCAAAAATAATCTTTGCCCTTAGAAGGTAACATCAATCTTTTTCGCACGAATTTACACCAATAATAGCTACCAAAGGCGTATAAAAATATTTTCTTAACAAACAAGAACATATGAAGTCATTAACGACCATGCACCATAGTTTACATAATATGATTGTGAACATTCAAGAATCCCATATCAATGCGTACTACTACCCATTCTTGAACTTCCTTCTTTGTGATTCACCAACAACATTCTTATAAAATCTACAAATGAGCTTAGATGAGTAGTACTCCAAGAATCCAAGTGCCCAAGTCCAAGAGAAGTGGAACAAGTGCGACAAAACGGAGTAAAACACTCAAAAACAAGAGACAGGACAAAGACCAACCTTAACTCATCCAAACTTAGGAATTCCCATCTCTATTTATAATAGAATTCAAAGAGGAAAAGAATGCAAAAATAATGAGGTCATTTCGAGTTTGGACGAAGAATTTACAGCCAAAACAAGTTTACCCAATATCGACGTCTACAGGCCAGTATGCATACCGGTTTGCAAACGAATTTTCATGACCTGGAGAAGTATGCAAACGGGTATGCGTACTAAAATCCCTGGATTTTGATTTTAAATGATGGTATGCATATCTGGTATGTGTACCATGAAGTCCAAACATCCCGAACTACTATTTTCAAACCTAAACATTTAAGAACCTTAAACACAGATCAAGTTAGGTAGAAAGGAACGATAAGAAAGGTACGTGGATCATTATAAGGACTCTAATAAAATAAATAAAAGTACAAATCTTTATCAAGTTGATAGACATACCTTTTTAGATGAATCCAATTGAATTTTACAGCCTTATCAAACATAATATGTGCGCCCCAATTCCCGTGCTTCCCTCACCATATACATGAAAGGGCATTCCTTGGTGAGGATGCACTTACAATACAATCAAGTTGTGTTGAGGTGAAAAATGTCTTACTCACCACAAGTGACTGAAACAGACTTTTCCGCAACTATGGAATTTTCACCATCTATAGTTTTTGGCTTATTCTGTTTCATTTTTGGATTATCATGAAATAGATCGCTTTTAGAACCTTTCACATCCAAACCCATCTTTCCAAAGAACTTTGTAAGTTCCAAAATCATGGATACTGCCTTCTACACATTCATGGAATTTTCTGGGAGATCATTCATTTTCACAGTCAAAGTATCATAGGCTTTCTTTGGTACCCACTTCTGAGTGCGTTTAGGAACAATATGAACCTTCTTCCCATTACCCTCTTCTAGATTTCTCGAAAGAGAATTGGATTGACTATTCTTTTGCAAGTTAGTCATTCTCCAACTGGGAGCATCGGATCTTGTCTTCGCCTTTACGAAGTTATGTAGGCTCGGAAAACCTACAATAATAATACTGCAAGTGCACAACATCTAACTAGTAGACAATGGCAAGTACAGGTCGTTCCCACGAGGAGTGTGGAATACCCTACTAACTAATACCAAAAACAAAGTAATCAACAAGATGATGTTTAATGATTTTTAAGATGTTCGTGACGAAATGAAATAATAAATAATAAAGATGTAACCAAAATGAGAAAGGGTTGTCATGGTTTTCGATTTCTACCGATTCAATCATATAAAACTCTACTAATATCTATTTATTACTCAAGACAAATTTCGAAATTAATCTCATGTCCCGGAAGATGTTATATTAAATTCTAAAATATGGTTTCTCCGCTGTAACTTCCTTCGCTTCGTATGTAGTGATCCTAAAGCATTACCTATCTATCCTTGCATACCACGTCTAGGGATTTAACCGAAGCACGAAATATCAATTCAAAAGCATAAATAATCAAGAAAATCACATGAACAATTAAAATACCAAGCTATATGAAGAAAAACTACTAATCAATCAACCCATTATTAAGCATATAAATGTAGAGTTTTCATAATAAAATTGGGTTCTACCTAAACCCTAACATGGTTCTAGCTAGCCATGGCTTTCTCAAAAGCCATAAACATATCTAAATCAAACTAGCTAGGCAAGAACAAAAACAAAGAGATGAAACTTCCAACTACAAAGCCGCTACCCTAACATGGTTCTAGCTAGCCATGGCTTTCTCAAAAGCCATAAACATATCTAAATCAAACTAGCTAGGCAAGAACAAAAACAAAGAGATGAAACTTCCAACTCCAAACCCTATTCTCCGCGAAGCGGCTTTGTAGCCGTAACTCTCCCCTCTTCTCCTCTGCTTACGGCTCCGCCCCCCCCCCCCCCGGCTTCCCCTCTTTCTGTCTCTGTTCGTTCTCATATAGGTGCTACTGCGAGTCTCAACCAAGACCTAACAAAATTTTGCCTCAT
Source organism: Papaver bracteatum (assembly GCA_023529315.1). NCBI lineage: Eukaryota > Viridiplantae > Streptophyta > Magnoliopsida > Ranunculales > Papaveraceae > Papaver > Papaver bracteatum. The sequence continues at coordinate 487,524 of JAJJWX010002530.1, forward strand.
GGATAATGGGCCCAATCCACCGGTCCAATTCTATTATTTGACCCTCTAAGTTCAGTTCTTTCTCAAGTCTGGCTAAACATGACTTCTTAGTTTCTGTCCGTTTCTCATGAACCACCGACTGCCAACATTAGTGCAAATCCTCATTTCTCGTCTAGCCACAGGACACTCTGTATAGAATCCATCTTCTAAATCCATTGTTGTCGCAGTATTCAACATCTCCATTCGCATCAAACAACTCAGCCATCAAACGAACCTTAATGCCTTGTTGCTGTAATTTTCTCACCTCCAGTTGCTCATTGGCCTAGTCGCAGCAGTAATCCCAGAAAAATCCCATACCAAGATTACAACATCACATGTATCACTCCATCAACCCAACCAGTTAGTATTTCAAAACTTGTCTGTTCAAGCTTCTTATACTGCCACCATCCAACTACATCTCAGTTCTCCATCCACTGCCTGCAATAATAATTCACCAACATAAGACTTCATCTACACCCAGTTTGCACCAGAAACTCCACCAAACCACTGCCAAATTCAGCCATTCTTCACTGTTAACACAGCTCCCATTAAACCCAGTTTCCGATCATTGTTGAGCTTTCGGCATAACTTCGACTCCATTTACGTCTTTCCATCATGCATCTCCACTCTATCTCCATTATAGTTGCCGTTGTATGAAGTCATTTTTCAGAATCACCATTCTCCATCTTCGTTGCCATGCTGCTAACTACGACCACCGTATTCTATCTCTTTTGTGGACCGAACCACTTCAATCATCTCTACCCGTCTTCAATTTATCGTATGCCTTCCCAACTCAGTCTAACCATCAGCAACATCTGTTCTGGCTTATTAGTTTGTCTCTAATCACCACCAGTGACTGCAATCAGCTCCGGTATGTATTTCAGCAACCAGTCAATACCACAACTCCTATTAGACCCAATGTCCAGACCATGAACAAACCATTTGTACCAACCACCACCACTACCAATCATTTCCTGTCACAAACAATTAGAGAGCCATGAAGTACTTCTGCCCTTTTTTGACACAAAATTCCTCCAACCTGTAGTATCAATCACCACCAACACTGATTTACCCAGAACTCACTATCAAATCCTTAGCACTCGAGCCAACACCAATTTCACCGGTTTTATTTCATTGCAACATTTTATCAAGCATCATGCTCGCATCCATTGAGAAGCAATCCACCAGTTCTCGGCACAAGACCACCCACGACAACAACCATTCAATTCTATTGTTTGTTGCTGTAGAATCACGTCAAACCCATTGTTTTGTTGCTGTAACATGCTTCTGAATTCGAGAGGAACTCGAACTCCGTATGTGATGGGATAACGACGCCTCCAAGTATCACTTTGTTGTAGAAGTCTTCATTCTCTCGAGTGTTCCCTTAAACTTCTCATCTGTGGATTCTCGATCACCTACCAAAATGGTACAGCTGCTTGAATAAGAAGAGAGTTATTCTTCTGTGGCAATAAGAGAAATGAGAGGTGGTGGGGTGCCTGCCCCATCAGACTTATCCCTCTAGTGGACTCATGTGTTATGAGAGTAAAAAAAAGAATTTAGGTGATGAGGTCCATTCAGTGGTTTCTACCGTGATAATAAATGTCGCTGATATATAGAAGTACCAGTCTAGCGTATTCGATTATTGTGGTTGTTGATACATGGAGATACCAGGCCAACCACATTTTAATTTCATTATTATAATTGCTGATACATGGAGATACCAGGCCAACCCCGTTTGAATCCGCATCGTTTAATATACCCTGCGGTTGGAAGAAATATATATTCTTTTTATTCATGTTCATAGAAATAACAACGTCCGAAAGAATTTTCTTATCTTTTTTTTTCTCCTTGCTGAGCTGGCTAGTTTAGGCTTCCATATACCATACTCAACATGTATCTTGACTTATTAACTCATCACGTATTGTTTTTATTTTTTATTTTTTATGTGCATGATAAGTTGAAGCTCAAAGAAATCCTTCAGCCTCGGATCATTACTTTTCTGATCTAGTCAATCGAGTCAAGACCTGATATACCCAAGTTTTATAATAGTTGTGCTTTCTCCTTTAAGCCGGTGGGGTTTTTTTTGGCTTGTATGTTTTAGCTATGATGTTATTTCTTAGTGTAATGGTTTTCTTGCGTAAATTTTTATTTTTTTGTTAACATGGGACTCTTAAGACGATTTATGTCAAAAAAAAAAAAAAAAACGGTGCGCGGGTTATAACCCCAAAAGTGTCACTATCCATGTACAAAAACCCCAACAAAACAAATTGTTCACAAATACCCCATTTAACATAAATTGTATATATTACCCTTTTAATTTAAATTACCCCAACAAATATAAAAATCAACCCCACCTTTAATTTTTATTATATTCACACCACCACCAACAACACAGCAGCACCATCCCCACTGCACCACCGCCGTCACCGCCACTGCACCACCACCGCCGCCACACCACCGCCACCACTGCACCACCGCCGCTGCACCACCACCTCCGCCGCCACTGCACCATCGCCGTCACCGCCACTGCCGCCACTGCAGTGCCACACCACCGCCACCACTGCACCACCGCCGCTGCACCACCACCTCCGTCGCCACTGCACCACTGCCGTCACCGCCGCCGCTGCACCACCACCACCGCCACTGCACTGCCACACCACCGCCACCAATGCACCACCGCCGTTGCACGACCACCTCCGCCGTCACTGCACCACTGCACCACCGCCGCCCACCGATTGCGCCACCACGTCCGTCGCCGACCACCACCACCACCGCCACCGCCGCCGACCGCAGCCGTTACCGACCTTCGTCACCGCCGCCGACCACCACACCACTGCCAACCGCCGCCGTCACCAATCACCACCACCATTGCTAACCGCCGTTGTCACCAACCACCACCGCCACCACCACCGCAGCCAACGACCACAACCACAGATGACCACCACCGTCACCGAGAAACACCATCATTATTACCGACCACCACCACCAACCAGCCGCCGCCACCGCAAAAAATTAATTTGATTGATCAATGTTCAACAAAATGAGAAAAAATGATGCAACCAAACTGAAAATGAGAAAAAATGATGAAACCAAACTGAAAAATGATGGAACCAAAATTTCTCGTGCAAATAATTTCTCGTGAAAAATGATGTAACCAAACTGAAAAATGATGGAACCAAAATTGGTTTCACCAAAAAATAGATGAAACCAAAATTGGCTTCACCAAAAATTAGATGAAACCAAAATTGGTTTCATCATTTTTCCACATATTGTCATTTCACCGACACAGCTTCAATGATGAAACCAAACCAAAAAAAAAAGGCAAAATAAGAACAAAATGATGAAACCTAATAGAAAAAAATGATGAAACCTAATTAGGTTTCATCATTTTTCTACATATTGTCATTTCACCAGCATAACTTCAATGATGAAACCAAACCAAAATAAACTAGGAAAAAATCATTGCAACTAATCCATAAGCCGTTTCACAATTACCCTAGTTCAACACCACTATCATATTACCTTGCCACCTCGCTTCTGAATCGGCTTTGCAACCCAGTAACCAACATTACCAAACCCCTGAAATAATTCGAACATTAGTTCAGAAACAAGTTTGCAGAGAATTCAAATGTGGGCTTATTTTACAGTTTCAATATAAATTTCTTATTATCTGGATGGCGGATCTCATGCCTGAAATTGTCTATCCATATTCATTAAGCAGAGCCTTTGTTGCAAATACAACACATCGTCTGGTTGCAGCTTCTCTACCTAGTGATCCCCCGAGGTCCTACAACATCAAACAGTAGTAAAGTATGTTACGATTACTCCTTCTAATCTCAATAAACTGTTTATGGTTTTTCCAAATCCTGTAACAATAGCCTGAATAATAAGTACTTACAATTGGCTTTCCTGTAACAATAGCCGGAGAGTGACCATGAAATTTTGAGTACTCATCCAAAATCATGCCATTGTTTGCGTAAAACCCGATTTGGATTACAAATTTCAGAACTAACGATGCGAAAAATACCATATAATTATAGTAAATTATGTGCCTAACAAGTAGTGATCATAGACGAATATACATGTGCATCAGTACCCATGTCAGATGCCGGAACATCAGTGTGAACCCCAATTAGATCATGAATCTTTTGAGTGAAACCATGCGTAAGACGTTCCAATTCACTTAAAATCAACTCCCCTGGAGAACAACCAATTCCTCCCTTTGCACCACCATATGGAATATCAGCTACACTGTCATAAGTTGAGATAAAGCATTAACATCATCTGGATCAACCAATATACACCAATGTGACCAATCAACCACATTTTTCTCTTCAATACAAAGTACAACACAATCAAATAAGTAGACAGACCCATGAAGAAACTAATTGGGGTTTGCTACTGAGAATTCTGGTTTTGCAGGGAAGAGGGATGACATACACTAATTCAATGGTTTGATTTCAAAGAATAATAAAGAGTTCGGTGGTTGATGCCCAAAAAATGTACAGAGAAATAAGGGAGAAAGAGATGATTTTGGATGGGTCTTTAAGGAGAAACACATGTGAAAGAAAGATAACCCAAATTCAATTGAGTTTTGAAATTGAATGATTTTATAAAAGTGAGTTTGAGTTGAGTTTAAAATCGGCAATCACAAATCGAAAATGGCTGGATTTATTGAAGTTTTTGGGTTAGAAATGGATTTGGTGAATATGTAGATCTGTTGTTGATGATATTGAAATCAATGGAATAATGGATGAATCTGGTGGTCGTTGTTGTAGTGGGTCGACGTGGTTTGGAATATGAAGTTACATCTAGGTTTTTGTTGTTAGCTGAGAACTTACAAGGAAGAAACTGAGAGTGATTATTTCTGTGTTGGTGTTTGTCGAGGATTTTAGAAGTTGAAGAAGTGACTTGTTGTTGGAGAAGGTTAGGTGTTGTAGCTGTTGTAGAAGATGAATATTGAGTTGGGCATGGAGGCGAAGGAAGAAGAGATATGTGTTAAGGTTAGCGATACAATTAAACAGTTGAATGTAGAAAATAATAAAAAAGAATCTCAGATCCATTAGCTCGAACCCAAATCTTCAATTCATTTTCACCTGAGTCTTCTAACCAACCCATTTCAAACCCTATAATTCAATTGAATCTGAAGCAAACCCCAACTTTTGAAATTTCTGGTAAGACCCAAATTCAACAACTTAATACTCACATCAAAAACAGACTCAAAACACCCATCTCCATAATCTTTATCAATCTTTTCTGGTTCTTGTCGATTTCTCTTTCTCAGCTTCAGATCCCTTTTCATGTCTTTTCATCTCTGGCTGGAACAACACAAACCATTACATACCCGCCTCTTCTTCATCTAATTCATCTCAAAATCCACTTCAATTCACAACAATAGATTTCTTCTCCCTTGATTCTCTTCACCGATTTCTCTCAGATCTCAGAGCCGCCATTCATACAGACAGATAATGAGAAATAACACCAAATAATGATTAGAGAAATGAGATCGACGAAGGTGTTGCTGCTTGTGGTGATGGAGGTGTTGAGATCTATTGTTGCCGCTGGTGGTGATTGTGGTGCGGAGAAGGAGACGAATAAAAAATGAAGAAGAAGAAGAGAAGTTAAAAGATATGTTTTTTTTTTTTTTAAAATAACAAAAACTAAATTTACTCAAAATTATTTGACCTGGGGTTTTTGTGTCACTTTTATTTGAAACGGTTTTTATTTGGTAGAAATAATATGACCGGTTTTTTCTTATCACTAGTTTGTTCACCTAGGGGTTTTGTCACTAGTTTTGAAAAAAAAAAAAACAAAAAAAAAACAAAACTTGGATGAGCAAGTACAATGATGTAAGGTACCTAGTTGGAAACCCGGCCACTCTATCCGTTACTTCTAGCTAGGTACATATATACTTTAATTACTAGGTATGAACCGTAGGTTATATACTTTTGACCTTGCTCATCCAACAAGGTTTTGTTTTGTTTTCTTCTTAGATAAAGTCTACATGATCTTTTAAGGATACCATTTAGCAAAAAGAAAAAAAAAATGCGAGAAAACCATTACACATTTACTGGAAGATAACATCATAAATTGAAACTTACCAGCCAAAAACCTCCACTGGCTTGTTAAGAAAGAAGAAGTACTATAATTAAGCTTTGTGTTTTTGGGTTTAGAATCAATTGAATTTCTTCTAATCGCTCTTTGGCTAATGACAATACATATTTCAAGCTTTTGAGTGGGGGGGGTGTATGTCCTACTCCCTCCGTCCCACTATTAAATGACATATTTGATTTTAGATTTTATCCCACTAATAAGTGACCTATATCACTAAATAAGGAGATATTTCTAAAATTATCCTTTTAGTTAATTATAAAAAATATAAGAAATATGCATAATTTGATAGGATTGTTTATATTCGTTACGTAGGTGTTTTAAAATGTTTTTCAATGGTATGAAGTTTGCGAACATCCGTGGAGTAGTTTGAGAGATAAATCATTTTTAAATTTCACTAATTACTATCCGTAAGGGGTATAATTGTAAAAAATGGTTAAAAATACTTTTTTCCTTGATTGCCTTAAAAATTGTGCAAACTTAAACTATGTCACTTAATAGTGGGACGGAGGGAGTATTATTTTTATTATCGTACAACAATTCTTCCAAGGGTGACAAAAGGTGATTTCTGCGAGCGAGAGACATGTGGCCGTCCGTATGCAGCGAAGTGTATTCTTCAACCGATGAGACAAGTCTTAAAATTGTTTCTTTTTATTTTAATAAAACCTATGTGTTTGAAGCTACCTACTACAATTAGGGCTGTCAATGGATGCTAACGTAACGGATAATGGCTCTTCCACTGCCGTTGCCATTAAAAGTTAGCGGATATCCGTTATCCGTTAATTTCCGCCGGAAATAAGAAATCAAATCCATTGCCGTTACCATTACTTAACGGGATATCGGATAATTATCCATTACCGTCCGTTAACAAAATTTAGTGCAACGTATTTCCTAGTTAGCAACGGATATAGACGTTGTGAAGGGTGCAACGTCTATATCCGTCCTCCTTTCTATTTTTTAATTCTTCTTTTCAATATTTAGTGCAACGTATTTCCTATTTCGCAACGGATATAGAAGTTGTGAAGGGTGCAACGTATATATCCGTTGCACATCCCCAAAATCAAAGCGTTGCTAAAACCAGGATTTGGTGTAATGTTGTATGCTATCGGATAACGGAACTAAGCCTAACGGAAATGCTAGTTCCACTGCCGTTATCCGCTAAGGGAATTATCCGTTAACTTAGCGGTATCGGTTATCCGTTATCCGTTATGTCGGACGGTAGCGGTAACGGCAACCGGATTATCGGTATCGTATTTCGGATTATCGGTTTCCATTGACAGCCCTAACTACAATGGTAAGAAAGAAAAAAATAAAGAGACAAAATTGCATAATAAACTTCCATGCTCATTAATGCGTCATGCCTGTTACTGATTTCATTTGTCTTTTCCATTGGCTTTTATGTACATTTCATTTTCAATAAAAAGAGATCCTAAACGCAAACCACAATATGTTGTAAGTCTGATTTGAGATCCTGTCACGTATCAGGCTGCCCAAATTCTATATGGGTTTTCAAATTTGGGCCCTCAATTATTCGAGGGGTTTTTCTTATGTGGGTTGTGCCATTTATGTTGGTATCTTCTGTAACAAGGGCTGTTTTACAATTGTAAAATGTAAGAGCAACTGCAGTCATACGACTATAACCAAAGCGTAAAGAGTAAAAAAATTTGAAAATTTTGGGTTTACTCCGTGTGCGACGCTACGGTGGGAAAACCAAATTTGGTGGGGCGCAACTTAAAGTTGTGCCCCAATCGGGCGAACCCAATCAATTCCTCCCCATAATCATTTAATTACTTTTTGTTTTATCAGGCGGAATGCATCAATTCCGCCCCAACTTTTTTTTTTTTTTTATTTGGGGCGTAACTGTATTTTGCGCCCCAATTTTTTTTTTGTCTTCGGGCGTAATTTTAATCTACTCCCCATCAGGCGTAACCCCAATTTACGCTCGATCAAAGACTAAACTAAAGACCATATATACTCTGGGTTTTAGTTTTAGTCTGGTTTATAGTCTTTACTCCGTCCCGTAGCGCCTCGTGTTTCGACTAAATTTTTAGTTATAGTCGAAGACTGTGGTTGCTCTAAGCAACATTTCTTTATATAAAACTTATCTTTACCGATAAAAAAAAAAAAAAGGCTGCCCTAATACTAGTATAAAGATAAGCAGCATTTGTATGAGACGATGATAATGCAACTGTATAATAAATACAGAATGAAACACTGGCCAACAGTTCTAGCAGCGTTCGCAAACAAGTAAACCAAATATGAGAGCAATGAGGGAGAACTGCTTATGACAAGCCATTTTGAGTGTCAATCTCTGTATCATCTTCTTCCAAATATTTTTAAACAAGAAGAGATATCTTTAACAAAATTACTTACTTTTATTCTTCAGATTTTGCATTCATGGGAGATAAAAGTTGTTCAATATACGGCTTGATACGGACAATAAAGGCTAATGAGGATGATTCATGTGCATAGCATATAATACAGCTAAGAATGACTAGTGGACAGTGGTGTGGTAGTAATAAATCCTGGTTTTAGTTCAAGCTTCAGAGGGCTGTATTTTGTAAGTATGATGCAGCAGCAGGTTTTGTTGCCTCCCTCTAACAACTGAAAAATCCATGGTTACTGTCTGCATTAATCATGGTTTTTCCGGTAGAACACAAGTGTTAGATTCACATATATAATGCCTGATCACAGTGACCATATTGCAAAATATGGACACAAAGAAGCCAAAGAGGGAACAAGACAAAGTAAGGTGTACCCCATGCCAAGACAAGCGAAGCTAGACTTGGAAGATATTCACCAAGGGAACAAAGATATTATGAGGATATTATTTCCACAGCTACGGTTGTGAGACAACAAACTTGGCCGCTTACATGCCAAAAACCTCTATCCTGAATCTTTGGATTCTTCCCGACAGAATTTGGACTCGCATACACCATGTCTGAGACACAAAATAGAAATGAATGTTAGCCATGCGATATGATATTTTCCAACTGTAGAAAATTTAGTTGACTTGTATGACATTTCATTGCATAAATCTCAACTTTCTTGTCCCTTTATTAATCTATATTCGAAAGGTAACAAATGCTGATTTTTGCGACAGAGTTATGGCCCTCCATAGACGATCCCAACCCCAACCGGTTTGCAGCCGAATAAATTCTTCAAATGATGGGATTACAAGTCTTAAATATGTGTTTTTTTCTATTACATTTTTTTTTTGGCTTTGTGAAGCCTGTCAATCTATGCGAATAATACATCAACCACATTTACCAAAAAAATTCAGCTATGGATTTGGTTCCACAAAATTGGTGCAACATGACTTCATGTATTTCCAAGGGTTGCAAAAGTACCGGTTGATGCTTACCTTGCTGAAACTACTCTTGCATCAAATGTGACACTGTTGGATGTTCATTTCACTTGTCGGAGCTCTTCCTAACCAAGCCCGTTTGCGGCAGATGATGGGCTATACAGTTTGTAAAATTGTTTCGTAATGACTTTGTAGTTGTCTGTTTCCCTTTCCCCTGTGGACGACATCTTGTTGATTCTTATATATGGATTATTTAGGTTTCTTCTTATCAGATTTTTTTTTTATCTTTTTGCAAATGCTTAATGGAGGAAACTTTATGGAACCAATGGTCTTACTAGGCTTGTAAGGTCTAAGGTCTAATATGCTATTTCCCCTTCTTTAAAAAAGAGATACGTTAATTTTTCATTTTAGCTTAAAAATAGGTCACAGTAATAGTATCTCTTTTTCGAAAAGAGAATGAGTATATCATACAAGCTTGCAGGAAAAAAGATAAGCAGCAAGTGTAGAACATTCGGATGAGATAATTATAATGCGACATGATAAATAAAAATGGCTAAGTGTTCCGAATCATATTTATTGAACTCATCTTCTATTCAAAAGAGATGCCTTATTAACTTAAACAAGAATCGCAACAAGGTGGGCATCATGAGGACAAGTACATATGGCGCCTTGATTACAGAATATCAAAATAGCAGCAGCAACGGTTAGGTTCTGAACGGTCGTATGGATTAGGAAAACAGATACCACCATCATGGAAATTTTGTTTCTTACATTGATCAGTGCACTCCTCACTATGGGAGCAAGTTTTGGGGATATCCAACAGCATGTGACAACTGCGAACATCTTCTCGCATCACTACGTCTGCAATATTCACATAAAATAGTATATTCATAAAACTCAAATCAATTATACATTTATAAAATTAACTTGTTTTTAAATCATTGCAAGTTGAAAGTGCAATCTGACTTGATAAAGAAAAATGCTTATAAGAAACCATAGACAAATATTTCGAAAGAAATAATACTAACCAGCAGGTCTAGCTGCATTGGCGAACGAGGAAACCAAAATGAAACCAAAGATGAGAGCAATGAGGGAGAACTGCTTGAGAGAAGCCATTTTGAGTGTGAAATTTGTTGGACTTGCAAGCAACTCGCTAGATGTAAAAGATTGGACGAAAAATAACTCTATCACATACAACTTTGACGATGGCAGAATCACAAGTTCAACAAGTTATCCTTAACACATTAGTTCGCGGATATACTCGAGATAAGTAATGCTAAACCCCCTTACGGCGAAGATGTGTCTAGGATTAGACTGCCCGATATAGCTCGTGTTAGCACAACGCAAGCTACCCAAACTTGAACTTAGCAACAGGGATGGAATTAAAACGTATGGAGAGACCCTAGAGTGAAAAAGAATTTTCGGTGTACATGGAAACAGAATTTCGAGTTGTATTTAAAGGAGAAAATACTTGCAAATGAAGTTAGGTTCTTGTTTTCTTCAAAACCAAGTTAAATACGTAAAAATAATTTTCCCACAAATAAAACTCTTAAAATATTTATAGAATTAATTTCTTATAAAAAACCTTGCAAAATATAAATTCCATTAGATAGGTGAATTGGTGCACGGTTACGCGCATATGCATGGATCAAAACATGTATTTTTCGCCCCACGTTGTTTTACTACATATCCATAGGAATGTGGTTATATAGTGGAGCACCTCTTTAGATTTCCACAATGTGGGACTAAAGGTTCCATTTCATTCACTCAAAAATGAGTGAGTATCCTTAGACCCTTAGGTCATTAAATCAAACCACACCAAGACCAAAGTCATTTTTATTAAATACTCATTTTTCTCTAACAAAATTCTTGTATGCTCTTCTTCCTTATATTTATAAACTAGCCCTTAACCTGTGCCGTAACGGCACGGGCCTTGATGTTGGTTCACTTTTAATATCGTATAAAATGTGTCCAGAATACTTGTGTACTCCTTCTGGTTCGATGTATGCTAAATCTGGCTTGGTCATAGATATCGTAGGGATATCCCCTGTTTTGTTTTCTCTGTTCTATCGGGTAAACAACTAATGTTGCTAATACACTTCATTAAATCAAATATGCTTTCTAAAATTATACACGGTGTCGCCATATAAAATTCAGAAAAATATATACTACAAATAATTTTAATAGGAGCTTGTACGCGTTTAATATCATAAATTAAGAAAATGAGTTCACCTCCGTGATTTTCTATTTCCTTCCCCCCATTTCCAATTTTAAAAATTTGTACATAATCTGCACTTTCTCGGACCTTTTATTTACTTATTGGAATATATGCTATTGAAATTTTACTTCTGGAAAAATGTCTCTTGATTTGTAATACCATATATATACTCTCATGTTGCGAAGTCTCTTTGAAAAATAAGTGGATATGGTCACCTCCAGAATCGCCAGCCTCCTTGGCATCCGTTTGCCGTAATCATTGCATGAATTTTTATGGTCGAGGAGTATGCGTCTTAATCGCAATATATATTTATTTAGAGAGAAAGAAATTTCAAAACCATCTAATATGTAATTGGGGAGGAAAGATCGAAGTTCCCTTATTGTCATGCATCTTTCAATGATCGAGTACATCTTTTTTGTTCCTAAGATGATTTGTGAGACCATATACTTACCTTGCAAAGTCACTCGTACAATCCTGTCATCTCTTACACCTGCCAATAGGTGTATATTGTCACCTCTAAAATTGTCAACCTCTTTGGTAGGCGTATGGCATAACAATCTTCTATATTTTCAATGTGGAGCAGTCTGGTGACCAATTGGTGCAGTCTCGCTTCTTTTAATTTATACTACCTCTGGTAATATTGTACACTCATAAAGAACAAATTATAAATAACCTGATCTGTAAGCATTCGTGATGGTCACCGTAATGACAGTTTTTGATTTTTCATTCTTTACCGCATATCAATCTGGAGAATTTCTATCAATGATAAAAGTAGAACACGGAGACGTTATAACCTATTTAAGAAACCTGAACAATTGTAGAGTAAAACACATAAGTCAGGGTGCATTATCCAAAACCATAACATTTGCTGGCGTCTTTGACATGGGTGTAAATCCGGGCAGGCCAGGCCGCTAATCCCAAAAACCAAGACAGGTCGGGCAAGCCAGGCATAATATTGGTGAGCCCGTAAAAAAGTTCAGGCTAGGTAAAAGTAGATAATTTGCACCCAAAGTACGCCCAAAGCCCGCTTTTTATACGGGCCGGACATGCCACTATTTTGATTTTTTTTTCTTTAAAGTTTAAATTTTCAAATGGATGGTATTAAATTTTTTTATTTTTAATACAGTATCCTTTTCTTTCTAACATTTCATATCATAAGTGATAGAATTATTTTATATTTAAATTACATTGACAAACTTCTTATTTTAGCCTATAATAAATAATTAATTACAGTACGAATTTTAAGTAATTTTCAATATAAGTAATTTTTAAAAAAAAATAAACTTTCTAAATAAGAAAATATATTACCATTAATGTTTTGAAAAGTTAATTATAAGTAAAAATAACTATATATTTTAATTTTCTAGATACACAATTGATAGTTATAAAATGGTAATATTTAAGTCTTTTTATGAGGATACTAAATGATTGATGGCATATAGAAAGCTTTCAGGACGGGCACCAGGCCATGCATCATAATTAATTGCAAAGCCCGAGCCCGCCCAATAAATTAACCCAGGCCAGGCGAGGCGGCCCGTGACAGGCCATAACAGGCTTTGTGCTACTTTGGGTACAGGCAGGCTCAGACGGGTACAAGCAGGCCATGTATTTTCGGGTATTATTTACACCCCTAGTCTTTGAATATATTTTTTATTGATAAAATTGCAATCTTATAGATTTGATTTTTTTCCAAAATTGAAATCATCTGCTTAAGAAATTGAAATATGTTAGCTTGGTGATGCCAATGTCAAAAAATTTCCTTCAAAACCACTATGGATTCAGATAAAGATTGGGAACATAAATTAGATTATTATATCAACACGGTTACACAAGGGATAAATCAGATCCACCAATGCCATTGTAGATCATGACCAAAGGGACTAACACTGAAATGCAAAAAAAAAAAAGGAACTTACACGTCAACAAAATGCAGTAAGGGAAACACGGCAGAATAAAATGCAGAAAGGGAAACATGTCAAAAAAAAAAACAAGCGTACAAGGAAACATGATATACTATTCCCAGGTATTGTATTATTTGGTGCAATGCTTCGTAATGTTTAATCTTCAGCAATGGTAGATGCCGAAAAACCTTCGGGCATCTTCTGAAGGCAGGGTTTCTTGTGAGGTTGATCATTATCGGCCACAGTCTCGTCTTCAGCGTGGATGATTCCGGTATTCTGGGTAGAGATGGTTGGAGTTGGTGCTGTAGGGAACGAAGGCAGCTTTGCTACAATGAATCTTGGGGTATCAAGATTTCTAGGATAGAGGATTTTTGGTACCTGTACAAAACGATAATTGAGCACCCACTGTGACTCATCCATCTCCCTAAAACCTATCGCACACATGTAGAAAATGGGCGTGATCTGGATAACCATGGCCATTGATTTATCTTTCCCCTGGATAAATCTGGACCACCACTAACACATGCAAAGTTAGCCAAATTATGGTTTTGTGTACTAAAATAAAATAAAATATATTATATTTTAATATAAACAACAACAAAAAATAGAAAAAATTAATTGAAGATTTAAGTTTGTTCAATCTAAGCTTTATACATGACGTTTGTGATTAAAAATTAAAAGCACGCCCAGCTGCGGGGTGTGGCAACATTGTTACCAGGTGATTTTGTTGTGGTGGCATGTGACAAATTGAATTTTCGGACTTCTAGCGGACACAGGTTCGACCTTGTGGGTCGGGTTCGATCCAGTTAGTAAGTCCAAAATTCCGGACCGCCACTCGTGTGCGACCATATTTTTCGTTTTAAAAGATTTCAATAGGTAAAATCAATAATTCAAGCCCAATTAAATTTACTAAATGAAATGTAATCAAAATTACAAAACTTTCAAATAATAATTACAAAATCAAAAGTATCAAATTAAAACAAAATAACACTTCGATTAAATTTAAAACGCGATACCCAAATCTCTGTGGTATATAATAAATTTTTGTCAAGTAGTCTTTCTTCGTTCTCTGTGGAAAGGGAGGAAAATGGGTGATCAACCATAGCCCAGTAGGAAGTTTCCAAAAATAATAGAGTGTATCGAAAAACAAAAAAATTCAATAGCTACAATAATCAAAACCTTGCACGAAAGTTCACAACACTACTTGCGCCATTCTCAACCACAAATACTTAACATTTTCTTACTCAATATTCAATCTTAAATTCTAGATCCTTAATCTAAAATTATTTATTAGTGGAGATACAAATTTATAAATTTAATTAAGGAAAATTTTATAATGAAAAAAATTAATATATCATTTATTATGAGCAATTAGTGAAAAAATATTATTATGAGGAATTAATAAATTATTTATTATCATCAATTAGTATGAAACACTAGTTAGGCATTTATTATATTAATCATTTTTATTATATTAGATTTTCCTTAATAGGTTTAAGAGGAAAAATTACAGCCATAGATTTATGTATTGGGAGAGTAAATCTCAACCACCACTTACATAGACTAACTTAGCCAAACTGTGCTTTATATTCTTGGTAACAAGTTATGTCCATTTAAAGCTTGGCACGCATAATTAATTGAAGGCTAATGAGCATAATTCACAGCTAAGTATGACTAGTCGGCAGTCGCGCATGCACGTCGGTACAGATACAGCTGCTACAACGGTAAGAAAATTCTAAAGAGACAAAAATGCATAACAAACTTGCATGCTCATTAATGCCTGATGCTTGTTACTGCGACCAAACAGATGGCTGATTCGCCAATCCAAGTGTCCTAGAGCGAGACTTCCAACTCAAGTCCAGAGAATATTGCTGTATAATTAAGCTTTAATTTCATTCGTCTTTCCCGTTAGCTTTTATCTACATTTCATTTTCAACAATGTAAGAGCCATCCTAAGGTTGCGAAACTACCCTGGACTCAAGTTTATAAATGTTTAGCTGATGAAGGTTTCATATTATAGTCCAACCGGGAAAATGCGGAGAAGCCGAGAGGGAGATGGAAGAGAGGGAAAATGTGCAATGAGATTCCAGTGGTGGCTTGAACTACTCTTTGGATCTCTAGCTAGCAAACGGAATGAGTTCGTTAGACGGAGACAAGTCCAGAACAGCGCATTCGAGGCAGGATGAATGGAAATAAATTTGGTTGGTTAAATTGGGGTAATGTCTGTTGTCTTGGACATGAAGTGTCACTTTCGCGCACTAGAAAACGTCATTTGGTTTTGCATCTTCATCATTTACACTGAATTGGTAGGACTGATCTACCCGTGATATGTCCACACCATTATATTTGCGTCTAGCTCAAAAAAATTGTGTTAGCATATAAAAATAAATCAAATATATAATGCGCTTAGTATGAGGTGATTTTCAGCCATAAAATATCAACTTTTTTACTATAAACTCCCAAAATATCCACTGAAATCTCTGGATTTGTATCTTCCGAAGTCACTCAGATTAAAAGTCTCAAATCACCAACCCCGGTGAGAAATGATCTTGCAGCAAGCCAGCAACAGTTACGTTGCCTCCGGCCGTAGTCTGTACCCGTAGTCTGTACTTGCATAACAGACCCTCACATGGGTTGTAGTGTCGGCTTTCGATCAATTATTTTTCCACGAATCATATATATAGAATACACAAATGTTGGATTCACATAATTGTGACATTGTCTGATCACATTTGATCATAATAGTAATCATGGACACAAAGAAGCCAAAGAGATAGAAATAAATTAAGCTAGTTCCAAATTAGATGAGCCAAAGTCCAGTTGAAAATATGCAAACTATATTAGCATATATAGTTACTTGCATGGCCCGGTTACAAGGACCACATATTTACTACAATGTACCAGCAAGTAATCCTGAGAGGTTCACGGGGAGATTAGTCCCAACAGACTAGAAGATATTCACTCAAGGGATGAAGATATTACCTCCACAACTAGGGTATCTGGATATGTGGGACAACAGACTTAGCCACGTACAATGCCAACAACTCTATCTCGAAATGTATATTTTAACACAAGCTTTGGATTCCTTCTGACGCAAAATTTGGATTCACATACAAACCAGACACCTCTGAGATCACAGAATAGCCACGTGATATTGATTTTTACTAGTATTCATTGTAGAGAATATATCAGCTTGAGTTATGTGACATTTCATTGCATGGATGGAACTATCAACTGTTTAATGCCGTTCTGTCTCTCTTGATAAATCTCAGTTTCTTATCCCTTTATTCAATATTCGTTTTTGGTTGACATATATTAATTCTTCCAAAAGGGTCACGGATAGGCTGATTTTTGCGAGAGAGACAGAGATATGGACCTCCATAGGGGATCCCGGCCGGAGCGTGCAACCCTATCATCATGAACCACATTTGTGAAGCCTGACACAACCTGTGCTGTGCGTTTAGTACATCAAACCACAATTACAAAAAAATTCAGAAATTAATGCAACATGATTGAACACGTACGTACATCTTTCTTTCAGTGGTCAGTACTCATTACTTAGCATTCAGATATGTGTACACATCTGAATTAATTTCAGTGTTTCAACACTGTAATCTGTGGAAACAAAAACAGCTACTACAACGGTAAGAAAAAAAATCTAGAGAAACAAAACTGCATAACAAACTTCCATGCTCATTAATGCCACATGCCTGTGTACTGCAACGTCGATTCGTCAATTCGAGAGTCCTAGATTGAGACCTTCCAACTCAATTCCAAGGAATATAGCTGTATGAGTTTTAATTTCATTTGTCTTTTCCATTGGCTTATTATCTACATTTCATTTTCAGCTTAAAAGCCGTCCCAAACGCGATCCAAGATATCACAAGTTACCGTTTAAACGACAGTTCTACCTTTTATGTGGTTCTAACTTTTATATCTGCTTCATGTCACTTCATTTTCTCTACATCTGCTTCAAAAGTTCATTCCCATTATAAAACCTGAAATTTCCTCCAGGGTTAAGGATCTTGCAAGCAAAACAATGAAGAAGGTTTCAACACCTGCTGAATCTACAGTCATCTCTACTACATCACCGACGAAATACACGAGCAAATTTTGGTTCGACGATGCATGTATTCTTGACATGGATCACTTCATCAAAAACCTATACGTCATTAAAGAGAAAGGAGTCAGACCTGATCTGATTTCATCTATTATAGCGAATTACGCATCGAAATGGCTCCCTGATCTTTCCACCGAAGAACCCATGAAAAATCCGGCAACTTTGACAGGTTCGCCTGAGAGTGTTACAGCTTTGTGGATGAAGAAGAGATTCTTTGTTGAGACTTTAGTTGGAATACTTCCTTCTGAGAAAAATTCCGTACCTTGTGACTTCTTGCTGAGGCTTCTCCGGACAGCAAATATGGTCGGAGTTGAGATGAACTATCGAGCTGAGCTTGAGAAAAGGATTTCATTGCAACTCGATCAAGCGACTCTGAAAGAGTTAATGATACCTGCTTTTGATCATACTTGTGGGACTTTGCTGGATGTTGAACTTGTTCTTCGTTTGGTGCATAGGTTTCTCAACCTTGATGAAGTGTCCAAGAGCGGGTCTTCTCTGATTAAGGTTGCGAGACTGATTGATGCTTACCTTGCAGAAACTGCTCTAGACACAAATTTGACACTGTTGGAGTTCATTTCTCTTGCCGGAGCTCTTCCTAACCACGCTCGTATAGCGGATGATGGGTTGTACCGAGCCATCGACACCTACCTCAAAGTAAGTATACATTGCACTTACAAGGCACATTTTTTTTAGTTGTTTAAGCTAATGAAGATTGAAGGCTACATATTCTTCTAGGATAAGGATACGAACCAAATCTTTCGCATCCATTGGCTTTAGGCTGACGGGTTACCCGTACTTGCATTTTCTATAGACCGGCTATCTTCCCCTCTTTAGAGAGACTTAGAGAAGTCCTTAGAATCCATATTATTACACGTCTAATTAAATCATTGTACAATTCAAGCTTCTAGCATAATCCGATTCAACTTATCATAAAAAGAAACTTTGTGAGCAAGAGCGCAGCTAGCATAGTCCACGGGACAATTGCACCACTGGCAACCCCCTGTGTAGCCTATTTTTATTTTACGTTCTTTCTTATATCAACCCAGATTTCAGATCTCTTTTAAATAGATCAATGGAGGAAACTTAATAAATCCGAAGGTTTTTGCATAGCCATGTTCAGGGTCTAACCGATGCTTTAGCATATAAGCTTGTAGAATCAAAACAAGGATAAACGTTAAGCCGATATTAATGCAACATGATAAAAGAAAATAGCAATGCTAGTTGTTCAAAATTATATTGATTGATTAATTGATCAAATGAATATGGTTAAGAGATTCAACGATTAAACAAAACACGAGGAAACTCATTTTCAATAAGATGATACCTTATTAACTGAAACTAATACTAGATCAATCATGAGCGCACACATATATGAACTTAAGCAACATTAATGCAGCAGCAACGGAGCGCCAGACTTCCCCCTGTTGAATCAGGCATGCAGATACCTCCTTCACCGTAAAACTGCTTCCTACATTGAGCACTACAACCTGCCCTATTCCTGCATGGACCCAAGTAGTGACAATCTCCATCTTGTTGCGGCACTAGTACTCCGTCTGCATTCGTACGATACAGTACAGTCATTTTCGTGGCATGCATAATAAACGATTATAATTTTATTTGTTTAAAAAATAATTTATCGGAAATTATTGCTACTGGAAAAATCGTTGTGAGTTGAAAGCCTAAATTAAATGATAAAAACATATTGCTTCTACAAATAATGAAATACTAATAGACAAATACATCGAAAGAAATACGTACTTACCAATAGTTCTAGCAGCATTGGCAAACGACGAAACAAAAATGAAACCAAAGATGAGAGCAATGACGGAGAACTGCTTGAGAGAAGCCATTTTAATAGTTGTTAGAATCGAAAAGAGAAAAAAATTTGTGAAGAATTGTGTATGTTCTTCCCAGTATTTATATTGGGTAAATAAAAATGAATATCTTTCGCTTTAATTTTCAATCAAAACACAAAATTATGATGATTCAGGTGTAAAAGATATGGTGGAAATAAATTATATTGGTATTTAAGACTTGATACAAATTTCATAACTGAATGCTAATGAGCATAGCTGCAGGACTGCATGTACGTAATGAAACGGTCATTGCATGTATAGGGTATAACTCAAGCAGGGGTAAGGAAATTTTGCAACTCTTGTGACCCCTGCATGTTGATTTCTACTGTGCAGGTGCATCCAAATGTGTCGAAACAAGAAAGGAAAATTCTGTGTAGAGTGATTGACAGCCAGAAACTCTCGCCTGAAGCTTCATACCATGCTGCACAAAACGAGCGGTTACCTGTGCGTGCAGTAATTCAAGTTCTTTACTCTGAGCAAACAAAGCTCAACCGTCAACTTGATTGGAGTGGTTCATTCAGTGGACTTCGAAGCCCAAACCCTCCTCCTGAGGCGCCCCCTGTACGTTGCCACTCAAAACGTGATATGGCAAATCAGCATATAGAGATAAAGAGGTTGCGTGAAGATGTTCATAGGCTTCAGAATCAGTGCAACACCATGCAAGGTCAGATAGAAAGACTCATGGAGAAGAAGAAAGGGATATTCAGGTGGAAGAAATTAGCTGTTCCTATGTTTCAATCTGTTAACGCGGTGGGAATGATCGAAGATGGTGAAGCAGGAGACAAAGTAGGGCAAACACCGGTGAATATGAAAACAAAGCTGGTGAGAACTCCCGGGAGGTGGAGAAAATCCATGTCGTGAAAAATGGTGTAAAAGAATTGTTGATTTTGCAGGTGTTACTCTTATATATGTAATCTTAATTGTTCAGTGAGGCTTCTATTCTTCCCTTTTGACTGTTGCATAACATGCTGTGTAAGTTTAATCTTAATAAAAACTTGGAATATTGGTGAAGATAGCTAGGGACTTATTCAACGTCCTTGCAGTATGCTTGAAGTGTGGAAGCAGAGTCATGATAGGATACACGCACATTTTGGTGCATGCCTCAGCGGAGTCACCCTAATCACCAATTGAGAGTAAAATTCCTTTTAGTGACCGTGAATTGCTGTGGAATACCTGGGCTTGACAGGTAGGATTAGGAAGCATGTCAAGCCAACATACAAAAACTAACTATGCTGGACTGTTCAGCCCAAATTCATCGGCAACCGCTCGAAGATGAATAATTTTAATTCGCTGTTTTTAGGCATACACAAAAATTTCTGGGCATATAAAATTATTTTGCCATCTAGGATGACTTTATAAGGAGTAACTGATGGTAGTGCAATTACTTATATACCCTCGAATAATTTAAATTACTAATATATCCTTACCCATAAAAAAAAAACTAAAATCAAAATCAGTTTCCTATCATATACATCTCTTCTTCTTCCTTTTGCTCAACCCTCATGAACCGTCGATTTTTTTTTTTCCATCTCTATAATTAATCATCGATTGGTATTTATCACAAACCCATCTCTTATTTTATTGTTTATGATTGATTGAATAGGTTTAATTCGGAACAAAGTTGGTTTTTAACGATCACAGATTGATGTTCGGCTGATAATATGTCTCGGTTATCAGCCGAACTGTTCATTATTTTTTCACCCTGAAAGTGTTTATGAACAGTTCGGCTTGTAAGTCAATATCAATTATCATCCGAACTACTATTTGTCTCATCAACACAATGAAACTTACCTTAGTTCGACACATATTTTGTATTTCGGGACAACCGAACATTTTTAGATACTACAAAGAAAAATTAATGGTTAGGTTTGGCTTGTACGATAATCATAATATGTGCCGAACCTAATGCATTTATAAGGTTCGGCTACTACGATAATCATAATATGGGCCGAACCAAATATTTCAAACAGGTTCGGCTCATACGATGTTCATTAAATAAGCCGAACTACATATTTTCTTCCAAAACTCTCAGGAATAGGTTCGGCTTGTTATTAAACTTTAATATAAGCCGAACTAGGATCTTGCAGATAGGTTGGAAGTTGGAAAATGAAGGTTCGGCGTATTACGTTAACAAATTCAGCTATCCGAATTGTTCATCAATTTAGTGGGTTCGGCTTATATTTTTAAGCCGAACATAGTCCTGGTTCGCCGAACCATGATTAAAAATACAATCTTTTGATGATTTCAAGCTACAAAAGTGAGATTAAACATAAAATAGAAGTGTACCTGTGTGTTAGAAGCATTGGGTTCCTAGTTTTTTAGATGAAGATATCCTCCATTGAATCAAGAATTTTTTTTTCTCACTTTCTCCTTTTCCTTCTCTCCTTGTCAATAAAAACTTGATTTTTTTCCCCAAATTTTTTCATCTATCCAAAACTTTATAATTCTGAAAAATTATCTTAATCACTAAACAAAAGTTTTAATCACTAAACAAAATTTTTAATCACTAATACATAAAGGGCATATTTGCCATTATAAAAAAAATTGGTTAAGGGGTTTTTGATTTTGTTATTTGACATCCTTTTTTGTCTTTATTAGGTATGCCTAGAAATTTTTGTGTATGCGTAAAAACAGCCTTCTTAGGAGTGAGCAACCAATGGGGATGCGGATTTGATATCACCCGCGTCCAATCCGTCTAAGTGGCGGATTTGAAATTTTCACCTAGTCCAACGTCCAACTCATTATCCGTCGAATTTGACACCCACGGAGAGTGTACTGGATGTGGGTGGATTTGCGGATTTTTTGAAAAATAAAATAAAAGAGGAAAATATTTAACAAGAATAATACAATTTAGTTTTAAAATCTAGATTACTAAAATTTAAGTAATAAGATTAATATGACGTCTTTCAGACAACCAAAATTAAAATATTTATCAATATGAAACCATCAAAAATTAGATAATCCAAAATTGATCGATAAAAATTAAAATACTTTCCGATCAATATCCAAAATTGATACTTTATGAATATCTTTGTGGATATTTAATACATCTTAATAAAGAACTATATATATATGCTAATTACCTATAATAACTTCATGTATATGCATAATACCAACATTATCTTTTTGGTTGTGTCCAACGGATGGGTGATGTTCCACCCGTATTCAACCCGTAAAAGTTTCGGGTATCAAAAGTTCACCCGCACTCATAAAAATACGGATTGGATTGTGTAAAATCCGCATGTTTGGATTTTTGCTCACCCCTAGTTCGATACAAAAAAAAACATTGTTTTTGTAGTGCTAAGCGGATGATATAATCAACCAAGAAAAATCCTTCACACGATTTATATGGGAAATATTATTACTAATTTGAGAAAAAAAATCTCGTTTAAACAATCAATGGATGAATTCTCAACGCGAAATAATTTCACACTTAATTAATTTTTTCAGCCTGGAAACATTTCACGCTTTTTGATCTGGTTCCCAGATCACTTTCCTACTTGTAAAGAAATCAACTATGAATCTTCACGATGTTTTTTGGATGTGACACTTTTGTGAAGATCATAAGACTTAGCCTAACCACCCACAGAAAATCCTGTCAGAAATTTCGTGGCAAATCCCATAATCGATTGAAAATGTTCAACATAGTGACCAAGTTCCTTAAAGATAATAGTCAGTCAATTCAGTTATATAGTTATTTAGATAGTTAAGCTGTGATTAATTGTCAGATATATTGTAATTACCATTTATATTAGAATCAATACAACTGCTGGTTACTTGTTTCTGTAAACCGGCAGTCATGGGTCTCTATTTTCTCTTTATCCTCTAGTTTAAATACTCATTTTATTGATCGAGTATGTAGCACTTCTTGAATTCTTAATTCAATACATTTTTGTATGTATCATAGGAAAAATATTGTTAGAGCATTGCTCGGTCGAACTCGCATGTGTTTCTATCTCAAGCATGTTTGTCAATGTTAGTGATCAAAACTATAAAGTCTTGATTTCTAGTCTACTATAGCTAAGGTCTCGGACTAGGATAGAAAGTGTAGTTGAGCTCAAAAACTCGATGGAAATCATCATACAAGACGAAGGTCTACTCAAGGAACTGGTGGATCTTCATCGACTAAAAGGTATGTGGAGACTTGAACTTATCTATCACTCAAAAGTCTATCTACTCTATCTCCTATCTTGACACAAAAGTCGTTTTATATAGACTAAGATTATACACATATGGCATTTCTATCTGAGTATATCTCGCTTATCTATTTCTCGAAATATGTGTTGGTAAAGCTTTCGCTTTAGCCAAGTTCATCTTTACCTAGTGACGAAAGTCATGTTAAGTTTCAATCACTTTGAAAATTGTTCTGACGAAAAATATTTTGTGAATAACAACTATATAACGCTCTCTGAGAATGTTTCAATGATTGGAATGAGAGTTTAGACAATATAACCATTGGAGGATATAAGCATTGTTGTGGAAACACATATATGTATAAGTCCTTATTCCTTGAACCAAAGTTTGCGAACTTTGTTTATCAAGAGAACCGGAGAAGTGCGTGAGCTTCAGTTCGCGAACTTAGTCCGCGAACTTCAGTTCGTTGACTGGTTTCGACGAAGTACCTTTCTCCATTTCAGATTCCACCCGCTCTGTCTCCTTGATATCCTCGATAGTATTCGGAGTCAACTAAGTACCATCTCCTTCTTGTTCCTCCTCATTCACTGGCTTTGACGAAGGAGATATGACCTGCTCTTTTGGATCTCCTTCTATTTGGTTTAACAAAGTTGTAAGGTCCACATCTGAAAAGACACTATCTAGTGTAACGAGATCTTCACCTTTTGCAGATTCGTGTTGATGTTACGCATCTTGTGGTTTTTCTCCATGGGTTGAATCCTTTTTTGGTTGCATACGAAAATCTTCAAGAGTTTGATCAGAATCTTCCCATGTTTTAAATCTAGACATCAAAACCTCACCTTATTCCATCATAACATTGTCATCATGTGGTAGCTTTTCTCCAGACGGCAAAACTGTTTCTTGTTCTATCACACGATCCACCATCGCTGCATCTATCATGTTAACATCCCTTGTTATCACCTGCAATATTAAGATATCTAAGTCATTTTTTTTTCATCTTACTGTGTTTGAAAACCTAATGCCGTAATATCTAAAACTTATGAAAGAAAAGAAATAACTGGCCAATTCATCATTAACTTTAAATGATGAAACCAAATCTGGTTTTATCAAAAAAATGATGAAACCAAAATTGGTTACATCAACAAAATGATGAAACCAAATTGGTTCCATAAAAAAAAAATGAGTTGAAACAGACATTAACTTGAACTGATGAAACCAAATCTGGCAGAAACCATACATAATACCACAAAAGTTTATCACTGACTATCAAAAAACCAAATCCTCAATTTAACTCATACAAGTTTCTTAAATTTAAGAGTCAACAATGTTATTCATAGGCAATGAAACCATTTTTGTTTCCATCAAAAAAGAATTTTCATAGCAAACAACGCACAAAGCAACCTAATAAAACTAGATCTAACATATTACCTCAATATCTTCTTCATGGTTCGAAACCGCTTCAGGTACTATTGGTACATCAGCTTGTTTTCTTTTACGTCTCAAGTAAGTGCTCTTTACCGGTTGTTGTTCCCTGTCCTCGGCATCATATTTTGCCAGCAGTGATTCTTCTTCTTCGGAAAGAACATTTGTATCATTGGTCCTCAGCTTTTTAATCAAGGCTCGCGCAAATTGGTATTTGGCTTTGTAGGAGTTAGCTTCATTGCTATAACCAATATTTTCTTCAACTTGCACTTCATTTTCTTCAACTGGCACTTGAACCGGAACTTGATTTTCATTATCACCACCCGGAACTTCAGGTTGAGCATCATCTTCAGCAACAATTTCCACTTCATCTACAGGCTCAGCCAAGCGCAACTCGGTTTCGTCATACTGAAGCAAAAAAGATCCCTTTCGGTGACCAATTTTTTTTGTTTTCAGCTAAAAAAATTGATGAATCCAAAACTGGTTTCATCGAAAAAAGTAAATCCAAAACTGGTGGAACATGGCATGATATACAATTGAGACATGGACGATACCTAAAACATAGAAGATTTCTAATATTGTATAACAAACATAAAAGATTTAGAAGATTTGGAACATGGCATGATATACTAACTGAATTAATCATATAAGAGCCTCGAAGTTATCTAAGAAACAAAAATTCAGCTAGAATTTTCGATGAAACCAAAATTGGTTTCATCAGAAAAGTAAATATTTACCTCAGACCAAAGTTCTTTTTTATCGACAAGATCCTCAAAGTTAGACAATACTTGGTGACGGATGTCGCTTAGGTTCCATCTAGCAAACCTCGGATACTTGTCGAGCCCATCCTTTCTTTGTGCAATTTTTGTCATCTCTGCCAACCAATACTGGAAAAAGAAACAACAACCAATTAATCATCAAAAACATTATAAAAATACTTTAACATATGAATCAAAAAGAAGAAATCTTAACTTACCAGCGGGTAAATGACGCAACCAACTGCGTTCTCTACGTCTTTTCTGTTTTTCATTATCGAATCGAGTAGATAGTCATGAAAGACTTCAGGCCAGCACACCTTATTCATATCAAACACCATGTACAAGTACTTTGATGCTAGAGTTTGCCCACTTTTGTTGGGGACAAATACCGAAACCAAAAGGAACATGACAAAAAACTTGACGAAGTCATCCGTTCTGGTTTCATCAGCTGCGGCTTCCAACATATAACGTTTAATATCGCCTTTGCCTGTCTTTTTATTTCCACGAAAATATTTAGCCACGAAGACGTTCACCTTTTCGAGCAGCTCTTCATCAACGTATGCTTCTACATAATTCACCATTTGTAGACCAAAAGTCACAGCAAAATGTTCGGGAATGGTCCGCAGAGTCATTTCCCTTGATCTTGTTACTTTGAAACAATATGGGCGCTTATGATCATATTTGTTTTCAATTTTACTTAAAAACATAATTATTGCTTTTGTCTTCTTAATTAGATCTTCTTCGTTCATTACGCAATCATAGAACGGCTCAAAGAAACGCCAAAACGGACATGATTTAAGAGCTTTCAAATGCAGTTGCTTGTTTTGTATCAACGCCTTAATTTCCACTTCTAGCTCGCACAAATGATGCATTGAACACCTGAACGGTTCTGTCTCTCTTTTTTTACCTATTGTGAAACCAAAAGTAAACCATAAGAGAATAATAAACAAATGATGAAACCATAAGCATGAACAAAGTTATGAAACTGTGTGTAATTGAAAAGCGATGAAACCATAAGAAATACACTCGTAATGATGAAACCATAAGCGCAAACAAAGTGATGAAACTGTGCATAATTGAAAAGTGGTGAAACCATAAGATATACACTTGAAAATGATGAAACCACAATCATTTATAGGTGATGAAACCATAAGCATCCACAAACAATAACTCTAGAAGTAAACCAACAACTAAAAAATGATGAAACCAATTTTGGTTTCATCAATAAACAGAAAATGAAATGTAGTTTCATCAATCATCTGTTTACTCCAACAGCAATAGAAAACTGGTTTTCACCATTAACTGAAGATGATGTAACTCGAATTTGGTTTCATCAAACAGAATACACAAGAAATAAACACACCCAAAATTGAAATTAGTTTTCAATTGAAACCTAAACCTAACAAATGAAATCTAAAACTAACAGATGAAACCTAAAATCAAACTGAAAACCCAAAAAAAATGACGAAACCTAAAATCAATCTGAAAACCCAAAAAAACAAATGAAACCTAAACCATAAAAATCTGGTTACATCAAAAAATTGAAGAATAATGATGAGATTTCTTACCTTTAGTTCTTTGGTTTCAGCATTTTCCTAAGCGTATCATCTTTCTTTTTCTCCCGCCGATTTTTTTCTTCGCCATTTTTGCTGTTTTAGACTAATTAGGTCAGAAAAATGAAACTAGTTAGGTCAGATGTTGATGAAACCGTTGAAATACGAAACCATAGAAGAAGAACAGAAGGTGAAATCGAGATTTAGAGATTCAGAGAGTATTCAGAGAAGAAGGTGAAATCGGGATGAAGAAGTTACGGTAGTTCTGGGATGGTTTTGAGAAGAGCGGAGGTTTTAAGAATTTTTTGTCCGTTACGCGCACGTTGTAAAGTAATGATAGTGGGTCGTTTTTTTTTTTTTTGAATTAGTGGAGGGGTAGTTTAGACAGTTTAAGATATTTTAGGTTTTTGTGTCATTTTTGTTTGGATGAGTTTTTTATGGATGGGTTATAACCCCTTTGTGGTTATAAACCGCGCGCCGTTTTTTTTTCTTAAAATTATATTCCACGAAAAGAAAAATATCCTAAATACACCACTCCCATGAATTTTGAATTCCTATGTTTTATGGGAACCTAAGACTTATCGATGGTCTCTGGGCAGGGGAATCATATACCCCAAAACAAAAGCCATGTGTGAATATGTCAAGGGGTAACAATAAAAAAAAAAAAAAATAGCTGGGGGTACATAGTAAACATTAAACCCGCAATCAACCTCTAGTTAACTTTTGATTATAAACCTCATAATGTAATAGCTTTATCTTCTAACGGTTTAAGCTAAAACCCTTGTCAGACAACAATGCTCATTCCTTTCCTAAAATGGCGGTCTCTGCTAAAACCCCAGCAAACCCTCTTCCAACAGACCTTATCCATCCTCACAATCACAAACCCAAAACCCACTTACCAAAATCACTAAAATTCGCTCCAAACACAACAAATTTTCAAATTTCCTTCAAAAGAACCCAAGAAATCGCTGCTTTTCAATCAAACTCCATTGAAGATAACACAAACTTAAACTCTGAAATTTCTCAGCTATGTCTTGAAGGCAACTTAGAACAAGCTCTACAATGCTTGAATACCATGGAAGAAATCCGGGTTTCTGTAGAAGAAGAAACTTACATTTCAGTGTTAAGACTCTGCGAATGGAAACGAGCTATGGAGGAAGGAAATCAGGTTTACTCAAGAATTGCAAAATCAATGACCCATTTGAGTATTCGATTGGGTAATGCTCTGTTAAGTATGTTTGTAAGGTTTGATAATTTACTTGATGCTTGGTTTGTGTTTGGTAAAATGAGTGAAAGAGATATTTTTTCATGGAATGTTATATTGGGTGGATATGCAAAGTCTGGGTTTTTTGATGAAGCGTTGAATTTGTATCATAGGATGTTATGGGTAGGGATTAAACCTGATGTTTATACATTTCCTTGTGTTTTGAGGACTTGTGGTGGTATTCAAGATTTGAGTCGAGGAAAGGAAATTCATGTTCATGTTGTTAGGTTTGGGTTTGAGTCTCATGTAGATGTTATTAATGCTTTGATTACTATGTATGTGAAATGTGGAGATGTTTATAGTGCGAGGTTGTTGTTCGATAAGATGCGTAGAAAGGATAGAATTACTTGGAATGCAATGATTTCAGGGTATTTTGAGAATGAAGAGTTTTTAGAGGGACTGAATTTGTTTTTGATGATGCAAAGTCTTGAAGTTCAGCCAGATTTGATGACTATGACTAGTGTGATATCTGCTTCTGAGCTTCTCGGTGATGAGAAACTGGGGATTGCAATTCATGGGTATGTGATCAAAACGGGGTTCTGTGCTGATGTTTCGGTGAATAATTCGTTGATTCAAATGCATTGTAGTGTTGGAAATTTGGTGGAAGCTGAGAATTTGTTTTGTAGAATGAAAGTAAGAGATGTTGTGTCATGGACTGCGATGATATGTGGGTACGAGAAGAATGAATTTCCGAACAAAGCTGTAGAAAGTTACAAACAAATGGTGGTTGAGGGGGTGAATCTCGATGAGATCACGATTGCCAGTGTTCTATCTGCATGTTCCTCTTTAGGACTTCTTGATACAGGTATTAAGCTTCACAAACTTGCTAACAGAACAAGGCTTATTCAGTATACTATAGTGAGAAACACCCTTATTGAAATGTATTCAAAATGTAGGCTAGTTGATAAGGCATTGGAAGTCTTCAAACAAATACCAGAAAAGAATGTTATATCTTGGACTTCTATGATTTTTGGGTTAAGAATTAATAACCGCAGTCTCGAAGCTTTAACATTATTTCGTCAAATGAAGTCAAGTTTAAAACCCAATTTAGTCACACTAGTTGCTGTTCTTTCTACCTGTGCCAACCTAGGAGCTTTGATGTGTGGGAAAGAAGTTCATGCCCATGTATTAAGGAATGGTTTGGATCTCGACAAATTCTTACCAAATTCACTTATAGATATGTATGTAAGATGTGGAAAGATGGATTATGCTTGGGTTCAGTTTGAAATGTACGAAGAAAAAGATGTTTCTTCTTGGAATATCATGTTAACAGGATTCGCTGAACGAGGTCAGGGAAAACAGGCATCTGATCTTTTCCGTAGAATGACAGTAGAAGGGGTTAGTCCTGATGAAATTACTTTCATTGCTCTGTTATGTGCGTGCAGTAAATCTGGGATGGTAAATGAAGGCTTGGAGTATTTTAACATCATGAAAAACCAATATGCCATTACCCCAAATCTAAAGCACTATGCATGTATGGTAGATCTGCTCGGTCGTGCAGGTTTTCTACAGGAGGCTCTTGAATTTATAGAAGAGATGCCTCTGAAGCCTGATCCTGCTGTATGGGGAGCATTGTTAAATGCTTGCAAGATCCACAAGAACGTCGAACTTGGAGAACTTGCAGCAAAATACATCTTCGAAATGGACTCGGAAAGTGTTGGGTACTATTTACTTTTGTGTAATCTTTATTCTGCTGTTGGGAGGTGGTATGGAGTTGCTAGCGTGAGAAAGATAATGAGCGAGAATGGGTTAACTGTTGACCCTGGTTGCAGTTGGGTGGAGGTTAAAGGAAGTGTCCACGCTTTTCTAAGCGGGGACGAGTCTCATCCCCAGATTAAGGAGATAAAGGGAGTTTTAGAAGGTCTGGATGAAAGAATGAAGAAAGCAGGTTCTGAAATTCTTGGTAGTGCTAGTTTAATAGATAAACCTGAGACTTCGAGAGCAGATATCTTTTGTGGGCACAGTGAGAGGTTGGCTGTTGGGTTCTCACTGATTAACACTGTTCCAGGTATGCCCATTCGTGTGACAAAGAACCTCTATATGTGTGGAAACTGTCATGATACAATGAAGTTCATATCTAAGATTGTTCGCCGAGAGATAACAGTCCGAGATACTGAGCAATTCCACAATTTCAAAGATGGAATCTGCTCGTGTGGAGATGAAGGGTACTGGAGAAAACTGAGCGAGTAAGAAAGACAGTAAGTCTCATTTTTCACTTGCAGTTAAGTATGTACTGGTAAGACATTTAAAGAAGAAAAACATTGCTCTTATACTGGTAAGACATTTAAAGAAGCTATACATTTACGACTTTTGATGCAAACCAAAGATATTTACAGTGGCTATGGTTTGGATCTCAAACAGAAGTTGTTCAAGTAGGAAGAAAGAAAGTTATAGCGAAATCAGTGTTTCTCCTGTAGTCTAGTGTAAGTACTTCAATAACTAAAATGTCCATTAGTTTGTACTTTTGTATAAATTTCAGCAGGGATTCATCCCTAATTTGTAGATCACTAGGGACATTTTTTCCAATAAAAGGTGTACTGGTGATTGAAAGTGTTGCTGGAGTTCGCTTTTCCCACTGATTTTTCAGAAGTAATTTTTTTGTCATTCGCATGATTATCTCAATTTTTTACAGCGGGGCTTGGTCAGAATTGCGATAGTTCGCTTCTGAGGTGATCTTTCACTCATCGTGTTCATGTGCACTAAGAATCAGAGCTGTGATGTTTAGTTCGTCAGATTTGTGTACCATGTGCATAAAACTTTAATTTGGCTACCTATCTATACAGTTCATGGTTCCATCAAACATAATCCGGATGACTAGTCAACAAGTATTGACCAAAATATTAAGTTTGACCTTTTCTACATTTTTTTTTAATGGTAATAAAACCTTGGATTGATCTAAGTTGTGGAGGCCGAGTCCCTTCATAGGCTCGGCAACTCATACTATCCGATCTTAAAACATCAAAACAAAAACAAAAAAACATTATGCGGGAGTAAAGGAATGGTGATAATTATATAAATGTCCCTTGTTTTGCCTTTTTTTTTTGTCCAACAACTTAGACTATTAATGGATACCTGGGTTGCGCAGACGCGGACACGACGCGGAAGCAATATAATTCTTAGAAAACTAGGATGCGAACATGTATACACATATTTTATTTATATATTATTTATATATACAGTAAAATCAAGTGTTTCGATTCTGAAAATTAGAAAATGATGTTACATTGTTTTTGTGTATAATTTTCAACAGAAAAGAAAAGATTGTTTGGTTATTCCATATTGATATATAATGTAATTAATTAATGTTCCAATTACATTTCCTTAAGCTAGTTATTTCGTATTCTTATCGGATGAATCGGTTTGATAATTAATCTAAATGTTTACCTTTCTTCATTTAGTTAATAATAATTAAAATAAAGGAAGAAGTTTAAATGAAAATGAAAAAAAAATGTGTGAAACCCGAGTCATCAGTGCGTCCAAACCCGACGCGTGAGAGATGTGCACGTGGGTGCGTCAGGCACGCGTCGTGTTAGCGTCAAACGCGCGTCGCGTCCTGTGCCTGACAAAAATTGCAGCATCCGTACAGATATAGTCTCAAAATTAACGTTTTTCTTTTCTTTTACAAAAATTAAGCATAAATTAAACATAAGTGAAAGTTACATTCAGTATCTAGCTATATTGCCATCCAGATATACATGTGATACATGCCACTATTCACGATTAATACAATTATTCTAGCATGCCTTGCTATTTCATTGACAGTCTTGTTGCATACCTTGTTTAGGTAATACACGACCAGTCAGATTGATGACCAAACGTTTTTTTCATTGTTTTGCTAAAGACTTACATTGCCGATGATGAGAAGTTGGCTGAGTAACGAATATGTAAAGTGTAATACCCACGTTCTTTTTATAAAATATTAGGGTGTGAACCCAATCCTTTTCTATTGGAAGATCAGAACTAACGTAATGTGGAGCATTAAATCTAGTGGTTGTGTTTTGGTTGAGAAACACTTGGATTTTTGCGTTAGAAATTTTAATTCTCTTTGCGTGAGCCTGCCCGTAGCATGTACGAATGCTAATAGAGGTATTTATTCTCGAATTTATGACAAAATGACACATGCAAAGGGGTATGTGTCTTGCTTATGTTGAAAGAAGGGTATTTTGGTCTTTTACTTACTTTGATAAATTTTAATTACTGAATTTTGGTTGAACTAAGAAGGGGGAATTTTATTTTCACTTCTGATTTCTCTTTCTCCTACATAAAACACAAAAAAAAATATTCTATCACAAAACTTGGAATTTCAAGCTTGTTTTATATCAATTGCTCATTTGATTCAAGTAGGAAGCTTTGGATTTGTTTGCTACACAAAAGATAAGGGTAAAACTCTTCTTTAAAACTGATTTGAATTTAATTTCATTAATTTGAATAATCCATGGGTACTCTCAATTTATTGGAGTTGATCTTTACTTTCTCTTGAAATTCAATTTAGAAGCAATTTCTGGGATTTCTGGAAACAGTTTTCTGTCCTGTTTTAGGACATATTTCTCACCCAGTTCGTTTGACTCTTATTTTTGGTTTTAATTTTTATATTAAAGAGTATCTTTTAATCTTTAAAACTAGCTAAGAATCAACTGATTCCGATAAGTAATGAAGTCTGGGTGAATTTTTGATTAACATGCTTCCAAAACTGTAATTTCTGAAGAACTTGGTCACTGTCTTGTTTATTTGAGACTTTTCAGATCAGATTAATACCTGATTTCTTCTGGTTATTATTTTTATTTAAAATTAAAATCTTTCATCTTTTCAACAAGACCAAGTTTGCTAAATTCCATTATGTAATGATTTTTGCACGAATTTTTGATTAACAGACTACCAAACCTTATTTTTCTGAAGAACTGCACATCTGTCCTGTTTTGTTGAGACGTTTAAACATATCTATAAACTTATTTACCTTTGTTTATCATTTTTATGTCAAAGTGAGGTTTATTAGCTTTCTAATGGTACCTAAATCTCTGAATTCCGTTGTGAAATGAATTTTACCCGAATTATTGATTTCAGACTATAAAAAACTGGATTTTCTGTAGGACAGCATCTCTGTCCTGTTTTGTAGAGAGATTTAAACATGCTTATGTACCTCATTAACCTTGTTTATCATTTTTATGTTAAAGTTGGGTTTCTTAGATTTCTAAAGGTACCAAAACTTCTGAATTTATTTGTCTAATGATTTTTATACGAATTTTGTTTATGTACACTGTCGAAACTGCAATTTCTGAAAACGTAAGTTCTGTGCACATTTCTGAGGTACTTTCAAACAGATTTAAACTCATTAATTTTTACCTAACATTTTTGCATGAAAGCTTATCTTTTAATATTTAAAATGAGATAAGAACCAATGTATTTGGTTGAGCAATGAATTTTGTGTGAATTTTTAAGTTTGGACTCTCAAAACTGTAGGTTTTCTGAAGCTATATGCACTTGCGACAGGTTTTACTGAGGTGAATTAGACCAGTTAAGGAATTTATTGTTTTTGGCCATATTTTTTATATAATACCTTATTCTCTCTTCTTTAAAATGAGATAAGAATCACTCATTTTGGTTGTGTAATGAAGTCTACACAATTTCTTTTAACACAAACTATACAATATGAATTTCAGAAATGTTCTGCTGTTGTTATATGCCTACATCTCTTGTTATCTAAACTATTTGATTTTCTTCGCTTTGTTAATGATTTTTGTGTGAAAGGAGGTATTCTCTGGTTTCTAAAATGGTAAGATTTATCGCATTTTGTTTTGAAACGAAGCCATGGTAATATCTTTGAGTAAGTGGTTTAAAACGGTATTTTCGTGCAAACTCTTGGTTTGAATGAACGTATTGATTTTGAGCTTATGACAGCTCTAACATTTAATACTTTAATGTATTTATTATTTTGTTTTACTTTGTAAAAGTTAAAGTTAAAGTTAAAGAAAAAGAAAAAATTAAAGGAAAAGAAAAAGTTTTTATGTAATGATTATGTTTTATGTAATGATTATGTTTTATTTTAATGATTATGTTTTGTGTAATGATAACTTATTAGTAGTGTTATTGAGGTTAGATACAGATATGCAGAGACAATTAGTACACAGTAAAATAGATGAAAGAAACCTTATAAGGAACATAAAACGTCAATATTAGTCAGCTTTGGATTTTGGTTCCAGCAAAAAGGGAATTGCTAGTTCGTTTGGTATTGTTCTTCCATATGATTACTTGCTTGCGATTGAGGTAGTCGCAACACAATCTAAAACTCTTCTTTTATTTAAGTTTCTTTTAATTAAATTTATGTTTGCAAGTTTTCATTAATATATGAATGATAATCGATGTTGTGAGCATAATTATGAAGGTTGGGCTGCGGTCCATAGAATGTGATTCTTAAAGATTATTTATGAAGGGATACGAGATATCCTTGGAAACGGTTTTTGTTTCCTAAACCCACGTGGGGCTCCCTTGGGCGAGCAGATTGATTGAATTTATTGTTGGGATACGAGATATCCTTGGGGACGGTTTTGTTTCCTAAACCCACGTGGGGCTCCCTTGGGCGAGCGGATTGATTGAATTTAATTATTGTTTATGGATGTGGTGTTTCCATATGTAGGCTCCCTTGGGCGATCAGATTGATTGAATTTAATTATTGTTTATGGATGTGGTGTTTCCATATGGGGTTCCCTTGGGCGAGCGGATTGATTGAATTTAATTATTGTTTATGGATGTGGTGTTTCCATATGGGTCTCCCTTGGGCGAGCGGATTGATTGAATTTAATTATGTTTTATGGATGTGGTGTTTCCATGTGTTGATTAATTTGGTTCTCTTTTCTTCATTTGATATGGGCTCCCAAAGGAGTAGCAATATTTTTAAATGGGTTGAACAAGTGTCTTGGGTAAGTTTAACCTTAATGATTCGATCATCTTAAAATTGTTGATTGTGTATTTGGTGCATTGTCTGATGAACTACGGTCGTGCTTGATCCTTTTGGGTACGTAGGCAGCCGCTTAGCGGTCCAGCACGTAGAGTCAAAAAAAAATTAGGTTAAATCAACGGTTAGATCTTCTAAAATGAATTTCTAAGTTTTCCGCTGCGACAGAAATAGTAACATGAACATAAACTAAATAAGCCTGAATAAATTATTTAATGAGCTTGGGCTTAGTATACGGGCCTCGGCTATGGTTTCCAAGTGGCACTTCGGGTTTTCGGGCATGGGATCCGGGCAGGATCCGAGTTTTGAAAACCGGGGCGTTACATAAAGAGACTTGTTGCCAGTTCCAAATAGAACTTGTTGATAGTTAATTATGTTGGAGATACCAGTTGAGAGTTGCAACATCACGATCTTTCTCTAATAATTTCGATCGAGGAATATTAGCACTGTCTTTGTCTTCAAAACTCTGTACTTGTTGAGAATTATTTCAAGATCTTGATGACGCCTTTCACATTCGGTAGTCTTTGATTTTAAATCAACCTCAAGTATCTTTATTTTCTCACAAGACATACTTAGGTGATTTTCTCTAGTGACCAATCACTTACAAGCCTGTTTCAACTTAGAGTGTAATATATTCACACAAAAATGGCGTCATCCACAAATAGGTTTTTGTTCGAATCACCGGACATGCCTACATAATTAGTTTTAACTCATCATGAGGTCCTTCGGAATCATTCAAGATAATATCAGAAGAGCATTCCGAACTTGAATTAAATGAGATAGGACCATTATCACTGTTCTTAACCTATGATTCAGAGAGTGGTTTAACAACCTCCTGTCATATGTTAATTGAGTCTTTCATTAATCTTCGATTTCACTTAATCTTACTTTGCCTCATGTCTTATAGATTGGATCGCACCAAACACATATTGTTAGATCTTTTCGTGTTTTCCTGCTCTGATACCATTTGAAACGATAAGGTTACCAAGTACACCACAATCTTTTCAATATCAACCTATAAGTATTATATATACCTTGTGTGATCTAATAGTAAAACACTGTCAAAAGATAGCAACCACAAGGTATACACTTGATATATAGTTTATAGTTTGAAACTGAACCTTAAACTATAGGGATCAACCTAGGTGTTTGGGATTAACGTACAAGCGCAAATAACTTAAATAAATTACAATGCGAAAGTAAAGTAAAAGCACACAACACGATTTTGTTAACTAGAAAACTGCAAATGCAGAAAAACCCCGAAACCTAGTCCAGTTTTTAATACTCTTATAATTAAGTCGTTACACAAAAACACTACCAACTTTGTACAGTTGAGACCAAGTAAACTAGTATAGCCCTAGTTACCTAGTATCCCTAGTATCCATGCGCCTACAACCAATCTGGCCAACGCATGTGAATCCTAACATAGAATCCACTATCTTAAGTTTAAACGCGGGGGTAACAAAATACACCACCAAATTTTTCATAGGCAACCTGTATGTACTAAACCCAAATATAATTTCGAGAGTTACAACTTAATGAATCTCAATCATGAATTATATCAAGAGTTTATATCTCTTTCTCTCACAATCGGTATGTAAACAAAGATAAGTTTATGAACATGATTATACCATGAGAGTACTGGGATGATACCAAAGATTAATATCCAAGAACTGAAAATGTGGGGGTACCAAAATATACTACCAACTTTTTCTTAGGAATCTTGTACGGACTAAACTCGAATAAAATTCCGAGAGTTCAACTTTATGAATCTCAATCAAGGAATTATATGAAGATTTTATATATCTTTCTCTCACAATTAGAATGTTCACAGCACCAAGTATGTGAACCTAATTATGTGAGAGTACTTGGACGATACCAAAGATCAATATCCAAGAATCAATCAAGTCTTATCCAACAAACAAGGATGGATATATCTACTTGATTGATTGAAGTACAACCTGTGATATTTCAATTATAATGATAAAAAATATAATGCGGAAAAATAAATATCGCAGACACCAGAAGTTTTGTTAACGAGGAAAACGATAATACAGAAAAACCCAGGGACCTAGTCCAGACTTGAACACAAAACTGTATTAAGCTTCTACTGACACTATCCTACTATCAGAACTTTGGAATGGAATTTAATTAAGACCGAATTAAATCGTCACAAAAATTCAGTTATAATCACGCTCCTTACGCCTCTTTAATCCCAATAGAACTCCATGCTATTGATCTTCTTAGCTGACGTCTTTTACATCCTAAAAATTGTTGCAACTCAATTGAAGACTTTAAACCAATAAGCCTCCCATAGATAAGACTATATGTTATTTCCGTTCAGATCAAAAGGTCAAGGTGAGGTAGGTGGTTGTGGGTGAAAACTGTTTCTGCTAGTTTTGGTAAATTTGGGTGTGTGGATGAGAGACGAATCTAAACCCTAAATAATTCATTGCACGGGAGTACTTTTGATTAGAGAGATCAATCTGTACAATCCTTTCCTAAACAAAGAAATGGCTATTCTAGGCTTTCTTCGGTCACAAAGTGAAGGAGAAGGGTTGGTCTTAGGGAGGGAAGCGAAGAGAGTGTTGAGACCAGAATGGTTAATTCTGAAGATATGGCTTGTTTTATGACTTGTATCAGAAAGTGGAACTGGATTGTAGAGTGAAAAGCTATCAGTTCTTGGTGATTTCTGGATAATATGTTGTTGCCGACCAAAACTTGTTGTCTGGTGGAAATAGGTGAAACCTATTTATACAAGTCGTAATAAAATGTACCCTGGTCTCGTAGGAAGTGAAAACGATTGAGTGGTGGATGAGTAACGTGTAATGCCAGGAATTATGCTTCCATAATGAAGGAGGTAGATCCGTTTACACCATTACTTCTTGCCATTACTAACCGTCCCACTTTATGACACTTTCTTATAACGGGCGTATTGCACGCCGCACGCTGTAGACCGCCATACCAATACCCTGATGAGCAACCCCCAGTTTTTGACATGTTTGATGTCTCGAGTGTTTTCGTGGAAAACATGTAGCATTTTTCTACGTGTGGCAAGTTAAAATCAAGAGGCTTGCCGCAGGAAAATAACATGTGATGCTATTAGGCTCATTTTGGCTGCTCTCCTAAAACTTTCCACAAGTATGTCAGTTCGGTGGCAAACTTCGATAGTCGAGATCACATCTCATGAGGAAGGGTAGCAGTTAATTATGGCTACCTTGTGTTGACGCCTGCTAATGGAGCAATGGTGTTTTGATGTACGCTAGTGGAAATGTGGCAAGGCAGGCATGGCTCGTGCATGCTAGTGGCACGGTGGTGCAAGTGTCACCTGACGTATCCATGCCCACTAGATTTAGGCGGCTAGTCGCCTAAAACTTGCGACAAGCCTGCCATCTCGGTGGCGAACTTGGATGGCTAAGATTGCATCTCATTTGGAAGGATAGTCGTTGATTATTTCTACCTTCTGTTGACGCCTGATAATGGTATAGTGGCGCCTTTAGCACACACCAGTGGCATTGCGGCATGGCTGGCATAGTTCGTGCATCTCAGTGGAGTGGTGGAGTGGATGTCATAGTTTGTGCATTCCAGTGACACGATGGTGTTAGTGGCGCCTGGCGTAGCCATGGCCACTAATATTTTGACAC
This sequence comes from Papaver bracteatum, assembly GCA_023529315.1. Classification (NCBI taxonomy): domain Eukaryota; kingdom Viridiplantae; phylum Streptophyta; class Magnoliopsida; order Ranunculales; family Papaveraceae; genus Papaver; species Papaver bracteatum. The sequence continues at coordinate 526,779 of JAJJWX010002530.1, forward strand.
GTTGGTGTTAGACCCAATCGTGGTGTGGCAACATCAGTTTTAATGGCCACATTGATCCCCATGTTCTGTGGAACATTGTTTGGATCGATTGGCGCGACAACTTTACCTAAATTAGGGTTTGGCATGTCGAAACCCTAATTAGCATATATGTCATGTAGCATGCGGTAGGTGGCCGCGACATGTCATTTTATACAAACGATGCCATAGTTATGCTGAAGGAGCCATAGGTAGGCCACCATGTAGAAACGACCACATGAACAAATATTTCCACGAGTGGCCATGGGTGGCTATAGAAGGGCGCCATTTTTAGGGTTTGGCGGATTTAAAGTGACCTGATGGGTCGATGAAAAGGGGGTCGTCAAGAAACATGGGGTCGACCTCATTCTAAATGCGTGTGGCGCATTTAGAGCGACCTGATTGGTCGATAAAAATAGGTCATGCAAGCAAGGGTGTGGCTACACTTCTGGTATGAGTGTGGAGGCTTTATAGCGACCTGATTGGTCGATAGAAAGGGGGACGGAAAGAAACATGGGGTCGGCATCATTCTAAATGTGTGTGGTTCATTTAGAGCGACCTAATTGGTCGATCGAAAGAGGGCCGACAATCTAGGGCGTGGCTACACTTCTGGTGTGAGTGTGGCGGCTTTAGAGGGACCTGATTGTTCGATGGAAAGGGGGACGACAAGACATGGGGACGGCCTCATTCTAAATGCATGTGGCGCATTTAGAGCGGCCTGATTGGTCGATGGAAAGAGGGCCGCCAATCTAGGGCGTGGCTACACTTCTGGTGTGAGTGTGGTGGCTTTAGAGCGACCTGATTGGTCGATGGGAAATGTGGCCGACAAGTATGGGCCCAGTCACAACTTATGTGTGTGTGTGGCGAGTTTAAGGATACATGATTTTTTGAGGGAAATAAGGCCGGTTTAGGATGTGGCATGGCTAAATAGCGCCTGCTGGCTTAAGGCATGGCCACTTCTCCATTTGATGCTGCTCCTATCCTGCGGCTTCTTGTTTTTTGATTCCGGGAAATATTTTGAGCCTACTAATCCATGGCGGATTAATTACCTAGTTTTCCTAGGCTTAATTTTGACAAGCAAGGTATGATTTACTGCGCAAGGCGCAAAACCCTAACTTTTGCAAGTTAGTCAGGGTAATTGATTGAATTGTATGTGTTGACACAGATTTCTTTTAAGTTCATTGCCAGAGGGCAGCATGCTTTCTGATTGAATAGCTTATCCTTGATATTTGGAATTTCATGCTACTCTGCTGAACACAAATTGTCATGCCATATCAACATTAAGAGTTCATCCGGGGAACATAGCACAGAAAGCATTCAAAGAAACTTATATTAACTGAATACAGGAAAGGTGCCAAAACTTACAGAATATTTGGGATTGTTGCTACATGCAAAATTGTAGGTAAATTTCATGAGAAAATATTGAGTTGCTCAATAAGTGTGCCAGTGAAGAGGTTGAACACTCGTCACTTTTACATGGCTCTGTTTCTTTGCAAAGTGACGACACATGCAAGGTTTTACAAATTTAGCCATGAACTAAAAACCACCATTAACATTAAGTCCCCTGCTTAGCACGTAACATTGGCATTGTTACGGGGTAATCATGAGATGGCGATAGACAAGAGTAAAATCGAAAGGGGAAGACATGAAGAGATTGCCAGGAAAATTCGACTAACCTTTGGCAGGAGGCATGAGTAGTATATGATCCTTATGATGGTGGATTGTCGTATTTCCGTCTTGACCATAGGGTGATGGCATTGGTTTGGCCGTAGATATTTGCTTCCCGGAACGTTGGCGCCAATTTGGGCCATGGGGCTAATGCTGATGATGCAGGTTTGGATGCGGAATGCTAATGATAGCATTGCAACCTTAGGTACAGAATTATGATGATGACTGGATTGACCACGGAACGAGCGGAGATGGCGTTGGAATTGTGGCTACTAATCAGCAGAGATGATACTTGGCTCCAGTCCATGAATGGTGGAAATGGCTTTAGTTCGTGGAATGGTGGAAATGGCTTTAGTCAGTGGAATGGTGAAAACGGCTTCAGTCCATGGAATGGCGGAAACGGCTTCAGTCCATGGGATGGTGGAAATGGTGCCGTTTTTTGACCACATCACGGGTGGAGATGGTGTTGAAACTTTGGCTCGACCGTGGAGCTGGAGGATGGAGATGGCGTTGATGGCTCCTGATTCATGGAATGGTGGAAATAACACTTGGCTATAGTCCATGGAACGGTAGATAGCGCTGCTAATTTGGCCACGGAGTGGTGATGATGGTACTACAACTTCGACCACAGAGCGATGATGGTACTACAACTTCGACCACGAACTGTTGATGTTGGCGCTAGCTTTACCGCGAATTACTGGTGGAATGGAGCATTGGCGCTGGCCTGACCACAGAGCGTTGTAGGATGAGCGGCTGGTGTTCCTCGTGCTGTCGCGCTGCTGGTTTGGTCATGGAGCGTATATTGGCACACTCCTTGTTCGGATATGTATCATGAGTGTGATACGCCCAGTCATCTATTCCCGTTCATGGGGCAAGGAGGAATCCTTCTTCTGTTCAAACTCTAGAAACTCCGTTCGTATGAAAAGGGGTATCGACCCTTGTTTTTTTTTATTGCTCGTCCGGCTCTGTGCTTTTTCCTGCAGCATCCGGCTCTTCTTCGTCAATTTTTAGCGGTTGTAGAGCGAGTATTAACAGTAACAAAGCAATCTCCGGTAGTTGTAATCAGCATCAAGGCGAGCCAGGATAACTCAAGGTAAGTGATCTTTTTCATTTTGCGCATGTAGCCACTCAACAGTACCATCGATCTTCTCTAGAATATGTAATAAGGTTCCCACTCTAGAAGAATGAGTATCTGACCTCTCCAGTAGATTTCAAAATTTACCAAACTCCATTGCACTCTTGGGATGGATGGATGAAATATATGCTCGGCAATGATCATGTCAGGGTTATTCTTGGAGATCGTGGTTGCGTGATATGGGACCTATACGGGTATTCGGTTGCATTCCAAAATATGGCTAATATTTTGGATATCTTTTAGTTTTAGTATTTTAATTATTAGAATAATTACTTTCTTATTTAGGTTTATTTAGGTTTATCTTACTTTCTAGGTTTAGATGTTTGAGGCTATAAATAGCCTATTCCATTATCATGTAATTTAGCTTGGATTAACTCGTTTAATAAAAATACTATTTGGTTAAAAACCTGTTTGGTTCTCTTTGAGAGATTGATCATCATTGATCGCTATCCATCACTTTGATCATGGATTGGAGTTGTTTATCATTATTGGGTCCTATTTACAGGAGTGGATTCACCGCGTGTCGGTTTATTTTATATCGTTTCCGCTATGCCATATCATTGCGTTGTTGGTCCATCCTTGACTTTAGGTTATCTAGTTCCTGGACTTTATGATTGCGATGATGATATGCTGGGGATGCTTGCATGGCCGAAATCTTCTAGAGCCATTGGGTGAAATAGACGAGCTGAGAGAGTTTTGTTTCCAATGTGCTTCTATCAAGTCTTCAAGGTCTTCGTTCTAAGCGACATCCCTTAAACCATCTTCTGAATCTTAAATTGTTATATGGAATGGGACGCGATGAGAAGTCCCCATTCGTACTTATCTTTAGTTACTAAAGTTATTTTCTATGAGTAGGCTTGGGATCCGTCGCGGCCTCATAAAGTATTGCAGGTGCCTTCCAGAAAGAAGGTGATGATATCCTTATGCTACACCTTTGAAGAGTAGATGACCTCATCGTGGATATGACTTTTCGGTTGACCATGTATTCTGAGGTTTGACAGTGAAGGGATTCCGTGTAAATCCTCAGTCCCCAAGTGTGGTTTATATGTTTCCATCTTGTATGGTCGGCGGATTGACCATGATAAAGATATCAGTATCTTGCATCCGTACTGGTGACTCTATTACTTCTTCCATGTGAAACTAAAATATGGATAAGTATGGATTACCCTTATAACGGTTGTTTCTATGGTGAAGCTCTGGAAGGTATCGATAAACGAGCATCAACGATTCTTGGTAGAAGCTGTGATCATAAGAGACTACATTGTCGTGCAAACAAAATAGGTCGGCTGGGATTGCATGGGCATCCACGGAAGCAAAGGAATTGGCTGGATGTGTAAGCGAGTAAACTTCCCACGACCACAAGCTTTGGCGGGATGAGACAAAAGGTGGCCAAAACTATGAACCTTGGCTGGCTGCGATCACGATCCTTGACAGGGATGAGTGTGGTGGATACAGGAAAGAACCTTGGAATGAATGAGTGGCTTTGAAGTGGATTCGGATCCTTGGGAGGACACTGAAACGGCTCCTGAAGTGAACGTTGAAGCGGCTGCTAGAGCGAACGTTGAAACGGCTTCTGAAGCGAACGTTGGAGCGGCTTCTGGAGCGAACTTTGAAGCATCTCAAATAGTGATGGTCGGCAAGTCGTGTTTTCTCCTCATGGGAAAGAATACGTTTCTTCTGTTTGATTTTCCCTTGCAACTCTCAGAGTCTTGAAGGTTACAATGTTGAAGTCGGAGGCCGCGTCAATCATCTGTTTTCAAACTCGACATCCTTCGAGTGAGCAGTGGTTAGGAGTCCCCAGTTCCATCTATCAATCATGAAGGAGAGGTTCGGGTTTGGGAATGGCTTCCCTGGATGGAAACAACTTCTTTTGATTTTATGGACGGAGTCCCCAGAAATCATATATCTCCTGACGGGAAGAGGGTCCATGCGAACTCAGGAGGATTGCTGATTTCCTTTTCCTCGATTTTGGAGAAGTCATTCTTGATCCTCACGTGTGATGAAATTAGATTGTTGATTCCTCTCCAACGGATGTTCAGGAGCAAAACGAGCCTCTTCATCTATAATAGTGTGTCCCACTGGGGTACTGACGCCATGAGTATTAAAAGTACTCCTCATTGGATCCATTTGGGGTTGGCGTGGTTCTTGTGGTAGACGCTCTGTTAGTGTCTTGAGGAAAGTATGTACCTCTTTCTGATTTAAATCCATGTCCGTCCGATCCTTAGCAAGAACTTCTTGTCTTTCCATCAAATCAACATTGGTAATAGGGGGTTGGATTCCTCTGGCTCCTCCAGTCTCTTGTCCTGATGGGGAGTGGCATCAGTTCTGGTGACAACCAGGGGCGTCACACTTGAAGAAACATTGGGGGTGGCGTCAGCGGCTCTGGCTCTGGTGCTTGGATATATAACTCCTGAGGGAACATTTATCCGCCGCTGGTGTTGGTGGTAGAGTTTTCGGTGCCGCGGGTGTTGATCATGCTTGGTTTTGGTCATTCCCTTTTTCTTTTGTTGGATACGTCCACATACTCTGTCTGCATCGTCGTTGGAGGGGCACAGACCTCAGACAAGGGTTCAACATTTTTGTGCCATATCTGAGATTCTTGAAGTCTCGGGTTGTGAAGGAGGCAAACGTGTGTCTAGGGATATTTAATTGCAGCAAACGTCTATGCTCGCTGATCCTTTGAAAGGTGTATAAGTTCACATAAACTTTCTACCAAAGAAGTTGCTTCCTGGTCCACCGGCCTCTGGTTGGTGGTGAAACTGTTGATCTGCGGACGATCATCCGGGACATCAGTCCCCAGCACTAGAATTTCTGGAACAAGTGAACCGCTCCAATCTGACGTTAATATGACAAGAAAATTGAGTATGTTGTTTATTGCTTCCTTCATCAGGTCCATGTTCCTTGTGTGGATCTCATGGACTCGTGCCAACTCGACCAGTCTTGGAATTTCTTCATTGGCTGCATCATTAGGTATAACGTTGGGAGGAGGGATGTCGTCATTCACCAGGTTTTGAACGAAACTTGGATTTGTGGAATCTGTTCTAAGACTGACTATCTTTTTAAAATTGGAATTGCAACCGAGAGATTAATCTCTCACTATGGTCGCCAATTGTTTGTGGGTGAAAACTGTTTTTGCTAGTTTTGGTAAATTTGGGTATGTGGATGAGAAACGAATCTAAACCCTAAAAAATGCACTGCACGGGAGTACTTTTGATTCGAGAGATCAATCTGTACAATCCTGGCCTAAACCAAGAAATGGTTGTTCCAGGCTTACTTCTGTCACAAAGTGAAGGAGAATGGTTGGTCTTATGGAGGGAAGCGAATAGAGTGTTGAGACCAGAATGGTTAATTCTGAAGATGTGGCTTGTTTTATGACTTGTATCACAAAGTGGAACTGGATTGCAGAGTGAAAAGCTATCAGTTCTTTGTGATTTCTGAATATTTTGTTGTTGTCGACCAAAACTTGTTGTCTGGTAGAAATAGGTGAAACCTATTTATACAAGTCGTAATAAAACGTAACCTGGTCTCGTAGGAAGTGGAAACGATTGAGTGGTGGAAGAGTAACGTGTAACGTCAGGAATTATACTTCCATAATGAAGGAGGTGGATCCGTTTACACCATTACTTCTTGCCATTAATAACCATCCCATTTTATGACACTTTCTTGTAACAGACATATTGGACGACACACGCTGTAGACCACCATACCAATACCCTGATGAGCATCCCCCAGTTTGTCACATGTTTGATATCTCGAGCGTTTTCGTGGAAAATATGTAACATTTTGCTACGTGTGGCAACTTAAAATCAAGAGGCTTGCGGCTGAAAAATAGCATGTGATGCTATTAGGCTCATTTTGGATGGTCACCTAAAACTTTCCACAAGTCTGTCAATTCGGTTGTGAATGATAGGTGTAGAATACACCGTATTTACTATCTATAGAGTTTATGCTTTATCTGTTATTTTCGTGTGAATTATGTATTTTACGCATGTTTTTGAGTTATTAGGTACTCTGGAGTCGCACGGAGAAAAGAAGAAGAAATCGCTCAATTTGAGATGGAAGGGAAAAATTGTCATTTCACGGGGCAAACACTATCTGGAGCCCAGTAAAGGTTAAGGGGCATACTCTATTTGGAGGAGTACTAAACAAAGACCAGCAATGGTTGAGGGGCTGTCAATGTGGCTATCCCTTATCAGAAGAGACCGGCTACCAATAACAACCCCAAACCACCTAACCCTAAAACCGAGAAGTGTTATTTTCTCTCATTCTTCAATCATTCACTTACGCCTGAAATAAAGAAGGAGAACAACGACAGCCATTGTTGGTGTTGGTTCGAGAGAAGAAATAAAGAGAGGGAAATGGGAGAAAATATTCATCCGCACCATTAATAGCAGAGATTGAGGAGATTATCGAGGGAAAGAATTGGTATGTTCAATATTTCGATTTGGTTCTATATGGGGTCGAATCGAAGAGTTTCTGTGAATCAATTAGGGTTTGTTGAGAAATGATGAAGGAATTTGAGATCTTGCTGTTGTTGTTACAATTGATAAAAACAGAAGATGGGGTTGGAGTTAATTTGAGTTTTAAAGTATCGATGATGGTAGATTTGCAGTCTGTTATGCTGTAATTAGGTTCTATGGATGAAGTTTTGTGAAAAATACAGATAAAGACCATGTTGCAACTGAAATTGGAGGCGAGGTCGAGTTACAATTGATGATGATTCAGTTCGAGGGTTGTTATGAATGGAGCAGCTTGGAAATAAGTAAAGGCAAGAAAGCTGCAAGGAATTGAAGATGTTATTGCTGTACAGGGAACGATGGAATGGATGAATTGAATAGATGTATGTCTTAGGATTTCTTAACAGGTGAAGAAATGAATGGCCTGAAATAACGGCCGGAATATCCTGTAAACAAACGAAACTCGGCCAGTTTTCCATTCCGACGAGTTAACTCGGTAGCCGGTGATGATACGATTCGGTGTGTTGAGTACGAGTCCGACGATCGATCCAGTACATTGACTCAGCTGAATAAGATCCAGTAAGCTCATTAAGGCTGACTGATAAGCCGACTCAATGGCTGACTCTTCCCCCTTGACCCGCTGACTTATGGATTGACCACGCTGACCATTAACTCTAACGGCACTATAACGGAATATTCCCTACCGGAGAAGAATCTCAGGTGGACGGTGGTTACGGAATCCGGCCTATTTCCGGCCAAAAACCCAGTTTTCCGGCGAGCAAAAGTTGCATAATTTTGTGTGGATTTCTCTCATGGAATGTGAAGAATTGGACTTGGAATTGGATGAAGAATTTGGTTTGAATATGGAAAGAGGAGATGAAAGATTTGAGAAAGGCTTGAATTTGGAAGTTGAACTACAAAAGGAAAGGGATTCTATTCCTTGGAAGATTTGGAGAGCATTGAGGCCTATAAATAAAGGAGTTCTCTACACTTCTTTACATATATATTTTACACATCTTTGAACACTTTTACACACACAACACTTTTTCTTTTCTTTATTCTTTGTGTGAACTCTTAGCATGAGTAACTAATTTGATTGAGGATGAATTCCTAGTTCTTAACATGTTTTGAGTTTTGTTTTAAATCTACTTTGAAGTTTTCACATGATTATCGTTTGTTTTTACTAATAGGAATCTTTATACATTCATGATTGATTGATAGATTGTTTAGGTGCGCAACTAAATTGAGTTGTTAATTTGATCTATAGCTAGTGAAAGTTAGGGGATAAGTAATCGTTTCTTGACTCTTTACATAAGTAAAAAACACGAGACCTTACGGAGGGATTCCGTGGAGCAATTGTGTGTAAAAACAACGTTAGCAAGTGGACCTTGATCTAAGAGTCTAACTACTAATATCAACCTAATAAATTCATAAATCTTAATGCGTTTGACTAAATTACATCTTGAGTGATCTACTACTTGGTGGTTTTGTAAATAGAATCCGGTAGTCGAGAACTTCCGTATCCGGTGATACAAGGGATTTAGGGGTTAACACTGATCTAGATGCTATATCTACGGTTGGTGATAATTTGTGACTAATAAGAAGTGGAAAAGAACATAACTTGAATCATTGTTTTGCAACGAAAAATGATTCCTTGATCTAATATCTCTTATTGATTTCCTTTATCTTTTTTATTGCTTTATTTAATTTCCTTTGTTTATAAAATCTAAAACCAATACCCCCCCTTTGGGACATTTTAAGACAACTAAAACCTCTTGCTCCTCGTGGGATCGATCTTGACTGCCCTATATTACTTGTTAATTAGGTAGTAAAATATTAATTAATTTGTTGTGGTTACGACACGCATCAAATTTTGGCGCTGTTGCCGGGGAGCAGCGAGCGATTTTAGTTGTTTTTATTTTTATTTTTGCTTTATTCTTGCTTTGTTAGATTCTATATCGTATCTAACTTAGTTTTTGAGAATTGTTTTTTCAGGTACCGATTTTCCATGTATGGTGGACAAGAGCAAGCATATTATAACAATCAATACGGTTTTCAACCTCAACATTATGGCAACTTTCAACAATCCTTAGGAAACAATCAAAACCAATCTTTTGGCTATGATCAATATCCTACGGAACCTTATGGATACTATCATACATATCAACAACCTTTTAATGGGTATGTAAGTCAAGCACCAAGGTGGGATAAATCTACTTCTAATTGGCTTCATTCGAGTTGTATGCAGATTATAAATGAATTGCAAGACTTGCGGCAAATACTAGACCGTGATAGAAAGAAAGTCGCACAAACCAATTCATTCAACACTTTTTCTTACCCGACTCCGGATCGTAGTTATGATCATTCACCCATTCAAAGGGAAGAGTCATGGGAAAGAGAACCTATTGTAGCCAACGTTGGTAAGCATGTGAACGTCAGGAAACTTGCACAAAAATTATACAAATTGGAAGATGATGGAGACTCGGAAGAGCTTATCGCAGAAATTAGTAAGACTATTCATATGGAAATTAAATGACGTCGGGATAAAGGATATGAAACCGATGAAGATTCTTATTATGGTGATTCCGATAATGAAGATGATTGTGTTGAAAAGGACCAACCTTTGGAAACTTTTGATGACGCTAGTGTAGATCACTCGCACCTTGATATTAATAATGATCAATCACCTATTCAAAATGTAGAGCTTGAGGAAGATGCATTTAGTGCTTGGAAAAAATTCCTTAGGGAAAGATATGAGTCCGCGGAAGTGTATGAGCGTTGCAACAATGAGGAAGTTATTCCAACTCCGGATCATAATAAGAATCCTTCACATATTCAAAAGGAGGAGATTTGGTGTGACTTTCCTATTGTTATAAACGGTATAACACCCTCACAAGAAGATCTTACAATTTATACCGATGAAAATCATTTTAGTGAATGGCCAGATTCCGATGATGAAGATGTTAAAGAGGTGATGCTCGATAATGAAACCGAATTGATTGAATTTGTGGAAGACCCAATTGAACTTGCCAATGATTATGATGATGGCAAGACTTTGGTTGAGGTAGAGAATGATGAAGAATGGTTGCAAGGTTTGATAGAGGACCATGATATGCAATAGGTAAGTAATTCACTTGAATTTTTTAAGGACATACCGTAATACAGGAGATTGTGCAAGGTTTGTCTAACCCTTTGCATATTAATTCTTCTCCTTTACCTCTTATTGGATTGAATGTATGTGCTTCAAAAGTATTTTTAGATGACTTTGTTTCTCGATATCCACCATTGGAAACACTTGATTCTAACACTATGCAGGTTTTCCAAGAGGAATACATAGAAATTCCAAAATTCTATGTTCTTTATACACTTCCGAGTGTGGACAAGAATAAGTGTGAGGGAAATTTCTACTGGGAGATAACTTTACTATTATTTTCTTGTGCTAATATTTGTATGGAGTTATTGTTTGCAAAACAGGTACTATGGGAAGATCCCCAAATTTTCCGATTGTTAGTATATGGGGAGTGAATCTTACAAGAGCCAAGTCGAGTCGTCGAATTTAAAACAAGCGCTAAGTGGGAGGCAACCCACCGGTTTTGTATTTCTTATCCTTTTGTTTTTATTCTCTTTGAGTTTCGTTTGTTTATTTTTCTTGTTCCATATCATATTAAGATTTTCCACCTTGACTTTGCTAGGACGATTCAATTACATTGAGGACAATGTAAGGTTTAAGTGTGGGGGAGTGGCTAAGCATATTAAAAAAAAAAAAAAAAAATTGCATAAAACCTCCAACTTTTAGAGATTTTAGAGTCACTTGCATACTTCTAGGTATGTTTACATAGAGAATTCTGACCGACATAAATGAACTTGGAAGTGTTAGGGAACTACGTTCGGATTTCTTACTTGTTAGAGTGTTAAATAATGGATTTTATCATGCCGGTGATGCAAATTAGGAGCAGAGAAGAATGCATTATTAGAGTTGCTGATCAATCATTAGTGGAGACTACCCATTTTCATATCAACCAAGGCACCGACCAGAAATTCTTCCATGACTAAAGATCTTGTTTTGAGTGTGTGTCACTGTACGTTAATTCCGGGTAGAATGGTGAGCTACCCAACTTCGCACCAATTTTCAGCACTATTTTTGATCTCTTGAGTGCTAATTTTTGTCAATCATGAGGGTGACGTCTATGGATGAAAGCCTCCTTCTTGTAGTTCGATTTGCAGTTAGCACCATTCTCTCTCTCGACAACAACGGGTCCATAGAAACACCATTATCATCAACAAGGGAGCGACATCAAAATCTACAAGGAAAGTTGAAAATGTTCAAGGTTTGCAATCAACAACAAGAAAAGAGAAAATTTAAAATCCAAGTAAAGCAACATACAATGAGCATATTTTTACATACAAGTTGAAGACTTATTTACAAAAGCGAAGAAAATCAAAAGGTGAGAATTATTGAAGTTTATGATTTCGAGACGATACAAGTTGTGAAGAATCAATCGGTAAAGTACTTTTCCACGGTCATGGTTGTTTTATTTTTCACTTTGTTTTGTATTTTGTTTCTCTTGTCTTGAAAAAAAAAATGAAAAATGAAAAAGAAAACAAAACAAAAATATTGAAAAATATGAGACAAGAGAAATATCTATTATTGTTTTGTTTTGAATAAGCCGTGGGGAAGAAAAATCTAAAAGGAAGTTTCAAGAGACAAGGATTTTAAGGAAAAAGGTTACAAATTGTCAAGGATTTATGAAGTTCAAGTGTTTATCATCAATAGTTGAAGCCGAAGACCAAGAAGATAAAGACAAGGAGCGGAAGACGTTTCTTTTGGATTCTGTGAGAGTGGTGTTATCATAATTGGCAATCGGATGTGAAGGTAAGTAAGTAATCTCATCCTCGATAATAGTGGTTGATTTCCTTTCTTAGAGATCGTTAGAAAAAATGGTTTTTCAAAATATTAAAGATGTGGGTTTTTAAAATATTTCGGAAGTTTTCCTTCCCACCATATAACGTGTTGCAGGAATTCTCTCTTCATTCCTACCTGCGCACATGTGAGACCCATAAAAAAGCCGTCTTTTTGAGTGCAATTTCATAAAACCCTTTTTGGTGAGGCAGAAGTCGAGGAGAAATGCTTATTGATCGTTTATCAAACACGTGTTCTCTGATTATGGTGTGGTTATTTCTCACTCAACATTTAAGAATGAGAATATGTTCTTTAGTATTTCTAACTTCTTATTACTAGCATGCAGAAACTCTATGTCCTCAAAGCTCTTAGGATGCTTGGGACGCTGGAACGCTTTCAAGTTGTAAGTTTTGGTTTGATTTGCTCGAGGACTAGCAAAGTCTAAGTGTTGGGGAATTTGATAAGTATAGAATACACCGTATTTACTATCTATAGAGTTTATGCTTTCTCTGCTATTTTCATGTGAATTATGTATTTTACGCATGTTTTTGAGTTATTAGGTACTCTGGAGTTGCACAGAGAAAAGAAGAAAAAATCGCTCAATTTGAGCTGGAAGGGCAAAATTGTCATTTCACGGGGAAAACACTATCTGGAGCCTAGTAAAGGTTAAGGGGCATACTTTATTTGGAGGAGTACTAAACAAAGACCAGCAATGGTTGAGGGGCTGTCAATGTGGCTATCCCTTATCAGAAGAGACCGGCTACCAATAACAACCCCAAACCACCTAACCCTAAAACCGAGAAGTGTTATTTTCTCTCATTCTTCAATCATTCACTTACGCCTGAAATAAAGAAGGAGAACAACGGCAGCCACTGTTGGTGTTGGTTCGAGAGAAGAAATAAAGAGAAGGAAATGGGAGAAAATCTTCATCCGCACCATTAATAGCAGAGATTGAGGAGATTATCGAGGGAAAAAATTGGTATGTTCAAGATTTCGATTTGGTTCGAGATGGGGTCGAATCGAAGAGTTTCTGTGAATCAATTAGGGTTTGTTGAGAAATGATGGAGGAATTTGAGATCTTGCTGCTGTTGTTACAATTGATAAAAACAGAAGATGGGGTTGGAGTTAATTTGAGTTTTAAAGTATCGATGATGGTAGATTTGCAGTCTGCTATGCTGTAATTAGGTTCTGTGGATGAAGTTGTGTGAAAAATACAGATAAAGACCATTTTGCAACTGAAATTGGAGGCGAGGTCGAGTTACAATTGATGATGATTCAGTTCGAGGGCTGTTATGAATGGAGCAGCTTGGAAATAAGTAAAGGCAAGAAAGATGCAAGGAATTGAAGATGCTATTGCTGTACAGGGAACGATGGAATGAATGAATTGAATAGATGTATGTCTTAGGATTTCTTAACAGGTGAAGAAATGAATGGCCTGAAATAACGGCCGGAATTTCATGTAAACAAACGAAACTCGGCCAGTTTTCCATTCCGGCGAGTTAACTCGGTAGCCAGCGATGATACGATTCGGAGTGTTGAGTACGAGTCCGACGATCGATCCAGTACATTGACTCAGCTGAATAAGATCCAGTAAGCTCAGTAAGGCTGACTGATAAGCTGACTCAATGGTTGACTCATCCCCCTTGACCCGCTGACTTATGGATTGACCACGCTGACCGTTAACTCTAACGGCACCATAACGGAATATTCCCTACCGGATAAGAATCTCAGGTGGACGGTGGTTACAGAATCCGTCCTATTTTCGGCCAAAACCCAGTTTTCCGGCGAGCAAAAGTTCCAGAATTTTGTGTGGATTTCTCTCATGGAATGTGAAGAATAGGACTTGGAATTGGATGAAGAATTTGGTTTGAATATGGAAAGAGGAGATGAAAGATTTGAGAAAGGCTTGAATTTGGAAGTTGAACTACAAAAGGAAAGGGATTCTATTCCTCGGAAGATTTGGAGAGCATTGAAGCCTATAAATAAAGGAGTTCTCTACACTTCTTTACATATATCTTTTACACATCTTTGCACACTTTTACACACACAACACTTTTTCTTTTCTTTATTCTTTGTGTGAACTCTTAGCATGAGTAACTAATTTGATTGAGGATTAATTCCTAGTTCTTAACATGTTTTGAGTTTTGTTTTAAATCTACTTTGAAGTTTTCACATGATTATCGTTTGTTTTTACTAATAGGAATGTTTATACATTCATGATTGATTGATAGATTGTTTAGGTGCGCAACTAAATTGAGTTGTTAATTTGATCTATAGCTAGTGAAAGTTAGGGGATAAGTAATCGTTTTTTGACTCTTTACATAAGTAGAAAACACGAGACCTTGCGGAGTGATTCCGTGGAGCAATTGTGTGTAAAAACAACGTTAGCAAGCGTACCTTGATCTAAGAGTCTAACTACTAATATCAACCTAATAAATTCATAAATCTTAATGTGTTTGACTAAATTACATCTTGAGTGATCTACTACTTGGTGGTTTGGTAAATAGAATCCGGTAGTCGAGAACTTCTGTATCTGGTGATACAAGGGATTTAGGGGTTAACACTGATCTAGCTGCTATATCTACGGTTGGTGATAATTTGTGACTAATAAGAAGTGGAAAATAACATAACTTGAATCATTGTTTTTCAACGAAGAAGGATTCCTTGATCTAATCTCTCTTATTGATTTCCATTATCTTTTTAATTGCTTTATTTACTTTCCTTTGTTTATAAAATCTAAAACCAATACCCCCCTTTGTGACATTTTAAGACAACTAAAACCTCTTGCTCCTCGTGGGATCGATCTTGACTGCCCTATATTACTTGTTAATTAGGTAGTAAAATATTAATTAATTTGTTGTGGTTACGACACGCATCAGCGAACTTCGATGGCTGAGATCGCATCTCATGAGGAAGGGTAGTCGTTGATTATGGATACCTTGTGTTGGCGCCTGATAATGGCGCAATGGCGTTTTGATGTACGCTAGTGGAAATGTGGCATGGCCGGCATGGCTCGTTCATGCCAGTGGGACGGTGGTGCAAGTGGCGCTTGGCGTAGCCATGGCCACTAGATTTAGACGGCTGGTCGCCTAAAACTTCCCACCAGCCTGCCAGCTCGGTGGAAGAGTTGGATAACTAAGATTTCATCTCATGAGGATTGCGGTACAGTGGCGCCTCATGAAGGTAGCCGTTGATTATGGATACCTTCTGTTGGCGCCTGATAATGGTACAATGGTGCCTTTAGCGCACACCAGTGGCATTGCGGCATGGATGTCATTAGTTTGTGCATGCCAGTGGCGTGATGGAGTGGCTAGCATAGTTTTTGCATGCCAGCAACACGATGGTGTTAGTGGCGCCTGGCATAGCCATGGCCACTGAAATTTCGGCACGTTGGTGTTAGACCCAATCGTGGTGTGGCAACATCAGTTTTAATGGCCACATTGATCCCATGTTTTGTGGAGCATTGTTTGGCTCGGTTGGCGCGATAACTTTGCCTAAATTAGGGTTTGGCATGTCGAAACCCTAATTAGCATATATGGCATGTAGCATGTGGTAGGTGGTTGCGACATGGCATTTTATACAAACGATGCCAGAGTCATGCCGGAGGAGCCATAGACAGGACACCATGTAGAAACGACCACAACAACAAATATTTCCATGAGTGGCCATGGGTGGTTATATAAGGGCGCCATTTTTATGGTTCGGCGGAATTAAAGCGATCTGATTGGTCGATGTAAAGGGGGGACGAAAAGCAACATGGGGCCGACCTCATTCTAAATGTGTGTGGCGCATTTAGAGCGACCTGATTGGTCGATGGAAAGAGGGCCTGCAATCTAGGGCATGGATACACTTCTAGTGTGAGTGTGGCGGCTTTAGAACGACCTGATTGGTCGATGAAAATGGGTCCGGCAAGCAACATGGGGTCAGACTCATTCTAAATGCGTGTGGCGTATTTATAGCGACTTGATTGGTCGATGGAAAGAGTGCCGGCAAGCTAGGGCGTGGCTACACTTCTGGTGTGAGTGTGGCGGCTTTAGAGCGACCTAATTGGTCGATGAGAAATGGGGTCGGCAAGTATGGGCCCAGCCACAACTTATGTGTGTGTGGCGAGTTTAAGGCGACCTGATTGGTCGAGGGAAATAGGGCTGGTTTAGGATAGGGCGTGGCCAATGAAAAATGGCGTTGGCTGGCTTTAAGGCATGGCCACGTCTCCCTTTGCTGTTGATCCTATCTTGCGGCTCCTTGTTTTCTGATTCCGGGCAATATTTTTCGCCTACTAATTTATGGAGAATTAATTACCTAGTTTTCCTAGGCTTAATTTCGACAAGAAAGGTATGATATACTGTGCAAGGCAGAAAACCCTAAGTTTTGCAAGTTAGTCAGGGTAATTGATTGAACTCTATGTGTTGACACAGAATTCTTTTAAGTTCATTGCCAGAGAGCAGCGTGCTTTCTGATTGTATACCTTATGCAAAGACCTTATCCTTGATATTTGGAAATTCGTGCTACTCTGCTGCGAGTGAACACAAATTGTCATGCCATATCAACATTAAGGGTTTAGACGGGGAACATAGCACAGAAAGCATTCAAAGAAACTTATATTAATTGAATACATGCAAATTTCCAAAATTTACAGAATATTTGAGATTGTTGCTACATGGACCATTGTAGGTAAATTTCATGAGAAAATATTGAGTTACTTAATAAGTGTGCCAGTGAAGAGGTTGAACACTCGTCACTTTTACATGGCTCCGTTTCTTTGCAAAGTGACGGCACATGCAGGGTTTTACAAATTTAGCCCTGCACTAAAAACCACCATCAACAGTAAGAAATCGATAACAATAGACAAAGTCTAGTTAACCTCAAAATACGGTCTTATGACTCCCGAAGATCATCCTAGATTATTATTCACCTCACAATAACTTAACTAATAGATAAAAAAAGTCATTACGAAATCAAAAAGTCTGTGACGAAGAACTTGTAATTTATTTATATCTTACATATTGGAGATAAACTCGAGATAACTCAGAAACTAGGTAAAATCAAAATGATAGAAGAGTAAGATCAGGATACACGAACTATAAAAGATAAAATAGTCGTACCTGGCTTTAGGAATCCCAAGAGAAGTCTTTGATTCGTAAACTTTTCACAGAAAAATATAGAAACCTAGTTTACGAGAGAATTGACTCTAGTTTGCAACTACGACATACGAAAGTGTCGAGATTAGTTTCCCAGATGCAAGATATTTTATTTATATATAATATTAATATCAGAGATTTCTTACGATTTAATCATAGTTATCTTTTTAATCAAGCACACAACATTCACCGTTAGGTCAAATTCTGACTTGAGATTCAAGCTAAGATAGCTTAGAAAATAAGCAATCATATCCACCATTAGATGGTTTAGCTTGACTTTTACACAAATAAAATATACAATCTTATATAAGTATGAAGCGTACCTAAACGTGTATAATGAGTAGGCTTAATAACGGTTAACCAAAGATAGACATCTGAACGTAATTATCTTTTTGTAATTTACCTAAAACACTTTAGATTCTACTTGATAATCAACCAAAACTTAATCAGAGATCAAATGTATATCTAATATAGGTTTTAGAGAGTTATTCAAATGCTTGATTCATTATAGAAATATTTCCAAATGCATATAAACATATTCGACTGGTAGTACACATATTGGGTATGTGTACTACATCCAGTTCGTGAGTTGTAATGCTAAGGTATGCGTACTAGGTATGTGTACCCTCATGGAAGTTACATTTCAGGGACTACTATATGCACACTGAGTACACATACTCCCCTGAGTTCACGAGCACAGACGTTTTGGTATGCATACTGAGTATGTGTACCAAGGTCTCTTTAGCCAAACATAATATGAATAGTAAAATTCACGACACTTCACCAGGTGATGTTGCTTTGATATGTGTTCCATAAGGTTTTACGCTAGTCAACTTCATGCACAAAGGCAAGAGAGCATTCAGATAACATCAGGATCAAGGTTCTCTTCATGCACAAAGGAAAGAGGGATTGACAAGGTTTTAGAAGGTAGTGTTCTTATTTTATTTTATTTTCTTAAGAACTTACATGGTTAAGCATTTAACAGAAGTTTTATCACAATTTATGGGTCATTTTATCAAGTAAGAATCATCTCCAGTACATTGTTCTTTTAAAAAGTAGTTCGTCGAGAGGGTTATAATTGGATAGAGAACCCTAAGCTTATTAAATAAATGAAGTAATAGGCAGTGGTGAATGAGAGTAGTCTACAGAGATTTTTTTTTTTTTTTAATTTTAAAGCTGATTAATCCAATCAGCTGATTAAATAAATTGATAATGCATTTGTGATACATGAATTAGTCTCAGCTTTCACTGGATCAAGGGGGTGGTGAAGGAAAAGCAAGGTCAATAATTACTGAGGGAACTTTCAAGCCACGAAAATTTTGAAAAATTGATGGCAGGTATTGTTTGAAGCTTATCTTTGGACATCTTAGCTTAACATAGACCATCGGTTGGTTATGATGAATTGCTGATGCTCGCTGGTTTGGACTGGAAGGTTCTGATATTTTGGAGAATGTGGCATATGCTAGATCCTCTAACACTGATCATCAGTTAAGACTTCTTCTTGAAGCAGCTTCTATGATGGTAGAGACGAGGTATGTTACTCTTTTGGATTAGAATTGCATGCTCGTGATTTTTCTGCACAATGGCCTAGAAAAACATTTGGAAAATCTTTCAGGCGTCTCACTTGAGAAAACTAGGGTGAGAGATAAATTTGATAGATTTTGTTGGGTCCATGGCTGGTAACACACCAAACATAGGTTAAACCAAGTTTCTTGAGACAAATTAATGCATACTGCCGCTAACCTAATTTAAGTCTTTTTAACCTGGCTTGATTGGGGTATACCCAGATTAATTGCGGTATACCCAATAAGACAAAATCAGGTAATTATGAAGTAAAGCCAAGCCACCCCTTAACCTAGATTTTTCTAAATAGCTAAAAATCCCCCACAATGATTAACTCTAATTTAACTAAAATGATTAGATTAGTTAGATTAGTTATAAGTTGGGTTTTAGAAATAATTTAGAAAGAGGATTAGTATGAAGTATAGAGGAGGTTTTGGGGGGGAAAGTTATGGTTTTTGTGAAATTTGTGATATGAGTGAAATGAGTGATTCAAATCCTGATTTTGAAGTGGGGGAGCCTTCTAACTTTCCTCCTACAGATGAGTACTTGTATGATGATCTACCAGACCATGATCAAATGGATTACATGCATGACCCTCACTTTTATTTTCCTCAAACTCATGATGGGTATGGAACTGATGAATGTATTAAGCTAAATGAAGAATCCAATGACCAAGAAGAAGAGAATGGAGCTGCAAGTAATCAGGTAGACAACCTAGGTGGTGAAGATTGTGATTTTTCCATGCAAATGATCGATTTTGGTTTGTTTTTTTCAATTTTGCTTCCCAGGGTCGGCGTGGTTCTACTTTGCACGACGTGCCGACTTTTTATGAGTAGTACCATGCCGACATGGTATATTCCGACTTCCATTTTTTTGAAACACATGAGCCGTTACTTGAAAATTCTCAAGTCGGCATCTTCAAGTTTTCCAACCTTGCCGGTTGTTGTCATGTCGGCAATGTTAATTTTTTATTACATGCCGGCTATAAATAGCCGGAAGTGTTTTATATGTCGACCTTGCCGACTCTGGTAATACATATCAGTTCAAATTTTGATGTTTTGTATATTGTGGCATTGGTACCTATGGCGGATCAGCCTCAAGCTCAGAAAATTAGGGGTCCCGATACTTCTGAACATTATGCTAATGATTTGGAATGGAAGGAAAAAGACGACGCGGTAAATTGGATTATTGATGAAGCAAAAGATAAGATGTGCATTCTAGTGAAAAACACCCAACAAAAATTTACGTCGTTTGAAATGGTATGCGAGTGTTATAGATCGCCGGACGAAAGTCACAAGAGTGAAGAGTTAAAATATATTTATATGCTAAATTGAATCATATAATAGAACATTTAATTCATCCCCAATCACTAAGAAGTTTAGCTACTCATGGTACTAACAATACCCATGAGTTTCATATAGTAAAATGGTAAAAGAAATAGTTACGGTGATGAATCGCTCCAAAACCCTAGCTTTTCTTCCTTGAGTTCTTCTCTCCAAAAATCTTAATTAAAGATTATAGATTCTCCCCAAAAATATTAGAAGGGTCTCTTATATAGGTGTCCCAATTGTAGTTGTTCCCGTGCATCAAATCCCGATCGAATGGTTGCCAAAAACTAGCTAGAATCCCAAAAATAGCTCACGTCCAAGTCTGGCCGTGTCTGTAGTTGTGGATTATCTCAAAACTACACCCTCATAAGAATCCATTAAAATGATTCCTAAATCTAATTAATTTGATATGAAATTAAGAATTAAAGTACTAAAATTATAAAAGTGACACAAAGATTTTTACGTGGTTCGATCAATGTGATCTACATCCACGATTCTTCACTAGTGATTGTATGTAATTACATTATTGTACAATTGAAACTCCATTAAAGAATATTTGGAGCTCTAGAATTTTTTGGGGAAGAAGATGATAAAGAAAATAAAATCTCTCCTAACATTTTCTCCCTCCTCCTAAAATTATCTCTCCCCTTCAAAAAGACTCTTTTTCCTTCTCATGCCTAAATGGCTATTTATATGATCTTACAAAAGGTGACAGTTGTGTTGTCCCATCATTTTGGATTTGAGAATTATCTTGCGAACCTTCGTAACTTCACTTCGCGAACTTCTTTTGCTTTCCTCGTGATTTCCTTTGCTCGCAAAATGTCCTTTGCTCGCAAGATGTCTTTTCTCTCCACAATTTCGTAAGTTATCATTTGTTGTGATATTCCGCTCCTACATCTTGCCTCTTTTTTCTTGAATATTTCTTGAAGAGCGATCTTTAAGAAAAAATCTGTTGTAGTAGTCTTTGATCTTTGTTGATGAAGGAACGAGCGAAAGAATATCAAACTCAAAAAGTAGATACTTGCCTCTATTCTTTTGCGAAGTTCTGAAGTTTTAAGAAGTAATTAGAAGTACCATCTTGCGAAGTATGAAGTGTGCAAAGTATCTTGAAGAAGTATGAAGTATAAGAAATATAAAATATCCTTGAAGAAGTATAAGAAGTACTCAATCCTCGAAATATATAAGAAGTATGAAATATCCTTGATGAGAGTGATAAATATTGCCTCTGTTCATGTGAAATTATTATTCCATTTTTGGTGAGGATTCTTGTTGAGAAGATAAAGAACATAAAATATTTTCTTGGGTATCCATAGTTGCCTCTGTTCTTTATCTATGAAGGAGAATCCTTGAGAAAATGTTGAATAATTAAATTGCGTCTTTATTCTTATCTTGCCTCTGCCTCAAGTGGTAACCCTACTAACTTCTGAATTTTTCTGCGAATTTCTGAACTTCTAAATAGTGCTGCGAATAGTGCTGCGAATATAGTGTTGTGAATATAGTGTTGCGAACATAGTGTTGCGAATATAGTGTTGCGAACTATGAATAGTCCTGCGAATTATGAATGTTTCTACGAAGTTTCGCGGTATTATCCTGTAAAATTTTGTAAAATACTTGTGCGCATATAATGTTTATGTAATGATTATGTTATGAAATGTGTATGCGATGCTTATGCCATGAAATGCTTATGCAATGCTTTTATGATGCGAATATGATGCTTGAATGATGCGAGTATGATGCTTGTATGATGCGAGTATGATGATTATATGATGCGAATACTTATCTATTGCAATGTATATTTCAAGTTTCTGTTACTTAGCTCATTTTGCCGTAGTAAAATTTATATATCTTTGAGTTGCTTCCATTCATATAATTATCTTCGCAAGTTTATTTGTGTATTTTCTTACCTATATTCGTCTTTGATCGCGAATGAAATCGCCTCTTCTGGTATGACTTCGTGATATATATTCTTGTAAAAATTCTTCAATGATGTTGATGGAATTGCCTTCTTTGTTAGAACTTCATTATATATATTCTTGTAAAAATTCTTCAATGATATTGATGGAATAAATTTCATTAATTGACGTGGTCTTATCATGCCTTCCTAAGTAAAGGTCTTATTTTGCTACCTCTTTTGTAGCGACAAAATCGCAGGACGTTCTTACACTTTCATGCAAAAACCCATTGATCTTGCCTTATCTCTTTTGTATAGTATTTTAGATTCTTCAGGAAGTGTTGCGACAATATGACAGGTCTAAATATTCTTGCGAACATAAAGCCCCGTGACATTGCCGTCTTGCGATGAAATCGCAGGACGTCTCTACACTTTCATGTAGTGACCCATTGATCTCATCTTAACTTCTTTATTATGTTCTGCGAGTTCTTCTTTCTTTTCTTTTTTTTTTTTTTTTTTTTATAGAAGGCTCGCAGAAGTTCAGTTGTTGCACAAATATGACAAGCCTTTATGTTCTTGCGAACAAAAAGCCTCGTGACATTTGCGTCTTATAGCACGTATCAGCTCCCTAATGGAGGGCTCCCTAATGGAGGGTTCCTCCCTTTATCTTCCCCTTGGTTGCCCCTTCAAGGAAGCGTACATCGACCATACAAGGTTAGCTCTTCCCATCCGAATCTGCAAACAACCAGCTTTTAATAGCAACCTCTTATCCTTTTTGCCTATAGGGATTATAGTTACGAGGTTGCACCCTATGGGGTATCTTTGGGCCAAGTGCATCATTTGCCAAGACTTGTCAAAAATGGAAGATGTGGTTCAACCCCACCCGGAACTCTTGACTCAACCGTGTACCTCGGCGCCTTGATCGTTTTCTGCACTTCTTGGGAAAGACAGTATGCCTTAGTCGCCCAACCTAAACTTGTTACACCGCATAATATTGCGTAATGTCGCAAGATTAGGTGAGAATCCAAGGTGTCTAACCCAGATAGGTATCCCGTTATTGGGTTATACCCCGTAAAAGTTCCATGTACTAAGGGCCCTTGGTGGTGTTCCGGTTACCCTTATCCATGGTTATAGGTACCCACTTAAATGACGTACTTTAGGACTTTGCCTCTTACGAAATGTTGCTTCGCGAACTAGGGTGTACGCCACAAAGGTTTGCCTGTGTAAAATTTTCTGCGGCTCTCTTTCTTTTTTGGAGGCTGATCACAGATTGCGGTCTTTTGTTCGCAAATAAATTTTGCGTCTTTCTTCAATGAAAGCTAATCGCAATTGATTGTTGGCGGTATTTTTTCGCCTTTTATAAGTCGAATCATAATTCTTTTTATTCGCAAAAATTCATCGTAAATTTTTAATATAAAATCTTTAGTATAAGAAGTATGAGAAGTATTCATATCGCATCTTTAAATTAAAATTGTTCTATAGAATTATATAAATTTAATTTTCTCTGTTTTTTGTAGCTTTTAATTTTTTGAAAATTTTTGAGATCTTAAAATTTTTGCGATGAATTCATTTTTGAATCTTGCGATCGTATCGCTTTTCACCAAAAAAAAAAAAAAAAAATCTTTGAAATGTCTTGAAATCTTTGAAATTTTAGAAATCTTGCGAGTATATCGCTTTTTGTAAATAAAATCAAATATTTTTTGTCTTCTGTAAATAAAATATTCAAGGAAATGGTACTTACCTTTTGCGGCTTGTTGTTGTCTCTTGCGAAGTATATAATTTGCCATTTTTTTGCGAAATAATCTCCCACTTTCTTTTTGAGAAATATCCAAAAATCTTACGAAATAAACCTTTGCATGAAGTAAACGAACATCCGCGAAGTGTTGGTGCTGCGAACATTCGCAAGGCAAACATTTGCGAAGTGTAAAGAGTAGAAGTGTTGGTGCTGCGAACATTCGCAAGGCAAACATTTGCGAATGTCAAAATCACGAACTAAGATGTTGGTGCGAAGTAGATTGGTGTGAAGTAGTTGTGAGCTGCGTGGAATAGCTTGTCTTTCTTTTTAGTGGGCTTTAGAGGAATTAGGCTTGGACCTTAAAAGTAGTCGATTGATGGGATGGTGTACTCAGTGAATTTTTTTGTTGTTTCTGCGAACAATAAAATTTATGATTAGTAAAGACGGTTGCAGCAAAGGGGAAAGTAAAAAAAAAATTGCGAGCGTGAGATTCGATCTTGAGTCTTCAAACACATAGTCTTCCTCTCTAACCATCTCTGATGGCTTCTTTTTTGCG
Source organism: Papaver bracteatum (assembly GCA_023529315.1). Lineage (NCBI taxonomy): Eukaryota > Viridiplantae > Streptophyta > Magnoliopsida > Ranunculales > Papaveraceae > Papaver > Papaver bracteatum. The sequence continues at coordinate 551,165 of JAJJWX010002530.1, forward strand.
AAATGAAAATAAGATGTGCTTCTTGTATTCATTTATTATTGCCCCTTCAATTATCTAAACTGCGAAATTTGTATTCATCTTTATGGATGTACTTACCTTTTGGCCATTATATATGTTTGCCTCAATATGTCCCTCTTGTTCCCGTATGGTCCTTTTGATAAACGTTTGCCTTTAATTGTTCTTTACTATTTCTTCGCAATGTTCTCTTCTTTCCTTTGGAAGTGATCTTTATTGTTGTAACAGTAGATGTTGTAGACCAAATGAGAAGCTTTGGTTGTTTCCTAAGTTGATGACGAAATGAAATTTTAACTCTAAGTCTCTCATTGTTGTTTCCTCTCTAGACCTTCATCCCCTCCACAAGGACGTAGAAAGGGGTTATGTCTCTTATTTATATTCCACAAATCTTCCGTGTCCGTTGATGGGAGTATATTTTCTCTTGAACTGTACCATTGTTCTCACGCTGAACTCTCTATATATTTTTCTTTCACGTTTTAATTACTTAATCTTCTTCCTGTCCCTAGCAGTATGAATCTTTGTCTTATTCGTCTATGTTGTGTTCGCTGGTGCTAACTCTTGCAACTTCGTTGACCTTCTTTCTCTTGTTTTCTTCTTTCACGAAGGGTCCCCTTTCTTAACTTTCACGAAGTGTCTCTTCCCCTGACTATTTCTTATTTCAAGAAATGTATCGTTCACATTATAAATTTTACATAAAGCCTCCTCCCTTTGCTTCATTGGTTCTGAAGTTAGTTTTGCGAGTGATAATAAATTTTACGCAGCAACCTTCACAGCCTTCAAAATCTTTGTATTCACCTGTCATCATCTTCGTAACATTTCTGGGATACACTTTAAGTAGCAAAGTATTTTCATCATCTTTGTACAATCATTGTAGCAAACTAAAACTATCATAGTGGTTTGACGAAGCATCAACTAGTTGCGAAGAAAAAGGCACATATTTGCGAATAAACCAACTTATATCCAAGACCCGACAAATCTTGTTCGAAAGAGTTCTTGCGAATGTTCGCATGATGTGAAAGTGAAGATGCATGTCTGTTCAAGGGACCGAGAATGGTTAAGAAGGAATGGCTAATCTGGCAGTAATGGATTTTGTTGTCTAGAAAGGAGATAGAATGTTAGTTACGGTCTTGATTTATTGGTTGCTTTGACGGGCAGATTTGCATGATGAATGGATATGATGTCCACGACAATAGAGAAAAAGCGAGTGATTCCATTGCTAGGATGGAGATCAGTAACTGAAATGCAGGGACCGTTTCTACAACTAAAAAGAGATCATCTATAATCACTAAAAAGAGATCATCTATAATCACTGAAATGCAGGGGAGGATCATGGGTGCTGTTTTGTTTTGATTTTGAGCTCGAACTGGTGTTACGGGGATTTCTGGTTGCTGCATGTTGGTCTTCGAGTATAAGATCAATAATCACTGAGCTGGGCAGGTCGATTGGAATTGGCAAAGTGGCTTGAACTATGTATGTCGCGGTAAAAATATCTATGTTGTTATCTGTGGATTGTATGCCAAAGTTAATCGAAAATGGAGCTTGAATATGAAGAATAGGTAGGGAACATGATGGGTCTGTTCCGTAACTTGTACAAGCCATAAATTAGATGGGAATGGAAACTGGGGTTGTAGTTCCAATGGTTTTAGCCATAACTTGTAACTGATGCATGTACACTTCCCTTAAGGGATGTTGGAAGTAAGTTACTTTTTACTAGATGTTAGTTGATTTTCCTCAATGATGTTCTGGTGACGCACGCTTTGATTTCCCTTCTTTGCTGGTTTTTCTTCTTCGCAGAAACTATTAACTTCGTAGGAATTATTACCTTCACAGATATTGAATTGATTCGAACCAAGCTGCGATATGATGTATGGCACTGAAGGAGCTAGTGTTGTCGTCTCTAGAAACTTCAGGTTGCTGGAGAAACTTGAACGTGGAGAGACTGTGGTTGATGGAGATGACATTAACATGCGGCTTTGGACGGGTACCATAATTGGTCCTCATAGTTGGTTCCCTTCATAAATCAACATGACTTGTGCGAATCATGAGAAAGTTCCATTTTAGCATCTTGAATAGTTGATTCCATTACTCGCAAGTTCCATTTCGATGTTGTAGGATACTCGCAAGTTCCATTACATTGTATAAAATTCAAAAGAATATCGGTTGATAAAGAAGCAACGATTTACTCAGATCTATTAATTTAAGCTTTACCAACAATTATGAGTTTTACTCAGCTTTTGTCTTTACTGAGTAAAAATGTAGTTGTGAACTTTAATTCTTATGATGCGAACTTTACGAAGTATATAATTTCAGATTTACTTCGTATGTAGATTGATAGGTGGATTGTTGATTTGGTTGGCTTCGTATGAATTGTTGACTTCTTCGTATAGTGGGAAACGTATATAATCATCTAAACTATTTCCCAAGATTTCTCAAATCAACAATCCAACAGCAGAATTAAAAGGTACTTCGCATAAATTCATTTTTCTTCGTTTATTTAAAATAGCTGAGACACGGACTTAGCTGATTGATGCTGCGAATTAAAGTGGTTGCCTCAAACTGAAATGTAGAAGAAATTGTTGATGGTACTTACTCCCTTCCTATATACCCTCTCGCAAATTGGCTTAATATCGCAAGAAACAATTCACTATCAATCTCACAGAAATTTTTAGTCATAAATGTTGTTTTTCCCATCCTAGGAAAAAGGACTCTAACAATCGCAAAAGTCAACTTCACAGAATGAAAACGATCAATGAATTTGGTTAGTAAGATGTATAGTATTAAGATGAATAATTTATCCATATGAAGAATGAAAACTTTCAATAAAATCTTTTTAATTTTGTTTTTGCGAAATGTAAATTTCTAATCTACAGAAAATCTCGAAGTTTGACCTTTTTAGAAATTCATTAAACAAATTTGTAAAACGAAGTTTCGTTACTACAAATTCGTAGCAAAACATTTTTAAATTCAAGATTTCCACAATAAATCAAATTTCTACAAAAAGCAAAGTTTAGATCGCAAAAAATTTATTTTTCAATTTGTGTTTTGAAATTCCCAAATTTTGAAAAATGAAACAAAGAATAAGAAAAGTGAGAAGAAATTTGTCCTTTTTGGAAGCGATTGTTGACGTAGCCTGTGTAAATTTCATTTTGCTTGACGATTTCTCCATATCCACATCTCTCTTCCTGAACTACTAAAATGCGTTTGTTGTTTGAAGATGCAAATAAAAGAACTTCCATTCCTGTCTTCAAAATTCATAGATCCGGTACAATTCATCATCAACAGTAACCAATTTTTCTAACTTTCTTGAACCAACAAGGTTAGGTTCCCTGTTTCTAGCGCCAATTATGTAGTTGCGGATTATCACACAACTACACCCTCATAAGAATCCATTAAAATGATTCCTAAATCTAATTAATTTGATATGAAATTAAGAATTAAAGTACTAAAATTATAAAAGTGACACAAAGATTTTTACGTGGTTCGATCAATGTGATCTACATCCACGGTTCTTCACTAGTGATTGTATGTAATTACATGATTGTACAATTGAAACTCCATTAAAGAATATTTGGAGCTCTAGAATTTTTTGGGGAAGAAGATGATAAAGAAAATAAAATCTCTCCTAACATTTTCTCCCTCCTCCTAAAATTATCTCTCCCCTTCAAAAAGACTCTTTTTCCTTCTCATGCCTAAATGGCTATTTATATGATCTTACAAAAGGTGATAGTTGTGTTGTCCCGCCATTTCGGATTTGAGAATTATCTTGCGAACCTTCGTAACTTCACTTCGCGAACTTCTTTTGCTTTCCTCGTGATTTCCTTTGCTCGCAAAATGTCCTTTGCTCGCAAGATGTCTTTTCTCTCCACAATTTCGTAAGTTATCATTTGTTGTGATATTCCGCTCCTACAGTGTCCAAAATAATTATCTACAGCCAAATGGGCCACGCACAAGCCTAATAAAGTTCAGCCCATCTCGTCATTCCATACTATTTCCCGCGACCAGATATCCGTCGGTGAAATATTTTCTCCCCTGGATTTTCTTTTTACTCCGTCTGTATCACGGACAGATATCACTCCGCGAAGAATAAATTTACCTGGATTTTGTAAAACTCACCGATACTTTCACGGATACTACTCAGTCCGTGAGCGAAATTTTCTGCTGGATTTTGTTTCTCCCGTCAGAACCACGGGCACTCAATCTACCGTGAATATTTTTACTCCCTGGAATTTCTACTCCTGCCAATACTCACGTATACCAGGCTCTCCGTGGGAATTCTTTTCTTATTTTCTTTCTGTTTCCATCTTAAACTCTTCTCGTCACTGCAAATATCGAGCAACATACTCGAGCTGCAATCACCTGCAAGTTCAACTGAACTTCCTTAGCTCTTAATCAAACTTCCTTCCCATAACATCAACAACTCACCATCACAGCACCATAAACGCAATCACCATCACTGTCAGTTTCAAACTCCATTCGTTGTCCAGTGTTTCTTCATTGTATCCTTCTGCATCATCGAGCGTAAGAAGCTTCAAACCCGAGCAACAACAACCTCTGTAGGTGCAGAAAACCACTCCGCCACGTGTCCGAGGAAGATTTAGCGAAATAATAAGAAGAATCTTCGAGAAAGATATTATACACCGCACCCGAAGGAGTGTAAGTGAGTAGTCTAATCAATTGTCAGATCTGCCTTAATGAGGCTCCCTTAGCAAAGAAGAACTATCTTGCTCGGAAAGATATCTAGCGAAGAAGAACAAACTTGCTCGGGAAGGCATCTAGCGAGGTAGATCTAACCTGCTCGGGAAGACATCTGGCGAGGTGGACATAACTTGCTCGGGAAGACATTTAGTGAAGTATGGATTGTTGCACAAGAAAAGGAGAGGGTCACGAAGTTGATTGCGCGAGGTATGACTTGTTATCCAAGAAATAGTGAGATTTCCCGAAGTAATAACGCGAAGTGTGGATTGTTATGCAAGAAAAGGGACAGCTGTCCCCGACAAGAACCGATCTTTAAGGCAAAAAGTAAGCATAAAAGTTGCTTCGAGAGAGATAAAATTGTCATCCCGAGATAAATCGAGCTGTATTCCACTATGTAATTCTGCCCTATAAAAGGGAGACTTATCCTCCTGAGAAGGGGTTGGATCATTTAAGGAGAGAGGGAGATAATTTGTGAGGAAAGATAATCTAGATCTTGAGTTTTCTTGAGTGTATTGTAACTTTGAATAAAACGAAATTCAATATAATAGGAGATCTGTGCATAAACTCGTGTTTGTATCTATCGAATTAGTGAGTGGGTGTAACTATGGATTTTCTGTAGTTACATTTTGGCGCTAGAAACAGGGATCTCATGTTGAGATTTTAGTCTCACTTGAGATAGTTTGAGGAATCTGTTATCACACAAATCACTAAGTGAGTTTTTACTTTGCAAGAATTGAAGAATAGTGGTCAAGGAAACCTGATAGTGCTAAAAGAGGAAAGGTAAATATGAAACCTGATGCTCAGAAGGAAAGAAAGCTAGATCTGGTCAAAAGCCGGTAAATCGAAAAAAGAAAGTTTAACAGGTTATCCATGGCGAGAGTACCGGAATGAGCACAACACCTCATCGCGTCAAGGAGAAGCTTGTGTCTAGCAGGAAGAGGACGCAAGATGGAGATAGGCGAAACATCGAATAGAGGAGGGAGACAAATTGGAATCCAGCAGGAAGAGGACGAACGTTATCGAGAGGGATCAATTCACACCGCTAATACGGAAACGGAGGAGGAAGAAGAACCCGTTCAAGGAAACGGAGAAGAGGACGCCGGTGAAGAAATATGACATTAGAACAGGTCAGAGAAGTGTTGCGTTTGGAAATAGAAAGACAGATAGCTCTAATGGAGCAAAGATCCATACTCATGAGGCAGAACGCGATCTTGTTGCAGCAAAATAACCACCTTAATGAAGAAAGGACTATTCGAGATGTGCGAGATGAAGCCGATACAAGGGAAAACATAACCCAAGGGGGAGAGATACCACAGGGTGAGCAGGAAGGAGAAAGGGGAGAACGGAGGCAGAGGCGTCGAAGAGACAGCAGTGAAGAAAGGTTGCTGAGAAGAGTTTTGGAGGAAACCAGGTGGGAATACCAAAGGCGGCGGTTTGAGGAAGAAAGAACTCGAGAAAGGGAGAATCTTCGGCAAGAGTAAAGGCGAAGAGAAGACGAAAGAACGCAAAGGGAGGAGAGATCTCTGGAGCATAACGATCATTTATCAAATTTTCCTCAATATTTTGTATAGGAAGATTTTGCCTTGCTTCTTCTCTATATGATCTTGAATTTTATCTCATGCTGCTTCTTGATCTTCTGTTTTGCAACCTCAAATTTTCCATTCTTAATTCATGATTTTGCCTTGTAAGATTAGCACGTTCTTCTTCCTCTAACCTTCTTTCTTCCTGTATCCTTTGTCTTAAACCATCTTCCACTTCACGTCCTTCATGAATTAATCCTCCCTCCATTTATTGATTTCTTTCCTCTTCTTGACTTTCCGCCTCTTCTATCGAATCCGACCTCCAAGTATGCACACTTACTCTATCATGATCCATATTTCTATCTTGTGCTCGTATTTGTTGATTTGGTGGTTGGATTGAATTTTCTGCTCCATTTCTCATTCTACTTCTTCCTGATATGTTCCTTAAAGATCCTTCCAATTCACCTGTTCCTTCAACTACAATTCTTTTACTTCTTCTCACCGTTGTTGATGGTTCTAATGTATTTCTCCTCCTTCTAGCCATTTCTCTTCAATTCTAATAATTTCTTCAAATCTTCAAACTGCAATTTGAAATTTCTCAAGCTTGATTCTCCCTATTTCTGGGCGCCAAAATATAGTTGCAGGAATTCCCACACTACACCCTATTCAAGAATCTATCAATATTGATGACATAATTTGAAGATTAAGAACACTTTTTCATTAATATGACCTTAAGGAATTACAGAAATCAAGAACACAGAACACTTAACAAAGATTTTTCTCTCTCCTAAAAACTTTCCTAACACTCAAAAATTCATTCCCTCTCTGGAACTATTCACCTCCTTTATATAGGTATTTACATAGTGGATTACAACTCATGACAGCTCATTTAAAGCTAAGATTCCCTTCAATTTCGGATCTGAGTTCTTGCAATAAATCGCAGCTGGCACCGCCTTTATCTTTCGCAAGTTTTATTGATATACCGCAAACATGTCACACTTTCTTCGTGTTTCTATCATTTTCAGTCATTACGTCATTGTTTAAGTAATCTTTGGATGTGTCGCAGAATATCACTGATGTGCCGCAGAGTAATTCGTTTATTATCGATGCATCGCAGAACAGTTGTTTATTTCGCAGGAATATTGTTGTGACAATATTCTTCCCCTATATCTTGCCTCTTCTCATATCTTTTCTGCGAAGAAGATAAAGATCATGAGAAATTAAGCTTCTTAATTTGCCGCAACTCCTTATCTTTTACCCGACAAAGTTCCCTACTTTACGCTTTTACTATTGACACGCGTCGATCTTTACCGTTTTACCCGGTTACCCATCCTTCATCTATAAATACCATCCCACTCGAGTGTATTTCTTTCTTCTTTTACCTTCTCTTTTTTCTTTAAAATCTTTTTTGTCTGCAACTTTTTCTTTTCTGGTATTCTTCCTGCTGCTGCTTTAATGGAGACTCAAAGGTATGTTCTTATTTTCCATATTTTTTGTTATGTTTTCTTTATTGCCCTCTTTTCTTCATAATCCCCATATTCTATCATCTTTTTTCAGTAACACCACTTCTCAAACCAAAATTACTATCAAGAACCCTAACCCTAAGGGTTCTCAGAAAAGGCGCGTTGGGAAGACGAAGAGATCTGAGAATGATAAGGTAGTAAGAAACACTTATTCTTTTGAAATAACAATATTGTTTCCTCTGTTTCTTACCTACATTATTATTCGCAGAATGAAGAGAATGTTCCCAAACCTCTTAAGCGTTCGCGTCAAGTTAAAACTCTTTCAGATGAAGTGGATATTCTCGAATTTTTACCTGCAAAACCTGTCCCATCGCAAGATAAATCTTCTTCTTCTCCTTGCATGAATCTCAATACCCATATTATTTCTTCATCAACCTCTAATGAAGTTATCAATACTAACATTCCTATCTCTGATAATCCCGACATTTTGGAAACTGCGATAGATGAATCTATGATAATTATAAATAAATCTGTGACAAATGAAGCTGCGGTGAATGTAACCAATGTAAATGAAACAACAGTTAACGAGGCTGTGGCAAATGAAGTCGTAGATAATGAAACTGTGGTAAACAAAGCTGCAATAAAGGAGGTTGCGGTGGATGATGATGCGGTGAATGAAACTATAACTACGACCAATCAAATTCCTTCTTCCACTCTTACTATTGACAAATCCTCTTCTTCTACTTCTCTTCCTTCTTCCCAAGAAATAGAAACAGGGGTTGAAGCTGCTTTTCAAGTATTATCTGAAGTTTTGAACGATGTTATGAAATCTTCTTCAGATCCTGCGAGACAGGATATTTATATGATTCTAAGCAAGCATCTTGGGTCTTGCGGTTCTTCATCTTCGTTAACTGCTTTAGAAGATGAGGTTGAAATTTTGAAGAAGAATCTTCAAGCCAAAACTTTGGAGTGTGAATTTCTCGATCATAAGCTTCATAATTTCGAATTAGATGTGAAATTCTTCGCAGAAATGATGATCTAAAAGGTATAACTTTCTTGTCTTTACTTTTGCCTCTGTAAATCCTTGCTTTTTATGTACTCAATTTTCCCTTATTTATTTGTTGATGTATATTTAGCTTCAAAACATAACCAATTAATGAAGATATTTGAGTGGGAAACAATCGCTGAGGAAGCCCGCACTGGGAAAGAATCTTGGAAGAATCAATTTGATAATTTGAATATTCTTCATACATATTCACTTGACGAGATAAATAACCTTAAGAATGAGAACAACTAACTAACTCATGATCGCGATCAACTAATTCATGAACGGGATCGTCTAAATAACGAAGCCTCCCAACTTTTATATTCGCTGAATCAAATTAATTTGAGGGTGGAATCTTTATCGGATGAAAACAGAGTTTTATCTCAAGAGAAACGTAGTTTTGTAGATACAACAAAGGCTTATTCGCAGCAACTAGACAATCTTCAAAAATTGTGTAAGGGCCAAGAGCAGTCCCTTCGCATACTGAAAGATGAACTTAAAAAGAAAACTGAATCATCTGCCGCTGAACAAGAGAAGCTTATTAAAGGCAGATTAGCTCTAAGTGTAAAAGTCAATAATCTCAAAGATGATTATTCTCGACTGAAGGAAGAAAATGTTTATCTTCGCAATTATGAAAAAAAGCATAAAATCACGTTTAAAAGGTAAGATTGGGGATAGTTTTGATGATGCCATGGACCGATGGAAGAGTTGCTTCTTTACTATAATTCACACTTTATCTTCTCAAAAGGAAGGTAGTCATTTTGACTGCCTCATCTATTAATTACTTCATTGTATTTTCTCACCTTATTTTTCGCAAAAATTCTCTCTAACATGCAATTTTTCTTTCGCAGAATCTGAGAAGAATCTTCAAGCTTCAATTTCGGATCTATCTATGAGATTAGCCAAACTTCGAAAAAAGAACACCGCGCTTTCCAACTCTCATAACAGGGCATTGAGAAGATTTGATTATCTTGAATATTTTAAAGATATAGAGATCAGAAATCGGGAAAAGAATTGCCTCCGCAAAGATCATTTAGGCGTTGAGGTTTTCATAAATAATGTTATACTCTCTCATTATCTACCTCCTATAAAGATCAAACCTTTAGAGATAGATGATAATGAAGTTCCCCACCCTATAGATGAAGATCTGAATTATTCAAGTAATGAAGAAGATTTTTCTGAAGATGAACAAAATCCACCTGAGAACGAAGGATACCCTCTTAATGAAACAGAAGAACAAGATCCTCCTCATGAAGAACAAAATCCTCCTCATGAAACAATCACTGGTGATGGAGAAACTCATACTGAAAAAGATGATACTGGTGAAGATAATAGTGGTGAACAAGAATGATGAAATTAGAGAAAAATATTCTTTAAATTATCATGTATTCCTGCGAGATGTTTCTGATTCTGCGAATCATTATAATTTCCGAATTCTTCTTCTTCCTGCACTTTTTGCGAAACATTAAAGTTCTTTGTAACTCAATCACCTGCTCTAATTTATATATTTTTATTAATTCTGAATCCAATCTTCATAAACTTGATTATCTTCCTTCTTTTTTATTATTTTGATTCTTCTCAAGGGAGATAATGAAATGTTATTTTATAATCCCCATATTCGCCCCTCATAATCTTCCTTGTGAAGTATTTTATTTGTTACCCTTGTAAGAAATCCCATGTTTGCCTTTTGTTACCAATTTGTAGTATTATCGCAAATATTTCTGCGAAAAAATTGTTATATGCTTCGCAGATATAACTTTTCTTGTGGTCTTATTTCGCCTTCCTAGTTAAAGGTCTTATTATGTCACTTTTATGCAACAAGATCGCAGGACATTCTTACCTTTATATGTAATAATCCATTGATCTTGCCTTACCATTATTTTATTTTCTGCGACAATATGATAAATCTAAGCCATCTTGTGAGAGATTAATTCTCTCTTTGCTTTTTAAGATTTATGACATTGTCGTCTTTGCGATGAAATCGCAGGACGTCTTTGCGATTTATTTCCTCTTATTATTGATTTCATTTATCTCATCTTTTTGATCTTATCGCAAAAACCCATTGACCTCATCTTAACCTTTCTCTTTAGGCTTTTTGGCCAGTCATGCAGCAATATGACGGGCCTAAATATTCTTGCGAATATAAAGTCCCATGACATTGTTGTCTCTGTCACGCGACAATATGACGGGCCTAAACATTCTTGCGAATATGAAGCCCCATGACATTGCCGTATTTTTTGATACACAGCTCCCTAATGGAGGGTATCGCCCTTATCTCTCCCCCCGGTTTCCCCTTCGAGGATTATACATCGGCCATACAAGACTAGCACTTTCCCATCCGGTTCTGCCAACAACCAATTATTTTCGCAGCCTTGTCCTTTATACCTTATATGGCTTATAGTTACAAGACTGCACCCTAAGTGGGGTTTTCTTCGGGCCGAACACATCGTAAGCCAAGACTTTCCATGGATGGCCAGGGTAGGTTCATCCATCCCGGGAACCCACAGATCAACCGTGTACCTCGGTGCCTTGATCATACGTTGCATTCCTTAGGAGAAACTCTCGGGCGCACAACCAGGGTATAACCTTATATAGTTGGGAATCCAAGTTATCTCTCCTGGATGGATTTTCTATAATCCCAATCTCCATGACTAGGTTCCAGCAGCGGTATAGCCTTTCCCATAGACATGCAAAGATATATCCCCCTTATGACGCACTTTAAGGTCATTGCCTCTTACGGAATAAAATCCGCGAACTAAGGTGTATGCCATAAAAGTTCGTCCCATTCTTATGATAATTGAAAGTAAAGAAGATACCCCCCTTATGAAGCACTTTAAGGACATTGCCTCTTACGGAATAGAATCCGCGAACTAAGGTGTATGCCATAAAAGTTCGTCCCTTTCTTATATGTTTTTAGGCGATTTGCGCCCGTCTTATGCATTTGCATTAAAAATTCTTATATGATTAGAAATCACCATCTCTTTCTTTTTAATAGAAAAATTTCTCATTTTTGAGCAGAATTTTTCTTTTAATATTCGAAATCATCTTGTTTTTTAATTGTTCGCAAAATGATATTGATGTACTTCTTTTCTTCTGTGACGAATGATTATTCGCAACTTCATCTTTTTGTGCTCCTGCGAAAAATGAATATTTCAACTTTTCCCCATTTTTGTATGATTTATCGCCATTGAATGTTTTGAGACAAACTATTCTTGAAATATACCCTTTCCTCGCAATTCTATATTGTCCACCATCAATTTCTAAGCTCTCTGATTTTGCTTCCTGTTATGTTTCCAATTACAATTTCGAGCATTCCTTTCTTCGCAAGTATTAATGTCAACTTCATAACACTTTTTGCCTTCAAACCAATCACCTTTAATTATCCCAATACCATGAGGATGTGGAAATTTTATGCATTGATGATATGTTGATGCTATGCCCAAGATCCCATGGAGCCATGGCCTTCCAATCAAGGCATTGTAAGGAGATTCTATATCCACTACACAAAACTTGATTTTTGAAGATATCTTGTTCAATGGAATTTCCATAGTAATTTCTCCTTTTGGCTTGTTTGCGGTGCCATTAAAACCATAGATCTTGTAAGTTGAAGGGATTAGCTCATCATATCTTCCACCCATTGTGCGATAAGTATGATAAAACAAAATGTCCACCGAGCTACCAGTGTCAATTAGAACTTTATCTATTGCCGGGGAATCACTTTATGCATCATCATCATCATCTTCTTCTCCTCTATATTTTGGATTTATCTCTAATTTCACCACCAATGGATTGTCATGCATCTTCCCAGGCTCTAGTATCTCTTCTGCAGTAAAAGAGATAACTTGTTTCTGCCATTCTTCTAACGGAGAAATCTTCGCAATATTCATCACCTCTCTTCCCTCTATATCCCTTGCAAATACTCTGCTTAGCACATTATCATGGAAATCCTCTATCGTTTTTTGTGAATGTACAATTGAATTGCAAAATAGATTTTTTTGTTGTAGCTCCTACTTCAATGACAAATGTTTCTGCTTCTTTTGCAACATTAACTCTGCGAATTTCTGGTGCTTGCGGCAATTGCTGCGGTTGTAAATATCTTGCTAAAAAATGATTTAATTTTCCTTGTTCGATCATTCGCAAAATGATTCTTTTCACATTCCTACAATTATTCACAGAATGACCATGAAAATGATGATAAGGACAAAATTCTTGATTGTGATTGTTGGGATGTGGTTCCTTCCCCATGTTCCAGGGTGAGGGTATGTTCCCCATTAAAATAATCGCTTCCCAAATCTTATCTATTCCATTATTTAAAGGTGGCAATTTGATATCTTCCCACATATTCCTCTGACCTCTTTGCTCTCTTGAATAATTCTGCCTCTGTCCACCATAAGTTTCATGCGGTTGATCAAACCGTGGGACCTTATTATTGTTATTGCGATTATAAAAATTTCTCTCTTTTTCTAATTCCTCTTGATATCTACTCCCCATTGCTACTATCTTAAGTTGATTATCAGTCTCCATTTTCTCTCGCGGATTTTGGGAAGTACTCGCTCTTTGTATTAATCATCCTTGGTAACAAACTTCCATTTGCTGCGGCTAAACTTGTGCCTATAAGAGTTGGATAAGATTCCATTTCATTTTGTTTTTCCTCTAAAGCAATATATTCCTCTTGCAATTCTCGCAACTCTGTCATAGTGATTGTGTTTTTGACTCTGAAGACCTGGATGTATAATAGATTTGTCGCAAACATAGCATTTATGAAGGACAAAATGAGATATCTTTCATCTACTCTTCCTGCCATTTCACTACACATTGTCCTCCACCTTATGGTTAAGTGCTTCAAACTCTCACCAACTCTCTATTTTAATCCAAACACATCTTCAATTCCAGGTCGCGCAAAATTATTGCTGATGTAGGCTCCTAAGAAAGTGGTTTGCAAGTGCATAAATGAAGTTATTGTATTCTTGGGAAGACTTTCGAACCACTTCAATGCTTCGCTAGTTAAACTTGACGCAAAATATTTGCACAAACCGACATCATGGTTCTCCCATTGTAGCATATATCGAATATAAGCCTTGATATGTTGGACAGCACACGTAGTTCCATCAAATATACTGGTCAACACCGGTAAATTACATTTTGGAGGTATCCCTCCTAATTGTACCTCTTGAGTAAATGGAGTTTTCGCAGCCTCTTCGATTGCCTCATCAAGTTGTCTTCTTCCTCTTTCTCTTATGTTATTTATTATTCCTCTCATTTCTTCCAATTCTCGCAAAATTTGTTCATTCCTATTAGAATTTTGCTCAATTGGTCTTTTCAACACATCTTCTCTTCGTCTGCGTTCATGCCTTTCTTGTCTTGCGATGTTTCTCGCTTCTTCTTCAACATCTTGGTTTTGCCTTCTTCTGCGACTTTCTTCTTCTTGCAAGTTTATTTGTCTTTCATTCTCTTCTCCATGAATTTCCTCATCCCTTACTATTTCTCTTCGTTGCCTTTCTATGTCTCTGCGAACTCTCTCATATTCCTCACTGAGATTATCATTATTACGATTTTGCGCACGTCGTCTTTCTCGATTGTCATGATTATTCTGACGCAAGGCTGCTTGAATTTCTTGCTCTTCTACTTCTGCTCGCAATCTCTCTCTTTCTCCTGCTAAGCGTACTTGCTCAATATAATGTCTCTCAATATCATCTTCGATAATCCTGCGATTTCTTCGAATCTCTTCATCACGTAACATTCTCCTTCTCTCTTCTTGATTTTCTACTTCTATCTGATTATGTCTAATATCTAAAGTTTCATCGCGTGGAGCATAACGATCATTTATCAAATTTTCCTCAATATTTTGTATAGGAAGATTTTGCCTTGCTTCTTCTCTATATGATCTTGAATTTGATCTCATGCTGCTTCTTGATCTTCTATTATGCAACCTCAAATTTTCCATTCTTAATTCATGATTTTGCCTTGTAAGATTAGCACGTTCTTCTTCCTCTAACCTTCTTTCTTCCTGTATCCTTTGTCTTAAACCATCTTCCACTTCACGTCCTTCATGAATTAATCCTCCCTCCATTTCTTGATTTCTTTCCTCTTCTTGACTTTCCGCCTCTTCTATCGAATCCGACCTCCAAGTATGCACACTTACTCTATCATGATCCATATTTCTATCTTGTGCTCGTATTTGTTGATTTGGTGGTTGGATTGAATTTTCTGCTCCATTTCTCATTCTACTTCTTCCTGATATGTTCCTTAAAGATCCTTCCAATTCACCTGTTCCTTCACCTACAATTCTTTTACTTCTTCTCACCGTTGTTGATGGTTCTAATGTATTTCTCCTCCTTCTAGCCATTTCTCTTCAATTCTAATAATTTCTTCAAATCTTCAAATTGCAATTTGAAATTTCTCAAGCTTGATTCTCCCTGTTTCTGGGCGCCAAAATGTAGTTGCAGGAATTCCCACACTACACCCTATTCAAGAATCTATCAATATTGATGACATAATTTGAAGATTAAGAACACTTTTTCATTAATATGACCTTAAGGAATTACAGAAATCAAGAACACAGAACACTTAACAAAGATTTTTCTCTCTCCTAAAAACTTTCCTAACACTCAAAAATCCATTCCCTCTCTGGAACTATTCACCTCCTTTATATAGGTATTTACATAGTGGATTACAGCTCATGACAGCTCATTTACAACTAAGATTCCCTTCAATTTCGGATCTGAGTTCTTGCGATAAATCGCAGCTGGCACCGCCTTTATCTTTCGCAGGTTTTATTGATATACCGCAAACATGTCACACTTTCTTCGTGTTTCTGTCGTTTTCAGTCATTACGTCATTGTTTAAGTAATCTTTGGATGTGTCGCAGAATATCACTGATGTGCCGCAGAGTAATTCATTTATTATCGATGTATCGCAGAACAGTTGTTTATTTCGCAGGAATATTGTTGTGACAATATTCTTCCCCTACACGCGCGAAGTGCTGGGGGAAGAATTCCAGGAAGGTGTTCACTGCCAACCTTCGGGAGTATTTTCGACGGAACATGAAATGCTGTACAACATCTAAATCAGTACACCCTTTCGCTAATGCAGTGGGCGAGGTACGAAACGGTACTGTGCCAGTATTTTCCAGCTAGCTTAACCGGGGAAGCCTCAAAATGGTTTGAAGGGTTAGCGGAAGGTTCAATTTCGTCGTTCAAAGATTTACAAAGAATATTCTTGACAACTTACATAAGCAATAATATGTTGAGACCAGGGATAGAAACCTTGTTCAATTTAAGGAGGAAGCCAGGCGAAAATCTGCGAAGTCTAATTACGAGATGGAGAACGGTATGCAGTGAACTCGCATGGAGAGTAGATGAGAGAAATTTCATCTTGGCTTTCGTTAACGCGTTAATACCAACCGACCTCTTGCACACGCAGCTCTTCGTAATTCGCAACACAATATCAATGAGTGAACTCCGAGAATATCAGGAGGAGTACGTGGCGTTGGAAGAAAAACAAAGGGGGGCTATTGAGGCGAATCCGATTCAATCCAAGGAAGGGAACTCGCGTCTGCTCCCGAGAATAGTAAAGTTAATAAAGGATAACACGAAATATGTGGAAGCAGAACCGCTAGCAACAATCCCCGCGAAGTTGGTAGCAGTTTCCAGTGGATACCAAGAATGGATAGATCAACATCCGAGGTATATCGATCCCAGAACTCAGAACTATGAGTCGCGAGGTGATAATCTAAGAAATGCGAGAAGATATAATCCAGGACAGCAATACGGAGGAAGGAGGCCACAGTTCGAAGACGTAGTGTTGCCTGAACTTAACACCACAGTCGAGAATATATGGGAGTCAATTGTTCTAACGGAAGAAATTCCACCACCGGCGAATTTCGGGGTGGAACCCTATTCGAGTGCAAGAAATAATAACTTTTGAAAGTATCATTGCTTCCATGAACACCGCACAGAATATTGCAGAAACATCCGACGAATAATACTTCGTCTAATTGAAAAGGGAAAACTCAAGCATTTCTTGGCAAATTCAGGACCCATACCACCGCCACCACCCCAGAGAAGTGATCAAAAGCAATCAAAAGTATACATAATCGAAATCGACAGAGGAACACAGAAGTTAAACTGCAACTCCATCATTCACTCTGCAAAGAATATACGAAACTTTCATGATAATATGTTACAAAGAGTTCATAAGCGAGATTTTGAAGGAAATGAGATATTCAGCATTGCGAATAGGGGGCCGTTGGAAGAATGGAAAAAGAGAATTATTTCCTTTTCGGCAACAGACTCCCCGGAAGGAGGAGCTTCGCACACAGATCCTTTGGTGATCACCTTGAACTTCGGAGAGCATACGAAGTGGGAAGAAAGTTCCGCTGGAAAAAAGAAAGTATGGGCAATAGATAGGATCTTGGTGGACACAGGGAGTTCGGTGGATATTCTCTTTTACCACGCATTTAAAACAATGGGCTATAGAGATTCGGATCTAGTGCCGTCGACCTATAATATCTATGGGTTTAACGGAGTAGCATCAAAGCCGAGAGGGGAACTAGTCGTGAAAATATTCGCAGGAGAACTTGAAACCGATGTAACAGTATGCGTAGTGGATGTAGAATCTCCCTACAACGCTCTGATTGGGCGGCCATGGATACATGGGATCAAGGGAATAACATCTACATATCACCAAGCTATCTGATTTCCTATGCCAAGCGGTATTGGCGAGGTAAAGGGAGATCATAAAGAAGGCAGAGAGTGAAATGATGAAGATGTGCATAACTATGACGAGAAGATAAAGCGAAAGAAGGAACAAAAGAAGAGAGTGCAAGAAGCAAAGATGGAAGAAGAATTAATGGTATACCTGGTCAAAGTAGAAGAGGGATGGGCTATTCCAAGTGAGATCCCTGAAGATAAGGATGAGCCTTTGTAGCAATTAAAGGGTCCGTCTCCGCTCGGATACCCAATCATGAACTTCGCAGCAGTAGAACCCACGCAAGAGATAAACTTGGGCAGCGAAGATGAAACGAAAACAGTGAATATCGGAATAACGATGGAGGCGGACGATGAGGAAAGGTTGATAAATATGTTGAAATAATACAGTGATATCTTTGCATGGGGCATGAACGAGATTCATGGGATAGATCCTTAAGTTGCTTGCCACAGACTAGATCTAAACCCAGCAATCAAGCCAATAAGGCAACGAATACGAAAGATAGCAACCGCTTATCACGAGCAAATAGAGCAAGAATTACAGAAGATGTTAAACTCGGGAATAATAAGACCCGCGAAGTATCCAACATGGATAGCCAACATGGTGATAGTACCAAAAAAGACTACAGGAATAAGAATATGCATAGATTTCAGCGACTTAAATACCGCTTCTCCAAAGGATAGTTTCCCTCTACCCAATATACCGCAAATGGTGGAGTTAGCTTCAGGGTACAAGAGGCTAACTTTGATGGATGGTTATTGTGGATACAACCAGATACCACTCTCGGAAGAAAACCAAGAGCACACGGACTTTTTCGCTCCTAGAGGCTTGTATTGCTACACGAGGATGCCTTTCGGACTGAAAAACGCAGGGGCAACTTACCAACGTATGGTGGAGAAGATTTTCGCAAAATGGGTGCACAACAAGCTGGAGGTCTACGTCGAAGACATGCTGGTAAAAACTAAGGAGTCAGGGGACCATGTTGAAGACTTGAAAGAAATTTTCGAGCAGATGAGGGCATTCAAAATGAAAATAAATCCTGCGAAGTGTGTATTCGGTGTGGAGTCAACGAAGTTCCTAGGGCACATCGTGTCCGAGAAAGGTATTGAAGTAGATCCATCCAAGGTTCAAGCCATATTAGACATGCCATCGCCAGCAACGGTAAAAGACGTGAAAAAACTGAATGGGCAATTGGCAGCTTTGGGAAGGTTCATTTCTAAATCCTCGGACAGGTGCAAACACTTCTTCGATATTTTGAAGAAGGGAGCAAAGTTTTCATGGACACAAGAATGCGAACAGGCCTTACAAAATATAAAAGAGTATCTTATCAACTTATCAATTCTCCAAAAGCCCGAGCCTAATGAAGAACTACTGATTTGTCTCGCAGCTACGCCGAATGCAATAAGTTCGGTATTACTTCGGACAGATGAGGGCATAGAAAAGCCAATCTTTTAAGTCAGCAAGACTCTAAACGCTGCCGAAAATAATTACCCAAAGATAGAAAAGCTAATTCTAGCACTAGTATATTCGTCAGAAAAACTAAGAACCTATTTTCAGACTCACAAGATAAAGGTCTTAACAAGAATCTCGATAGAGACAACTTTAAAGAATACGAGGAGAGTTGGGCGAGTAGAAAGGTGGAATACCCTAATTGACCAATTCGGTTTAAAATACGAGGTCCAGACTTCGACAAATTCACACGTTATTGCGGAATTCCTGGACGAGTTTCCGATAGAGGAAGATGAAGGAGTGGAAGAGATGTTGGATATAGATGAAGAGCGTCCGGATCCTAGGGATATACTGAAAGAAAATCACCCGAGGAGGTAGGAAATATTTGTGGACGGATCATCCAACAGCGCCGGAGGAGGAATGGGAATAGTATTTACTTCGCCAAAAGGAGCGAGGACGGTGTTTTGCTTTCGATTGGAATATAAAGATACTAATAAAGAAACAGAATATGAGGCAGTCATACAAGCCCTAAGGCTAGCCATCGAGATGAAATTAGAAGAAACAAGAATAACCAGCGATTCCCAATTGGTGGTCAGACAGATAGAAGAAAGGTACCAGGAGAATGATGTTGTGATGAACCGGTATTTACAACTCGTAAAAGAGTATTCAAAGAAAATACCAAATATAATCTGGAGACAAGTAAGCAGAGATAATAATAGACATGCAGATGCTTTGGATTTCATCGCATCAATGGTCGAAGACATCTCGGAGAAGTATATCTGAATTGAAAGATTAATGCATCCCTCAGTAACCAACGAGTTGGAAGATGAAAAAATCGCAATGGTAATAGATGATAGCACATCTAACGAATTGGGAGAAGATGACTGGAGGACACCTATTCACAAGTACCTCGAAAAGGGAGAACTACCTCGGGACATATTTGAGGCACACATGATCAAGGGGAGGTCTACCAACTATGAATTAAGAGAAGGAATCCTATATCGGAGATCATTCCTAGGACCACTGTTGCGATGCTTGTCACAAGAAGAGGGGGTGCAAATCATGAAGGCAATACATTACGGTGACGCTGGAAATCACATCGGAACTAGATCATTGGCTTACAAAACTAAAACGCAAGGATACTTCTGGCCAAGCATGCATAAGGACGCAAAAGGTGTAGCAACGAGGTGTGAAGCTTGTCAAAGATTCGGAAAACGCATACATGCACCCTCGACGAACTTGAATTCTGTGCTAAGTGTGTGGCCATTCGCCATATGGGGAATAGACATCGTGGGACCATTTGTTGCTGGAACCTTGCAGCGAAAGTACCTAATAGTAGCAACATACTACTTCACGAAGTGGGTTGAATCCAAACTAGTAAAGAATAGGCGAGATGGAGATATATACGATTTTATACTTGAGCACATCATATGCAGATTCGGAATTCCACTACAAATAGTCTCGGATAACGGAATGCAATTCGAGGGAGAGAACGTGAAAATGTTATTTAGCACTTTTAAAATATAAGCCGCAAAGTCGACTCCGCTATACCCGCAGAGTAATGGACAAGCTGAAGCAACAAACAAGAAAATTGCATCCAATTTAAAAAAGAACTAGACTGGCATCTCCATAATTGGTCCGAAGAAGTCCCGAAGGTGCTATGGTCATACAGAACCACCAGACGAGAGGCAACAAGGATGTCACCTTTCTGCTTGGCATATGGAGTAGAGGCGATTCTGCCTACTGAGATCATGTTCCCCACTACAAAACGAGAAGCCTGGAAAAAGGGTCTAAACTAGGACATGATCCTAGCAAAATTAGATGACTTGGAGGAAAACAGGGAGATTGCTCTACAACACATGACGAACTATCATCGGAGGCTGTCTCGCGAGTACAATAAGAAAGTGAAATAAAGGAGTTTCGTTCTGGGGGAACTTGTTCTGCGATAAATACCACCATATCAAAATGGATCCGGAGGAAAGCTGGAACCTACGTGGGAAGGACCTTTCATCGTGAAAAGGAGGGTAAGAAATGGAGCTTATGAACTCGCGGATTGCGAAGGAAAGGACACAGATAGCCACGGGGACATCATATATGGCGAAGCGGAAAGGCAAGGTCGAAGGCTAGACCACCCATGGAATCCAATTTACATCAAGAAATATTATCATTAAAAGGCAGAAACTCGTAGAGAGTTGTTCAAAAAAAAAATGTATGTGTTATTTTGTGAACAAACAGAAAATGGAATGAAACATCTATCGAGCGTAAATAATAGATCATCAAAAATAAAGCAAAGAACAAGGCGTGAATTCAAAATACACATGCATACAAGGGAAAAGTTTGGACCTCACTAGGAGGCAGCTTAAGACCCACATAAGATGAAGAAAATGCGATCGTAAGTCCTTAATAAAACCTCTACATAGGGAGGCTGAGACCTAGTTCGCACAAAGTGCAAGAGGCAAATGTAAGACCTAACGCGTGTCACGAGATAACCTCGGGATATGGCTAATATCCATCAGCTAGGGGCAAGAAGTAAGACCCATCCGCCGAGTGCCCCAATTGGGTAACCACTCGGTAAGGGGTGTAAGAACAAGCCAGTGGAGAAGAAGATGGCCTGGTATAGTTATTTCGCTCGGTCCCATAACCACCTCAACTAGGGTGTGACTTCGTAACCAAGAGCCATATCGGCGAAAGGATGCGAGGTCACGAAATAACTGACGCCTAAGCCCAAAAGCACGGGGGTATTCAGAGGGAAAGGGACGGCACCCTCCTTTAGGGAGCTGAGTGACCACCAAAGTCGGAAATGTTACGGGGCTGGTACTCATGGGAGTAGGTAGGCCCGTGATATTATTGCACATAAGACCTCAATGAGCGAGATAAGGCGAGGTTGATGGATCTTTACTTCGAAAGAGTAAAGAGCGCATGAGACTTCGTCGAAAAGCCCTGACCAACGGGGTGGGGCATAATAAGACCTTAACTAGGAGGAAAAATATGACCCCGAACTGATGATAGAGATGTGAGGAAAAAATATGAGACCTGAGGCAAAACAAAAAGGCAAGTGTATACTTGCAAAGAGGAAGGTATATACTACAAAGAAAAAAGAAAGCACATTACAAAGCTTGACCACACAAGCCATACAATTCTAAGAAGTACTTCTTACATTGCATAAGAAGCACTCACAACTGAAATCTTATACATGATGATATATGCACTAACCCGATTATGTTATGAATTGAACGATAATAATCGCAGCGAAATGATTATAATGCGAGATCGACTCGCACGAGAAACTAAGGAAGAGAAACCAAGGTCAAATGAAGCTAAAAGCACAAGGTATGCTACATAAATCCACCAAAGAATAAGAGGCAACTATATACTTTAAATACGATTTTATTCTTTTGAGCATTTATTTCGCATTAAGGCAAAGGGGAAATTATTTCGGAAACACCCAAAGAATAAGGGGCAAGTATATACTTAAGTAACACTAATTATTCTTTGATTATTTCCTTCGTCAATTATATACTTGGTATATCGGAGCGATTCCGAAATACCAGGGCAGGGCAAACATTAACAAATATGCAGGTTGTATATAAGCGCAACAAATGAAGCAACTAAAGGGAAAAGCTAATATATTAAGGCAAAATAAGAACAAAATTGTCATGCCCGCCAAGCTTGGGAGCTCCCAGATAAAATATTAGAAGGACAAAGAACCAAAGTATCACAAACATCAAAGTAAATAATCAGGGATTGTTAACTCCCTCTTCATCAAGATTGCCATCAAATCCCGCATCCCCATTATTGTTACCAGCTCCAGCATTGGAACCAGCCCCAGCATTTTTATCTCCTATGTTTTGAGGAACCTCGTGATGAGGTCTCTCAATGTATTCACCAGTCTCTGTATCTTCATTCTCAGCTTCGGCAAAGATAGTAGGTTCATCATCAGAGAAGATCTCGAGATCCATATCAGGGACGTCAAGACCACGCGAATTGCAGAACTCGGTGACGAATTTCACCTTCTATTCCTGGGCATTTCGGCGAGTCCACTTCGCTACCTTCTTAGAATCTTCCTCCATCTTATCGCAGTCCTCGTTCAAGGATGCAAAATCTACCTGTAATGTGGACAACTTCTTGGCCAAGTCGTTCTTTTCACGAGACAAGTGCAAAATCTGATTCCTCAAACTCTCCTCGGATTCTGCAAGATAACAGCGAAATGAGAAACAAGAATAACCAGGAAAAACACGAAGAAACAACAACACCTAGAGCTACCTTCTTTCTGTGAAATAACAGAGTTTAAAGTTTTCTGAACGTCGAGATTAAAGTGATCAAGTCTTGATATTTCAGATTTGAGAAAGCTATGATGATCTAGGGATTATTTTTCCACGTCCTCTCCAGGGCCGGACGTGGGCCTATCATCATCAGGGGATCCTATAACAAGTTTACCGCTTCTGGGAGGCATAACAAGCTTCTTCTTCGCAGGAGGAACGGGGGCAGATTTCTTGCCTTGAAGCCTCTCCAAGCGAACCAAGATGGAGGCCATGTCACTATTCAATTCGTTGTTCTCATTCTTTAGCCTAGTGTTCTCAGTCTTCAGCTCCTCATGCCCATATTTCAACTCAGAAAGCTCACTCCGGAGCTTGCGAAGTACAGCTTCAGATTTATCTTTCCTCTTAATTATTCTATCTTTGTCCTCCTCAAGACGCCTAACTTGACCCATGGATGAGGAGTGAAGGTTACGGGAAGTAGTGAGAGAATTATTGATCCGTTGAAGCTCAATTCTCCACCGTTCATTCTCCTCATGAAATGGAAATTCAACTCTTCATTATTAGCAGATTCATTAGCTAGACGCTCAGCCAGAGAATATGATGTCATTAGCTTTTCATTCAAGATCTCATTTTCAGATAAATAAAAATTAATCTGGGACAAGAGGTTTGCTTGTTCTGCTTGGTAATCGTCTGCGGTCGACTTGGCTTCTTCAAAACTCGTATAATACTTCGCAGAACAGGCTTGACGAAAAACAACAATATAGTAAAAACGAGAACGAGATAGAAATAAAGACCGATAAAAGATTAAACTTACTGCTAAGCTCCGAAATCCTTTCATATTTCTTGGCTGAATGCTCCCTCTCATCAGCAAGATCATTCCTAAGATCCTGAATTCGTTCATTAGCAGTCTTCAGATTCTCGCGGGCAACCCTCTTCTCCACGAGTTGGGCCATATGACGGTTAAACTCCTGCGAAGTATTTCCAGTAAGATGGGGATTTGTACGTCAAATGCATTTAAGATTGATAATACTAACCAAGGCCATAATAGCAGCGTGCTGGTTGGTGGAGAGATTCAACGAAGCGTTCTGCATGAAAGATTAATCTTGATCTAGAAAAGTATCGGCGCATAGCGAGATTACAGATTCCATAGCTGCAGATCTTGTGGAAGGGTTGTTCCGAGTTAAAATAAGAGCGTCCCTTAAGAATTCCATGTCGAGGGCATAGGCCGGATCCTCTGCTTAAAAAACCTTCCGAGTCTTTTCACTAGAAGGACCTGCTGATGGTTTAACCGGGGACTCTTCCACCGTGATACGAGGAGTTGCCATGGGGACCTTCGGAGAAGGAGTGGCACCCTTTAGCATTTCGGGATTGTTCTTGCCAGAAGGAGAAGGAAACTCTTCAGGCTTCTGGGATGTAGGTATACGGGTGAGATTCCCCATATTCAAGACCCTGCGACATTTTTGGGGTTCAGCGGCAGGAACGGATTGAGGAGGAACCTGAAAATAGGGATCAGTAACTCGGAAGTGAATAAAGGCTAAGGCAGCAAGGAGAGAGATACAATCTCGGAAGTAACTATAACGGAAAAATACCTGAGTAACAGCAGCAGCAGATGGGCTTTCCTGACGATCTCGCTTCCCATGAACACGAGGGTTTACAACGGGAGGTTCCACGAATTCTTCCTCCTGTCAAAGTCAAAAGTTATATTCCGAAAGAAAAAATTAAAACACCAAAAGAGAAGTATAAAGCGGGCTACCTAGTCAGTAGCAGGAGATCCAACAGTTAGTTTCTTGGTAGAGGAGGATCTATCCTTAATCAAGCCGGGAGACGGCGACACGTACTACAAAAAAAAAAGAGATACGAAACTCAGATAAAAGGAAACGAAATGAAATGAGGGCGAAAGATTAGCGAACTTACATCGGAGGGATTCTCGGACCAGTAGAACTTCCAAGGCTCGAAGGAAGCGAGATAAACGTGACTTGGGAGGGGTCCCTCCCGAGCATTTCCGGATTCATCATAACCCCAGACAAGGGGGCCCTCAATAACGACTGGGAACATCATCCAGTCCTCATCGTTACTCAGACGCAGAGAGGGGCCTTTAGGAGCCTCCTTCGAAGAACTAACGGGCTCGACATCCAAAAGAAGAACTTTGGAAGGATCCTTCAGGGACTTCCGATGTAGAGCAACACCCCATTCTTGATACTTCCTTCTCCGACCTTGAGTATTATCGAAGTAATTCTCCGAGAAAGAAGTAATGTTGTAATCCGAAGAGTTGAAATTCTCTGCCGCAGCCGGGATCTGGGACGAACCACCAGAGGAACGCCTCACAAACTCGTTACAAATCCGAATTGAATTACCGTTCAGGTGGAAGGCTCCCCTGTTGATATGAGCAAGAATCTCGCAGAGAAGAGGATTCCGGGCGTCATACAGAGGAAAAATTAAGCCCGCTCTCAATTGACCCAAAGTGGAAATCATCCTGGTAGATGACCACGCCTCAGTATCAATCTAGCGGTTGTTCAGTTCCATCTGTTTGGTTGCGGTTATCGGAGGCATGACTGATGAATCCACCGCCGGCGACAAAGTTAAACCTAATTTTTTGAAATCAGCCTGGAAATCTTCAAGCTGCTTTGATGTAGTGGCTAGGGGAAATTTTCTGGGTGCCATTGTTGAAAGAAGAAAAGATGATGTGGAAAAATTGAGGAATAACTAAAGAAATCAGAAAGCGAACAGAGTTTACAGAAGAACGGAGTCGGGGAAGAAGGAACAGGAGACTGTAAAAAGATGAAAAGGTAAGGAAGAGAGACTATTTATAAAGAACCAAGGCATGACCGGGAGAGGCGGTTACACGAGGAAAGGAACCGTCTAGCGACTGTTGACAAGAATCGTGGGAGACAAGATGGCGGAAAATCCGGGTACGTGGCGGTTATGAATTTAATGCGAGGTTCTCTTTCCTTTCTTGGTACCCGCAAAAGGAATGATAAAAGGCAAAATATAGGTGCAGAAAACCACTCCGCCATGTGTCCGAGGAAGATTGAGCGAAATAATAAGAAGAATCTTCGAGAAAGATATTATACACCGCACCCGAAGGAGTGTAAGTGATTAGTCTAATCAATTGTCAGATCTGCCTTAATGAGGCTCCGTCAGCAAAGAAGAACTAGCTTGCTCGGAAAGATATCTAGCGAAGAAGAACAAACTTGCTCGGGAAGGAATCTAGCGAGGAAGAGCTAACCTGCTCGGGAAGACATCTAGAGAGGTGGACATAACTTGCTCGGGAAGACATTTAGTGAAGTATGGATTGTTGCACAAGAAAAGGGGAGGGTCACGAAGTTGATTGCGCGAGGTATGACTTGTTGTCCAAGAAATAGTGAGATTTACCGAAGTAATAACGCGAAGTATGGATTGTTGTGCAAGAAAATGGACAGTTGTCCCCGACAAGAACCGATCTTTAAGGCGAAAAGTAAGCATAAAAGTTGCTTTGAGCGAGATAAAGTTGTCAGCCCGAGATAAATCGAGCTGTATTCCACTATGTAATTATGCCCTATAAAAGGGAGACTTAGCCTCCTGAGAAGGGGTTGGATCATTTAAGGAGAGAGGGAGATAATTTGTGAGGAAAGATAATCTAGATCTAGAGTGTTCTTGAGTGTATTGTAACTTTGAATCAAAAGAAATTCAATATAATAGGAGATCTGTGCATAAACTCGTGTTTGTATCTATCGAATTAGTGAGTGGGTGTAACTATGGATTTTCTGTAGTTACAACCTCTTCCTATTCTTCTTCATCTCTCGAGCTTTACTGTCAACAGCAACCCAACAAACATCACTGCCAACAAGCACCATAAAATAGTCATCTTTTCCATGCTCGAACTGCCAGCAGACACCTTCTATTCCTCGACTGATTTTGTGAAAATTTCAGTTGAGCTGTCTCTCCAACCTTCAACCAAACATCAGCTCCAATAACACCAGCAACCGAAATCCAATACATAACTCAATCCATCTTTCCATTTCATCTTTATTCGGATATCACAGTAGCAACCATCACCTTACCATGATCACTGTTAGAACATCTCATCTCCACCTTATTCGCATCCATCTCTTTCTTGAATTTTTCATCAGCATCCAACTTATCCCAGCCAACTCATATCGATCTCCTTCCAAAAACCCTTGTTAATCTCCTCCATCATCCAACAACAACTCACTTATTCTTCCTGAAACTCTCAGCACGGCCATGAGTCATTTTCGATTCCTATGCCATTCGAAACCCCATCAGAAACATCTCATAACATCCAAGCTCACAGCAGCACAACTTCAACTGAGCTCGAGAATAGATCGCCATTAATGCCTCAGTGATGATGAGATCACCAGCATCATCACTACCATTCCATCACCTTTTATTACTTAATTTATTATCACCACAGCGTCTCTATCATCCCAATCAACACAGCGGACTCGACTACATAACTGCAACAACATCGTATTCTTTCCTGAACTGGTCGTGATGCTTGCTAGAGAAGTTCTAACCCGTGGCTTCCCTGAGTAAAACGTTGGATTCCTTTAACAGTTTACACTTTCAGAATTGACAATGCAATTTCTTGTTTCCTTCTTATTTAACTGTCAGTTCCGTGGAACTAACAGGCTTAACCTCTTCTTTTGCTCCTAGCTTCCTCATATGATGTCAGAATGAGCTCGTTCTTTCGCCGATTGCTTCGTATTTTCGTCCTCTTCGAGATGATATCAAGGACTCCTAAATTTGAACGAGTTCTCTTTGGTCTTTGGCCCTTCTTCGCTTTTAGCTAACTTCCTTCTTTGCACAATTAAGTTCCAATTCGCTTCTTTCGGGTGATTCACCTAAAAACACACAAATAGAGAAAAACAAACGTAATATACAATAATTCGCAAGAAAATATAGCATGGATTCGACACAAAATATATGCAAAATATGCACTTAGAAAATTCCCCCACACTTGGCTTTTGCTAGTCCTCGAGCAAACTATCTGAAAACAACAACTCCATGTCGCCGAGGATACGGTTACTCTTAGCATTAATAACAAGCCTTTAAACCCCTAGGTGTCCCTAGTGGACGAGTTGTAGTCTCGTGAGAACTTACGAGAGATATACCCACAAAACCTACTCTAACTTCAAAGCGTTCCAGCTTCCCAAGCATCCAAAGAGCTATGAGGACATATAATTTCTGCATGCTAGTAATAAAAAGTTAGAAATACCAAAGAACATATTCATTCTTTAATCTTGAGTGATAAATAACCACACCATAATGAGAGAAACACGTGTTTGAGAATGCGATCAATAAGCATTTCGCCTCGACTTATGCCTCACTTAAAAGGATTTTATGATTATTGCACTCAATAAGACGGATTTTTTATGGGTCTCACATGTGTGTATGTAGGAATGAAGAGAGAATCCTACACACGTTGAATGGTGGGAAGGTAACCTTCCGAATTATTTCTAGAGACTCCACAAAATCGTGGAAAACAAAAATATTTTTCTGATGATCTCTAAGAAAGGAAATCAACCACTATAGCAAGGATGGGAGTACTTACCACCTTCACATTTGATTGCAATGATGAAAGCACCACTCTCACAACATCTAATAGAAACGTCTTCCTTCGGCTCGTCTTCTTCATCTTCTTGGTCTTCGGTCTTCAACTGTTGATGATAAACTCTTGAACTTCATAAAAATTTAACAATTTGTAACTCTTTTCCTCAATTCCTTGTTGCTTGAAACTTCTTTATATATTTTTCTTCCACATGGCCTTATTGAACAAATAACAACCTAAATGCAAACCTCTTTGTATATATATATATATATATTTTTGTATTTTTTTTTTATATAGAGATTGCAACTAAAACAATAAAAATGGAATAAAATAAACATGACCATGAAAGAAGTACTTTACCACTTTAATCTTCGTAACTTGTATTGTCTTCGTATCATAAACTTCAATAACTCTCATCTTTTGATTTTCTTCGCTCTTGTAAATAAGTCTTCAACTTGGATTTATAATTCCGCTCCTTATATGTAAGTCTTCAACATGTATATAAAAATCTGCTCATTGTAAGTTGCTTTACTTGGATATGAAATTTGCTCTTCCTTGTATTGTTGCTTATAAACCTCAAACGTCTTCAACTTTCCTTGTAAATTTTGATGTCGCTCCATTGTTGATGATGATGTGTTTCTATGGATCTGTTGTTGGCAAGAGAGAGAATGATGCCTGCAAATCAAACTACAAGAAGGTGGTTTTCATCTATAGATGTCACCCTTATGATTGACAAAATTAGCACTCAAGAGATCAAAAATAGTGCTTATATTTGTGGGAGGTTGGGTAGCTCACCATTCTACCCGGAATTAACGTACGGTGACACACACTCAAAAGAAAGCTCTTTAGTCAGCTACAAAGAAAATTTGGTTTGGTGCCTTGGTTGATATGAAAATGGGTAGTCTCCACTAATGATTGATCAGCAACTCTCTCTCATCAACGGCTCTAGCGATTTTTGAGATCTGAAAATTCTCCATTTTTCACGGACCCAATCTGGGTTCTCCAATCGGGTGTTTCGAGTAGAGCTTCTTCGAGGGAGGATTACTTCATGACAATCCAAACACAGGAGCGAATCGGATTTAGTAACTGAGATCACCTCCGGGTGAGACGAGATGGGTGAGGAATATGTTCCTTCTCAATCTAGGAATCAAACTTATGCGGAGAAATTTCAAGGAAAAAAACATCTACCTACAACGACTCTGGATCTGAAATCTTTGCCAGTCCCTATTGTGAAGGAAGGAAAGCCAGCAGTGGTTCTTCCGGTATCTTATTTTGAAGAAGGTTGTGATATATGGAAATTTATCCTAATAGGACGGTTGGATTTCAAAGGTGTTCAATTTCAGGATGTTAAAAATGACTTACAGAATCAGTGGCAACTGGGTAATGATCGAGTTCAATTCATTCCCATAAATAGGGTTTTTTTTATTATCAAAATTAAATCAATGGAAAACAGGGACATGATTTTGGGTGTTGAAGCATGGATGATTGGTCAACAAAACCTAAACTTAATGGAATGGTTTCCGGGGTTTGATGCTGAAAAGCATAATACTTCTAATGCAACAGTTTGGGTCAAATTCCCTGGGCTACCGGTTGAATATTGGATTGAGAAATCATTGTTAGACTTGGGTAAGTCTTTAGGCACTCCGATAGTGGTAGATAAGAGAACATTAGCTCATGAATATGGGTATTTTGCTTCTGTCCTAGTAGATATTAATTTTGCTGATCTTGATTCGGATGGAATTCATGTTACAGTGGGTGATCGAGAATTCTGGCAGCCATTAGAAATCCAAAAAAGACCAAAGTTTTGCAATAAGTGTAAGATAATTGGTCATGTGGATCTGGAATGTAGGAAAAAGCATAAAAAAGTGTAAATCCCAAGTCTCACAGCTCGAAAGTTCAGCAGCATGGAACAGGTCTACTTCAGATAAATGGCAACACTGACAAGGATTCCCAGGCTAATATTTGGGGAGATGACTGGCAAGAGGCTAAGCGAAAAAGGGAAAGGGAGCTCCAATAATTCCTGTTATTCCAGAGCTGGACTTATCTTTGAGATTGCAGAAGGAGGTTCCGGTGCTTGAGAAGGGTGAGATAACATCAGGGGGTGTTCAATTTTCTGTGGATATACATATACAGGAAGAACTATCTCGGTCTGAAGAAGTGTTTCGCTCTGCCTATGTTGAATTGGAAAGAACTAAACATAAGGCAGCAGCCTACGCAGCATTAACTTCTGGTAATACGGAAGGTATTTCAAAAGTTAAGTCGTCCTTGAACTTGGAAACGAGGGAGAGTACGTTTTCCTTGGCTGATAAGACTGCTGCTAATTCTCCCGACACCCCTTTAATTGATGCGCTGTATGCTAGGGAAAGTATTGTAACACATAATAACTTCGATGTGCTTAATGCGGAACTAGGTTTATTTGATGAAATAACTGTGGGAGAAGGTTCTATGCCATTTTATGATACTTTATCAGGTAAGGGGTCTTCAAAAGCGCCGGTTGCCATTCCAACTAATATAGTGGTTGAAAGTCCTCCAATTGCTGTTGCGAATTCTAATGCTGCTAGTACTAAGGCTGGAGATCAGGGTATTCCTAAAATAGGCAAGACTAAAACCACTATAACCAAGATAGGTGATGGATTAAACAAACTTGAAGTTGGTAAAACTGCTCAGAGAGTAATGCGGTCCAAAGCAAAAACTGCTGGTTCCCAATGAAAGTCCTCTTTTGGAATATAAATGGGATTGTGCGTGATGAAGCGCAACTCAAGCTTAGGGAGTTAGTGAGGGTTCATAACCCGGATATTGTAGGTATTTCTGATCCAAGGGTGTCGATTAAATCAAGTTCAGTTAAGCACTTTCAGTTACAAGGTTTCAACATATCGATTTTTCATAATTCGACAGAGAGCTCTGTGGGAAATATGTGGATTTTGTGGTCTAATAATAATGTTGAGCCGGTGGTGGTTAATTCGTCGCGTCAAGCTATTACTATTGAAGTCAACGAGGTTTTAATTTCAGTGGTACATGCTAGCTGTGCGCAGACTACTAGAAGAGATCTTTGGAGGCAACTGAACATGGGGGATCAGAAAGTCCCTTGGCTGGTCATAGGGGACTTCAACTGTGTTCTTCGCAATGAGGAAAATAAGGGGGGGATCCTTCCTAATACTGTGGTGGTGAATGAATTTAATTATTGGGTAGAAGATAATAATCTCTTTGAAGATGAAGCTTTGGGGAGAAAATTTACTTGGTCGAATAGGCAATCGGGTGCTAGAAGAATTATTAGCAAACTGGATAGAGCGATAATAAATGAATACTGGTTGAGTAGTTATGAGTTATGGCGGTGTAAATATCTTCCAAGGGAAGTTTCCGACCACTCTCCTCTCATTGGGTACAATTTTGTTAATACCAGACCAAAAAGATCTCCTTTCAGGGTTCAAAAGATGTGGTTATCTCACTTAGACTTTATGAGAATGGTGCAAGATAGTTGGAAAGCTCCTTTGAAAGGAAATCCGGCAGTAGTTTTTGTTCAGAAGTTATAAAGACTTAAGTCTGAGATGAAGGTTTGGAATATTCAGGTTTTGGGTAATGTGCACGTTAGTTTGAGGAAAGCTCAGATTCTACTGGAGAAGGCGTTAATATGTACTGATGATGACCCTTTTGATTTGCATAAACTTAATGACATGAAAGAGGCGTCGGCTTCTATTACAAATATTCGTATCAATTTGGCGACAATGTTGAAGCAAAAATCTAGAAATCAGTGGTTGGTTGAGGGGGCTAGTAACACCAGTTTCTTTCACAATAGTATCAGGATAAGAAGGAATAATAATATTATTTCGGAGTTTATGGATGATAAAGGAACAATTCACACGGACTGTGACAAGATTAGAGATATGGCAGTGGACTACTTTACAAAAAAAATCAATGGTGATGTTTCTGTTCCGGTGGAAGCCTTATTTGGTGTGCAGTTGTTGACACCCCATTTCCGCACCTTCCATAGAAAATGTCATTCTTATACTTCGGAGCAGAATACAAGAGAAATTCTTTGTGGAGCAATTAAGGATTTTCATATCCTTTAAATCAAGCCCATAAGTTCAACCAATCAAGCCCACAAGCTCTCAAGCCTACAAGCTCTCAAGCCCACAAGCTCTCAAGCCCACAAGCTCTACCAATCAAGCCCATAAGCTCAACCAATCAAGCCCACAATCTCTACCAATCAAGCCCACAAGCTCTCAAGCCTACAAGCGCTCAAGCCCACAAGCTCTCAAGCCCACAAGCCCACAAGCTCTACCAATCAAGCCCATAAGCTCAACCAATCAAGCCCACAAGCTCTACCAATCAAGCCCACAAGCACAGCTCCTACCCATTTCATTATCCTTCCAAACCTGGGAATTCTCGCTATCATGATAGAGAGGAAGAAAATACGAATCCAATGGCGAAAGAATGGAATCATTCTGAGTTTGTATGAAGAAGTTATGAGCAAAACAAAATATCATAAGACTAAAAGTCAAAGCAGTCAAGTTCCAGGGAAATACTAAAGGCACCCGATTTTTTACTAAGGGAACCTCTCTTTCTTCCTCATGAAGAACATGAAGAACATGGGTGTTCTTAATGGTAGTCATCATGATGATCACGATGATGATGGATTTCGATCGACAATGATTTTCGATTTTGAATACATCACTAGGTTCTTAGGGATGATATGAAGCTTGGGTAGGAGACTAATTTCACATCAATCATGTTTTTGATGCGGTGAACAGTAACACCGGTATGAACAGTAACACCGGTGAACATTTCGTAGTAATACCGCGACTACTCGTTTGCGTTACATAAAAAATTATGTTTTATTATTAATTTTCTAAGTGGGATAAATCAAAGTGTGGGTATAAAGCGGAATTCCCTCCCACATTAGACCCATTGTCAAAAAATAAGGTTGGCATTAATCCTATTTTTATTGAGCTAATCTGCAGGTTAATTGTTTAATTTTGAAATTTCATTCAAATTTCTTCTCAATAAAACCAAGGTTTCCACCTAAACCACCAAACAAGGTTTTCCACCCAAAACCACCACAAAACAAGGTTTCCACCCAAACCACAACAAAAATAAGGTTTTCCACCCAAACCACAACAAAAACAAGGTTTTCCACCCAAAACCACCATAAAACAAGGTTTCCACCCAAACCACAACAAAAATAAGGTTTTCCATGCAAGACCACCACAAAACAAGGTTTTCCACCCAAAACCACCATAAAATAAGGTTTCCACCCAAACCACAACAAAAATAAGGTTTTCCATCCAAAACCACCACAAAACAAGGTTTTCCACCCAAAACCACTATAAAACAAGGTTTCCACCCAAACCATCACAAAAGAAAAACCATCATAAAAGAAAGAAACCACATCTCCATAGTAGAAGTTCCACCCAACTTCTAACTATGTTTCTTTTCTAAATAGCTCATGCATAAAAATCTATTCTCAATAAACCATAAACATTTCCCCCCTTTAATCATGAAGTAGAGGACAATCTTACGATTGGGCGGCTGATGGGTGCCTAACACCTTCCCATCCCGTACTAGAATCTCCTTACCCAGACTCTCTGATAGCAGACCAAAAACATGAAAATCATAACTGGTTTTGTTTTCCTCAAAAGAATTCAAACTAGTTAAAAGGGTCCTGACTCCCTTTAGTCAGGTGGCGACTTCAAAACATCTCTTTTCCTTGCAGAGTTGGCCCCCCCCCTTACTAACAAACTAGTAAGAAATTATCTATGGCAGACTCTGTACATTAAACATCCACGAACGGATGAGAACATGGACCTCGCCCCATAACAATTATGGACAAAGGAAATAGACCGGCACCTCGACCCATGCTAGGAGACCCCTCGATTTCTACAGTGGCGACTCTGCTGGGGAAATAGAATAGACCGGCACTCGACCCGTGCTAGGCGAACACCCGATTTCTACAGCAGCATGATAGTATTACTTTGGAGGAGAGGGATAGTATGGACAAGGCACATTTTTTTGAGGAAATTTATACAGATGTCTACTCGCTGGGGCCGGATAGTGCTCCGGGTCCGGATGGGTTTGCGGGTTTTTTCTACAGACATTGTTGGGAAGTCATCAATCAGGACTTGGTTAGAGCGGTCTTATATTGTTGGGAGAATAAATTAATCCCTCATGGGGAAAATTCTAGCCTTCTCCTTCTGCTTCCTAAGGAAAGAGGTGTTACTTCTCTTAATAATTTTAGACCAATCGATCTTAGTAATTTCTTCTTTAAAATCTTTACTAAAATTATGGCAACAAGACTAGGTTATGTCTTAGGTAAGCTTGTTTCTGAGGAGCAGGTTTCTTTTTTGAAGGGTAGAAATATCCATGAAAATATTATCCTGGCCTCGGAGATGGTGAATGAAATCCAAATTAAGCGTAAGGATGGGAATGTGGGTCTGAAACTCGATATCACTCAAGCCTTTGATACCATTACAAGGTATGGTTTCTCTGACTGGTGGTGTGGCTGGATTTTGAATCTTTTAAAGTCGTCCAGGATTTCTGTTCTTGTAAATGGCAATCCGGAGGGTTACTTCAGTATCGATAGAGGACTTCGTTAGGGGGATCCGCTTTCTCCCTTGATTTTTGTGTTGGTGGAAGACATTCTTAGCAGGAATATAACGAAACTCTTTCGTGATGGTGCTATGACAACTATGGTGACTAGAAAAGGTATCTCTCCCACTCATATGTTTTTTGCAGATGACATAATGATCTATTGCAAGGGTAATAAGAAGAGCTTGGGGAATCTTGTAGCCATGTTGAGTTCTTATCAGCTTGCTTCTGGTCAGACTGTCAGCGGGGCTAAAAGAAAAATATGCTTTCTTTGCGGAGAAGAGCAAGGATTTCTGATTACCTGGGAATGTCGGTTGCGAATTTTCCAGATAGATACTTGGGGGTCAAAGTTATGCCGGGAGCTGTCAAATACCACCATATAGCTAATGTGGTGGAAAAAAATATCAAAGAACAGTCATCGGGTTGGAAAGGTCGAATGCTTTCTTTTCAAGACAGGGTGGTATTGGTGAAGTCTGTAATTTCGAGCTTTTTTATTCATAATATGGCAGTTTTTAAGTGGCCTAGAAAGTTTGTACATCAGTGTGAAGTAGCTATCCGGAATTTCTTATGGTCTGGAGATTCTAAGGTCAGCAGATCTTTCGTTGTGGCTTATGACAAGGTTTATGCTCCTTATCTAGAAGGTGGACTAGGCATAACTCAGTTGAGTGTTACGAACAAGGCGATGCTTATGGGTCTGTGGTGGAAAATTCGAAAATCAGATAAAATTTGGGCTCGTTTTCTCAGGGCTAAATTCTTCAAGAAGAACGGTAAGTTGGTAGACTATGTGAAATCTTCTATTCTGCCAGGCATAAAATGGGTGTTCTCTCTAGTTGAAGAAAATGCTCATGTTCTGATTGGCGATGGTCGAAACACTTCTCTATACTATGATGTTTGGGTGGGTGAAGCTAGTATTGCTGAAATTATGGAAGACTTCTCATTAGACCGCAATGTTAGGGTTGGGGATATGCTGGTAAATGGTACTTGGAACCTAACTGTTGAGTGCACTAATATTATGCTAGTTGCAGGGATGGTGGAGGCAGATCTGCCTTTGCCTCTAATAGGTTCTGATTGTATGGTGTGGAAACCCTGTATAAAGGGTGTTTTCACTGTAAGGTCAGCAAAAAACTTAGTGCGAAGGGTTTATGCTAAGATGGAGGGAGCTAGTTTGATTTGGAGAAAAATTGTGCACCTGGCACTAGCAGCGAGGAACTGGAAGATTTTAAGAGGAGCCTGCGCTACTCTAGATAAGGTGCAACACATGTTTAACATCCAGTTAGCTAACAATTGTTGCTTGTGTAGTTATGATGAAGAAACGCTTCAGCACTTGATGTGGCATTGCCCTTTTGCTGTTAAGGTTTGGTTGTGGGTGTAGGAAATCTTTGGTATTCGCTCAAACTCTCATCTGCCGACTGCTTACAAGGATGCTAAAGGGAAGAGTGGCATCTTCAAAGATCTTTGGCTGCTAGTTAACATCGTAGTTCGTTCGGAGCTTTGGCAAGATAGAAATCGATTCATTTACGAGAACAAAAAGGCGAGCTTGAACTTATTTCAGAAAAATATGTTCAACCAGGTGCAGGAATATTCGTGTAGACTGAAGGGGTTTATGCATAACTCTTCAGAAGACCTTCAGCTTCTGAACTTTTTCAAAGTGATGCACAGGCAGGTGCAGTTCAATACTCCGGTGGAATGCAGTTGGGCTGTTCCGGAGGTTAATGAGTTGTTGTTATGCTGTGATGGAGTGGCTCGTGGAAATCCAGGAGTGGCGGGAGATGGTGTGGTGGCAAGGGATCATGAGTCGAATGTGGTGGGAGCTATTAGTTTTGGATTGGGTATTACTTCCAACTATCTGGATGAGCTTCTTGGAATTATTATTGGGCTGGAATGGGATAATCAATGGGGATATATGAGTATTTGTATTAGATCTAATTCTAAAAGTGTTGTTATGGCCTTTGGTTCTACTTCTCTTCCTTGGTTTGTGAGGCATAGATGGAATGAAATAGCACTTAAATTTGATAACATCCAGTTTGAGCATACGTTCAGGGAGGCTAACTTTGCAGCTGACACTATGGAAAAAAGAGGTTGCGAGCTTCAGTATGAGGAAAGAAGACATTTGACGGGAAGACCAGATTTTTTGCATTCTGTGGAATCTCCAAATGTAAAATACTATCGTTTCATTTGACAGGCTGGTTTTAGAGGTTGTTCAGCCTCTTTTATGGTCGGCTACTTGATTTGTATTTTAGTTGCTATCAATGAAATTTAGACTTATCAAAAAAAAAGATTGATCAGAAACTCTAATAATGCATTTCTCTCTGCTCCTAATTTTCATCACCGGCATGATTAAATCCATTATTTAACACTCCAATTCATAAGAATATTCGAATGTAGTTCTCTAACACTTCCAAGTTCAGTTATGTCGGTCAGAATCTCTATGTAAACATACCTAGAAGTATGCTAGTGACTCTAAAATCTCTACAAGTTGAAGGTTTTTTATGCAAAATTTTGAAAAAATCTATATGCAAAATACTTCCCCCCACACTTAAACTTCACATTGTCCTCAATGTGTAAAACCGAAAGTTCTGAATTCTGACGTAATAGAAGATAAAATGCAAAAAATGTGCAAATTGGTAAGGAATTTGGAAAAACTCCATTTCACAAAAGTTGTTCATATACGTGTTTTCTACAAAGTGTCAATAGGGAACAGTGTTTCGATAAACGTTCTGACAGTTATGATCTCTAAACTGAACTACGCATAGTCTGAATTTTTCTGATGAAAAGGTATTCATCATAATTTTCTTCTAAAATAGGTTACGGACTCAATGAAATTAAACATGGGGATGCAAATATAATATGAAAACAATAAAAACAAAAATAAATAAATAAATAGAAGAGTTTAAGATACAAAACCTATGGGTTGCCTCCCATTTAGCGCTTAGTTTTACGTCCTCAACCCGACTTGGCATTCTCCTTATTACTCCTCCAGAGGGAGTAAATCCCGAAGCTCAATCACGTCCACATTCTCCGTAGGGAAGTTTTCGTAATATGGCTTTAATCTATGGCCGTTTACTTTGAATATCGTCCCTTTCATGGGACTAGTTACTTCAACTGCACCATAAGGAAAAACATTAGTAACAACAAAAGGTCCACTCCAACGTGACCTTAGCTTACCGGGAAATAACTTAAGACGAGAATTAAATAGAAGAACTTTTTGGCCCACAACAAAACTCTTTCTAGAAATCATCTTGTCATGAAAAAGTTTAGTCTTCTCCTTGTAAATTCGAGAACTCTCGTAAGCATCATTACGTATCTCCTCTAGCTCATTAAGTTGTAACTTTCTATGTTTCCATGCATTGTCATAATCCATGTTGCACATCTTTATCGCCCAATAAGCCTTATGTTCAAGTTCAACCGGAAGATGACAAGATTTTCCATACACCAACCGATATGGAGACATACCAATCGGTGTTTTGTATGCCGTTCTATACACCCAAAGTGCATCGTTGAGTCTATAACTCCAATATTTCCGTGTTGTGTTAACGGTTTTCTCCAAGATAGACTTGATCTCACGATTTGAAATTTCAGCTTGCCCACTAGTTTGTGGGTGATATGGCGTACAGACCTTATGATTTATGTTGTACTTCTTGAGAAGTGCATGGAAGGATTTCTTGAAATGCGAGCCTCCATCACTGATAACCACTCTTGGTGTACCATGTCTAGAGAAAATATATTCTTTCACAAACTCACAAACAACTTGAGAATCATTTGTAGGGGTGGCTTTAGATTCCACCCATTTTGAAACATAATCCACAACAAGAAGTATATAAAATTTTCCATTTGAATTGACAAAAGGACCCATAAAATCAATTCCCCACACATCAAATATCTCAACAATGAGAATTGGTGTGAGTGGCATTTGATTTCGAGCACCTAGATTTCCCGTTCGTTGACATCTATCACAAGATTTACAAAAATTATATGCATCCTCAAACAAGGTAGGCCAATAAAATCCACTCTCAAGAACTTTGAGAGCGGTACATTTAGCACCAAAGTGACCACCACAAGCATAAGAATGACAAAAACATAGAATTGACTGAAATTCAGAGTTTGGTACGCACCTGCGGATAATTTGATCAACACCATATTTCCACAAGTAGGGCTCATCCCACATATATTGCTTGGCTATCTTCTTAAGCTTAAGCTTTTGAAAATTAGACATTGTACTAGGTACTTGCCTTGTAACCAAGTAGTTCACTATATCAGCATACCAAGGTGTTGAATCTTCAATTGAGAAGAGTTCTTCGTCTGCAAAACGATCCTGTAATGGGAGTTCTTCTACGGAAACAACAAGTCTACTAAGATGATCAGCAACAGTATTTTCAACACCTCTCTTATCTTTGATTTCATAATCAAATTCTTGCAACAACAATATCCACTGTATAAGTCTTAGCTTAACTTCTTTCTTCTTAAGTAGGTACCTAAGTGCTGCATGATCGGAATACACAACCACTTTTGCACCCACAAAATATGATCTAAATTTTTCAAGTGAAAACACTATAGCCAAAAACTACTTTTCAGTGGTAGAATAGTTAATTTGAGCATCATTTAGGGTCCTAGATGCATAATAAATCACATGTGACCTCTTGTCTACTTTTTGACCCAAAACAGCTCCGACTGCATAATCACTTGCATCACACATTAACTCGAACGGCAAATTCCAGTCAGGTGACTTAATAATTGGTGCAGTAGTCAACAATTCCTTCAATTTATTAAAGGCATCCTTGCACTCCTGGTCGAA
This sequence comes from Papaver bracteatum, assembly GCA_023529315.1. Classification (NCBI taxonomy): domain Eukaryota; kingdom Viridiplantae; phylum Streptophyta; class Magnoliopsida; order Ranunculales; family Papaveraceae; genus Papaver; species Papaver bracteatum. Next base: position 591,242 of record JAJJWX010002530.1, read on the forward strand.
GTTAAAGGCAACCTCCTTTTGCAACAATTTGCACATCGGCATTGAGATTTTGGAGAAATCTTTGATAAACCTCCTATAAAAACCTGCATGACCAAGAAACGAGCGAATATCCCTCACCGAAGTGGGGTATTATAAGTTCCTAATCAAGTCTATCTTTGCCTTGTCCACTTTGAGCCCTTTAGAGGAAACGATGTGACCAAGTACAATTCCATGGTCTACCATAAAGTGACATTTCTCCCAGTTTAAAACCAAATTAGTGTCTATGCATCTTTTAAGCACAAGTTTAAGATTATTTAAACAAATATCAAATGAATCGCCATTAATACTAAAGTCGTCCATAAATACCTCAATGATGTTCTCCACGTAATCAAAAAAGATACTAACCATACATCTCTGAAAAGTGGCAGGCGCATTGCAAAGACCAAATGGCATTCTTCTATATGCAAATGTACAGAAAGGACAAGTAAAAGTTGTCTTCTCTTGATCCTCTAGTGCAATAAAAATTTGATTGTAGCCCGAATAACCATCCAAAAAGAAATAATATAAATGTCCCGCTAACCTCTCTAACATCTGATCAATGAAAGGCAAAGGAAAGTGATCCTTGCGGGTAGCCGAATTGAGCTTTCTGTAGTCTATGAACACTCGCCATCCTGTTTGAAATCTTGTAGGAACGAGTTCATCATCTTGATTTCTAACAACAGTGACACCTGATTTCTTAGGTACCAATTGCACCGGATTAACCCATTTGCTGTCAGAAATTGGGTAAATAACCCCCACACTCAGTAATTTGAGGATCTCTTTCTTCACGACCTCCATCATTAGGGGGTTAGGCCTACGCTGAGCATCACATACTGGCTTTACATCATCTTCCATAAGGATTCTATGCATGCATGTGGATGGACTAATGCCTTTGATATCAACAATTGTCCAACCAATAGCCGTTTTGTGCTCTTTCAGAACCCGAAGAAGGCGTTCTTCCTGTATTGTTGTGAGATTCTTTGCAACAATGACTGGAAGATCTTCCCCATCACCCAAGTAAGCATACTTTAAGTGATCAGGTAGAGGTTTCAGCTCTAATTTAGGTGCCTGCACAACAGAAGGTAAAGGAACTTCATCAGTAATAGGTAAAGAGATATATGAAATATTACCTGTTTTAAATTCTTGTGATGACGTTAAAGCACCACATGTCTCAACAAATTCCTTGGGAATATCAACATCCAAGTTAGGCATGCCATGGATGTCCAAATTAATGTTATTGTGTAGCACATATTCTAGTTCATCTTTTTTGTTCAAATCAAACATATGTTGTGCCAATGAACCAATAACATCAACAGAGAAAGCGGAGTGCACATCACTAGGATAAAACATAGCTACAAAAATATTGAAGCATATAACCTCCTTATAAAATTCCATAGTGAGTGTACCATTTTCCACATCAATCTTCGTCTTTGTTGTTTTCATAAACGGTCTCCAAAGAAGTAACGAAGTAGATGAACAATTATCTCCATTATGCATATCCATAATGTAAAAATCAACAGGAAAGATTAACTGATTCACTTGAACTAACACGTCCTCCATGACTCCTTTAGGATATATATTGGACTTATTTGCCAATTGAATAGTAATCTTCGCCTCTTTCAAAGGTTCAAGATTCAAATAATCATAAACATCAGCTGACATAACACTTATGGATGCTCCCAAATCAAGCAAAGCACGCTCGAATCGTCATTTACCAATAGTAATTGGCACTGTGAAGCCACCAGGATCTTCACACTTTGCAGGCATCTTCTTCAATAGAATAGCTGTTGCACTTTTTCCCACCTGAGTAATTTCATTAGCAATCAACCTATCCTTCCTTGTACACAAATCCTTCAAAACCTTTGTATACCTGGGTACGGTTCTGATGGCCTCAATAAATGGGATATTGATTTGTATCTTGCTGAAAATATCCATGATCTCCTTATCTTGAGTTTGCTTCTTTGATTTGGCAAAACGACTAGGGAAAGGAGGTGGTGTGGTAAAGGTGGGAACTGTATCCTTAGGTTTTCCATTTGAGGTTGGATGTTCCTTTGGGACGATTTCCTCCTCTACTTCCTTTTCGATGTCATTATTAACCACTTCTTGTTGCTTTGACTCTTCCGTTTGTTTTCCACTTCTTAGAGTTACTGCATTAACGTGCTCTCTTGGGTTCAAAAAAGGTTGTGATGGAAACTTTGTCGAAGCTTGTGCTTTCATTTGATTCATATCTTTCGCCAATTGCCCAATCTATACTTGCAAGTATTTAATGGCAACATCATTCTTTTGTTGATACAGTAGGTTTTGTTGAAATATCGCCTTTTGATCTTTGGACGTTTCATCTTGCTTTAGCATCATAGCTTTTATCATCTCTTTTAAACTAGAGCTTTGATTCTGTGGTTAAGGTTGTGGCTGAAATTGTTGTTGAAAACCACCTTGTCTCGCATAAGGATTAGGAGCTGCAGCTTGCTTGTTGGCATAACTGAAATTAGGATGATCTTTCCAACCTGGATTGTGATTATTAGAATATGGATCATACCTTGGCCTAGGATTAGGGAACAAAGAATTAACCTCGGCCTCTTCTTCATATGATGGAGCTACTATAGAAGCTATGCGATGAATCGCCTTCTCAATTGTACTTAAACGGTGCTCTGTATTCGGAGACTCCCCCATCTCGCTAACTCTTCTAACATTTGAGTCATGTCTTGTATAAAACTGTTGAGCATTTGAGGCCATACTCTCAATCATACTAGTTGCTTGCGAGATTGTCTTCTCAGTGAGTGAACCACCGACTGCTGCATCAATCAGATTCCTCTGTTCCGGAAGTAATCCTTCGTAGAAGTATTGAATGATAAGTGTTGAGGATATATTGTGGTGTGGGCAGCTTGCCAACAACTTCTTATACCTCTCCCAATATTCATATAGAGACTTCCCAGACATCTGTAAAATGCCACTAATCTCCTTACGAACGGATGCAGCTTTGGAAGAAGGAAAATATTTCTCCATAAATAGCTTTTTCATCTCATTCCATGTTGTAACACTCCCTGGAGGAAGACAATACAACCATTCTTCTGCTAAGTCTGTCAATGAGAACGAGAAAGCTTGTAGCACAGCCATATCTCTGTCTTCGACTCCTTGTCTTAGACTTGTCATCTTGTGTTGAAATACTTAAAGATGACGGTTCAGATCTTCACCAGGATGTCCCTTGAACTTTGGGAGATAATGAAGTAGATTCGACTTCAGCTCCACTGGGTTAGTGATTGTAATGCACAGTGGTTGTGAATCCAAGCACGGAGATGTCAATTCTCCCAACTTTATCTCCGGAGGTGGAGGTGGTGGTGGATTATTATTACCGCCTGCCATTGTTGATGTAGAAGGTTCTTCTTGCAACTTTGGACGAGCTTGTAGTACCGTTCCCTTGCGAGTTTAAATTCCACACCTCTGGTAATTCCAATCCTTCGATGCCAGAGATTAAGTACCTGAAATAAAATTCTCAAAAGCTAAATCAAAAACTAAAAATAAGACTAAAAAAATAAAAAAAAATAACAACTAAAGTTACCGACTGCTCCCCGGCAGCGGCGCCAAAATTTGATGCGTGTCGTAGGCGCACTCAAATTAAATTACTTATTTCCACACAACTAACTGGTAAAATAATGGAAGTAAGGATCGTTCCCACGAAGAGCAGGGAGATTTATTTGTCAAAAGTGTCACAATGGGGGGTTTTGTTTTTGATTTTAGAACAAAGTAAATAACAAAGCAATTGAAAATAATAAAGTTGCAAGCAATGGAGAGAAATATGATCAGGGAATCCTTCTTCGTTACTAAATAGTCATCAAAGTAGCATATTCATCTATTCTTTATCATTCACAAATTATTATCAACCGCAGGAAAACAACTAGCGCAGTGCTATCCTCAAAATTCCTTAAGTCACTGGACACCGAAGCGCTCGAATGCCAGATTTTATTCTTTAAACCACCTATAAGTAGCGCACTCTAAGTGTAATTTGGTCGAATGCTTTATATTTAGTGAATTTAGGTCAATCCTAGTAGTTGAACTCTTAGCGCAAGGTTCACTTTCTAGTGTTGTTTTTACTTGCGATTGCTCCACAGAATCCCTCTGCAAGGTTTCGCAATTTCTACTTGTGTAGAGAATTATTCAACAATTATGGATATCCTAATTCTCTACTAGCATTAGGTTAACTAATAAACTAGTTCAGTTGGCCACCTAAACAATTTATCGATCAAACATAAAATTAATTATTGTAAAAACAAACAATAATCATGTGAAGAGTTAAAATAGATTTATATGCTAAATTGAATCATATATTAGAACATTGAATTCATCCCCAATCACTAAGAAGTTTATCTACTCATGGTACTAACAGAACCCATGAGTTTCATATAATAAAATGGTAAAATAAATAGTTACGGTGATGAATCGCTCCAAAACCCTAGCTTTTCTTCCTTGAGATCTTCTCTCCAAAAGCTTGATTAAAGATTATGGATTCTCCCCAAAAATATTAGAAGGGTCTCTTATATAGGTGTCCCGTGCATCAAATACCGGTCAAATGGTTGCCAAAAACTAGCTCGAATCCCAAAAACAGCTCACGTCCAAGTCTGGCCGTGTCCAAAATAATTATCTACAGCCAAATGAGCCACGCACAAGCCTAATAAAGTTCAGACCATCTCGCCATTCCCTACTATTTCCCGCGACTAGATATCCGTCGGTGAAATATTTTCTCCCCTGGATTTTCTTTTTACTCCGTCTGTATCACGGACAGATATCACTCCATGAAGAATAAATTTCCCTGGATTTTGTAAAACTCACCGATACTTTCACGGATACTACTCAGTCCGTAAGCGAAATTTTCTGCTGGATTTTGTTTCTCCCGTCAGAACCACGGGAACTCAAGCTACCGTGAATATTTTTACTCCCTGGAATTTCTACTACTGCCAATACTCACGTATACCAGGCTATCTGTGGGAATTCTTTTCTTATTTTCTTTCTGTTTCCATCTTAAACTCTTCTCGTCACTGCAAAGATCGAGCAGCAGACTCGAGCTGCAATCACCTGCAAGTTCAACTGAACTTCCTTAGCTATTAATCAAACTTCCTGCCCATAACATCAACAACTCACCGTCACAGCACCATAAACGCAATCACCATCACTGTCAGTTTCAAACTCCATTCGTTGTCCAGTGTTTCTTCATTGTCTCCTTCTGCATCATCGATCATAAGAAGCTTCAAACCCGAGCAGCAACAACCTCTTCCTATTATTCTTCATCTCTCGAGCTCTACTGTCAACAGCAACCCAACAAACATCACTGCCAACAAGCACCATCAAATAGTCATCTCTGCCATGCTCGAACTGCCAGCAGACACCTTCTATTCCTCGACTGATTTTGTGAACATTTCAGTCGATCTGTCTCTCCAACCTTCAGCAAAATATCAGCTCCAATAACACCAGCAACTGAAATCGAATACATAACTCAATCCATCTTTCCATTTCATCTTTATTCGGATATCACAGCAGCAACCATCACCTTACCATGATCACTGTTAGAACAGCTCATCTCCACCTTATTCGCAGCCATCTCTTTCTTGAATTTGTCATCAGCATCCAACTTACCCTAGCCAACTCATATCGATCTCCTTCCAAAAACCCTTATTAATCTCCTCCATCATCCAACAACAGCTCACTTCTTCTCCCTGAAACTCTCAGCACGGCCATGAGTCATTTTCGATTCCTATGCCATTCGGAACCCCATCAGAAACATCTCATAACATCCAAGCTCACAGCAGCACAGCTTCAACTGAGCTCGAGAATAGGTCACCATTAATGCCTCGGTGCTGATGAGATCACCAGCATCATCACTGCCATGCCATCACCTTTTATTACTTCATTTATTATCACCACAGCGTCTCCATCATCCCAAACCTCTTCTTTTGCGCCTAGCTTCCTCATATGATGTCGGAATGAGCTCGTTCTTTCGCCGATTGCTTCGTCTTTTCGTCTTCTTCGAGATGATATCAAGGACTCCTAAATTCGAATGAGTTCTCTTTGGTCTTTGGCCCTTCTCCGCTTTTAGCTAACTTCTTTCTTTGCACAATTAAGTGCCAATTCGCTTCTTTTGGATGATTCACCTAGAAAAACACAAATAGAGAAAAACAAACGTAATATACAATAATTCGCAAGAAAATATAGCAAATACTAGCATGGATTCGACACAAAATATATACAAAATATGCACTTAACAGTGAGGTGAGGCGTGCACGGACGGCTAGGCGTGGTGGGGCCGCGTGAATGGAGCGGATGTCTTGGTCTTGGGAAGGCAAGCATAGTGGATGGATTAGCGCGTGGGGCCAAGGCATGGCGTGAGCGGTCTTGGGCGTGGAAATTGGTCTTTGCGGGACCGGTTTTCTCTTTTCTTTTCTTGGCTCAAAATAGGAAACCCTTTCCTTGTTCAAATTCCCACGTACCATGTATATTTATTAAAGGAGGGTCGGCTTATCTTTTGTTTCACGCCTATTTATTTATCCTAGCCGTGTGGTAGCAGTAAAGTATAGCGAACAAGCAAATCCCAGGTATGCCTTCCAACACTTCTTCTTTAACTTGTTTTCTCTTTTCTTTTGTGTTGGCGTAAACCCTAGTTGTAGGCGTACCTTTTCGTGACCTTGTAGAAAATGTTGGTGTGAATCCTAGCCGTATGTATGTGTTGATGGTGGATTTTCATTTAAAGGATAAAATTGTAAAAGCCAAAAAATTATGCGCTAACATCTTGTAAAAGATAAAGCCATTAACAAGTGATGGATACTCCTTCACTTTATCAATTCACCAAGAATGGAGCATGTGGCAACAATCCCATTCTGTGAATAAAATACACGAAATTCATCCTGGTTGGAGCATGTAGCAACAATCCCATATACCCTGTGAGTTTCCAAAGATTATTAATTAATGCGCAACACCTTTGTATTTCTTGTACTCATTATCGGTGCGGCATGACGACCGAGTGTTTCTCTTAGCGGAGCAACACGAACCTCCAAGCATTATAATGAAACCATGTACGAAATACCCGTATGTGATGAACTCTCGGTGTGTTATACTAGCCCGATTGAGCCCCTCTCGGTGTGTTATACTAGCCCGATTGAGCATCCAGACTGACCGTATCAGTCTGGATATGATCACGACCATCCAACTCCACCACCCAGATTGTATGGCCCAGATCGATTTCATCACCCCCAAGAAGGTATGGAATACCTGCCTGTTGATGGATAAAACCATTCAAGTGACGAATACTTCTCACTTTATTAATTCACCAAAGCATGTGCAACCATCCTGTGAATTTAATATACCTAGAACGGAGCATGTAACAACCATCCCGGTTTTCTGTAGGTATACAGCATTACTATTAATGCTTTAATTAAAGCCTTGTGTTCGACATGCAAACACCCATAGGCTACTTGACGGTGGGTTATATTAGCCCCGTTGAACGCATGCAAGGCTACCCATGTTAGTCTCACCTGCTGAAAACAAACTTAAAAATAGATCTCAACTTTCCAACCTCGTAGGCATGGTTGGACGGCCTAGATCACGCGCGGGACAGAGTAGCATGCGCGCACATGCTCATCGCCGGCCTACCTTCCTGATGGTGCAAACGGCTACACCATAGGAGCCATGGTCATTAAGATATGCTAGCATGAAGCTACGGCTCACAAACCCTAAAATTAGGGTTTTGCTTACATGTTGTGACCAAGCAACTTTGGTCGGGCGTACAGGAAAGATTAGGAGGAACTGCCGCCGGAAGATAGCACCTACGTGCTCACCGTAGGCCCACTTCCACGGTGAACCAATCGACCATGGTTGGTTGCAGCCGACCGTCTCGAAATCCTTGTCCAAAATATCGTCCACGGTCCACTTCTAATCTCATCCATCCGTCATTGCAGGCGTGCTTGGATGGCTTAGATCGTGCCTATGGTCGCAAACCAAACATGCGCATGCTCGCCACCGACCCACCTCCCTGCTGGTGCAAACGGCTTCTCTATGGGAGTCACCAACGCTGAGATACGGTGGCACAAAGAAGGCATGCGAGGTCATTTCTAATCTCGACCATCCATCATCGCAGGCTAGAACGGGCGACCCAGATCGCTCTGATGGACGTCCTGCAGGCATGAACGTGTAGAATGGCGTCCCGCCTGCCTACTAGGCCAATCGGCCACTCCATGCACGCATCCCAAGGCATAAAACCGTTAGGGAGAAAGAGGAAGCTCACAAGACTTCCAAACCCTAATCCAACGGTTATTCCTCCATCAATCTCGTCCGTCCAAGTTCGCATGCTTGGATGAATAGCCTAGGAAGGGAGTTAGGTGGCAAACAAGGTATCACCGTGATCACCATCCTCCACACTTCCCCATGGAATAACCGTCCAAGGTGGGTCCCGCTCATGCGACCTCCGAACAATGCCTGAACATAGCTAGCTGAGTCACTTCAACTTGCAATCTTTTCATCAAGGTTGTAGGCTTCAAATATGTTAAACATATTTAATGCACCGCATGCATACAATATGCGCCTACAAACAATACGATACTTCACAAGTATCAATTTCCTTCCTGGGTTTTGCTTTCGAGCTGTTTTCTCCTCCCGAACGAGCTTAAAACCTAAATATTCCCGCGTTGGGAGATAGGAAATTCTTTTCCGTATGGAATGGAGGGTCGGATCATCAAAATCCGAGTCCGTACTAGAATTCTACAACGATTCTAGTAAGGAGCGCTAATTAGGGTTTCTGGTGCAACGATCAACGGTTGCCCCTCCTCTCAAGATGAAAAATCTCGACCGTCGAAGGTCACCAAGCTAGCAAGCTTCCCGAGCCTGACTTTCCAAGATACAACAACATGCTACATGTTTTCCAAAACACTCGAGATATCAATCATGTCACAAACTGGGGGATACATACTGGGGTATTGGTCTGGCGGTTTACAGCGTGCAGCGCACAACGCGCCATCACAAGAACGTGTCAGGAAGTCATGGACGGTTAGTGATGATGGGAGAAGTGGTCAAGCCTGGTCGTGTGACACCAACACACTACTCCACTACTCCATCACTCCACTTTCTCCACTTCCCACGAGATACGAAGGTTATGCTAAAAGACTTGTATAAATAGGTTCTCCGCCCTATTTTCAAAAACAACACAAGTCCAGACAACAGAAAAAACCAAGTGTTAATACCATCGTATTCAACACCCAGAGCCTGCCTGCAACATTTTCTAGCTTGCTCAACCTTCTGTTAACAATTCATCAAATAGCCTTCACCTTCATACTCTCAACACCTTCTTCGCTTCCCTCCCTAAGATCAACCTCACATCCTTCACCTGTGACCGAAACAAATCTGGAACGGCCGTGTCTTCGGTTTAGGCCAGAATTGTATAGATTATCTCTCGAATCAAAGTGCTCATCGTGCATCACATTTTTTGAAGGTTTAAACTCAATTCTCATCCACACACACCCAAAATTACCTAAACCGGCAGGAGTAGTTTTCTCCCACAAACAATTGGCGACCACAATGGGAGGTTAATCTCTCGGTTGTGAAGTCGATTTCTTCAATACCAATTCAATTTCTCTGATTTCAAGAATGGTGGATCTTAGGTCTGGGGAAGCAACCAACGATGGAGTTAGCACCGACAACACTTCTGGTGGCGCTGATATCCTAATTAATGGTGTTACTATGTGTCTCGTAGAATCGTGTCTTCTATCATCAGTACCAGTGGAGCAGGAGCAGACATTCCAGCAGGCGTGACACCTCCCATTACAAGAGACATAGCGGCTGCAAATCCAGGCATCTCCTCAAGCATGACACTTCCGTCCGTCACCAGAACGACTGTTACTCCCCCTTCAGGACAAGGATCTGGAGGACCCAGAGGAGGACAACCTCCTATCACCATGGTGGACTTGATGGAGAGACAAGAAACCCTCGCTAAAGCTCAGGCAGAAATGGCAACCACTCAGAAGGAGGTACTCACTTTCCTTAAAACATTAACCGATCGATTACCACAAGAGTCGAGACAGCCTCAAGGGCCAACAAGAAATACGTTCAGCACACCTGGAGCAGGTGCCTCAGTTACGCAAGCCTACCTGAACGAAGAGTCTTATGCTGATGACCACGCAATAGAAACGGATGAGCGTCTCAGGGAAAGGAGCCGATCATCCAAATTTATTACACGTGAAGATCTGGAGAGACTCCTCCAAAATCGTGGCAAAGAAAATCCAATGGACGCGCATCGACACCAGCCTCCATATCCACAAGACGTGCAGCGGATTCCTCTTCCCAGGGGATACACCTCCCTTCAATTCACCATTTACGATGGTACCGGTAATGCTCGTGAACACGTCTCTCGATTTTTAGAATCCTTAGGAGAACACGAATAAAATCACGTTCTCCGCCTGAAGGAATTCTCCAAATCACTACGGGGAGAGCCTATACGAGGTACAACAACATCGCACCCGACAGCATATCCAATTGGAGTGATATGGTCAGCGTGTTTTATAAGAAGTACTTCTTTGTATCTGAGCAAGTTACTTTCTCAGGCCTGGGGATAATCTCCCAACGGAACAACGAACATTCAAATGATTTTGTCAAGAGGTTCAGAACACAAGCGTTGGACTGCCATGAACCAAATGTCACAGAACGACAGCTAGTGGAATTATGCATCAACGGAATGATACCCATATATCGCGCCCTGCTGGAAAACTTGGGATTCCAGACGTTCTCAGAGCTCCATGAAGCTGCCAAATGTTCAGCCACTACCGCCCCAACATTATTGGAAAGAACCAGGATCGTTCAGAGCGACGATTCACGAGATAATCGGGGAAACAGGCGCCTCATCAACAAGCAATATAATACTGGCCCTTCTGTCAGTGTAGTAAGCGAAGGCGGAAAGAGAAAAGCTACATCGGCGGCAGAACAACATCCCTTGGAGTCAACAAGGAACGCATTCAACATACCCTGGAAAGGAACTGCAGCGGCGCTGACCTGCATAGATCTAATCAAGGAAGCGACGTCAGATGTGAACGGTCCTACCATGGAGATTACTACACTGGGGACTGATCGTCACAATGATCCTATTAATGTCAATATTCACATCATGAGCCATAGGCTGGTGGATCAGGGAGAAGTTTCTCTAGTAAAAATTTTATGCGAACTTTTACACCTCTCAAAGAATCATCAGGCGGAGACGTTTGTTACAATGAACCAGATAGCCCTAGAGGTGCACCTGACTCCTTCACGACCAGAGTCCTCCATCACATCAGAGACATCTGTGAATAATATTACATTTACAAAAGATGACGTGATGGAGGAAGAATGTCACAATAGGACCCTACACGTTACTGCACGCATCAAGGGTTCAGAGTTCAGGAGGGCCCTCATCGACACAGGAGAGTCTTCGAATGTGATTACCCTCAAGACTCTCAGGACAGCCAAGGTCCGCCCATACAAGATAATACGACAGTCTACCACAATGACATACTTTGAAGGAAACCAGACCAGCACATATGGGGTCGTCCCTTCAACATATCACCAGTGCTCGAAGACCATGCTGGATAAAGAAGCTGTTTATATTCCTGCATCACTGTCTCATTACGCACCGATGTATGGAGTGGAGTTATTTGAACCAAGAGAAGCTCTGCGGGAAGAACCAGACAAAGTTCATTTCATACCATTCCTTGTGAGGATGTCAATCCAGGAGGAGGACCGAATTGCATCCTTGAGGGTTATTCCTCACAACAAATCTTTGCTAACAAGGCACTCTTCTTCATCTGGTGAAGCAGCGACCCACATTCACACCAAGAGGGAGACTGATGTACATTCTCCCTTCCCACTAGAATGCTGCAACAATGAAGGGCCACAAGAAGAAGTGCTAGACGTTCCACAACAGTTGCAAGATGTCAAATAACCTCCGAGGCAATTCAGGCACGAGATCAGGTGTGGCATGAATTCCAGAGACTTGAACCGCCTAGAGGACGACTTTCCTCTTCCTAACATCGACATTTTAGTAAACGTCACCACCAGCGGACACGAAATGTTCTCATTCATGGATGGTTACAGCGGCTACAACCAGATAAGGATGTACGAGCATGACGCAGTAAGATAGCTTTTCAAACTTCTCTCGGAAATTTTTAGTATGATATACTGCCATTTGGTTAAAGAATTCCAGTACAATATCAACGCTTTATAGCGGCAATCTTCCACTGGAGTCGATACCTCAAGGGAAAATCCTCAAGAAGATAATGATGTCCACACATCATGTCGAACAAAATCTAGTCACTCTATCATACAATGGTGCATTCCTAACATGCTATATTGGAGAATATGCACTTTTAGTCATCCTCTAGAATTCTTGAAGCTATTGAACACTCATCAACGACAACATCCACCCTGCTGGAAAGAACCAGGCCTGCCAGTAATGAGGAGCCTCATGATGTTTGTGGAAGCATACATCCCACCAGCAGGCAATACAATCTTCAGCCTTCCATAAGCAGTTTAGTTGAAGCAGGAAGAGGAAAGCCACTGAGATGCAACGTCTTACGCGTCCAACATCACCAACTCCAACTCCAACCCCATCACCCTATACACAACTGCCGTAATGGTGAAACACGTCCAAGATATTCCATATCTGGATCGACGTTAACTGCATCAGTGATATATGCTTTCAGAATTTGTCTCCCGTAGAAGAAGTAGTTGTGTTACCAAAGGAGTGTGACTGGGAGCACTGCTCATCTCAAAGACATCCCCATGAACCTAGCATGGAAACACCTATCAAGTCAAAAGCTATGGATACTCGTGGGCAGAGGACTGTCTTCCCCTTCTCTATTTCATGAATAAATGTCAAGAAAGCCATCGGTTCTAGTTTGGATCCACTACTATACGAAGACTGTCAAGTCCGTACCCGCAACTATCACGCCTCTCCCTGCCAGTATCTTCTGATGCTGCCAATAACCGTTGTTTCTGATAACATCCAAAGCTTCACCGTATCAAAAAACACCGCGTACAAAGACCCATTGGGCATACAAGATAGATCCACTTAGATCACACTTGGGGACTGAGGCTCGGTATGAGATTCCTTCGCCATCAGTCAAGGAATTATCCAAGAGAGGGTCAGTCAGAAGCATGCTTCAATGCTCACCAGGAGCCTCCTGCATGTTAGCTTCAGCCTGCTTCAACATTACCGCTAGGATCTACCTCCATGTTCGCTTCAGAAGCCGTCTCCAACTCTCCGAGATGCTCCAGAATCTGCTTCAACGCTCTACAGGACCTGATCGCTCCAGAAGTTGCTTCAAGACATTTATGTTTGAGCAAAACAAGCGCGCAGTGGGTCCCATGTTCGATCAGTCACCAAAGCTTGTGTCGATTCAAGGCAGCAAGAATGGCGTTTGGTCAACGTAGCAGGTTCAGTGTTTGTTGGAAGTAATAAGGATGACACTCGAATGTTCAACCGAAGAAGGCGCATGATGAGTCCCACGTTCAACCAAAGTATCCACGCAGTGGACCCACGTTTAACCGAAGCAGGCACATCAAGCCCACGTTCGATATAGCCTGCGCAGCAGCCCCACGAACGAAACAGACGTAACAGTCCATCAAATCAGGCAGGACCGACATCATGCTAGGGGAACGCTCGCCTGGATGTCTCTTTCTCCTGGTAACACCTTACTTTGTCTCATTATTTTTATCTTTAACTGTCACCATCTCATGCCTACCCCACAATAGTGTAACCATTATGTGCTAGGCAGGGGACTTAATGTTGATGGTGGATTTTCATTTAAAGGTTAAAATTTTAAAAGCCAAAAAATTATGCGCTAACATCTTGTAAAAGATAAAGCCATTAACAAGTGATGGATATTCCTTCACTTTATCAATTCACCAAGAATGAAGCATGTGGCAACAATCCCATTCTGTGAATAAAATACACAAAATTCATCCAGGTTGGAGCATGTAGCAACAATCCCATATACCCTGTGAGTTTCCAGCATTATTAATTAATGCGCAACAGCCTTGTATTTCCTGTACTCATTATCAGTGTGGCATGACGACTGAGTGTTGCTCTTAGCGGAGCAACACGAACCTCCAAGCATTATAATGAAACCATGTACGAAATACCCGTACAGGCTGAACTCTCGGTGTGTTATACTAGCCTGATTGAGCCCCTCTCGGTGTGTTATACTATCCCGATTGAGCATCCAGACTGACCGTATCAGTCTGGATATGATCACGACCATCCAACTACACCACCTGATTGGATGGCCCAGATCGATTTCATCACCCCCAAGAAGGTATGGAATACCTGCCTGTTTATGGATAAAACCATTCAAGTGACGAATACTTCTCACTTTATTAATTCACCAAAGCATGTGCAACCATCCTGTGAATTTAATATACCCAGAACGGAGCATGTAACAACCATCCCGGTTTTTTGTAGGTATACATCATTACTATTAATGCTTTAATTAAAGCCTTGTGTTCGACATGCAAACACCCGTAGGCTACTTGACGGTGGGTTATATTATCCCCGTTGAACGCATGCAAAACTACCCATGTTAGTCTTACCTGCTGAAAACAAACTTAAAAATAGATCTCAACTGTCCAACCTCGCAGGCATGGTTGGACGGCCTAGATCACGCGCAGGACCGAGTATCATGCGCGCACATGCTCATCGCCGGCCTACCTTCCTGATGGTGCAAACGTCTTCACCATAGGATCCATGGGCGTTAAGATATGCTAGCATGAAGCTGCGGCTCACAAACCCTAAAATTAGGGTTTTTCTTAGATGTTGTGACCAAGCAACTTTGGTCGGGCGTACAAGAAATATTAGGAGGAACCGCCGCCGGCCGATAGTACCTACGTGCTCACCATGGGCCCACTTCCACGGTGAACCAATCGACCATGGTTGGTTGCAGCTGACCGTCTCGAAATCCTTGTCCAAAATATCGTCCACGGTCCCCTTCTAATCTCAACCATCTGTCATTACAAGCGTGCTTGGATGGCTTAGATCGTGCCTATGGTTGCAAAACAAACATGCGCATGCTCGCCACCGACCCATCTCCCTGCTGGTGCAAATGGCTTCTCTATGGGAGTCACCAACGTTGAGATACGGTGGCACAAAGAAGGCATGCGAGGCCACTCATAATCTCGACCATCCATCATCGCAGGCTAGAACGGGCGACCCAGATCGCTCCGATGGACGTCCTGCAGGCATGAACGTGTAGAATGGCGTCCCGCCTGCCTACTAGGCCAACCGGCCACTCCATGCCCGCCTCCCAAGGCATAAAACCGTTAGGGAGAAAGAGGAAGCTCACAAGCCTTCCAAACCCTAATCCAACGGTTATTCCTCCATCAATATCGTCCGTACAAGTTCGCATGCTTGGATGAATAGCCTAGGAAGGGAGTTAGGTGGCAAACAAGGTATCACCGTGATCACCATCCTCCACACTTCCCCATGGCATAACCGGCCAAGGTGGGTCCCGCTCATGCGACCTCCGAACAACGCCTGAAGATAGCTAGTTGAGTCACTTCAACTTGCAATCTTTTCATCAAGGTTGTAGGCTTCAAATATGTTAAACATATTTAATGCACCGCATGCATACAATATGCACCTACAAACAATACGATACTTCACAAGTATCAATTTCCTTCCTGGGTTTTGCTTTCGAGCTGTTTTATCCTCCCGAACGAGCTTAAAACCTAAATATTCCCGCGCTGGGAGATAGGAAATTCTTTTCCGTATGGAATGGAGGGGCGGATCATAAAAATCCGAGTCCGTACTATAATTCTACAACGATTCTAGTAAGGAGCGCTAATTAGGGTTTCTGGTGCAACGATCAACGGTTGCCCCTCCTCTCAAGATGCAAAATCTCGACCGTCGAAGGTCACCAATCTAGCAAGCTTCCCGAGCCTGACTTTCCAAGCTACAACAACATGCTACATGTTTTCCAAAACACTCGAGACATCAATCATGTCACAAACTGGGGGATACATACTAGGGTATTGGTCTGGCGGTTTACAGCGTGCAGCGCACAACGCGCCATCACAAGAACGTGTCAGGAAGTCATGGACGGTTAGTGATGATGGGAGAAGTGGGCAAGCCTGGTCGTGTGACACCAACACACTACTCCACTACTCCATCACTCCACTTTCTCCACTTCCCACGAGATACGAAGGTTAGGCTAAAATACTTGTATAAATAGGTTCTCCGCCCTATTTTCAAAAACAACACAAGTCCAGACAACAGAAAAAACCAAGTGTTAATACCATCATATTCAACACCCAGAGCCTGCCTACAACATTTGCTAGCCTGCTCAACCTTCTGTTAACAAGTCATCAAATAGCCTTCACCTTCATACTCTCAACACCTTCTTCGCTTCCCTCCCTAAGATCAACCTCACATCCTTCACCTGTGACCGAAACAAATCTGGAACGGCCGTGTCTTCGGTTTAGGCCAGAATTGTATAGATTATCTCTCGAATCAAAGTGCTCATCGTGCAGCACATTTGTTGAAGGTTTAAACTCAATTCTCATCCACACACACCCAAAATTACCTAAACCAGCAGAAGTAGTTTTCTCCCACAAACAATATGTTTTTTCACGAGCTCGTAGTAGTACTTAGGCATGAATACCATAGTAATGTTGATCG
This sequence comes from Papaver bracteatum, assembly GCA_023529315.1. Lineage (NCBI taxonomy): Eukaryota > Viridiplantae > Streptophyta > Magnoliopsida > Ranunculales > Papaveraceae > Papaver > Papaver bracteatum. Next base: position 607,932 of record JAJJWX010002530.1, read on the forward strand.
TGTCAACTCATTGTGCAAAGTAAGCACGTAATTGCCATCCCTTTCCCACAAAAACCTAGTTTTTAGGGTTTACTCCTCGTTTTGGTATGGCCATGTGCATGGTTCCCATGGTGGGGGGAACCTCCTCAGTTGGACAAGAATTTTATGCTGCAGGGTACGGCCTTGAAACAAATTGGCTTGCGCCTTAGGTGAAAAAATAATTTTCGTGCACTTTCGGTAATAATTTCTCTTTGTATTGTTCCATTGTATTTGTTTGGAAGGTGAAAGTAGCCTGAGAGAATCTTCATTATGATGTCACTTGAGGAAAGTTCTACTGTACCAAAAGACATTTGCAATTCCAATCCAAACGTAGATGATGAATTCTTCACAACATCGGCCACGGTTAGGAGAAACCATCCAAAGCATGTGTCGATTCTTCTGACCGGATAGAAAAGCGAGGGAGGAGGCATAGTAAGGTTTTGCCTTCAGAGGAAAGAATATCATGCCTCTCTTATTGACTTTAAAATCTCTGTGAGTCCGTTGCGTCCCTTCGATAAATGGATGTGCGCGGTTCATGATGATCCATGAGCATGTAAAAACCAATTTGACCGAGGAGCATATCAGTGGTGATGCGGCGGATTCCGCAGTTCTCTAGATTAGGAAATATATTCCAGGACTGGTTTATTTTGTTTCCAAATGGTATCCGGACACCCACACGGTCGTATGCGGATGGGGTGAAATGACCATCTCCTTGGAGAGCGCGACTGTATTACTGAACCTTCCTGTAGTTGAAAACCTTGATGTTAAGTTGTCTGCATATAAAGAAGAAATGCATGCCGCCCTAGTTGCGAAATCAAAAGGATTCGTTCGGAAAGAAAACGAGACGAAGTGCTTATATGACTGGTGGGTGTCTCAGTGGTTTTCTGACGCATTAGAGTCGAACCAGGAGAATAGTATACTTCATATTGCAGCGTTCTTGGATCTTTGGCTATCCAGAGATATTTTTGATGACGGCTCGGGCAAGAAGGAGATAAGATATGAACTTATCAAGTTTGCCATAAAATTGGCAAAAGGTGTCGTTTTCCACATTGGCGGTCTGTTTCTTGGTTCTTTGTATGCACACTTGGATCAGCTGGTTTCGGACATGCGTGCCTCAAACAGCTATGAAACTGGATTTGTATATTCATCCCGCCTTTATCCAGGCGTGGTTGTGGGAGCATTTCGAGAAGTATGCCCCAAAACCATTAGCTGTACTTCCCGAGTCTTGGGGTGGCTCTAGGATATCGCGCTGGTCGAACAGGCGTCCCAAGACTGGTTAGAACCTGGTCGGACTTCTTGACAACTCGTACGCAGTTAATTTTCGTCCATGGGATCCGGTACATGGTTCTATAACTCAGGTCACTACCTTTGCTCCTTCTCTAAACATGTCTTTGTCTTTTGATAAAAAGGATCTGAGTGTTGGAGAGATGGTGTTCATGCGAAGCTACACGCCTGGTCATGTGCCGTCTTTCTTCCGAGGATCTTGCAAAGCAACCTCTTACATCATCGATAGAGCGGCTCGGCATATGGGTTTTGACCAAGGGGTCCCACTCATTCGTTATCCGGTTGTTCCAGAAGTTCCGTTATCAACTATTCTTGATGATGGTGCTCTTATGTCGGGTAATATCCTCCCTTTCCTGCTTGCATAATGGGATCCATCAACGACCTCCAAATATAACACATTTTGGCAGGACGAATTTCTTGCTATCCATGGATTCGTGAATGGTGTAGTAGAGAATCATCGCGGTAAGCCTTCTCCTGCGGTTTTAGCGGAACATCCACTGCTGAGGGATCCTAAACAAAAATCCATTAGCCTAAATGCAGATAGTCCCCAAGTGAAGGAGCGAAGATCTAAAAGCCGTGCTGGTGGTTTTCATTCGGGTCCGAAGGTTCTCCCAACTTTTAGTTATTCCAACATGCGAGTACGTATAATTTTCTTCCTGATTTAGTACATATGTCTTTGCCTCATTTCTGAATGCTCGTTCTTGTATCTTTACCAGGGTCTTAGCAGTGAGAATGCCTTTACTAAACTTGCACGTAGTCAGAAGACAATATCTCTTGAGACGGAAAACGACGATGCTGAGCCTACCCATGGTGAATGGGAGTCCGAGGAGGAAGAGAGTTCGAAGGCCAGTGATGGAGAGGATAGTATTTCCGGTAGTAGTGTTGAGTCTTCCTCCAGGGATTTTGGAAGCGAATCGGTGAGCTTTCCTTCTTTCCTCTTCCTCTCTTTCTTTTTCTTTTTCTTTTTCTTCTTCTTCTTCTTTTTTTTTTTCTTTTTTTTTCCTTTTTTTTTCTTGAAGTAAAAACCAATTCTTGATGTTCTATGAGGAAACCGTTCTCGAGGATGGCTTTGAAGTGGAAACCCGCCCTAGTGAAGGTGAATCCATAACTCCAATTGCGGAAACTGTGTTGGTTGGTGACTTGGACATTGAAGTTCATCATCCTGAATATATTGCCACGTGTCAGGTGGTGGAGGGTACTCCAAGGACTGCTGGCATAATGGTAGTTAGGGGTCTCCTGCTGATTGTTGATTCGGTTGCAGGAGCCACTTTCGACCCTCCGTAACTCTTTCCTCATCCAGGTCATGTGTTGTTTGGGGGATTTAGCGTGCCAGCAAAACATGCGGCGTTATACACCAAGATATGGGAAAGCTACAGACATATTGCCACAACCAAGCAAATTACTAGTCGATTTGCGATGGTTACGCGGGTGGAGGAAGCTTTGTCTTCGATTGACGACATGTGTAACTTGACTGGTCATACAGTTTCTGAGGATATGATTTCAAGATGGAGGTTCCATCGTGACATGTGGTGGGGTTCGAATTCAATGTCCCTTGGTTCGTTGAAGGTTTCTCTGATGTTGAAAAGTCGATGGCCGAAGCAGTCGAAGGTCCTTCCGCATACATGGTAAAGAATCAGGAAGCAGAATTCAAGAAGTTATGCCGGCAGCTGAAGTTGAAGAGGGCGACTCTCCAGAGCACAATGGAGACCTTTGCTAAGAGGAGCAAGCCGCTATTTGAGAACTTTCCTTGAATACATTCCTGTCTCTTGAACTTCTTGTTTTTAGTTTTTTTTTTTTTTGAAAAGCAAATGGAAACGCGTAGCTTATGGTTTTTGATTTTCTGGTTTTCTTGGGTTGATAGATAAATGTTACCTTGACGGTTTTGGATTATTCTTTTGAAATGAAATATGGTCGCCAATTGTTTGTAGGTGAAAATGGTTTCTGCTGATTTCGGTAATTTCGAGTGTGCGGGTGAGAAAAAATTTAAACCCTAAATAATATACTGCAAGGGAGTACTTTAGAATGGAGAGATCAATCTGTACAAATCCAGCCTAAACCAATAAATAGTCGTTCCGGACTTGCTTCGATCACAAAGTGGAGGAGAATGGGTTGGTTTTGGGGAGGGAAGCAAGGAAAGTGATGAGACCAGAATAGTTGATTATGGAAGAGTAGTTGTATTACTACGACTTGTATCAGAAAAGTAGGAAGGCTAACAAATAGTAAGCTATCAAGTATTTTCTAAGTGTTGTATATTCCCGAATGAACTTGTTGTTCTGTGGAAATAGGTAAGACCTATTTATATAAGTCGAAGTGAAACGTATCCTGGTCTCATTAAGGAATGGAAAAATAGGTAAGTAAATGGGAGGAGGTGGTAACCGTATGCATGGAATTGATGTTCCATAAAACCGTTAATGCATGGAATTGATGTCCCAGAGTGTTTTACCATTAACTCCATGTATTTACTAACTCTTTATGATGGGCATAGTGTACGCCGCACGCTGTAAACCGCCAAACCAATACCCAAAGAGGATCCCCCAGTTTGAGATATGTGTTGATGTCTCAAATGCTTTTTGTGGAAACCATGTAGCCTATTGTTGTTGCCTGGCAAGTAGATCTTGGAAGACTTGGTAGCTTGGTGACCTTCAACGGCCGAGATTTTGTATCTTAAGAGGAAAGGTATCCGTTGATCGTCGCACGCCTTCGTTCGTTGGTGGATGCATAGGGAAGGCCAGCATGGTGGTGCGGCTAGGTTGGAATGCCATTGGCATAACATGGTTTAGCGTGGCCAAACTTAGGTTTTCGGGATAAAGGTTACCATGTGTTGTCTGGTAACCTTGGATGGCTAGGATTTGCTCCTGAGATTTAAGGGAATCCGTTGATTATTGCATGCCTTCACTTGGGTATCCGCGTAGGGAAGGACAACATGGTGGCGCAGCTAGATTGGCATTCCTTTGGCCTAGCATGATAGCGCAGTTAGGTTGGCATGCCATTGGCATGGCATGGTAGCACGACTAGGTTGGAATGGCATGGTAGTATGGCCAAACTTAGGTTTTCGGGACAAAGGTTACCATGTGTTGTCTAGTAACCTTGGATGGATAGGATTCGCTCCTGGGATTGAAGGGCGACCGTTGATTATCGCACGCCTTCATTTTGGTAGCCGCATAAGGAAAGCCAGCATGGTGGCGCGACTTGGTTGGCATGGAGGCCATGGAAAGGCGTGTTTGGCACGGTAGGTGTGGATGGCATGGTTTTCCATTGGCACAGGGGTGAGGCTAGCATGGTTGGCATGCCTTGGTGCGGTAGGTGTGGCTGGAATGGTTTTCCATTAGCACAGGGATGCATCTAGCATGGTTGGCATGCCTTAGCGTGGTAGGTGTGGCTGGCATGGTTTTCCATTGGCACATGGGTGTGGATAACATGGTTGGCATGCCTTGGCGCGGTAGTTGTGGCTGGCATGGTTTTCCATTGGCACATGGGTGTGGCTAGTATGGTTGGCATGCCTTGGCGCGGTATGTGTGGCTGGCATGGTTTGCCGTTGGCACAGGGGTGCGTCTATCATGGTTGGAATGCTTTGGCATGGTAGGTGTGGATGGCATGGTTTTCCATTAAAACACATGGGAATTAGGGTTTGGCTTGTCGTAACCTTAATTAGTACTAAAAGAAAAAGATACCCCGATAATTTTTCACAGACACATTAAAGGTTTGAATAAATGCGTCTAGTAAAAGATTATTACTTAAATGTTGTGACGTAACTGTCTGACTAGGGTTTAGGATTTTACGATTTTAACCCCTGGCTAAAAACCAACATCAACAGGGGTATACAAGCTCCTCTCCTCAAGATTAGGTTGGTAACTGGTCATCAACGTCCTACCCTTACTTCGAAGATAGGTCTCCTTGAGAGTTCGAAGATATTTCCCACTCAGTTGTACTACTGAATGACAATGTGTATGAGGGTTAGAGCCTTCACGATACGCCAGAACATCGTAGTAACACGAATCACCAGACTTGTAGAGAGGAAGCATTAGACCCGCTTCGAAGGCGCCAACGGTTGTTAGCAGATGCTGGGAGTGATAAACATATTTATGTGTCTAATATGTCTCAATTGTATGTATTGTTAGTACTCGATTTTCTATTTATTTTGTTATTTTATGTCTTTGTAGGTATTTTTAGAGAAATAAGCTCTTGCGGCAAAATTGGCTCAAAAAGTGGTGTTTCACACCCTAGGATAAAGTACTAAAGACACCCCAGAAATGCACCGGAAGAACCCCAGAAAAATTACTATTTCAGCCCCAATTGCTAAAGGGACCCCAGGAATGGATTAGGGGAAGGTCACTTTCTTCCCAGAATTTGAAACGAGTTTTGGCGGGAAAAGGGAGTTCTTCCCTGGCAGAACTTTGGTTGAAGATTCAAGCATGTTTTAGGGAGATTAAATAGCTCAAATTGATTGGGTATATTCCTTATGTCTTAGCAAACACGTTTTGGGCTTTTGGTTCGATAAAATTTGGCCATAATTAGCTGGATAATTCACGGAAGAAAAACAGAGAAACACGGGTTGGACGCGGGATTGGAGAAGATTGGAGCGTGTTCTGCTCATGCATGAGGGCTCTAGAAACGTTATGGGTCGTGTGCAAACACTTTTAGAGTGACCAGGATGGAAATATACACGTGAGAAACTAAATCAGGGAAGAAAATATTCCCAGAATATTTTTCCATCAAACCGAGTAAAGAATATATATGGAGTGAATGAGCGAGATTCGATGGCTCTGTTGGCTATAAATATGTTTATATGGTTTCCTAGAAGTTGGGTCGAGAGTTTGGGGGGCTTGAGGAGAACTGAGGAGCAAGAAATCACCATGAACAGAAAGCTTCCTGCTGCTGTTTTATGCTGCTGATGAAGATGAAGAACACGAAGAACAGACTAGCAACAGCAGTCGTTTGTCAACAGTTACAACGACAGTGAATCGTGGGTCACAGGCGTGGGTCGTATTTTTCCAACGACAACAGCACTTCAGCTCTGTTGTTTGTAGACGTCTTTTGTGGGTCGCATAATCCTGTTTTATACCATTTTCTCTTCTTCTCTTTATTGTAAACACCATTTGATCCATAATAAATAATTATTTTGAGAGAATTTTTACCATGATGAGATAATTCCATCGTAACCAAGGAAATGGAGGAAGCTATTCACGCAACATAAATGGGTAACTATTTCATTTAATTATATAATTCACCTAATCGCTGCTTTTGCAGAGTTTTAAATTGTTTGAATGATTTTCTTAATTATTTGTGATTCAGTTTGATAGGTTATGCTTGGTTTAATCTCTTGATAATCTATGCTTAAGGTTTACAAATAACATTTGAGAATTTGTATGATTGATAGTGAATTAAAGATAAAAGAGGACTGAAGAATTGAATAGAGTTTTGAAATATTTATCATTCAATTTTGCGTAATTGTGGAATCTAGTGTCTTGGTCACCTCTCGCCCACTTTGTTAATATTTTTGTATATATATTTTTTTATCAAATCTAAAAATTCCATTTCCTTCACAAGTCTCAAAGAACCTTTTTACTACAACATCATTGATAAATACCATCAATTTTTGGCGCCGTCGACACGGAGCTTGTCTTTAGGATAGAGTTTTTAGATTTTTATTCTTTCTTTTTTTTTAGGTTTTTATTTGTTTTTATTTTATTTTTTCTTCTTTACGTTTTTTTTTTGTCTTTTTACTACATATTTTGGAATTTGGAGCGAAAGAAAAATTTGCCAAAGCTTTTGGTGAATACTTAAAGATTTGGAGTTAAAGACAAAGTAAAATGCGAAGCGAAAGAAGAAGATTTTTTTTTTTAATATATAAAAAGAGAGAAAAAAAAAAGAGAAATATATATTTATTTTTTTTAGATTGTATTAGGATTTCTTTATTCTTGTAATTTTCTTTTGCACTTGGACATTTGGGACATTATTTTATTTTTTTTAAACCCTACGGAAGGGTAGTTTTAAATATAAACTGCACAGGGAAGGACGGTGATTACGATATCACCTCGGCCCCTCGGGTTCGTACATGACATAGGAGTCGTGGCCCGAGTCGACTTCAACGGTTCATCCCCCGTCTGAAACGGAAGGTAAGAATTCTAAACACCCGCGAATCCCATGTCAGCGGGTTTACTGGATTATTTCGTTTGCATATATGTTGAGGTTTTGAAAACGGATTTTTTTAAATTCCTAGTAAAGGGAAAGGACTGGCCATACAAGATAAGGGTTCGGATTTCATCACCGTTCTCTTCTTTCCCACCTTAGGAAAACTATACCAAACGCGAACCTAAGCTTAAAATTTGGAATAGAACGAGACTGATAGGGTAATGAGCTTAATAGGAAAGTCGTTCGAAAAATATTGGTTACTCTTTTGAGCATGCTTTGAAGTTCATGAGGGTTTCTGAGAGTTGAATGCGTGACTGCGCCGCCCTGTAATGCGGTGAGGCCTTGGGTATCAAAGCTCCAGTGGCTTCCCTCGCCTCTATTCAATTTACTTAAACTCGGATTGATTCCATAGGGGTTTGCTCAGATTGTAACGAATTCCCTTTCGAAGGATTAGAAGCTGGTCTAGAAACAATCTAAGTGGAGTCATCATGATTTTTGTTTGCTATAAATCAGTATGTTTGTTGTGGTCGAGTCAGCCTTATTTATGTTTGTGTAGATTTCCCTTGCAGTTAGGATGTCGAACTGGTATTACAATAACCAATACAACGAATATACGACTAATTTTCAAAATGGACATTACTTTGACCATAGTGTGAATAGTGGTTGGGAACGCCCATATTTTGAATGTTATGGCCCATACCATGGTGAGCCCAATTACTATCCACATGCCCACCGGTCATACGAGCAAAATTTCGATAATTCCTCTCCTCTAGATGAAGCACGTAAGATACTTGAGTCAACGCGTAAGTTACTTGAGTCGTCAACACATAAGTTAGCGGACACTAATGACTTAGTTATGGATGAAAGAATTGTAATAATGAGCGAACCTTCTTTAGAAGATAACCTCAGGAAGTTAGCTGAGTCAACATGTAAGTTAAATGAGTCAAAACATGAGTTTGTAGAGTCGACACGTAGGCTTGAGTTAGAGACGGAAGAAAGAATTGCTCGAATTACACAGAATTGCCAATACATTCTTTCCAGTATTACCCGTGAAAATGAGGATAATTTTTATCAAGACGACGAGGATAGAATTGGTAAAACTATTTGTGTAGATGAGGTTCAATCATTTTCATGTTATTATAGTGATGATCATGATGTGGATAGTACTGATGAAGAATCTGAAGTTTTTAGGCATAGTGATCGGGAATTTGCTACTCCAATTGAGCTTTATAACAATAAGGTTACTTCTGTTTCAGATCCTAATAATTTTAACAATTATTCACCTATTCAAAAGGATGAGGATTTGACTAGATATACTATTTTAGACGATGTAGTATTTCCTGTTTACGAAGCCGATGATAGTTTTGAGGAACGAGTTTATTATGAGAATTTTGTTGTAGAATCTAGCGATTTAGAAACATCATACTTAGAAAAAGAAGATGAACTCACAGAGCTTTTAAATATGAGTGAGGATGCATCACCTGAGTATAACCTACAAGAAGCAATTGACCATTTTCAGGATTATGGTGATCTAGAAATTAGGGAAATCGTATCTAGTCTATCTAGAGACACCCAAAATTCTAAGTTTGGGGGTGATTATCATTCTCCTTGTGCCCTACCTTTATCTCTTACAGAGATCCCTCACTTGGGACTTGATATTTTTGCTTCAACTATTGTGCCAGGTTACCTTCATGCTAGCTCTCCCGAACCTAATAATGTCCAGGAAGAAGTTCAGTTGTTAGAAACCCATCATGTGGTTAACCTAGGCTATGATACCACGATTGACTTTGTTTTCCCACCAAAAACCTTTCTTCCATTTGTGGGAACATATGAATTTCAGATGTGTCGGTTATTAAGTTTTGAGACTAAACCTAATTACTTTAGGAGATTAGGGTCGACACATTTGCTTAAGGAAGACCACCTCTTTCATTGTGGTCAGCTGTGTGAGTCAAGTATGATTGACTTAGAGGATCCCTAGTTATTCAGGTTAATGTTGTGCGCTTCTAAGATCATATTTGAGTTTTTCCAGACTCTAGGACCTAATGATTCGGATCCCACCTATGAAGAAACGCAGCCAATGAAAATTTTCTATTTAGACCCTTTCATAGAACCTGAACCTGAACCACAATTAGATATAAATTTCTTAATCAGGAAACTAAGTAAGGGCTTGCTAGTCTTGTTCATTTTCTTGGTTCATTGCAGTTTCCTTTGGTCATGTCTATTTAGTTTTGAAGACCCGCAGTTATTTCGACTGTTACTTTATGGTTCGAATTGACTAATCTTTCCTAAGTATGGCTGAAGACTTTAAGCTTAGCACTTATTGGGAGGTAACCCAATCTCATGTAACACGGTAATATCTTTCCTTAACTCTTTTTCTTCAAATGGTAACAGTTTCTCCTTGTTCATATGCTTTTAATTTTATCTTTAGAACATTGAAGACAATGTTAGATTTAAGTTTGGGGGTATGGGAGAAACTTTTTAGTTTCACTTTTGAAACTTCTAGCGTCACATGGTATCCGGTTAGCTAAGCTTACATAATGTTTCTCACCGAAAAGATAGAAATTGGAATGCTAGGGATAACAACCTTTTGAGACATTAGAGAAAAAGACATTGAGATCCTTGAATTTCAGGAGAGAACTTGTTCCTTTTAGAGGGTAACCGTGATGGACCTAACCATACATGATGGAAAGGAAAGTAGGTCAGGAAATGCCAGAAAGACAAAGCAACCTCACAATGTAGTCTTAGTTACTGGATTGCGACTCTCTCTCAGTAGAAACTTATCATCATCAACAAGCGGAGCGACATCAAAATTTGTGAAGCAACAATAGAAGAGAATAATTCAAAAATCAAAATTGAAGTTATAAGAGAAAATGATATAAGTTGTTAGAATCCATGATATCAAGACATCACAAGTTGCGAAGATCCAAGTTTTGAAAGTCCTTCTCTCATGGCCATGTAAATTGTTGTCTTGTAATTTTTGTTTCGAAAAAAAAAAAATGAAAAAAAAAATCATCGTTACGTTTTGTTCAATAAGGCCAAAGGGAAGTAGAAATTTATAAGTCAAGCAAGAAATCGAAGATAAGAGTTAATTTTCAAGGTTCATCAATAGTTTATCATCAATAGTTGAAGACCGAAGAAGACGTGGTTTCTACTGAGAACTATGAGAGAGTCGAAGAAAGATACATTTGGTTGCTTTGTTAGTCCGCTTTCAATCTGGCACAAGATCTTTCTAGCACTGGTTTAACTCATCACACGTAATTAGTCCAGCTGTGTAGCAGATGTCCCTCTCATTTTTATCTCTCTCCTAATCTTATCTAGCTGTAAAGCAGCGGACGCATCTTACAATATTTATCTAGCTGTGTAGCGGATATCTCTTTATCTAGCAGTGTTGTGGATGTGTCTCCCTTTTCTTCAGTCAGCTTTAGAGATGACACCTTTAATTTCTCTGGCATTATAGTTACTTGGAGATAGGTTGAGAATTTGTATGTCCTCATAGCTCTTTGGATACTTGTGACCAATTAGAAGTAATGGTTTTGTGGGCACACCTCTGGTAAACCCTCCCAAGATTAACTCGGTTTTATTTATTTTTTATTAGTTTTGCTCGAGGACTAGCAAATAATAAGTTTGGGGGTATTTGATAAACATATTTATGTGTCTAATATGTCTCAATTGTATGTATTGTTAGTACTCGATTTTCTATTTATTTTGTTATTTTATGTCTTTGTAGGTATTTTTAGAGAAATAAGCTCTTGCGGCAAAATTGGCTCAAAAAGTGGTGTTTCACACCCTAGGATAAAGTACTAAAGACACCCCAGAAATGCACCGGAAGAACCCCAGAAAAATTACTATTTCAGCCCCAATTGCTAAAGGGACCCCAGGAATGGATTAGGGGGAGGTCACTTTCTTCCCAGAATTTGAAACGAGTTTTGGCGGGAAAAGGGAGTTCTTCCCTGGCAGAACTTTGGTTGAAGATTCAAGCATGTTTTAGGGAGATTAAATAGCTCAAATTGATTGGGTATCTTCCTTAGGTCCTAAAAAACACGTTTTGGGATTTTGGTTCGATAAAATTTGGCCATAATTAGCTGGATAATTCACGGAAGCAAAACAGAGAAACACGGGTTGGACGCGGGATTGGAGAAGATTTGAGCGTGTTCTGCTCATGCATGAGGGCTCTAGAAACATTATGGGTCGTGTGCAAACACTTTTAGAGTGACCAGGATGGAAATATACACGTGAGAAACAAAATCAGGGAAGAAAATATTCCCAGAATATTTTTTCCATCAAACCGAGTAAAAGAATATATACGGAGTGAATGAGCGAGATTCGATGGCTCTGTTGGCTATAAATATGTTTCTATGGTTTCCTAGAAGTTGGGTCGAGAGTTTTGGGGGCTTGAGGAGAACTGAGGAGCAAGAAATCACCATGAACAGCAAGCTTCATGCTGCTGTTTTATGCTGCTGATGAAGATGAAGAACACGAAGAACAGACTAGCAAAAGCAGTCGTTTGTAAACAGTGACAACGACAGCGGATAGTGGGTCACAGGAGTGGGTCGTATTCTTCCAACGACAACAGCACTTCAGCTCTGTTGTTTGTAGACGTCTTTTGTGGGTCGCAGAATCCTGTTTTATACCATTTTTTCTTCTTCTCTTTATTGTAAACACCATTTGAGCCATAATAAATAATTATTTTGAGAGCATGTTTACCATGATGAGCTAATTCCCTCGTAACCAAGGCAATGGAGGAAGCTATTCACGCAACAAAAATGGGTAACTATTTCATTTAATTATATAATTCACCTAATCGCTGCTTTTGCAGAGTTTTAAATTGTTTGAATGATTGTCTTAATTATTTATGATTCAGTTTGATAGGTTATGCTTGGCTTAATCTCTTGATAATCTATGCTTAAGGTTTACAAATATCATTTGAGAATTTGTATGATTGATAGTGAATTAAAGATAAAAGAGGACTGAAGAATTGAATAGAGTTTTGAAATATTTATCATTCAATTTTGCGTAATAGTGGAATCTAGTGTCTTGGTAACCTCTCGCTTACTTTGTTAATATTTTTGTATATATATTTTTTATCAAATCTAAAAATTCCATTTCCTTCACAAGTCTCAAAGAACCTTTTTACTACAACATCATTGATAAATACCATCAGGGAGTCGTACTTATAACTAGAAATCATGTCATACGTAAGTTCATTACCTTGATTGTAAAAACGAATGTCGAAATATTCAAGGTCGTGTCTAGCTTTAAACTTCTCCAAATCGATATTCCTGAAGGACACCTTCTTTTTCTTCTTCGGGTTAGTAGCGGTACGCCCATAATGGGAAGCGTCAGATAACGTGTGTGGAACCGGTGACTTCTTCGAAGGGCTCAGATCATATGATTTTCTCTTTGACGCAGGCTTCCTGGAAAGATCTATGTCCTTCTTAGATAGCGGGGCAGCAATTGTCACTACAGATCCTTTGGAAGATGAGGTTCTAGGGGGATCAATTGATCGAAGAGGCTGAATCACCAGCGGTTCTGAACGTTGTTGGGAATATTTAGCCGATGCTCGACCAACAGGATGACGAGGGCCCCTTGCATGATCCCCACCTTTTTGAGAAGAAGATGAAGTATTTTTAGAACTATGGGGATGATGTGAAGACGTCGGCGGGTCTTTCGGCGGAGATATGTCAGGGATTCGTTATAGCGGAGATCTATAAGGGCTCAAGGAGGGCGTTCGAAAGGGACTACCCCTTCGATTAATATCAGTCATGGTTATCTACAAGGGGAAACAATGAGAGATAAGATCAAAACCAGAACCCTAATCATCAATCGAAAACGCCATTACGGATAAAACATGATATAAAATTTTCAAGCTTAGCGATGGAGAACAGGGGCAAGTATATATACTGTCGTAGGTGGTGTTCCCCATCGCAAAACTTCAAAACCTATTTACAGCAACAGAAATCTAAATAAATATCATCAACAACAAATCAGTACTTACCGGAGTAAATGAAGAAGTACGAAAAAGGGTGAATGCCTGTAAATGGTCGGGGGAGGTTAAGACAGAAGTGAAGGCACGGTACCAGGTAGTTATGCTATCAGGAGAAATAAATAACAAAAATACAAGAAGGAATTTAGGCGTTTATGAAAAAAGAAAAAAAAGCAGGAGAAAGAGACAGAGACAGTAGCAAGAAGAAGAAGAAGAAGAAGAGAGAATAAAAATTCTCATATCCATTCCCCCTCTTGTATTTATTTCCAACAAGAAAGAGAAAACTATCCCGCTATCCAAGGGAGAAGTTATTACAAAAAAGTGGGAAATGTACCCAAAGAATAGGAGAAGTAATTGCGGGAAGAGCATAAACAGTTTTTCTTCCAAAATATTGACTAAACTTGTCAAATGTTAGAAAGAAAATGGGCAAATTGTATACACATAAATATCTATGGAGGGTAGATTACACGTGTCCCCCATTGAGGAAGTCGCTTTAACTCCCTCTACCATATGTACGTCATCAGCAAGATCCAACGGTGCCACAACCTGGGGCAACCTGATCGATAACTACTCGAGAAGCACCCTAGAAGACCCTAATCATGCTTTATCCCATCCCAAGACGGGTTCAAAATGAACGGTGAAGATTGGCCGAACTGACAAGGAGGTGACAGCTACAGGGAAAGATGTCTCACGCATGCTTCCTCCCCCAACCACTCGCATTTAACACGCCTAGTACCATACACGTGTCGAGCATTCTCTGGAGTGGAAGGGAGGCAGAGCATCGGAACAACATGTGACTGTTGGGATTCTTCGGTATGAAACGAAGGTACCATCGGAATCAGCGTAAAGTCTAAGAAGATAAGGTCAAGAGAATCCTAAAGGAGGGACCCGTGTAATCAACCTATAAATACCCCACTCCTCTTAGAGAGATGGGGTCGACCAATTTGTAAGGAGAAAATTATAGTAGATAGAGGAGAGAAAATTGTGAGAGTAAGTAAGTCTCGTCTTCTATCTTTCTAGCTTCGTTCCCCAACTCAGAGTCATTTTACTATGCTTTGTAACCTTATAATACATATAGTGAAGAATTATCCCCTGTGGACGTAGGTATTTGTACCGAACCACATAAATGTGTGTCTCATTTACATTCAGCTTGATAGTCTTAATATTCATGGGATATGCAGCGTTTTATCCACCATAGGCCCTCATGTGGTACGGAACGATGACGAGCTCGAAGGCTCAGAGCTTCTTTTACACTTCCGTCATATGATTTATACATATCTTAGTGATTAAAGTATTTTCGATCTCATGACGAATATAATTTGTGGACACTAAGATACCAACGTTATTTCTGTTTTCACAGTTTTATCTTTGGCTCTTGGTACAATTATGGTCGAGGAGGCGGTGCTAGTGATGGCGGCGGCGAGGTGTGAACAATTAGAATCGATGAGTCTTGAGATATGTACTATCTATGCTTAAAAAAAGAATCATATTATTGGGGCTATTTGGGTTTGACTTTTTGGGGGCTAAAATGGTTTTTTTAGCCATGAAATGGATAGGGGGAGGTCTCAAGTGATTAAAAAGCCTGATTTACCCTTTCCTAATAAATCAATTTTAAAAACAAATCTTATAAACCTATTCCTAATTCCCCCAAAATTCAAAACCATTTCATTTTCATTTTCTCTTCACTTATTCTCAAAAACACTCTCCAAAACCTCTCAAAAACACTCTCCAAAACCTAACAATATCTCCCTTTCTTCTCCACTGATTTCTGAAGAAGCTCAAGATGGCAGAAAGATCAAGAGTGACAAGATCCGGCCGATTGAACCCTAATTCTGAAATAGGGCAAGTTATTGATGTTCCTTTTAATGGAGATATGGTGAACCAATCTGTTCAAATACCTGCAAATCTTCCACAAATGAATCCTACTAGGTAAGAATCGAAAAACCCACCAGTTATTTTACCATTAGATTGAAAAAATAGGTTCAATTGATAGTTTTAGGGTTTCCAGAAAAGATTTTCTGAAGCATTTACGGCTCGGAAATCATATCGTCCTGGCCGTAATTGTATATAACGATTGGGACCTCAAGAACTCCTAGCCGTTAGTGTGTAATGCGGTTCGGAAAATTTGATAACCCAAATGTGAAATACATTTACGGAAGGGTCTTTCCCAGCCGTAAGTTGTCCTGTGTTTATGAAGTAAAATTGAGTGATGAGTGTTTCGGCTGGAATTTTCTAACCGTAAATAAACTTTCCTAGCCGTTTTTTATTTTATTTTCCAGCCGATATTTTGTTTACGGCGAGGTGGTTCACATATTTGTAAGCCGATATTTTGTTAACGGTTTGGTCTTCAGCATATTTCTAAGCCGAAACTATGTTTATGGATGGGTTATATGTTATTTCCAAACCGTAATTGTATCACTCCTTGTGAATGGGTCGTATCTTTTGATATGTTTTTCATAATTTTTAGGAGGAACTCTGAAAAGGAGAAAGAACCCCAGGAACTACCAATGTGTGATATTGCTACGATGATGGTACGTAGGCTAAGTATATGATTAATTATTATTTTTTTGTATACGTTGCTCAAATTATGTACCAATATTAATTGAATGATGTGAAAATAGGTCAAGAGAGCTAAGTGGATTTCCAGGGGACTGATCCGTAACATTTGGGAGGTTCTATATTTGGATTGCGAGGGACAAATAACACTGATTAGGAGGCTTCAGGAGTTACATAATCCAGCGAAGGATGATCTTTATACTAACCATGAGGATGATTGGATCAGTCTTTCCCAAACTCCCGACAGTTCTTCATCATCTTCTAAGGAAATTCCTTCGATTGTTGGTCGTAGTGGATGATTGTAGGTTATGTACTTGTTTAAGTCACACTTTTAGCATGTTTTAGGTTATGGATTTGGATGTTTACTTTTTAGACTTACTTTTCATTATGAAGACTTAACTTTGAATGAATGGATACTAGTGTTTTGATTCTTAATGTATCCGATTCTTGTTTAAGTATAATATGATACTAATTACGGCTAGGATTTCCAGCCGTTAGTTAAAATAACGGCTAGGATTACCATTCGTGAAACTGAGAGTACCCATATTTACGGGTAGGAATCCTAGCCGTATTTGGTTTTACGGTTTGGTTTATCAGCCGTAACTAAGTATAAAATGAAACTGGAATTCCAGGAAGAGTTACGGTCAGGATTATCAGCCGTAAAAATGACAGTACCCAGAAATACGGCTAGGATCCTAGCCGTTATTGACCTTTCGGTTAAGTTTTCCAGCCGAGTTGCAGAAGAATAGATCAGTTAGGTCACTACGTCTAGGTCGTGTCAGTGTATGACCTGGCCGTAAATACCTCTAAATAACCACATTTTTATCATATCATCATAACAAACACATAGTAAGAGTAAAACTAGATTCTGCATATATATAATGAGTGATTGAAAATACATAAGTTCACACCACATTGTGATCATAGTATCATTTTAAAAACCACCCTACAAAAAATATTGTTATCATATACCTTCGCACGATATTTACTCGTAGTCATCCTCATCGGAACTCATTAGTACATACAACGGGCCATCCCTCAACAACTGTAATGCCTCCCACAAATGAAATCTTTCCTCGAACCTATGACACCAACCCATTAGTATTTCGCCGTCACATCCATCTACCCTCATTAATGGAGGTAATGGGCATCCATCTTTCCATTGGAGGCCGATATAATTGGTCATCAGCACGAACCCTATGATGACTATCTTTAGAGATTCTTCTTCGGTAAAAATACATCTTGTTGGTGCGTAAGTAATACTATGTACATAAGAGATGGAATGAATAACGCAATGGAATGCGTTGGTGAGTAGATGGCCACATATTGGCATTCTCATCCAATACTCACTTGTCAATGTAGTGTTGCCCATTAAATGTCGTTCAAATGCTTTGAACTCCTCGTTTAGCATCACCTTCGTGTCATTTCTTTCGAATCTCATCATTGCCTTGTATAAATCGGGGAAAAGACGTAGTTCAAGCAAACACTTTTGCCTTACATAAGTAACTTGGTCGTCACCCCATTCTTTTGCCTCCTGAAAAGGTCCAAGTTGATTTACGAGCACATGGTAACCACAATTTCCGTCTCCCTCAACATCGTCGGTGGACTTGACGTACTGATGAATAAAATGTGATAAAAAGTACATGAAATTTTTGTATATCGTGTAAGTAGGTCGGATATAATTACCTTCCTCATCTATAAGGGGTGATTTCATCGGACCTACATCTAAGTAAACCGTCTCTTTCTCATCAAGGTTACTATCAACTCTTTGGAGGGTGATTTGTGATGGTTCGACCGTTGGTGATTTTCCTTTGACATCATTACCTCGGCTTCTCGCTAATTTCTTAATACCAACCGCACCACCAACTTTTCTTTGGACGCTACTAGCTTCTTTTGTTGTTGAACCTTGTTGGGATGGAACTACCGGGTCTTTAATTTTGACTCCACTATCAACTTTTCTTTTTGAATTCTCTTGAGATGCAACAACCACATTCTTCTTGTGGATTTTTACCTTCATTCCACTAGCTCGGCTTGGTCCGCCTTTTTCCATTTCCTTTCGTTTAAGGGTGTAGAGCTCGTTTAACTTCTCAAAACCCGATTGATCTCTTTGCATTGAAGGAGTCAATTGTGGACCCTCCTGAACCTTTCTCTTAGCTTCCGCCCTTTCCTGTTTCTTTGTTATCTTCTTCGAAGGCCTACCCTTGCCTTGCCCCTTGTTAGGTTCTAAAATATCATCTCTAGTGCATGGACGGGTGAATTTCCGCATTTCATACAACCAAAGTTGTCTTTGCGCCGGTAGTAAAGAAGCATACTTTTCAAAAAGTTCCTTGTGTACCTCCGTATCGCAAAACACGTCCCCAAAACCTTTATCGGGTAATGGATCGGTCAAAAGTAAAAATAAATGGTGGGTTTTCTTAGTTTTTGTTTTTTTTTCTATCATATTTATACGCAATGGAGAAGATGAAGAAGAAGAGAGAAAGAAAAATAATAGATTTTTATTTTATTTTAGGATCATCATCTTCATCACGATGCAACGAAGAATCACGATGTGATGGAGAAGAAATAGAAGAGAGGAAGAAGAAGATTTAAGTTTTTTAATGATCACGATTTCATCATGAAATTATGATCATCATTTTCATCGTGATTTTATCATGATGAAATGAAAGAGAAGGAAAGAAGAAAAAGAATAAGAGAAGATTAATGTTTTTTTTTTATATATATAATAGTATGTTTATAGGAAAGGGTATATTTGACGTTTACTATTAATTTGGTTTCCCCCTATACCACTTAGCCTCCACTTAGTCTTTTATCCCCAAAAACTCTCCCCACCTAGAGCCCCAATAATAATAGGATTCATACATAGTGTGTTCATACGCTGGAAAAATTCAACTGTTGGAGTCCAAAGAGTGGAGAACAACCGCTGGACACATGGATCCCATGTGTCCAAGACTCCAAGGGTACTTACGGTATGTGTCAACATAAATAAATCAAAAACTAAATTTCTCCGCCGTCTTCCCCCAACTATCTCCTCATTGGCTCCTCCATCATTCATCCCTTCTACGCCTCTATCTCTAGATCTCTCTTCCTCTTCATTTTATGCATGTCTTATACTAACCTTCTAACTACATCTTTACAGTAACTGAAGTGAAAATTTGACAACAACTACAATTTCATATCATCTAAACCGGTGTTTATGTCGATGAAGATCATCTTTGTGGGTCTTTTTTTTTTTTGAGATGTTAGAGAATAATTAGTTTCTGAGTTATGGGTTTGTAGTTTTGCATAGATGCTTGATATGATTGATTTTTTGAATATTCAGGTTAATGGTGTGTGATTTTATCATGTATTAAGTATCAGATCCAAATTTTTTTATCTGATTGGAATTATTAATTGATGTTTGTGTGTTCGATTTGGAAATTGAACCGGGTTTTGATTGGACTTTAGATATGCAAATACAATTAGTACATAGTAAAAAAATTAAAATTGAATACCATTGATTGATGCTGTAATTCTATTTTTTTTGGTCTATCATCTATCCCGATCAGTGTATATTTTTGTGGGTTTTTCGAATTGTTGAAAGATGTGTATAAGTAACTGACTGAGGTGCAGTAATAATGGGATTTTGAGAATTATATGTGTGCACAAGAGGGTGGTGGTGAGTATAAATTGTAGGATCGAGCAAGAGAGAGGAGAGCACACGCATAAGCAATAAAATGATTACATTGATAATCAGTTTGGTGTACATTCTCTCATGGCTTAATAGCCTACTTATAGTCTCACAAACTTGATGATCACTCAAAGTACTTACCTAATAAAATAAAACTCTAAATAAAGCACAATTCTAGAAACACAAAGAAACTCTAAACATAGTAAAACTCTAAAACAAGCAACTGACACAACTTGCTCTTCTAGTTAACTCCAACTTCCAAATATCGCACAGTGTGTCAATAGTTCATGTTGATCCAACTTGACTGCGTCAACTGCAGCAGTTGATCCATTCGGACTGGATCAACATCATATGTTGATCCACGACCCAAATCACCATATCTTGGTTTAACTTCCAACATCCTCCCTTAAACCAAGATATCATTCAACGATAATTCCATAACCCTCTTCTTCCATTGATAAACGTTTGCACGTCCTTGTTTTTTATCATTTTCTATTCCTCTTCTTCCATTGATAAACGTTAACACGTTCTTGTCTTTTCTCATACTAGAATACCGTCATCATTATCAAAACAATTCACAAACCGCATCTAACTCGGTTAACAAACCAATCTTCTTCATTTGCTTAACAGCAATCATCAAACACTCACTTCTTTTCACGTTCTTCTTCATCGCAGCGGAACATCAACCATAACAATCTTCTTCTTTCTTCACTGAGCATTGTAGCTCATCTTCATCTCTTGTTTACCTACTTCACTTGTAGGATTTCCACTCAAATCTTCAAATTCCACACTAAAATTTCTTTACTTCTCTAGACAAATCCCCACTGGGATTGATTCTCTCAACTTGTAGACTTTACTCGCCTACAATCTTTTTTCACGCTCACAACCCTGTGACGTCTCTTCTCTTCAATCTCTCATCACCACCTAGTGATTACTTCTCCTTCTTCACAACCTTAATGTTGTTTCTTCTTTTCTTCTTTGTTCCAGTCACGCTTTTGTTACAAAACCTTCACATTTCTTTATTCTTCAAGATTCTCTCACAATCTTTCTTTTTTGTTACGCTTCTGCCACAAACAATAACTAACACAAAGTCTTCCACACTTTGTAAGATTTCCAAGTTTCTGCCACAAACTCTTCAACCTTTCAACATGTTTGAGATTAAACTCTAACATGCTATCTTCCTCCCTTAAGCTCAAACATCGCCAACATTCCTTGCCATTCTAAGTCTTTGAATTCTTGTCAACTTAATCAAACCGTATCAGTCCTTTTTGACCTCGATACCTTTGATCCTACATCAAACTGTACTAATCCTTCTTGACTTCAATACCAGTTGATCCTCCATCCTCATCTATTTTGAATTCATGACTTAACCCTTTAAATCAACCACTCACCCAAGCTTCTTCACCTTCAAAAAACAAATCCGCTTTCTGCAACGCCTCTGACAGAAAACTGTCACACTTATTCACTGTTATAAATCTTTTTGTCACGCCTACTATCACAAACTGTGACACTTGCTTCTGTTATGCGTCTGTAACAACTCTTCTGTGATATTAACCTTTGTAACAACACCCATACAGTTACTATCTCCGAGTAACACTTATGTCCAACTGTGACATCTTTTTTTTTTTTTTGACTTACCCGCAGCTACTAATTCTTCATCTCACCTGGATGGTAATCCCAGATTCGAACAAACCCACCTTTCTCTAATTGAGAATTCCAAACACAAGCATATACATCACATCCCTTCTTCTCGGTAACAATAACTTACCCATTCTTCCGATCAAAAAACAAGTGCGTAACTCATGACTCTCTGTATTTACTTTGCAGTACCAATACCAAAAACTTTTGAAAGCTCACCTTATTCATCTCCAGCAACGACGCCCCATAACTTTGTTTGATCTTCTTCTAAAAGAAGCCTCTAACCATAGCAAACAATTCGAGCAACTCTCTCTTTTATTCCTCGACAATCAGATGATGTAAGCTCCATTGATCACCGATACTAGCCCACTGGGTAGAAACTGCCATGATCATCACTGTCATTAAACTTTCAACACCCTCTTTCTTCATTCCATGATTATCAGCAGCTAACACCAAGCCACACCAGGTTGATCTCTGCGACATCAACACTGTCTTGTTCTTCTCAGTTTCTCTCCATTAACTGGCCACAAGCTAATTTGTTTATTTCAACTTCTAAATATCGCCTCCATTCTTTCACGCTCCTTCCTAATCCAATCACAACAATCATCCACCGTCCATCATCATACTTTATAAACGACAGCAAACAATACCTTTTTTTTAATCTCTAACATTGCTTCACAGAAACAATCAACAGAAGAAACCACCATCGGCATCAAGATCAATCTTACATCTTCTGATATCAGCGTCCAACAACCACTTTGAAACACACAACCAAGGAAATCATTCATTATCTCCACGGCAGGTTACCTATTCTTCTTTTTTATAAAACTTTTGACCTTGCTTCAAGTCTTTCTTTTTCTTCAAGATCACGAACAAACTCACATGAACACGGATTGACAGCCAACAATTCACGGAACAGTAACCTAAGAATTACGCCTTCTTTCCAGAAAAACCGAATGATACTTTAATTATCACCAGAACTTTGCGCAACCAACATCTCTATCAAAAACAAAAAAAAAATCTTTTAACTTTCTCTAACTCTTTATCCTTCTCCTCTCCCTTCATCTCACCTTGCTCTGATACCACATGTAGGATCGAGCAAGAGAGAGGAGAACACACACGGAAGCAATAAAATGATTACATTGATAATCAGTTTGGTGTACATTCTCTCATGGCTTAATAGCCTACTTATAGTCTCACAAACTTGATGATCACTCAAAGTACTTACCTAATAAAATAAAACTCTAAATAAAGCACACTTCTAGAAACACTAAGAAACTCTAAATATAGTAAAACTCTAAAACAAGCAACCGACACAACTTGCTCTTCTATTTAACTTCAACTTCCAAATATCGCACAGTGTGTCAACAGTTCCTGTTGATCCAACTTGACTGCGTCAACTGCAGCAGATGATCCATTCGGACTGGATCAACATATGATGTTGATCCACGACCCAAATCACCATATCTTGGTTTAACTTCCAACATAAATCGAAATAGAATTTGGTTTGAATTAAATTAAAACTAAAATAGGGATTTTTGGTAAAATATGGTGGTTCTGATGGTGGTTACGGTGGTGTTGGTGGAGGAGGAGCGTGGTGGCAATAAAATTGAAGGAGGTAGCGAGACGGATTGAAATTGATAATTGGGATTCTGGTGACTTTGGTGTTAATGTTGGTGGTGGAGGAGAGTAAGGAAGTGGTGATCATTTTTTCTATAATGGTGGCGATGGTGTTGCTGGTGGTGGTTCGTGTGGGAGAAGATGAAACTGAAGGTGATGGTGTATGTAATGGCGGTGATGGTGTTTCGCTTGTTTTTGTGGTGGAAATTGTTTAGACAAAACAACGAATATCTATTTGCCCCTCCAATTCTTAAAATCTACCAAAATATGACGGATAGGCCGACAAAAGAATGAAAACACAGAGGGGCAATCCTGTCCAATGAAAAAGTAACCAAAATTCCATGGGACACCAAACAAACAAAAAAATTAAAAGGAAACATCTTGATTTCATTAATATTTTAATGTAAAATTAAATACATGATTACCAAATACCTCAGAGATGAGAATAATAAAAAATTACATATATCTTGTTTCACAGAGGAAACTGATATTTGAAAAATGGTTTTAAAAATAAAATTATGCCGTCGAGATTTGTCAAATCTTCAATAAGAGTATAATGTCCCAGAAGGGAAGAATCTGCTCGTTTCATTATTATCACAATTTTCTGTAGTCATTGATCTTCAAATAATTGTAAAACCATGACCACTTCCGGAAAACCGCCGACGATGATACATTTAATAAGATTGTAACAATCATATGAAGCCCCTGAAGGCTATAAGAAACATCTAATTGGCAACATAGAAGCCATTAGAAGGGATGAAATCAATTGAAAACAGAATAAAAACATTATTTACTAACCCTAAAATCACTAAAAAGTGATTTTTTTTATTTATAATACTAATAGATAGTAATACTTATACCAAATCTGCCAAAAGATCTAAAGACTTCAGATCAATGTGACAAATTTGGATTAAGTTAGATTTTAGGAGTATTGAATTATAGAGAACAAACATTTTTTTTTCTTGGAGAGAGAAGAGATGGGACACCAAACAAATCGTTTTCCTTTATAACTAGGTTTTACGCCCGTGCTCTGCATGGGCCTAGATATTTTGTCTGAATTAAATATGTCTAATAATAATTTATGGCATTACTTGTGGATGTTGTATTATACTTGGCATCTGCAATCTAATAGTAAATCTTGTTGCGTGTTGGTCTTCCGTTACTATGAATGTGAACTGTATTGAATTGACCGTTAGTTTGGCTTGGAATCATCTTAGTTTTACAGTCATTTGTGATTGAACATGCCTCAAAAAATGTACTCATAAAAACATTCCAGTTTAAAAATAATCCAGCCTAAAAATATAATCCATCTTTGAAAATTTAACTTACTTATAAAAAAATAAACTAAAACCTCTAATTCCAAAAAAAAAAAAAAATCTAAGATTTGATTTGTCCTTCAGAATAACACATAGTTCACGTGTCTATTCTTCAGCCATATCCTCGTCCTTCTCTTCAGCCATATCCTCGTCCTTCTCTTCATCCATATCCTCTTCCTCCTCTTCATTCTCTACGGGAACATTTTTCTTTGTGGTTGGTGTTTTTTTATGTGGTGTGCTGGGAGCTAAGGCGGCAGCAGTTCTCTTTCGTCCCTTATCAGAATTATTTTCATTGTCTGTTGTATAAACTTTCAGAACTTTGAAATTGTCAGACTGGTATCTTATGTTACTATCAGTAATCAAAACCTTAAAAATGAAATTTTCATTTTTAATCCTGTCGAATATCTTGAGAGTCCCTTCCGGTTGATTTAACTGCATAATAAGTTGTGCATATGAATTAGCAAAGATGAATCAGTAATCAACCCCATTAAACTATTTTTTTTGTTCTTTTTACCTATTCTCAGCGTTCTTGATGTGCAACATGCTCTTCGACAGTATATTTTAGCATATTTTCTGCATTCGTCCCAATTACCGTGAACAATGCAGTCTCTTGTTCATCTTCCACCCTTAATTGGATTCGATACCTATACAGAAATAACAACACAGACACTTTTAGTATTTTTATTTTTGGTGATGTTATTAATCAATAAGGAATTTTTTCTTACCATGGTACACTGACTCCCTTGTAGGCACCATTACACTTGGGACAAGTTTCTTCATTATCTTTTTCTACTATTTTACTATGGCATTTGTTGCAAGCCGTGTACCACCAATTCTGATTGTCTGCTAATCCAACGACTTTAGCTCTGCAATTGTATGCTTTGTCCTATAATAATTAATATATTATTAGTTATGTATAATGTTATAATGTTTTAAATCTAAAGTGTGTCAGAAACAAATTAGTTGGTGGTCACTTACCTTGTTACCATTATCTTGTAGTTTATCAGTTAAATCTAGCAAAGAAATTGTGTTTTCATACGGGTTTTCTTCTTCCTGTAATGGAATTTGCTCACTTTCGATAGTTTCCAACCCCAACCTGTTTCAACAAACAATAGAGAGTTAGTAATATATATGTATAATGCGCTGCATGGGATCAAGTCTGTATTCGTTTCAATGTGAAAAAATGCAATTCCACTTTCGATTGCAACATCATCAACAATCTCCAGGTTAGTGATTAATCGATCTATTCTTTAAATATTTTTCGTATGTGAAGTGTTTGTGTTTATGTTACAATGAAATTTTATTTTGTTAAGTTCACTAATGGAAGTGAGAGTAACTTGTTTGTAGACGATGACATGTTGCAGAAGTGGGAGTAACTTGTTTGTATGATAACATGTTACAAATAAAACTTATTTTAAGAAATTATGAAAACGAATTGATATATTCAATTGAGAGTAATAGCTAAAAATACAACACTAAGAAAGTAATGAAACACTTACTTTTGTTTGAACAAAATTACTTCTGGGAAATCCGGATTGATCATTAGTCTAGATGCATCTGTAGTTGAGAGGCCAAGCACTCCTAGGTGCTCTTTGACATATGTCCCAGTGACTATGACTATTATTGGTTGGTTTTCAGAATTCTCCAATAGCCCGTCCTTAATTACATCAGCTACTTTGCTCCATAGAGTTATTTTTATTATGGTTCCCCTAACATAAAAATAGCTATTAGAATAGTTCTCACGGTTGATATATATATATATGTGCAAATAAAAATGCACTTTACCTTTCATTATCTATCATTATTTCACGCATTGTAACTTCAACAGATCTTGCATACTCTTGAACTGTCCGTTTAACTTTGTTAGAGACAGAACTGAGCCTCCCAATTACATCTGTAAGAAGTAGTAATAATTATGCTATGATAAATAATTATGACGCAGTAAAAAATTTATTAGGTGAGTCGTACCTGTGTAGTATGTAAAATTATTCTTCCTGGTTGGCAAGTTCTCTAGTTCTAAGAAATTGAATGCTTGCTTTGGAAACGTTGATATATCAACATCTAGTTGTTGTATGGTTGAAAATATTCACAAGAACATTATATATTTGTATGAAAAAATTTTGTATTTTCCAGTTGGTGCTAGGACAAAAATTCTGTCAATCGAGTATACGTGGTTATCTTTAAATTTTCCTTTGAATCGATCAGCATCTTCCTTCTTTACCTTAGCATGAATTTGAGTTCCCTGTTACATATGTTTAAATATTATTAGTGTCTTATAAATAATAAAGGGGAGGATAGTTGGTAACTTACATCTTGATCCATAAGATGAAGGTCAAGGCTCCACTTCGAATCTGTTCTCCTATTTCCTGATCTCCAGACCTTAAGTACCAAAGATTTTATTGTCTTGTAGTGAGTGTTATCCGGATTGAGATCTTTAAAAGGTGTGTAAATTATCTTCTTCTGCATGTTTTTTCCTACATGAATCAACAAATCATCATCTAATCACAAATTATCTTATATTGTATATAAACTATATCAGCTATTCACAATTACATAAGATGGTTACAGTAGTTACCTTTTTTTTGGATCCCTTTTTTATGATTGTTTGCTCCTTCCATTGATTGTGATTTCTTATTGTTGGCTCCTTCCATTGATTGTGATTTTTTTCCTAGCTCTATTGATCGTTAATAAAAAGTTGAGAAAAAAAATACTCTGGAATAAGCTTGGTTTTTTTGGTGCGATTGTACTCAGTTTATATAGATTCTCAATACTTGATCAGTAAGAAACCTTAAGAGTTTTTTATGGAATTAAATTGTACTCTTTGGTGTTAAAATACTTGATGAGCAAGAAAATCCAACAGTTTTTATGGAATCATTAAACTTAGAGTTTCCATATTTTATATAGAATGGCAGAAAAAGAAATGTGTGGAAGCTAAAGTGCCAGTAAGAATACGTATTTTAGATAGAGTTTCCATATTTTATACAGTTAAATACGTATTTAAATATGCCCAGAATCTTACTGAGAGTTTTTATCGAATTAAACTCTACTTGAACGTAGAGAATATGGTTTCCATATGCTAGATATATATGCATGGATTTTAGATAGGCACGCGTATTTGGATTGCCTGTGGAAATAAAGTTTTCCGATTTTATTGTTTAATAATCTTGGACTGGCCATGTCAATAAGGTTTAGAAATTCAATGTATTTAACTTATTACCTTTCTGCACTATAAACATTGGCTTGTGGTGCCATATTGCAGTTCAACCCAAAATGAACAATAAATTTGTTGTACTTGATCATGGTAGAAAGAAACTAAGATATATTGCAATCTCAGCAATACAATTTTGTGATGTGAAATCCTACTTGTGCTTACAGTCACAGGTTCTTCTCTTCCAATGCCATCTCGAGTATCAACAAATAGTAGTAACTACAATATCAAAGTATCAAACTCTAACTTCAAATTTATAAAACTTACAAACCATCTCAGTGACTAATAAACATATCATACTAATCTCTCTTTCCACTAAACAACTAATAGTTTAAAAAATCACTATTTAGCTTGGAATTTAGTAGAAAAACATAAAATAACCAAGTGATTGTATTTTCTTTAGGAAGTGATTGTTATCTTCTTTGTAATGGTAATTTTTATTCCCATGCATCATTATCACTTTCATAGTTATCACTGTCTTCATCAGTCATATCTTCGTACTCACTATCAATCGTCATTGGCATTTCAGCATCAGTTTGGACACTTTGGTTTTCATCTTCATTTTCGTTTTCGCTTATGTCGATCTGGTCTTCAGCTCCATATTCGTCTTCACTTATGTCCACCAAAGCTGGCATTTCATCATCAGTTTCACCATTTTGGTCATCAACCTCGTTTCTATCTTCACTATGGTAGACTAATGTTTTTGATATCTGGGCATTTTCATCCCTCTCGTTCTGAATTTCAGTTATGTTTTCTCCATATCCAATGCAACTTTGTTGTTTCTTGTGCATTATATTTATTCTTTGTTTCTGCATCACAAAAAGTAATAGTTCAGTCGTTACACAAATTATGTATAGAAAAATAATATAAAACACGGGGGATAATCAGTTTTAGAAAATCTAAACCTATTAAACAACATTAACTAAAAGTGTAGATACTACTCACTTGGTGCAAATTTTTGAATACTTACCTGTATACCACATTCTGCGTATATCCTTCCGGGACAATCTCCTTTGTTTTTTCAATTAGAATTTTCAGTCCACTTCGGCTAGTCGTTCTTGACACAGCAACATAGAGTTGCCCATGACAGAAAATTGGTTTTGGAAGATAGATGCCTACATTGTCGATGCTCTGACCTTGGCTTTTATTTATAGTCATTGTAAAAATACCTTTATAAGAAACTGTATTCTCCTCAAGATGAAAGTCAGGTGTGATTCTGTTGGTTGTATTACTATTCTATTAATAGTAGTACTCTTTCCAGTTATAATCTTTGCTTGAATAGCTCTTGGGGTGATCTTGGTAACAATGAGTCTCGTACCATTACAAAGGCCAGCACTTGGATTCAAATTTCTAGTAAGCATTACCGGTACATGAAGTTTCAATCTAAGCATATGATTAGGTACCCCTGATAGTTTCTGATTATTTAGATATTCCTGGTTGTATAGTAACTCTGCATTTTCAAAATCATATGACTGTGGACTTATAGAATCTGAACTTAGTAAAATGTGTTCTTCGTCTGGAAGCATAGACACTAAATAATCATTTATATCGTTGACTGTTTTATTCTTTAGTGTTAAGATGCACCTCTCTCTTAGGTATTGCTTATTCCTAAATTTATCCAACAGTTCAGGATAAGTAGCCTCAGCTATAGTCTGGATAGGATTCTCACCACATTTTATTAATAGGTCATCGGGTATTTTTATCCAAGTTGCTTCTTCCTATTCCCCCTCTATTGCTTTTTCAAGTATTTTTCCATCTCCAATATCCAAAATCCACTTGCTGAATTCAGATATATTTTTTTTCCGGCAGAACTACAATCTCCGTTCATCAATCTCATGTTTTCGGTCAATTCAAATACATGGAAATGCTTCCATAATTTTTATTTACTGATAGAAGCATCGACGATATTTTCCCTACTACCTCCTTGAATAACTGATAATATCTGCCTGAAGTCACCTCCAAACAAAAGCATTTTTCCTCCAAACACTTTGTCTTTTGTGGTGTCATTTTCCTCGTTCATGAGATCTTTCACTGTTCGCTCCAGAGCTTCAAAATCATGCCTATGAATCATTGGTGATTCATCCCAAATTATTATATCATCTTGCTTTACCAACCGTGCCAATTGAGTTCCATGACTAATATCACATGTTGAATTACCTTCCAAAGCTATTGGAATTTTGAACCGAGAATGTACATTCCTTCCTCCTGGAAGAAGAAGTGATGCTATACCAGAGGATGCTACGACTATAAATATTTTTGATTTTGCGCAGAGGCCAGTTATTATTGTGTTCCAGAGATAAGTTTTTTCGGTGCCACCACTCCCATAAACAAAGAATAATCCACCTTTTCCTTCTTCTATTGATTGTTCGACAATATCAAATATATGTCGCTGAACTGAGTTTAATTTTCTCTTTAAGGTATTATGATCTAATTGTAGCTTTTCTATATCATAGTCCATCTCTTCATCTACCAATTTATATTTAAAACCGTACTGCCTAATCTTGTTTGGGAAAGGTATTGACGGAAACTCAGTTAGAGATCTTCAATTTCTATTCATTAATTCTTCGATGTCTGTTAAAGCGCGATTTTTCAGCTCCGCTTCACTAAGTTCTAGACGTAAGTTCTTACGCCTTTTTATCTCCCGGTATTCAATGTCCTCGGATAAAAATTTCCAGTTTTTTTCCCATAACTTTTTTGGATCAGTTACCTCACAAAAGAGCAGCATTACAACAAACATTTGGTGTAGTGTATTCCATGTACTCCATGATGATGCTTCTTCTAGTCCCAGGTGCCACTCATTGTCATCATATAGCAATCCAAGAGCTATACATGTTTCTCTGAAAGTAGCATGAGTGGTCCTATTAACTGTTTTTAATTCTTTATATATGCGAGCCCCTTTTTGCACATTTAGTAAAATACGGAGGAAATAACTTTCTCCTGAACTTGGGTGAGAATTATATAGCCGTCCTACTGCATTCCCTCGCAATCTTTCTTGCCACTCTTTGATATCCTTGTCCCGGACCCATTCAGACGGAAAATCTGCATAAGTAAGGTTCCTTGCCTTTGGATACTTCTTATTTTCTTCAAACCACTCGAGTAATTTTGTCTTGTTCACATCTGATCGATCTAAGACATCTTCTATATCATCGTTATCACGATATACTAATGTGTGTTCACCTTCTAAATGGTAAGGAAACCTCTCCATGGATGGATCACGATATTTAATATCAAAATCGAAAATCCTCCAACAACTCTCTGCTGCAAATAAATAACGATAGTCTAAGTAGTTATTGATTTCATCAATTATGACTTCTTCTTTCCCTTTTTCCTCATTTCGTTCTTGATATTTTTGGATAATAACTGTCATACGATCTTTCCCCTTGTTGATGTATTTGAAGAGGTATTTAACTAATGCTCCTCTAGAGTTGCACACTTCAACATTTATGTGTGCTTCAAATTGAACAATCAAATCTCTGTTGTGAGGAACCATCCACCTATTGTCGAGTTCTATGCCATTTTTGTCTGCAATCCTACCATTATCACGTCTTCTGTAAACTGGATATCCGTATTTATCAATGGCAGTTTCCGAAGTGAATTCCTTTGGGTAGTGTTTTGAACATTTCCCATCCTGCATGCACGATGATCCTGCTTTTAGTAGTCCACATGGTCCGTGTAGCATGTATTCGACAACAGATTTGTGTCCATCCGGATCTTTATCCTTGTCAGGTATTTCTGCAGAGATAATTCGATTAATCTCTGGTGGAGTTTATGGTTTATCCTTTTCGTCGAGGAACAGTAGGATATGTGCATGTAGTAACCCCCTTTTTTGAAATTCAATTGTGTAGACAGCTGTTGCAATATAAACACCAAAATCAGAAAGAAAATAAATAACATTATACACAAATATAATTTAATTAAGAATATTACCTCTTGTAACTTTTCCAAAATTCTTTCCTTTTCTTAGAACTTCCATCAAATGTTTTAGTTTCATCTTGAATACTCTAGCAACAATGTCAGGTCTATCTTCTGATCGTTGTCCTTGAATCTGGGATAGAGCCTATGTTATTTCTTTCCATTTAGGATTGCAAGTGAAAGTTATAAAGAGGTCTGGAATACCAATACGTCGACATATTTCAATAGCATCCTGGTAGTGCTGCATCATATACCTAGGACCTCCGGTATAAGAGGATGGCAATACAATTCTCTTTCCTTTTTTTATGGATGAATCTCCCTCTAAAAGTGCATCTTTAAAGCTACTATGCAAATCAACCCTTATGTCGTCTTGGTGTTTTCTGACCCATTTAAGCCTACACTCTTCGATACATGCATAAGCGTCAACACAATATTGCTGAAACAGACGACCACCACGGATTAAAGTCTGACCTTCACCAAGTCGTTGATGTATTCTAAAAGCATAATATTCCCTCATAGTAATAATTTGCCGCTTTGTTAATACACCTTTTTTATTAACCTTTACGTTCCTGTATGGAGTTTCATTGTTAAAGCCATCCTCTCCGTATGGAAATAGGAGTGGAAATTGCATTGCCATATAACATGGATGTATTTCTTTAATTCTTGTAAAACCATCATCCTTATGCTCTAAAATAATATCTCTGTACACATCTTCATCAGTAGGGGTTTGTACTATTAAAGCTGCAATCTCATAACATGTTGGTAAGTTGTACTGTCTGGAATCTGTTTGTCGTCGACTAATGATCCGTAATCGGTACTCTACAACAGGTTCTCTTTGCAGACGATCTCTAGCCATCATGAATACCTGTGCATATACATTATGTTCATTCAACATTGTGGTTAAATTATTTACCACGTCAATATCCAACTCTTCATTGATAGTTTTCTGTGTTAATGTTTTTGTTTTTTCATGTTCACCATTGTGTACACAAACCTCATTTTCTTTGTTAACTCCATCCGTTTCACTTTCTACATCCACATAGTCTGTAGCATCACTTGTCACGGCTTCCACACAATCTGATACTTCTTTGTTTTCATGTTTAAGAAATATGTCCTTTCTCCGTCTAGCCTCTGTTGGTGCATCCATCTCGACTGTATAGATTTGTGAAAATGCAGCTTCTTTCCCCTCCGGTGGCACCAGCGAACCCATCTTATGATAACTCTGACCATGTATTTTATACGTATATGGGCCTCCACCTTTTTTGTTGACATTGTTATCCACTATAGCTCCGGTAAAAGTAAAAGCAAAAGAAGAGTTGTATTTTCTGATATTCGTTCTAAACTTCGTTGATTTCACACCATCGTTAAAATCTAACAAATTTTCAAGATATATTGGAC
Source organism: Papaver bracteatum (assembly GCA_023529315.1). NCBI lineage: Eukaryota > Viridiplantae > Streptophyta > Magnoliopsida > Ranunculales > Papaveraceae > Papaver > Papaver bracteatum. The sequence goes on from JAJJWX010002530.1 coordinate 640,664, forward strand.
ATTCACGCAGTAGTGGAAGGTTTATATTTCCCTTTGAACAACATATACTAAATTCACAGTTCTCCATTATTCGCGATTTCTTTATAGCTTCTTGATACCAAAGTATTGCACCACAATAGCTGCATGTGTGGGATGGGGCGCCAATTAACGTTGTTATTCAAGAAGAAATAAACATAATTAGACAATGATCTATAGACATAATGGTGGAATTCAACGAATGCTAAATAAAGTTATTATTGTGTGGATATTTACTTATAGAATGCTCTACGTCTATAGCCTCAGACTGTTGCTGCTCATCCGAACTTTCATCAGAGCTTGATTCACCTTCATCCTCAGAGTCTATTTCCAATGGTATGTCCTCTTCCAGAAAATAGCGTTTTTTCTTTAAGCAATTGTTCCATGCGCAACCTCCTATTTTCTCTAGTAAACGCTTGTCGACTTATCTCAGCTCGTATACTCAATAAGAATGTTTATAAGTAAACAGAAAAGAAAACAAATAATAAGATGACGGATACAGACTATGTACCAAACAATCAAAAAAAAAATTACTCTATATCTACTATGGTCTGATTAGATGATGTTTTATTGCATGACCTAAGCTTTCGCTTTCATAATTTACTCTATGGATCATATGTTTTCAATGGTGTTGGCTCATATCTCAATCATGAAACTATTATCTTTTCTTTTAAGTTAGCGTAAGCAATGTAAAAAAAAAACAGTAAAGCAGCGTATAAGCAAACAAAAACGATTCTCTTTCAAGTTAGTGTAAGCAAACAAAACGGCAGCTTTTAAGTTAGTGTAAGGAAACAGAAAAGCTGCGTAATGTCAAACAGAAACTATCATAAGAAGATAACCCCAACATTACTTTGTTCAGTAGACATATCCGTTGTTTATTTTGATTTTTTTTCCAGCTGCGCATCTTTATCTGTAAGTACCGATTGTAACTTGCTTGATCAGTCGATATAGATGGCATTGGTTTGACATTGGCACTACGTTTCCTACCACCATTGCGGTAAACCATTATTAAGGTTTAGTTGCAGAGCAATACGCAATATTTTTTTTTTATTTTGATTGAGGCGGAAGTTTTAATATGTAATGGTGAAACCGGACATATTACGGAAGTTTTTGGTGGTGCTCTCCGAAGAATATGGTGGTGTGAAAAATCCACGGAAGTTTTATTATGTAATGGTGAAACCGGACATATTACGGAAGTTTTTGGTGGTGCTCTCCGAAGAATATGGTGGTGTGAAAAATCCTTGGTTTTCTATTGGTTATTATCTTTTGGTGGGGCCAAAAGCTCTAGGAAGAGAGCTTGATTCAGCTTTTAACCACAACAGAGGAGAATCACCTGAAATCATATTATTAATATAGACTTTTGCCTATACATAACCTTACCAGCCCTTGACATTTGAACTAGATCGTCCTGAACGGTATGGAATACCATCAATTAATTAGTATTAATGATTGATTGATTAAACTAAGGTTAGAGATTTGATTAGATTAATAATTTGATTTATAAATAGTGTTAGAAAATCAAAGACCAAAAAACATGTTTTCCCGTAGACAAACCTAGGAGAAAATTTGAAAATAATTTTTTTTTTGTTGAAAACTTAAAATACGGCTGGGTTTCCTAACCGTAAACCATAGATAAGATTGAGATTTCATGTTTTTCCAACCGTAGATAAATCCAGGGGAAAATTTGGAAGAAAAAAAAAATGAAATTTGAAAATACGGTTGGGTTTCCTAACCATAAACCATAAATACGGTTGGGAGTTCATGTTTTCCCAAAAATAAGTTGTATTAAGTTCTAAAACTAAATTTTTAAAACCCTAGTTTAATCAAAGCTAACCTAACCTATTCATGCAATCAAAAGCAAAAAAGAACAAAAGGTGGGTTTTTCAATTTTTACCCAATTGAAACCATTATTGGCTAAGATAATCATCTTTTCTATATTTGGAACCAACCCAATTGAAGAAGGAAAAAAAATAGTAGAAGAGGAGAAGAATAGAGGAAGAAGATGAAGAGACGTGTTTTTTTCTCTTTTTTATTTTTCGTGTTTTTTTCTCTTTTTTATTTTTTTAGGTTTAGTATTTGATTTTAATTAGAATTTAGAATTAGGTTAGGTAATTAAGAAAGTTGTCGAAAGATATTTTTATATTTTTTTATCCACATTAAGGACATTAGAATTCATAGAAGCCCTCAAAACTAAATCTTTGGAGCCCTTTAATAGGCTTTTAAAAAAAACAAAAAAAACTTTACTATCCTAGCTAAATTGGGGCCTATAAGGATTATTTGGGGCCCATCACTATGTGACAAAAAAAAACACATTTTGAAGTAAAATGAAAAACCCCTTATCCAACTATTTTTTTAATGACTGGTTTATCCCTGATTAATTAGTGCTAATTCGGGTGATTAGTAGTAAAATATCGTGTTAGATATGAAATCAACTTGTGTTAATGAATCATCAAAACATGAAACAATTAAAAAAAAAAAAGACACCAACTCAGAATCGGTTTATGTTATCATTCGTATCAACGGATTGTAACTTCAAAAACATACAGAACTTTTTTGAAACTTGCTTCTACCCGGAATCGGTTTATATGGACATGAAAATCAATCGATTATCCAGAATCGATTTATATGGGCGTGAACATAAACCGATCATGGATAAATGTTTTCTTTTTTTATCTGTGAATTATGTGTTGTTAAACATCAAATAAAATTAAAATTCATTTTATATCCAAGTTAAGAATGAGTATGACTTCATACTCATTTTTAGATCGTTTGAGAAGTTATATTCGTTTTCAATTCGCGTATAAAATTTTAGTCATATCATACATATTTTCAATTCGGGTATAGAACTATTTTCATTTTCAATTATACTCGAACTGAAACCGAATATGATTTCATACTCATTTTGTGAACGAGTATATCTGAAGAAAAAAATGGGTTAACCAGAATCGGTTTACACGATATACACATAAAGACCGATTCTTGACAATGGACAATAGGAATCGGCTTATAAAAGTGCTCATGTAATCCGATTCTAACCAAAAAAAAAAAAAAACACACACACACACACACAGAAAAACAATTATCTCTTCCATACCAGAATCGGGCTATGTGGGCATTAATGTAGACTGACTCTGGTTCAATTTCCTCCAACCAGAATGCCCATCCAGATTAATCGTTCTTTGTGGGCATGAACAACAACGATTTCTAAATGAAGCGGTTTACAAATGCATTAACGTAGACCGATTCTTATAAAGCCAAAAAAACTCTGATTTCAAAAAATTGGATTTTTGAGTGATTGCATGTTATTGAAACCTACTCCAGGGAATTGGGTTAATAGAAAAGTACCTAATTCGAGCTAAAATGAAAAATTACCGATTTTATGGATTGGGTGAGGATCGGTAAAGAAAAAAAAAGATAATGTTATCTTTTGATTTTGATTTCTTAATTTTGATGGAAATTGAAGTGATTTTTTTTTTTGTTATTAGGATTTAATAAGGATAAATTGGTAGTATTAAATTTTTATAGAGGGTAAACCGGTAGTTTCATCAAGCTTAGACACCCCTTATCCTTCTCCTCAAGTTGGTCGAAGAAATTCATACGCCCCAAATAATCACACTAGGTCCCAATTTAGCCAGGTTTACCATGTATTGATCGTATCATCAGCAACATGTACTAGATATATATGGATGTTTTAGGCTGACAGAGTTCACAAAGGTTGTAGTGAAATCTGTGATTGTGATGAGCGACATAGTGAAGAAATAAGCATGACCTTTTGTGAAGAGTTAAGAGCTTCTCCAATGGAATGTATGTGAAGAAAAAAGTCTTCACCCACATAGGATACACAACAACTTTTATAAAAAATAGTCTCCAACCCATTAATGTGAAGATGATGTGGCAAAAAAAAAAGGTTAGACATCCTCTAAGTCAACCTCTAGTTTCAGACATTCACTTAGAGGATGTCTTCCCATCCTAGTCACATATTTGTTAATGAAAATCATTAAAAAAACAAAAAAGTCAATAATTTTATCCAATCATATGCCTACAATTAAGTAAAAGAATGATACAATATTTTATGGGTTGGAGATAAAATTTATTTTCTCCTAATATTTTGGAATTTATACCTAGATGATGTCTTAAAAGTAATGCCACATATGAAAGAATGATACAACATTTTATGCCTACAATTAAGTAAAAGAATGATACAACATTTTATGGGTTGGAGATAAAATTTATTTTCTCCTAATATTTAGGAATTTATTCCTAGAATATGTCTTAAAAGTAATGTCACATATGCCTACAATTAAGTAAAAGAATGATACAACATTTTATGGGTTGGAGATAAAATTTATTTTCTCCTAATATTTAGGAATTTATACCTAGAAGATGTCTTAAAAGTAATGCCACATATGAAAGAACCACATTCACCGTTGGAAAAGCTCTAAGAGCCGCATACTATGCGTCCACCTTTTCCTTTGATTACTTTGTCAAAATTACGATATACTGTTAAAAAATTACTTCTCATGTAACTTTTTTTTAATTTCTTTCCAATTTCATCAGTAGCAAATCCAAGGATACGTTTGAGTAACAAGAAAAAAAGTTTTGTATAAAATAAAAAAATAAATAAACAAGAAAAGGATTACAAAATTTTCAAATGAAATTTGCATCAAATTAACTTTTTTTTTTCAAATAATATTTTTGATTGTGGTCATTAAGTTACGTAAGATCCATGAATAAAGAGAAACAAGTAAACAAAATTAAATTGAGTTTTGGGCTAGCGAAGCATTTACACCATGTTTGTTTACAATTGACTCATCTGAGTCGTCTGGATCTAACCTAAATCACTTGATTCATTTGGATCCGACTTAATATGTTTGTTTTGAGTCAGATCTGGCTCAGCTGATTTAAAAAAAAAATGAGTTAATAGTTTAATCCCATGAATCAAGAATATTTTGTTATCTGACTCAAATGGGTCCGAATTAAGGATTAAATCTAAGTTAGAAGTTGAGTCAGATCAGACTAAAAAAAACAACAAACGGATTAACTCCTGACTCGGCGTGAGTCAGGGGTTAAGTCAGACCCAGACACCCAGCTTCAAACAAACAAGCCTCCAAGGTAAAATTGTTAAAGCATGTTCACACGACAGGTTTGACTAGTCTACTAAAATAAGACCACTAAAAGCAAAACCGTTAAAGAACCCTTCTTTCTCATCACCATCTCTGATTTAAACTTTTACCCAAAATCGAAAAAACAAAACCCTCACTACTACAAACTGCAACAATAAATCATGTGAGTCAGACCCTGATTTCTCCTTCTTCTTCAGATCAGATTAACCTTTCCATTTCTGTATGATTTTTTTAAAGATTAGATTTGAACAAAAAATGGTAATCCCATCATCATCATTTGCAATAAGAAGCAGAGAAAACCAAAGCAGCAAATTCGGGAAATTTTGTTGGTTATATCTGATGGGTTATCCATTTTCAGAAGAAATTCTTCTATTGGGGGCTATTCTGATGAAAATACCTATGTTGAGACGGTTTGTGTTTAATCTGACTGATTTTGGTGGTGTTGGAGATTGAAGAACTGATTTTGAAAAGGCAATCTTGGAAATATCTAAATTGAACGGTGGTGGTGGTGGCGGCGGAGGGGGTAGTTGAATGTGCTCGATGGGTATTGGCTTACTGCGATCTCATTAGGCATACGACTCTTTTTCTCTCTCAAAATGCTGTCATTCTCGCTATTAGTATTCAGGTTATGTTTCTTATCCGGTTTCTTGTGAATCAATGTGCATGTTTTGATTGTAGAATGCGAATTGATGATTTAAGGCACAATTTGGATTGGGATCGGCCAAGGCGTCAGTTGACATTGTTTTCCACTTTGGGCGGACAGACCACTGGGGCCTTGGCCGGGGGACATGTCTGTCTCCATCGTGTCTCGCCTAGTGGAAAATAATGCTACTTTGGCACCTAGATGGTGCCTAGGCGACGCCTTGGCAAAAATAGTGCTTAGTTTTGAGTTTTGCTTGTAGTTTGAGCTTGGTTTGTAAAGAAACGAGACAAGATTGTGTTGAGCTCGTATTGGTTATGAATGTCTTGTATTTTATTACAAGGAATGTTTATGCAATTTGAATTTAAGGGTGTGAATTCGGCTTAATGCAGCTCTTAAAGCTGTAGTCAGTATGGGTTTGGCTTGTAGTTTGAGTTTGGTCCGCAAAGAAACAAGCCAGAATTGAGCATAACTCTTTTAAGCTTCTATGGCTTGTAAAGGTCTCATATTTTTTTACTAGACAGTTCGAGTTAGCTTAGCACTAGGATCATAAAACTTGGGCGTTTTATTAGAGTATAGATTTTGTACGAGAAGCCAAGGTGGCTGTGCATTAAGAAACTAACAGGGGTTTACTCAATAAATACTTTTGTGATTTCCAAAGACTTTGATGGATTTCCAAAGTATTGCGTTACTGGTTTTATACTTTAGAAAATTCCTTGTAAGTGTATGTTACTCGTTATATACTTGTAAAATCTATTTCAAAGTTTGTGTTTCTCGTTATAAATTAGAAAATTTAAAGACTTTGCATACTTACCAATTTTTAAGACTTTGAATGACTTTTATGTGTATATTTGCCTTGGAGAATGTCTTTCAAAATATAAAAGATTTTGGAAAACTTCTAAAACATTTAAAGCTTAATTTATTACCTTTTACTATTTTTTTTGGTAGTATATTTTTTTTTAATTTATGTCAGAAATTTATATGCCATAAAATTTGTTACTACTCTCACGTTCTACACATTGTGATTAACTCCTTACTACCAAATTACCATGATCGTCATTTTATAGCTAGTGCCTAGTGTACTAACCTACAGTAACTACTAACCATTTAGACTAGAATCAATTCCTCCCTCCTTGGTGGTACGGGTATGCTAATCAAACATTTGACCTGTAAAAAATCTGATTCCATACCATAAATAAATAAATAAATACATGTACGTGTAAATGTATACAAAAATATCAAAATAAATGTGTCATTATTCTAGTTTATGATTACCACTCAATTTATATGTTAAAATGTGGACGTAATTCAGATTTTAATTTGCAGTCAGCGTTTTTCAAGAATTTTTTTTGATCATATAAATTTTAAATTTATTAGATAAATTTGTAGATTTCACATGTTAGGTTGTTATACAATTCTATAAATTTTTTGTTTTCACAACTTTTCAGGATTCTATAAATCTCTTTAAGAATTGGGCCAACTCTACAAAACTCTACAAGTATTTTTCCAACTCCGTAAAACTCTCTGAAAGTTGTTACTTTTCACGACTCTTTTCAAATCTATAAAAATCTACATAAGTATTTATAGAGTAAACCCCCGTGAATGATTGAGTAAAAACCGTTTCAATTACTCAATTCTTCAAAATACCATTTGCACTAAGTCCTGGGTTGCACCAATACTTGACTCCCTTCATGTATCGTGTAGAGAACAACTGGTATCCGTATCGTCCATTTTCGGAAAGTCCGTATCGTACTCCCTGATACGTGACGGTATCGTGTACCCGTACCATGCAGCCTAGGCACTAACTCCTTTGTTGGTATATGTTAACTTTTTTTATGGAGTGTTAAAACCAACCTAAAAATAGCAGTATTAAGACTTTTTCACCAACTTCTTTGCCATTACTAGTTTTTGTAGAAGCCACTAGTAACAATACTGCACATTCTACTCTAGTTTTTATAGAAGCCTTTAATTATACTTGAAAAAGTGACTACCTTTGGTTTTAGAATGCAGACAAGAGAAATCAAAATTGGGATATGGGGAGGGTTAACAACATTTATGGAGAATTAAAAGTTAGCCTAAAATAGCAGTATGAAGACTTTTTTTCACTAACTTCTTTGCCATTACTGGTTTCTGTAGAAGCCATTACTAAGAAACTTCACTAACTTCTTTGCCATTACTGGTTTCTGTAGATGCCATTACTAAGAAACTTCACTAACTTCTTTGCAATTACTAGTTTTTGCAGAAGCCATTAGTAACAAACAACTACTTCTAAACATTCAATTCAGCCATTTTTCTCCCTCCCTCTTCTTGTCCTTCTTGTCCCTCTCCCTCTCCCTCTCCCCCTCCCCCTCCCCCTCTTCTTAACAATGTGGAATTCAATTTGCAAAAGGTTCAGAACACCAGTATTTGCTATTCTAATGGTTCAACTTATTTCAGTAACAAACAACGATAAGGATTTACGCATAGTAATAGCTTATCGATCCATATTTGCAGTGGTACCAATTGTTCCACTTGCTTTCTTTGCAGAAAGGTTGGTTGATTAATTCTCTTTTTTTTTTTTTTTTTTTTTTTTCCAAATTGGCTTTAGATGTCGTTTTTCATTTCACGAGTGAATTTTTCATATGAATTTCTCATATGGCTAGCTGAATATCATGTACATGCCTGTTATCTTATGTGCACTAGTTACTGTTAACTCATCCTTTATTTGCAGTTTAGGTTTTAGACAGTCAAGATATGGAATTAGGGATGTAGATTTAACTCACCGGTGACAGTGTTGCATATTAGTTTTGATATTTGGTTAATATTAGTTTTCATCTATCATATAATGTTATCTAGAACAAAGTTGTGGGTAGTTAAGTGTTAACTGAATCGAAGAACACAGGATTTTGCGATGAATTTAGGGTTTTGGTGAATGTCTGTCTTCTGACATTTATAATAGTGCATGTTATTATCCTTTTGACAGTATAAATTATGGTTCTCCAGTTTCAATTATTCACTCTTGCACTTAATTAGCTTTATTCAAATGATAGTGTACCCCGGTGTAGGGCTTCATGTTTCAATTCTTGATGAACTAAGTACAAACAACTTCAATTAGACTGATACTACGGCTCTTGACGTGACACTTTGTGAAACATGGTTGAGTTCTTTGTCTGAAGTCATTTGTTTGCGATGCACTAGGCAGACTGACCGTAATTCCATAGTAATAAGTTTTATACAGTAGTAAATCTTTTTTGTACTTGAAGGGTGTTGTCGATTGATACATGTTATCAGGAGGGTAAAAGTTAGAAACCAGCAGGGAATAGAAGAGGCAAATTTTTGTTAGACTACTGCAAATTTGTGATTCCAGGTCTTCTTCGATATGTATGTATTAGCTAAACCATTAGAAGAACAGAGGCAACTTTGAAATTGTTAGAAGTTGGAGATATGACAGTAACTTGAAATCAGCAAGGAAGTTCATATTTATGGAAACTTCGTCCACATTTTAGTCGATACTCATTAGGAAATTAGATGATGTATTTGTTCGTAGAAAATTGACATGACAGAGTGGAAACATCTGCGCAGAACCTGATAGAAAGTTAGAAACACAAAGGAAGGGAACATGCATGATTCTCACAAATCTGTATGTTGGTTCTGTACCTGTCTTTGATATACCGTGTAGAAAGTTAGAAACACAAAGGAAAGGAACATGCTTGATTCCCATAAGTCTGTATGTTGATTCTGTATCGGCATTTGATTTACTGTGTAGAAAGTTAGAAACACATAGCAAAGGAACATGCATGATTCTCACAAGTCTGCGTGTCGGTTCTGTACCCGTCTTTGATACATTGTATTTTCTGTAGGTAGATGGGTATTGATTGTTGGGGTTGTTCTGTAAGGTTTAGTCTCCCGGTTCATCAAAACTAGTTGATACTTGAAATGCTTGCATGCTTTGCTCCACAGAAAGAAATGCTTCAACGCTGCTCTCTCAAATAGTTTAAGACATTTATATTTCTGTTAGTCCAAACTCCAGAGTTTTATAAGCATTGTTAGTTCTGAATGTTGTTCTGTAGCAATACCGCTTGTTAGTTCTGGAAGTTCTATAAGCATTTTAGCCAACATGAAATCATATGCGTGAAGCTTACATAGTTGATCTCATTCGTTGCAGAGGTATGAGGCCACAAATGACATGGAGCATCTTGTTTCAGCTGTTCTTGTGCGCTCTATTTGGGTAAGATTATCATTTTTGTTTCGTTACATTTCTTTTTTATTGAAGTTCGGTCTTAGTTTTCAAGGCTGATGTTTATTGGTTGTGATTGATTCTTTCAGATATTCTGTATCCAATTACATGTATGTAGAAAGCATGCGTATGATCACTGGAACTTATACGGCAGGAATCGGTTGTCTAATTCCTCTAGTTAACTTAATCCTAGCTGTTTTCTGGAAGCTCGAATTATTCGCTTTTCAGGCTGTCCAAAGCAAGCTAACCATGATTGGCATCGTTATGGCGATTGGAGGTGCCATGGTTCTGACCTTATACAAAGGTGCCGAGATTCCATTGCCATCATTTACACATTTTCACATGAGGCACAAAATAGGGCCAGTTCCAGAGAAGACACTGCTAGGCATCGTACTTGCTTTTGGCAGTGTCCTCTCCCACTCAACTTGGCTAGTTATCCAGGCCAAGTTGAGCGAGAGTTATCCCTGCTGTTTCTCTAGTGCAGCGTGGATCGTGTCTATGGCATCGATCCAATCTGTCGCCTATGCTTTATGCACGGTGACAGATTGGTCGCAGTGGAGGTTACAGATGGACATTCTTTTCATGTTGATATACACGGTATGTGAGATTCTTTATGTTGTTGTAGGGCTTACGGCCCATATATGTGCGACCCATCTATATAGTTAGGGTTTTACCTTTCATGTATATAAAGGATACTATAGCTATGTAATAAGATCGATGTTAATGAATAGAAACTCCTTGCCTCTTTGTCTTCCCTATATTTCCACTACAATACGTTATCATGCCCGATGCTTTACCGCAGAGCGATTGGTTTTTTTTTTCTAAATGGATGATAAACAAAAGTTGTTTGAATCAAAAATTGGGTTTGGATTTACATAAAGGAAATTGATGGAATCAAAGATAAGTTGGATCTATTTTTTCCTATACATTTTTTTTTCTTATCCCTGATTTTGATTTTAACATATATCAAATATAATTGTGAATTTGATAAAGAAAGATTAAGATAAATTGTTTGTTCTTCCCAATTCTCAATTCTCCGATTACCTCAAAGTACCGACGCGCATTCATCTGGCCGAGAATCAAAGAGATACGACAGCGATCTATTTTCCCAAATGAAGGGAAATTATAAAGATAAGTTTCATCTTTTCTTAATCTCGATTTCAATCGAGTTTAAGATTAAATTTCAGAAAAAACCAATTCAGTTTCCTCTAAATACATCGAAATACTCCGAGACTATTTGTTTCAACTCGAAATCATAACCTCGATTCACAATTGTCAAATCATTCTAACAATTTTATCTTGTTTTTTTTTTTTGACACATAACAATTTTATCTTGTTATGCATCAATTGTAAACTGTTCGTCCGCGAAAATAATGGGGAGAAGAAAACTTTCCTTATCAGGACCCGCCTATCCCAGCCGATCCTGTCATGTCCCAGCCTAGCCGAGCCTATCCTGTTCGAGTCGAACCGGTCCCTGTTCAGTCTCGTCCCTGCTTTGAGCCTGTCCTGTTCCAGCAATGGGTTTATGTTCTGGGACGTGCGTGGCTAAATCTATTCATTCTGGTTTTGTCTATATGCAGGGGGAACCAAAGCTTAAAGGTATGTAACTCTAAAATACATGGGTTCTTACATTGAGTTCTTGCTAGACTTATTTATTTGTTTATAAAATATGCCTAGTTTTGTTTATTTTTGTCTTAAGATAAGTCCACATCATATAAACCGTAATTCCACGTAATTCCACGTTATTTAAATTATGATTGCTTATCTCGATCATTAAGAATTTTGGTCTTAATGCTATTTTGTTCTATTGAATATGATATTGGCTATGGTTGAATGATGTATTTTGTTTATTTGGTTGTACCAACTCGATTATAATGTATTCATTCGAGGTTTAAAAGTACTTGAGAACCAGTGTTCCATACATGATATTTTCTCCCTAAATTTGAATGTTCCATGGGATGTAATCCCACTTGCTCGACTATTACATGTATTCTAATTTTTGTGGAAGAACTCACAAAAGGTGATATGAGTCAAAAAAATTTTCATTTCTTTACTTCATCTATCATACTAACGAACCCGTATATGTTGAAGTATGACAATAAGAGAACTATCTTTATTAATATATTCAACCTAAAGTAAGTGGTTGACATGTGTAGTGAGGTTCTCTTGGCCCGTTGAGATAAAGAAATTTCTCAAATTAAGCTAAATGTAGCAAGAATGAAAATGGAAAGAACCCCAATGTAATGAGGGTTAGACGTACCGACTCATATAAAGCATGTGAAAAGGGACATATATATCATGAGAATATTATTTTTCCCCAGCAATAATGACACCAAAGTATAGGATTAATTGAACATGGGATCAGCTAAAATGTAATTCTAGCTCCCATCATAAATAAAAGAGTTGGAAATGCACCTGGTCATAGGTGTTAGTATATACAATATAATGTGTATGTGTATCATAGTAACAACCAATTTTCACATCAACTTTAATGGCAACAAGAACATTTCCTGGCCAATTGACTATCTTATCGAGCGCAGCACTGCTCATTTTTTTTTTCAAGATAGAACAAAGACGTCGCAAAATCTCTAGATGTACCAAGTGATAATCACACCTTGTTAAATTCCCAAATAACCAGTGCAGATGGATATCATGTGGAACATCAAAATGATGAGAATGTAATTGATTGCATCTTTTATAGTCTCTAATATATTTGGAAGGAAATATATTTTAGAGAAACTAATGAGTCAATCTAGTGCAATGTAATTCACTATAATATTTGGATTATTGCTTAATATTGACTCCGACGATGAAATGTTGGAAACTGACTCATACAGGCTTTGGGCATAACCATAAAGAAACTTTGGTTGTGACATGATGATTGTTTTGAAAGAATTCATACAAATACCACTTTATTTGAGTGAACGAAAATGGGAAAAAGATTGACAGAATGCAAAGTGACGACATATCTCTTAATAAGTGTTTTCTAAATTACTAGATGCACAAACCCCCTTCCCATTATGCTTTTAGGTAAGAAAGCATATCACTCATTTTTACAAAGTCTTCAGTAAAACAGGACCGAGACCATCCTAAGATGCAAATGGTAAAAATTCCATATTACAAAGAAAATAAGGTGAAATTTAGAAAAATATTCATGCAGAATGCGGACCATTAAAGTGACTGATGGATCTGGTGAATGTTTTGACTTTTTTGGACTAGTCATAGTTCCTAAGAAATTTGCGTTTGAAAACTACTAGCACATACCACACAATGCAAAGTGCAAAGGCTAACCACCCTTGTTAATGCTAGAGAATTTACATCAAAAGGACTTGATGAATATTGCATGTTTAATAAGATCAATATAGAGCATCTTGTACCCAATGGTCTCGCAGAGACTACCATCAAAGGTTACAGATGGTATCTAAGGAATAGATTATGTGTACCAAACTACCTTTTATTTCTGTGGGGATATGCAATATTACACGCATCTTACTTAATTTGTTTTTAGAACCCAATATTAGTCAACCTTTTCTGCGTACCAGTTGGTAACTGGATTTAAGCCTAACATTCGTGTTTTTACGCATTTTTGGTTACACTGTATATGTGTCATTATGACTCCACATCGTATTATGATGGGTCTTCAAAACTGTTAAGTAGTTATGTTGGAAATGAGTTCCCAACAATTATCCGCATTTTAAAACTTTTGGCAGGAGATCTCTTACCGCTAGATTTACGGGTTGTCATTGTAATGATACATTCTTCCCGTCGTTAGGGGGAGATAAGAAAAAGTATTTTCTAAGGGAACGACATGAATTATCGTGGTGTGTTCCCACTATGTCTCATGTTGATTATTGTACTCCACAAATATAAATGTGAAGTGACAAAGAATAATCGATTTTCAGAATCTACACTGATGTCGCTAAAGTGACAAGATCACACATACCAGCTGCAAATATTCCTGCAAGGTTATAAATCCTCAATATGAGGTACTCCATAGACTAAGGTGTTGCAACTACACTTGGTGGAAGTGTAGTTAAGGTCGTGGCTCCATAATGGAATATGGAGATTCCACTAGGTTCGATCAATGCTCTCATAGAAAGGAAGTAGATGAGTAAGGCACAACCTAATTTGTATCATTAATGAAATCATCTCATTTGATTGTATCTGACTATGTCCATGAATCAATACTGGAGGACGCTCCGAAGTTTAATGATTCCAGAGAACAATGACATCCCAAGTGGATTATGAGAACACACATGAGTCAATGGAAAGATCGTGTGAGCATTTTAATGATTATTATTTTCATATACAGTTGCTAAAGGAAATCGAGCACGATGAGATCGAACCATGCTTCTTATTGTTTGAATATCAACAATAAAGAGCATATTTGTCCTACACAATCCAGGAAGAATTTGATTCTTTGACAAATGTATAGGTATTTAGTGTGGTAGTGCTAACCAACCAAGTGTAAATCCCGTGGACATACATGATTATTTGTCACAAATCATAGTGAGAATAATGAAGTCGTAATGGTATAAAGACTCTCCTTGTGGCGCGAGGTATCTCACAAAGCCCTGGAATTGTTTACTTTGTTGTAATGAACATTATAGCATTTTGCTACTTAGTTAGCTTGGTAATTTCAAAAGGACTTGAAATGTGGCATATGTATGTGGTTGTTACGTATATCTGAAAGAATCAAGAGATAGAATATATTTACAAAAGTACTTGATAGACTTTTGTTTCTCAAATCAAATGACTCTAAACCACAGAGTGCATTTACAGTTAGATATAACGCTCACTTATAGATTCAAGTAATCAGGAGGATGTTGTATACCCGTCTAAGTGGCTATTTGATTTGGAGGGGATAGACAAGTAAGTTATTTTTCCTTGCATATTCATAAGAAAGTTCCTGATTTGGAATTGTAGTTATTTATGTTGATGTTACATACATGATGTGTACTCTTGACGTAATAAGAGACTTTAAAAGCTATTTAAAATACGAATTTGAGATGAAAAATCTAGGGAAAGCTCGATCAAATACTGATCTTGTGGTATATTATCCTACCATTTTGCATATATCTAAAATTATCAGGCAATTTAACAAAGACATGCATCCTGATAGCACTCCCATGATTAGTCGAGGTTCAAATTTAAGTAAGTAACCATTTCGTCTAAAGGAATATGACGAAGATGTGTTGGGAGATGAAATTCCCATAATGTACTAGGTTAAAATTATGCATCCTCAAGGAACTTGTTAGCTAGATACAGCTCAGCGCCAACGCAATGTCATTGGAGTGGTATAGTAAATGTAATCACGTACTTAAAAGTAACCATTGACATAAATTTGTTTTATCCCTACATAGACATTAAAAGGAATGCTAATGAAAGTTCAATCCAAAAGTTGTTTATTATGAAGGAACAATAATCTCTTCTCCAACGAATGTAATCAGAAGGAGATATGGTAGATTATTTTCTAGGTTATTACCGATATTCAGTTTCGAAAATTACATGACTAAAGGAACTGTCTGGAACAACTCTGAAAGTAATCAGTGGGAGATGCCGACATCAGGGGGAGGATCCAAGGATATGATGTCGATATATTTTACGTCGAAATTGAAGCCGTGTTGTACTATTTTTCCCTTCGATCGAGAATAGTTTTTCCCAAAGGGTTTTGTTACTCGACAAGATTTTTAGCGAGAAAACACTAAAAACATCAAGTATGTTGAATGTTGAAGAGATAAAGATCGTGTTGATATTGCTGGAAATATCTGAATCAAATAAATGAAACGCGATAGTCAGTTAAGCAACGTAACTTCCAGAATCAACAACAAGGTCTTATAAACATTCAAGTCAACAAAGTAATATGTGATGAACTCATTTTGATTGTGTTAGACTAATGAAAATTGTCCGACATCAGGGGAAGCATCTAATGGTGTGTTGAACTCTTTTCCTTCATCGAGATTACTTTTTCCCACAGGGTTACTCGACAAGGTTTTTAATGAGACAACCACAAACACCGGGAATGCAATTTCCCAACTAAGGATATTGTCTTTCCCACGAGTATTTTATGCCTTAGGAGTTATGAAGCAACTAGTCAACTTCAATGGGGAAAAGTGATCATCTGCAATGGATCACCTTTACTTGCATTTGTCACATTGTACTCTTTTCCCTTCATCAAGGTTTTGTCCCAGAGGGTTTTTTTCCTTGTCAAGGTTTTAATGAGGCAACATATTCGAGTCCACCTATGTTCTAAGTTTGCTTAATATTGTACTCTTTTTCTTTAGTTCAGGTTTTGTCCCTCTGGGTTTCCCTGGCGAAGTTTTAATGAGGCAATTAACTTAGACTCGTCGATCTTTGAGGGTCGTATTGCATGTGATGAACTACATGTAAAATACAAGACAACATGTGAAGTATACATGTGAAGAGTTGTACCAAGGTTTTATCCCACTAGGTTTTTCCTTGTAAAAGTTTTAATAAGGCAATTGATTTCGGCGCAAGTCATCAAGGAGAGGACGACATTTGAAGAACTACATTCGAAGCACTATATGTGAAGCACTGCATATGAATTTCTATTGGACCGCACAAGGGGGAGTGTTGTAGGGCTTACGGCCCATATATGTGCGGCCCATCTATATATTTAGGGTTTTACCTTTCATGTATATAAAGGATACTATAACTATGTAATAAGATCGATGTTAATGAATAGAAACTCCTTGCCTCTTTGTCTTCCCTACATTTCCACTACAATATATACGTTTTTTTTTGTATTATAAGACTAACTTATAATGCATTATGTCAGGGTGTTGCTTAAGGCGTGGTGATATCATTAATCACCTGGTGCATCAATCTTAGAGGCCCATTATTTGCATCTTCATTCGGCGGTTTAGCTTCTTTGATGGCGACCATCTGCGGACCAGTTTTCCTGAATGAAAAACTTTATCTTGGAAGTCTGCTAGGTGGCCTTATCATAGCCGCAAGGCTTTACTTTCTTCTTTGGGGATGGCCGAAAAAGTTGAGGCGAATGCTAATGCATGCTAGAAAGGTTCGTTAACATTCTTGAAGAATCTCTGCCAAGATGAACTATGTATTATTATTTATAATTTTTGTCTCGTATTATAGATTTTATTGGATAAAGAAATGGAAGCTGCAGAAGAGTTTAGTAATGATGCTAGACTCATGGAGATGGCGGAGGAAACTGATGTAGAACATCTAGACCAAGTTACCCATGTTTAGTAATGATGCTAGACTCATGAAGACTGCTACAAAAAAGTTACTTTTTCAGCTGAAAACTTAGCAAGAAAAGGCACAAGTCTTTCTCAGGGAGTAACTATCATACATAAAGGGAAGCCACCTTTTTTAACTCAAGTTGAAATGCCAAATACAATATATTACAGAGAGTGATTTGTTTTCAGTAAGATTTTAAATTTGAGTGTCAGTTGGGCTCAATTGTTAGTGGGCCTGTCTGTTTTATTTTGAACCCTAATTTGGAGCAGACCCAAAATTTTCGGGGCATACATATAAGACAAAAACATGGGTGCTAATAGTATTTCAAGGGTGGCCCTTATCCTGCATTTTTCAAAAATGCTAAAATACCCCTCATGAGATTAATGTTTAATTAGCGATAATAAGAAATAATTAATTGTTAATAATTAAAATTAGTTTACTGTTAATTTATGATAATAATTTTTTGTTAAAGGATAGTTAGTTAGTGAATAATTTTAGAAAAATGAGGAAAGAAGAAGGAGAAGAGGAAAAAAAAAATCTTTGTTTGTGAATATTGAGAGCAAGGTTGTGAAATCGTGAATCGCGGATCAAATCGTTTTTTAAATTTGAGAATCGAATCGCATGTTAAAGCATGAATCGAAGATTCATGGTTGATTACTAAATCGTATGTTTTCTTATAATTTTTATTAGATTATGTGGAGTGTTCATATTTTTTTACCAAT
This sequence comes from Papaver bracteatum, assembly GCA_023529315.1. NCBI lineage: Eukaryota > Viridiplantae > Streptophyta > Magnoliopsida > Ranunculales > Papaveraceae > Papaver > Papaver bracteatum. The sequence continues at coordinate 658,604 of JAJJWX010002530.1, forward strand.
TTTAGGTCTTTTATAACAATATAATTAATAAAGTTCATCAAATATCAACAAGAAGTGAGTTGGAGCGTTGGTTACAGGGCATGCCCATGACATAGAAGGTCATTAGTTCGAACCTTGGTGTTGTTATTTTTGAAAATCCGCATGAATTTAAACTTATGGTCAAGAATCGTAGTCAAATAACTTTGACAAACACGATTCATTGGCATTTCGATTCTCTACTGCGATTCAAATCGATTCTTAAAAAAATAAATCGAATCGTCGATTCAAATCGTGAATCGGACGATTTTTAAAACCATGATTGAGAGATGTGTGATAAAAATTCGAGTGATCAAGGTGAATCTTCATCACGTAAAGCTAAGAAAATACATATCAATTACGATGGAGATCCGGAAATGGCTGATTTGTTGGATTATGAAAATGATTTTACCCAAACTCAACTTTTTTCTCAAGCTCAAGATGATTCATTTATGGAGCCAAATCCCGAAGATGAGTACATAGATAAAGAACCCAATGCTAATAATACACAGGTATGGTTGTATAAGTTGTTTAATGTCCATTTTGTAGCTTGATTTCACCAAAAGTTATGATTTTTGCAACTAGTTCGGCGCAACAGAGCAATGTTCGGCAGATAATATGTATGCCGAACCATAGTAAACAAAAATAGTTCGGCTTATTCGTTTGAGAAATATGTAAAACCGAACTGTCATTCAATTATTTCCACGCCAATAATTTTCATGGTTCGGCTCAAATTTGAGGTAACATTTTAAGCTGAACCATATCTAAAAAACATTTACAGTGTAATGTTCGGCTTACTCGTTCTACAGCCAAACAATAATTTTTGTTTTTTGAATTTTTTAGAAATTTTAAGTGTTATCGTTCGGCTTATAATATTTGTCCCCAATAGGCCGAATCCATGTTTGACATGTAGTTCGGCTTTATAAGTCAAATACGAATCAGCCGAACCTTTCATATAGTTGTTCGGCTTTCATATAGTTGTTCGTGTTAGCTGAACCTGACCCAAAACCTGTGCGATATTGTTGTATATTGTTGCTGAAATGGAAAATATGGAGGATCAACCACCGCCTGTTGATGTCATTCATGAAGATACTAGAGATCACTTCCAAACTGACTTGGTAGGTAAATAACGTAGTTTATTTTTTTTATTAATGTTCAAGTATGTTGTATGCAAAATCATTAATAAAACTAAAGTTTTGTACTTGTGGATATGTAGACGTGGAAACCCAAAGAAGAAGTTGTTAAATGGGTGGAGGAACATGCTTGGAAAATCAATTGCGTCCTAGTTAAAGGTAGATAAAGCCGAAAGAAGCGGGTTGAGATGGTCTGTGAGAGGGGCAGGAAGAAAGTAAGCAAGAAGAAAAAAGGTAAGCCATATGTTGGGAAGACCGGGAAAAAATATAAGATTAAAACAAGGAAGATAAATTGTCATTTAAAGATCGTCTTAAATTGGAATGCAGGTGAAGAAATTTTCATAATGAATAAAAATATGGATTTCCGTCATAACCACCCGCGTCCAAAGGATCTTCACGGACATTATAGAGTCGTACGACTCAAACCTTATGAATATGCGGATCTATATAAAATGACACGAGCACGTATGCCTCCCTTTAAAATTCTTAGCAAGTTGAAGGCGGATGATAATAATAACAAGGCTACGTTGCAACAAATCTATAACGCGAGAAGTACTTTGAGAAGAAAGGATTTGCAAGGTAGGTTGTTGATGCAACAATTATTGTGGTTGGTGCAAAAGAAGAACTATGCTTGCCAAAATAAATTGGATGAATTCGGCCATGTGACACACCTTTTTATTGCCCATCCAGAATGCGTAAAGTTAGTGTTATGCTTCCCACAAGTTCTCATATTAGATTGCACTTACAAGACCAATAAGTATGAGATGCCCTTGATGAACGTTGTTGGTCATATGTCAACCAAGTCACCTTTCACCGTTGCTTTTTTTTTTGCATGATGAGTTGAAAGAAAGCTATGTGTGGGCATTGGAACAAGTGAAGTTAATCTTCCGGGAGGATGCTCTTCCAAAGGTCATGGTAACCGACCAAGAGGCGGAATTGATGTTTGCTAAAAGGAAGGTATTTCCGAACGCGGAAAACTTTCTCTGTACCTTTCGTGTATGGAATAATGTTAGGAAGAAATGCTAAGATCTAATCCAACCGCTCAAGTTGAAAGAGCTAGAGAATATTGCTACATTACCGGATGGAGAACGAGAAGTGAAGAAGAAATAATTCAAGGAATCATATGAGTCTAATGAAAGGATGTGGGCATGTTTCCACAATGATTGGGAAGCTTTGACTTGGTCCATCACCGAAGAAGTATTTGAAGAAAATGTTGCAAAGCTCATTGCGAATTGGGGCGTCAAATACCCGGAAATCATTATATATTTACGGAAGCAATTCTTGGATACGAACGCACATAGATTTGTTAGTGCATTTAAAAACCACCACAAGCACTTCGACAACCAAGCTACAAGTACGGTAGAGTCAGCTCACTATCGTTTGACGAAGAATTTATTTGGGTGCGTGGACACGTTCGTCACTGTTTTTGACGCAATGTAAGACTATTTCATGAGTGACATTATAAGAATTAGAGCGTTATTCGAAAAAAATCTAATGATGAAGCATGATGAATTCCCGGATGATAAGTGGCTCCGGGGACTAATCCATATGGTCTCTCATTTGTGCATTGAACTTATAATGAAAGAAGTGGATTTGATGGACAAAATGGACGCTAACTCCCAAGAAGAGTGTGTTTGCAAAATGAGGGAAAGCATGGGACTTCCGTGTCGGCATGAACTACTTTGGTACAAGGATTGTAGGATACCTTTTGAGGCTATTGATCCTCATTGGAAATAATTGAGTAGTGATCCTATGCTCGACGAGGACGATGATGTAGATATTTGGGACACACCTTACGACAAAAGGTTGGATGAAATGTATTGTGGATGTTGCGACCTCATAAATGAATCTTATGGGAAAACATGATGCCAATCCTCTATCCTCACACCCAACAAGGTATATTAGAACCGAAAAAGGGGCCACAAAAAGGTAGGCCATCCACAAAAGAAAACCGACAAGAGCAGAGAGCAAGAGCGTATGCTATTACCAAAAAACCAAAACCTACCACAAGGGATCCATGCGGGGTGGAGTACCATGATGCAAAGTACGAAGAAGAGAAGAAGGCAATAGAGAAGTTAGACAAGATGGATGAAGTGAAGTTATCAAAGAAACATGGTCAACCGATCAAGGGTAAAGGTGAAACAAGTAACAAAGATGTTAAGAATAGTGGTCCTCTATGTCCTCCACCATTGGAAGGAGACGTAAATCTTAAAGGTAAGATGTTTCCATCTAAACAAATGGAAACAACAAATACCATGCCGCTGCCCAAGAAAAAGGAGAAAAGAACCATATATGCGGAAGGGAAAATGAAGGGTCCTAAAAGAGATAGTTTGGGGAAGTATTTGAGACCTTCTAATATGATTTACAGAAACTACTTGGAGAACCTACCCGAAGCCATTCATGAGTTTATTATATCCATGGACGATGTCGAAGGTGATAAAAATTGTGGTTTCCATGTCACCGCGGAATAACTAGGACCTTTTAAGGATGGGAACCAACCGGTTGCCCAAGGGGATGAAGTAAATCATATTCGTAAAATATTGTTACAAACTCTACGCCGAAATAGGGACTTATACAAGTCAATGATGCGAGGTGGTGGAGACCACTGGGTCATACAAGAGTTCATTAGTTTTGAACGGCGTTTACATGGGGATGCCGTCATCACACGTGATCATTGGATGAAAATTCCGATATGTGGGTTTTTAATCGCGGAGACCTTTAATTGTGTTGTTTATTCTTTTTCGAGGGTCGGAAGTTGTTCCACCTACGCGCCGCCAACAAAGCCTTGCAATGAGAGTGTGAAAGATAGAAGACTTGTCATTGCATTTGTTCAAGGCTGCCATTATATCGGTCTTAAGCTTAGACCCGGTTTCCAAATACCTTCATTGTCTCCTGAAGCCTTTTGGCCTGTTTTTGAAGAAAATTACGCTATGGATTGGTATGCAAATTACGCTACGGAGATGGATCTTTGGAGAAGTTTGCATCCACTGATAGACACAATTTTGTGTCTGAATTATCCTCAATGTCCGTATTGTTAGTTCTCAATTTGTACTTATTTTGGTGTTTTTGTGTATGTGTAGGTGTTTTAGGAGAAATAAACAGGCGTGGAAAATTCAGCTCGAAAAGTTGACATTTGCTATTCGGACTCCCAAAATGGATAAGGGGCAACCAAATGCTAAGGGGCACCCCATATCTGGATAGGGGGACACCCATCTTCATCGTCGTGAGAATTATTTTGGCGGGAAATTTTGCAGTCAGCAGCGTAACTTCTGTTTGAATTTCGGAGTGGTTTGATTGAGATTTAATCGCGGTTTTTGGCTGGGGGGACTTGATTCGACAAAAAGGGGATGGTAACACGTTCGAATTCGTAAAAAAATAATAAAGTACATGGTCTCCTCACGATGAAACAGAGTGAGAACATTCTCGGACTCTTTGGAGATATTTTTGGTATATGGTACGAGACCTGAGAGTGTGTTACTCAATATGTTATGTGTTTGGATGATCACTTAACGTGTTTGGAGTGTTCCAACACAAGAAATCAGGGTAAGAAGAGAGGGAAAACAGGGCAGGTAGATATATATGGGATTCTGTTGAGATATTCTTGGAAGATGCGTGTGCTGCAGAAAGTTTAACACAATCTAAGAACGTGTTTGAAGAGTTTATGACGCATGAGAGACAAAAGGGAGAATAAAATCCCGTGATTTAAAGAAAAAATATATCCGAGATATTGCTCTTAACTTCTCATTCATTTCGAAGATTTGAGAGGATACTTTTGTCTCTGTTTGTATAAATAAGATGTGTTCGAGCCACATAGGGGGATGGAGAGTTTGGGGTGAAGCAGAGGCATAGAATCACGCTGCAGAGAAGAATTGCAGCAGCAACAGAGAAGAAGAAGGAGGAGTTGCAGACGACACCATAGAAGTGTTGTTCTCAAGAACACGAAGAACAGACAAACCAGAACTGTCGTTTATAAACAGTGTATGCGATAGTAGTTTTGTAACATTTTGGTTTGATTCTGCAACACCCGGATTGTAACAGTGACGTCTGTAACACTATTACAGCGTTGCGAAACTCTGTTTTCATATATTTCTTCAATAAAAACACCTTTTTGAGCCATGAATCAATATTTTGAGTGAGTTCTCACCATGAGGAGCTAGAACCCATCACTGGGACAACGGAGGAAGCAACTTTTCATGATTGTGGTAAATGAATTAATTATTTATATGACTTTTTGCATAGATTTAATTGCTTTATGATTTCTATTAATTATTTGTTATTTTGTCTGATGTCGCATGCTTGGTTTTAATTACTTTTGATGCGTCATGCTTACGAATTACATATAATGTTTTATGAAATATGTTTTTGGCAAAGAATTAGAGTCACAACTTCTTTTGTTTGAGCTATATTGTATAGAGTTAATGACTGAACCACAAGAATATGAAAAGTAGTGAAATACTGCGTCCTAGTGTCTCTTCATCCCGTGACAATATTTTGTATATATATTTTTCTATTATTTTAGTTTATTAATTCTTAAAATCAATCTCATCAAGTCCGAGTGAACGACAACCTTACTACCACTTTCTACAACATTATTGATTCACATCAACCTAGGCAACACTAAAATCACCTCTTCCACCCGGACTAGTGTTTGTAATGGATGATGAGGATGAAGAATATGTTTCCGAGGATGATAAGTAAGATGTTTCTGAAGATGACGAAGAAGATGTTGTGAGGTTAGGATCACCCTAGTACTTGTTCTAATATGTATAATTGTTTTGCATTTTGTTTTCGTCGGATGACTAGGTTGATATGAGATTATGAATGCTACATAATGTATCCTAAAGCGCATCTTATGAATTGAAAATATTTTGTGGTTTAATAACTTGTTTTTTGGTGCAAAGATTTGAAGAAAAAGAACTTTCAGTAAACGGTTCGGCTTACATTTGACGATTTGTGTGTGCCGAACTTTAGTGTTGCTTTGTATTCCAACACTCAGTTAAAGGTTCGGCTTATTGGAAATATTCAATAATAAGCCGATCCTGATATGATTTCATATATTGTATGGTTCGTCTTACATTTTACGATTTGTTTGTGCCGAACTTTAGTGCTGCTAAAAATTCCAACACACAGTGCTTGGTTCGGCTTATTCGATATATTCAATAATAAGTCGATCCTAATAAGATTTCATACATTGTATGGTTCGTCTTATAGATAATTTAATTAAACAGCCGAACCAATAATGTTGACCCTGCAATTGTTTAAAATCATAAAATAAGCATTACAAATTAACCATTACAAAATCAATAACCAAAACGATTTATGACAAACTTTCTAAGGATGTTGTAGTGAGCTTGGTATTTGAAATTTTTTCCTTTCCATCTTCGCAATTCCTCTAAAGCTCAAAAAACAACCTCATTATTTGTTTCACCTTTAAATCGATATCGAATCACAATCGAATCATAGCTATGAAGTCCCTAACTTTATTTTTAATTAATTATTTCGATTCGACAAAACATGGAAGCGATATCCCGGTTGTTTGGATTACCTGTTTCATTAGTGAATGCTTCATAAATTCTGACCAAGTAGTACATACTCATTAAACCCTTTACTCGTCGCTCGGAACCCTTCTCCATATAGTAAGTTACATAATGTTTGCAAAGAGATAAATCTTCTTCTAGAGTATACTTAGGACTAGACGCTGTCATTTTGTGCTTTGATAATGAGATATCATATGTGGCTATATATATGAGTGACGGATTATACTATTTGTAACGGCTATATTTTCAAATGTTGATTAAAACTATCTAGTTCGGCTTGTACGACATTTATATTACAATACGAACTACACATAATGTACCATTCCCGACGACTACTTTTCAAATTTTAAACATTATGAGTTCGGCAGACATACATTTTGATTTAAAAGTAGAACCTGAACAAATTTCGAAAATCTAGTGTATCTCAGCGCAAATGTCTCTAATAAGTCTCAGAATTCTTCTCTTCATCCATGTGTAACATATTCCGAGCTCGTATCTTCTTCCTCCATGGCGTATATCCCAAAGCCTTTTAATTCTAGCTTCCTAAATAAAATGGAATGCAAGGTTAGTTTTATAAAAAGAAAACTAAACAACTCTATAATGGAACACTAAGCTTTCGGATTACTCACTTTTTCTTCATTAGTTTCGTTGGGATGATATTGACTAACCCATCCTAATACTCGGATATAATCTTTCATCATATAACGGATTTGTCGGAATCTTTCGGCTAATTCCGAACGCGTACGATGTTTAGGATTTCCATCTAACCGAAAATGGAATTCTTTTACTTTTTTCCAAAACATCGAATAATGCTGACCATAAATACGATAAGTCCGAATGAAAGCTCTAACAATCAACTTATCATCTTCTACGGTAAATGGTTCCATGGATTAGTATAGACGGAAACAATGAGTTAAGCAGACCCAATGCTATGAATATAAACACTATATATATTAAATGCCACAATGGATCTACTTTTTTGAGAAGACAGTGTAATATTCGGCTCATGTTAACTATTTATTTATTAGTCTAACCTGTTAATTTAAAGGTTCGTCTAATTTGTGTCTGGTCGAATGCGCCGAACCAAAACATTATCAAAATTTGGTTGAAGGTCCGAGGTTCGGCAACTATGAAAATTGTAATTTAAGCCGAACCAGTTATTTTTGTGTTGTTTCAAACACCACCTAACATTCGAACAAAGCATATAAAACCATTTTAAATTACATTAAAACATGTAATTTAAGGTACTTAACAAGTGTATTTAACAAAACGTAACAAACTAAGTGTACTTCACAACTCGTAACAAACAAAGTGTGTTTAACAACTCCTAACAAAATATAAAAAACTAAGTGTACTTCAGGGCACATCCATCCAAACTTATAGTTCACTCACCAGGACCTCTTTTCCTTTTAGGACGTACATTCTCGTCCTCTTCACCAGTTGGCCTGCCCCTAGCAGGTTGACTTGAGCCTTCACCTTCTTGCCGTGGCCTCTTGCTCGTCAGCCTTTTTTCTGGTTTATTGGGTCATGTCCCTTTGTTTATGACTGCATCCCACTGGTTGTACCAATCCTTTTGCTCCTCCACCGTCATCTTAGTTTTGCAAGAAATTATTTTCTTCAAATTTCTCAACAACTCCTTACCCTACGAAACCTAGTTCAAGGTAAAGGTCACTTAAACAAGAACTTTAATATTTAAGAAGTAACACTTAAACAAGTATAAATTGATGACATCGCTTACCATTGTTTTATATGCCTTTTGAATGTCAACGTCCTTGGACTTCTTTTTGGCAACATTTTCCTTCTCCCTATCATCTACAACTTGACTTGATCTATTGATAATAAGCGGATGTGAAATTTCATTATACCAATCCATATTTCCTGGCTCTACTCGTGGAGGACCGTCACCCAAAATATGCAAGTGGTTCATATTTAACTTGTTGGCATCCAATATTCTCTAGTACTGTAAGTTTGGTTCTGGATCATATTTCGGGCACTACAAAGAGGTGGTGCTTTTAGTCCCAGTGCTACCCAATGGCAACAACCTGAACTTATCGTTAACTACTGGGAGCATTTGGACAGATCCTAACTAACGTAGAACGCGACGAGGATCATATATTACATAACCACCCGGATAAAATAAAGGTCCATAGTACATACCTATCGGCAAAAAATGATCTTGAACAACATAATCTTCTCGAAAATCTCTCAAATATGGGTCAAATATGACATCACTCTCATCCAAAGAGTCTAATTTCTCTCTGAGATTAATAAACACATCTTTCGTATTTCTTTCTTTCTTAGCTTCCATATCATATCGATTAGATGTTGGAGTTATTGTATCCCAATTATCATGTACTTTGGCCAATTTCAATTTCGGGTAATGGTCATATATTCACACCTACATAAAAAATTCAATATTTCTCAAAATATCCTCTGAACTATGAATGTTCGGCAGATAACTAAAATTTAAAAACCTGTCGAACCCATTCTTCAGAAAGATCGGCTAACACATATGCAAAGTTTTAAGCCGAACTTGGCACTGAGCAACCAAAGTTTTGTTTTCAATAAGTATAATTTGGAACAAAGTCAAATTTAATGAAGATTATTACCTGAAGCATAGTAAAATTTTCTCCAATGTTTGTACTCGCCAACCTAGATGCTTGTGCGAGTTGATTGAGTAGGTAGGAAAGTGACGCTTTCCCCCAAGCATAAGTATTAACCGGGTGAACATCCTTGAAAAATTGGAGATATTGAGCACTCACCTTGTTCCTAGAAGTGTCTTCAAAGCTATCTCTTCCAAGAGTGTACAACATATATGTTGTTGCAGTGTGTTTCACTAACTCCTAAATCATCACCAACTTTTCATCTTTAACCCTGTCTGCTGTTTTCCAAAAATAGGTATTCAACCTCACCAACTTGAACTTCTTGTTTTTCTTGTTAGGCGCACCTTTATCATCATGGGTAGAAGTGGCATCTCTCACAGAACAACAAATCTTTAGTTCGGTTTTCGATTTTGGCCAACCTAGAGTTTCCTCGGCCAACTTATACAACTCATATTATAAAATGTTGCATCCACGCTTTTTCCGGTGACACTAAGGCCCGTAATCTTAAAAGCGTCGTCAGGAGTGATTGTCATCTCGCCAAAAGGGAGATGAAATGTGTAAGTCTCAGGAGAAAATCTCTCGGCAAAGGCAGAGGCTGTCACTCTATCACATTCCTGATGACCATATTTAATGGCAGGCCATAAACCAGAGGCTTGCAATATAGCAAACACCTCAGGTGCCTCTTTAAAAAAATCCCAATGTGCAGCCCTTTGATGTCTCAAAACTCTTACCGCACGACAATCGTCAGGAGTCTCATATAATCTCTTAGCCCAAGACTCTTGGTAACCAATCAACACCTTGCCTCCATTAGCTGGAATACCGTGTGGTAAACCATCATCTCTTGGATCTATTACATCATCATCATTAGGAATGTGAAACCCAACAACACGAGGTGTAGCTTCTTTCTTCTCTGGTTGTTGTTGTTGTTGCACTTCAGGTTGATCTTCCATATCAGGTTGATCTTCCCGGCTATTCATTTTACCCTTTAGGTTCCTATACATAGTACAATAACATAAATAAGTATAATCCTACAAAAAAATTCGGCGCATACGAACACCGGTATAAACAGCCGAACCAATGAAACTCAAAGATCGGCGATTATATAAACCAGCTGAACTGTTCTTCAGTTAAAGGTTCGGCCTATCATAAATTACACTATATGAGCCGAACCTGTCTCTGTGTTTCGGAAAAATCTTCTAAAAAACTAGGTTTTTTCAATTAAAACTAATCTAAGAATACAATAAAATGCATTAATCAACAAATTAAATGGTTGGGCTTGTATAACATACCTTCTAATCCTCATTTCCGGGGTTTCTTCTTTACTTGATTGAACTTCTTTGCCAATTTCAATTTCAACTCCTTCTAACGGTTGTTGGTCTTCAATCGACGGATTAGAAGAAGATTAGGATCGCTTACCAGTTGCTTTTTGTTTCTTACGAGCCCTTTTATAGTTGTGTTTAATCGACGATCAAATTTTTATGAATCGACGATCAATTTCGGCGATAAAATATGATTTTAACCGATTTTCTCCGAATTGGTTTGAATAGAGAATAGGAGAAGAACCGAAAAGGTTCTTTTGATGTTCCTTATGCTTTGACCCCAAAGAGAATTTTTTGCTTTTATATCAACTTAGGGGTAATATAGTAATTTACAAGTTTCTAGAGAATTCTAATACTTTGCTATTTGGTTCGGCTATTTACTAAGATGGAACTTACTGCTAAACTTACTCTTAAGAGAATAATCGAGATCGAGTGTCACAGTATAAGGTTCGGCAGATACGCGTTAAACAGTTATAAGCCGAGATTTTAACTAACCAAACTGTGGAATGTCAGTATAAGGTTCGGCTAATACGTATAACATATTAATAAGCCGAACTTTCAACTGTAACTTGCATATCACAGTGCACTCAAAGCTTAGAATTTTACTTAAACATAAAAGCATAACATTGTAGTTAAACATCGAAACATTGTACCTAAAACCAAACACATAACATTGTTTTCTTCAAGTAAATAAAATTGTGCTAAAATCAAACATTACTTAAGAACTAAACCATTAATACCTAGTGTACTTCAATTTGAACATAATCATCTATTGAGCACGACCGCCTCTTCCACCACCATGACCTTTTTTAGCACCTCTTCCACTCGCACCTTCACCTTTGTAGATTACTCTATCCCAACGACTATACATATATTCCTGCTCTTCCACCGCCATATCCACATTGCAATCAATTTTCTTCTTCATATCCTTCAACATGTCGTTACCACCATCCATCTGATAAAATTTAGTTAAAACATATAAGCAACAATAGACAAAAATAGTGAAAACAAGTTTAAAAGTATGCACTCAATATACCATAGTTCGGTAAGACTTCGAAATATCTTCAACCATGACCTTTGTGTTCTTCCTCGTCTTCGGCTCGACTTCCTTTTGTGTTCGCTTTCCCCTCTTACCGTCTACCAAAGCTTGACTTTCCCTATTAATGATTAAATGATATGAAATTTGGTTATACCAATCTATATAAGCCGGGTCAACTTCACAGGGATCGTCACGCAACTATTCTAAGTAAACCCAACTTAATTTGTTATCCTCCAATCTATTCCAACAATCAATGGTAGGATCGGGATTATATTAGGCATTCCATGAACTTTCCGTACTCTTTGTTCCCTTAGAACACTTGGGCAACAACTTGAACTTTGATTCCTCTAGCACCGGAATCGTTTGGATAAATCCATATTGACGGAGAACTCTACGGGGATCAAACACTGTAAATCCTTCGGGATAAAACAATGGCTCATAGTACATCCCAAATGGAATATCTTCATCCTCAACAACTTCATCATCTTCTTCATCCTTTTTGTATGGTTGAAATACAACTTGTCCAATAGTCAAAGAGTCTAACTTTTCTCTCAAATCTATCAAGATTTCCTTTTTATTCCTCTTCTTATTTTCCTTAAAACTCCATTTGCCCGAGGTAGGGAATGTGTCTACCCATTTCTCACGTTCCTTGGCTAAATTCAAATCCTGAAAATGGTCATATATCCATACTTACACCAATAATATAAAAAACAAAACACAAAACTTATTTATTAGGATCAGTAGAATTGGATCATGGAGGTTGTAAACTTTGGGAAACAGAAGAAATTTCGGCTTATACTGAAAAAACGTTTAAATCCGAACTAACTAAGTTCGGCTAAGTAAATTAAATTCGAAACAACTGAACCCTTTAAAAATAGGTTCGGCTTACCCGATAAACAAAATTGAAAGCCGAGTTTTTTCTTGAACATTAGTACGGGAATGTGTAAACTTACCTGAAGCATTGTGAAACAACCTCCAATGTTTCTACTTGTTAACCTAGACGCAGTTCCAAGTTGCTCAAATAGGAAAGAAAGGGTCGTGGTTCCCCAAGAGTACTTGTGGCATCTTTTCAAATCCCTTAACAATTGGAGGTATTGAGCATTAACCTTGTAGTTGCAGGATTTCCCACACTACACCCTTGTTAAGATCTTGCTATAATCAACTCATCATTGAAGATAAAAAAAATGTCACTTTATTATTTTGTTTTCAAAAATGTTTACAGAAATGGAAGAATTCAAGATTACAACTATTTTCTTGAAGTTTCTCTCTCCTCAAGACTTTCTTAACTCTCAAAAATACCTCATCCTTTTCTGGAGACACTGGGTCTATATTTATAGGGTAGTGACATAATGGATGACAGCTAAGTTTTCCTCTTATTTCGGGTTGATTCTGCGATTGTACCGTGATAGTTACAATGTTAAATCTCGCAAGTTTTGTAACCATCGCAGAACAAACATACTTTTCTCAAGTTTTCTTCAATCGTCAGTTATTACGTCACTCTTTTGAAGGCTTTTGTGATACTCGTGAAGTGTAGTCGAATATCTTGCGGTGATGCTCGCTGGAAAGTGTCGTTAATCTCGCAGAGAATATCGTTGTGGCGATATTCTGGTCCTACATCTTGCCTCTTCTCATGTCTTTTCTGCGAAGAAGAGAAGATCATTAGAACTAAATGCCGTAACTACTTATCTTTTCATATCGATCTCTTTTCTTACATGTTCTATATCCTTTGCCAGTTGTTTTCGTGCACTCTTTCTTCCAATAAATCTTTGACACGTCCTTTCTAACCGTTGCGATCTGACCGTTCATTTCTTTTCTTTGCATTTATTGTGTTCATATTCTCGAGAAATCTCTTCTTCTATAAATACTCCTTTCATTATTTTCTTTTCCTCTTTTTACTTTCTTCTTCTTTCTCTGCGTAACTTCTCTGCAAGTTTACTGTTCTTCCGTAAATTGCGCGTCTGTCATCGCTGTGATTTCTTTCTTATTTTTCAACCTTTTATTTCATTCCCATACTCAAAAATGGTTGCTACTGGTGCTAAAAACTTGACTGCTTTTAATGAGATGCGAGAAAAGCTCAAAAGCAAAGGTTTTGCCTTGTCTACAATTCCAGGTCAAAGCCCTAAATCTGAACTTTCTCTCAAACTATTTTCTGACCATCAATGCTCTCGCCAGAAAATCATAGTATCGCTCGGTCAACTTGAAGTTGGTCTTCCCCTTCCTCTCTATGACCCAGAACTACCATCATTCTATCAAATAATATCTGACAAGAGGTTCTCGCGAGCGATATATCAATTAGGTGGAGATTGTATTAGATTGCTGCTTGAATATTCTTCTCGCGGTGCTGATAAAGGATCCCGCTATCCTGAAGCTGTGAAGAATCCTCAATTTAAAGATATTCCCATTGTCTCTGCAGATTATACTGTGGATAATTTCTTAAAAAATTACAAGATAGTTCCTATGAAGAGGGATAGCACTTGCTGGGGTGTCCGCTTGAAGAAATAAAAGATCGCTGATGATAAGGCTCTTACGTTAGACATTGATTGGCATACACCTACTAATAAAGGCCCTCACCACTCCAGCGATGATAAGTGGTTTATCTTTCCGTTATGTCTTGAAGGTCTTTATATATCTGGTTCTCTCCCATTACCTGCGAATCTCTCAGAGTATGAACCATGGGTCTTCAACTGGCCTGAAAGATCTAAATAAGTATATCCTCTCAACTTTTTGCATTATTATTATTCACTATCGTCTTCATGTTTTTATATTCTCGCTAATTATTTTTATCTTTCTCAGATTGATAGAATGAAGCTCAGCTATCAAAATTTTAGGAAACCCAGCACTTTCTTAGCTCTTAAATCTTTCACGGATGAAGTAAGAAATATCTCCTCCTAAATTTTAACAATATATTGTTGCCCCTATTTCTTATCTTCATCTGTGCTCGCAGGAAATCGAAGAACTAGAACCAATAAAACCCGTGAGAACTAAGGAGAAATCTTTAAAGGTTAAATCCATTGTTCCTCCCAAAGGGAAATCTTCTTCCCCTCGCGATGAAGAATACGGCGATTAGGATAAATATACTATTCCTCCTAAAGGGAAGTCTTCTGCCCCTCGCGGTGAAGAATCTAGCGATCCTCTTTTGAAGAAAAGGAAGACCCGACCTTCTTATTCTTCAACTCCTCAACTTATTCCAGAGAATCCAAGTATTGATTTTGACAAGGATAATAATTACGAGGATTTCAATGATAACAACTTCCCTTCTATAAAGAATTCTTCTTCTTCTGATTCTTCGATGGCTCATTTATCCAAAAATTTTGGCAAGAATATGTTTGGTATCCCAAATGAGTATGAAGATGAAGCTATTAATAAAATATCCCAGTCCCTCACCAATGTCTGCGATGCTCCCATACTAGCTGACAGCGATACCCTTCGCGAGGTTTCAAGATCGCTGACTCCAAGTCTTTTAAATTCACTTGGCAGCCTGGTATGTTTTTACTTGTTCATCCTTTTTGTGTATTTATTGATATTTTTGTCAGACATTGATTTATATAGTTCTATCGCAGGTTGGAAGGTCCGCTTTTGTTGTTGCTTCTGATTTAGACAATAGGCATATTACTTATGAAAAGAAAGCTGCTAATCTTCGTCAAGATAAAGAAAAACTAGAAGCTGAAGTTATTGAGCTTCGCAGGAAAAATAAGCAGCTGGAGACTGAAGCTTCAGTTGACAAGCAAAAAATCTCTGATCTTGATAAAGCCAACCAACAACTCTATGGTATGATTTATTTCTTTTCTATTTTAATTCTTCTCACCCTATCGCAGCTTATTCAAGCAACCATTTTTGCCGATATTTATGGTCTTACTGACGAGGCTACATTCTTCCAATCCTTCCCTGAACCTGTAGATGATAATACCCTTCTTGCTTGCCTTAATAGTTCTTTAAGTAACTTCTCAGACGATAGGATTAGACCTCTCTCTATTGATGAACTTAAATCCAAACTTAATCTCTTAAAAATTAAACATAGGTTCAATTTAAATTTTACCAACAAGTTTTAGAACCTTTATCTTAGTTCAAAAGAAGAAGTGAATAGATTAAGAAAAAGGAATAGTGATCTTATTGATGAGAAGGATCTTGCTGTTAAAAACCTCTCCAATACCCTAGCAAACTTTCATAAAACTCTTCTTAATGTTCAAACGAAAAGAGATAAACTTATCCGTGAGAATGAAGATCTTCTTGCGAGGGAAACTCAAGTTCGATCTCGTCTCCTTATTAATAGTGATGATGAGTTTGCTTGGGCTGCGAAGATTCTTGATAATGCCAGAACTAATTTAGGTATAGATGTTAGTCTTCATGCTGATCAAGCGGCTTTAATTAAAGACATGATTTCTGAAAGAGAAGGTTATCACTCTTATGATTTCCCTGAATTATTTCCTAATTGAATCATCCTTATATATATTAAATTTGTTATCATTTGCTTGCAGCATCCGAAAAGAATTATCGTAATAGATTTGATGAGTTAGAAGAAAAGAAAAGCCAACTCGCTGGAAATCTATCTTCTCGCAATGAAAAGTATTTTATATTGAAGGAAAAATTGAAAATCTCATCTTCAAATTTTAGTAATGCCCTTCTCCGTGTTCGTAATGACGTTGTCAAACTAGTCTGTGATGATCATGGTATTCCTCATTCTACATACCCCGATCTTGCAAAGGAAATTCCAGATGATTCCCCAAATTTAGTTATCTCTGATAGCGAAGCTGAGGAGTCAAGCGAAGATGATAATGATGAAGAATTATCTAGCGAGGAAGAGAAATCTGGTAATGAAGAAAAATCTGAAAAAGAAAAGAGTTCTAATGGTGGTGGTGATGGATCTTCTTAGTCCTGTTTCTTCTCTTTTTCTTCCTTATAAATTTTGTACATTTATTTTTTGCTTCTCGTAACATTGCTGCGAGTTTCTCCAACTTGATGTGTAAACTTCTTTTTCTTTTATCTGTACGAATTAGAAAATAATTCTTTTTCTGCAATATAATCAATCAATCATAATTATTATCCTTTAATTATTTGTATAAATGTATCATCTATGCAATTTTGTAATATGATGGATGAATAATAATTTCATCAGTCTATGCATTCCCATACTTGCCTCTATTATTCATCTGCAATATGAAAAAATTGAGTAGAGATTAGATATTAGTTGTGAATCAGATTAAATTTGCCTCAATATCGGCGATGTTATCGCTAGCAACACTTGCATAACTTTATGATCTATGCGTAGAATCGCTAATCTCATAAATTCTGCGAGCATTATCTCAATAATCTTATGGTCTTATTATGCCTTCCTACTTAAAGGTCTTATTTTTCCACATTTTTTCTTTCTGTGACAAAATCGCAGGACGTCTTTACATTTGCATGTATTGACCCATTGATCTTGTCTTGTCAGTATTTTTTCAACATCTCTGCGACAATATAAAAAGTATAAACTCTCTTGCAAGAATTAAACCTTATGACATTGCCGTCTTGCAATGAAATCGCAGGATGTCTTTATACTTTCATGTAAAAACCCATTGATCTCATGTTAACTTTTTCTCTTTTGGCTAGTTACCTTTGTATATATAACTTTCGTCACGCGACAATATGACAGGCCTAACTGTTCTTGCGATCATAAAGCCCCATGACATTGTCGTATTTAGACACTTATCATCTCCCTAATGGAGGGTGCCGCCCTTATCTTCCCCCTGGTTGACCCTTCAAGGAGGGAACATCGGCCATACAAGACTAGCTCCTCCCATCCAGATTTGCCAACAACCAGCTGTTTTCGCAGCCTCTTGTCCTTTATTCCTACATGGCTTATAGTTACAAGACTGCACCCTAAGTGGGGTTTTCTTCGGGCCGAGTGCATCATAGCCAAGACTTTACAAGGATGGACAGGGTAGTTTCGTACGCCCCGGGCACCCTTGACTCAACCGTGTACCTCGGCGCCTTGGTCATACTTTGCACTCCTTAGAAGAGGTCCTTAGTCATCCAATCAGGGTATAACCTTATATAATTGGAAATACAAGATCCCTCACCTGGATAGGTTTTCTTTAACCCCAACATCTACATAACTTAGGTTCCAGCAGCGGTATAACCTTTTCACTGAGTCATGTCAAGAGATACCCCCTTATATGACGCACTATTAGGTCTTACATTTGCCTCTTGCGAAATTGTATTCGCGAACTAAGGTGCACGCCATAAAGGTTCGTTCCATTCTATTAATCTCTGCGAAATTTTATTCGCGTTTCTCACAAGCATTGTAACTCTGATAAAATTTCATTTCTTTGATTTTCTTTTAAAATTTTGAAATTCTTTCAAACAGAGTACTTTTTTCAATTGCATTTTCTTTAAACAAATTCTGCGTAAGTTTCTTTAAATTTCATCATTTTACCTTTCTACTTACTATATTCTGGTTCTGCTTTTCTGTAACGTTTCGCTTTTTTTTCTTTATATGCGAGCTGCTTGCAATTATCTTCCTCTCTCTGCTTTATTGAATCAATCATCAATCTTTCACATATCTGTCGTTGCTTGATGTGGTACTTCCAATTGCTATTCTTCTCAGCTCTTTCCACGCAAGATTTTATATCAATCTCATAACATTTCTTGCTTTCTCCCCAATCTCCCTTAATAACTCCAACACCATTAGGATGAGGAAATTTAACACACTGGTGGAAAGTAGATGCTACACCTAATATCCCATGTATCCAAGGTCGACCAATCAGGGCATTGTACGGTGATTCAATGTCGACAACACAGAACAAGATCTTGGAAGTTATCCCTTTCAATGGAATCCGCATTTCAATTTCCCCCTTTGGTTTATTGGCAGTACCATTAAAACCATAGATTTTATATGTTGATGGAATTAGATCTTCGTCTCTTCCACCCATGGTATTATAGGTATGATAAAATAATATGTCAACTGAGCTGCCTGTGTCTATTAGAACTCTATTGATAGCCCAAGAATCTTCATTTTCATCATCATTTCCTCCATCTTCTTCTTCTATTTGCTTTGGATTTATCTCTAATCTTACCACCAATGGATTATCATGCTGCTCGCCAGGTTCTGGTACTTCTTGTGCAGTGAAAGATATAATTTGTTTATGTCATTCTTCTAATGGAGAGGCTCTCGCGATATTCATTATATCTCTTCCATCTGTGTCTCTCGCGAAGACTCTGCTTAGAACATTATCATGGAAATCCTATATTTTTCTGTGTGAATGTACACTGGAATTACAAAACAAATTCTTTGCTTTAGCCCAAACTTCTATTACGAATGATTCTGCTCCTTTTACAATATTTACCCTGCAAATTTCTGGTGCTGGAGGAAATCGCTGAGATTGTGGATGTCCTCCTAAAAAGTAATTTAGCTTTCCTTGGTCGATCATCCTTAAAATTATTCTCTTGACATTCATGTAATCATTTATTGTGTGACCATTAAAGTGATGGTAAGGACAAAATTCTTGACTACGATTATTAGGATGTGTTTCTTTTCCCATATTCCATGGGGATGGTATACTTTCCATCAAAATGATAGCTTCCCAATTTTTTTCTATACTAGCATTTAGAGGAGGCATCTTAATTTCTTCCCATATGATCTTCTGATTTCCTTGGCTTCTGAAATTGTTTTGCCTCTGTCCATTATAAGTTTCTTGCGGCTGATCAAGCCTTTGAATCTTATTATTCCCACCGCGATTGTAATAATTCTTCTCCCTTTCATATTCTTCTTGATCTCGACTTCCCATAGCTACCAACTTCTGTTGGTTATCAGTCTCTATTTTCTCTTGTTGGGCTTGCGAGCTGCTCACCACATTGTTAATTATTTTAGGAAGTAAACTCCCATTTGCTGCTAATGAATTGGTATTCGCGATTGGATATGATTCCATCTCATTTTGTTTCTCCTCCAAATCAATGTACTCTTCTTATAGTTCTTGTAGTTCAGTCATAGTAATTGTATTCTTGACTCTGAAAATTTGTATGTATAGCAGATTGGTCGCGGACATTGCATTGATAAAAGACAAGATAAGATATCTCTCGTCTACTCTTCCTGCCATCTCACTGAACATTGTCTTCCATCTTATGGTTAAATGTTTCAGACTCTCTCCAACCCTCTGTTTTAACCCCAAACACATCCTCAATACCCGGCCGCGATGAATTGTTGCTTATATATGCTCCCAGAAATGTAGCTTGTAAATGATCAAAAGAAGTTATAGTATTTTTTGGAAATCCCTCAAACCATTTTAGCGCCTCGCCAGTTAAGATAGATGCAAAATACTTGCACAATACAACATCATGATTCTCCCATTGCATCATACACCTAACATAAGCCTTAACATGTTGTACAACACATGTAGTTCCATCAAAAATGCTGGTTAATGTTGGTAAGTTGCACTTTGGAGGTATTCCTCTTAATTGTACTTCTTGAGTGAATGGATTTATCGCAGCTTCTTCAATAGCTTCATCAAGTTGCCTTCTACCTCCTTCTTTTCTGTTATTTATTATTCCCCTCATCTCTGCTAACTCTCTTAAAATTTGCTCATTCGCAGCTGAATTTGGTTCCATTGATCTTTTCAATGATGCTCCCCTTATTATGCGTTCATGTATTTCTTGTCTTGCGAGATTTTGTGTATCTTCATCTACATCCATATTTCTTCTTCTGCGATCTTCTGCTTCAGCTTCTTCTTGTCATCGCAGCTGATTATACTGTCTATTTTCTTCTCTGCGAATTTCTTCGTTTCTCATCATTTCTCTTCGCTGTCTTTCTATTCTCCTTTGTATTCTATCATACTCTTCCTGAATATTATTATTATGGCGATTTTGCGTCCGTCTCCTTTCTCGATTTTCATGGTTATTTTGTCGTAATGCCTCTTGAAATTCTTGTTCTTCTACTTCTGCCTTCAATCTTTCTCTCTCACAAGCTAGTCATGCTTGTTCAACATAATGTCTCTCAATTTCTTCCTCAATTATTCTTCGATTTCTCTGGATCTCTCGCCCATGTAATATCCTCCTACCTTCTTCTGGATTATATTTATCATTTTGGTTGTCTCTTCCCTCTTGATTTCTGTTGTTAAGTCTATTATCCAAATTTTCGCCACGCGGATCATGGCGATCTTCTATTACCTCTTCTTCTTTATGACGTTGCTCTTCATTTAGATTTTGCATTTCCTCTTGGATATTTCCTCTAGCATTTCTTACTGGAGAATTTGGCCTTAATTCTTCTCTTAATGATCTTGAATTCGATCTAACAGTACTTCTTGATCTTCTATTTTGTAATCTCAAATTCTCCATTCTCAACTCGTGATTTTGTCTTGTTAAATTTGCACGCTCTTCCGCCTCTTGTATTCTTTGTCTTGGATCATTTGATGTTTCATTTTCATCTCCTCCATGAATTAATCCTTCAACCATTCCTTGATTTCTTTCTTCTCTTCTTCCGTCTCTTAATTGTTGATCTTCTACATCTTCCATCGAATCCGATCTCCAAGTATGCACACTCACTCTATCATAATCCACATTTCTATTTTGTATCGGTGTTTGTTGATTAGGTTGTGGAATTAGATCTTCTCCTTCAATTTTTGTTCTATTTCTTCTTGTTCTTATCCTTGAAGAATCTCCTAATTCATTTATTTCTTCTCCTGCAAGTTTTTTACTCCTCCTTACAGTTGTTGGTGGTTCTGATGTATTTCTTATTCTTCTAGCCATTTCTTCAAGTCTAATACTTTCTTCAAATCCTTAAATTGTAATTAGAAAATTTTTTAGCTTGATTCTCCCTGTTTCGGGTGCCAAAATGTAGTTGCAGGATTTCCCACACTACACCCTTGTTAAGATCTTGCTATAATCAACTCATCATTGAAGATAAAAAAACGACACTTTATTATTTTGTTCTCAGAAATGTTTACAGAAATGGAAGAATTCAAGATTACAACTATTCTCTTGAAGTTTCTCTCTCCTCAAGACTTTCTTAACTCTCAAAAATACCTCATCCTTTTCTGGAAACATTGGGTCTATATTTATAGGGTAGTTACATAGTGGATGACATCTAAGTTTTCCTCTTATTTCGGGTTGATTCTGCGATTGTACCGTGATAGTTACAATGTTAAATCTCGCAAGTTTTGTAACCATCGCAGAACAAACATACTTTTCTCAAGTTTTCTTCAATCATCAGTTATTACGTCACTCTTTTGAAGGCTTTTGTGACACTCGTGAAGTGTAGTCGAAGATCTTGCGGTGATGCTCGCTGGAAAGTGTTGTTAATCTCGCAGAGAATATCGTTGTGGCGATATTCCGGTCCTACAAACCTTGTTCCCACTGTTATCGGGAAATATAACACTTCCTAAAGTATACAACAAATACGCGGTAGCAGTGCGATTAGTTGTGACCTCGTCCATAACCAACTCCCCCTTTGAAATTTTCTCCTTTGTGTCTCCAAAATACTTTTTCAAAGCGATGAGCTTGATTTTCTTCAACTTCTTTGTGCTAGAATCCACAAACTTCACCTCTTTAGTAGCGCAGGCAAACTCCAATTATGTTTTGTATTTTGGCCAACCTAGAGTTTCCTCAGCAAGTACATAAAACTCATCCCAAGTTATTTCATAAACCGCTGAGTACACATTTTTCCCATGCGTTCTAAGACCACTAATCTTCTGTTCATCTGGAGTAATTGACATCTCGCCAAAGGGGAGATGAGATGTGTAAGTCTCCGGATAGAATCTATCACAAAAGGCTGAGTTTGTAACTGCATCAAATTCCTCTTGTGCATAGAAAATAGCAGGCCATAAACTAGAGCCTTGTATTAAAGCCACCACCTCAGGAGCCTCTTCGAAAATATCCCTATGTGCGGCGCTTTGGTGTCTAAGTACGCGGACTGCATCCTTGTGATCCGGAGTCTCGTAAATTCTCTTCGCCCATGACTCCTTGTAGCCAATCAATACGCTTCCACCATCTTCAGGGAGACCATGGGGCAAACCATCCATGCGAGGACGTATCACATTATCCGGATGAGGAATGTGCTTACCTGTCTCCCTTGATGTAACAACTTTCTCTTGTTCTTGTTCTTGTTCTTGTTCTTGTTCTTCTTCTTCTTTACCTTCGTCACCAACATCTTCATCATTGTGATCCTCTTGTTCTACGGGAAAAGAACAAGTCGTGTCAATTCCCCTTTTACCTGCATGTAAGTTCTTTGTGCCACCACATCGAGGTTTGGGAGTTTTTGAGTTAGAAGGAGTCACTTCCATTGTTCTCCTTTTAAGCTTCTCTTTGAATTTTCCCGTATGGGTGCTAAAGCAAATGACAAACCTTAATTAGTTTTTCAAATTAAATAAATATGATTCTACCACACAATTTCATAACTCACCTATAACTGGACAAGTTTAGAGGAAGCTATTGGCAATAAACAGTGTCAAGTTCGGCACATACGATTTTTATAAATATGAGCCAAACAATCTTCCCAACAGTGTTAGACTTGTTATAGAAAGGTTCGGCACATTCGATATTTATCACATTGAGCCGAACAATGTACCCAAAAGTAAGGGTAATAAAGTTCGGATGGTAATCATACAAAAGAATATGAGCCGAACTCACTGGTTCGGCTCATACGATAAACAAAATATTACAAAATTAAAGCCGAACTGTTCTTCACCTGTGTAAAAAAAACAAGTTCGGCTGCGACATTTCAGCCGAACATTACCCTGAGACTAACAAAAACCTAGAAAAATCATCAATTATAGGTCATAAATCAACGAAATACGAAAAAATAAACAATGGGTTTGTGGGAAATACCTTTCTATGTGCAATTTTAAAGAATCATCCTCTATTTCTCCCTCTCCAACACCAAACGATCCGGTATCCACTTCATATCCATATTTTTGAAAAAACCTAGATTGAGATGCTAAGGAAGCTAGACCAGGATTCGACACCGTATTTATAGGGCATTGCTTAACACGAGGTGCCATTTAGAACTGCAATCAACAACTAAATCGAAGAAATTTTTTGCGGAAATTTTGGAGAAGAATATGAGAAGAATAGGGAGAGAGAGGGGTTTTTGATTTTTAAAACTTTTAATATTTTTTTTAAGTAACGGTTTTAGTTTTAATGAGTGAGTTTATTAGTGGGTATTGGTTAATTAGTGGGTGGTTGGTTAATTAGTGGGATGGGTTTAGGATTAAAATTTAATTAAGTGGAAGGGTAGTAAGGTAATTTAAACTATGCAGGGATATTATAGTAACTTAACCGTCATTTGGGTAGCTCTTATAATTTGGTAATGGGTGTCTTCTATGTGTGTATGCCCCAAAAATTTTGGGTCTGCCCCAAATTAAGTACCTTTATTTTAGCTTTCTTCTTTTGTTGGGTATGTCTTGTAAATCTTAATGGGTCAGTCTTGTAATTTGGTTGTTGTGTATCTCTTAATACAAATTTGTGATTTAGCAAAAAAAAAAAAAGTCACCCCTGTTTGACATTAGAGTCAAACCGTATTCTATTTCTAGTATTATTTCCTAATCTATGATTTCCCTTTTCTAAAACTATCCTAGAACTTATTAGTTTCCTAGTTTAGTATGATTTCCTTTTCTAGTCTTATTACCTTTAGGAAATAGTGAAGCCTATATAAGAAGGCCTAGCATTGTAGAATTTCTACACATTCACATTATTATCTTATTTGATTTATCAAATAAAATGTTGAATTTTAAATATCTCTTGAATAACGAAATATTTTCGTTTCTGAATTCTAAGATATTATACAAAGATGTTGGTTGGTAACCTAGCAACAAGCTGGGCTCCAACTCCTCTCTGAATAGCAACACCTAATCTATAAAAAATAAATCTACCTAATCCACTACTCGCGTCATTGCTAAAGAAACAATTCTTTAGACGCTTCAAAAAAACTAAAGTATCCTCACCAAGTTCGCCTAAGGTAGTAAAGGCCAAAACCCCAAAACCATATCCATGTGCAGCACACTTGTCCAAGTATTTGGTGTGTTTGCGTGAAACAGCACCAGAAATGGCCTTACCAGGAACAAAAAAGCGGACACCATCACCAGTGAAGGGAGAGACACCTGTAATATCCATACACACATCTTTCCCATTCTCCCAGTTAAGAACGAGGATATCATCGGGCTTTAGGTCCTTATCATCATCTGAACGAAGACCAAGAGAAACCTCCTTGCGTGCAGGCACATTGGCTTTATAAAAAATATCAAAGACAACATCACGAACAATGTCATGACGGAACTTATATCCGATATCCTTAGCACAATGAAGCGCATGATTTCCAAAAATTTCCATAGATTTGTTACAACTTGGGCATAAACTATTGTCAACAAACAGCAGAATACCAAGACGATAACAAAGCACATCTCTAAATTACCGAGGACCGAGGCATTGGTTGACCCCACTAATGGGAACCGCCAAAATATAATCCTGGGCATGTTTGACATGGTTGCATTGCCAAAGCGCGGAGTCTCTTGCAGACATATGAAATTGGTCTGGGATTTTCTTCTTGACTGCATCAAAATAAACTACTATCGGGGAGTGCATGGAAGGGGGGGCAGAATCATCGACACAGTAAGTAGACGGTAATCCACATACTTGGGTAAAGGTCTGAAGAGCCAACTGATAGGATGAGCCTCTGTCTGTTGAGAATAAATCACCAAGGATCACTTTCTGCACTGAAGTAGTATGGCTCTGAGAAGCAAGAAAACAATAAGCACGACTGTCAACCATGATGTAAATACCAAATTAGTTCTCTAGTTTTCTTATAGCTTTTGTGAATCTATTGATTTCACACTAGTTTTCACTATCTTTTGGATCCTTGATCCAAATTATTACGCTTCTGGTACGTTAAGTGGTACTAGATCCTCGATTAAGAGTCTTCACTAACATAGGTGATAAGAAGATTGAAGAACTGAGGAACAGTTTGAAGAAAGACCTAGAAACTGATATGCAAGTAATATGAATCAATATTGAAAAGAAGCTAACCAAAGTAATCAATGAACGTTTCGAAGATATCACAAAAAAAATCGAAAAAATATATATTAAGTTCATGGGAGAAGAAGGAAAGAAGGTACTTGGAGAAAAACCTAAAACCCAAGATGAAATTGTCCATCCCCATACTTCCACCCCTCCCAAATCTACCGCTCATCTTCAAACCCCCCCAGCCTCTTCCCAACCATCTTCCAGCCATTACGCCTCCTTAAATAAATCATATTATCATCCATTACAATCCACTCCAGCATACTCCTCTTGTCCACCTTACACAACCCCACAATTTGAATTCTTTGAAGATTTCAGCTCTTACTCTACTCCCCAAAACTTGCTCAAATCTTCTACGAAACAAGAAGCAATTGATGTTGAATATTATGAGCCATATTATTATCCTCCACCACCACGCCATCAAAGGAGCATGGGAAATCCATAATCTATCGCCCCAAAGCTGATATAACCTCGTTTGATAGACTTCTACACATTGAAGATTTCTTAGATTGGTTTTGCACAGTTGATCGCTTCCTTGCTTATATGCGCATACCTGAAGATTAACAAGTAGAGCTTGTTTATTTTAAGTTTACTGGACTAGCTTCCTCATGGTGGGATCATCTTCAAATAGAACGAGACAATTAAGGATTGCGACCGGTTCAATCATGGACAGACATGAAAGAACTATTGAAGAGAAGATTTCTTCCTCCGGACTACATGCAAACCTTGTACATCAGTTTGCAAAACTGTCGCCAAGGAAACCGCACGGTACAAGAGTATGTAACAGAATTTTCCCGTTTGTTATCTCGGAACCAACTGAATAAGACGGTTGATCAAACAATTAGCCTATTTATCAATGGACTTGATTGGAGTATACAAGAAAGGTTATCTACTCAATAATATACTTCTCTTCATTCTGTCATTAAAAATGCTTTAAAGATAGAATCTTTCATGCTTTCTCCACAACCATACCCAAAATCCTCATTCTCTTACCCTAGAAAACCTTCGTTTCAAAATTTTCCTAATAGGCAACAACCTTCTCCATTCCAGTCCCGTACTTTTCCTACTACCACTACCACTACCACCCAACCATATTATTTCCAAACCCCACCTACCACAAAGACTCCACCACCTCTACCCCAGCCTAATAATGCTCCACCCATTAGACCAAAACCTCAAAACCCTTATGCATACCCAACTGAAAACAAGTGCTACAAGTGTAAGCAACCAGGTCATACATCAAACCAATGTAGAAGTGGGTGTACATTAATGACCGAAGAAGAGCCGGTTGATATGTATGAGGAAGAAGGTGAAGAAGTTATTGGAAATATGGGAGATATTACTACATATGCAGAGATAGGAGATGAAGGAGATTATTGAAATGTTATTCGAAATCTATTATTTGCTCCTCGTGTTGACTATCCAACTCGTAATCGTTTGTTCCGCACTCAATGTCGTGTGCAAAACAAGATATGTGATATAATCATTGACAGTGGAAGTTTTCAAAATATTGTTTCATCTAGATTGGTGGATACGCTGCAATTATCTACTCATCCACATCCTAACCCATACTCTATTGGTTGTATTGATACTAACAACAAAAATAATGTAGATTCTCAATGTCTCGTGTCATTTAAAATTGGGACTTACAATGAGACAGTGGTATGTGATGTTATGGATATTAGTGATTTCCATATATTACTTGGATGCCAATGTCTATACGATGTGGATGTGACTTATAGAGGTAAAGCTAATACATATTCATTCATGTACAATGGAAATAGAATCATATTGCAACCATCTTATGCGAAGCCTAAGCCAAGTCTACAACAAGAAGAGACTACGATGTTGGTTTCCCCGGACATCTTAGATGATGCACAAGAATCAGGTACGATTCATGCCTTAGTTGTACAAGCTTCTACTCCTGACCTTCCTACAACTATTCCTACTCAAGTGTAGTCCTTACTAGATGAGTTTGCATGTGTTTTAACATCTTATATGCCTGATTCTTTGCCACCTATGAGAGATATTCAACACCAAATAGATCTTATGCCCGGTGCAAATTTACCTAACCTTCCCCACTATCGTATGAGCCCTAAGGAGCTCGATATACTTCGAGGTCAGTTGGATGAATTGTTGTCTAAAGGTTTCATACAAACTAGTTTGAGCCCTTGTACTGTTCCCGTCCTTCTTGTGCCTAAAAAGATGGAACTTGGCGTATGTGTATTGATAGTAGAGCTGTTAACAAGATCACAATCCGTTATCATTTTCCAATTCCAAGATTAGATGATATGCTTGACATGCTATCTGGTTCCAAGATATTTTCGAAGATAGATCTTAAAAGAGGGTATCATCAAATCATAATTCGACTTGGGGATGAATGGAAGACTGCATTTAAGACAAAGGATGGTCTCTTTGAGTGGCTTGTTATGCCATTTGGTTTTTCTAATGCTCCAAGTACATTCATGAGGCTTATGAATCAAGTTCTACAGCCCTTCATTGGTAAGTTTGTTGTGGTTTATTTCGATAACATCCTTATCTATTCAAAATCTGAAGAGGAACATCGCTCTCACTTGTGGGCTGTTTTCAATGCTCTCAAAGAGAATGAATTATTTATAAATCTGAAAAAGTGTCAATTTTTCACTTCTAAGGTTCTGTTTTTGGGTTACGTTGTTTCTGCTGATGGTATTCAAGTAGATGATTCCAAAATCACAGCTATTCGTGATTGGCCTACTCCAAAGACAATATCTGAAGCTCGAAGTTTTCATGGTTTAGCTTACTTTTACCGTTGATTTATAAGGGATTTCGGCTCTATTACAGCCCATATTTCTAACAGTTAAAAGTATAAAAGGTTTGAATGGACGGGTAAAGCTGAATTAAGCTTTCAATTACTCAAAAAAGGCTTACTTCTGCTCCTATCCTTGCACTACCTGATTTCAACAATCTTTTTGAAGTATATTCCGATGCTTCTATATTAGGAGTTGGTGCTATTTTGTCACAAGAAGGTAAACCTATTGAATTTCTTAGTGAAAAACTTGCAGAAGCTCGTCAAAAGTGGTCTACTTATGAGTTAGAATTCTACGCGGTGATTCGTGCATTACGAAAATGGAGACACTACTTAATACAAAAGGATTTTGTCTTGTATACTGATCACCAAGCCCTCAAGTATATTTAGAATCGATCACCATCCAATATAATGCATGTAAGTTGGATTTATACCTTGAAAGAATATACGTTCTCTATTCAGCACAATTCTGGCTTGAACAACAAGGTTGCAGATGCACTAAGCCGTTTCACAAATAATAATGCCCGTGCACTACTCCTAGTTACTATCCGTGCTGAAGTAATTGCCTTTGACTCCATTAAAGAGTTATATCTTAACGATCCAGACTTTTCCTTACTATGGCAGAAATGTTCCTCCGCACAACAAGGTACGGGTAATTTTGTTTACATAATGGGTTTCTTTTTAAAGGTAGCCGCTAATGCATTCCTGATGGTTCTATCCGTGAACACCTTATTAAGGAGTTACATAGTAAGTGGTCTTTCTGTCCATTTCGGGAGAGATAATACCATATCTCTAGTCGAAGCTCGTTACTTTTGGAATTCTCTCAAAATGGATGTCCTTGATTCTGTACGACATTGTATGGTTTGTCAACGAAGTAAAGGTCATGAAAAAATTACATGATTATACATTCCTCTTCCAGTTCCAGATGCTCCTTGGAAAGATATCTCAATGTATTATGTACTAGGCTTACCAAGAACCCAAAGAGCTCATGATTCTGTTTTTGTGGTTGTTGATCGCTTCTCAAAAATGGCACATTTTATTCCTTGCAAGAAGACTATGGATGCTGTGACTATGACAAATCTTTTCTTCCTTGAAATAGTCCATTTACATGGTATTCCAAAGACCATTACTTCTGATTGAGACATTAAGTTCTTAAGTTAGTTTTGGAAGACACTTTGGACTCGTCTCAAAACCAAGTTGCAGTTTAGTAGCACAGCTCATCCACAAACATATGGGCAAACTGAAGTAGTAAACCGATCATTAGGGAATATTATTCGTTGTTTATCCGGAGACAAGCCTAGACAATAGGATCTATCTCTCGCTCAAGCTGAGTTCTCCTATAATTCAGTTCCTAATCGGTGTACAGGTTACACACCTTTTCATATTGTTTATTCCAAGGTTCCTAATCATACATTGGATCTCGTCTCTTTACCATCCATTCCTAGTTCTAATATTGCGGAAAATCACATGATAATGTCTCTACAAGTGCTACATGATAAGGTAAAGAAAAACTTGGAAGTTGCTAATGCTAAGTACAAGCTAGATGTTGATCGTCGATGTCGTTTTAAATCCTACGAAGTTGGTGATCTGGTTATGGTGTACTTAAGTAAGGATCGTTTTCCAATGGGTACTTACAACAAGACGAAGTATAAGAAGATTGGTCATATCTGCATTTTCAAGAAGATCAGCAATGACCTCCTAGCTAATATGAACATTTCGTCCACATTCAATGTTAAAGATATCTTTCCTTACTTTCCTGGCGATAACGTTTCTCTTCCAATACCAAACTCGGGGTCGAGTTCTTTTCAAGAAGGGGGGCCTGATGTAGAACATCTAGACCAAGTCACCCCTATTTAACATTAGAGTCAAACCGTGTTCTATTTCTAGTA
The DNA here is from genome assembly GCA_023529315.1 of Papaver bracteatum. NCBI lineage: Eukaryota > Viridiplantae > Streptophyta > Magnoliopsida > Ranunculales > Papaveraceae > Papaver > Papaver bracteatum. The sequence goes on from JAJJWX010002530.1 coordinate 688,907, forward strand.
TTATTTCCTAATCTATGATTTCCCTTTTCTAAAACTATTCTAGAACTTATTAGTTTCCTAGTTTAGTATGATTTCCTTTTCTAGTCTTATTACCTTTATAAAATAGTGCAGCCTATATAAAAAGGCCTAGCATTGTAGAATTTCTTCACATTCACATTATTATCTTATTTGATTTATCAAAGATATTTTATTTAGTTATTGTTCTCTAGTTTTCTTATAGCTTTTGTGAATCTATTGATTTCACAGTAGTTTTCACTATCTTTTGGATCCTTGATCCAAATTATTACGCTTCCACTACGTTATAAACACACACTGTCACTTCTACTCAGCCTGTTTGTACTGGAGAAGGGGATGTGCCTATCGCAGTAGTAGTGCAGAATCCTGTTGACACCAAAAATGATAACTAGATGGAGATGGCGGAGGAAACAAACACCATCACTTCTACTCAATATGTTTGTACTGGTAAAGGGTATGTGACAACTGAAGAAAGTTCCAACCCAATCGCCCCTTCCGATCCATAGAATTGTAACTTACAGTATTTGAAATCTATAAGAATGGGATCAACTAGTGTTGTTGATGCGAGCTGTTGGTGCCAACTTGGATTGTTGATGTCAAAATCTGGAATCAACAAGATTTTGGATTCCACATTATTATGCCAACTTGGCTTGTAGATACCAGTTTCTAGTTTTTTTTCATCAAAAAAATCTACATAACTTTGATCTTGTAACAGACGGTATTTGGAAACTATAAAAATGGGATCAACTAGTGTTGTTGGTGCGAGCTGTTGGTGACAACTTGGGTCGTTTGACATCAAAATCTAGAATCAACAAGGTTTTGGATTCCACATTATTCTGCCAACTTGGCTTGTAGATACCAGTTTCTAGTTTTCAGTATAACAATGCTTCCATATAATGAAGTAATTTTTTGCTAAAATTTTCGTGGATCCTGTAATGAAGTAATTTTTTGTTACCTTTCAGCTGCATTCTCAAGGAATTGCCCTAGGAATTTTTGTTCATCCTTACTGCAGGAGTTCTAGAGTGCTGCACCATAAGTATTTTTGGTTGTGGTGGTGTTAGTTGCGTTGTCGAGATCAACCTCGTTCTCCTTTTTTCCTGTTTTCTTGGCATGTTTCCTCCCTTACCTTCAGCTGTGTATGCATCCAAGTTTTTCTTGTTCGTTGTTGCACATTTTACTTTTTTTTTCAGTAGAACCCATTGTTGGCTTTCAAATTTGTGTGGAGCTTGAGATGATTGATAAACTAGATAATAATATTGATTGAATAATAATAAGATGATCTTGGAAACAAGAAGTCATAGCCTTTATATAGGCTTTCATGACCTGACTAGGTAAAGAAAATGAAAACTAAATAAACTAGGAAAGAAAAGACTTGAAAAATTGTATCAACTATTATAGTTGACACGGTGCCTTATAGTGTACTACATCACAAATTCTTCTTTATAATCCAAAGCAACATCTTGTCCTTATGTCTCTGATTTTTCAGTATCATCCTCTTATGTTGGTCCTCTCATGTTTTCCGTTTTGACATAATATTGCTCGAAGTCTTCATATGTTGTACTGACAGGAGGCATTTGTGGCCTCAGAGTCACATCTAAGCCAGATGTGATTAAGTTGAAAGTTGGGGTAAATCCATACCGATATGCAATTTGATGTACAGTTGCAATTGGTGGAGTTTTTGTTGGAGAAAATGAGTTTTAATTAAAAGGTTTTATGGTCTTGGTGTGGTTTGATCTAATGACCTAAGGGTCTAAGGATACTCACTCATTTTTGGGTGAATGAAGTGGAACCTTTAGTCCCACATTGTGGAAAACTAAAGAGGAGCTCCACTACATAATCATACTCTTATGTATATATTGTAAAACGTGGGTGGAGCGGGTGGGCAAAAATACATATTTTGACCCCATGCGATATGCACGTATGCGATGCACCAAGTTCTTTTTCTACTTGGATTTATTTTTTGACGAGTTTTTTTTAGAAAATTAATTCCAAAAATATTTTTTAAGAGTTTTATTTATGGGTAAATTTCCTTTATGTGTTTTACTTGTTTTTGAAGAAAACAAAAACCTAACTTGATTTGCAAGTATCTTCTCCTTTAAATACAACTCGAAAATTCTGTTTTCAACACACCGAAAATTCTTCTTTCGTTCTAGGGTTTCTCCATACGTTTTACTTCCATCCCCGTTGCTGAGTTCGAAGAGAGGGTAACTTGTGTTGTGCTAACTCAAGTTATATCAGGCAGTCTTATCCTGGACACATCTTCGATGTGAGGGGTTTAGCATTACTCAACTCGAGTATACCCGCGAACTAATGTGTTAAGGACAACTTGTTGAACCTGTGATTCTGCCTTCGTCAAGTTATTTCGGTAGAGTTGTTTTGAATTAGTTCTTTACATATTATTTTGATATGTCTAACGTGTTGTTCATTGTTGCAAGATCCCAACAATCTTAACACATTATTATTCCTTGCAACGATGTAAACAATGGAAACAAAGATGAACGTTGAAAGACCACAAAAGTTTAACGGAAAGGATTTTAAGAGATGGCAATCCAAGATGCTGTTTTTTCTGAGCAATCATGAATTTAACGCAGTATTGCAGGTCTTTTGATGTTTTGATGACTGTTGAAGACAATACTGATGAAGATAGAGCATTTTACACGAGGGGTAACTATATGGCTAAAATCATATTATGAATGGTTTGGAAGATGCGATGTATGATTTTTACAATGCTAAATAAAAATTAACTGCTTATGATTTGTGGACTGCGGTAGAAGCAAAGTACCAAGATGAGACTGCAGGGAGCAAGAAATTTCTGGTGGCAAAGTTTTTGGACTTCAAGATGACATATGATAAGTCTGTTGTGGATCAATTTCTCGAATTTCAACAAATCATTAACGAGATTCTTGCTGAAGGTATGGTCACTGGTGAGACTTTTCAAGTGTCTTCGGTGATTGAGAAGTTACCATCTTCTTGGTCGGAGTACAAGAAAAAACTGAGACATGAAACTAGCGAGATCAACATGGTTGAATTGGGAAAGAAGATTCAAGTGAAAGAGATGTCGTGCACCAAAGACAAGAACATGTCATATACAAGGGACATGGAAAACAAATCTCATATGTCTGAACACAAGTCATCCAAAGTTGAAAAAGGTGACAACAATAATCACAACTCGAAGCATGGACCTAACAAGAAAGGTATGTTTTGTAAACCAGAATCTAGCATTATTAAAATTAAAGGTCCTTGTTGGGTGTGTGAAAATACTGGTCATATGGCATGTCACTGTAGACAACGTAAGGATAAGAAGAATAATGCTAACTTGGTTGAGAAGAGCAAAGACGAGTTTTCTGCTGTGGTGTCTGAAGTTAATTTGGTGACCAATGTGATGGAATGGTGGGTGGACTCTGGAGCTACTAAGCATGTATGTGGTAACATAAACTTGTTCACCTCCTACCAGAAGGTAGGGGAAGGCGGGAAACTCTATATGGGTAACTCATCTGCATCAAATGTTGTAGGAAAAGGAAAGGTCGGTATGAAGCTCACATCTGGAAATACTCTCACATTGAATGAAGTTCTTCATGTTCCAGACATCTGCAAAAATCTTGTTTCTTGTTCTGTTTTAGATGATAAGGGTTTTAAAGTTACAATGGAGTCTGGAAAACTTATAGTAACTAAGGGAAATGATTATGTGAGTAAGGGTTATAAGACTGGGGGTCTATATAAGATTAATGTAACCTAAACTGAATTGAAATTGAATGATTCTTCTGCTTACATGTGTGTGTCATTGAACGTTTGGCATGGTAGACTTGGTCATGTAAATTATAAATCAATGCACAAATTGGCTAGTGAAGGCTGCATACCCAAATTCACTTTAGATAAAAATCATAAGTGTGAGATTTGCATAGAATCTAAGCATGCTAATAAATCATTCAATAAGAATGTCCAGAGAAACTCTAAACCCTTAGACTTAATCCACTCAGACCTAGTTGATATGAAGTCAGTTCAAAAAAGAGGTGGAAAGAAATGGTTATTACTTTTATAGATGACTGTACGAGGTACTGCCATGTTTACTTACTTAGAGGGAAGGACGATGCCTTAGAAGCCTTTAAGATATATAAACGTGAATTCGAAAACCAACTGAATACTACCATTAAAACTATTAGGTCTGACCGTGGTGGTGAGCATGAAATTCATATAGGAGATTTCTTCGAAGAACATGGCATAATACATGAGACTACAGCCCCTTATTCACCTCAATCTAATGGTGTAGCTGAACGTAAGAACCATACACTTAAGGAGATGATGAATGACATGTTTATTAGTTCAGAATTACCTTCGAATTTGTGGGGGGAGGCTATCCTCTCCGCCAATTACATCCTGGACAAAGTACCCTTTAAAGAATCAGATAAAACTCCATATGAGTTATGGAAAGGTAGACAACCATCTTATGAATACTTCAAAGTGTGGGGGTGCTTGGAAAAGGTGGGCTTTCCTCTTCCTAAGAAAAATAAGATAGGACCCAAAACAGTCGATTGTGTTTTTATAGGGTATCCTAAGCATAGTAGTGCTTACAGGTTTATGGTTGTGAGTTCTGATTTTTCTGACATAGGGTTGAATACTATTATGGAGTCTAGGGATACTGAGTTTTTTTAGAATGTTTTTCCTTTAAAACGTGACTCTCGTAATAGATGTATTGATGATCCCCTATACGTGCCTTCAACTAGTCAGTCATTACCTTTAGAGGAAGATGAACCAGAAGTAGAACCTAGAAGAGGTAAAATGGATAAAACTAAGAAAACCTATCCTGGTTGCATTACATACCTAGCCTAGTATGATCCTCGGACTTATAGATAAGCCATGACTTGTCTTGAAGCTCCATGGTGGAAAAAAGCTTCCATTAGTGAAATGGATTCCTTTTGAGAAAACGGTACTTTTGAACTTGTAGATTTACCTCCAGGGTGTAAGGCCATAGGTTGTAAATGGATTTTCAAAAGAAAACGTAAGATAGATGGAACTAGTGAAAAATACAAGGCTAGGTTGGTAGCTAAAGGCTACTGACAAATAGAAGGTATAGATTTCTTCGACACCTATTCGCCAGTGAGTATAATTAGCTCCATTAGGATGTTAATTGCTATAGCTTCTGTCCATAATCTAGAGATACATCAAATGGATGTAAAGACAACTTTTCTTAATGGTGAGTTAAATGAAGAAATTTATATGGAACAACCTGAGGGATTTGTAGTTAAAGGTTATGAAAAGAAAGTTTGTAAACTGGTTAAATATTTGTATGGATTGAAACAAGAACCTAAACAGTGGTATGAGAAATTTTATCATGTGATGATTTCTAGTGGTTTTAGAATTAATGAACCTGATAAGTGTGTTTATACTAAACTTTTCAAGGATGCCTGGGTGATTGTATGCTTGTATGTTGATGACATGCTTATACTAGGTACAAACATGGATGTTATTGATTCCACTAAGAAAATGTTGAATGAGAACTTTGACATGAAAGATTTAGGCCCCGCTGATGTCATATTAGGGATGAAGATTAGAAAATTTTCTAATGTCTATAGTCTGAGTCAGTCTCATTATGTTGAATCCATACTTAAGAAATTTAATCAGTTTGACTGTAAACCTGTTTGTACTCCATATGATTCTAAGTGTCATCTCACGAAGAATAAGGGTGTAGGAGTTAACCAACTTGAATACTCGAGAGTCATAGGAAGTCTGATGTATTTGATGAATTGTACGAGGCCAGACATTGCTTATGTTGTGAGTAGGTTAAGCAGGTATACTTGTAATCCAGGGCAGATGCATTGGGATGCACTTATTAGAGTGCTGAGGTAATTATAGTTCACATTGACCTTTTGTTTGAATTACGAAGAGTACCCTGCCGTCCTTGAGGGATTTTGCAATGAAAACTGAATTGCAGACTCAGAGGAGTCTAAGTATATGAGTGGATATGTATTCACTCTAGCAGGTGCGTCTGTATCTTGGAAGAGTTCTAAACAGATACATTTATAGATCGTTCCACTATGGAATCAGAGTTTATTGCGTTAGATAAAGTAGGAGAGGAGGCCGAATGGCTAAAAAACTTTTTAGAAGATATTCCTCTCTGGCATAGGCATGTGCCAGCTATATCTATACACTGTGATAGTAAATCTGCAATAGGTAGAGCTAAGAATAACTTCTACAATGGAAAGTCTATACATATGCCTAGAAGACATGATTCTTTGAAACTATTAATATCAACAGGCGTTATTTCCAGAGATTGGACAAGGTCCAAGGAGAATATCGCGGACCCTTTGACGAAAGGTTTGTCCAAGGAGATAGTTAGTAAAGCATCGATGGGGATGGGGCTTAGGCTCAATAATTAAACTTTCCATGAAGGATACTTAACCTTGCTGATTGGAAATCCCATGATCAAGGTTTCGAATGAGACAACTAATTTATGGTGGGTAAAGGTAAACACTATCAGAGAATTTCATTCTTTGTCCCTTCCCTATGGTGTTGATGTGATAGTGTGACGGCATGTGGAGGATGACTTTTAAATAATTCTTAATGAGTTTCATAGTTTCAATTTAAGATTGAAGTGGGGTGTAGAAGGAAACACTCTTGATGGAACTCACCTATCTGAATGTGGAAGTGGGGCCGCTTCCTATGAGAATTGAGCCGATTCTCTAGAACATTCCAAGAAACATGATATGTCCAGGGCCAAATTTGGACAAAACGGCATGAATTTAGCAATGCCAGGAGGATATCATGCGTGGTTGTGGTCGCGAATTACGCCAACGCTATCAGTTCAAGACTAGGTTCACTGTTTAGCGAGTAGTTCCGGTAACTTCTCACTAAGTAAGGGTTCAAGACCTCATGGACACCTTTGCCTAAATGGTATTTTCCTTACTCTGATGTTTTTGTTTTCCTAGATTTCATTCATGTGGGGGATTGTTGGAGAAAATGAGTTTTAATTAAAAGGTTTTATGGTGTGGTTTGATCTAATGACCTAAGGTCCTAAGGATACTCACTCATTTTTGGGTAAATGAAGTGGAACCTTTAGTCCCATATTATGGAAAACTAAAGAGGAGATCCACTATATAATCATACTCTTATGTATGTATTGTAAAATGTGGGTGGAGCGGGTGGGAAAAAATACATATTTTGACCCATGCGATATGCGTGTATGCGATGTACCAAGTTCCTTTTCTACTTGGATTTATTTTTTGGCGAGTTTTCTTTAGAAAATTAATTCCAAAAATATTTTTTAAGAGTTTTATTTATGGGTAAATTCCCTTTACGTGTTTTACTTGTTTTAGAAGAAAACAAAAACCTAACTTGATTTGCAAGTATCTTCTCATTTAAATACAACTCGAAAATTCTGTTTTCAACACACCAAAAATTCTTCTTTCGTTCTAGGGTTTCTCCATACGTTTTACTTTCATCCCCGCTGCTGAGTTCGAAGAGAGGGTAACTTGTGTTGTGCTAACTCAATTTATATCAGGAAGTATTATCCTGGACACATCTTCGCTGTGAGGGGTTTAGCAATACTCAACTCGAGTATACCCATGAACTAATGTGTTAAGGACAACTTGTTGAACCTGTGATTCTGCCTTCGTCAAGTTATTTCGGTAGAGTTGTTTCGGATTAGTTCTTTACATATTATTTTTATATGTCTAACGTGATGTTCATTATTGCAAGATCCCAACTGTTATATGAACAAAATCCTCATCCACCATTTTTTTTCTCATTATTTGCAACTGAAGGTTCAGTGTTGGACACGATGGCATTCGCCTCTTCTTCAACTTTATCTTCTTTGGTTGCATCGTTGCTTCCAAGAATTCAATCTTGGGGTAATCTGTTTACTGATGATTGTATTTGAGTTCTTTAGAAAATTAGCGAGTGTTGTTTAGATTAATTGTGCCCTTACTATATGCAAGTTAGTAACTAGTACAAGTGTCTACTGGTTAAGTATTTTCTTTCTTTTTCAGTATTTTCTTCGCTTATGATTGTATTGTTCTTTAGATGTCACGGATAATCAGAACTTTACGAGTCACTAGTTCAAAAGAACCTACAACAAGTCATGGGGGAATACAAAATATTGGGATCCTAGTCCCACATTGGTTAGATGGGGCTTAATTGGTAGTTTATAAGTCAATGGGTTCCCTCATCTAGTCAACCGGTTTTCGAGTTGAGTTCTACCCAAGGGCATATGACGAGTTAAGGGTCGTTACACTAACATTTGGTATCAGAGCCAACCACCACGACCCATGCCCCTCCAAGAAAGGGGAGACCTATAGGCTAGATTAAAGTGTTGGGGAACCTATGTATAGGCGAAGTTGTCACTCGCATTGAATATTGATAGGGGAGTGAAGCCGCCATAAGAGAAAGGGCTACCTTCGGTTCAGTATCGATAGAGTGGGCCAATGAGGATGTTGGGTCTGGAAGCGTGGTGGGATGTTGGGATCCTAGTCCAACATTGGTTAGATGGGGATTAATTGGTAGTTTATAAGTCAATAGGTTCCCTCATCTACTCATCCGGTTTTTGAGTTGAGTTCTACACAAGGGCTTATGACGAGTTAGGGGTCGGTACCCTAACATTGATGTTGGGATCCTAGTCCCACATTGGTTAGATGGGGCTTAATTGGTAGTTTATAAGTCAATGGGCTCACTCATCTAGTCAACCAGTTTTTGAGTTAAGTTATACCCAAGGGCTTATGACGAGTTAGGGGTCGGTAATCTAACGTTAGTGGTCGGTACCCTAACATTTGGTATCAGAGCCAACCACCACGACCCATGCCCCTCCACGAAAGGGGTGACCTATAGGCTGGGATTAAGTGTTGCTTAATTGGTAGTTTATGTATGGGCGTAGTTGTCACCCGCATTGAATACTGATAGGGGAGTGAAGCCGCCATAAGAGAAAGGGATACCTTCGGGTCAGTGTCGATAGAGTGGGCCAATGAGGACGTTGGGTATGGAAGAATGGTGGGATGTTGGGATCCTATTCCCACATTAGTTATATGGGGTTTAATTGGTAGTTTATAAGTCAATGGGTTCCCTCATCTAGTCAACCGGTTTTCGAGTTGAGTTCTACCCAAGGGATTATGACGAGTTAGGGGTCGGTACCCTAACATTGATGTTGGGATCCTAGTCCCACATTGGTTAGATTGGGCTTAATTGGTAGTTTATAAGTCAATGGGTTCCCTCATCTAGTCAACCGGTTTTCGAGTTGAGTTCTACCCATGGGCTTATAACGAGTTTACGGTCGGTACCCTAACATTTGGTATTAGAGCCAACCACCACGACCCATGCCCGCTGCACGAAAGGGGTGACCTATAGGCGAGATTAAAGTGTTGGGGAACCTATGTATGGGCGTAGTTGTCACCCGCATTGAATACTGATATGGGAGTGAAGCCGCCATAAGAGAAAGGGCTACCTTCGGGTTAGTGTCGATAAAGTGGGCCAACGAGGACGTTGGGTCTGGAAGCGTGGTGGGATGTTGGGATCCTAGTCCCACATTGGTTAGATGGGGCTTAATTTGTAGTTTATAAGTTAATGGGTTCCCTCATCTAGTCAACCGGTTTTCGAGTTGAGTTCTACCCAAGGGCTTATGACGATTTAGGGGTCGGTACCCTAACATTGATGTTGGGATCCTAGTCCCACATTGGTTAGATTGGGATTAATTGGTAGTTTATAAGTCAATGGGTTCCCTCATCTAGTCAACTGATTTTCGAGTTGAGTTCTACCCATGGGCTTATGACGAGTTTATGGTCGGTACCCTAACATTTGGTATCAGAGCCAACCACCACGACCCATGCCCACTCCACAGAAGGGGTGACCTATAGGCTAGATTAAAGTGTTGGGGCACCTATGTATGGGCATAGTTGTCACCCACATTGAATACTGATAGGGGATTGAATCCGCCATAAGAGAAAGGGTTACCTTCGGGTCAGTGTCGATAGAGTGGGCCAACGAGGACGTTAGGTATGGAAGCATGGTGGTGTTTTGGGATCCTAGTCCCACATTGGTTATATGGGGATTAATTGGTAATTTATAAGTCAATGGGTTCCCTCATCTAGTCAACCGGTTTTCGAGTTGAGTTCTACCCATGGGATTATGACGAGTTTAGGGTTGGTACCCTAACACAAAATCCAAAATGGTTTTCACATGGTTTTGAATAAAGGAGAGTTATTATTATGTGAATTGAAAAACAAAGACAAGTAGTTCTCCTCCACTGGCTCTGACGAAAAGAAAACAGACAAAGAACGACTACCGCTACATTAAAGATACATTGGCCACTTGACTGCAAACATTTCCAAGTGATGAATTTGCACATGGATGGCATGCAAAACTTTCCAGACTCTTGGAGAGTCGGGCTAAAATTCCAACTGTTCTTCACTACACAAGGCCGTTCATATATATAGATTAGCCTCTCAAAATTATTTCTTCCAATTGACATGACATAAAATTCGTTCATCCGTGATACAAGTTGAGGTGAATGTTTACAGATTATACACATCTCTGTCATGTACAATGACAAGTAGTTCTCCACTGGCTACAGCAGTCCAGTATTTGAGTGGCGGAACTATGTAGTGACTTTCAGAAAAACTTACATTTTATAGGTACGATTTTTTGGGGACCATGGTTTTATTATTATTAGTAAGATATTTAGAAGTAAAGTGAAGACACCCATCCAAATATTTATGTTAATACCAAAATTACCCTTTTCTAATTAAGTTTGTGTAATTAAATTCTTTTAATTAGTGATTAGTGTAAGATAAAATAATATTATTTTTCTAAAAATTAAGTTATTGAAAGGGAAGAAAAGGGAAATCATAAGAGCTGGAAAACCTCAATTTTATTTTTTTATTTTTTGAATCCCAACCTTCAAACCACCCAAGCATACTTCAAATTTAGTTTTTTGTCGCGGACAAAATTTTCTGAAAATAAGAAATTTTATAGCTTGAATTGGGTTAAGTTAAACAAGTTCGGCTACAAGATCTGAAGAACAGGTAGCCGAACTTATTTGGAAGTGTAGTTTCGGCTACTTTTTCCTAAGATGCAGGTAGCCAAACTTGCTTTTAATGGAGGTTTTGATCGGCTAACAGGTCCAGGGACATGTAACTTTTATTCTAGAGTATACATAGTAATTTTTGGTTTCCAACATTAATTTTCCACTAAACTGAACTCAATATCAGAATGAAGTTCGGTTAAGAGAAAAAGTTCTCAAATGAACCGAACTGATCAACATATGTGTTTGCATTGTAGAGTTCGGTTAGCAATTTTTCTTTTGCGAACCAACTGAACTCAACATATTGATTTCTAGAGAAGGATTTAGTTAGAAATTTTTTTATTTTTTGCGAACCATCCAAACTCAACACTTGTTGTTCTAATACAAGTGTTCGGTTAAATGACAAAATTCTCCAATTAACCTAACCAACCGAACACAATATATGGTTTTCAAAGAGGAATTCGTTTTTTTTTTTTTTTTTGCGAACCAACCGTACTCGGATTCCGGTTGCAAAAAAATCAATTCGTGATAAACGAACTGTTCTTCATATTCTTGGTTTCAGAATGTTCGGTTGGCGAACTAGTTTTTTTTAAAACAATTCCTAACCGAACATTCCACTGTAACTTTCATTTAAACCATATTTTAATGATTTCTGCTCAATTTTCTCGATCAAAACAGAATTAAAAATGATGGCCTTTTCAATTGAACAAGGAACTTCAAGGAAAGACAGAAAAAGAAGAGAAGAGCTTTTTTTTTTTCAAAAACAAAAGATTTCCGGTGTTTTTGTTTTTTATTTTGATTAATGATTCATTTAGATTAGACATATATATATATATATATATGATTAGATTGAAATAGTTATTAGGTTAGTTTTAATTTAAATTAGAGTAAAGGGTAACCTATCTTTAGGAAACCCCTTATAAGTATGGGGAAGTTAGCCTAATAAAATCATGGTCCCCTCAAAAAACTCATGGTCCCAAAAAAATCGTTCTTTTATAGTGCGGTTACGTATGGTTAAAAAACATCAAGCCTAAAAAATAGTCCTAAGCCATCCCAAGTCAAAGCCAATTTGTTTTCAAGTCACCCCAACATTCATTTTCTAACTCTACCACTCAATGTTAATCAAGAAAAGGATGCTGACGAAATGAAAATAGACAAACTTCCAATGGACCAAAGATAGAGAAATTATTATGGAAAGCGATACAAAGAAAGACTATTCACAGTCAATTTTTGCTTTGACTTGGGATGCTTACGAAACCAATGTAGCAGCGCAACTATTCACAGTCAATTTTACACTTGTTTTTGTTATTTTTGCTTTTGCTTTAAAACTTCGAAACCCTAACTACCTCTTTTGAGCTCAACAGGTGCCGGAGTAGCTGTTGTAAAGGCGAAGGAAAGGAAGCGAAAGGAAGCGAAAGAATTTTTTATTTTAAATTAAAAAAAAAAAAGAGAGTTTATTTTATTGTATTAGGATTCCTCAACTCTTGTAATTTTCTTTTTCTTTTGCACTTTATTTTGGACTTTGGACTTGGACATTCTATTTTTATTTTTTATTTTTAAACCCTACGGAAGGGTATTATTAAATATCAATTGTTTGCAGAGAAGGACGGTGATTACAATATCACCTCGGCCCCTCGGGTTCGTTCATGACATAGGAGTCGTGGCCCGAGTCGACAACAACGGTTCATCCCCCGTCTGGAACGGGAGGTAAGTTTGTCGAAACACTCGCGAATCCCTTGTTAGCGAGTTACTGTATTACTTCGTTTGCATATATGTTGAGGAATTGAATACGGCTGCTTTATTTTCCTAGTAAAGGGCAAGGACTGGCCATACAAGATAAGGGTTCGGATTTCATCACCGTTCTCTTCTTGCCCGCCTTAGGAAACGATACATACGCGAACCTAAGCTTTAAAATTTTGAATAGAACAAGACCTATAAGGTAACGAGCTTAGTAGGAAAGTCATTTGAAAAATATTGGTTACTCTTTAAGCATACTTCGAAGTTCATGATAGTTTCTGAAAATTGAATGCGTGACTGCGCCGCCTTAGAATGTGGTGAGGCCTTGGGTATCAAAGCTCCAGTAGCTTCCCTCGCCTCTGTTCAATTTACTTAAACTCAGATTGATTCCAGAGGAGTTTGCTCAGATTGTAACGAATTCCATTTCGAAGGAATAGAAGCTGGTCTAGAAAACAATCTAAGTGGAGCCATCATGCTTTTTGTTTGCTAGAAATGTGGTGGAGTCAGCCTTGTTTGTGATTGAATAGAACTTCCCTTCCTTGTTTGTGGTATTCTATTTTTTTTTCTCCATTAATTTTATTATTAAAAAAAAACAAAAATGGTCTCTGTACCTCCCAATCTCTGCAACAAGCCTAGTGCTAGTTAGAGATCATGTCAGGATTTTGGTCTGCAACTGGGAATGAATACAGACACAATGGACACCTTGCACATGTGCATGCTTCATATTTTGAGAACCCCATAAATCATGGTATTAATAACTTTAGGGAAAATTATGGACCTTTTCAAGGTCCCGAGACACAATATATAGACCCTAGTTGTTATCCACATATGTATCACTCACATCCAGGGGATGCAGAGCAATTCTATACTCCCCTGAGCCCTTATATGCAATCTGTGATGGAAAATCTCAAATTGATGGAACAAAATAATGCTAGATCTGAATTGCAAGCATTGCATGATCATCCATATAGCAACATCCATGAATTTTCCTTCAATAGTGAATCTCATGCATCACCATGTACTGAATATTCATATGAAAATGAGATACCTACTATTGATGACTCTCCTTTCATTGAACAACATAATGAAATTTTAGAATTTGATCAAAACCTTGTGCAATATCAAAAGTTAACTGACCAAAGGTTTGAGAGTTTAGAACTCAAAATGAGTCAAATCCTTGATGCACTAAATGAGGAGAGGAAATAAGTTCATGATGAGATGTTTGTTATCCCTACTGAATTAAATGTCGAGAATTGTATGTCAAGTCCTACTCATGTAACTAATATTGAATATGAGCCTCACCTAGAAAAGAATGAGTTGACTGAAAACAAAGTTTTTAATAGGGATGAGTATGCATACTACTCGATGATGATGATGATGATGTTATGTTAGAAGAACATGTTTTTTACTGAAAATATTGTCGAACCTTTGGGTTCAGAGACATTAGGCTTCTCTTCCTCGACCTTAATGAATGATGTTTCTTCTAATGTTCCATATACATGTGATGTGGTTACTAATCTTGAGCCTGTGCAGTTATCCTGTGAAAGAGAGCATGCTACACAACTTGTTTGTGACTTAGAAAATGTTGAATCTTCTATAGACACCAATGAAACTATGCATGGAAATAATTTAATGTGTCTGATTCTCTGCCTAAGTCACAATGTGAAGTTTCTTGTGATATTCCTATGCATGAAACTGAAGTTCTAGGGGATGATTGTGAACTGGGGCTTATTGATTTTTTTTATGAGCATGAGCATGATGTTGTACTTGTGTCTGACATAGGTAATTTTGAATCTCCTGTCGACACTAATGATCTTATGCATCAAAATATAATTGACGTGTCTGATTCTCTACCTAGGTCACAACATTGTGATGTCTCTTTGAATTTGTATATGCATGAGAATAAAACTTTGGATGATGATGATTATGAACTAGGTCTTGATGAATTGTTCTATGAATGTGAGCATACTGTCACACTTGTAGATGACTTAGGAGATGTAAATGTAACTAATGATAAGGGTACTCTTGATCTCATCCATATGAGCAACTTAGAAGTACCTACTCTCCTGCTTAAGTCACCAACCGATGGTCTTGCTTGGACCTAAAAATTGTTCCTTTTAAGTGTCTCTGAATCAATGTTGTTGACAATTCCAAACCTAGGGTTAGAGTTATATGCATCTCAAATTCTTTTGTACTTTTTTTCCACTAAATATCCTGTTATTGAGAAGTCATATCTGGAATACCCTCATGTTTTTCTGCCCATCCCTGACAAAATCCACTTTGAACTAGATCTTGTGCATGATGAACCCCTGAAATTGTTAGATTTTGTGCTCAAAAACACATCTATTGACAAGTTCAGGTTTGGGGGTAATGTTTTCACACTTGCAGTCTTACTTGCATTGTTGTGTTATAATTGTGTAAGGCTGTTGTTGTTTTCACACTCCGTCTTTTGGGTTGATCCTCAACTTTTTAGATTGTTGGTGTATGGTGAATTTTTATTGTATATAATCCAGTAATTAATTTTTGAATCTTCTTCATATATATGTGTGCTAACCAAACTTTTTGTCTTGCGCTCATATTGTTTGCTCTCAAAGCATTCATTCAATTATGGTTAGCACCACCCTTTCTGCATCGGGTAATCTCTTTCCTTTAAATCTTCTCTACCTTGTTCTCTTGATATGTGTTCTTATCATCTTTTGAAACATTGAGGACAATGTTAAATTTAGGTTTGGGGGTGTGTTTTGCATATAGAGTTTTTAGTCTTTTATTAAAAAAATCAAATTAGTCTTTTATTAAAAAAAAAAAAATCAAAATTTTTCTGATGACCGCTGTGTAGCGGGTCTTTTGTAGGATTTTTTTTTTTTTTTAGTCTTTTGCATTTTATTTGTTGTTGTTTTTAGGATGACCAGGTGTGGAGCGGGTCTTTTGTATGTTTTTTTTTCCTTTGTAGTCTTTTGCATTTTTTTTATGATTTTGTTGGTCTTTTGTAGGATCCTTTGTAGTCTTTTGCATTTTTTTTCTTCTTTTCTATGACCAGCTGTGTAGCGGGTCTTTTGTAGGATTTTTTTTTGTAGTGTTTTGCATATAGATTTTTTAGCCTTTTATTAAAAAATAAATAAATCAAAAATCAAATATTTTTTTATGATGACCAGCTGTGTAGCGGGTCTTGTGTTTGGTATCTAATGACCAGCTGTGTAGCGGGTCACTAAAAAAAATGATGACCAGCTGTATAGCGGGTCTTAAAAAAAAAAAAAAAAAAAAAATTGGTTACAAATTTTCATGGTTCTACGAAATTCCGAAGTTCATCATCTACAGTTGAAGACCGAAGACGAAGGCATTTCTATGGATGCTCTGAAATTGGAGAAGGTTTTGTGGGTACATCTTTGGTAGGCCCTCACGAGACTACAACTCGTCCACTAGGGACACCTAGGGGTTTAAAGGCTTAGTGCATACGCTAAATGCATTCGAGAGACCAGCGACAGTGGTATAGTTAGGATTTCTGGATTTCTGTTTCACTTGAGGACAAGTAAAATTCAGGTTTGGGGGTATTTGATGAGTGCCAAATATTGCATATTCATACACCTTTTCATTGGCACTTAACTCATCTTTCGCGCTTCAAAGTCATATATTATACCAAATTCTGCATTTTTACCATTTTCAAGAATAAATATTTGTATTAATTAATTTTGTGTTTTTAAGTACTAAATAAAGCTTGAAGAATTGAGAAGACAAAAGAGAAGAAAGTTGGAAGCGTTGCAACCCGCTCGCGCATCAGTGGCAACCTGTTTACAAATTCATGGGATTAAACAACCCATGATCCAAAACCCATGATTCAAAACCCAAGACCCAAATCCATTTCCACCTCACCCCCATTGGATTCTTTCCAAAACATCCACCTCACCCCCATTGGATTCTTTCCAAAAACATCCACCTCACCCCCATTCTCTCACTCAATCACTCCCAGTTTGTTTCCCACAACCAAATATATTCCATCAATTAAGAAAACATGTTTTGTTGAGTGGATGAGTGCCAAAATTCGGATCCAAGTGCTTGAGGGAATTTTGTGTATAAATAGAGAGGGTTGTTGTGTTGAAAAACCATCCAAGAATAGCTTGTTCATGTTAGTTTATCAAATTTCAATTTTGTTGTAATGTTCTTCATGTTCTAATTTCATTTACTAGGGTTTAGATGAAGCCCTAATCTCATTGGTATGTATTCATATCTTGTATCTTGTTCTTGAAAGTTTAGAATTGTTTAAAGATATAATTTAATCCAAGTTTTTCAACATCTTGCTCTCACATTGTATGCCATGTATCCATTGTAGTTAGAATATCTCTATGTTGATTATGCTACAACTCATGCTTAACCAAATATTGATCTTTAGATTAGTTGTGCTTAATTAGACAATTAATCCTTTGGAGAAATACTTTAGTTGTGATTAAATTATCCATTGGAGAAACACCTTAGTTATACGGTAGACTTGAATCTACTATAAGGACAAGAATAATATTACAAGTTGAATGCATATCATAGGTTATTGGTGGATTTGAATACCCTAGTATCCATATTATCATTGTTTACATATCTTGTTATTTGCATCTTTTACTTTTATTATTTCAGTCACTTGAAAATCATATCGTCGTATCGACAAAATCAAACCCCTTTTGGTTACTCTCTGAATCAGGATTTAGAATCAACTTCTACACTCTCCAAGTCTCTGTGGTTCGACCTTTGCTTGCCCTGTGTTGCTTGTCGACACTGTGCACTTGCAGTACACACAATAGTAGGTATCTTTCCGAGCCTACCATGAGACCTCCCATCCAGCTGGTGAGATTTTTATTTACTCCTGCTAGTGTAATCTTACTGCATTTCAAAATGATTGCCCATCTGATGGCTTCTATTGCTGCCGGTATGTCTTCTCCATTCCTATTTTGCGTTGTGATGCTGAAACTTATTTTTTCAACCGTGGTACTTGTGCAAGTTGTGATACATATGCCAATTCCTGTCAAACCAGATTTAGGATCACATGTAAATAAATAATTGAAATTCAGTATTTTGTTATACATTTTGAGCACTTTTTTCTTTTTGCCCCGAGTGTCATGGTATCCATTGTCCTTTACTTATGATTCTCTAGATGGTTTATGATATGTGTTCATGTTGCTAATGAGTCTGGGGTTTTCCGTTGGAATGTCATATCATATATCGCCTTCCAGACATACCAACAGATAGTAGAACAAATTTCTGCCCATCTTCCCCAATGGGTACGACAATTGTTCCTTTTGAACCAAGTATTTCACCAAGTGTTGAAATTGTGTATGTTCATGGTAGCTTTGTCAAGGTTTAATTTGCATTCTGCCCAAACTTCTTTGGTGAAATTACAATGCATAAAGAGATGTTCTCTGTTTTCAATTGTGCTATTGTAGAGTTGACAACATGTGTCTATAGAGTGGATGAAATTGGCCATGTATCCATTTAGAGGAAGGATGTTGGTTTTGAGTTTCCAAGTGAACATCTGGTTTCTAGGAATGGTGTTTAGATTCCATTTTTTTTTTCAAGCTTATCAATAGGTTGAGTACTCTTTTTGGTAAGAACATCATATATATAGACTTAACTGTGAATATACCATTAGTGGTATGGATCCATCTGAGGTTATCCTTGGAGTTAGTATCAGGAATTATTTGGATGACAATATTGCAGATGGAAGTTATAAGAGTATCTCTTAATAGAGGAAGATTCCAAGCATTGTTTAGGATAAGATCAATGACCACATTAGGAAATAAGTTGTTGTTAATTCTATTTGGATATAGGGACTATGTTTGACCGGGTCACCAAATATCCTTCCAGATGTTTATCTCCTTACCATCCCCTACTTCCCAGATATCGTGCTATTGTAGCAGCTTAATACCCTTTTGGACACCTTTCCAGGCCCAAAAGACTCCCACCGAGCAAGAGGAGTGAAAATGATTGGTGTTGGGGAAGTATCTGGACTTCATTCAATAAGCCCAAATAGAGTTAGGCTGGTGATAAATCTTCCGACCGTTCTTGGAAATCAAAGAGAGATTCCATATCCTCATATCTTTCATACCATTTCCCCATTCTCTTTGTGTTTACAAAGACCCTTCCAAGCTTTTTGTTCTTTCCCCACCAGAAATATCTTATCATCCCTGTGGCCATCTTAGTGGTTTCAACTGGGAGAATGAAGGAGGACATAGAGTAAACCTTTCAATCTATTAATCATATTTCTGCATGTCGGCGAGAGGTGTTTATCGGTCCAACCTTTCAATCTATTAATCATATTTTGTATAACCCTTTCAAAGCTACCTTTGACTTATTAGTAAACAAGGGGGCATCTAAATATTTTTTATGGATAGAAATTCTTTGGACATGTAGAATGTTTATGATGTCTTTACAGAGGAAGTGACATATACAGAGGAATTCAAATTGTTAAACAAAGCTATTGTTTGGAAATAACCGATGGATCTAAAAATAAACGTGTGGAAAGATATATGAGTACCATCTTTGGGCAAATATCTTCATAACACCTTTATAAGTTATCATCCTAACGGTTCTAGAAAACGTTGTGATATGGAAATGAACATAAATTAGCTTCGTTTGCGAACAATTGCTTTAAGCCTGTTTGGCAGTTTGATCTTCTGCATGAGCATTTGGTGCATTATGTTCAACAAAACCCAAGTAACATTGTCCTAAAATTCCAAAACCCATAGCACGAGCAATAAATTTGGCCCGTCAATTTCCAGCAATATTCGCATGGGCATGGTGCGAGGTCGGACACGATGCCGATCTCGAGAACAACCCTCAAGAAGAGGGGAAAATGTCGTGGGCGAAAAGATCATACAGCAAATGGCACGAGATTAAAGGCAGAGCTACTTAATACAGTGGAATGGATTACACCGTATCTTCCCTTCTCTCCTCTCCTACTTCTCACTCTAGGGCTCACTAGAATCACTTCGAACCCTGAAAACAGTCCCTCGGGCCCCGATGAACCTTTCTCTTCTTGCTTGAAGAGAAGGTGTAAAACCCTTAGTTCATCATCTTCATCAATTCACCAGCATTAATGTCGTCTTCTTCTTCTTCTGATTATCTCGCAGCTCTTTTTGAATTTGTGTCGTCTCATAAACTATCAGGGGTTACTCTTTTCACCATACCCATAGGGATTTTTCTCATCAATGTCATTTTGAATCTCTGGATATCTTACATTATATCTCCAAACAAAAACGAGGTAAGAATTTTGACCACTTCCATTGTTTTTTATACAGTTGATATTGTTATTAGGGTGTTTTTTAAATTCTGAATTTGAGTTTTGAATTCATGGATTTTTTTTTTCTTGTTGTTGATAGGCAATAGATGAAAGAAATGAATTAGCGACTGAAGTGTCTGCGATATATTGGAATGATAGAGATGGGTGGAGTAAGAAATTGATAGAAAAGAAAAGAGAGAAGATTGCTGCATTGGACAAGAAGATTGATAGGCTTCAAAATTGGTATATGGTTTTTCATTTCTTATCTCTGTTTTTATCTTACGGGGGTTTATGCACTGCTTTACTGATTGCAAAAAATTATCACATCACTAATTAGGCTTCTCTAGGTTATTATGAAGAAATGAACCCTTTGTAAATATGGATTAGAATCATTTGATTCATATGGAGATAGACTCCTTCGTTAGCTATTATGGGTTTGTTTTGAAAAGTATTTTGGTAACTTCTAAACTAGAGGTATTATCTTGCTGTGAATATGTAACGAGAATGCTCTCTTTATATCATCTAGTTTAACTTACGGGGTGCCTCTTTTTTTTTTTTTCCTTACATGAATGAGGCATCATTGATTGTTTGAATTCCATTTGTAGCTTTGTCTATATTCTGCTTGGTTCAAGTCTTGAATAGTGACTGTAATTGCCTTATTGTTAAATAAACCTTTGTGTGCTGAGTTTGGTTAGTTAAATGATGATTGTAAAGTCTGATCAAGTTAAAATGTTGATTTCTCCTGATTCCTTCATGTCGAAACTAGTGAGTCAAAGATGATAGAAGCATAGAGCAATATGATAAGTTATCATTGAAAACTGCATCATGAGAGAGATGAGATTAGAAGCTTGATATTTGATAGATTAGGTGTAGTAGTACCGAACGGAAGATGTTGGTCCATATATTACCACTTCAATGAACCCAAACATAGAACGATATACAATGGCACAAAAAGTTACTGCTTGACATACTTGGACTCTGACACAGGACTTTGGACTAAATAGGAACAAAGCCTGCACAACTCAAAACTTACGAAACAGAGCTGATGGAACTACTAAGATCAGTGTTATCCCAGAATGAGAGGCTCTCAAGCACAATACCGAGTCTGTACATTACGTGTCAACTTTATTTCTTTGGTATGGTACATTGCTAAGAAGTTAGGAATAAGGAGTGTTGGTAATTTGCAGATGAAAGTAATTTTATCTAACATGCATCTGTGATCTAATTTATCCTATTGTCTGATAAAAGCAAAAAATAAAAATTAGTCGATACATCTAACAGTACCAATCTTCTATAACAGAAGAAACAGTGCTTTGCAGTAGCTGGTTAGCATTGATTTCTGTTATGGGAATGTCAATCGACAGATTTGAAACTTCTAGAATTTTAGCTTAATACATTTCTGATATTTTATCTATTACAGCCAGTGTCACCTTCGAGAAAAACATTGAATTACCTCTCTGGATGAAGAAACAGTTGCACAACTGTAACATTATGAGAAAAAGTGAGAGTACAGATATTAGATTGAGTTAATAGTATCGACCGAAAAATGAAGTCAAGTGGTGTGGGTAACATTTTGAAAATATTTCACTTGGAATTAACCACTTCAACAGAACCAAACCATAGAAGGAGACATGTACGGACCAGCTGAAGGTGAAATTTATATGAACTAGCATGAGGCAGAGTAACATGCTCTGTCTGCAATACTACAAGTTAGTATGAATTAGAAGAACATGTCCAGGAACACGCTAGCTTCAGCGATACTAGGAGGGGAGCAGTTAGATGGGTGGTTGCTTTTAGATTGGTGGTAGTTGCCAAAATATAAGCCACCTAATTCGCCTTCTTACTACATAACAAAAAATGAAGGTTTTTGCAAGCCTGCTAAGTTACCCTAATGTATTCCTTAATATCTTCTAATCTAGATAAAGCCTTCCAGTCCAAATTGGTGCTGTCTCCATTTTACGGCTTTGTAGGTCCTGCTGGAATTTCCTTTAATCTGCATTTTGATGTGGCTAAGTGTGCTTGTCCATTTGATTGCTTCTAGTGTTGCTTGTGCCTCCACCTCATCCAGATTGTGTGCCCTGCATCCCAGAACTCTTACTTCCCTGCACCAACACAACGTAAGATTAGAGCTATCACACCTGTTTTAGTTGTGCAGTTAAACCTTGATGCCACCATGTTGTTCTTGATCATTCATACTGGTAAGCCATTCCTGGTTAGTGGTGTGTGTGTGTATTCTGTAATTCTGCTTGAGCTAGAGTTATGTCTTTTGTTTAGTTTCCGCTCTAAATTTGCAGCAACATAGGTACTCCTAGGGTTTGGGTACTGCCTCTAAAAAGCTTCTCATATCTGGCCTTCCAGAGAAGGGGTTCCAGTCTTCATTAGCATCAGTAGTTCCCCATTCTTGCATCCACAGTTCTACAGAAACAGGGAAAGATGTAAGAAAAGGGGTTGAAGTCTGAGGAAAACTAAACGCATCCATCAAAGGGACAAGTGAAGGTTAGGTGTTCTAGGGTCTCGGACAAGTGAAGAATAGGTGTTCTAGGGTCTCATTATGCTGAGAACAAAGGTGGTAGTAATTGAACTGTGCCAGTTTGGCTGCTGCTGGGACCATATCCTGAATGCACTTGTAAACAAAGAGTTGTATCCTAGGGATGGTCTGGAGATTCCGTATCTCCTCGAATTGGTAATCTGTATTGCTAGTGGTTTTCAATTTCAGTACCTGGAGATATAGTACCCCAGTGGGAGTTCATGAGTACAGATTTTTTTTTAAAATCCACACATAGAATAAGAAACAAGTTACAAATTTATTTATTTTACTATTACTTAACACTCCAAGTCCCTGACACCAGAACAGTGCACTGAACAGAGCAAGCCTGTAACCGCTCAAAACCCACAAAACAAGTGGTGGAACTAGTAATACCACTGTTATCAACCCAGAAAGAGATGCTTTCTAAGATGATCTATTTTATTGTGTTTTTTTCTTATTTTTTTTATTCTTTATATTTCTACATCTAATTTATTTGTTAGTTGTCATATATGGTGGAATGAGTTAAATTTTGGTAGAATTGCAGTACATTATGAGAAATTCACTTTGGGTCCTGTAAAAATTAGCATCCAAATGTCAAAAAGAATTACTGCCTCGCTTTTTCGATTTGCCCTATTTTCAAAATGATGATTGTATTTGTTTTCCAGAAATGGATTTACCTTATTTTCAAAACAAATGATTGTATCTGTTTTCCAGAAACGGAAAGAGTACACATTATTCCTCATCATATAGGGTAGGGTTGGTAAACATATGGGCAATGAAATCTCAATTTCCCCAAAACTATTAAAATGTCAATTTTTATTTCCTTTTATTTTTATTTGTGCAAATGCCTTCGAGACTTAAATAATTAAGTAAATTAATAGTGTCCTTGTGTAACTCCTTTCCCAGAGTTAAGAAAATTATCAGGCCATTGTGTACTAATCTTAGCTTTTCTGGCAAACTTTGCTACACCATTTTATAGATTTCCTGTGCTAATACTGCAAATAAATATAGTTGGGAAGTTAATAGCAAGTATTAACTAACCTTGTTAAATTGGGGCATATGCAAATTAATTGGGGCCTATAATCGGTTTACTCGATACACATGTATAAACCGATTCCTAACACTGCAAAACAAGAATCGGTATATAAGAATGATCGTGTAAACCGATTCTAAGAAAAAATCCATAGGCACCCAATTAAGTGGCATAGACCCCAATTTAGACAGGTTAACTAAAGCCTTACTTCATTATCATGATCATAACACACTCAACTCAACCACTTGATAAATCACAACTGACATAATTGCTATTTCTGATTATTTTTTTTTCCTAAACAAAATTATGTAACAATGACTCACATTAACAACTATATAGAATAAATGTTATTGTCCATCACTAAATCAATCAGAATTTCTGAAAAAGATAAACTATAATAACAAATAAAATAAATTTGAATGTTATTGTCACTTTCTTATTCAACTACACCATCTGTAGCCTAGATAAGGGCATTAGGACCCCCCATCCCCATCCAATTGAGCAAATTCAGATTATTTTTAATATCATGATTTGGACATTTTGATTAATATTTCCCAACCTACCGAGATGCCTAACCGAAACTGAAAAATGCCATCAACAAGTTGGAAATTCACAATAGTGTGTATAATAAGACTATTTTGTCTACAACATCAATTGCCTGAGCTCCCAATTTAAATCTTGTAGTAATGGTGTTGGAAACTAGTAAATGAAGTCTAATTAGTTGGTGCCACCCATAAAAAAGATTCAGCAACTTTTAAGTACCACCCATCAAAACAACGGTGGTTATAGACTTATAGTTTATCTGTAATTCAACGCCCATAGAATGAAATTCCTGAATTATTCTAACGAAATGTTAGAAAATATAACTTTAAATCGACTGTGAAAACTATGGGTTCCTAAACCCAACTGCGATAATCAAAGAGCAGATTTCATTTGAAAGGAATTTCATTTGAAAATAACTTTAAATTGACATGGAAAACCATGGACCAATAAAACCTGAATTTAATCTTTTTATTTCCTTTTCAGATTAATGATTTTTATTTACGTACTTAGATGATTTCATATTAGAGAATGACACCCCAAGGGATTTATGATACGTGCAGAAGCATCATGGGCATGCATGACAACTAGAGAGATGCATACATCTCCTCATGCATATATTTGGCAAATTATGATCACCCCCACCTTATTATAATCTCACTTGTTTTCTTGCTTATATCATCAAAATCCCATCTTCCTATATACAACTCTATACAGTCTTAATGTTGTTATTATAATTCCCTTTCACATAATTTTCCTACCTTCTCTTCTCTGAATCCTTCTCTTCTCTCCATAAAATCATAGCCGGAAACCCCATTTTATAAGAAAAGTTTTACTCCCATCTCATGATATGGGGCCGTATGATTTAGGCATCTCAATCGGAAGCAGCAACAACTCCGGCAGCAATTATTTCCATAACGAGAAGTTGGTTACGCCGGAGATGGATGGGTTTCTCCCTACTGATGCAGTTCTTTACTCCATGCTTAACGAGTTGAATCAGTCCTTACCTAATTATAGTAGTGCATCTCATGATCATCATCTATCAAATTTATCAGCTGATCTAGAGCTTATAGACTCATTAATCCCAGCGCCTGAATCATTAGATCCAGCAGTCGGTAACGTCGCCTGGACTGAGAACACTGCATATCAGCAACAG
This sequence comes from Papaver bracteatum, assembly GCA_023529315.1. Classification (NCBI taxonomy): domain Eukaryota; kingdom Viridiplantae; phylum Streptophyta; class Magnoliopsida; order Ranunculales; family Papaveraceae; genus Papaver; species Papaver bracteatum. The sequence goes on from JAJJWX010002530.1 coordinate 714,175, forward strand.
CTACCACTGCAGCCAAATCAAGCATCACTACCGGCACAACAACATCAAATGACGACTAGCTTAGTTTCGCCGAAGAACGAGATTGAAATGTCATACGAATCATCAGAGAATGTGCAGGAACTCGGACTGGTTTCGGCGTCATCACCTGCAGAGGCTACGGAAGAAGAAGATCCTAGTATCAGGTTAGTACACTTGCTGATGACATGTGCAGAGTCAGTCCAACTTGGCCACTTCTCATTGGCTGCAGCTTTGATTGAAGAAATGCGTTATACATTGACACGTGTTAACACCCTTTGTGGAATCGGGAAAGTTGCCGGATATTTCATTGATGCACTAGCCCGACGAGTTTTTAGTCCTTCTCAAGAAGGATTCTTTCCGGCAACCGAGTCTACTCAGGGGAACGAGTTCTTGTACCATCAATTTTATGAAGCATGTCCGTTCTTAAAATTTGCTCATTTCACGGCGAATCAAGCAATTTTAGAAGCGTTTCAGGGTCATGATTATGTTCATGTGATAGATTTTAATTTGGTGCATGGTCTTCAGTGGCCGGCATTGATTCAAGCTCTAGCTTTACGTCCTGGTGGACCACCGATCGTGAGACTAACTGGAATTGGTCCTCCATCAACAGACGGCAGTGACTCACTTCGTGAAATCGGATTACGGCTAGCCGATGTAGCTTGGTCCGTCAATGTTAAATTCACCTTCAGAGGAGTAGCAGCATCACGACTCGATGATGTGAAGCCATGGATGCTACAAGTTAAACCATTTGAAGCCGTAGCAATAAATTCAATAATGCAGCTCCATCGGTTATTAGGAACCGATTCAACTTGCGGATCACCACCGATTGACACAGTACTAAGTTGGATTCGAAGCTTAAACCCGAAGATTGTGACGGTTGTTGAACAAGAAGCGGACCATAATCAACCTGGATTCTTATCCCGGTTCACAGAAGCCTTGTACTATTATTCCACAATCTTTGATTCTCTAGATGCCTGTGTACTTCAACAAGGAAAAGCTTTTGCAGAGATGTACATACAGAAGGAAATATGCAATGTGCTAAGTTGCGAAGGTACAAGCCGGGTTGAACGTCATGAGCCGCTGATCAAATGGAGAAACAGACTCGTAGAAGCCGGGTTCGGACCGTTGCATCTCGGCTCAAATGCTTTGAAACAAGCAAGGATGTTATTGACATTGTTTTCAGCTGAAGGCTATTCAGTGGAAGAGAATGAGGGTTTTCTGACATTAAATTGGCAAAGCAGGCCTCTCATTGCAGCTTCCGCTTGGCAGCCCTTCGCGTCAAATTAGTCAGGCCACCATCACCAGTGTCACTCCTATAATAAAAATACATGTAATTACAGGATTGGAAAATGTCATGTTGCTTCTGATTGGAACCTATACTGAGTTGTTATTAATCCTATGATGCTTATTTCATGTAGCAAAAGTATGGCCTTCCCCCCCAATATTTCAAAATGTCATCAAATTATTGCCAAAAGAAAACAGTGCACTTGAGTTGAGAGGTGGATACTATGCCAGCAGTGCAAGTTTAGTCGAGAATAGACTAACTTGTGATATATGGATCCTATGAATGAGGTGGCCTTTTTCAATTTCTTTCATTACTTTAAAGAGGTCTTAGTCTCTTTTTAATCGATTGTAGTTCAGTGACTCACCAAAGATATTATTGGCCTACTTTTTTACTTTTTGGTCGTGGATACCAAATTTTATGGGGGTGTTACTGTTAAGTACTAATCCAGTGGATCCAATAACGGAGGATTTTTTGTTTTGCATAATGGTAACCCCATGAAATATGATGGTATTCCTACCGCGCTGATGCATATTTTTTTCCTATATGGACCCAAAAATTGAAATTTTGTCTACGGTCCCAAAGGGTGAGTGAAACAACAAACACTATATAATGGTGACTGGTGAGAAGTATGAAACATGGGATAATAGTACAATGATCGGCAAATGATAGAATGCAAGCTTATTTCGTTGCCATGGTGGGATCCAATGCCGTACTTCCCTATTAGATTCTTCTTTACCCCTTAAATTTCATTCATCTCTGAATTTAATTCTAGTTGCGCAGTGTTATGGCTTTTACCGGTTATGCTTACGGGATGTTTGACAACCAAGCGTAGTACTGCTTTTGCTTTTCCCAGAAGAAAAATCAGAAATGATACGTACACCGATTCGGTGTGCATCTCAAAAAGATCTAAGGAATGTTAAGGGCGCCCTGGAGTGATTAGCAGGGGTGGGCCAAAAATGTGGGGCACTTCTCTTTTCCTCTCTCACAGTCTCTCTCCGCGGTGCACACCGAATCGGTGCATAAATCATTTTTGAATAAAAATTGCTTCACAGAAGTAAAAAGCAAAAGTACTATGCTTCTCTAATAGCACGTATGAACACCAAAAGCAGAAATTTGCTTTTCACAGAAGAAGAATTACCTCGCAGAAGCAAAAAGAAAAAATACTTTGCTTCTCTAATAGCAAGTATGAACACCAAAATCAGAAATCAAAAATAAAAATATTTTGTTTCACGTAGTTCTTGCTTTTAGCACCGACGGACCCATCAAGCGGCTAAAGGGAGCTATAGCCCGGGGGTTATTTATGGAAATTTTATTTTACCTATGAGTAATCTGAATGTTTAGAGAGTTTAGCCCACTTATGGCTTAATATGTGTACAAATTAGTTAAGAAATTGCAAGAACTTTCTTAACTTCAGTTGTAGTTTTACATATTTTCACTTTCTTCCTTCCAACATCAGTCGAAACTCATTCTTTCTTCCTTTAAATTACTCTTACACTACATTTTCTACACAAAACATTTACAACGTATATTATCTAAAATGCTCTAAAAATTTGCCGCGACCTACGGCCGCTTAGTAATCGTCTTACAACATGTACTAGCCTTAACTTATACATGATCCTGAATCCGTCCTCGACTTTTAGTCATAAAATTAGTTCTAGATATGCATCCAGAAACGCAATAAGGTTACTTTTTTTTTTTTACTTGTAATATTTTAAATCAATTTCTTGCATCATTTGGTTCGTCCATTCACTCTTATTTTTCGATATTATCTTATCTTAATAATAATGATTAATTTAATCAATGTGATGGATAAAGTGACCTACTAATTATGACATTTGTATAATGGAATTGTGAGGTAAGAGCAACCACAGCGTTGGAGTAAAACTAAAAATTTAGTCGCAAAACCAATCGCTACGGGGCGGAGTAAAGACCAAATCTCAGACTAAAACTAAAAACCAGAGTAAATTTAGTCTTTGGTTTAGTCTTTGATCGGGCGAAGAATGAAGGTTACGCCTGGTGAGGCGTAGTTCGAAGTTACGCCTGATGACGGGGTGCCGAAAAAATGTTCCGCTTGATGGTGGGGCGTAACTTTGAGTTACGCCCCAATTAAAAAAAATAAAAAAAAATGAAATGGGGCGTAGTTCAACCCTTGCGCCTGATGGGGCGTAGCCATAGTGTTGCGCCTCATTAAAAAAATTTAGTTTTTAGTCGCTGTCCTTAGCGTCGCAGTACGGACTAAACCCAAATTTTCAATTTTTTTTGCTCTTTGGTCGCACCACTGCAGTTGATCTAAGGGACTCAAATCACAAGACTGAAAACTTCCCAATGTTGGGGAGCAGATTCATCTGAACTTCACGTGCTAACGTTCCCAAGTTTGTTTGGCTGACAAAATGATCATATTTACCAGTTACCAGTACTAGTCAAGTCCCCACGTCTCATCACATCATGCAACAGGGGCCATTGCCCCCACTCGAGCAACTACTTTTGCTGGGACCATCATGAAAACAATACTCACGTGGTAACTAGTCAGTGTACTTACTGCTTCATTCTTCTGCCACTACAACTACTGGTATCTCGTGATCTTCTGCCTAGCTTATATTTCCTTAATTTGATCTCAATGGCCTACTCCCGTATGTGATTTTGTGTCCCTTTGTTTGGCTGCCTGTCTGTCTGATTGAAACTTGTTTACTAGTATTGGTCCTATTGGACATGAGCTTGGATCTTGAGGAAGCTTAAATTATTGCGGTTTAGGTTTTGGTCAGTGGTGGGGGTTTAGTTAGGTCAGTAGTGGTGGGGATTATATATAACTAAAATTATGAGGATCTTTTTTTCTTCTTCTAATTTTTTCAGTTTTGGTATTCCTTGCCTCCTTGGGTTTTTCTTGAATTGGCAAAAACTCATTTTGCAAGTTGAATTCAGAATAAAATTTGGAAAAAAGGAAGTTTATCTGAAAATTGATTCTCTATGCTGTAATTTGGGTATTTTTGAAAAAAGAATGACATTACTTTTCAAGCATGAAAGAAGAAGGTAAAAGAGCTCACTACGGATATCAAGCAAGTTAGCAATTTATTTGTGGGGGTCAGCTAATAAAATTTGTAAAGAGTTCACAACAACCGACTTTATTCTCTGGAATTTTTATCTTTTGACTTGGATAGCTATACTTTTTTTTTTTGTGTACGACCATACAAAAAAGATGTACTCTCTTCGTCCCAAATTAGATGACCTAGTTAGTTTTGAATTTTGTCTTAAAATAGATGAAATATATCATCAAACACTTTAACCATTAAATGTGATGGGTTACTGTTAATCGTGTTAACGTTCATTGGGTTCCTCCTCCTATAGTAGAGCTTACTGTTAATCATAGAGCTTACTGTTAATCGTGTTAACGTTCATTGGGTTCCTCCTCCTATAGATACTTTAACCATTAACTGCGATGGCTCTTTCGATTCTCATGATCTTACAGGAGGTATTGGTCTAATACTTAGAAATTTTGCAGGTGCTCAGCAGGCAGCAAAATGCATCTACTTGAACCAAGTCAGAAATGCTGAACAGGCGGAGTGTACGGGACTATGGAAAGCGGTTCAATGGGCGAAAGAACTACAGCTTGACAAAGTGCTCTTTGAAATGTATGCTAAAAATGTTGCAGATGCAGTCAACAATGATAGCAATTCCGTAGATTGGAGACTACACAACACTGTTCAAGACATTAAAAATTTATTTTCGGTTTTTAAGAATTGGAAACTCTCTTACATTCCAAAACAAAAGAATAAAGTAGCAGATAGATTAGCCAAGATGGATAGAGAAAATAGGTTTTCTTATGAATGGAGCCATGTTTCGCCTCCTGAAATTGCTCTTCAGCTTTCTGAAGACGCTTCTTATGTATTGGTTTAACAGCCCTCCTTCAATAAACTTTATTGTTTCAAAAAAAATATCATCAAACAATATAATATTTTTAAAAGGGCTATTTTGCGTTTTCTCCCCTCCCAAGATCGTTAATTAGCGTTTCCTCCCCAAAAAAAAAATCGAATTAGTATTTCCTCCTATCGTTAGTAATTCCATCCATTACTATGTTAGCTGAATCGGCTAACTGGAAATCGGATGGGAAAAGTAACCATATGAGGAAACACTAATTTGAATCATTTTGGAGAGGAAACGCTAATTAGCGATCTTGAGAGGGGAGGAAATGCAAAATACCCCTTTTTAAAATTACCCTTTTAATTGATTATTATTAAGATAAGAAATATGTATAATTTGATAATCATGTTTATATTTGTTACGTAGGTGTTTTAAAATGTTTTCCAATGACATAAAACGGCAAACGCCATTGGAGATAATTCAATCTGTAAACACATATTAGATAAATCAAAGAGATTAGTGACTCATCTTAATTGAGAAAAACAGAAACTAAAAAGAAGAATTTTTTTCAAAAAGATTGGCCAACAAGATTAGTAAAAAACAAATTAAAACATGTTGGAACTAAAATTGTTGGGAAATAGAAGAGGATAAAATCTCAAAACATGATAATCAGGGAGATTAAAAGACTTAAATAAGTGATTTTAGGGAGAAAAGATGAACACTGAGTCAACTCAGTGTAATCGCCGATCCGCAGAGCAATTAAAATTCGTTAAATGAAACCATGGATTTTTAACTTTACAATTGGCGAAAAGAACCCATGGAGGTGGAGCCTTAAACCCGGAAGTTGTCGAGTGCATGGCTGTTCGTGGAGCATTACAATGGGCGAAAAGATTAAAATACTCAAGAATTCAAATTGAGGATGATGCGAAGCTCGTCATTCAATCCATAAATGGTCAATCACTAGTCATTCAATGGGAGAATAGAAATTTAATAAAGGAGATTAAGTATTTAAGTTCCAGTTTTAGTTTATGTACTTTTGATTATGTCAGTAGAGACGATAACCAGGTCGCTGACGCTTTAGCTAAAACATCAAGAGAAACTCAAACCTCTGCTGAGCAGTCTAGTAATTTTGATTCAAACATTTGTAATCTCTTATTAAGAGACCAAACTTCTCTTCATTAATAAAATTCTTTTTCGTATCAAAAAAAAAATGACATAAAGTTTAATGTTCATTGTTTAGTTTGAGTGATAAATCATTTACTAGTAATTATTCATAACAATATAATTGTAAAAAGTACTTAAAAATTCTCATCTCTCCTCCTTGCCTTAAGAATTGTGCAAACTACAACTAGGTCATCTAATTTGGGACGGAGGGAGTATTTATTTTATTTTATTTTTCAAATTTAATGTATTATGTCTGAGTACACTTTTCCAATGGTTCTAACTCAGAACACATTCTTAACTTCTTATATTAGTTGAACATGTATTCTCTTACACGACAAAACATAATATGTAGGTATGTTATAACCAAATCAAACTTAATATCGATGACTAGAAAAACCCCACTGCCCACCTGAATAATAATCAGATAACTCAACAAGCATAAGAAAAACTACCCATACCCTAAGCGGTTTAGCTTTTTGGAGCAACACAATTTCTCATGGAATGGTATTGTGGGGGGGCCTATAATAAAAACTAAGTGAAGTGAACTAAAGTTACCCTTATCCATGTATATTCAATAATAAAGTACCCTTTGAAACCGACTAGGCCGATGAGCGGTTCAACTTAGAACAAGTATTGTGGGACTTGGCAAAGTATACATATTTGATAAGTCATGTGGATGGATTAATCCAGTTTTGCGCAGTGGGGAAATAGTTTATCCTATAAACATTAATCGATCGCTGAACATATCAAGTTGAGACAATCATATCAACGTCCTAAGGTTGTTATAAATAATACACTCATTTAAACATTCGGTTCACACCAAATTCAATCTTCTCTATAATTTTTTCTCCACTACGAAACTTAATAATCCTTATTCAACTTTCGAAATTTCTTAGTAAAAATGATTGATCTTAAAATATTATGCGAAAAAGAAATAGAAAACTACCTAGGAATAAACCCATTCAACTTTTACAGACGACACAATCGAGTTCGGATGAAGAAAATAATCCATATCTACTTTTCGGTCCAGATTTAGCTAGAGTTCAAGGTTATTTGTCTACAAAATAGAGCAAAATGTCAGTGCTCAAAAACCAAGAGGTGGTTGGTAACAAATTAAATTTTTTTATGAAAAGCTTCCACATGGTGCTAAAATTATTGTCGATAAATTTTCTTGGTTTACGTTGTACCTTATCGATTTGAAGAAACATCATAATAAATTGTTGGTTATATTGGTATACTACACATATGTTTCAACAAGTCTAAAAGACGAGTTTCAACATCATAATAATTGCATGTGAAGGATGTTTCTTTAACAATTCTTAATGAGTTTTATAATTTCAATTTAATATTGAAATGAGGTGTTGTTAGAGCATTGCTTAGTTGAACCCACTGGTGTTGGCATATCAATTCAGTTGTCAAATTTATATGCCAAAATGCATTCGTAATGTCGTACATTAAATTCAACTTCAGACTAGATTAAGTTTAAGAAGTAGAGTACGGAATCACAGCTATAATTGAAGACTCACGAAGACATCTATGGAGAACTTCATTAAAGGTTAGTAACAAATACTTGAGTGTACAGGTTAATCAACCTCTCTATCTATCGAAACAAATTGCTCACTCTCTGGAACAGTTCCTATGACGGTAAATATACTTTTGTATATACACTTGAGGAGTTTTTAGCCCAGGATTTTAGTGAGAATAATCAGTGTCCTTGGAAAGATCTCCATGTTACATTGAATGAAAATACAAAACTAACAATCTAAGAATCACTCAATTCCGAGTTATAACGAAGAAGTTATGAGTGATTTATTAAAGCAACACTCATGATGTGTGGCTAAGGTTGATTTCGTGAATAGGAAATAATACACGAACTTTTAGCAACAATTCTACTCTGAAATCGAAAATATGTAACTAAAGTCCTATTTTAGTCAAGTACTTAGTGTTTACTTTCATCTTTGGTGCGGTATACATACATTTTGGTGTACCAACTTTTTTAGAGTACACTAAAAATATTTCCCAATTGTAGTAAGGTATGAAGGCGGTAACGGGCATAAAAAAAAACTGCATAGGTAAATACTATATGCGTGTAGATACTAACACATTATTAGGAACACATATGTTGCTATTTGGATGTCGGATGAGAATTTTGAGAAGATAAGCCGTGAGGTTTCCCAAAGGGTCAAAGAGTTTTAGTTCCAGCACATTGTGCTATACATTCCTATCAGTAATCTTGGTGCTTATTACATTAGGGAAAGATGTGCTAGACAATTAGTTGGTGCAGTTGGAATGCCATAAAGGCCTCAATTTATAGCCATCGTCTTTGGATTAAAATACACAAGACTAATGATAAAATGGTGGAAAAAGTATGAGACGTTATTCAACCCTTGTGATGAATACCATTATAAAAAATAGTTCAAATCGGTTATAGAACTGATAATTGGTGAAAACGCAGGGGTACCACTTACACCACCAACTTTTTCTTTCGGCAACCTGTATAGAATAAACCTAATATAATTGCAAGTAGACCAACTGAACGATCCTTGACAATATGTATACAGAGTTTATATCTCCACCTCTTCTCAATCAGTATGTATATAGACAAAGAGTCCGTGAACCTGATTGTTAAGCAAGGTTCTTGGACGATCTCAAAAATCAATATCCAAGATCAATCTAGTTGTACCCAAATAATCCAGTCGGAATTCTTCCAAGTAATTAAACTTATTATCTGTCTTTTAAGATACAAATTCTATAAGAAACGAGTCTCGTAATCAAATACAATTAGATGGATGTATCTACTAAGATTGAATACGTACAACTTGCGTAAATCCAATTATAATGATAAAAAATATAATCCCGAAAAGGAACACTAGAAGTTTTATTAACGAGGAAATTGCAACTGTATTAAGCCGCTACAGACACTAGCTTGCTATCAGACTTCGAACTGGAATGTAGTTGAGACCGAATCCATCCTCCAAGCGATTCGGTTGCAGTCGTGCTCCCTACGTCTCTTGAACCTCGCAAGGCTCTACGCAATTGATTATCTTAGATGACGTCCTTTATAGCTTAAGAGTTGCTTCACCTGAATTGAAGACTTTTGATACCAATCTGCCTCTAATAGATAAGCCTATTTGATTTCCATTTAGATCAAGTATCAAATTGAAGAAATCTATTTGCAATAGACAAAGCTAGAAAACCTCACAAATCCTGAACTTATGACTCCCGAAGAGCATCCTAGGTTCTTAACCACTTCTCAAAAACAACCTTCAAAAGATCAAGTAAGATCAGTTTTCATATATATATATATTATAAGGGACAATGGTGTTTTTCCATATGGACGGTTATCTACATTTGGGACACATAAAGGACGGTCTAGATTTAAGTTTTTCAATCTACATTTTTTGCATATACAGAAGGGTTGAGATTGAGCCACATATTTAAGATTTGATCTAGATTGTGCCACATATTTAATAAGTTTTTTAATTTCCTCTCCACCCTCCAATGTCATTTATTTGGGAGTTACTTTTCCCATTTAATGTGAAACAGTTTCTTTTATTATAAATTAAATGTCTTCTAACTTAATCTCTTTCATAATCAAAATCTACATTTTTTTTGTTGTATTTTATGATCTGGATTCTGTTTCTTCGTCTGCAGTTAAAAGAGATTCAAAAATATGATTGCTCTCTATTCATTTTTACTCTTATATTAGGATTCCTAATACCCATATCATTTAATCTTTTTTTTTTTTATGTTGTCCAATTTAAGTTTTGACTTCTTCGGCCAAAATCAAGAAAATTTTCACGGAGTGAAAATAATTAAAGAAGAAAGCCCCGATTCCATTGTTATTTCCCTTAGAATTTTTAAATATTTTTTCAACTATATTGCTACTTCTGCTAGAGAGTTTCATCCTATAGCAGAAGTAGAGTGTTTTAACCTTGATTATATTTTTTTTTTCTTTATATTAAATGAACCTTGAAATTACATCTCTTCAAAAAAAAGTATTTGTTTTTCTTAAATTTGAGATAACAAAAAGTGGTTATATATATGCAGTTGACATAAAAAAAATATGCTTGACTCACCTTTAATCTTTCATTTTCTGATTTCAGAAGATTTTTTTTAGGCAACGAAGAAGGGGGTTCGGGAGCAATACAATGAGGAACAATATCTTTTTGTGGGATGTGTCACTGTAATTTTATGTCGAGACTCCATAAATTGTCATTCCATGCATTTTATCATTGGCTTGGATGAAGGAGTTTTGGTATACCATAAAGGTACAAGTATATTTTTTTCCAAGGGATGTGATTCATATGCACATCTTTGATTTCCGTAAAAAAATTGTCAATTTTTCTAAATGGTTTAAGAGAGCTTAGTACATAGGAACCCATCTTTGATTGCCGTGAACAAATTATCAATTTCTCTAAATGGTTTATGAGAGCTTAGTACATCTATACCGACTAATACTTTAACCTTTACCTATATTCTACTCTATAAATATATCTTCTAATATTTGATCTTTTTCTGTTCATTGAAGATACCAGCTAACCAAACTATATATAACTAGCTTACACTTTATATAAGTCGATTTAAGAAATATTTAAAATTTAATTGCATGTCCATTTTTTGCTACAAAATTATAAAATTATGCTAATTTTAGGTCTACTTTGTACTCTTAGGTCAAGGTGTTTCAAAGTCTCATACCATTTCCATTTGCCATCAGGTTGTGGCGTGACTTTCCGTGGCTCAAACGCAGAGATTTTAGGTTGTTTGTTGGTTGGCCTTGGCTGGAAGACCAATTTCTTCGCTGAAGTTTGTGCAATTATTTATGGCGTGATGTATGCTAGAATATGGAATATCAAGCAGCTTTGTGTTCGTTCGGATTCAATGAGTTGCATTCAAGCTTTTCAAGAGGGACAGCTTCCTTGGCAGATGATGCAGAAGTGGAGAATGGCGAGATCTTTTTATGATAATATTAGATATGTTCATAGCTATAGAGAGGTTAATTTCTCAGCTGATGCCTCGGCCAAACAAGCGTGTTTGTTGGCTGAGGATACCTTTGAATTTTATGAGGGTAGGCCAGTGTCCACGAAAATTTATGAGTGGCCTGAAGAGGTTTATTATCGTTTCACATAAGTCTTCTACTAGTGATGGCCTCACGGCTATGCATTAGTAAGGCTTAATCCCAGTACAGTTTTTTTTTGTTTTTTAATATTATTGACCGAGTAAAAAAAAATAGACTGGGTCTCTAATTTACTTTTGGATCTCAAACACATATATCATTGAAGATATATATTGTAAATATGGGAAACTCTCCCATGTATCGTGTATTTATTCATGTATCACTGAAGATAGATTTTTTTTAATGATTTTTTTTTTGAATTTTACGGGAACAATTTACCTAGATATTTTAAATCATTTTTAGTCGGCGATTGGTTACTTTTGTTGATTTGTCATTTGATTTAGGATCTTAAGTTTAGACTTAAAGTGGATATTTCTGATTTACCTGAAGCCATTGTCCTTTAAGAATTTTGTAAATACTTACTACCATGTCTCAAATAAGGTTCATTTAATTTTAAGCATAATATTATACGGTACAGGCATATCTTAAAGATTTTATGTTTTTGCTTCTTTTTTTTGGGGGGGGAAATGTCAGACAAAACTACATTTCCGAGAAACAACCATTTTGTTTTTTGGTATACTGTTTATGGTGTGGATCGTTAGAATCCTTCACATTAGATTTGTAGAGCGTTATTGTCTAGGACTCTGACAATAAGCAGAAATTTTACTGACATGAAATCTGAAGGGAAGTCATTTTTAAGATCCATACTTTCCCATCCTATCTCCTGAAACTCCAAGAGGATGCAGTTGGTTTTGAATTATATTCAATGAAAAAAACTGCATTAGAACATGAAGAACCATTGATTGACCAGTTTATGCTTACTGATACCCGTATGAGGATTTGATTGGAATATCCTTGGTGTATATTTAAATGATAGTCGTATGAAGATTTGATTGGCATATTAATCGTGTAAGATTTTAAAATCGAATGATCACAGAGCACCCTCTCATGTGTTACTTCACAATCTTTGCTTGGAATATGAAGGTATCAATCAGATTTTCATGCATCGCTTTTAAGATTTTTGATTATAGAAAGTTTATTGAAAATTCCATACACCAAAAACATAAAAACGACCAAAAATACCATGAAAATACATTACCTCACTCTTAGGTTGATCGCTGACGGAATAGGAATTTAAAAAGGCTACCATAATTGGAACACGTTTTAGGTTTAACATTCGTTCAATACCAATAGAATCTAGCATACTGCACTAATTTTCTTTACATGTTACATTGATAAACCCAAATGGAAAAACTGATAAAACTATTCAAGCAATGACAAAGGGATCCTAAAATTGAATGACTGGAATATATGAGCAACTATGGAATTTCTTTACTGGGAGACACATATGTAGTTGAGTTTACTGGGTTAACAAATTAATAACAATATTGTTGGAGATTCACTTTAATTATAAGTAGGAATACTAAAAAATTTACAAGAAATCGAAATAATTCAACTGCATTCACAGATATCATCGAATGATTACAATGGGTAGAAAAACGGTAAGTGATAATTTGGCGATATATCAATAGGATCATCACATTCTACAACTTCAGAAACAGAAAAGCAATGATGGAAAAAGGTTTCATTTCCAATTCCATTGTCGATAGATCGACCATCAAGTACATCACACTAACACCTAACTAATGATATAAATTAATATAAATGATACAAATTCATACTATTATGAAATTGTCACAATAAAGATGTCTTATTCCACATTGAACTCCTAAGGAGTATGATTTACAATAATATAACTAATCAAAAAAGTAAAGCAAATATTCCGAAGAACTAAAGCCCGTGCCGTTACGAGAAGATTATACTAGGCTCTTGAAATATGTAGCTCCTCAAGTCTATGAGAAGATTCATGTCTTGTAATATGTAGATCCTTATCTAACTCTACCACATACAAAAAAATCTACTTATATCTTTGCAGTATTGGCGAGAGATTTTTCTTCCAGGTACTTGAACATTCATTTTTGTGCTACAAACTTTTCACAATTATGCTCAAGTGTTGCGGAACTTGATGTCAAAAATAATACTCGAAATTGTAAGTATGACAAGACTTGGAATTTTATACAGCAGGGTGATGCCAGATTCATGTATACTCCACTGGAGTAAGCATATAGACATCAACCTTTAAAGCAACATAATATCCCTGAACTTTCGTTTCCATGTTAGGAATTCGATATTAAAGATATGAAAGGTAATCTGCATTCAGCGGTCGTGAATTACTAACTTTTACAATCTTTTCGACCTTGATTCCCTAGGAGAAATTCAGAAAGATTGAAAAATAGAACCATTTGATATGGATACCTTACCATTTTGTATTGTTATTTTCCTTTTCTTCCAATGCTAATTTGTATTCTTTGTTCAGGTTTGTGATGGACTTAGAGAGTGAGGTTGTGATCAACTAATTGCTTGAAGGAAATAGAGGTTTGGTTTGATATTGGTATATGTAATGTGTTACTGGGTGCTCATGTTGTTTTGTTGTAGAGTAACACTGCTGCAATGATATCAATTAAATGGAAGGACCTTTGAGATGCTCACCAATGGTCATTGCACAAGTTGCAAAGATGACAAACCTATGGTATCGAGTGGGACTATACAAGAAGATAACTCAATTATACACTTTGAGTAGGATGTGAATCTAGCAGTTAACACGTCGATAAACATAGTTGATTAATTTGGGTGAAATAGATACTAATATCAGTTGTAGCTATACATCATTGACTCTGTGTATGTGTAATAGTTTTTCCAAAATCACCAGAATCAGTCCACATTAAAGTTTGAATGTAGTGCCTTTGACTTGGCTCTTCCATGTTTTCGATGTTGCATTTTCTATTCCGATTTTATAGAGGCTTCAGTCATTTTTTACATCCATCGGAGGATTTTGTTGAACTTACACATGAGTGCTTCCATGGACTTGGTTCCAAATAGTCAGTCAGAACCTAAATTAAAAACCATATAAGGTTTTAAACTTTCCTGAAAACTGAAAAGGTTGAGGTACAAGTATATTTACTCATCACACAAAACAATAGTTTATTTGCATGAGCTACACTTTCCATATATACACAAATAAGTAAGCTTGAAGACTAAATTCCACTTTCTAATTCTTGGGACCTATCAGAAGTTTTCAACTATAAGTTTCTTTTTATTTAAACTTCGGTGCACTCCGAGTATAATTATCAAAAATAGGATATACTACAATATTGTTATCTTCTGCATATGTTTCCGACTAAAATGGAAAATTAGGAAGAAAAAAATTAGGGGTAATACATTGGTCCCTAAACCACGTCCAAAATCCTTCAAATGGGAGTTGGTTTGGCAACTACAGGATTCGAATCCCCACCTTCATAATTTAGGAAAGAGCATGAGAATCATCGGACCATTTACAAGCTAATATGTGGTTGTATACGCTTTATAATTTATTAAAAGATTATTTTTTAAAATTAATGATTTTTTAAAGCTTTGAAAGTAAGAAAATTCCAAAAAAGACTAAAATATATATTACTAAAATTTTAAATAAAATATTTTTTTTGAAAAAACAATTTAAGAATAAAAATGGGTTCGTTTTCTAAAAATTTAGTTATTTTTATTACTTATATAAAGAAACTTAGAAAAAAATATTTAGATATTCTTTTGTTTTTAATTATATTTTCAAAATTAAAATAATATAAAAGCTACTCCATCCGTGCCTAACTAAATAACTTATTCATTTTTAATTTTTGTCTCACTAATAGATGACTTATATCATGAAATATAGGATATTTCTAAATCTACCTTTTTAATTGATTATTGTTAGTATAAGAAAAACATCTATCTATAATGTGATAGCCATGTTTATATTCGTTATGTAGATGTTTTAAATGAAATTTATGAATATACGTGGTATAGTTGAGAGATAAATCATTTTTAAGTTCTAATAATTATTATCTATAAGGGTATAGTTATAAAAAAAAATATTTAAAAATAGTTATATCTTCTCTTTTCCTTAACATTTGTGCAAACTTGAACTACGTCTTTTATTTAGGGACAGAAGGAGTATAATCATTTTTGAATAGTGTCCCAGACTAAGTTAGCTAGGCTGGTCAAAATACTTAAAACCTTTAACGTTTCTTCTATGTTGATATTTGACCCAGTTTTAACCCGTTTTTCTGAGTAAAATTTCAAACTATTTTTCTTTTCTTTTTTTGTAATACCAATAAAATTTTATTTTTATTTTTATTTTTATTTTTTAGAAATAAAATGATCATTTTCCAACGGTAAAAAATGTGAAAAGAAAACTGATGTAATTGTGTTGAAAATTTATCTATAACGATCAGGGTTAGTGGAGAGAACATGTTAATTTCTTGACAGGAGGTTCAAATGCTTGAGTTCGATTTTGTGCACATTCTTTGATGAGTACATAACATTTCAGATTCTGTCATTGATTTAGTTTATGGAATTATATAACGACGATTAACATGTATGTAAAAAAATACATTACCAAATCATGTAACAAAATTTATTGGTAAAACATCTTGACCAATATTATCAACAAAAGAGAAAAAATTACTGGATCATATAAAATCTTTATTGTAAACAAATAAATTTAGCTTTCTCCCTTTATCAAAATAAACAAAAATAAACAATCCAAATCACGTGCCGTCACGGCACGGGTCATACCCTAGTATATATATATATATCTTGAGGAATCACAAAGTCTGAGACAAAGAGAACTTTGCAATTACTATCTTCCTTGCCTAAAAGAGATTACGAAAACCTCGATAACAAAAAAGAAAATCAGGATACATGAACTATTAAGGTAAATATAGTCGGACCAAGCTTCACGAATCCCCAAAGCAAGGTATTTTAGTCGTAGACCTAATTGTGTTTCTCAAAGGAAACCTAGGTCTATAAAGGATGACACTAGAATCAACTAGGACACAAAGTGTCGGGGATTGATTTTTCTAGTTGAAAGATCAACTTTATTTATAGTTTTCAAAGACCACGGTTGCTTAGTATTTAAAAGATAACTTGGGAATCAAGCAAACACTTTTTGGTCTTGAAAATACAATTGAATAATATATACTAGGATTCGGTTCTGGAACCACGTGTATAATGATTGTTCAGTTTGGCAAGTATGCCAAAGAACTAAAGAAATTTGATGTTCATTTAAACACCTAAGAATTTTTCATGATGCACACACATAAGTGTTTGAGTGACCAATGAAGTTTTAGAAGTGTTTGAGAAAGTTCTAGCAATGCTAAACATACTTAAAAAATAAGTCTTTAAGCATCTGCTAAAATCTATTGGGACAGTTAGTACAACTGTTCGTGAACCGTTAGGCTGGTTCATGAGTCAGGGTACAATGGTTCATGAATCAGGTTCGCCAACCCTACAAGACTAACAAACTCAGGTGACTATGGTTCGTGAACCGGGTTCGCCAACTGCTAGCCTATAATACCAACTTCAAGAAATCATCTCACAACGGTTTGTGAACCGGGTTCGTGAACTATTCCTAACTGAACTTACGGTTTGCGAACTGGTTCGCCAACCTTCCTGTATTTCTGAACTCAGATATCTATGGTTCGGTTCCCGAACCCACTCTGAGAAGAAATATCGATCAATAATTTAATAATTCCCTCTTATGATGTTTGAAACATTCTCACATGATAAATCATTTGCATGGAAAATTTTCAGTTGATCCACAAATTAATTCAAATAGTAAATTGCCAAGAACTAACATTGTTAAGGACCATTGAACATATTTACTAAAATCATATTTAGAGATTTTTAAGAAGACAAGCTTGACTCGAAACTTCTTCTTTGTAATTATACTAGGAGTCATATGACATCGTCTCAACCGATAAAATGGTAAGATAGTGAGTAAAATAGAATGGTTCAGTCTTCACATACCTGATACAGAAGTTCTACAAATGTCTTCGCCGATCTTCAGTCTTGAGGGTAATGTCTCCACTACCAAATTCTAACCTCGTTCGATACTTGACTCATTATACTAGAAATCAAGATATAGTTTTGATCATCTAACATTAACAACAAGCTTAAGATAGAAAAACTTGTGGGTTCAACCGAGCATTTCTCTAACAATTGGTCGAAAAGTATTATACATTTTTGGGATGGGTTTTGTCGCAATAGGTACTGCATTATCGAGAATGCCATGTCCAACACATCCACCACCGATGATTCCATGTTTCACTACTTATCCTTCAACATGAGATTCTTCTTCATCGTGCCTCCATGAGACCTTCTAAATATTTTTCTTCATCAGCTGGGTTTGATTTTACAGAACTCGGGTGGGAGCAAGACTCTATTACTCTTGCTGGAGAAGGTCAAATAATTTTAATTGTCACACAAGGTCTAGATTTTCCTAATTATTATACAAGAGCATCCGCCAGTCACGGACGATTGGTAACATTGAATCAAATGGAGTTAAGAGGTTTTGAAACTAGGTGTGTCTGCTAATACGAGATACGCAAAATGGGAGAGACCATGATCTTCAATCCTAATTTTTCAATCCATGTCAGATTCCATCGTTCAAGGATATAGTGTCAGACTCACAAACCAACATTATGCAAAGAGAAGGCTATCATCTAATGTAACAATTATATATTTATTGTCAATCCTCTCAACAAAGTTATCAAGGCTATCAAGATTATAAAAGATCATTAGACTTTTAAGGATCTCAAGCTCAAGGATTACATCACTGTATGAAAATCAAGATAAAGGATCTAAAGTTGTAGGATCATATTAAGGGTTTGAGAGTATGATGCAGGAGGACACGAATGACGGGAACTGAAGTGGGTAAATAACAAGTCAATTTACATGAATCTCATGTTCTTATATAATATCCTGAACTGAAGTGGTGCACATGTATGTGAACTTAATGAAATTCAATTTAATATTTGTATCTAAAATTAAGATTAGGCACACTTATGTAAATTATTATATTTATTATTTAGAATTAATCTATTTAAAAAGGAAGCATTATTAAATTTAAACTTACATACAATTAAATAGGCAGTGACTAAATACAACCTACACTTTAATTAAATACAACCAAAATAATAAACTTAAAATTAGCTAAATACAACCCTAATTATTTTTTTATTTTTTTGTGTACAACCATATTGTTTGACCGATTCGGTATAACCTTAAAATTAAATGTGATACAACGCATATTGGTAAAAGATGATCTCTTACCTAGAGTTCTTTGCATTTGTCTGTCATCCTAACCGAACCATGGGGTTATAATGCAAATGAAATTACTGGATCATAAAGCATTCCATCGTTCACCTTTGAGATGGAAACCAACATCATGAACATCTACTTAAACAAAAAGTTTCATTATAAAACATAAACAATAAAAGCAGACACTGTATATGCCAAATCGTATTCTCTACTAATACGACTTTTGTTTCCATAATTTTTGTTAATTAATTTGGCAACAACAGTATGAAGTTCTCTTCGAGGTTTATTTTATTATATAAAAGAAGGTAAATAGCAAGTCAATACATAGATCAGGAGTTAATAAAATGAGATTCATGGATATAGATATGAAGGCATTGAGAAAAAAGATTACTAGATACATTGCAAATAGATCATGGATTTGCAAAAGGTTCTTATAGGCTTAATTAAGTTTTAATTTGTATCTAATTAGATTATTGTTAATTTTTTTGTGTTATATGATTAAGAGGATTACACGATTCGTGATCGACTAATATTCTTTTTAACTGTTTCCATGATCTACCAATGAAATTGATTACTTGATTGGAGTATTAATGTTTAAAGAGAAAGCATAAAAGGATGAAGAAAGAGATGATATAGTTGACTTGATTTTTTAAGGTTGAATTTAGCTCCTTTAAAAGAAAGTGAAAAAGAAATATGAAAATAAAATCTTAGTTGTATTTAACCCTAACGAGAGTTGTATTTAGTCAATCCAATTAAATAACGACATCATGATCGAGTAGTGTGTGTGCTTTTTAATATCTCACATGATTGGGTAATCAAAAACTCCTTAAGGATTGCGTAATGAGTATCATAAGAAAATTTTGTTATTTCCATCTTCGTCATCCCTCTTGAACTCGCAAAACATCTTAAGCAATGGTTTCACCCCTAAGTCGAAATCGATTGACAACCCGAGCTAAAACTATAAATTCTTCAACTTGTTTTCTTATAGTTCCAAATTGAAAAAACAACCCAACTATATTACGATTATTCGGGTTGCCGATGTCAGTACATAATTTTTCATAAATTCTCCCCTAATAACTCGCACTCACTAAACCATTTTGTTGTTATCTTGCACCCCTAGCCGTTTAACATGCTACAAAATTTCTAAATAGATATAAATTTTTATCTATGGTAAAATACGCAAGATAAATATACAGTTGTGTTATTTCTCGAGAATTCTAGGTGCAAGATATGAAGAAGGTGCGATTTCATAAGTGAAATTAATTGAATTAATAAATGATGAGGTTATAGCCATTAGATGAACTAGCCATTATTGTCTCATTAAAAGTCGGTAGTCTCAACCAGAACCGAGCTTCGGCCTACACTTGGCCAATCAAAAGAAATTTAACCGTTCGTCTATAGTTGAGTTGATCGACTCAACTTGGGACAAGATGGACAAAAGCCTAGATTTGAGCCTTTGTCCATCCAATTTGACTATTTGCCTGCTCCACTGTGGGGTGAAATTGAGTAAATTAGCTCGCTTGCTTACCCCACTGGAGTTGCTCTTAGTCGATTGAAAAATAAAATTATCAAGTTAAACTCAGAATTGTATATTGTAAAAACTAAAATTAATCGATAAGAGATCAACGAGTAAGTCAATTTCTCAAACAAGATGATAATAAAAATTTAATACTCAACCAGGGTAAAATGAAGAACAAGGTTCAATATGAATAAAGTAAATCTCAATTATGGTCCTCCCACGAGAGGAAACCAAATAAAACAAAAGATTGAGTGTGTGCTTACATAAACAAAGGTCAATCAAAATGAGAGCTTACCTTGACACAGCCGAACTTTGATTTTCGAGAAACTTTAGAAGTTTGAATATCACATGCGTTTCTTTTAACATGGGATTTAATCAATTGAAAAAACAATGAATTGATCGGTTTTTCTTAAAGGAGATGAAGATGGAAAAGTAGAAAAGAAAAAAAGTAGTGAGAGAATGAAAGTTTTTTTTTTAATAAGAATGCAGAAAAAAAAAAGGGACCACATAAACTAGTTTCTCCCGGAGAGCGTAATTAGAGTACACGTGGAAAGTTTTATTTTTCCAAAGATATCCCAGAGTATTAAGACTTGAAACTCTTTTTGTTTTTATCACTAAAACGTCTACCTTTTGAATATTGCCTTCTAAGTCGTTTTTTGGTTAGTTGAAATATGCTCAACCAGGGTAAAATGAAGAACAAGGGTTAGTTGAAATATCAATTGAAAAAACAATGAAATGCGGAGTTAAATATTTGGAAACAAAAATAAATTTTAAAGTAAACTAGGTTTTGAGAAGTGAAAGAATTTTAAAATGAAAATAAAGTAGTCTTTTCGATGACCCTAAAACACCCCTAGATGAAAATAACACGCAACCCTAAAATAAAATCCTCTGATCCCAAAATAAAACTTCTTCTTCGTCTTATTCATATTTCTTACTGCTATCCTTATTCATCTTATCCGTTATTTTTCAATGACAGAGAAAATGTCTTTTAAAGTCAACCGGGTTGAAGAGAGTTCAACTACCAGTTGACTACACATGAGGAAAAAAAAATACAATTTTTTAGAACCCAAAATCATTTAGGTTCGGTTGTGGAAATATTTGAATCAAGTAGCAAGAGGTTATTATGTGAATTGCAAAAACAAGCCGATTGTAAACTTTAGAAAATCGGCTAGATCTAACTTACCCACTTATAGTATATTTCTTATATCTGCTGTGATGGTGCATCCAAAGGGAACCCTGGAAAAGCTGGTGTTGGATTCATAGCTAGGGATCAACAAGGATCTTGTGTGGGAGCAGCCACTGGTGGACTGGGGATTGCATCAAACTTTATAGCAGAAGTAATGGTTGTGATCATTGCAGGTGAGTGGGCTGTAAAAAAGAAAATCAATGAGGTATGCTTCAGTCTTGACTCCTCAGCAGCACTGAAAGCTTTTGTAATTGGAAATATACCATGGATCGTTAAGGTAAGATGGAACAATATCAAGAGCAGCATCTGCAAAATCACCTTCAAGCATTCCTACAGAGAAATCAACTTCTCTGCAGACAAGATGGCTAAACAAGGAGTTCTTATGACAAGAGGGACTATACTATACTTTGCAGAAAAGACAACTTTCTTAAGGGAGTTGGAGAAGGAAAATGGATTATACTTTAGATTCATCAATTGTTGAAATGAAAGTATTCAATTTTATTTGTATTTTTTTTTTTGGGCTTGCAATTTGGACCTGCAATTTCTTTATAAGGTTGTAATCAGTCATCCCTGACTAGGCCTGTCTAGTCATTTTTGTAAACCCATTTCTGTTTTCTTTTTAGTAATAAAAATCATGATTAATCAAAAAAAAAAAAAAGGTATATTTCTTATATCTGGAAAACAAGATTCGTTAACTGCTAACCTAACCAATTATAATATTTTTTTTTTTTTTTTTAAAGAACGAGATTTATTATCTGTTAGGCCAAGTCTATTCGGTCATAATGAAAATAGAGTCCAAACATGATAAAGGCAATAGTATTAAAATTGAAAATAGAGTCAAAACATGATAAAGGCGATAGTATTAAAATTGAAGGTGCTCTTGGCGATAGCTGGCCAAGAATGAGCTCAAACCATGAGGATATTCAACAAATGGGAGAAATTTAAAATTAAAAGGATAAATGTAGTCATTTCACTGCTTCTTGAATATCCCTTATCCTACTATCAGCATCATAAAGTAAAACCCACAAGCCACAAAATATAACTTTCTTCTCCTCGTTGCCCCCTGCTAGGGCAATTGCCGTCCATACGGTGTTGCAAAGCCGTAGATACTAGATTCTTTTTCTTCCGAAAAGGTAAATATGGCCCGTAGATAGATAGATAGGACAAAAATGAAAATTCCAGGCATATCTAGACTTGTTTCCTCCTCAAGCTGACATTTTCATTCATTGCTCTCCGCGGAAAAATATGTAGTTTGGTATCAAGGTAGTTGGGGTTTGGGAGAGATGAAATGATGTTTCCAATGTTCAGCAGGAGCTAGACTGGTGGATTTTGTGTATGAGCCATGAATTTGGTTGCAACTAATGGTGTGAGATACAGCCACTATAGTGCACATCCAGTATTTGACAAATGCTTCCAGAGAAGAAGAGATGTGCACCATAAAGAACCTGGGTTTGCCATTAATTCATCAATCGTCCTTCTTTACTGTCGACTCTGAAAAGCAAAGCAAAGTCATTGAATTCCATTCAGTTGGTAGAAGTTCATTTAGTATTTGGGAGAAATGTATGGTTTTGGTGGTTGGGTTTTTCAGATTTTTAATGAAGCCCCGGTGCCCGTACTTCCCATACTGAACTATGATTGGTTTTCATCCTGCAAGTTATGTCTTTTTTTATTATTTTCATCACAGCAAGCAAAAGGGAGTACATAGTTTGTTTTGTAAAGGAAGTGGTGGAGTGTTTTTTTTCATAGTGATTTTGTGTATTCATCAGCAAAGATGGTGAAGAGGACAAGATCTTCATCAGTAACTAGAAGAGTTCCTGAGTTCTTCAAGGTCTTTTTCTCCCCTAAAAGCTTCAACAAAATGGTAAGCAGCATATCTTTTCTTTAAGAAACTGTGAAACGACCTTTCTTAATTTTTCATCAGTTTACTAGACAGTGTTTTCTATATTCTGTATATCATTTATTTTTTTAGATAATGGAAGGTAGTGAATGAGCTTGGTTTGTTATTTGAGAATTGCAGCAATGCTTTTTGTTTGAAGGGTATGTCATATGCAGTCTAATCATAGTGTATGAGTCCTGCAAGTTGTAGTTAGTTTGCTTAAAGTCATTGTGAATTAGTTTTACTACGTGAAATTTTAGTTGGATGGATCTTTAGAATACAATTTGATAGTAGTGACTTCTTTTAAGACTGATGTATGAATCTTGGTTTTGAATACAATCTGGCCATATTTCTCCAGAACCACTCTGCTAGCTTAGAACAGAGAAAAGCCCATAGCCCCCCAGTCTGCAATTCATTTCAGGGATATTTTATTACTATGGTATTAACCTCCAAAGTTTTTTACCTAGCTTTTTCCCCTTTGGCTCAGACCAAGCTACCAACTGATTGTGGAGGGTGTCTTTGAGACCATTGGGGATCATAATCTGCAACAAAGTAATCTCGTCGATACCCTGATGCTCTGCACCTTATAAAAAGATGGTCAACTCCTTCCACTGAGTTGCACAGGCAACAGTTGGTTGAAATGATTTCACATCCTCGTTTGTTTAGATTATCCACAGTTGGGATTGCATTTTGAACGGCTGACCAAGTAAGAATTTGCACTTTAGTAGGAACATGACTAACGCAGATGCATCTAGGAGAAATAGAGATTGGACCTGACTGTTGCCTGCACATCCATTGACAGCAATCTTTTATGATAAAGCCAGAATTACAGAATATCTGGCCTTCCACCTGATCCGTCAGATGTATGAATCTTAGTTACAGCACTTCCTTAATGTGGCAAATGCAATTTGTTTTTGCAGAAAGAATCTCAGTTTGCGAGTTGAATTTTAAAATCATCTTCGTCTCTAACTGTTATTGCTGAAAGGTGCTGTCTATTTGTTTTTATAATAATGAAAGGTAGTGAATGAGCTTGGTTTCTTATATGAAAAACAATGCTTTTTGTGTAATGTCATATGCAGTCTAAATATAGTGAACGAGTACTTCAAGTAGTAGTTTGTTTGCTTAAAGTTATTGGGTGAATTAGTTAACTGCGTGAAATTTCAATCAGATGGAGCTTTTGAATACAATTAGGTATTGGTGACTTTTTTTTTTTTTAGATTGATGTATGAATCTTAGTTACAGTACTTTCTTAATGTGGCAAATGCAATTTATTTTTGCAGAAAGTCCCTGTAGAGTTCTTGGAACAATTAACATGTGAAATCCCTAGAATATTTTCTTTGCATGGTCCAAGTGGAAATGTTTGGAGAGTACGCTTACTTAAAATGGATGATGGATATTACTTTGAAAACGGATGGCAAGACTTTGTGATTGATAACTTCATGAGCGATCTAGATATTTGTGTTTTTAAATATGTTAATGAGAATTGGTTACAAGTGCAAATATTTGAGCAAAATGGATGTGAAAAAGAGTCTGCGTTTGAAGCCAATTGCAGTCAAGCATCTACAACTAATTGTTCTGCAAGACGCTGGGGGGAAAAGGCAATGAAGAATCAAGGTAAGTTTCCAATATTTAAGTGAAGTTAATTTTTCTAGTTGTTTATCTTCTTTCAGTCTCCATGGTTGATGATTAATTGCTGTTATTATATGACTGAATCTGTTTGTTGTAGATGAAAGACTAGTGGGGCCTTTAATGTCACAAAGACGTGACATCACTGTGGAAGAAGAAAATATGGCATTGAATGCAGCATGTGGATTTGTCTCTGCAAATCCCTGTACAATGATCACTATGCGAAAATCTCATGTTTATACTGGATTCTGTCTTGTGAGTTTCTGGTTTGCTCGACTTTTTTTATGTCTTTTTCTTTTGTGATCAGCAAAGGTTAGCATAAATGAATAAACTATAGGTATTACAATGAGCTTAGTAAACTCTTTGACCCCCCTGTTTAAGATCCATGTAAATCCAAAACTCTCTTTAAGATGTATTGCCAAATGAGCGTGGCCTTTGGAGAATGCAGTAGCAAGTGGGTAATTGTTCCAAGTTCTGCCTTACATATATAGCCACCGCAAAATTGTCTTGTAATATGGTTAACATTGATTGTTGTCCTGTTTTCATCTTAACCATCAATTTGTTTGTTAATGCAGCCATTGCCACGCTCATTCTGCAAGGAGCATCTTCCTGATCACTGTCAAGATATGACTTTGAGGGATCCCCGTGGAGAAGTGTGGGGTGTCAGGTTTTACATAAATAAAACTCACCAGGTTGGACAACTTACTGTAGGGTGGCGTAAGGCTTCCTTCACAAACAACATCGAAACTAGTGATGTGTGTATCTTCGAACTCGTAAAACCAGACGAGTTCGAGTTGCATATTTTCAGGGTTGTAGAAGAGATCACACCATTGAAAAGGCAGCATGATATTTGAGCAGAAACTGATGTAGTAAAGAACAGGTAACCTATTCTGCTTCCAAGGTGTTAGTATTGGATGATCCTTATTTTGGAGTTCGCTTACTACCTAAACCATTTAGTAAAACAATGAAAATTACTAGTATTGTATCTTAATTCTGCTATATTAGTTACTGTTAATCTAATTTCTAGACTTAAATCTACTCTGGTAATTTCAGTATCATAATGTGTTTTGAAAAAGATGCTTCATCTGGCTCGTCAACCCATAATTTTACACTAGTACTGAACATGAGCCTGTACCTTGTGGTTGTGGAAGCTTAAATAATTGGTTTTGGTCAGTGGGGGTGGGGCTATTTTTTATTCAGTTTTGGCATTCCTTACCTCCTTGGTCTTTCCGGAATTGGTAAAAACTCATTTTGCAAGCGGGATTCAGAATGAGATTTGGAAAAAAGGAAAACCTATTTGAAAATTGACCTTCTATGAGTCTATGTTGTAATTTGGTTAATTTGGAAAAAGGAAATAACATTATTTTTCAAGCCTGAAAGAAAAAGGTAGAGGAACTCATTACAGATATCAAGCTAACACTTTGTAATGATTTTTTTTTTTTTTTCTTTTAATACGAAAATGACTTTATTGAAGTAAAATGGTTAAACAGAGTTCATATCCTTATGGATTTTTTCAGAAATCCATTCTGGAATTTGCTACTGAATCCCCCATCTAACAGATTGCACTAAAGATTTAGAGTATTTATCTAAAGAATGAGCCAAATCATTGGCTTTTCCGGGTATATAAGTGTAAGTGCATACCCAATTATTGAAACTACTATTTAAAATGCCTATAATATCAGCTATGATGCTATTCGTCGTCCATTTCACCGCATCCCTGGTGCCATTTATGGCAGAGATTACAGTTTGACAGTCCCCTTCAATATGCAAGTTCCTGCTACCCATAGTCTGTGCCCAAATGATTCCTTCGTATGCTGCAAAAAATTATGTCCGTGCCGTTTTGGCACGGGTCAAGAGCTAGTTATTGATAAGAGAGTCGTATAAAAGCCTTTCTCTCATGATTCCAATTATTGATTAGAGAGAGAAATTAGGGTTCCCAATCTGATATCCGAGTCTTGAATATATGGCTACTAATTATAATAAATTCTGTAGAGGTTACTTAGCATTTCATCTAAAAATCTTGAATTTCTTTCAAGCCTTTCTCGGAGTATCAATTGTAATATATTCTGTATGGATGTTAAATCAGTGGAATCAACATACTCATGATATTAAACCAACACCACCACCTTTAGCTCCTTCTCCTCAATCATCATCATTATTTTTGGTGACTTCTGAGAATGTAGATATTATCAGGGCTCAATTTATTGATAACAATTTGAATTTTGATTTTGAAGCTGGTATTGTTTCTGGGTTTGATGGTGATGTTTCAATTGGATTCAAGAAGATTCCTATTCCATGGTTAGTCAATTTTCACTATTAGGGTTTTATCATTATTATAATTCTGTTTTTAGCTGTGAATTGTGATTGGACATGCCCCAATTCGTAACTCTGATTCTGGGGTTTAAACTTGTGATGTGTTTGTTTTATGTGGATATTATTTGGATGCTTTGTGAATTGGTGAATTTGTAATCCACCCTAGAAATATCTTTAGTAGTTGGAGCACCTCGTTATCTGTACACCATTAGAGGGCCTAACCCATTTCTCAATTCAAATTGAAAGCACCATTTGTTAGATTACTGGTACAGTTTGTTTTTAGTAAGCGTGCACTATAGGTGAATTGCCATGTTGCTTTAGAGTTTAGAAACACATATAAGAACAGAGATATAATGTGGAAATCTCTTAAATGGGTTTGACGTGTTAATTTTCAGATACATTGTCCTAATAACTATTATAAGTGCAGAAATATACTGTGGAAATCTCTCAGTTGAATCAAGTGCAGCTACTCGTTTGTATTTTTATAAGACTGTTGTTACAGGTTCATCTACACCACTATGGGAATTGGGATTTTGTTCTGCTCAGTTACTGTCATTGGCCTCATTGCTGCGGAATCAGTCAATAGCTGCTGTTTATGTTTTGTATCCTTATGGGTTTTGTAATTTTTTCTCCATTGACGTTCTTCCGATGAGAGAAAACTCATGAAAGTATGAGATTAACGTTTGTAAGATCATTTGATCAGGAAAAGTATAAACTTGATATTTAGAAGTTCAAGATTATATCTATATGATTTCAAGCTGTTGGATATAATTAACGTATTTCTATTTCTGTTGCTGCATTGGATGTTATCCAAAAAGAAGGCACCAAATTCCATATTTTGAAGCTCTTTCCGCATTAAGTTTCTCATTTCATGATATTGATTATTGAGGTAAGAGTTCTGCATATGTTATCATCCCAAGTGTTTAGATGTCCCTCCCTAACCTCACAACGACTTCAGTACTCCTTGCTCAATGCGGTGCTCATTTTACTAGAAGCAATTATGGTGGCTTTTCTTGTACTTGATAAACAATGGGATAAGGTAGGTTCATTTTCTTTATGATGCATACTTACCTTCTTTAAAGGTGTGTTTTACCTGAGTTGTGTTTTGTATGTAGGATCTTCCGCGTGATTCAACTGGAGAACTTGATAGTCTTCGATCATTTATTGAAGATAATACCGATGTATGCAAGTGTCTTGGAGTAGCTGTGGTTGTAATTCAGGTATTTCTTTTCTTGTACTTCTTCCATGTTATTCTTACTATTGAGAACTTAGAAATCTACGTTAGAGTAGCAACATGAACGTGTCAATCAAGCTCGCACATGTATGAGCACTTAGTACTACATCACATCATTGGGTAGATGTTAGATGTCATCCAAGCACCATATAAACTTGGGCTACAGCACCATAGTATCTTTCCATTTCATGGTTTACTTGCGGCAATGTTTTAAACAACAAATTTGCATGGGAATCAAAGAAAGAGTAGCTCAAAGAAGAATCTGCATTTGATAATAAGCCATATCACTGCTTCATTCCGATCTTTGGCCACAAAGATTCTCTAGTTGCAATAGACCAATTGGAGTTTAAGCTTAGGGATAGGAGTGGCTGTGTGATCAACATGGGTGTGCTGTAGGCCGCAGATGATAATGTAGCAGGAATAAATTAGTAAATTTGTTAAAAAAATCTACTATATTGATCTTTTTGATTTCTTGGAGTAAAACCGATGTTCATGAGTTGTATTTATCTACAAAGGGATTGCGTATGCTAACAGTTTACATACATCAATCTTTTTCCATACCTCAGGCCCTGTCGTTGCTACTATCGCTAGTTCTACGAGCAATGGTCTCTACTAGGGCTCCAGACGATTATGAAAGCGATGATGATTATGT
This sequence comes from Papaver bracteatum, assembly GCA_023529315.1. Lineage (NCBI taxonomy): Eukaryota > Viridiplantae > Streptophyta > Magnoliopsida > Ranunculales > Papaveraceae > Papaver > Papaver bracteatum. The sequence goes on from JAJJWX010002530.1 coordinate 743,213, forward strand.
AGCTGTTAGAGGTAGAACATTTGAACCCCTGGTAAGTCAGCAACGTAGCCACAACTCTGGTTCCACTTCGACCGACACCAAAGGAACCCATTCTGACATTTGGAGCAATCGAATTAGAGAGAAGGTATGACATCATCTAAGGTATGCATACTGTGCGACCAAAGGAACTAAAGCATTGTGTTTGTCATTTCGTGCTTATGATTCAGACAGTTTATTGAGACTTCTAGTCGGTTCTGTAATATATTATTATAGCATAGATTTGGAATTTGTGGCGCGGGTCTTGAGTTTTCGAATATGGTTTGCGTAGAGGGAGGTGAAGTACAAATTATTTGATATGAACCAAACTATAAGTTCAACGACTCTGAAGTGAAGATCGGCGTAAATGCTCACTTCGTATGCTGTATGAGATAAAATGTGTTTTGAGTTTCTCCGTTAAAGATTGTACATAGGTGGTGCCCAATTCTGGCAGCTGGTTGGGGGTGGGAACAGTTACTTGTTCTTTCTTTTTAATCTTTGGCCTGGGCTCAATCTCTCGTGCGCTGTGTTATTCTGGATTTAGTCGTGTTTTCAGCATATCCCGAAGGTGTCTGTTTGATTACTATAGTGAACAACATTAACCTCCTCTCTCGACTAATAATGGTAGCCAATGATTCGCTACCGGATAGGAGGCTAATAGATCATAGGTGATATAGTTTACTGAAGAAGTTTTAATGAACCATTGCAACCGAGGTTAGCTTACTAATGAGATTAGGAGTCTTTTTAAAGACCTAAAAATTTACTGGAATTTTATGCTTCCACATGATGCACTTATTATAAATCAAAATGAAACAAAATTCGTAACCGTAGAAAACCAAAAATCTTAATTGAAGGCAAAAAATTTGTACGCCAACAACCAAGTGAATATAAAGAGGCGAATGTTTTTGGAGATGAGCAAGTTAAAAACGCCATTCACCATAACCAACATTTCCTTGTCAATTAGCAGGTTGCATTAAAAATCAAGTGCAAAAAAAAATGATGAATCAATTAATTATAGAACCACAAATAATATCAAAGTTACCTTGTTTTAACAAAATGTTGTAGTTAGTCAAAATTAAGGATAATGAATGTTCTTCACCTCCGTAGAATCAAACCAACACTAAAAACAACTTGATTAAATTCCCCATATCCCGGATTTGCTGACCCTCAGTTTCCATACTCAGAATCCATCAATCAAAGAGGGGGATACAGCGGAAAACCAAAGAGGGGTTGTCGATCGGGAGTTGTTGTATATGTCAACAAAATCAAAGAATTGTCATTGGGGTTAATATATGAGAAAAAAATGCAGAGATTAGATGGGAAAGAAATCTACACTGTAAAGGAAAAGTGTAATCAAGTGTACAACAACACAACACAATGCAAAACGCTTTACAAATCACTTTTAGTATAGTCCGTAGTAATACCCGTCAATCCTTAGAACAGACTATAGGCTCACATGCTGAATGTAATAGTCGAAATAACCATCCCGCTCAGAAATAAACGGGACCACTAATCGTCACCCTCTGGATGGAACTTGATGATACCTTCAGAAAACCGTGGGAATTCCCAAAACATAGAAGATAATCCTACTACCTGAGTTGGTCGAATCTGCGAAAGGAATAAAGTATAAGAGTTAAAAAATCTAATAAGGTTAAAGTTATTTCATAATAAACTCTTCATGCAACAGGACTACACGACCTTTTTTTTTTAATAAGAAAAAACAGAATATATTGATAAAGATCATTAAATGTTTACATTCAGCTCATCTCTGACAAGAGATTTTAACCACAAAGGATAATCAGAATACCAAACTTGATTAATCCTACCAATTCTTGCCTTTTTAGCTAGACTATTAGCTATTTCATTGGACTCTCTATGCACAAAGGTGCATTTCAATTCCCTAAAACTAACTAACATACTTCTACAATCCTGAATGACATTATTATTCGTCCATCTAATCCTAGAAAAGTCACCATTGATAGCTTTAACTACACTCTGGCAGTCACCCTCCAAGTGCAGCTTTTCCACAGCTGAATCCCTTGCCCACTTAATTGTTGCCAGTGCTGCTAGAGCTTCAGCTTGTTCCTCATCTTGAGCTATTCCCGAGAGGGATTGAGCTCCACCAAATTCCTCTACATCAGAGAACAACATTAGTATTGTACCCATATACTTATTTTCTTTCAAAAAGGCTGCATCAAAATTAAACTTATAGAAACCACTCTCTTGCATTTTCCAAGGAATTATATTCCTAGTTGGATTCACAGCAAGGCTTGTGTTACTACATTTCAAACAATTCTCATTCCAGTCATTAATGTCCTTGTTAACTTGTGTCACTAGTTGAGAAACTGATATTGAACCATTATCAAAAACAACAGAACATTTAAGCTTCCAAATGTGCCATATGGCAAAGCTCACAAATTGAACAAATTTCTCCTTTTCCTCCTTGGAAACATTACTGATATGGAACCAGCTAGTTATCTAACCCTGCAAATTGACATTAGCAATACTCCCTGCAATGTTAACATCAAGGGAAAACCAAAGCCTTTTAGTAATATCACAACTAATAAACAGATGATTAGCAGTTTCAACTTCCTGTTTACAGAAGGGACATCCACTACTTATATCCGCAACATATCTAGATATTTTACTTCTCACAGAAACACAATCATGTAAACATTTCCAAAGATGATGTTTAATATTTTGTGGAAGGTTAAGCTTCCACAAATATTTCCAGGAGAAAGTAGCATTACCAGTACCATGTATTTCCTTCATAATGCAATTATAAGCAGATTTCACACTAAATTTACCATTATGAGCAGGAGTCCATCTTATAATATCCTTACCAGTACAGGGAATTCTGATTTTAGTAATTCCATTAACAATATTACTGTCAAATAGACAATTCAGAGTATCTACATTACACTCTTTTCTTCCCTGCACAATCAATTGATTCACTATAGTCATAGCATTAGAGGCAAAATTACTATTAAGAAGATTCTCCATGGCTGGCACCCATTTGTCCTTCCATATATCAATAGAAGTACCATCCCCTATTTCCCAGCAATAATAATTCTTAATCAACTCAAGTCCTCTACATATGCCCTTCCACACCCAAGAAACACTTGTAGTACAAACAACATGTAAAGGACTATAATCTGGAAAATATTTATGTTTAAGGATTTGAACCCATAAAGCATCAGGATCATTTAGCATTCTCCATGCTAACTTAGCAAGCAAAGCATTATTTAAGTGTTCAGCTTTCCTAATATTCAGACCACCCAAATCAATAGGTTTAACAACATTATCCCAATTACAAAGATTACCCCCTCTAGCAGACTTCTTCTTATTCCAGAAAAACCTTCTTTGAACAACATCTAACTTTTCTGTCAGCTTCTTAGGCATAGGAAAAACAACTAGGTGATGGGAGGCTAGAGTTCCTAAAGTTGATTTAATAAGGACAATTCTACTTGGTTGGTTTAAGTATTTTCCTTGCCAATTATCTAACCTTTTATCACAAGATTCTTCTAAATGCTTAAAAGACACCATTTTATTTCTTTACATAAGTAATGGTACTCCTAAGTATTTATCAGCTAGGCCAAGATTCTTAATTTTCAAAACAGCTAAAATCTGAGTTTTAACTCTAGGTTCAATCTTGGGACTAAAGGCAATCCCAGATTTCTCGAAATTGATAGCCTGACCAGAAAACTTACTAAACCTATCAAGCATGATTTCTAAATTTCTAGCACTCTCAAGGCTAGCCTTAGTAAAAACAAGACAATCATCAGCAAAAAATAAGTGACTTACAGAAGGGTTGGTTGTAGTCACTTTGATCCCCTGAATTTCATTTTTCCTTTATGCATCCATAAGCAATTAGAAAGAACATCCATACAAATTATGAACAAATAAGGGGACAAAGGGTCACCTTGTCTAAGGCCTCTAGAGGGATAGTAAACCTCACCAGGACAACCATTAAGTAAAATAGAATTAGACCCAGTAGATATACATTGCTCAATCAGGTTACACCAATGTTCATGAAATCCTAGTTTTTTCAAGATATTGATTAGAAACTTCCATTCAATTCTATCAAAGGCCCTGGACATATCTAATTTCATTGTCATTAAACCACTTTTGGTTTTGTATTTTCTCATAGTATTAACTAGCTCATGAGCTATAACCATGTTGTCTGTTATTTGCCTAGACGATAAGAAAGCTGCTTGATAAGGACTAATAAATTTATCCATCACAGTTTTCAGTCTACTAGCTAAGAGTTTAGAAATAATCTTATAACTAGTATTACTTAAGCTAATAGGCCTAAAATCAGCATAAGTCTTAGGGGAATTACTTTTAGGGATAAGAGACACAAAGTTGTGATTTATCTTCTTTAGCATGTGACCAGAATGGAAGAAACTTCTTACCATAGCTATAGTATCAGGGCCCACAATGTCCCACATTTGCTGGTAGAAACCAGGAGGATAGCCATCAGGGCCAAGGCTGGTCCAAGGATGCATCTGCCAAACCACAGACTTAATTTCCTCATCATAGGGGGGATGAATCAAAAAAATTATTCTCTTCCTCACTAATTCAAGAAGTCAACACATCAAGAAAACTACTATCACTGACAGGGTTAGTAGTTTTACTCATTTTACTAAAATGATTTCTTAGTTCAGTTGCTATCATGCTCTTATCAGTTAGCCATATTCCTATGGTGCTTTTCAAACAATCAATTTGAGTTCTTCTTTTCCTAAATTTGACTTTATCATGAAAATACTTGGTATTTTTATCATCAAAAGAAATCACATTTTCTTTAGCTCTTTGCATATAATAATCTTGTCTAACAGCATACCAATGTTTCAAATCATCTTCTAATTTCTTCTTAAGTAAGCCATTAGAATTATCATGCATATTATTATTGATGTTATCAAGTTGAGCTTGAATATCATTTATATGATATTGAAAATTACCAAAAGAACTTAAATTCCATTGTCTAAGGGCCACTTTAACATTATAGAGACATCTAGTATGTTTATAGGATGTAGACCCATTTTCACTAGTTGTCCAGTTATCCTTGATTAGCTCCTTACAACTGTTGTCACTAAACCAACACCTATTAAACCTTAAAGGTCTTTTAGTGTTGTTCTCTTCCCTAGAGGTCACCAAAAGAATAGGACAGTGGTCACTAGCTAAACTTAGTAAGTGATATATAATGGCATCATGGAAATAATATATCCAAGCATGATTAACAAGGGCTCTATCAAGCCTTTCAAGAATAAGAGAATCATTACTCCTATGATTACTCCAAGTAAAAGGGTTACCTATTGTAGATGCATTTTACTACTAACTACATCCAAAGGATGGAAATCTTCTACTCATGCAAATGAAAGTAAGAACTCAACAATAGACACAAGGATATACGTGGTTCGGTATGATTACCTACGTCCACGGGGGTGAAAGGGTGAATCTTATTACTTCAAGATGTTACAATGGTGTCACTCTCCAAATTGAACTCTCTTACAAGATGAACTAGTTCCCAACTCCCTTCCTATTTAGTACGATTACAAGTCTCTCTCCCCAAAATTACAACCTACCTCTCTTGGATACAAGTTCTTCTATTTATAGGGGAGGATACATACAACCAAACTATGGTGTTGGTCACAATATATCTATCTTGAAGTCCTATTGTCGGGCCCGCTCGCTTCGTCTCTTCTTCTGTGAATATGGCCGATGTAGTTTGGTTCCTAAGTAGCCTCTCGTCCGAGACGATCCTTTTGGGTGTTCTCTTGGTGCGATGTCGCCCTTCCAATCCTGTCGCCCCTTTTGGCTGGCCGATATGACTCGTATCTTCTCATCCCTTTGACTAACTCTCCTCATTTGACCAAATACGTATTGTCTGTCAGCTTTGTCAAAGGTCCGGGTCAAGTCTTGTCCGACAGCTGTAGAGTGATCATGTCCGACCCACGTGATTCCTGAATCCTCGTGCCTGCCAGCCTCTATCCCATGCTTATCGCTACTTCCTCCTTGGGTACATGATAGCTTAAGATGTTGACACCTAGCCATGTGGATAATCTACACCTACATTTATGTCCCCTCTTTCGCTCGTGTGGTAGGCACGAGTGGAAGAAAGTCGTCCCATCTTACCACGTCCCCATTCATGCCGCGATTTCCGCCATGCAGTCCCCCATTCACTCCCCTTTATGAGTTGTAAATGTCGGAGCCGGTCACACTCCTTTCTTCCTTTAAATACCCCATTTTCCTGTTCTCTTTCTTCTACTTCGCCATTTTCTCAATCTCCATCCGCTGCAACCATTTTCTCTGAGATTATTCATCATTTTCTTCCTCTGTGAGCCCTTGTCTTTTTGATTCTCTTCCTTCACATCTTCATCACCGAGTGTTACAGTAGCTGCGGTTACGTTTCCATCGTCCCAACCTTCTTCACCAAATTATGCGTTTTTCACTACTCACGTCCATGGCTTCTTCTCCCTCAATGATTGAGAAAATGTGTGTTGATGATGTTTTTTCCGAGATTGATGCTCTTCCCCTTTCTTCCCTATTTTCGTTTGATAGTCCCTCTAAGTACGATGATCGCGCCATAAAATCTATATTTCATGACGATTCTCCTTCTATTTCGTGCAGGTCCGAGAAAAGGGTGAAAGATCTCTCTGATGAAGAATTCATTGAGCATTTAAAAGAGAAGTACGATCTCCAAGATTACGAAGTTACCCTGATCTCGGGCCAAAACAACACCTTGAGGAAGTCCGACATGGAGAAGTACGAGCAGTCGGCTGAATGCGATATTATCATTCATGGCCAGCTGGATCTAGGCCTCCGTCTCCCTTTGTACAATCCTGATAACCCTTTCTAATACAAGATTCTATCCCAGCTCAAGCCTTATCGTGCTCTGGCTCAATGGACTGGCAATACTTTTCGGATTATGGATGAATGAAGAGATCTCCGAGATGGTCATGGCTCCACCGCCGACTGGTCCACCTATAATCCCGAGGATGCTCCAGAATATACCGTTGCCAATTTCCTTGCCAAATTTCGAGCCGGTACTTTAACCAATGGTGACCTTGCCGGTTTTGCTGCTATTCCTCATCGTCACAGAACTATGCCCAAGAATGTTGAAAGGATGATGTTAGATGCCGATCCCATCAGCCAAGGTTCTAACAGGAGACACCGTCACACCAATGATCCAATTTATTCCCGAGTTCCACTTCTTTTCCGAGGGTCCATTTTACATGGTAGCTTCCCGTCGCCTCCATTTCCCGCCGAGCCCTATTCTTTCTGGGTGGTTAATGACGATAAGGTTGATAAGGTATGTGTCTCCTTCTGCTTTCCTCAATTTATATCTTGTTAGTTTTGACGCCAAATGGCTATTTGTTGTCATCAAAGCCTCAGGGTGACTCTACCAAGGCCGCCGCATCGTCGAGAAAGAGGGGTACTGGTACAAGGGTTGAGGAAGACCAGGGGAAGGTAACAAACACAGTGATTTTATTATAAGGTATGTGTCTCCTTCTGCTTTCATCAATTTATATCTTGTTAGTTTTGACGCCAATGGCTATTTGTTGTCATCAATGCCTCAAGGCGACTCTACCAAGGCCGCCGCATCGTCGAGAAAGAGGGTTACTGGCACAAGGGTTGAGGAAGACCAGGGGAAGGTAACAAACACAATGATTTTATTATAAGTACATGTACTTGCCCCTGTTTTTTGCCTTCACATGTTCTGACAAGAATCCTTGTGCAGAAATTTCCTAGGCATGATGATGATGAAGTCGGCGTGTTCGATGTGCATGAGATTGATCCTCAACCTCTTAGGCATAATCCTAGTAGAGGCAATCATGTCTTTACTAAGCCGCGGCCGAGGCAGAAACCAATCATCGATATTCCCGATGAAGATGACATATTCGGCGAGGATTTCTCGGATGATAAGGGCGATGGGAATGAGATAGGCGAAAAACAAGAGCCCATGAAGACGCCCAAGTTGGGAAAGGCTGTTAATGCTGAATCGGAAGTGCTTCCTCGTCTGCCCCAGATCACTGATGGGTCTTCGTCTAATGTTGAAACCTCCTTTACCATCTCTGGACCTATCCTAAACTCTCTTGGAGCGCTCACTTCCCAAGACTTTGGAGCATATACTGATGAACAAATGCTCGGTGCGGTGCCGCTTTACCACGACATAGCTCATATTCTTGATACGGTGGTGAGTGATTCTGTATGTCTGGGCGATGCCCCACCCCTTAATATTTTCCTAATTGTCGCTTGACATTCGAACTTGTTTACTTGTATCAGATCCTTAATCGGGTACGGTTGGATGCCGCCAATCGTCGTAGGGATAGGCAATTGGTGGAATCTCTCCAACTTCAATTGCAGAACGAGAAGAGTCGCGCGCACGAGCTAGAAATTAAACTCGCCGATGCTCAAGGTGTGTTACAATTCTATAAACCTTAACTTATGTTGATTGAGTTTATCGTGCCAGTATCCTGAGTCAAGTGTCCTTCTGCTAGCCGAGATAGCTAGTATAGGTTTAGATGCTTCTTCGGAGTTTAGGATCATGAAGAGGAAGTGGGATATTGAAAAGGATTTAGTGGAGAATCTTCGTCGGCGAATGGCAAACAAGGATGGGAAAATAGATTTCCAAGATGATGAGATCGAAGAACTTCAAGGTGAATTAGACCGATATCGTCAGTTTGAGTATGACCCTGAAGAAATAGACAATTTGCGGGCTCATTTGGGTTCCTATCAACGCCTTGCCGCTGAGAAAACTGCTTTGTCCACGGACCTAGAATAACAGGTAGACGCTTTACAATTGCAGAACCGAGACCTTCACGAGAATCACCGACGAATATTGAGGGATAAAGATGTAGTGGAGAGAGCTAATAGGGATCTGCTGGGCAAAGTGGGTGAATTCGACAAAATGGCGGGTGAACTAGAATGGAGTAGGTCGCAACTTTCAGTGCTCCAAGTATCGCGCAATCGTTTAATGGATGAGTGGAGTGAACATAAGAAGTACTGCCCCAGTAATGAATTCAATGAGCAATGCTATAACGAGCTAACCATGAAATTGTCCAAGGCCGAGGATGAGTTGTCCAAGTCGGTAGAGTCGCTTCAGTCAGTGTTACCAGCCCTTTCAGGTATCGTAGGCGATGTGTTGAGGCAGTTTCTTAGGATTAGATTATTTTCTGTACTTGTGAAATTGCTAAACCATATTCAATGAATAATCCCGTGTTGTTGTGATCTTGTAGCCGAGCAAAAACGTTCTCATGAATTGGATCTGGAGGTCTGACGGTTGAAGCGGGTCGAGGCCGATTTGGGTTCTAAGATAGCCGATGCCGAAGCAGCCACTCTGCAGCTTACCCAGCAGGTTGAAGATGAACGTGTCGCCCATGAAGAGGAGGTAGATGAGAAGGTCCAGGCGGGTATTGCTGAGTATGTGGAGAATAAGCGGCGCGAGATCACGCAAAGGAGGGCTGGTGATGTTCCTCCCAAGGCTTGAATTCTATTTTTGTAGTGCTGCGCCACTCAGTTGCCCTTTGTCCTGGGTTATAAATCGCTTTGAACACCTCTTCCCTTTTTACTTCTGATACACTGCTTGTTTGTTTAAAAGGGGGTGCTGCATCGCCGATGTTATTCTTTTTATTCATGTTATACTTTTCACCTCATGGGGTTTTATGACGCTTTTCGTGCTTCCTTAATTGGCGTATGACGCTGTCGCTTTAACTTTTGTTACTTATATCATTCCTGCAATTGTTGATCATGTATGTTAGTATTTGAACCTTTTCTGTCGAACACACCCAACAAGGAGGGTCATCGGGACCAATTCCATGTCCTTATTTGGGTATCTCATCACTATCACTTGGATTCAGTGGAAGGGTACTATTTAACCTAATTTTAGGTTCGATTGCCCCGAGCGGTTATCGATCAACCAATCTCGGGCAAGTGGTCACAGCCACCTGCGATGGGGGTGACCTTTTAAATGTAAGTAGGCCACCTAGCTGAGAAGACCTCGTGTCTCATCAGCCTGTGGAACTGGTTTCCAACCACCAGAACCCTTAGGATACCTCGGCACTTCCACACTGGCTTTGCCCCGAGTACGAATAGCCAGGCAACTGTAAGTCACCTCGGCACTTCCACACTGGCTTTACCCCGAGTACGAATGCCCATTCGAGTGTAAGTCACCTTGGCACTTCCACACTGGCTTTGCCCCGATTACGAATGACCATTCGAGTGTAAGTCACCTCGGCACTTTCTCACTGGCGTTCCCCCGAGTACGAATGATTATTAATCGCTCATGCCCTATCTCATACCCCTCACGGTTTTACAGAAATAGAAGACAAGTATGCTCACCTTTTCTCCGCACCTCCGTTCAGGGGTGGTATAGCTTCAAATACTTGACGTTCCAGGGTTTGGTCTCTTTTGTTCCATCGAGTCTTAGTATTCGATACGATCCTTCGCCTGCCTTAGACGCAATTATATACGGCCCACCCCACTTTGGTGCTAGCTTTCCGCCCTTTTTGTCTCGCTCTCATTCGGCCAGAAACTTCAGCACTTGCTTCCCTGGTTGGAATTCTCTTGGGCGAACACGCTTGTTGTACTCTTGCTGTAACCTCCTTTGATAGTTTTCCATTTTTTGTAGCGCCATCTCTCTTTTTTCTTCCAAATCGTCGAGTTTTTCCAAAATTAGATCGGACGAGACGTTTCTCCTCCAAGCTTATGTTCTAGTAGTAGGGATGATTTCTTCCGTTGGTAGAATCTCCTCGGTTCCGTAAGTAAGCATGAACGGCGAGAACCCTATAGCTTCCCTCAGTGTGGTTCTGTATGCCCATAAAATGTCGTATAGCTCCTCGCACCAATCACCATATTCCCCATCTAATTTCTTTTTCATGTTATCGGCGATTGTTTTATTGGTGATCTCGGCATGCCCATTACTCTGGGGGTAAATGGGGGTATCCTTACTCTTTCTAATGTTGTACGTGTTGAACAAAAGATCAATATTCTCCCCTTGGAGTTTTTTTTCCATTATCGGAGACGATAGTTGCTGGGACCCCAAAGCGGCAAATGATATGCTCCCAGATAAACTTGAAGACATCTTTGTCTCAGATGTGCCTTAGTGGTGCTGCCTCTACCCATTTGGTAAAGTAATCCGTGGCCACGATCAAGTATTTCCTCTACCATGTTCCTACATGTAACAATCCGACAATGTCTACCCCCCATTTGGCAAAGGGCCATGGGCTTATAACAGAGTTTAAAGGTACTCCTGGTGCCTGTATTTTCTTGCCAAACCACTGACATTCTTCACAATATTTCGCCATTGCCTTTGCATCTTCGTTCATGTATATCCAAAAATATCACATTGTCTTTGCCTTAGCCGATAAGCTTATCCCTGAGTTGTGATTTTCGGTGGCTCCATAGTATAATTCATGCAAGATTGTGTGGCCTTCCTCCCTATTTAGACATCGTAAAAGTGTCCCTAACTAGGATTTCCTATATAAGATCCCTTCCCTTAGCTCGTAGGCGCCCGACTTACTTTAGACTTTATTTATCTCGGGCCGACCTTTGGGTAGCTCGCCCGTTTCCAGATACTGGTGTATCGTCTTTCTCCAATCGCCATCTTTATATCGATCGGCTGTATTAATAGCCACATCGATCCGTACGTCCGGTGTTTCTGGTATTGAGGGAGTAAGGATCCTCATAACACGAATGCCCTTTATGCTCGGGTCTACAAGATGTGAGGCGATGTATGATAGAACGTCTAAGTGCCTGTTATCTTTTCTACAAATGGGACGAAATTTAATGCTTGGAATTTGGCTGATGTAAAATTGGGCGAGGTCCCAATACTTTTTCAACACAGGGTCGTGTGTCGCATATTTTCCCATAATTTTCTGAATCATCAACTGTGAATCACTAGTTAAGCGAACCTCCTGTAGCCCCATTTCTATAATTATCCGTAAGGCATGGATTATCGCTTCGTACTCGGTTACATTGTTTGTTGATTTGAATTCCAGCCTGAATGAGTGCACTAGATTTCTTCATTTCGGCGTGGTGAATACTAACCCAAGGCCTGACCCCTCTTTGTTTGATGCCCCATCGACGAAGACTTCCCACCGTGTAGGACTACCGGTTGCTAATAGGTCAGCAGGCGGTGGTATATCTTCAACCTCGTCTTCATCGCTTAATGGGAAATCTGCTAGGAAGTTGGCCACTACCTGTCCTTTTATTTCCGTTCTCGTCTCGTACACCACATCATATTGTTTGATTAAATCTCCCCATTTAGAGATTATCCCTGATCGCCCTGCATTATCCAAAACTGCTTCGATAGGCGATTTGGTGAGCACTCGTATGCGATGAGCTTGAAAGTATGTCCAGAGTTTAGAAGCGGCAAAAGCTAGTGCAAGTACCATCTGCTCCATTCTGGTATAGTTTTTCTCAGCCGGACTTAGTGTTTTGCTAATGAAATACACCGGCTTCTCCACGGTACCCTCCGTCCTAACCAACACTGCACTAATGGAATATGGTGTCGCCCCTAAGTATAGGGTAAGAATTTCTGTCGGCTCGGGCCTCTGCAGAACCGGGAGGCTGGCTAGGTGTAACTTGATATTTTGAAAGGCTTCCTCGCTAGCATCCGTCCATTGAAACTTTTATCCTTTCTTCAGAATGTCATAAAAGGTTTTACATTTGTCCGACGACCGCGACAAGAATAGCCCCAATGCTGCTATACAACCATTTAGCTTCTGCACATCCTTTACTGTCGCGGGAGATGTCATTTCTAAGACAGACCTAACCTTCTCGGTATCTGCTTCTATCCCTCTGGGGGTGATGATGTATCCTAGGAATTTCCCCAATGTAACCCAAAAGTCGCACTTGGCAGGATTAATCTTCATCTTGTGTTTCCTCATCTTCCGAAAAATCTCGCTAAGGTCTCGGACGTGATCCTTAGCTCGGCGGCTCTTGACCAACATGTCGTCCACGTAAACTTCTATGGTGTCGTGGATCTTGTCTTAAAACATGTCTCCTACCAATCTCTGATATGTAGCACCAGCGTTCCTAAGTCCAAATGGCATCTTGGTATAACAATACAACCCTCTTGGTGTGAAGAAGGAAGTATAATCCTGATCCTCGGGTGCCAACGGTATTTGGTTGAAGCCCATGTATCCATCCATCAATGTCATCGCCTCATACCCAACTATTGATTCTACTAGTTGGTCTATGCTTGGGAGAGGGAAGCTGTCCTTTGGTCAGGCCTTGTTCAAGTCACTAAAATCCATACATATCCTGACTAATCCTTTTTTATTGGGTACCACGACCATATTAGATATCCACTGCGGGTAATGGGATTTCCTGATTATCTCGGATTCCTGTAGATTTTTTAGATCGGCCTCAATCGCTACCTGTAACTCTGGTGCGATTCGCCTTATTTTATGTCTAACGGGTTTGAACCTCAGATCAATCTTCAAGTGGTGGCAGCAGACCTCCGGGTCAATACCCTCTAAATCGTGTATTTCCTAAGAAAATGCGTCTAAGTTTTCCTTTAGCACTATCATGAGTTGACTTGCTTGTTCATCCGACAGTAATGTCCCGATCCTTACTATCTTTGGCTTCTCAACCGTACCCAAATTCACTTCCCGAGTCAGCTCAACCATCGAGAAATTAGACTTAGGTTCCCTGAATGGAGTCGTTTCCTTTAATTGCTATAAAGGGTCTTGATCTTGGGACTCGTACGCCATGACCGCTTGTGAAATAGCTTTCTCCAATTCTTCTGTAGACTTAACTTCTTTGGATTTATTCTTCTCTCGCCTTTGTCGAGATCACCGATCTTCATTAATTTCGGCATCAACCTGCATGCATTGTCGTGCTGCTTGGGAGTCACCTACAACTTCAGCTATTCCCTTGTAGGTTGGGAAACTTAATCTCTGATGATATGCTGATGACACCCCTTTAATCCCAGCGATCTATGGACGTCCGTTAATTGTTTCATAAGGCGAGGTGACGTCGACCACACAAAAAGTGGTTAGTGTGTCAAGGTAGCCCCCACCGTCCGAAATCCTCAAAGTTACCTCGCCCTTAGGGATGGTTACTGTCCCATTAAAGCCTTAGATGCGATATGTTGAAGGGATGAGGATGTCGTCCGACAGCTTCATTCTCTTGAACGTGTCGTAGAATAGCACCTCGACTGAACTTCCGTTATCCACGATAATCCTTCTGACTCGCCACTCCTCAATCGGTAGTGTGATGACCAAGGAATCACTGTGTGCTTGCCCATTTGCTGGGACATCCTTTCGAGAATGAAACATGATGCATCATCCACGGTTCCATCGGTAAGGTCTTGGCTACGCTAAATATTTCTTTGCCATCGCGATCCATCTTGTGGATCCTTGAAGTGATTACTGGGACGAGAGTGTAGTCTTGAATTGCTGAGTGTGAAATGGTATTCACAAATTGAGTTGACCTATCAATGCGAACTTGATGAACCGGCACATCGGGTGTTACTGTCGGCTGAGCTGCATGTCGGACGAACTGTCTCAGGTATCCATCTAGGATGAGGTGTTGAACGATATCCTTCACTTCTCGGCAATTATTAGTGGAGTGGCCCCTATACTGATGGTAGTGACAGTACTCTAGGTGATTCTTTGTTTCGTGGAACTGGACTCCCCTTGATGCTGTGTAATTGATATCGTTCCTCTTCTCGACTTCCTTGAATACTTCCTCCAAAGGAGCGTTCAAAGGGGTATATGATCGGGCTTCATGCCTCAGCCTCTTCCCTTTGTCCACCCATTATTTCTTCTCAATGCTCCTTGGTGGAGGGTCTGATATCTTCTCGGGACGCCTAACAGGATCATCCATAACTGTTTTAGCCTTAGCACCAGCTTCTTGTACCCCCTATCTCTCGATTCAAATTGAATTTCTTCTAGGGCGATAAAATGTTCTTGCATTCTTCGCATCTCCTTTAAGGTTTTTGGCTTTTCAGAGAACATAGTTATCCAGATGGGGTCTGTTCTTCCCAATGCGTTTTCGAATCCGAAGATAGCTTGATCTACCGGTACTTTTCCAATTTCAGTACATAGTTTCCTCCACCTATCGGTCAAGGTTCTCAAGGGCTCCCTGAACCTCCGGGCGAGGGTGAACATTTTTTTCATTCTAGGCTGAGGTCGGATGTTATGCATATGGGTTTCAATAAAGGCCTCAATTAGTGCATCGTAACCTTCGATCGATCCAGGTGGAAGTGAATAAAAAAAATCTCTCTCCCCGCCCTCCAAGATGTCCGGAAAGAATTTACACATGACTACCGCGTTGTTTTTCCATTGGATCAATGACATGGTATATATTTTTAGATGCTCGACCGCATCTCATATTCCGTCAAATCTGGAAGGAAATGTAGGTAAGGTACACTTTGGTGGAAACGGCATTTGTTCAAGTTCTTGGGAGAAAGGTGTCTTCTCGGCCTCGCTCATAATCTCTGCCAGTTTGTTCTCTTCGCTGCTTCCTGATAGCTCCTTAATCTTTGCCTCCAACTCTTTGAGTTTAGCTTCTGTCTTCCGCCCCTTCCTCGCCTTTGTTCATCAGTAAACGAGTCCTCGGGTGGTCCATATCCCTGTAAGGAGGATATGGGGGGTCGTCTCGGCCCAGTCATAGGTGGTTGACCTGATCGGTCATGATTACTCGAAGTTCCTCGGCTGGACGATCCTCTTGATCTGGTTCGCTGATTCCTCAACCGGTAATTCTCAAACTCCAGGGCGAGATTCCGTTGCTGGAGTTCTCTTAATGCCGCTTCTTGTCTCCTTTAACTTTCTAAGATGGCCAATAACGTCGGGTCTGTGCTTTCATGACTAGAATGTCCATTAGGGTGGTGCGGCCGAGACTGTAATGGTATCGACGTTGGTGGTGGGGGTAGTATCAGACCAGTTGCATGACCAGTTGCACGGATAGGTGCAGGGCCGATGTTTCTAGCTGCTTATCGCCCCAATTGAATCTTCCTGAGACGCTCTTGCTCTCTTCCCAAGGCTTCCTGGTACTCAGCTTGTTGCCTTGCTCTTTGTCTCTGGGCTTGTGATGCAAGCGCTTCCTCATCGTCCTCCGTATTTGAAGATGTAAGTCCATCGACTTGGTCAACTCTCCTCTGGGTCAAGATAACATGGTCTAAGGGTAGGGTGTCATCATCTCGCCCAAGATCTACTTCCTCATTAACAGTTGGCATGCCTCGTGCAGCTGAATGAGATTCCTCGGGAGGTGGTTGTCGATTGTCTTCTTTCCTCGGCCCAGTTACTCCTGCCTGCATGCTGCTGCTAGTAACTGTACGATTTCTTAGCGTCCTTCCCGTCCCTGAAGTACTAGCCATCGGGTGTGGCGCGTGTTGAGTCGAGTATCGTCCCTACCTACGTCAGAAAATACAAAGAACACCTTACTTTGACCTGATATTGTAAATAAACATTCAACAGGGTGAAAAATATTCGACTGACACAAAAAATTGTCACTACGCCAGAGCTTGCAGATACAAAGTCTACTCCGGTTGTCAAATGGGTTCTTCCTATCTACCCTATTTTGACTCTATGCTGACTTTGTGGCAGATTTTACGCTACGTCACTATCATTTCATACGACGTCGCCTTCAGTACTTGACCTCCGTATTTAAGCTAGTTTGTCCCTCATTCTATATGCTCCAAATCATTAAACTCATGCACGTGATGATTGAATGGTACAATGTGTAGGTTCAAAAATCAAATCAAGTCTCCATTGTTGTTATTTCCTCAAGATCTCATCATGGCCGTCTTCCAAGGATCCTCTCAAAGAACTTTCCGATGACTAAACAACATCATCGGGAAAGATACCTTAAAATTGGCAGCGTATCATGCAAAAAAACTCCTTAAACTTAACCTTTTGTAATTCTAAGCACACAAACTTTATACCTCAACAAGAAAGAAACTTATGTACCGCTAAAACTCTCTCAACCATCGAACACGAACAGTCATCCTATCATCAAATACTCAACCTAGCTCCTAACCTGTGTTGTTGATCGCCGGTGAGCTTAAGGAGATTTTCTGCTGATCAAACGGTTTGTAGGCGAAGAAACTAGAGTTCTACTACACCATGTAAAGACGCTGTTACTGCTTTAACTTTGCATGCACACTAAATGACTCGAAACAACAACGATTTTGGCCAACAGAGTTCATCCTAGCTTCAACTACAACACTTGAACGTGTATTCATGAGCTTTTGATCGTCTCTAAAGGCCTTCTAGGCAAGGTATCCGGAGATCTTAGTTGATCCCCTTAGTCGGCGCCAGAATGTAGATGCATTTTACTACTAACTACATCCAAAGGATGGAAATCTTCTACTCATGCAAATGAAAGTAAGAACTCAACAATAGACACAAGGATATACGTGGTTTGGTATGATTACCTACGTCCACGGGGGTGAAAGGGTGAATCTTATTACTTCAAGATGTTACAATGGTGTCACTCTCTAAGTTGATTACAAGTCTCTCTCCCCAAAATTATAACCTACCTCTCTTGGATACAAATTATTCTATTTATAGGGGAGGCTACATACAACCAAACTATGGTGTTGGTCACAATATATCTATCTTGAAGTCCTGTTGTAGGGCCCGCTCGCTTCGTCTCTTCTTCTGTGAATATGGCCGATGTAGTTTGGTTCCTTAGTAGCCTCTCGTCCGAGACGATCCTTTTGGGTGTTATCTTGGTGTGATGTCTCCCTTCCAATCATGTCGCCACTTTTGGATGGCCGATATGACTCGTATATTCTCATCCCTTTGATTAACTCTCCTCGTTTGACCAAATACGTCTCGTCTGTCAGCTTTGTTAGAGGTCTGGGTCAAGTCTTGTCCGACAGCTGTAGAGTGATCATGTTCGACCCACGTGATTCCTGAATCCTCGCGCCTGCTAGCCTCTATCCCATGCTTCTCGTTTCTTCCTCCTTGGGTACATCATAGCTTAAGATGTTGCCATCTATCCCTGTGGATAATCTACACCTACACATATGTAATTCAGATAAAAAAGGTCTAATTAATCTAACTGATTTTTAACTTCATCAAGTTGACTCTGAGGAATAGTGTTTCCACCAAACTTTTCCCCCTGTCTCATGATAAAATTTAAATCACCAATAACAATCCAAGGACAAGAGTAGCTATTATCTAACCTATTCAGATAAACCCATTGTCTATCCCAGCCAACATCACTTAAAGCACCATACATACAATTCAGCAAAGTGTGACCACTTCTAGAATCCATATTAACAAGCACAGATATAAAATTGAAGTTCATATCAACCAAATCAATATGTATTCCACCCTTCCAAAGCAAAAATAACCCACCAAAAGACCATATAGGATTAACATATAGGTAATTCGTATAATTATAAGAATAGGTATATTTCACCATTTTATGATTCATAGTCTTAGTCTCACACAAAAATATGATATCAGGATCATTAGCCCTAATTAGCTCTCCTAAGTGCTGTCTAGTATGTTTATTTCCAAAACCCTGGACATTCCATGACAGAATTTTCATATTACTCGAAATTGGGACACAAACAAACCTAATTCTACCAATCAAGTTCAGAAACACCCAATTATAGTAATCAATCCAGTGAAAATCAACAAAACCAATGAAATTAAAGCAATTTTTGAAAATAATAACTGAATTAAGAGGGTTAATAAGAAGATTGAAAACCTGATTTTCATCTCTCATTCGCATTTCAGCAGCATTCTGGTAGTAGGTTCCTTCACTTCTTCCTTCATATTCAGCATCTGTCATATTCAAGTCCTCTCCATTATAAGTTTCAACAGTATTGTCTTCATGATGAACTCCATCACCCTTATCAGTAGCAGTGCCCTCATTATGATCTATATTATTATCCAATAAAACATATTTATCTTCAATCGAATCATCTCTGGTTCTTTTATTTTTCCGCGGGTCAGAAACATCTTCAATTTCACAACCCGAACCTTTGGATTCCTCATTCGACCCATCAGCGACACCCGCTTCTTTCTGCTTTTGGAGCATATCTGTGACCATGTGAGCATGTTTTGCTTGTAGATATTCAAACTTCCACTCTGTCAAACCATAAATATAGATATCCCAGGATGTGTCTTCACAGGTTTCATCATTATGATTTAGAACATAATAATGAGGAAAGATTTTTTTGGGTTGTTTCTCAAAGTGATACTTGACCCAAACTTTCTATTTAACAGCATTCAAAATCCACACTCCCCTTTTAAGTGGCTTACTGAGATCAACCATCACCTTAATAGTAGCAACCCTTCCTCTGATATTGATTGTTTTCACTCCCTCAATCTCAATTTTTTGGCCGATATCAAGGATTAGTTTCTCAATGATTCCTTGATCAATATGCTCAAGCGCAAGATTGCGCAAGACCAAAAAAAACATTTGATGAGTAAACTTGTAGTTCTCTAGGGGGATTGAGTTATCATATTCTTGAAGAACTATGAGCATAAAATCTATTACCCAGGGAGCCCTTGTGCACACTTCTTTCATTTCTTCATTCGTCTTGAACTTAAAGACAAATATATTTCGACCCATATGACTAACTTCAACCTTCTTGTACCTTCTCCATATAATATTTACTTCTTTCAAGACAACCTCATAATCAACTTCGTCCCTATGCACAATCTTTCCAATGAGACAATTACGCCAGTTGTTTGAAGCTTCATCGATCTCTCCCTCTGAGATGATACTACTTCTTGCATTTCTGATTTGATTAAGATTGAGATTGGTGTCCCTTATCCTTCTAGAGAGGGCAGTTGATTGCATGTTGTTAGGTGCCACCATTTTTCTGAGAAGTTTACTACTTATTGATTGATCTTGCGTATGATATGAGAAACCCTTCTTCTTAATCTTTTTATAAAAAAAATTAGGTTTAGGGTTTGGCTCAATCCAAAACCACCTACCTAATTTATTCCATTTTCCATATTCTTCGCAGCAAATTTCCTCAAGAAATTTCGGAGATAATATTGACTCTAAGAAAGGTAACCGAAATTTTAAATTTTTTAAATCCAAGAATTGCGCTTCAACTATTGCCAAATTACCGTCTTTACCCATGAATCGTCTGTGATTGCAGGGATGATCTTGATTTCAATTAAAATGATTATGATATTGTAAACATCCAAATCGAGAAGTGATAGCAAATCCTACTGATTTTTGCATCATGTATAGAGATAATATAAGAGCAAATACCACCACTGCGTGTTTGCTTGTACCTTTCTTAGAGAACTTGAAAATTTCCATGACAGATGAAGAATTACCACTATTTTCCAGGGAAAACCCTAATCATGTACCTTTCTTAGAGAACTTGAAAATTTCCATGACAAATGAAGAATTGTCACTATTTTCCATGGAAAACACTTTCGTGTTTGCGTGTTTTCTTAGAGAAATGTTTTCACTAATCATGTTCGTTCATGTTTGTGTTTGCTCTTTTTTTTTTTATTTGCTTCAAAGTTAATCTTATTTTTATTCATCTCAACAGCAGTGATTGATACGAAAACCCTATCATTGGGATTGTTCATTACATGCTTGAGAAATTTGTTTCGGTAAGTATTTTTATTTCAAATTTGATTGTACTTTGATTTGTACAGGATGTATTAGAGATGATGATTTCAGGAGTGAAGGAGGATCTAATTCTCATCTTGCCGTCACCATCTTGAATCCTTGATCCCAGTTATTGAAGGTAACCCCTTTGTGATGTGTTAGTTTGAAGCTCAAGTTGATTGAATGGATTAGAATGATTGGGTTTTGTATGTTTGAGGTTTTGAGTTTTGATGAAATAGTGATAGGTAAATAATGTATAGAACCTTTATAAAATTTAACAGAGAAGTCCCTCTATAGATATGAATTTTAATCATAACAATGACTTAGTTTAAAATGGAATAGATGGTTTAAAGACCCTAAAGAAGAATATGAGTTTTTATCAATTGAAGTGCTGCATGAGGGCAGCATATATGAATAAAGTGTAAACTCTAATTATGGTGTCTACATATATGAATTATAGGACAATAAAGTGTAAACTCTAGACCTCCTACGTGCATTTGGATACTACCTCCGGGTTTCATGGGAAACTTTGAATGCTATATGAGGGCAGCATTCAGATTGAATGGTCTAATTTTTTTTTTCTACACTTTCCATTACCAAGTGGCTTCTACTGCCTTCTTCATGCATTTGATGAAAATTCAGGTAGTGGAGCTTGAGAAGAAAATTCAACCTAAGGCTGAGAATTATAAAAGTCACTCCATTGTGATCTTTGCAGCAAGCAGCACAAGTTAGCAATATAATTTGAAGTTCACCTGAGCTCATATGACCAAAATAAAAATAAAAAAAGGTAAATGTTAATGTCTTTTTTATGTTTATCTTCCAGAATCGAATGTTTTACGTGACACATTATATATTTTTGATTGTGCGTATAAGCATCGATTTGGCTTAAATGGATACTTTTTTGTTGTTGTCCCCCCATGTTGTGTGAGGGTTTCACCGATTTAAAAATGAATAAAAAATAATAGAAAAATGCAGAGTATTAGCAATTGAGATTAGAGTTTCATGAGAATCTCAATACATGTTTTGAGAATTAAAGATTTATATACGAATACAAATGAGCAAGAGATTGGATTAGAGGAGAAAAGGAAGAAATGGACTCACATCTTCATCCATTTATTATTCAAAGGGTTGAAGAAGATCATGGCTAATGAGTAATTTGCTGAGATTGCATATGATGATTCCCAACATGCTAAGAGGTGGTGTACTCTCTTAGTTGCATTTTTCGCTACTTCATGTTTTTGATTCCTTTCTAAGTTTCTTACAGATGATTCAAAGAAATGTTTTGAGTTGTATTTTTTGCTACATCTTACATTAAAATTGTGATTCCCTCATTCTTTGCAGCAATAAGGTGCAATCTTTTGGACAAATATGAGATAAGTGTTTTTCCCAAACTTCAAAATTTGATGGAATACATAAAAGTATATAACACTGATTATAATTTTTTTCTCCACGAATAAAATGCAAACACATGTGGAAGTTTGGGCATCTAGACCTGAAACAAATTGGTCATTTAGCATGTTCTCTCCAGATCCAATGTCGTTTGATCGGGACATGAATGATTAACCATGTTAAGAGCCTAGACAATAATGCAGCACACCAGTCGGTCGTACGCACTATGTTCTCACTGATGCACTATGAAAAGTTAGATATCAAGATGAGGTGAACACGTAAGCACAGAGACGACAAGAATGGATATGATTGTTGTACGCTAATTCATCGTGTCCATGTATGATGTGCATGGAATCTCCACGATCATGAATGTTAAATTTTTTAGATACTCCTTGGGTTGAAAAGAAATTCATTCTCATTTTCTATTGCAATTTGTCTTACATATTTGTCTCTCTTTCTAAATTTACTAAAATTCAAGTGAACGATCTCATTGCAATGTAAAAAGTGTCACACATCCTAAATAAACCGAGCAAAAAAAAATAATCCTAAAAGAATGAACAGAAATTTTAAATCGCATAATTTAACTTATCAGTTGTTTAATTTAGTGTTGGAGAATATTTTTGATATCAGTTTGTGGATCGAATAATCAGGTCACAAGGGCAATCTGAGTAGACAATATTTTTTATATCAGTTTCTGACCCGATAAAATGCGCAAGCAAACAAAAAATAGTACCACCTGGTGCGTAGCACAAGTTACTATCTAGTAATATGGAAGAGACTAACTGAGGTTTGGATCCTACAAGTGAGAAAAATGATGCTCCAAAGAATATCTTGATCATTCCCCGTACCGGCTTGTTGATCCCCCTGAATTATCACATCAATATGATTAAGAATTTTCTTCAATTGAAATTCCAAAGCACATACCTTTGTCTCATCCTCCAGAGAAGAAATTGTATCAAAATCAATCTGGTATCCCATTTGTTTTACCAAAAAATCCTGAATATTCTTCATGAAAACCAAAAAAGTTCGTCCAACATGACACATCTTCTCTATTCTTCCTTCCACTGATTTGGATAGATGAGGTTCTTGAGACAAGTTTTGAAGAAAAAATTTGTAACAATTCCATATGTTGTTTATATTACCAAATTCCATTAAAAAGCCCCGGGGCTTATGAAGAACATAAGGCATATAATAGCCATTAAAATTAAACAAAAACAAAAACCTAACCATAATATTGCTTAGATGTAATCTTTTTATTTAAAAAGAAAAATAAACTAATTATTATTTCTTAGATTTCCTCAGTAGATCTGAAATCTCAGACCAAAATTGAGTAAATCTGGATTAAGTAGGAAGATAATGGAGGAAAACCAGGAGAGAAAATTTAGGATTTTTATGAAAAAACGGTTACGCAGAGCGGAAGGAAAAAAAAAAGGGAGAGCTTTGGACTTAATGAGCCGATCACCTTTTGTCATATCCAATTCTATTTGGCTGGTGGGATATTGTTGATGAGGCAAAATATTAAACAATACTTGAATAAACAATAATAAAAATTACATGTATCTCAGACTAAAACTGAGTAAATCTGGATTAAGTAGGAAGATAACGGAGGAAAACCAGGAGAGAATTTAGGATTTTTATGAAAAAATGGTTATGCAGAGCGGAAGGAAAAAACGGGAGAGCTTTGGACTTAGTGAGCCGATCACCTTTTGTCATATCCAATTCTATTTGGCTGGTGGGATATTGTTGATGAGGCGAAATATTAAACAATACTTGAATAAACAATAATAAAAATTACATGTATCATACTATGAAATATTTAAGAAGTAGGAAGTGATTTGATATTACAATAAAATTTCAGGATACACTACATTTTTGGTTTCCAGATTAAAACACTCATTTGACTCATTGGGCATCAATAAACTTATTCTCCTAGCAGCGGTACACCTAGAAAATGCCACATATAGTTGACCATGGATAAATACCAGAGTGCGTAAATCTATTCCCACATACTTCACCGATTGTCCTTGTGATTTGTTAATCGTCATCGCATATGCAACACGTATTGGAAATTGGCGTCTTTCCATTTGTATGTCTAGCTCCGAAGGTGAAGGTTGAAATGTTATTCTTGGGATGAATACTGTGTCACCAGCCTTTTCCCCTATTATTATTTTAGCTTCAATCACATTTCGTCCACACCTGGGTGATACCCTAGTATTTATATGTAACTTCAAAATCGAGCCATACAAACAACAAAGGATATCAACAACTTAATGTTGTCATTTTGATGCAAAACAAAATGCTTTTCTTTTAGTTTTCTTGGGAGACCAAATTTAGTCAAGGCCACACATTACGTACAAAAATTTGGCGCTCAACCGGCTTTGAAGAGTTTGATAGCAAGTCTGATCAATGAACTAAAATAGCTATACATATTCATAGCGAGACTACATCTATCATCTATCATGGACATCAAATTGTACAGACTGCACCCAGTAATGTTGTGAAGTAACCCATTATATTTTTTAAATATATATGAAAGTACGCCAGTAATTAAAGAATATGATTTTTGTTTAATTTTTCATGGTTACATTAAAGGTAAAATTTAGTTCAGACAAAAATAAAAACGGTTATGCGACTGAGTCGAATAACTAACTTTCAGTCTTCCACTTCTTATTTTTTATCGATCACAAAACATCGGCTCTTAGTACCCGTTACATCTTGTTAATTACATTAAGCAAAGAAAAAAGTCAGGCTATACGCAAATCACACTAATTTCACTTTAGTAGACCCAGTGTTGGACATCTTGTCGAACAATTGTGTGTGGTCATGGCTTTTGTAGATGTAAGTGAGCATATACTTCATCCCCATAAATTCATTGCGCTGGGTGGCAGGCATATTCTTTGAAGCCATCTGTGTTGGTTGATGTCTTTGGTAGATGTACTTATGCATATATTTTAGGGCACCTAAATCCAAACAAAATGGTTAAGAGAAATGAGAAAGAACCTAATAGAAATCAATGATCTGATTACGAACCTTAGAGAGAAAACATGGATAAAACAGAAACTCCCAAAGGATATGGAACTATAAAATGAAAATAACTTCAAATTTACAGTCAAGTCCAAACAGCAACGTACGGAAAAGTAAGAAGGGCAATGCAAGATTAAAACTTACCAAATGAAAAGTAATATCGAGATGGAAGATTATGATGTTCTTCTAAACTTACCGAATGAAAAGTAATATGAAAAGGTTGTTATTAGAGTGGTTACGGGAAAGAAAAAGGATGGACACACTAAAAACAAACGGCGAGATTTATCATTAACAGTAATAGTAGAAGTCCAACGAATTATCACTGATCATTTTCAGTTTTGTGTAATAATAAAGCATCCCTTGAGACTCCATGTGCATCTGCAAAATATATGGGGAAAGGAAACGACTTGCACAAATTAAGTACTGGCTTCATATACCTTTCAGGTATTGTTCATGGAGTACTCGTCTATGGTGGCTTCTGTTCTGCATGCGTCCTTTCTCTGAAAATCTTCAAATGAAGATATAAAGAAATTAATAGGATTAAGATCTACAATATTTTCCGCTTAGACATAATAAAACATAAGATTTCATAATTTCTCTGAAAAGAACTTACCGGGAAAAATGGATTATAATCGAATATTTATGGGTTTGGGTTTTGTTGGAATAAATTTGGTTGTTGTCATGATGATAATACAAAGTTGGTCGATGTGCCTGTGAAATATTAGTTAGGAACAAATTAGATTTGCAAAATAAATAGATGCCAACACCAAGTTGTGACCAAAGTCCGACAATTCAGTGGATGCCAAAATGTAAGCATACAAAAAAAAAGGGGAGTGACTAAATACAACCCCCCATTTTAACTAAATACAACCAGCATTTTACTTTTTTGAGTTTTCATACTTTTCATTCTCAAAATAACTAAATACAATCCAATAAAGTCAATGGGCTCAAGTCAAACCGTAATAACAAAATACTATCTAACGATTTAATTGGCATTTTTATTTATGGAATGTTAATTATATTATACTTATATTTTATATATCTTTTGTCTTCTTCGCTATAATTCAAAAAATTTCTCAAAACCCTAGTTTAACACTTACTCCATGAGCAATCAAACGTTAGAGAATCTAGGTCAAACCCTAGATGAATCAGAAAACCTTAATCGTTCAAATGAATATATAGTTTTTGAATACAATCAACGGGTACATTTAAGCATGGAAGTTATAGTTTTTTCTTTTGATATAAGTGAAGGTGAAACAATCAAAAGAAAACCTTCATGTATCTGGATGACCTTGCGTATTTGCGTTGATGCTCATTTATATACAAATGTGAAATACTGATTGCAAAAAATATATACTAATACGAATTTCTTATTTGTGTTATAGGTTATTCCTACTCAAATTGATGATATTCCAACCCATTTTGATGTGTGTTTGGAGGAGATATACAAAAGTTCAACTGGTTTCGAAGAAGAACTAGTAGAGGAACTTTCTCTAGATGACATTTCTTTGAATGCTTCCGAGCATCCAGATCTTACCAAAGTCGAGGGATTTGATTCTACAGAAATTTTTACGACCAATAAGGTTAACATGATCATTATTTTGCTAAGTACCTTGTGAACATATTTTTGTTCAATAAGACTTTAACTAGAAGAAGCATTGATGTTTATTTTTCTTATCATCTAGATTTTTGGTTCAAAAAATGAAGTAGTACAGTGGTGTCGTGATGTGGGAAGGCGCAACAATATGGTAATTGTGATTGTAAAGGGAGAGGCTAAAAATCAAGGAGGTAAAGGTTCTTTTGTTGAACTGGCATGTGAAAAAAGTGGAAAATATAGAAAGTTTAAAATAGATGAAACAAGGTTGATTCCAGATGAAAAACGAAGAAAAGGAACAACTACCAAAAAATGTGGATGTCCTTTTAGATTGAAATCATCATGTTTAGATACTAATACATGGAATTTGACTGTCAGGGTTGGACTTCACAATCACATGCCAGCAGAAACTTTATTAGGCCATGCATATCCTGCTAGATTGACGATAAATCAAGAAAAAGATGTTCTTTTATTGGCGGTTGGTGGGACGAAACCTAAAAACATACTTAATATTCTGAAGGAGAAATATCCCGATAATATTTCTACTGGGAGGACTATTCGCAATGCTAAACTAAAGCATGGGTTAGCCTAAAGTGATGGACGGATAAGTTTGCAAGTGCTTCATACGCATCTTGATAAAAATCATTATGTAACATGGAATAGGAGAATTATGGAGATAACGAGTTGGCGGACATTTATTGGGCTAATCCTGAATTCACCTTGTGCGCCAGATGTTTTCCTTCTGTGGTAATAATTGACTGCACTTACAAGACTAACAAATGGAATATGCCTTTATTCCACGCTGCAGGTATGACATCAACTGGTAGAACTTTCACTATTGCGTTTGCTTTCATGTCTGCTGAACTGACGGGAAACTATGAATGGGCATTAAACAGTTTGAAATCATTATACTCTTCTGCAAGCTTGTCGTCGGTGATTGTCACTGATAACGAAGCGGCATTAGGAGTGTTTTCCCTGATGCTAAGAGGTTGCTATGTACTTGGCACATTCAAAAAAATGTACACTCAAAATTTCTTGCAGCAACTACTAAAGAAAAAATCGTTAATGAATTAAAGGATAAAAATAGTGGAGAAAAGAGAGAAAAAATAAAGGCAAGGATAAGCAGAATGGTGAACAAACTGGTGAAGAGAATGAAGATGATCCCTTAAAGGAAGTGGAGAATGATTGGGGGAGTGTAATAAGAACTGAAACAGTGACCCTATTTGATATGGCTTTGGACTCATTTGTTCGGAAATATGAAGAAAGGTATCCGGCGGCAATTAAATACATACATGAAACTGTGTTGGAGAATAAGGAGTATTTTGCATACGCATGGACGAATGAAATTAGACATTACGGTAACCAAACCAGTAACCGTGTGGAAGGTGCTCATAATGTCTTCAAGAAGTACTTGGAAAACAGTAGAGGTGGAATTATTGAATGTTGGAAACACATGCACAATATGTTTCGCTCTCAACTTGTGGATATTAAAGCCTACTTTCAAAAAAATATTAATTTCATCAAACATGAGCACAATATCACCGAGTTCAAAGGATTACACCACCATGTTTCACAGTATGCTTTGGACATAATACGTTCTGAGTTGGGTAAATTAGATAAGTTGGGGAATATGTGCGAAAAATTGTGTGGTTGTATTCTACGAAAGACACATGGTCTTCCTTATGCCCACATGTTATTTCAATATCGATCTCAGCATATTCCCATCCCTCTTTCTGCCATCGATTCGCAATGGAGGCAATTGAATTTGGTTCCACCTAATGGAAATGATGTTACATTTGACTATCTTCCGTAGTTGGAAATTCTCAAGGACAAGTGGGATCAACTAACAGAGGTAGAGAAATTCAGAATCGTTGAAGTACTTAAAGAACTTGTATAACCCAATAAAACACATCTGCAAGAACCTTCAGAACCAGTTGCCTCAAAAGGACGTAAAACAACTGCCCATAAGAAAAAGGAAGAATCTACAACAAGAAATCTTTGTTTACATGAACGCCTTGAAGCTGAAGCTCTACTTAAAAACAAGGTAATTACAAACTCAAGTTCAAAAAACGTCTCTAAAGAAGGACCCAAACAGAAGAGAAAATATACAAAGAAAGATACTACATATTGGGAGAATAAGAAAACAAAGAAGGACGTTGTTGAATTTTTTTCGGAGACTAGTAAAGAAGAGATAAAAGAGACACCAAATGAGGTGAAAGAAGATGAACATTATGTTGTGGAGCTTCCGTTCGAGGATAATGAGACAGTGATGAAGGAAATACTAGATGTAGTTAACAAACATGAATTTGATGCAGAGGAGATGGTAAAATCGTATGAGCCTAATGAAGAACTGGTGCATGTGGTGGAAGATAATTTTAATGAAAACAACCGAAGTAGGTATAAATAAGAGGATATCATAGATCTTAATGTGGTAGACTACGAAATGCCAGACTTGAACGTTAGTATATATAAAATGCCAAGAAAAGATCATTTACCAAAGGTTGTCCTTTCCCAGGAAGAAGAATAAGAAGATGATCAGGAAGATTGGTTCGCAGAAGATAAGTTTGATGTTGACCCAGATTATGGCAGTTAAAGAAATGGAATGGAACTCATAATTGGGAATGGAATTTTCCAAATCCAAGTTATATTTCTCACATACCAGAACCCTTGCAATTTTACATAGAAGGAACAAGATATGTACCCGGCGATGGTCACTGTGGTTTCCACACTATTGCTTTCCAGCTTGGTCCTTCCCACACAGATGATTTTCAAGAGGTCCGGAAGTACATGTTATCTGAAGTTGAAAATAATAAGGCACTTTACCAAGACTCACTTGGTGGGGAAGATGGATACAAGGAAACATTAAACAGATTAAAATTTGAACAAGGAGATGAAATTACCATGAGTAAATGGTTTGACATGCCTTGGGATGGTTTTATAGCAGCACAAACCTTTCGTGTTGTTGTGATTTGGCTATCCATGGCGGGTTGTGCAATGTTCTTTCCATTTAGGCATGGTCCCACACAAGGTGGTAAACATAGAGTGATAGTGATGGCCTTCGTGGATGGAAACCATTTTGTTCAAATGAAGTTGAAATTAAGTGCACCGATACCACCAACATGGACCGTTTGGGCGACGAAAGCATTGGGTGATGCGAAGGACTGGCCAAACCATTACAAGACGAGGATGGATACATTTCAAAACATCATGAACATTAGTTAAGTAAAAAAATGAGTAGATGTTAGATAAAAAAATTATTGTGCATGGCGTAACTAAGACACACATATTTCATTGTTTTGTCAGGCATCTACTTATTTATTTATCTTACACTTTTCCCCTGTCGTTGCTATATACTTCAATTTTTCTTCATTATTGTCTTGTATGAAAACTTGTCGTTGCATTATACCTTGTATGAAACTGTCCATTAAAATCTCTTGCAATTAAGTTAGTAGACTGGTAGGTTGGTAGCTCTTGTATGAAAGATCACGTGAAGGATTATAGGCTTATAGTTATACCACATAACTGTTAGAATAAATCAGTTTAAATCGGTCAACAGGGTGGGGGTTGTATTTAACAAAATTGTCATTAGTAATTAGGTTGTACTTAGCTAATTACATATTAACGTGGGTTGTATTTAGTCATGGTTGCATTTAATCAAAATGAGGGTTATATTAGTCACTCCCAAAAAAATATGAAGGAAAAGCTTTCTCTCATGATCAATGGAAAATGATAAAAGAAAAGGAACCGGCTATATAATACATACATGTTCCAAGTGAGTAGCATAATCATAGGTGTGATCTACAAAACAAAACAAAAAAGAATGAGCCGAAAGTGATAATAACAGAGCAGATAATTAATAAACACACCCAGCGAAATTATTGTTCTGTTAATTTACATACCCAGAATTCAAACGGAAAGACATAGAATGTCCTAGACGAAAGAATGGAGTGGAAAACAAAGAAAGAAAAGGCTTGTCGCAGTTTTAAGAAATCTCACAAACATTTTAGAGGAGAAATAGGTTTGGAGGTTACAGGTAGTTTCGGAAGGTAATTATGGGGAGTTGATAATTCAGAAAACAAATAACTGAAGGGGAAGTTACGGAGATATGTGGAGTAATTCTATTGTTTAAGAAGGTACGTGGAGATAACTGATAAGTGAGAGTCGACTGATCTTCAACTGTCAGATAACACATCCCCAATCAAAAATGGAAGGCCAGATCTTTCCCAGTAGACAAAGGACGGTGGATTGGACAAAAAACCATTGTGCTATAGATTAGTGATGTGTTTTGAGTTTCTCTGTTAAAGATTGTACATAGGTGGTGCACAATTCTGGCAGCTGGTTGGGGTGGGAACAGTTACTTGTTCTTTCTTTTTAATCATCTCCCCTCCTTTAAAACACTAAGTCATATGAGCTCCCACGTCGCACGGTGAGTGTGACACCCCCTCAAATTAAATTATATAAAAGTTTTCACACATAGTAATTCTGGAGAGGACAAATGGCAGAACTCTATTGGTTGAGACCTTAAAAATGGATTACACTCTGTTTACACCCTAAATTTAACTGACCGTTAATAACACCGTCAGCAAAAACGTAGGTGTACAACACTTAACTATGTATTTACAGTTAAATAATAACTTACACTTGGTTTACACCAAAAACTTAACTGGACGTTACTAACGCCAGTTAGGTGTACAACACAACCATCTACTCCAAGCGTTTTTCTTCTTTTGATATTTAGGTTAATCATAATTGAACAACAACAGCTGCAGTGTTTTGAGATAGAGTTAAGGTTTTGTTTTGAGATGAAGGAATGAAGGAATGAAGAGCAGTTTTGAGATCGAGGGATGCAGATAAAGCTTAAGAAAGGGATGATGATTGTTTTGCTGATTGTTTTGGTTTACTCAAAACTCATGGGAAGGTAAATCAGAATACATAAATTAGGGTTTGTCGATTGACTCTTAAATATATGTGAAATTGAATTATAGACTGAGTAATCAGTGATGGGTTTGTTCTTAATTGAGGGATAGAGAATTGTATAGGGTTTAATTTTAGTTGCTTTTGGAAATTAAAATCTTAAGTTAGAGATTTTGTGAATTTAATCAGAAATTTTATTAGTACGGGGTAGACAAAAATTAAAAGATGGGCTTGAAATGGGATTTTCTGTATCGAGCATTATAGGGGAGATGGTGATGATGCTACTGTGGTTAGATGGCTGTATGGTAGCTAGGATTCGATTAGAAACTGTAGACAGGAAAAGAAAGACAAACAGGTGATGTATGAGTCTTCAGATGAGGATTTCTTTGGTTCATTCTAACCTGGGCTTGCCATATCTTTGCTTATATGGCCCTGCTATTTTAAAAACAAAACTGGATGAATTCAACTGGGCAGGTAATACTACTATAATTTTATTGTTTTTATTGACATTGCATATTAACATGCCCTGGAAAATAAAATCTGGGGATGAATCGGCATTTATTACACCGATCACCATTTACATATTGTATGGGCTATAACATTTCTTATGGTTGGTGGTAGAGAGAGATCATTAGTGAGCTTTGGGATAGGTTTCTTTCCTATAACATAGTACTTTTTTAGAGACAGATAAGACTTACAAAACCAAATGCAAGTTTATAGTTGGTGGTAGCTAGATGTAAATTTATATTATATATGTTTGCCGTAAACTTCAGTTCCTTGCATCTACAATTGTTATTTTGATTATAGTGTGTGAGTTTCAGTCACTAAATTATAGTTTTGGTTGGATTTTTACGTTATAGTTTTTTTTATGTGCGAATCACCTCATTTATACAAAATATCAAGGTGAAGAAGTCAAGGGAGTTCATTCAAATTTCCTATGCAAATGGTCAAAAACAATCTCGAATTGTCATTATTTTCATTTCTTTTGGATGGGGGGGTTCCAGCATCTTTAATTCCAAGCAATACATGTTACAACTATGGACATATGGCGTTCATAGATGTCTTTATTTAGCTATCTTTATTCTTATTTGAAAACAAGAGCGAGATTGTTGATCGATGTAGACGAATTGAAATGGTTCTATATCCGCCACAAATTTCCCCTACATATAACTGGTTAAGTTTAAGTTTGTTAAACTTATGTAAAAGATTGTGTAGCTCTTTTTAGCTCAAGCTATGTAGAATATAGATTGGACACTCACTTTAAAATGGTCACCCATCAAAATTAATGTTATCTTACTCGGGTTTGCAGATCCAAAGGCTCGGTGGAGTTGATTCTGATTATGCTTCATTTTTGCAACATGTAGGCGTTCCATCAATTGATTTATACTACGAAAAAGGTAATTCGTGTTTAACGTAGTGCTTTTGTTCTAACTAGCAGTAGTTCTCAAGGTGAAAAAGTTGTACAACTTTATTTTTTACTCACTAACTTGTACATTGTCATTCAGATAGATTTTCCCATCTGTCACACTACTTTCGATTCCTTTTGACTGGATGACCAGTACGGGGATCCACTATATCGCCGTCATGTTACTGGTAAATAATTTTAGGGATATTTTGACTTTGGGTCACAACTTTGTGACCAGAGTTGCGTTTGGGTCACGCCAAAATTTTAATTAGAGTTTGGGTCCGTTTGGGTCACGCCAAAATTTTAATTAGAGTTTGGGTCACGGACCGTCATTGACCGTCTTGACCATCCAAAAAAAAAAGTTAAATTATTCAAATTACACATTTAAATCAAAGATTTAATTTATTTACTGGCTATATCCTCATCTTCTTCACTTTCCTCAACCTCACCGTTTTCCTCCTCATCCTCGCCCCTTTCCTCCACAATCCCTTGGTTACTCTTCTCCTGCTGCTCCTCCTGCTCCCTGAGCTTCCTGGCCATCTCTAGTATCCTTCTCCAAAGATTTGATGAGGCATTTTTTGTACGATATCCATCATCAGGAAGAAACTTGTACTGAAATCGATACAACGAAACTAATATGCACCACAAACATAATTCATTTACAGTAATCGATCTCAATTTCTCGTCCTGACGATGCAATTTCTCGTCCTGACGATCTCAGGTGAGATTCAAGAACCGGACCTTAAAAAGCTAACCCAAAACAATGAAATGGAAAATAAACCCAGGGAAAGAAGATAAGGGAATTAAAAGATAAATAATCCAAGAAAAGATTCAGTCTTACCGGGAAAAAAAGTTAACCCATCATTTGCAATAATTAAATTTACCCAATACTGTGAACATCAATTCGTCTCGGTTCCTTCCGGCATCAAGGTCCGGCATCCCAGACGGGAACTTCTCTCTATTCATGGCTCTCATCTTCTCAAGTGCGGGTTCTTCTCAACCGACCTCCAATGGGATATGAAATAAACCCGTATAAAAATTCTTACTGTAAGTGAACAAGCAGTAGGTTGGAGTCCTCCAATCGATCGGTAGTAGAAGCAATTTTTGTGAAGGAAGTAGGACCCAATTGATTCACAGGAAGGAGACTAATAAAACCCCAAATTGAAGTAGCCCACGTCTTCAATTAATTGATTGAATCAACCTTGATATGAAAAAAATTAATAAACCCATATTGCAGTAGCCAGCGTCTTCAAATTAATTGGCTTGCTTTGTCTTCTTTGAAATCAACGAACCAGTTGATTTCCTGATCGCGCTATTATTACTCCACGGAGTATAAACTAATTTGATCTATTCAGTAATGGCAGCTTCAAAATCATCTAAAAATTAATGACGAGCAGGAAATTGTTGAGGAAGATCTGGTACTAATTTCTTTAACTTCTTGAAGATCTGGTATTAATCGATTGATGGCCTGGATTGTTAGGGTTTTGAAATTGAAAAGATCCAAGTTGTAGTACACTAAATAATTGAAAATCAATACAAATGATGAGAGGATAGAATGACGATTGATGGCCTGGATTGTTAGGGTTTTGAAATTGAAAAGATCCAAGTTGTAGTACACTAAATAATTGAAAATCAATACAATTGATGAGAGGATAGAATGACTCTTCTTGCTTTTGCTAAAGTTGCAATGTTCCGTCGTTTTTCAACATTTATGTTTCTCCACTTATACTATTGCTTATAATCAAGATCTCCTGGTGATGGTAATGTTAACCGCAACTAACAAATTAGATAAATTGATTTTTTTTTTTATAAAGAAAAAATTAAAAATTAATAACTAACGGTTAAACACGGTCCGTGACTCAAACTCTAATTAAAATTTTGGCGTGACCCAAACGCAAATTTGGTCACAAAGTTGTGACCCAAAGTCAAAATATCCCATAATTTTATATTTTTCTACAAAATAGACTAACTGACATGTCTTCAAGATGCCTAACATTCATATATTCTATCAGTTTCCGTTATGTGGGGACTTTTAGCCCTTCACCTTGACTACTCGGCTTATGCTACTAAGTTGCACGCATGGATATGTCCATTAATTCCTGTCATATGAGCCCCCACGTCGCACGGTGAGCGTGACACCCCCTAAAATTGTTTGGTTTTAAGTGGTCGCAGTTCATGGGGTTGGTGGTGATGCTGCTGATATGGTGGAGATGCGTTGCTAGAATTGTACTTGGTCTCAGATGAAGTCGATGGTGGAATTGAAAAAGATGAGATGTGTAACGGTGGTGGTGATGCAGTGATATAAGTGATTTCAGGGAGTGAAAAAATGAGCTGAGCTATGATGTGCAATCATGGTGACGGGGGAAACTGAGTTAGTAGATATTCAGATTGAAGGTGCAGTATTGCCTGAGTTGAAATTTAGAATAAATGGAGTGCTGGTAGACCTGATGGGTGTGGCAGCACTTCCTGGAAAGAAATGATGCGATAGGTGATGGAAGTGTGATAAATTGCAGGCGGAATGGCTAAACTGTGGTGTTGTATTGCAAAATTTAATGGCTCAACTGTGGTGATTGAGAACATTGTTTACTTTCTGGATCTTAGTATTTATGTTATATGCAAGTGATTTGTAATCTAACGTGCATCCGTTATTGGAAACAACACTTTGATCGTAAAGTTCATTTGCACCCAATTGTTTGGATGGATAAGGTGATTTTTGACATTCGTTTTGTCTATGTACCACTTATGTTTGGAATCAGTCGCAGTTAGGCCTTTTTTTTTTCTCGCAACATATACATTATTGCATTGCTAAAACCAAACACTTGGATTTCTTATTCAGCTTAATTGTATATGTACGAAGCCTCACTGAATTCAAGGTTTAGCTAATCAAAATCGCTCGATACCAAATTAAAAATTGCATTGGGTCGACGCGAAGCCGAGCCACGTCTAATTAAAAATTCTAGACGACAGGGCGAGGCGAAGCCGAGCCACACTAAATAAAAAATCATAACCAATGGGACATGATGAAATCCCGCGACACCAAATAAAAATGGTGGCGAGGCGAAGCCGCATCCAAACCAAAAATATGGTAAAAAATAAAAAATGATGGTAGATAATTTTTGTATCCGCCCGGTACGTTGCACAAGCACAAAATCTAGTTGATGATGAAATATCCAATGGTTAAAAAATGCACTCTTAGAAGTTGTCATAAGGGTGACATCGTCACAACACAACTCATTCTACTTCGCCCTATGCCACCCGCTCATTTTTCTTCCCCAATTCCTAAAACAGAAATAACACCCACCCTAACCCTACAAATCGAATTTCTTCGATTACTCTCTCATATCTCAACCAAACCACCTGATTTTTCGTGCATTAACATCTTCAACTAGTCCTATACAAGTACGAGGTAGATTTCATTGTGTCTGGTTATATTTCGAAGAATTTTTTTTGACGATGGTATCGGTGGGACTTTCTTCAAAGAGAAAGTCGAAGAAGAAACCAAGAGCTAAAAAACAATGTAGAAATAAAATCAACGAGGTAGATGATGTTTCAGAGGAGTATACAAAGGAAATCAATGTCATGGATTATCTCTCAGAAGATATATGGTTTGAGATATTCACTCATCTTCCTCTAAAACGGATCTTTCAGCTGAAGCTTCTTTCTAAACAATGGTACTCTCTAATCTCTAGCAGTAATTTTTGTACCAGGAAATTGAATCTATGCACTTTCTTTTATAAGATTCGATTTGTTCGTCTACCTCGTATTCGTTATCAATTTATTCCGATGCTATTTTCGAGCAATACGGATTCTTCGGATTATTTCATGTCTGATCAAGCTTATATCCGTTATGGGTTTTCTTTTAACTTCCTTCTGGAAAACATGCAAGAAGGACTATGTATTTTGGGTTCTAGCAATGGTTTGCTTCTGTGTCGTTATCCACTTCCTCTCTGGGGTGGCGACCCGCCATACTACTATTTCATTTGTAACCCACTCACCAGAGATTGGATTCCAATACCCGGTTCGATATATGATGATGATGAGCATGAATCTCGCGTTTTGGTATGTGAATCGTCCTCGTCCACCTGGAACACTAGTCCTAGTGGTTTCAAGGTAGTTCGTATACCAGAAATTACGGTGCCCACCAAGAAATTTTATCTGAAAATTTTTTCTTCGAATACAGGTTGTTGGAAAAATCATAAGGTTTTGTGCAAGGATAAAATCACTATGTTGTATGAAAACACAAAGAAGGTAGTTAGTGATCAAAATGAACGCTTGTATTGGATTGTAGAAACAAATAAGATTTTAGTTTATGATCTCAAGAATAATGTAGGTTGTAGTGGTGAATGTATGCTGATTGGCATGCCGAAGAACGAAGAAAAGGACCATGGATCAGTCAGTGCTACTCTATCATGTCTTGCCGAGTCGGAAGGGTTTATCTTTTACATTAGAGTCGAAAATAAGAAGATGGATGTTGGTGTTTGGTTGCTAGAGGAAAAGGATGATTCTGGTGAACAATGGTATTGGAAAGAAGTTTATAGGATTACACTAAATAAAATGTTAGAAGGTTATGAGTGGAACAACACCAGGATAAAGAACATGAAACCTTTAGGTGTTAGTCCAATGGACAGGAATATTATGTTCTTGCAGAGTGGCGAATACATTTTACAGTACAACATATTGACTAGAAGATCACAGTTGCTCTCCCTTAGTTCTCATTTATGTGTTCCTATATCATATTATGAATTTGGGGTGCTGCCATTTCTTATGGCAACAAAGCCGACAAGAATTCCAGTAATAAGAAAAGCATAGTTGTGGATCTACAAACTTAATGGGTATGTATTTATGTATACGTTCTCTATCACGTACGTTGTTGCCGTTAAAATTCCATTTGAGTTCGTATTCATCATGCTAGTTTCCAGCAATAGTTAGAATAAAACCTGTGGTACTCTTATGATATATTGATACGGGGACCATTCAGCCTATTTGGGCTTTGGTCCTGTTTGTTAGTCCATTATTTTGTTTGTCCATGTTGGGGCGCATGTTTCAATTTCTGACATCGTATTTAGTTATTTAACAATTAACGTCACTTGCATCATTTAGCTACTACTATTTCACACTCTACTAACCCGTCTCTGCAGGTACATAGAGTTCCAGTTTTGCATTAGACTGCTGCTCCTTTCGGGTGTTATAAAATCAACATCGACGCTTAATTACAATTTGAACACATTGTCACGGGTATTAGCAGGCTGATTCGGAATGGGGAGCTTTATACCAGCAAGGAGGGTAGCTCAAGCAGAATCATGGGATTCTTGTATGCTCTTCAATGAGCATATCAAGTAGATTTATAGAAAATCATCTTTAAATGAGTTAATAAGCAGTTGATGAACGGTCTTCATGGCACCACTCAGGTTGATCACTGGCAGGACGATTAATATTGATAAGTTGCGTCTTTAGGTTTGTTGTTGAAGAGTCATGTGTTGTGATCTTGTTATTGTCTGTATAGAGTCGCTAGCTGAGTATGTTTGCACAATTAAGTTAGAATTCCCTAATGTTGCAACTTGCAAGGTGGACTAGAAAAGCTCCTATGTCTTGCGGTATCAGTTTTCAGTTTCCAGGCGAAAATGAAAGCGTACTTGTGAAGGTTTTGAACCAGTGAAACAGGATATACACATCAGATCATTCTTGCATTTCCATTCGGTTCTAACAACTATTCGAAATCTCCTTCAGTTAATCAAAAAACTGTTTTGTTGTGTCGCAGCATGAATTTTCTGACATCACATCAACTTAACTGCAAACTATTTGGTTTCCAATTGTCCCAACCGAACGAGCCGTTAGGGAATTATGATTGGTTTTCATCCTGCGGCTTATGTATATATTATTTTCTTCTTAACAGCAAGCAAAAGGGTGTACGTAGAGCAAAAAATAGACCCCATTTTTTGTTTTGTTTTGAGAAGGAAGTGGTGAAGTGTTTTTTTTCATAGTGATTTTGTGTAATCAACAGCAAAGAGATGGTGAAGAAGATGAGATCTTCATCAGTAACTAGAAGAGTTCCTGAGTTCTTCAAGATCTTTTTCTCCCCTGAAAGCTTCAACAAAATGGTAAGCAACATATCTTATCTTTAAGGAACTGTGGAAGAATACTTTTCTTTGAGATTGATGTATGAATCTTAGTTTTTTTCATGAGAATATGTTATTGCAAATAAAAATTGAATACAATCTGGCCCTGTTTCTCCAGAAACACTCTGCTAGCTTATAAAACAGAGAAAAGCCCATAACCCCCCAGTCTGCAATTCATTTCAGGGATATTATTAACCTCCAAAAAAATTCCTAGCTTTTTCTCATTTGGCTCAGACCAAGCTACCAACTGGTGTCTGTGAGACCATTTGGGGATCCTAATCTGCAACAAAGTAGTCACATAATACCTTGATGCCCTGCACCTTATAAAAACATGATCAACTCCTTCCACTGAGTTGCACAGGCAACAGTTGGTTGAAGTGATTCACATCCTCTTTTGTTTAGGTTATCCACAGTTGGGATTGCATTTTGAACAGCTGACCAAGTAAGAATTTGCACTTTAGTAGGAACATGACTAACCCAGATGCATCTAGGAGAAATAAAGATTGGGGCTGACTGTTGCCTGCACATCCACTGATAGCAATCTTTTGTGGTAAAGCCAGAATCACAGAATATTTGGTCTTCCACCTGATCCGTCAGATGTATGAAAGGTAGTGAGTGAGCTTGGTTTGTTATATCATATATGAAATGAAACAATGCTTTTTTCTTAAAGGGTATGTCATATGCAGTCTAATTATAGTGCACGTGTACTTCAAGTAGTAGTTTGTTTGCTTAAAGTTATTGGGTGAATTAGTTTATTACATGAAATTTCAATCAGATGGGGCTTTTGCGACTTCTTTTTAAGATTGATATATGAATTTTAGTTACAGTAATTTCTTAATGTGGCAAATGCAAATTATTTTTGCAGAAAGTCCCTGTAGAATTCTTGGAACAAGAACAATTAACATGTGAAATTCCTGTAGTATTTTCTTTACGTGGTCCAAGTGGAAAAGTTTGGATAGTACGCTTACTTGAGATGGGTGATGGCTGTTACTTTGAAAACGGATGGCAAGACTTTGTGATTGATAACTTCATGAGCGATCAAGACACTTGTGTTTTTAAATATGTTGATGAGAATTGGTTACAAGTGCAAATATTTGAGCAAAATGGATGTGGAAAGAATCTGCATTTGAAGCCAATTGCAGTCAAGCATCCACAACTAATTGTTCTGCAAGACGCTGGGAGAAAACGGTAAGTTTGCAATATTTAAAGGTCGAGCATCTACAATGAATCGTTCTGCGAGAAGCTGGGGGAAAAAGGCAGTGAAGAATCAAGGTAATTTCCCAACATTTAAGTGAAGTTAATTTTTTCTAGTTGTTCATCTTCTTTCTGTCTCCAAGGTTGATAATTAGTTGCTGTTATCATATGACTGAATATGTTTGTTATAGATGAAAGACTAGGAGGACCTTTGATATCACGAAGACGTGACATCACAGTGGAAGAAGAAAATATGGCATGGAATGCAGCACTTGGATTTGTCTCTACAAATCCCTGTACGATGATCACTATGCGAAATTCCCATGTTTATTCTGGATTCTGTCTGGTGAGTTTCTGGTTTCCTCACTTCTTTACTTCTATTATTATTATTATTTATTTATTTATTTTGTGATCAGCAAAAGTCAGCATAAGTGAATGAACTACAAGTATTACAATGAGCTTAGTAACCTCTGTGACCTCCCTGTTTAAGATCCATGTAAATCCAAAACTCTGTATAATAAGTATTGCCAGATGAGCATGGCCTTTGGAGAATGCAGTAGCAAGTGGGTAATTGTTCCAAGTTCTGCCTTATATATTGTAGCACCTGTAAAATTGTCTTGTAATATGGTTAATATTGATTGTTGTCCTGTTACATCAATTTGTTTGTTAACGCAGCCATTGCCACGCTCATTCTTCAAGGAGCATCTTCCTGTTCACAGTCAAGATATGACTTTGAGGGATCCTCGTGGAAAAGTGTGGGGTGTCAGGTTTTACATGAATCAAACTCACCAGGTTGGACTACTTACTGTAGGGTGGCGTAAGGTTTCCTTCACAAACAACATCGAAGCTAGTGATGTGTGTATCGTCGAACTCGTAAAACCAGACGAGTTCAAGTTGCATATTTTCAGGGTTGTAGAAGAGATCACACCATTGAAAAGGCAGCATGATATTTGAGCAGAAACTGATAGTAAAGAACAGGTAACCTATTCTGCTTCCAGGGTGTTAGTATATTACTACCTAAACCATTTAGTAAAACAACGAAAGTTACTATGTTACTAGTATTATAACTTAATTTTGCTGTATTTGTTATTACTGTTAATCTAATTTCTAGACTTAAATCTACTCTGGTAATTTCAGTATCATAATGTGTTGTGAAGAAGATGCTTCATCTGGCTCGTCAGTCCATAATTTTACACTCAAAATCATAAGATTGTTTGGCTGACAAAATGATCATATATAGCAGTACTACATCATGCCTGGGGGCAATGGCCCCCACTGAGCACCTACTTATTCTTCTTCTTCTTCTACTTGTCTCGTGATCTTTCCTTATTTCCTTAATTTGATCTCAATGGCCTACTCTTATGTGATTTCTTTCTAGTACTGAACATGAGCTTGTCCCTTGTGGAAGCATAAATAATTGGTTTTGGTCAGTGGGGCTTGGATTAGGTCAGTGGGCTTATTTTTTATTCAGTTTTGGCATTCCTTGCCTCCTTGGTACTCTTTCCGGAATTGGTAAAAACCCATTTTGCAAGCAGGATTCGAAATAAGATTTGAAAAAAGACCTTCTATGAGTCTATGTAATTTTATTTTGTTTTGTTTTTTTGTAAATAAGATGTTTAAGTACGCAAACTAAGGCTCTAAGTGAGCCAGGGGTACAAAAGAAGTAGAGCTATCTAATATCAATCCAGAGGCGGATGTTCTGGTATTAGATTTATCTACTGAGAGTTGATGTTGAATACAAGTAGGAGGAAAGTTTTCCCACAAAACAGTTGAATTTAAAATCCTAACAGATTTTGCTAGAGTATCTACCACCATGTTTCCTAGTCTTGGAACAAAATAAAAACCCCAAAAATTGTTGCATAATTGAACTAGTCTGTTTGCTTCGTCTAAGTAAGCTTTAGAGCGCTAGGAGATGTCATGTTTCTATCCTTGAAAATATTTGAACAGGCTTTCGCAGTCTCTTTCGATGCTAAAATTCTCTAGACCTCTCTTTCGCCCAAATAGCAGCTTGTAGCACTCCTAAATCCTCCGCTTCTTGTGGGTTTGGAGTTGATGACTTCCCTGCTTTTCCTCCTCCTGAGTTGCCTGCATCATCTCTCAAAACTATAGCATAACTAGAAGGTAAAGAGTTTGAAATCCAAGCTGCATCAATATTTATTTTGAGAGTATCCTTTAGAGGTGCTTGCCAAACTTGTGATGAAGATTTCCTATGTTGTTTCTTGGATTTGTCTTGCACGCTACTCTTTTTTGATCAGAAAGCAATATATCCTTGAATTTCTATAGCTAAAATATTAGAGGATTTGATTTGTTTTCAAAAACTCTGTTGCATCTTTCCTTCCAAATAAACCACATCTTAGTAAGCAGTAATTCTAAAGAAATCTTTTTCCTAGGGTTATTAATCCAATCTGCGCATATATATATATACGTCCAATAAGGTACCAGAGGAATCTTTATTTAGGGAGATGGGGTTTGGAGCTGAATTCCATACCTCTTTGGCATAAGGGCAATACAATATAAGATGTTCAATAGTTTCTATTTCAGTTCTACACATAGCACAATAAGGTTCAACATCTTTTACCTTTCCATACAATTTGGAGTTAGTAGATAAAGCATTCTGAAGACATTTCCATAGAAAAAGAAATAACATTATTTTTCAAGCCTGAAAGAAGAAGGTAGAGGAACTCATTACAAATATCAAGCTAACAGTTTGTAATGAGTTCATAATAGCTGACTTCATGTATAAATGGGATTCCGTAATTAATTTCCTGAATTTCGAAATCTTAACTTGTAAAGCTATGTGATGCTTTTTATCGTTAGAAAAAATATTTGTATTTCCAGTTTTCAATAATTGTACCCTCAAGGAGATATCGGGGCATGATGAAATTAGGAATCTTGTATTTAACATGGATCCAAACTCTTCCCCTGATCTGAATGGGTTTTCAGCGATCTTTTCTCAAAAAAAAAAAAAAAAAAAAAAAAAAACTGGGACTTAGTGTCCATGGGTATTGTGAATATGGTTCAAAGATATTTTACTTCTGTTTTTTTTCTCAAAGAATTAAAAAACATTTTTATATCTCTTTTCTCTAAGACAAAAAATTTGGATGAAGGCCCCACTTCATACTGATAAGTTTGTGTAAAACGATGTATTAAGATCATTTCAAAATTG
Source organism: Papaver bracteatum (assembly GCA_023529315.1). Classification (NCBI taxonomy): domain Eukaryota; kingdom Viridiplantae; phylum Streptophyta; class Magnoliopsida; order Ranunculales; family Papaveraceae; genus Papaver; species Papaver bracteatum. The sequence goes on from JAJJWX010002530.1 coordinate 786,580, forward strand.
CTTTCTAATCACATGAAGCCGCTATTGGAAAAACTTATTTCTCTGTTCCTTTTTGGCTTATGTTCCTAATAGACAAATATATGATAATATAGTGGTAGCCTTCAAAATTATTCATAATATGAAAAAGGGAAAAAAAAAAAAAAGGTTATATGGTTAGATATGTCTAAGGCGTTTGAAAGGGTTGAATGACAATTCTTATTAGTTGTTCTGGAAAAAATGGGGTTTGAGTCTGACTGGTACAATTTACTGTTGTGATTCTGAATAGATCACTAGGTAAACATTTCTTCCCTACTAGAGGAATCAGGCAAGGATGTCCGCTATCTCCTTACCAATTCATTTTGTGCATGAAAGCGCTCTCTCGTTATCTCATGCATGCCCAAAAGAAGGGGTTAATCCATGGTATTAAAAGTATCAAGAATGCTCCTCCTATAAATCATCTGATGTTTACAGATGACTGCCTGATTTTTTTCAAAGCTGAATTGAATGAGAGTAAAAATATTCTTAACATCTTTACTAAATTATGTGAAGGCTCGGGTCAACTCATTTTTAGCAGTAAAGTTCCCAATAAAAATTCTAAAAGTTCAAAAAATAAAAATTGATGATAAACACCTTGGTTCGCCGTTGTTTACCAATATTTCTAAAGTTGTCTGTTTTGAGCCAATAGTGGAAAAAATAGCTAGTAGATTGAAAGAATGGAAATGTATTAATTTGTCTTAAGCAGATAGAGGTGTCTTAGCGAAAACTGTGATAGAAATTATACCAAACTATCAAATGAATTGTTTTCATATACCAAAATATGCTTAAAAACAAATCCCGGCGATTCAACATGACTTTTTTCTGGGGGGGGGGAAGACGGAAAATCAAAAGAGTTGTACTTGAAAGCCTGGTATCCGATATGTACAACCAAGTTAGCAAGGGGTTTAGGGTTTAGAAACATACAGTTAATGAATGAAGCTATGATAACAAAAATAGGGTGGAGGCTGGTGTCTTACACTGAGCATTCTAGGCTATCATTTTTAAGCTTACATATCTTCCAAATGGGTGACATTCTTGATAATAAATTTAAAATAAAAGATTGTGATTCCTGGTTATGGAAAGATATAGCGAAAAAATTTCATCATCTTAGGAAATATAGTTATTGGGAGGTTAACAATGGAAAGGATATTAGAATCCGGATCCGTAAGTAGCTTCCAGGAGAATATAATATTGTTAAAACTTTAGATTCCTTTGGGGATCATGGTTATGTTAAAGTCTGTGATCTTTTCAATGCCGAGTCAACTTACTGGGATATGAACAAGCTTAATAAACTGTATTTTGATGATGAAATAACACAAAAAATCTTAAAAATTAGGATAAATGTTAACAAAAAGGACAGACTCAGGTGGAGTCTGACCCAAAAAGAGAAATTTTCAGTTAAATCCCTTTGTAAACAACTTAGTATGGATTCAAAACAATCACCAAGTACTACTGGAGTTAGGTTTGGTACTTGAAAGAGAATGTGGAACATGGGGGTTATGCCTAGAATAAATTTTTTTTTTGTGTGGAAATGTTAACATGATACTCTCTCCCTATGAAAGAAAGAATTTTGCATGATACCAATACAACCTGTGTGCTTTGTAATGGGTCAGTTGAAAGTTCATATCATATTTTCATGAACTGTGAGTTTGTTAAAAATGTTTGGAAACATCTGCCTTATAAAACTAATAAAATGAAAACTAAGAGTAATACCCTGAATAACTAGATTAGAACTTGGTTTCAAACAAAAAGAATTTATTTCGTGATGATGTTAGCTGGGAGAATATTTATGCTATCACTATGTGGTTTGTTTGGAAAACCAGGTGCGAAACTGTGTTTAATGGCAGTAAAACAAATCACAAGTATACAACTTTTTATAACTCATATTTTGGCAGTTAAGAATCTAGAGGTTACTAAGAAGTCTCGGTTTGAAAAAGGAAAACAAGGAAAGGATTATTTTACTGTGTTCAACAACAAAATGATCCTAATTATTACATAATTATGTTTTCTACAGATCATACATGAAAATTCAGAGGAGCAAGATGTATTAATGCACCCCATGGTGTAGACAACAAGGACATGAAGAATACCTTGATACCTATGATGCAGTGGTTGTCAAATATAGATTGCAAAAGTGTCGCAGTGTCTTTGCAGGTGAAGGAGTCCTATAGTGACTCGACTCAGTTGGAAGGAAAAGTGAAAATGGATGATTATATGGTGGATATATAAAGTTTTGTAGCTGCTTTAACTATTTTAAATCTTTTGAAGTTAATATATTGAATACTCTAGAAGTGAATAATGTGTTGATAAGGATGTATAGACTTAGGTTTTTTTTTTAGAAAGATTGGTCTTGCTCTGATAAGGAGGAGAGAAACATGAAAAACTGGCTTGAAGCTTTAAATAAAATGGATAATTTGTCTAAGGAAAAAACAAGTTCTGCATCCAGTTTCTCACATGAAGATGAAGACTATAATAATAATATAATAATTGTTAGAGCATTGCTCGGTCGAACTCACAAGTGTTGCTATCTCAAGCTTGTTGTCAAATTTAGTTGTCAAAACTATATCTTGATTTTTAGTCTACAATTAGTTAAGTCTCGGATTAGGATAAAAGTGTAGCTGAGAAACATACATCACGACAGTCATCATTGCGTTCTACCTTTTGAAGGTAAAGATTAACCGAAGATTTTGGAGAACTTCATCAACAAAAGGTAAGTGAGGACTGAACCACCTATTTCTCAAGTTATATTCAGTTTTCTATCTTTGAGACGTTGTCGCGTAACTAATTAAACTATCATGCATATACAATAATTCCGAGTCAAGTTTATCTTGGCAATTAGTTCTCGAAATATTATGACTAAGCTTAATGAACAATTGTTCATACTTGATGAATTTTGGTTAAGAATAATTTATTATTCGCAATCAAAATCATGATTCAAGTTTATCATTTGAAAATAGTCTGGAACAGTGATATGTTTCATTGATGTTATTCGATAATGTTTCGAATCGATTTAGAAAGAAATATATAACTACTATAAATTCGGATATAAGATAGTGTTATCAATCTTACAAACTGGGAAAACTGTTATAAGTCTGAAGTCATATTACATGTACTTGTACACGTAGCGAAGTATCTATACATCAATAAGCAGATTTTTGGTACGCTTCCTTATGCATATCCTGTAAAAATATGTTGACTCGTGAACCATATCGGTATGCGTACCCATATGCAAACAGAAAAGAAACTGTGATCATGGAACCGGTTTGGTATACATACCGGTACACGTACCAGAAAAATTTTGTGGTCAGGAACTCATTTTGTGTATCCATACCGGTATGCATACAAAAATAGTCATGTGGATTCCGGAGACGGTTATAGTCTTATGGTACACATACAGGTACGCATACCTAAATAGTTTTGTGAACTCCGGAACTTGGTTGTGCTTAATAATACAAACCGGCACACGTACTGTGACTGACCTGACTCATGAATGACTATGATATTTTTACTTTGTACATCTGCTAACCATGTCGATTATTTTCAAATCCAATAAAATTATTTCTACGAGGTGATTAAAATTTGATCAAATCTCTAAAAACAATATAGACTTATTTGATCACATAATTGTGACTCAAGGTTAAATTCTTAAGTGATCATGAAAATGAATATTAACTTATAAGTTCAAATCGGCTAGTTTAGGCTAACCACCTTGAACATAGTCTTTATACACGATTCGGTTACGATTTCACCTAACCAAAGTGTATATCTTGTTTATGTAAATCAGATTCAAAGATTCATCTAACATTGGATATTGATTGCTTGGTTCTGATGTAATCTCAATAATGTTGTAGAAAGTGGTAGTAAGGGTTGTCGTTCACTCAGACTTCTTGAAATTTATTTTAGGATTTAATAAACTAAAATAAAATAAAAATATATACAAATATTGTCACAGGATGAAGAGAGTAAGTGGGACTAGGATTTCGTCGAATTCATAACATAAGATTCAATTTATTTATTCTCAACAATTAAAGCTCAATAAAATTAACATGGACTCTGATTTTGCCAAGGTAGATTCTCAAAAGATTGGTTGTAAATCCCAAGCATGATGTATCAAAATATTTAAGCTAAGCATACCTCATCAAATTAAATGACAACCAATTAATTCAAATCACATTTCTATTAAAATTAATGAAAAAGTCTTAAAAAGAATTAAATCATTTTACCTATGTATGAAATTCATCTTCCTCCGTCGTCCCAGTGTTGGGGTTTAGCTCATCACGTCGAAAACACACTTCGAATATTTATTCATGGCTCAAAAGTGTTTACAAATGGGAGAAAAAAGGATAAAACCGGGTTTGTCACACTTATAATTGTTACAAAGAAGTGTTACAGAAAACGATATGGATAAAGTGTCACAGACACTTTAGCTATGCGACTGTTTTCTTGCGTCAATGTTCTTCGTTCCTCCTCCTCATGCAGCAGCAGAAAAGAATTTTATGCAGCTTTGTTCTTAGATCTACAGCGTACCCAAACTCTCCATCCCTCTTCTAAGACATCCCAGGGACCTTTTTATACCTCAACAACACCAAATATCCCGCATTAACTCCATATATTCCTCTTTTCAATTGTTTGTAGATACGAGAATATTTCTTACCCTTTCTTCTCTTCCACGCGCCATGTTGCCGTCAAACCTCTCCTTTTTATCTCTTGCACGCTCCAAATATGTTTCTGACACATGGAGGATTGATTCGAGCTCTTTCCATACAAACAACACCGTTAGTTGTACACGGGAAAGTATGAGACCCTGTTTTGACCAAAGTACGTGGAAACTTTCCCTTTTTTGGATTCTGAAATACATACCAATCCTGTCTTGCAAAAACAGGATAATCCCAATCCATATCCAAGTCAAACTCTCAAGAAAATCTCGACAAAATCGATTGAAAATATTCTGCAGGCGATGAGTACAAATTCCCGCTAAAAAGCAGTTTGAAATGTTGAAGATGGAGTGCCCCGATCCAAAAGTCAGGTTCCTTTATCAGCTGGTGCCCTGGGATGCCCTTTATCCAAATTAAAGGTGCCTTTAGTACTTTTCTACGGGGGGTCCAAAAATCACTTTTTGAGCAACTTTTTTTTCACACAAATGTATTTCTCCAAAAACACCTACACAAACATAAAAACACCAAAATAAGTACAAAAATCAAGCACTAACAAAAGAGACATTGAGGACAATTCAGACACAAAAATGTGTCTATCAAATACCCCCAAACTTATTATTTGCTAGTCCTCGAGCAAATCTAATCTAGAAAATAAAATTCTAACTCACTAGGTAGCCCCAGTGACCGAGTTAATCTCGAGAGGGTTTACCAGAGGTGCACCCAAAAAACCATTACTCCAGACCCTAGCTATCTACACAGAACCTTGGAAGGCACTAAAGAATCTCCTTGGTTGGCATACTTATTGACTACAGGAGGAAGTACCCTGATGCGAAATTCCAATTGATGTACATGAGTTTGCATTCAAGCATACTAAAATTCATATAAAGTGACAGAGCTCTACTCAGATAGTTTCTTGACATCATAAACCGGAGTCAACCAATCACATGGATAGATTAAAAGATGGATGTAGAGAAAAACGTGGATGATGTTGACTAAGGTGAACCTATCCTAATGGACTGAGATACTGGTCTGGACTAATATCAACACACTGGCATATACAAGGAAACCAGTGGTCAATAATCCTAACTCTAGGTCAACTCATCCAGCATATACAAGGGTACCAGTGGTCGACTTTATTGTATTTATTCCGGTTGGTCTAGTGATCTGGTCTCTTTTTTTTATCTCAGTCACTCTATTTCACCCTAGCAATGGTAAAAATAAAAATAAAAGAAGTGATCAGGATTCTTTCGATGTTTCCATCACGAGGATATCGCGAAACTACCATGTTTTCTTTTCTAACACCCGAGCTATGTGTTTTTATGAATAGACTCTTCTAGATTTTTTCATCTAATCAGATTGGTTCCTCAACTCCTACAACCAAAATATTTCCATCCACTTAGATTGGTTAGTGTCGACCTTAATAAACATAAATTTCTAGGCTCTGGAGTTTATCTATTGCAACTAAAAAGTTTCTCCCATACCCCCAAACTTAAATCTAACATTGTCCTCAATGTTCTAAAGATAAAATTAAAAACATGAACAAGGAGAAACTGTTACCATTTGAAGCAAAAGAGATAAGGAAAGATATTACCGTGTCGCATGAATATTGGGTTACCTCCCAAGAAGTGCTAAGTTTAAAGTCTTCAGCCAGACATCGGATGGAATTAGTCACTTCATATAATCATATAGCAACAGCCGGAATAACTGCAGATTATCTGGATCAAAAAGTTCTAACCACAAGAAGAGGATACTGCAACAGATCAGGAAGATATCCAGCACACCTTTATCTATTATTTTGTTTAAGACAACTACATCTAGTTGTGGTTCGGGTTCTGGCTCTATAAAAGGGTCTAGATAAAAAGTTTTCATCAGCTGGATTTCCTCAAAGGCAGTATCCTGAAGATCAGGTTCTAGAGTCTGTAAATACTCAATTAACAACATGGAAGCACATAATAATAACCTGAATAACTGGGGATCCTCTAAGTCGATCAGACTTGACTCACACAGCTGACCACAATGAAAGAGGTGGTAGATTTTAAGCAAATGTGTCGATTCTATTCTCATAAAGTACTTAGGCTTAGTCTCAAAACTTAATAACTGACACATTTCAAATTTCATACATTACCACATTTGAAAGAAAAATATTTGGTGGGAAAACAAAGTCAATCTGGGTTTCATAGCCTGGGTAAACCACATCAACCAAAGGATGGGTTTCTAACAACTGAAATTCTTTATGGGCATTACTAGGTTCGGGAGAGATAGTATGAAGGTAATCTGGAACAATGGTTGAGGAACATATATCAAGTCCCACGTGAGGTATCTCTATAAGAGCTAAAGGTAAGGCACATGGAGAATGATAATCACCCCCAAACTTAGAATTTTGGGTGTCTCTAGATAGACTAGCAACAATTTCCTTAATTTCTGGATCATCAGAATCCTGAAAATGGTCAATTACTTCTTGTAGGTTATACCCAGGTGATACATCCTCACTCACATTTAAAATCTCTACGAGTTCATCTTCTTTATCTAAGACTGTAGTTTTTAAATCATTGGACTCTAAAACAATATTCTTAGAATAAACTCTTTCCTCTAAACCATCATCACAATCATATAAAAGATTATCAGAGAAAGTTTCTAGTAAAGGATCATTAACTAAGGTGTTCATCATAGTTACTTCCTAAGATTCACTAATAGGCACATCAAATAATGGATAATCCAACACACCGCAGGCTAAAGGATCATGAACTACGTCATCTAAAACGATGGTATCTCTAGTCAAATCCACATCCTTTTGAATAGGTGAATAATCATTCAAATTATCGGGATTTGGACCATAAATAATACTATCATTATGAAGCTCAATTGGAGTAACCATTTCCTGATCATTATGCCTACATATGTAAGATTCTTCATTAACATTATGCTCATAATAAAATGAAAATGGTTGAACCTCATCTAAAATAGTGTCTCCAATTCTATCCTCGTTATCTTGATTAGGTGAATAGTAATTATCCTCATTCTCAAGGGTGAAACTGGGAACACTGTGTGGGAAGTTCAAATTCTTTCGTTCGTCTCAGCTATCCGCTTGAGGGTATCTTCTAAAGAAGGTTCACTCATTATTGTAGTTCTTTCGTCCATAACTATACCATTCATCTCAGCTAACTTACGTGTCGACTCAGTTAACTTCCTGAGGGACTCTTCTAAAGAAGGAGTAGTAACAGAAGGATCATAAAAAGGACTACTTTTCAATAATTTGATTGTATCCTCTAGAGATGAAGAACTAGTATTATAATCTTCTTGCTCGTAAGACTGATGCACGTGTGAATAGTAATTAGGCGCACCATGGTATGACCCATAACCTTCAAAAGGTTGGCGTTCCCAATTACTATTCACACTATGGTCATAAAAAGAGTGGTGTCCATATAGTTCAGTTGGATATTCATATTCATTGTGATGTCTATTATAATACCAGTTTAGCATCCTAACTGCAAGGGAATTCTACACAAGCACAAACAAGGCTGACTTGACCAAAAAAAACCTACTGATTTCTAGCAAACAAAAAGCATGATGGATCCACTTAGATTGTTTCTAGACCAGCTTCTAATCCTTCGAAAGGGAATTCGTTACAATTTAAGCAAACCCCTCTGGAATCAATCCGAGTCAAAGTAAGTTGAATAGAGGTGAGGAAAGCTACATGGAGCTATGATACCTAAGGCCTCACCGCATTACAAGGCGGCGCAGTCACGCATTCAACTCACAGAAACCATCATGAACTTCGAAGTATGCTTAAAATAGTAACCAATATTTTTCGAATGACTTTCCTATTAAGCTCGTTACCCTATCGGTCTCGTTCTAGTCAAAATTTTAAGCTTAGGTTCGTGTGTGGTATCGTTTTCCTAAGGAGGGCAAGAAGAGAATGGTGATATGCATACAAAATCATCCAGTAAACCCGCTGACAGAGGATTCGCGGGTGTTTATAATTCTTACCTCCTATTCCAGACGGGGGATGAGCCGTTGAAGTCGACTCGGGCCACGACTCTTATGTCATGTACAAACCCGAGGGGCTGAGACAGTATCGTAATTGTCGTCCTTTCCTGTGCAGTTTATATTCAAAATAACCCTTTCTTAGGGTTTTAAAATAATGTCCCAAAGTTTAAAGTCCAAAGTCCAAAAATAAAGAATAAAAAATTTCCAAAAATAAAAGATTACAAAAATATTTTCCTAATTACAGTTTCTAAAAATAAAAGGAAATAAAATAATTATTTACAAAATCTTCTTCACTCCTTGGACTCCTCTTTTCTTTCCTTCTTTGGCGAGGCTTTCCTTTTATAGCACTTTTTATTTCCTTGTAGCTTCGCTCCAAATCTGAAAAGAATCAAAAAAATACCAGAGGCGTAAAAGAGAACAAAAATAATAAAAATAAAACCTAAAAACAAATCTATACACAAGTCCGCGTCGGCGGCGCCAAAAATTGATGTAATCTCAATAATGTTTTAGAAAGTGGTAGTAAGGGTTGTCGTTCACTCAGACTTCTTGAAATTGATTTTAGGATTTAATAAACTAAACTAAACTAAAAATATATACAAATATTGTCACAAGATGAAGAGAGTAACTGGGACTAGGATTTCGTCGAATTCATAACATAAGGTTCAATTTATTTATTCTCAACAATTAAAGCTATATAAAATTAACATGGACTCTGATTTTGCCAAGGTAGATTCTCAAAAGATTAGTTGTGAATCCTAAGCATGATGTATCAAAACATTTAAGCTAAGCATACGTCATCAAATCAAATGACAACCAATTAATTCAAATCATATTTCTATTAAAATTAATGCAAAAGTCTTAAAAAAATTAAATCATTTTACCTATGTATGAAATTCGTCTTCCTCTGTCGTTTCAGTGTTGGGGTTTAGCTCATCACGTCGAAAACATACTTAAAATATTTATTCATGGCTCAAAAGTGTTTATAAATGGGAGAAAAAAAGGAAAAAACCGGGTTTGTCACACTTATAATTGTTACAAAGAACTGTTACAGAAAACGATATGGATAAAGTGTCACAGACACTGTAGCTATGCGAATGTTTTCTTACGTCAATGTTCTTCGTTCTTCCTCCTCATGCAGCAACAAAAAGAAATTTACGCAGCTTTGTGATAGACGCATTTATGTGTCTAATTTTTCCTCAATGTTTCGTGTTGTTAGAACTCGATTTCGTACTTATTACAGTGTTTTGTGTGTTTGTATATATTTTTTGGAAATAATATTGTTGGAAAATTCGGCTCGAAAAGTTGCTCGGAGCACCCTGTGAGGATAATTGCTATACGGACCCCCACTTTTGCTAAGGGGCACCCACGGCTATGTATAGCCCAAATTCATTCTTAGCACCCACTGGTTATTCGGCACCCAGGATTTTGGATAAGGGGCAATCTCCTCCTCTTCACGGAAAACATAAAATTGGCGGGAAGTTCTCGGTTCAAATATCTTGTTGCAGCGTAATATTCTGGAGTTAATTTGGTGGGGATTTCATGAGATATTCTCATGCAATTTACTTGGAAATATCCTGTTTTACCAGAACAAGAATGGTAAGTCTTTTAGTTTCGCAAAAGGAGGAAGAAATCGTGTCAACATACAAGATAGGGGAGGGAAGATATTCACGAGATATTCATGGGATTTCCTGTGCGTATTAGAGGACAGCATGTGTATTAACGAGTTTTACTCCAACTGGGATGTGAACTAATGTGCTGGGACTGTGTCAACATCAGAAAACGCGTGAAGGAGCTAAGTAAAGAAAATATTTTCCGTGAACTGCATAAAAAGATTGTGAAGATATTTGGAGTTATTGCAGCGATTTTATTGATGCATAGAGGTATAAATAGTGAAGGAAGATTTCAGGAAGAAAAGAGGAGAGTTTGGGGGAGAAGAACGGAGCGAAATTGAGAGCTGGTTAGAATATTTTTTCTGCTGTTGTGATCATCAAGAACACGAAGAACAGACGACTCAAGATAGTCGTTAAAAACTGTCATATATTCTCAGCCTTAGCAACAGTTTCACAGCGACATTTGAACAGTAACCGCGACAGTTTCTTCATATCGTTCTGTAACAGTGTCATTTGCAACAATTATAATCGTTACAAATTTCTGTTTTCATATATTTTCATCCTTGTAAGCACCTTTTGAGCAATGAAAAATTCTTTTGAGCGTGTTTCCATGATGAGAAGCTAAACCCATCCTCTGGGGCGACGGAGGAAGCCAAGTTTCACAAATGTGGTAATTATATCAATTCTTGTTACGACTATTTGCACTGTTATTCAATAGATTTATGAGTTTCATTGAATGGTTGTGATTAAAATTGATGGGTCATGCTTAGCTTGGATGTTTTGATGTCCCATGCTTTAGTTTTACACCCATTACTTTCGAAATCTACCTTAGGCATTGAATTAGAGTCAATAAAACTTTATCATTTGAGATTTTATTGTTTAGAATTGATATATGAACCATATGAGTGTGAAAATTGGTGGAATCCTATCCCCGGCCTCTCCATAATTTGTACAAAACTTTATTTTGAGTTTGTTATATTTTTTATTTAAAAATTAAAGTCTAAAAAAATCTTCCTTCACAAGTCTCAAAAAACCTTTTTACTACAACATCATTGATAAATATCATCAATTTTTGGCGCCGTCGACACGGAGCTTGTCTTTAGGCTAGAGTTTTTAGATTTTTATTTGTTCTTCTTTACGTTTTTGTTTTTGTCTTTTTACTACAGATTTTAGAATTTGGAGCGAATGAAAATATTTCCAAAGCTTTTGGTGAATACTTAAAGATTTGGAGTTAAAGACAAAGTAAAAGGCGAAGCGAAAGAAGAAGATTTTTTTTATATAAAAAAGAGAGTTTTTATTTTTATTTTTTATTTTCTAGATTGTATTAGGATTTCTCTATTCTAGTAATTTTCATTTCCTTTAACACTTTACTTTACTTTTTTTTTGGACTTTGGACTTGGACATTTGGACATTCTTTTAATTTTAAACCCTACGGAAGGGTAGTTTAAATATTAAACTGTTTGCAGAGAAGGACGGTGATTATGATATCACCTCGGCCCCTCGGGTTCGTACATGACATAGGAGTCGTGGCCCGAGTCGACTACAACGGTTCATCCCCCATCTGGTACGGGAGGTAAGTTTTTCGAAACACTTGTGAATCCCCTATCAGCGAGTTAATGTATTCCTTCGTTTGCATATATGATGAGGAACTAAAAACGGCTGTTTTAATTTCCTAGTAAAGGGCAAGGACTGGCCATACAAGATAAGGGTTCGGATTTCATCACCATTCTATTCTTTCCCGCCTTAGGAAAACGAAACTTAACGCGAACCTAAGCCTTAAAATTTGGAATAGAACGAGACCAATAGGGTAACGAGCTTAATAGGTAACTCGTTCGAAAAATATTGGTTACTCTTTTGAGCATTCTTCGAAGTTCATGATGGTTTCTGTGATTTGAATGCGTGACTGCACCGCCTTGTAATGCGGTGAGGCCTTGGGTATCAAAGCTACAACAGCTTCCCTCGCCTCTATTTAACTTACTTAAACGCGGATTGATTCTAGAGGGGTTTGCTCAGATTGTAACGAATTACCTTTTGAAGGATTAGAAGCTGGTCTAGAAACAATCTAAGTGGAGCCTTCATGCTTTTTGTTTGCTAGAAATATATAGGTTTGCTTTGGTGGAGTCAGCCTGCTTTGTGTTTGCTTAGAACCTCCCTTCTTTTTAGGTTTTTTCGTTTTATTTTTGTTTTCCTAGTGTATGCCCGAGGTTATTAGAGAGCGGGCTTGGAAAAGAAACACTCTAGGTCATTTGATTAGTGACAAACCTAGTAGTTCTTCTTATGAAGGCGGGGAGCTCGAAGACTCTTCTTTTGAGAGCCCCGTCTTTGGAAACTTCAGTTTTGAGAATTTGTCTCTTCGTGAAGGAAGTAACCCTAGTACTTCAGTTGTGCCGGCAATGGCTACTTTGAAAGCCTACATGTACCCAACTAGGACCAACCGAGCATCGTGCATTAAATTTCCAGCCTCTTATGAGTTGAATCCTGGTATTGTTCAGATGATCCCTATATTCTTAGGAAAAGATGATGAAAACCCTTACTTTCACATTAGGGACTTTGAAGAAATTTGTGGAACAATTAAGATTAAGGACCTTTCTGATGAAGTCTTGAAACTTAGGATGTTCCCCTTTTCCTTAAGAGATAAAGCCAAGTCCTGGCTGAATAATCTACCATCTGGGTCTATAGAAACATGGGACCAACTTACTGCTGCTTTCTACTTTAAGTGGTCCCTAAGCATAGAACCGCATCTTTTAGGCAGAAAATTAGTGCTAGTATGCAACAAGAAGGAGAGTCTCTTTATAGGTTTTTAGAGAGATTCAATGATCTCCTATCCGAATGTCCTCACCATGGGTTGAGAAAATGAAACTAGTAGAGATTCTTTATCATGGTTTAGACTATTCGACCAAAGCCATGGTCGAATCTATGTGCACTGGTGAGTTCACTAGTAAAAATGCTGATGATGCTTTTACCTTCTTAGGAGTTATTGCTGAAAAATCCCAACAGTGGGAACCTTGTGTTCAACCCCCTAAGAGACTCTTGGTCAATAAAAGTAGCACCAATATGGTCGATACAAGCTTTGGGTCAGATGCTAAGTTCACTGCTTTGTCTGGAAGGTTAGAATCTTTGGAAATGAGTCAGTCTAAAAATAGGTCCCTTGTTGAACCTAATGATAAAATTAGAGCCTCTCAAGTCTCTAGTTGTGGAATAGAACCCAATAGCTCATTTTGGGAAGGTCACGTTAGTGAAGAGAAAGCCCATGTTGTTTATAACAATGCTAGGTTTGAGAACCATCAAAAGTTTGACCCATACTCAGAGACCTATAATCCTGGTTGGAGAAACCATCCTAATTTTTCTTGGTCTAAATCCAGAATTCAGGTCAGTCTAGTAATTCTCAGCCTCCCCCAGGTTTTGATTATAATAACAACTCTTCAGGTCAAACCCAGTTTCAGAACACTTCCGAGAAAAAGATCTCTACCTTAGAAGAAACTCTTACTGTGATAGCAAGGAACCATGATATGTTATCAAATAACCACCTTAGCTTTCAACAAGAAACCAGGCAGAATTTGAAGAATAATTCCCAGACTCTTGCTAAATTAGAACTTCAAGTCAGCTAGATAGCTAAGTATATAAGTGAGAGAGAAGATGGAAGGTTCCCTAGTCATACTGATCCTAACTCCAAAGGTGAGAAATCGTACAATCATGTGAATTCTATTACAACCCTTAGGAGTGGAAATAAAGTTGAGAATAAGGTCGACATGCCTGAAAGTGAACATGATGTAGTTACACCTTCTACTTCCCAAGAGGAACCCGTAGCTGAGGAAACTAAAACAATTTCTAAGGAGTCCCAAGAAATTCCTGATAGGACTACCTTTGTGCCTAGATCCCCATATCCAAAGTTGTTAGCCCCAACAAAAAATGAGTCGACTTTCAATGAGATAATGGAGACATTTAAGTAGGTGAACATTAACATTCCATTGTTAGAAGCAATTAGACAGATGCCTACTTATGCCAAGTTCCTTAAATATCTTTGTACACGAAAGTGTAAGCTTAATGTCCAAAAGAAAGCCTTTTTAGCTGGTCAAGTAAGTTCTATTCTTCTGAACCAAACACCCCATAAGTATAAGGACCCTGGATGCCCCACCATATCTTGTGTGATTGATAATCACATGGTCGATAAAGCTTTACTTGACTTAGGAGATAGTGTTAACTTACTCCCGTATCATGTATACACCCAGCTAGGTCTTGGTAAGTTGAAACCGACTAAAATGACACTACAATTAGTTGATAGGTCTGTCAAAGTACCTCGTGGTGTCATAGAGGATGTTCTGATTGAGGTTGATAAGTTTATTTATCCATTGGATTTTGTTGTTCTAGACACCCAGCCTTTTCAGGACCCAAGTGCTCAAATCCCGATGATTTTAGGTCGCCCATTTTTAGCCACAACTAATGATGTCATCAATTGTAGGACCGGGCTTATGAACATATCCTTTGGTAATATGACCACTGAACTAAATGTCTTTAACGTTACTAGAAATCCTTCTGATTATATAGAAGAAGTGAATATGATTAGCACTTTAGTTCAGGATAATTGGCATGACACTTTACTGGGAGATTCTTTAGATGAATTTGAGGAAACCATTCTCTTAGACCAAATGTGTGATCAATCTTTAGAAGAAGCCCTTGAGTATTTTAAAGACTCTACGGACCCAGAAATCCAGGCAATAGTGTTAGGTCTTTCTGAGAATAGTGATGACCCTAAGTTTGGGGGTAGAGAACTATAAGAAGCTCTTGAGTACTTTAGGGACTCTGAGGATCCAGAAATACAAGCAATAGTTAGAGGTTTGTCCGTGAGTAGTGAAAACCCTAAGTTTGGAGGTAGCGATGGTTCTTGTGATTATCACGTATGCCTAATTTAAGTCCCTAACTTGGGACTCGAGCCTTGTGCGTCTGAGATATTACTTGAGTCTATTCAGACTCCGCAACCTGATCCTCCTGATACTGTCCAGGAAGTGACCCATGTATTAGAGGCCAGTATTTCAGATGAATCTCTTTATCAAGACACACATATGAAGCTTCGTTATTTTCCCCAGATAAACCCAGTTATCTTGATAGAAACCTTAGATGAGGATGTGCTCCTTCTATTCATTTTTCTGAACCAGTGCAGTTGTCTCATATTGGTGTTAACTCTATTTGGTCTTATGGACCCACAACTATTTCGGCTATTGGTGTATGACTTTGGAAGGTGAAGATCCTTTTTGAGGTATTTGATGTCTGGCTGAAGACTTAAAAATTAGCACTCCTTGGGAGGTATACCTTGCTATTGCAACACGGTAATATTTTTCCTCATCTCCTTCTAGTGGTAACGGTGTCTCCTTGTTCATGTTTTTAATTTCATCTTTAGAACATTGAGGACAATGTTAGACTTAAGTTTGGGGGTATGGGAGAAACCTTTTAGTTGCACTTTTGAAACTTCTAGCGTCACATGGTATCCGGTTAGCTAAGTTTACATACTGTTTCTTACCAAAAAGATAGAAATTGGAATGCTAGGGATAACAACCTATTGAGATATTAGAGAAAAAGACATTGAGATCCTTGAAATTCAGGAGAGAACTTGTTCCTTTTAGAGGGTAACCGTGATGGACCTAACCATCCATGATGGAAAGTCAAGTGGGTCAGGAAATGCCAGAAAGACAAAGCAACCTCACAATGTAGTCTTAGTTACTGGATTACAACTCTCTTTCTCAGTAGAAACTTATCATCATCAACAAACGGAGCGACATCAAAATCTATGAAGAAAGTGGAATACGTTTAAGGTTTAGAAGCAACAATAGAAAATCAGAATTCAAAATCAAGGGTTACAAGAAGTTATTAAGAGCAAGAAAAATAAAACGATATAAGTTGTTGAAGTTCATGATACTAAGACATTACAAGTTGTGAAAATCCAAGTGTCAAATTCCTTCTGTGATGGCCATGTAAATTTTTGTCTTGTTATTACACTACAAAAAAATAAAAAAATAAAAAAATAAAAAATATAAAGTTAAATTTTAAATTTTAAATAAGGCCATGGGGAAATAGAAATCTATAAGGAAGTTTCAAGTGAGGAATCGAAGAGAAGAGGTTCTACGAGGTTCAAGAGTTTATCATCAACAGTTGAAGCCGAAGAAGACGTTGTTTCTACTGAGCACTATGAGAGAGTCGAAGAAAGATACATTTGGTTGCTTTGTTAGTCCACTTTCAATCTAGCACAAGATCTTTCTAGCACTGGTTTAACTCATCACACATAATTAGTCCAGATGTGTAGCAGATGTCCCTCTCATATTTTTCTCTCTCCTAATCTTATCCAGCTGTAAATCAGCGGACGCATCTTATAATGTTTATCTAGCTGTGTAGCGGATATCTCTTTATCTAGCAGTGTTGCGGATGTGTCTCCCTTTTCTTCATCAGCTTTAGAGTTGGCACCTTTAATTTCTCTGGCATTCTAGTCACTTGGAGATAGGTTGAGAATTTTTATGTCCTCATAGCTCTTTGGATACTTGTGACCCATTAGAAGTACAGGTTTTGTGTGTACACCTCTGGTAAACCCTCCGGAGACAACACTCCGCCGCTAGGGCCACATAGCGGTTTAACGGCTTGCTGCACATGCTAAGTGTAGTCATTTTATTTTCTAGATTAGATTTGCTCGAGGAATAGCAAATAATAAGTTTGGGGGTATTTGATAGACGCATTTATGTGTCTAATTTTTCCTCAATGTTTCATGTTGATAGAACTCGATTTCGTACTTATTACGGTGTTTTGTGTGTTTCTGGTATTTTTTTGGAAATAATATTGTTGGAAAATTCGTCTCGAAAAGTTGCTCGGAGCACCCTCGGAGGATAATTGCTATATGGACCCCCACTTTTGCTAAGGGGCACCCACATCTATGTATATCCCAAATTCATTCTTAGCACCCACTTGTTATTCGGCACCCATGATTTTGGATAATGGGCACTCTCCTCCTCTTCACGGATAACATAAAATTGGCGGGAAGTTCTCGGTTCAAATATCTTGTTGCAACGTAATATTCTGGAGTTAATTTGGCGGGGATTTCATGAGATATTCTCATGCAATTCACTTGGAAATATCATGTTTTACCAGAACAAGAATGGTAGTCTTTTAGTTTCGCAAAAGGAGGAAGAAATCGTGTCAACATACAAGACAGGGGAGGGAAGATATTCACGAGATATTCATGGGATTTCCTGTGCGTATTAGAGGACAGCATGTGTATTAACGAGTTTTACTCCAACTGGGACGTGAACTAATGTGTTGGGACTATGTCAACATCAGAAAACGTGTGAAGGAGCTAAGTAAAGAAAATATTTTCCGTGAACTGCATAAAAAGATTGTGAAGATATTTGGAGTTATTGCAGTGATTTTCTTGTTGCATAGAGGTATAAATAGTGAAGGGAGATTCCAGGAAGAAAAGAGGAGAGTTTGGGGGAGAAGAATGGAGCGAAATCGAGAGCTGGTTAGAATATTTTTTCTGCTGCTGTGATCATCAAGAACGCGAAGAACAGACGGCTCAAGACAGTTGTTAAAAACTGTCATATATTCTCAGCCTTAGCAACAGTTTCACAGCGACATTTGAACAGTAACCGCGACAGTTTCTTCATATCGTTCTGTAAAAGTGTCATTTGCAACAATTATAATCGTTACAAATTTCTGTTTTCATATATTTTCATCCTTGTAAGCACCTTTTGAGCAATGAAAAATTCTTTTGAGCGTGTTTCCATGATGAGAAGCTAAACCCATCCTCCGGGGCGACGGAGAAAGCCAAGTTTCACAAATGTGGTAATTATATCAATTCTTGTTACGACTATTTGCACTGTTATTCAATATATTTATGAGTTTCATTGAATGGTTATGATTACAATTGATGGGTCATGATTAGCTTAGATGTTTTCATGTCCCATGCTTTAGTTTTACACCCATTACTTTCGAAATCTACCTTAGGTAATGAATTATAGTCAATAAAACTTTATCATTTGATCTTTTATTGTTTAGAATTGATATCTGAACCATATGAGTGTGAAAATTGGTGGAATCCTAGCCCCATCCTCTCCATAATTTTTACAAAACTTTATTTTGAGTTTGTTATATTTTTTCTTTAAAAATTAAAGTCTAAAAAAATCTTCCTTCACAAGTCTCAAAGAACCTTTTTACTACAACATCATTGATAAATATCATCACTTTGTTCTTAGCTCTGCAGCGTACCCAAACTCTCCATCCCTCTTCGAAGACATCCCAGGGACCTTTTTATACTTCAACAACACCAAATATCCCGCATTAACTCCATATATTCCTCTTTTCAATTGTTTGCAGATACGGGAATATTTCTTACCCTTTCTTCTCTTCCACACGCGCATGTTGTTGTCAAACCTCTCATTTTTATCTCTTGCACGCTCCAAATATGTTTCTAACACAGGGAGGATTGATTCAAGCTCTTTCCATACACACAACAGCGTTAGTTGTACGCGGGAAAGTATGAGACCCTGTTTTGACAAAGTACGTGGAAACTTTCCTTTTTTTGGATTCTGAAATACATACCAATCCTATCTTAAAAAAACAAGATATTCCTAATCCATATCCAAGTCAAACTCTCAAGAAAATCTCGACAAATTCGATTGAAAATATTCTGCAGGCGATGAGTACAAATTCCCGCTAAAAATAGTTTGAAATGTTGAAGATGGAGTGCCCCGATCCAAAAGTCAGGTGCCTTTATCAGCTGGGGTGCCCCTTATCCAAATTGAAGGTGCCTTTAGTACTTTTCTCTGGGGGGTCCAAAAAGCACTTTTTGAGCAACTTTTCCCACACAAGTGTATTTCTCCAAAAACACCTACACAAACATAAAAACACCAAAATAAGTACAAAAAATCAAGCACTAACAAAAGAGACATTGAGGACAATTCAGACACAAAAATGTGGCAATCAGGTTCCAAAGTTATGTTATCTTAAACCTAAAGCAACATATACTTTGAATTTTTATAAAAGTTAAACTTCAAGCAACTGGGATATTTGAATCCCGACACTACTTTTTGGCGTGTCCTAGTTGTAACCAGGGTCATCCTATTTCTAACCCTTTTAGGGTTTAGCGACTACAAAGACTTCATAGGGATTCGTGAAGCCAGGTTCAATTATATTTTCTTGATAACTCGAGTATCCTGATCTTGATCGATTGTTGAGATGCTCACTTGATCAAGATAGATAGAAATCATCAAATGTCTCTTCATCTAAGACTTTGCTGATTCTGCAAGTTTTATACTTGTGAAGTTAATAATAATCTAGGCTGCACTTCGGATTGCATAAGTCCGGATTTTTAAGTTAGCTAGAGTTTGTCTATTGCTATCGATTTTCATCACCTTGATCAAACTTTTTGATCGTAAAGTAAATCACATATAGGATTAATATGTGAGAGGAAAATTGGTTTAAACTCTTCAATTGAGTTGAAGCAACTCTTAGTTGGTGTGACATCAGCTAAGGGAATCCATTGCGTGGAGTCTTTCTAGGATTCAAGAGGCGTAAGGAGCGTGACCGTACCTTAATCAGTGGGAGACTTGATTGTGGATCAACTACAATCCAAAGTTAATTAGTAGTATGCTAGTGTCTGTAGCGGCTTAATACAATTTGGTGTTCAATCTAGACTAGGTCTCGGGGTTTTTCTGCATTTGTGGTTTCCTCGTTAACAAAACTTCTGTTATATGTGTTATTTATTTTTCCTCATTATATTGTTTTATCTTTATAATTAAAATATCATAGGTTATGCATTGATCAATCATAATAGATACATACGACCTTGTTTGTTGTATATGACTTGATTGATTCTTGGACATTGGTCTTTGGTACCGTCCAAGTAATATATTTATAATTAAGTTCATGGAGTTGGTTTTATAAGCGTTCTAATTGCAAGAGGGGGAGATATAACTCTAGAGACTATTCCTTGATTGAGTTTGTCCATACAGATTGCCTAAGAAAAAGTTGGTGGTGTTTTTTGGTACCCCCCGCGTTTTCAATTGGTATCAGAGCAGGCAAACACGTTAAGACCTAACAAGTCTGTGTTTAAAGTAGTCTGAAAATATGGACATGAGTGTAATCTCAATAAACGTGCCGCCAACAATTGATGGCACACATTACTTATGGTGGAAAATTGTTATGCGTTCCTTTTTACAAGCCCGAGACTTTGAGACATGGAAACTTGTAGTTATTGGATACAATGCACCAAAAATAGTTGTATACGGAACCACTGTTTCAAATCCATTAATACAATATAGTGAATCCAATAAGCATAATTCTTACGGGTTAAACACTATTATCCACATTATAAGACCAGATCTTCAGCACCATGTGACTTGGTGCACTAAGTCTAAAGATACTTGGGATATCTTAGAAACCGTATTCAAAGGAGATACCTCAAAAAAGAAACTAGGCTTTAAAACTTAAATTCTGACTGGGAAAATATTCATATGTCTGATGAAGATTCGTTTGATGAGTTTAATCAAAAGGTGCATCAGGGAAGACTATTCCCCAAAAGGACACTGTGATGAAAATTCTCTAATCTTGACCAGCAAGATACGAGTCAAAGAAACATGCCATCATGGTAGTAAATAACCTTGAAACACTCTCCAAAAACAGTCTATGGGTTCTGATGGGTCTAAAACTAGGTTGCAACTAGTTCATTTCTACCCTAAAGCTTGATCAGTTAAGCTCTGCTCTAAGAAAGCACAACCAATACTCTTTTATATAGAGTAACTCTCAGGCCAAGCATTATGGCTGTCCATTTTGCTTGGTTATAACTATAATATAGCCAAGTAAAAATAAAGCAACATTAACCAATATGGCATAGGTGCTTTTCTTGGCCTATGGTGACGGTTAAGTACCATACGTGACCTCTCTCTTCCTTTGCGCTGCCATTTCGAAATCCGAATTTTATGGTATAGAATGCAAGAATTAGGCCATGAGAGACGCCCCCCCTCACACTTCTCCGACCTATCGCGTGGTAAAGTGAAGAGAGTACGAAAGAATAGTAAACACAACATATGGTAGGCTCGGAAAGATACCTACTATTGTATAAATACTGCAAGTGCACAGTGTCGACAAGCAACACAGGGCAAGCACAGGTCGAACCACAGAGACTTGGAGAGTGTAGAAGTTGATTCTAAATCCTGATTTAGAGAGTAACCAAAAGGGGTTTGTTTTTGTCGATATGACGATATGATTTTCAAGTGACTGAAATAATAAAAGTAAAAGATGCAAATAGCAAGATATGTAAACAATGATAATATGGATACTAGGGTATTCAAATCCACCAATAACCTATGATATGCATTCAACTTGTAATATTATTCTTGTCCTTATAGTAGATTCAAGTCTACCGTATAACTAAGGTGTTTCTCCAATGGATAATTTAATCACAACTAAATTATTTCTCCAAAGCATTAATTGTCTAATTAAGCACAACTAATCTAAAGATCAATATTTGGTTAAGCATGAGTTGTAGCATAATCAACATAGAGATATTCTAACTACAATGGATACATGGCATACATTGTGAGAGCAAGATGTTGACAAACTTGGATTAAATTATAAACTTTCAAGAACAAGATACAAGATATGAATACATACCAATGAGATTAGGGCTTCATCTAAACCCTAGTAAATGAAATTAGAACATGAAGAACATTACAACAAAATTGAAATTTGATAAACTAACATGAACAAGCTATTCTTGGATGAGTTTTCAACACAACAACCCTCTCTATTTATACACAAAAATTCTCTCACACTTGGGATCCGAATTTCACTGTAGCAACCACTCAACAATTAAACAAAACATGTTTTCTTAATTGATGGATAGAATGGAATACAATGGGGGTGAGGTGGATGTTTTGGAAAGAATCCAATGGGGGTGAGGTGGATGTTTTGGAAAGAATCCAATGGGGGTGAGGTGGAAATGGATTTGGGTCTTGGGTTTTGGATCATGGGTTTGTTTAATCCCATGAATTTGTAAACAGGTTGCCACTGATGCGCGAGCGGGTTGCAACGCTTCCAACTTTCTTCGCTTTTGTCTTCTCAATTCTTCCAAGCTTTATTTAGTACTTAAAAACACAAAATTAATTAATAAAAATATTTATTCTTGAAGATGGTAAGAATGCAGAATTTGGGATAATATATGACTTTGAAGCGCGAAAGATGAGTTAAGTGCCAATGAAAAGGTGTATGAATATGCAATATTTGGCACTCATCAAATACCCCCAAACCTGAATTTTACTTGTCCTCAAGTGAAACAGAAATCCAGAAATCCTAATTATACCACTGTCGCTGGTCTCTCGAATGCATTTAGCGTATGCACTAAGCCTTTAAACCCCTAAGTGTCCCTAGTGGACGAGTTGTAGTCTCGTGAGGGCCTACCAAAGATGTACCCACAAAACCTTCTCCAATTTCAGAGCATCCATAGAAATGTCTTCGTCTTCGGTCTTCAACTGTAGATGATGAACTTCGGTGTAGAACTATGAAAATTTGTAACCAATTTTTTTTTTTTTTTTTTTTTTAGTGACCCGCTACACAGCTGGTCATCAGATAACACACTACAAAAGACCCGCTCCACAGCTGGTCATAGAAGACAAAAAAAAAAATGCAAAAGACTACAAAAGACCCGCTACACAACTGGTCATAAAAAATGCAAAAGACTGCAAATGATCCTACAAAAGACTCGCTACACAGCTGGTCATCAGATAACACACTACAAAAGACCCGCTCCACAGCTGGTCATAGAAGATAACAAAAAAAATGCAAAAGACTACAAAAGATCCTACAAAAGACCCGCTACACAGCTGGTCATAAAAAATGCAAAAAACTGCAAATGATCCTACAAAAGACACGCTACACAGCTGGTCATCAGATAACACACTACAAAAGACCCGCTCCACAGCTGGTCATAGAAGACAACAAAAAAAATGCAAAAGACTACAAAAGACCCGCTACACAGCTGGTCATAAAAAATGCAAAAGACTGCAAATGATCCTACAAAAGACCCGCTACACAGTTGGTCATAGAAAACACTCTACAAAAGACCCGCTCCACAGCTGGTCATAGAATACGATATGCAAATACTCCCCCAAACCTAAATCTAACATTGTCCTCAATGTTTCAAAAGAACAGAAACAACAAAACATGAGAACAAAACAGATTCAAAGGAAAGAGATTACCAGATGCCAAAAAGGGTGGTGTTAACCATAATTGAATGAATGCTTTGAAAGCAAAAAATATGAGCGCAAGACAAAAAGTTTGGTTAGCACACAAATATATCAACAAGATTCAAAATTTTACCTACTAGATTATACAATGATGACTCACCATGTACCAATAATCTAAAAAGTTGAGGATCAACCCAAAAGACGTAGTGCGGAAACATCAACAGCCTTACACAATTATAACAGGACAGCAATGCAAGTGAGACTGCATATGTGAATGAGTTACCCCCAAACCTAGATTTTTCAATAGATATACTTTTGGGTACAAAATCTAACAATTTCATGGGTGCAACATGCACAAGATCTAGTTCAAAA
This sequence comes from Papaver bracteatum, assembly GCA_023529315.1. Lineage (NCBI taxonomy): Eukaryota > Viridiplantae > Streptophyta > Magnoliopsida > Ranunculales > Papaveraceae > Papaver > Papaver bracteatum. The sequence continues at coordinate 810,439 of JAJJWX010002530.1, forward strand.
TGGATTTTGTCAGGGATGGATGGAGAGACATGAGTGAACTCTAATTGTGGCTCATCAAAGGTATTATATTTAAATGCAAAATAGTCCAAGAGGACTTGAGAGGCACACAGTTCCAATCCTATATTAGGTACTCTTAGAAAAGTAGGTTTAACAATAACTTTACAAACCAAATCTAGGTTGGGTGCAAGATTACTAGTTTGTGACATGGGCAGGGAGGTAGGCACATCATTATTAAGCGCATCTATAACTCCTAAATCATTTTCCAGTGTCGCAGCATGCTCACATTCATAGAACAATCCATCAAGACCCAAATAAGTATCATGCTCATCCAAAGTTTTATTCTCATGCATAGACAAATTCAAAGAGACATCACAATGTGACCCAGGCAGAGAATCATACACGTCAATTATGTTTTCATGCATAAGATCATTAGTGTTGACAGGAGATTCAACACTACTTATGTCATACACAAGTACAACATCATGCTCATGCTCATAAAACAAATCAATAAGCCCCAGTTCACAATCATCCCCTAGAACTTCAGTTTCATGCATAAGAATATCACAAGAAACTTCACACTGTGACTTAGACAGAGAATCAGACACATCAAATTTATTTTCATGTATAGTATCATTGGTGTCGATAGGAGATTCAATATTTTCTAAGTCATACACAAGAAATGTGTCATGCTCTTGTTCACGGGACAATTGCACAGGCTCAAGATCAGTATCAACATCACATGTATATGTAACACTAGAAGAAACATCGTTCATTAAGGTCGAGGCAGAGAAGCCTAATGCCTCTGAACTCAAAGGTTCGACAATATTTTCAGTAAAAACATATTCTTCTAACATAACATCATCATCATCACAGAAATGCATTTCCTTATTTAAAATCGTAGTATTTCTAGTCCCTTCATTTAAAATAGGTTCATATGCAATATCAGCTACACAAGTAAGACTAGGCATACTATTTTCACATTTTATTTCATTAGGACAAACAAATATTTCATCCTGAAATTCCTCCTTTCCTACATTTTGTAAATGAATCAAATTCATTTTTAATAATGCATTAAGTTGTTCAATGGAATGAGAGTCTTCAACAGTAGGAAATTCATAATTAATGCTATATGGTTTATCATGCAATACACTCCTAGCATTATTTTGTTCGATGAGTCTGAGATTTTCCTCCACAGATTGAGAAGTACAAAAAATTTCAACTTCCCACTGTGGTGGATGATACAAGTGTGCAGGGTCATTAGGGTCTATAAAATACTGATCGCAACCTTCGAAAGGTTGATTATGGTCCCAATGACTATCAGCTTTGTAATCTGTTGGCATTTCATATTTTGGATTTTCATGATATTCTCTAGATTGCCTAAAATCATGCAAAATATAGCAATTCTCAGCAGGATGGCCTAAGCCTCCACATAAGGTACAAGCATAGATTTCAGATTGCCTAGAAGAATTATATGCGACAGATTCATGCATTTGCACTTCTAAAGCTGCAGTTCTAGCTTCTAACTGGTCCAAAAGTGATGATTGTGAGAGTTGGGCACTGTAAATATGTTCATTTTCACCTTGTGGTGGATGATACATGTGTGAGTAGTTACTAGGGTTCATGTATTGATGCTCAGGACTGTGAAAATTTCCATAATAATCCCTATAACTAGTGACATCATGGTATGTTGGAGTTTCATAATGTGAAGCATTCCCGTAAGCAAGCTCTCTGATGGATTTGTTTCCATCCCCACCTGCAGACCAGAATCCTGACATGATCTCTAACTAGCACTAGGCTTGTTGCAGAGATTGGGATGTACACTGAAAACAGACCAATTTTTTTTTTTTTCATTATTGTTTTTTTTTTTTTCCAAGCCCGTTCTCTAATTACCTCGGGCATACATTAGAAAAACAAAATAAAAGAAGAAAAATCATAAACGTAAGGGAAGTTCTATGCAATCGCAAACAAGGCTGACTCTACCATAGAAAACCTACTGATTTCTAGCAAACAAAAAGCATGATGGTTCCACTTAGATTGTTTTCTAGACCAGCTTCTAATCCTTCGAAATGGAATTCGTTACAATCTGAGCAAACTCCTCTGGAATCAATCCGAGTTTAAGTAAATTGAATAGAGGCGAGGGAAGCTGCAAGAGCTTTGATACCCAAGGCCTCACCGCATTCCAAGGCGGCGCAGTCACGCATTCAATTTACAGAAACCGTCATGAACTTCGAAGTATGCTTAGAGAGTAACCAATATTTTTCGAACGACTCTCCTACTAAGCTCGTTACCTTATAGGTCTCGTTTTATTTCAAATTTTAATGCTTAGGTTCACGTTAGGTATTGTTTTCCTAAGGCGGGCAAGAAGAGAACGGTGATGAAATCCGAACCCTTATCTTGTATGGCCAGTCCTTGCCCTTTACTAGGAAAATAAAGCAGCCGTATTCAATTCCTCAACATATATGCAAACGAAGGAATAGAGTAACTCGCTAACAAGGGATTCGCGAGTTTTTCGACAAACTTACCTCCCGTTCCAGACGGGGGATGAACCGTTGTTGTAGACTCGGGCCACGACTCCTATGTCATGAACGAACCCGAGGGGCCGAGGTGATATTGTAATCACCGTCCTTCTCTGCAAACAGTTGATATTTAATAATACCCTTCCGTAGGGTTTAAAAATAAAAATAAAAATAGAATGTCCAAGTCCAAAGTCCAAAATAAAGTGCAAAAGAAAAAGAAAATTACAAGAGTAGAGGAATCCTAATACAATCTAAAAATAAATAAAATAAACTTTTTTTTTTTTTTTAATTTAAATTAAAAACTTCTTTCGCTTCCTTTCCTTCGCCTTTACAACAGCTACTCCGGCACCTGTTGAGCTCAAAAGAGGTAGTTAGGGTTTCGAAGTTTTAAAGCAAAAGCAAAAATTAAAAAACAAAACAAAGCAAAAATTTAAAAAAAAAAACAAAACAAAAATAAGTGTAAAATTGACCGTGAACAGTTGCTCTGCTACAGTGATTATGCTATAGTGATATTGAACAGTAATATGTGAACAGTTCCAGGAGATGAAAAAATGAATAGTGACAGGAGATGAAAAATGAACTACACCACTACCGAGTCCCCGGCAACGGCGCCAAAAACTTGGTAGGCTCAGAAAGATACCTACTATTGTATAAATACTGCAAGTGCACAGTGTCGACAAGCAACACAGGCACGGGCAAGCACGGTGTCGAACCACGAGACTTGGAGAGTGTAGAAGTTGATTCTAAATCCTGATTCAGAGAGTAACCAAAAGGGGTTTGTTTTTGTCGATCGACGATATGATTTTCAAGTGACTTGAAATAATAAAAGTAAAAGATGCAAATAGCAAGATATGTAAACAATGATAATATGGATACTAGGGTATTCAAATCCACCAATAACCTATGATATGCATTCAACTTGTAATATTATTCTTGTCCTTATAGTAGATTCAAGTCTACCGTATAACTAAGGTGTTTCTCCAATGGATAATTTAATCACAACTAAAGTATTTCTCCAAAGAATTAATTGTCTAATTAAGCACAACTAATCTAAAGATCAATATTTGGTTAAGCATGAGTTGTAGCATAATCAACATAGAGATATTCTAACTACAATGGATACATGGCATACATTGTGAGAGCAAGATGTTGACAAACTTGGATTAAATTATATCTTTAAACAATTCTAAACTTTCAAGAACAAGATACAAGATATGAATACATACCAATGAGATTAGGGCTTCATCTAAACCCTAGTAAATGAAATTAGAACATGAAGAACATTACAACAAAATTGAAATTTGATAAACTAACATGAACAAGCTATTCTTGGATGAGTTTTCAACACAACAACCCTCTCTATTTATACACAAAAATTCTATCACACTTGGGATCCGAATTTCACTGTAGCAACCACTCAACAATTAAACAAAACATGTTTTCTTAATTGATGGATAGAATGGAATACAATGGGGGTGAGGTGGATGTTTTGGAAAGAATCCAATGGGGGTGAGGTGGATGTTTTGGAAAGAATCCAATGAGGGTGAGGTGGAAATGGATTTGGGTCTTGGGTTTTGGATCATGGGTTTGTTTAATCCCATGAATTTGTAAACAGGTTGCCACTGATGCGCGAGCGGGTTGCAACGCTTCCAACTTTCTTCTCTTTTGTCTTCTCAATTCTTCCAAGCTTTATTTAGTACTTAAAAACACAAAATTAATTAATAAAAATATTTATTCTTGAAGATGGTAAGAATGCAGAATTTGGGATAATATATGACTTTGAAGCGCGAAAGATGAGTTAAGTGCCAATGAAAAGGTGTATGAATATGCAATATTTGGCACTCATCAACATACAACTGAAAGATTCTAAATATGACAAGTCACCTTGGATTCGACGAGAAGGAAATGACATTCATACCTATGCTTCGAGACCCATCATTGAATATTGAGCATGATTTACCCTTTTTTTCTGCGTATATGCGAGTCGTTGTCGTTTATTATCATTTTCCAAAAATCTTTTGAACTTCTAGCTGATTAAACTTACTAGAGGTGGAAATTCTCTTTTAACCAAAAGTAAATATTATAGCAATCACACTTGGAGTATAAATGAAAGGAGTGGAACTAAGTGTCTCTTTGGAAAACATGGGTATTGAGAATCTTAAAAAGTCGAGGCTCCTAATTGTAGGGGTATTTGGATTTTTTTTGGTTGTTTTGGTCCATGAACTATAATATGATTACAATAAGGTAATTTATGTCCGTCATCCTTCTCACAGACCCTACTTGGACGTTATCGCTCATACAACTCCCAACCAGCAAGCTAAAGCGACCTCTATAAAGAATGAGAATCTGGGTGAATCAATATTAAATACTAAGCATCAGCTGGTAATCCATAAAAGGTTAGGTCAGGTTACTTAGGTGCATAATCTTGGTTGTTTGGTAGTCTTAGTTTTGCTGACTTAGTTGGTCTAGATGAATGCCTAGATGTAAGTGAAGTGGATGCTTGGTTTTTTCATATTATTGTCTTATTCTGGCATATAATACAACATTTGGTTTGTTTACAACTGGATCTGAAAATGTTGTTGGATGTGGATCAAGTTGGATTATATCGATTGGACTTGGATTAAAAAATGAGGAAATCGGGGATTTGTCTAGGCTGTTACTCAGTCTAGTTTAGAATGTACAATATCAGAATTAGCTAGGTATAATAAAGCAAGCATTACGTCAGATTTGTCAATATATGCTGAGTTGAATAATCATAGTTCAAAAAATTTGTTAGTAGATTAGCTCAAAGAAAAAGTTATTTCCCTCTCATCACCTAACTAATAGAATTTTTGCGAAAAGTGGATAATTGAGCTTTCTGTCTCACACATATTACTATTGATCTTTTTTAAGAAAAATTAATTGGGGGATATGGGAATTAATTGGAGGATATGAATTACTTCCCCCAACCCATGGTGTGTGCTAAGGGGTGACTTTTGGTTATGAATATACTAAAATACCCTTCCCTCAAAATAAAAAAATAAACTTAAAATCAAAAAACAAAATCATATCCCCCATTTCCATCTCCACTTCTTCCCTCAAAATAAAAATTAAAAACTTAAAATCAAAAATCTAAATCATATCCCTCATTTCCATCTCCACTTCTTATTAATCTTATTTAGGGGTAGTATTTTGAAACCCAAATATTCTCCATTCCCTTTCAAATTCTAAACTCTCCCCACTCTATATCAAATTCTCTTCACCTCACTTTGGAAACGAATTTTTTTTTATTCTAAGTGATGAAGATCATCTTTGAAAGTGATGATGACCATCCGGAATTGATGAAGACCATGCCGTACCAGGTTCCGCATATGGTCTTTATCAATTCCGGCATGGTCTTCGTCACTTCCATTTTGAATTTTCATGGCTTTAAAAAGCTTGGTACCGGCATGGTCAGTTGATATGAAGACCATGCCAAGATTTTTTCCCAGCATAGTTTTTGATTTATTTCCTATGCAGAAAAACAATACCGGCATGGTCTTCATATCAACTGACCATGCCTTTAACCAAGCTTTTAAAGCCAGAAAAATTCAAAATGGAAGTGAGGAATACCATGCCGGAATTGATGAAGACCATATGCCGGGAACACTGTGACAAGCATGCCCGATAATTTCCTATCAATGCCGGTAGTCAAGTGAAAAAAAATCAACATTCGGATACTTTTCATTCTGTTCCGGCATAGGTATTTAAGCAAAATACTATGCCGGAACAGGTAATGCACGCTCGAAAAAACTATTACCATGCCGGTACACTGTTCAAAACTAGAAAAAAATCAACATTCGGAAGATCAAAACCAGGAAAAAAAAATCGTAACGAGAGAGCTACGCCCCCCGAACCCCCGGATAGTGGCAAACAATTTATGAACATTTCCAACAATTGCGGCATGAGTTTTTGGTTGAATACCATGCCGGCACCAAGCTTTTTCAATTTGCAACAATGGTGGATTCAAAGAAAAAAATCAATTTTTCAACCTCTTATTATCAGTAATTCTCTCATCACAATCATCTTCCCATTTTCAAAAAAAGAAATTCCTCTCAAATATTTTTTCCCTCCTTCTACTCTCACCCAAACACAAATAAAAATACACACTAATTTATCCCCCAAATACTTAACATTTTACTAATTATACTTAATCACTAATCCTAATTAGTGGGGGCTAGATTAGGAATTAAAAAAAATTACATAGGGGGTCACCCAGAATTGCTATTGGGACACCTATTTTGTCCCGTAGCTATATCCCCCAATTAATTCCCATATCCCCCAATTAATTCTTCTTTTTTAATCGAAGACCCGAATTCCCAACTTGTGGTTCAATTTCTTCGTCGTCAACCAGGTTCCCTAGCTTTGTATCTAGGATCCCTTTAATTGCTTGTTGATTTCCTACCCGATCTGGTATAAGATGATAATAATTATTTAATGGCTTCATAAAATGTTTTTCTTATTCAGAAGTTGTTTACCATGTCATTCTAGCTCGCTTATTGTTTAATTGGTCTTTGTTGTTCACTAGGAAGGGAAATATATTATTATGTGTATACGTGAGACGTTTTTTCTTTACTTGCCTGATTCTATTACTGGGTTGGAAAATCTCTGGGCATACCTATCTTGAAACTATAGGCCAAATCCATTTTCGGATCACTTTTTGCGGTTACCATCTCTTTTGATTTGTGGATACGAGAAGCAAATTGTTACATGCATGAAGGAATCAATATCTCGATATAAGCAAAGAGGCAGATCTTATTCCCCTCCCATTGTCATCACCAAGTTATACTAAAGCAAAGTTGGATCTTACTGGATCATAAAGTTTTATATTTCATGGTATCGTAACAAGTTCATCACTTACTGAATGTCCTTATTTTTAGTTATTGGCTTAGCTCGAGATTCTTCGTTGTTCTGGGCCAAACTAAGTCTATGTCAAAATAGTAAATACGGAAACTCAGTTTATGTATACTGTTTTTAGATCTGATATTTCGTCATGTATCACTTAGCTATAAGATGGAACATATGTGTTCCACTCACTATCCAAGAAAAGCGAAGCAATGCCCCATAGTTGGTTGGTTTCGCTAGAATGTACTTATAGCCAAGCCAAAACCCCAAACATACTACTTGGATTTATAAGCACGACCTAGCTGACTCCATAAGATCTGATTCATTCATCTTTAGAGAATAATTAAAAACATAAACTTGACTCGAAATTTCTATTTTGCAATACTTTAAAGTCCACTTAGTCATGCGACTTAGTCTCATAAATATAAAGGTAAATACTTGAGTAATAGGTTGGTTCAGTCTTCACATACCTTTTTTCGATGAAGTTCTCCAAATGTCTTTAGTTGATCTTCGACTTCAATCGGTAGAACGCAGTGATGTCTGATACTCAAATACAAACTTCTAATCCTAATCCAAGACTTGACTAAATGTATACTAGAAATCAAGATATAGTTTTGATCAACTAAATTTGACAACAAGCTTGAGATAGCAACACTTGTGAGTTCGACCGAGTAATGCTCTAACAAAAATCAACCAACTATGTTAAATACAACTCTTAAAACATTCTTCTTCAACCGAAAATTACTTTGATCTCTCTTATTTTTTCTTTGCTCCCTGAGAACAACCCTGATTCACAGTGGCTGAAGCAGTCTTTGATCATCCATAAGCCTGGTTTAGGTAAAGGTTGTATGTGCTTAATCTCTTACAACTCATACTCAAAATAGTAAAATCCCACTTCTAACCACCTCTAATTTTTAAGTACCTACATGCATTTATCATTTTGGATGACACGTTTGCACGATGAGGGCCACTAAAAGCATAACATATTGTCTTGGATTTATGATACAAAACTTTGCAACTTTAGTTACAAAATTAAGTATCCAATAAATACAAGGGAAAAAATCACTTAGAAATTTAAGTGAAATTTAGTTCATGATGTTGTAGGGCCTATGACCCATGGATGTGCGGCCCAACTAGCTATACCTAGGGTTTCCCTAACATGTATATATATATATATATATATGTTATTGTATCCATGTAACCTGGATGCTGATCAATAAGAAACTCTCTCCTCCTCTGCCTCTTTGTCTTCTTCTCTATATGATTTACTGCAACAAGTTATCACCACGAGCTCTACCGTAAAGCTAAAGATGGATTGATTTACATCAACACCTATTATGCAATCAACGTCAAGATATTGTTGAAATCGTTGGAGTAATTATCTTCAAATCAGCTAAGTTTTTATATTTGCTTTTCTCATGATTTATTACTTTTGGTTCCAATCAATGTTATTTAGCCATCGGAATTTTACATCTCACTGATTTCGTGCCGCTAATATTTTCTTTTATTTTCAAATCAAACATCAGAACTTGGAAGGTACTCCTAATTTTTTTTATTTTTTTTTGTACTTTACTATTGTGAATCGCCATTTGTAATTGCATATCACGTGTGCTTGTACCATGATATGTTTTATCTTGCTATTGATCATTTATTATAATATATGAGTATTGATGTTTTTGTCATAAGAATATGTTTGCTATGTAAGAGTATTCATCTTTGTTTATTAGTGAATCCATCGTTTATCATGATTCATATCCATACCATAATTATCATATGCTACTTTATTCATTTGTATGTATGATTTTATCAAAAAAATTGGTAATTAGGGTGATCGTGATTCTGACGTTTGCTCTCCTCGCAATAGGTCTTGGATCATATTGAACATGATATCCGTTTCTGTTAAAAAAAAATCATTTCACTATTCATCTTTAATAATCATTATTAATTATCATGAATAAAAGTAAATAAATCATATCTTAATTAATAAAAAAAAATAACGAAAAAATCTTGTATGTTACCGTGATGGGATATTGATGTCCGTTTTTTTTTTAATATCATTTTTGGAATCTGCCCTGTTCATGGAATACTATTGGGATAATTTTGTTTTGTGATGTGTATGTGTATGTAATCGCAAGCCTGTTCGTGTTAATGTGCGAGGGAGAAAGATCCCGTACGTTCACTTTTCTGGGAGAAAGCTCTGTTGAAAGAGAAAAAACAACATGTTCCGGGTCCTGTCCTGTCCAGCCCTATTCCGGGTCCTGTTCAACCCTATTCCGGGTCCGATCCAACCAGGACCAACTCGCCCTGGCCGATCCAACCAGGACCAACTCGTTCTGTCCTGTTTCAGCTTGATTTTGGGACGTGCGCGACCAAGGATGTTCCGGTTTTGTGTATATACTGTGGGAACCAATTTTTAAGGTATGTAACTATAACGCGAGTTTTTATATGCTAAGTTTATTTACTCGCTAGGATTATATATTTTTTTTTAAAATATACCTAGTTTTGTTTATTTTTGTCTTTAAATAAGTCAACAGTATATAAACGGTCAATTTAAATTATTTTTATTGATATCAATCATTAAGAATTTTGGTCTTAATGCTATTTGTTCTCTTGAATATGATATTGGATATAGTTGAATGGTGTATTTTGTTTAATTGGTTGTACCAACTCAATTCCAATGTATTCATTTGGGGATTAGAAGTACTTGAGCACCATTATTGGATACTTGATATTTTCCCAAATTTTTTGAATGTTTCGTGGAATGTATCCACTTGCTCGACTATTAATCTGTCAATAGTTTCAAAACATACGTTCCAATAAAATCACATGTATTCCAATTTTTGTGGAAGAACTCACAAAAGATGATATGAGTCATAAAATTTTCATTTCTCTACTTCATCCATAATACTAACGAACTTGTATATGTTGAAGTATGACAACAAGAGAATTATATTTAGTAATATATTCAACCTAAAGTAAGTGGTTGACATGTGTAGTGATATTCTCTTGGCCTATTGAGATAAAGAAATTTCTCAAATTAATCTAAATGTAGCAAAATTGAAAATGGAAAGAACCCCAAAGTAATGAGGGTTAGACGTACCAACTCATATAAAGCATGTGAAAAAGGGACATATATATCATGAGAAAAAAAATTATTATTATTTCCCCAGAAGTAATGACACCAAAGTATAGGTATCAATTGAACATGGGATCAGCTAAAATGTAATTCTAGCTCCCATCATAAATAAAAAAGTTGGAAATGCACCTGGTCATAGGTGTTGGTATATACAATATAATGTGTATGTGTATCATAGTAACAACCAATCTTCACATCAACTTTAATGGAAACAAGAACTTTGCCTGTCCAATTGACTATCTTATCGAGCGCAGTACTGCTCATTGTTTTTTTCAAGATAGAACAAAAACGTAGCAAAATCTCTAGATGTACCAAGAGATAATCACACCTTGTTAAATTCCAAATAACCAGTGCAAATGGATATCATGTGGAACATCAAAATGATGAGAATGTAATTGATTGCATCTTTTATAGTCTCTAATATATTTGGAAGGAAATATATTTTAGAGAAACTAATGAGTCAATCTAGTTCAATGTAATTCACTATAATATTTGGATTATTGAATCATATTGACTCCGACGATAAAATGTTGGAAACTGACTCATACAGACTTTGGGCATAACCACAAAGAAACTTTGGTTGTGATATGATGATTGTTTTGAAAGAACTCATACAAATATCACTTTATTTGAGTGAACGAAAATAGGAAAAATATTTATAGAATGCAAAGTGACGACATATCTCTCAATAAGTGTTTTCTAAAGTACCAGATGCACAACCCCCTCTTCCATCCCATTATTCTTTTAAGTAAGAGAGCATATCACTCATTTTACAAAGTCTTCAGTAAAACAGGATCGAGACCATCCTAAGATGAAAATGGTAAACAATCCATATTACAAAGATAACAAGGTGAAATTTAGAAAAATATTCATGCAGAATGCGGACCATTAAAGTAACTTATGGCTCTGGTGAATGTTTTGACATTTTGGACTAGTTTTAGTTCCTAAGAAATTTGTGTTTAAAAAACTCTTAGCACATATTACACGATACAAAGTGCAAAGGCTCACCACCCTTATTAATGCTAGAGACATCAAAAGGACTTGATGAATATTGTGTGTCTAATGGGATCAATATAGAGCATGTTATACCCAATGGTCTCGCAAAAGGCTATATCAAAGGTTACAGATGGTGCCTAAGGAATAGGTTATGCGTACCAACCTATCCTTTATTTCTTTGGGGATATGCAATATTAAACACATCTTACTTAATTCGTTTTTAGAACCCAATATCAGTCAACCTTTTATGCGTATCAGTTGGTAACTGTATTTAAGCCTGAAATTTGTGTTCTTACGCATTTTTGATTGCACTATATATGTGCCACTACGACTCCACATCGTACTATGATGGGTCTTCAAAATTGTTAAGTAGTTATGTTGGAAAGGAGTTCTCAACAATTATCTGCATTTTAAAACTTTTGGCATGAGATCTCTCTTACCGCTAGATTTGCAGGTTGTCATTTTAATGAGATATTCTTCCCGTCGTTAGGGGGAGATAAGAAAAACTATTTTCTAAGGGAACGACAGGAATTTTCGTGGTGTGTTCCCACTATGTCTCATGTTGATTCTTGTACTCCACAAATGTAAATGTGAAGTGATAAAGAATAATCAATTTTTAGAATGTACACTGATGTCGCTAAAGTGACAAGATCACACATACCAGATGCAAATATTCCTGCAAGGTTAGAAATCCTCAGTATGGGGTACATCATAGACTAAGGTGTTGCAACTACACTTGGTGGAAGTGTAGTTAAGGCCTCGGCTCCATAAAGGAAGATGGAGATGCCACTAGGTTCGATCAATTCTCACCTAGAAAGGAAGTAGATGAGTAAGGCACAACCTAATTTGTATCATTAATAAAATCATCTCATTTGATTGTCTCTGACTATATCCATGAATCGATACTGGAGGACGCTCCGAAGTTTAACGATTCCAGAGAACAATGACATCCCAAGTGGATTATGAGAACATACACGAGTCAATGGAAAGATCGTGTGATCATATTAATGATTATTATTTTCATATACAGTTGCTAAAGGAAATCGAGCACGATGAGATCGAACCATGCTTCTTATTGTTTGAATATCAACAATAAAGAGCATATTTGGCCTACACAATCCAGGTAGAATTTGATTCTTTGACAAATATATAGGTATTTGGTGTGGTAGTGCTAACCAACCAAGTGTAAATCCTGTGGACATACATGATTATTTGTCACAAAGCACAGTGAGAATAATGAAGTCGTAATGGTATAAAGACTCTCCTTGTGGCGCGAGGTATCTCACAAAGCCCTGGAATTGTTTACTTTGTTGTAATGAGCATTATAGCATCTTTCTACTTAGTTAGCTTGGTAATTTCAAAAGGACTTGAAATGCAGCATATGTATGTGGTTGTTACGTATCTCTTAAAGAATCAAGAGATAGAAGATATTTACAAAAGTACTTGATAGACTTTTGTTTCCCAAATCAAATGACTCTAAACCACATAGTGCGTTTACAGTTAGATAGAGCGCTCACTTATAGATTCAAGCAATCAGGAAGATGTGGTATATAAAGTTCCTGATTTCGAATTGTAGATATCTATGTCGATGGTACATACATGATGGGTGCTCTTGATGTAATAAGAGACCTTAAAAGGTATTTGCAATCCGAATTTGAGATGAAAAATATGGGGAAAGCTCGACCGAATACTGAGCTTGTGGTATATCATCCCACCAGTTTGCATTTGTCTAAAGTTGTCAGGAAATTTAACAAATACATGCATCCTGATAGCACTCCCATGATTTGTCGAGGTTTAAATGTAAGTAAGTGACCATTTCGTCTAAAGAAAGATGACGAATATGTATTGGGAGATGAAATTCCCATATCTAAGTACAATAGATGCATTGTTGTACTTAGTATAATAATGTACTCGATTAAATTTTACATCTCAGGTAACTTGTTATCTAGATATAGCTCAGCGCCAACACAACGTCATTGGAATGGTATAATGAATGTAATCATGTACTTAAAGGTAACCATTGGTATAAATTTGTTTTATCCCTACAAAGACATTAAAATGAATGCTAATGAAAGTGCAATCCAAAAGTTGTTGATTATGAAGGAACAATAATCTCTTCTCCAACGAAAGTAATCAGAGGGAGATATGGTAGATTATTTTCTAAGTCATTACCAATATTCAGTTTCGAAAAATACATGACTAAAGGAACTGTCTAGAATAACTAATGGGTCAATCTAGTGGGAGATGCCGACATTAGGGGGAGGATTTAAGGATATGATGTCGACATAGTTTACTTCGAAATTGAAGTTGTGTTGTACTATTTTTCCCTTCGATCGAGAATAGTTTTTCCCAAAGGGTTTTGTCTCTCGACAAGGTTTTTAGCGAGACAATACTAAAAACATCAACTATGTTGAACGTTGTAGACATAAAGATCGCGTTGATATTACTGAAAATATCTGAATCAAAGAAATGAAACGCGATAGTCCGTTAAGCAACGTAACTTCCAGAATCAACAACAGGGTCTTATAAACATTCAAGTCACCAAAGTAATGTGTGATAAACCCCTATTGACTGAATTAGACTAATGAAAATTGTCTGACTTCAGGGGGATCATCCAATGGTTTGTTGAACTATTTTCCTTCACCGAGGTTGCTTTTTCCCACAGGGTTTTGTTACTCGGCAAGGTTTTTAATGAGACAACAACAAACACCGGGAATATAATTTCCCAACTAAGGCTATTGTATTTTCCACAAGGATTTTATGCCTAAGAAGTTTTGAAGCACCTAATCAACTTCAACGAAGGAAAGTGATCATCTGCAACGGATCACCTTTACTTGCATTTGTTGTGTTGTACTCTTTCCCTTTCGTCAAGGTTTTGTCCCACTGGGTTTCCTTGTCAAGGTTTTAACGAGGCAACATATTCGAGTCTAACTATGTTCTATGCTTGCGTAATATTGTACTCCTTTTCTTTAGTTCAGGTTTTGTACCTCTGGGTTTTCCTAACGAAGTTTTAACGTGGAAATTAAATTAGACTCATCGGTCTTTGAAGATTGTATTGCATGTGATGAACTACATGTAAAGTACAAGACTACATGTGAAGAGTTGTACCAAGGTTTTATCCCACTGGGTTTTTCCTTATCAAAGTTTTAACGAGGAAATTGATTTCGGCACAAGCAATCAAGGAGAGAACAACATTTGGAGAACTATATTCGAAGCACTCTATGTGAAGCACTGCATTCGGAAATCTATTGGACCGCACAAGGGGGAGTGCTGTAGGGCCTATGGCCCATGGATGTGCGGCCCAACTAGCTATACCTAGGGTTTCCCTAACATGTATATATATATATATATATATATATATGTTATTGTATCCATGTAACCTGGATGCTGATCAATAAGAAACTCTCTCCTCCTCTGCCTCTTTGTCTTCTTCTCTATATGATTTACTACAACACCTGAAATAATTTTTGCTCATTTGTTGTGACTGAAGGGAAGCATTTTCTCATCATATAAAAGTCTGTTACATGGTCGATCAATTATGTCAATAGTCTTCCCAAACTATTCAGTTTATTATAGTCACATGATTTCGGACAATTTCTCTTGAAACGATATTGTGGAGGGCTAGGTGATAAAACAAGGTGGAGTAAATTATAATGAAGTATATTCAATAATCGAAAATGTTATATAAACAACCTCATGACAGCTGAATAATAGTGATTGATGATGTGTCCCTGATGAGTCAGGGAGTGATAATTTCTACATTCGCCACCTCACCGAGCAATGAAATTAATTTTTCCTTATGGATTTGTGAAGTATATTTTCTTATTATCATCACCATCGAACATTTTCTAAGGAATTAAGAAAAGATATATTACTAAACATTAACTTGAGGATTAAACAACGAGATCTCTCTTCTCAATGATACTCTCTCAACATAACTCAACTTAATAGATTCAATTTCATTGAAATCACACTTTTTTTTTATCTTAATTAATAATTTTCACATTCATTCAAATATCAAAAGAAATTAGTGAATCTTTGAGATTTTGATTCGTAGCAAGGTTTGTCCAAGGAAGAACAAGTGATTCAAAGTCAAGAAGCTTAATGTATAAAATTGATTTTGTATATGTTTTTATGAAGAGGGTAGAACCTCTAAAAGGAGAAGTAAATTGCTATGTTATGCTTCATAGCCATTAATGAATGACGACGATGAACAATTAACGGAATAGAAGATTTTAGCAGGAATGTTGAGATGAAAGAATGGTAGCATGATCTTTATTTTAGACTTGTTTTAGAGAAGAATTCCATCTGAAATCTACCCAAACTGATGTAATTTCAATAAACAGAAAGGGAAACGGAGACCATAGCATTAAGATCCAATCGTATGCATAATATTTTATTTTTCTGCCACAGGTGTCAAAGATAAATGTTCCCTCACTCCTACACTACACTCCACATCATCAAACGATGTTATTCAGCTGTCATGCAACGGGTCATGTAGCACGATTGATTCAATAATAAACAAAATGCCTTTTAAAAATTAAATAGGTTGACGAGGGTTCAACTTTTTTTTTTCTCTCTCTTTTTTTCCCCCACAACATGACTGAAAAACAAATAACTAACTAACATGAGCATTTTAGGATAAGAGATACCCTGAATGTCAGCTACAAATTATTAATAATGTCTTCTAGTGGAAAATTAAACTAAACTCTTTCTGACCTTTTAGACGCTGCCTAAGTGCTATTTAGTCATTTGAGAAAAGAACTCAAAATCTTAAAACCTATAAAAAAAATTACAAGAAATCGATAATTACATGAATTGCTAAGTAAAAATTAAAATCAATTTGCAAGGGGTCAATAATTACGTAAATTGCGAAAACAATCCAAGTTCTTCACTTTGAGGAATAAGATTTGTAATCGATTACGTCCACCTAGTTGACCTAGCCGACTTTGATTTTTGGTTAAGATGCGATATATAATTATTTTATTAATCAGTTGGAAAATAAAAATAAATTAATTAATAGTTACCTGGAATCGGCTTGGTTAAATATTACACGATTGCTAAAGGCGAGTGTAGCCATAATCCAACGGCTAGGATTATCTTGTTTCATATGAATTGATTCCCGCCCTTACATTGCTAGCGATCTTGAAATACTAGGAGATGAAAATGATTTTCGAAATAATTAGACTTTGTACGGAAAGTTTAAATCACAAAGCGTCATTTGGACATTATTTTCGAACCCTATTTTAGGGCATACAAGAGGATTGATCTAACTAGGGTGGGGTGATAAGGGGTATCTAAATATAGGTAAATTACTTAGTAATCCTAAATTATTTTATTAATATAACAACTTATCTTTTTCAAAAAAAAAAAAATTTATATTTTAAAAAATGGATGGGAGTTGGGCAACAATCTGTGCGCCAACACCCTTTTGGATAGCCAAACCTACCCTAAAGAAAAGTAAACCCCCTACTTTGTTGTTAACATCGTAGTTGGCCAAATAATTCTTCTATCTCTTCAGCAGAATAACAAGGTACTCTCCAAGTTCCCCCAAAGTCGAGAATGCTAAGGCATAAAAGCGATACCCCTGAGAAGTACATTTATCTAAGTATTTGTTGCGCTTTTGAACAACTGCTGCAGAAATAACATGCCCTGGTGTGAAGTTATGAATTCCTCCGCCTGAGAATGGTGAAGCTCCAGTGACATCGAAACAAGTATCTTGTCCATTCTCCCAATTATATATGAGAATGTCAGCGGGCTTGAGACCACTAGCATTTTTCGATTAAAAGCCCAACGAGACCTCTTTCCCAGCTGCAACACCATCTCGATAACAAATGTCCATAAGAACGCCCCTTACCAGATTGTGTCGGAATTTCAGTCCAACTTCACTTGCACAATGAAGTGCATGGTCTCCAAAGGTGTCCATATTGCGACCTCAACAAGAACATGTACTATCCTCGGGGAATAATGGTATGCCAAGTCAATATTGGGCAAAGACAAGGAATTGTCGTGGCCCAGGTGATTGGTTAAGACCCGTGATTGGGATGGCTTTCAAATAATCCATGGCATGATCAAATTTATTGCACTGCTACAATATTGCATCTCTCACTGTCAAAACAAACTTAGTTGGAATCTCCTTCTTAACGACAACAAAAAACTGTGCTTCCAGGGCTTTCATAGGATGGGGGGCAGAAGAGCTGATGTTAAAGGACGAGAGACCAAAAGCTTGCGAAAACTTGTTGAGAGAAAACTGAAAGTGGTGGTTCGGTGCTGAAGTGTTAATGGAGCTGAGAATAATATTCTGTAAGTGTCGAGTCTGTGTAATGAATAAACTTTTTTTTTAAAAGAAATTACTTTTTTTTTTAAAGAAATTTTCTTGTATTTATCTAATAGATTACCTTTAAATATAAAAAAACATGATTTTTTTCGGTAGTTACTGAATGAAGTTCGGCTTATAATTGAAAAGAATTATCAGCCGAACTTCTCATTTTTTTTCTCACTCTGAAGGTGCTGATGAACAATTCGACTGATAATTAAACACGAAAATAATAGCCGAACTTCACTTTATGAAAAACAACACTAAGTTAGGTTGTCCTATTTTTTTCTCGAATCAGCCGAACCTAAGTTCGACAGTTACAGAGTGAAGTTCGGCTGCTAACATATTACTCGAACCTATGTATGTTTCCAAAAGACCTAGGTCCGGCTGACTAGTTATCAGCCGAATTGTTCATACCGGGAAGTTCGGCTGATAAGTTGTCAGCCGAACCTAGTGTGTTGTAATAAAAAAAAAATTTATAAAAATTAAATTAAATAAGGACAGTTTTATCATTAAGCAAAATATATGGATAAAGGGCTTCAAGGATTACTATCTAATGACCCATTAAGCAAAATATATGGATAAAGGGCTTTAAGAATTACTATCTAATGACCCATTTTTGTTCTTATTTAATATGGCCCGAATTTTGTGCGTATGCCCTAAAACACGATTCTTATTTTCCACCGGCCACAAAAATAAAAGCGTTCTTCTTCTCCTGCTGCTAGGCCTAAGCCGCCAATGGGCCAATGGCTAGCTGCCGATGGTGTTGCGCCGTTGATAGATAGGACAAAAAAGAAAATCCCAGGCATCTCTAGACATGTTTCCGCGGAAAGACATTTAGTATGGTACCAGGGTGGTTGAGGTTTGATTTGAGAGAGACAAAATGATGTTTCCAATGTTGATCAATGGTGGGTATAAGTGTATGATCCATGAATTGGGTTGCAGAGATACAGCCAGCCACTATAGTGTATGGAAATGGAGGTGTTCCTCAGAGTATATCAAGTATTTGACAAATGCTTCCAGAGAAGAAGACATGTGCACCATAATGAACATGGGTTTGCCATCAATTCAATAATCATCCTTCTTTACTATGGTCTTTACTTCCACTCTGAAAAGCAAAGCAAAGTCATTCAATTCCATTCAGTTCGATAGAAATTCAATTAGTATTTGGCAGAAATGTATGGTTTTGGTGGTTGGGCTTCTCAGATTTTTAATGAAGCCCCAGTGCCCGTACTTCCCTTGAGGAATTATGATTGGTTTTCTCCTGCAATTTTTATTATTTTCTCCACAGCAAGCAAAAGGGAGTACATAGAGCAAAGAAGAAACCCCATTTTTTGTTTTGTTTTGAAAAGGAGGTTTTTTTCATAGTGATTTTGTATAATCAACAGCAAATTAAGATGGTGAAGAAGACAAGAAAAACAACAAGTTCTAAGTCATCTTCATCAGTAACTAGAAGAGTTCCTGAGTTCTTCAAGATCTTTTTATCCCCTGAAAGCTTTTATAAAATGGTAAGCAGCATATCTTTTCTTTTGTTTAAGAAACTCTGGAAGAATACTTTTTCCTCAGTTACTAGACAATGTTTTCCATACTCTATATCATTTACTTATTCCCTCAAGCAAATATGAAGGGTTGAAAGAATCTCAGTTCATGAGTTGAGTTTTATAACTCATCTTTGTCTCTAGTTGTCATTGCTGAAAAGTGCTGTCTATTTTTTGATAACTAAAGGTAGTGAATGAGCTTGGTTTGTCATATGAGATGAAACAATGATAGTCTTGATAGAGTATGAGTACTTCAGGTTGTAGTTTGTTTGTTTTTTGGTCATTTGGTGAATTAGTTTACTACATGAAATTTCAGTTGGATGGAGCTTTTGAATACAAGACTTCGTTTAAGATTGATGTATAAATCTTAGTGTTTTCTTCAATTTCTCCAGATACACTCTGCTAGCTTCGAATAGAGAAAAGCCCATAGCCCCCTTACTAATCCTTAGATACATATCCCTTAAATGACAGAAATAATCTCAGTTTATGAGTTGAGTTTTAGAACTCATCTTTGTCTCCAATTGTTATTGTTGAAAAGTCTTGTCAGATGCAGTCTAATTATAGTGTACGGGTACTTCGAGTTGTAGTTTGTTTGTTTAAAGTTATTGGGTAAATTAGTTTCAATTGGATGGAGCTTTTGAATACAGTTAGATAGTAGTGACTTCTTTTAAGGTTGATGTATGAATCTTAGCCCCGGTGCTTTTTTTGCAGAAAGTCCCGGTAGAGTTCTTGGGACAATTAACATGTGAAATTCCTGCATCATTTTCTTTGCGTGGTCCAAGTGGTAAAGTTTGGAGAGTCCGCTTAGTTGAGATGGGTGATGGCTATTACTTTAAAGACGGATGGGAAGACTTTGTGATTGATAACTTCATGAGCAATAAAGATTTTTGTGCTTTTAAATATGTTGACGAGAATTGTTTACAAGTGCAAATATTTGAGCGAAATGGATGTGAAAAAGAATCTGCATTTAAAGCCAATTGCAGTCAAGCATCTACAACCAATTTTTCTGCAAGACACAAGGGGGAAAAGGCAGTGAAGAATCAAGGTAAGTTTCCAATATTTAAAGGTCGAGCATCTACAATGAATCTGTCTGCGAGATGCTGGGGGGGAAAGGCAGTGAAGAATCAAGGAAAGTTTCCAATACTTAGAGGTCGAGCATCTACAATGAACCTTTCTGCGAGATGCTGGGGGGAAAAGACAGTGAAGAATCAAGGTAAGTTTCCAATATTTAAAGGTCGAGCATCTACAATGAATCGTTCTGCAAGATGCTGGGGGGAAAAGGCAGTGAAGAATCAAGGTACTAATATCCCAACATTTTAGTGTCGTTAATTTTTTCTAGTTGTTCATCTTCTTTCTGTATCCATGGTTGATATATCAATTGCTGTTATCATAAGACTGAATCTGTTTGTTGTAGGTGAAAGACTAGGAGGACCTTTTATATCACAAAGACGTGACATCACAGTGGAAGAAGAAAATATGGCAGTGAATGCAGCACTTGAGTTTGTCTCTGAAAAGCCCTATGTAATGATCACTATGCGAAAATCCCATGTTTATACTGGATTCTGTTTGGTGAGTTTCCGTTTTCTCCAGTTATGTTATCTTTTTTATCAGCAAAAGTTTGTTGCATAAAAGAATAAACAATAAGCTTAGCACCCTCTGTGACCTTCCTGTTTACGATCCATGTAAGTCCAAAAGCCTCTACAAGAAGAATTGCCGAATGAGCATAGCCTCTATAAGAAGTATTCTTGTCCTGTTTTCATCTTACCGTCAATTTGTATGTTGACGCAGCCATTGCCGCGCTCATTCTGGAAGGCGCATCTTCCTGACAAAAGTCAAGAAATGACTTTGAGGGATCCTCGTGGAAAAACGTGGAGCGTCAGACTTTACGTGAATCAAATTCACCAGGTTGGACAATTTACTGAAGGGTGGCGTAGGATTTCCTTCACAAACAACATTGAAGCTAGCGATGTATGCATCTTCGAGCTCGTAAAACCAAACGAGTTCAAGTTGCATATTTTCAGGGTGATAGAAGAGATTGTACCATTGAGAAGGCAATGTGATATGTGAACTTCAACTTGTAGCAAGCTATTACAGTAAAAAAAGAGAGAGAAGAAGAAGAAGCACATGTATAGTATTCTGCTTCCAGTGCATTTTCTATATAATCTAGAGCTTTAGTATTTCTAAAAAATTAGGTTTCTTTTGGTTGTTTCAGTAGGATGATGGATGACTGTAATATTGTTCTCCAGATTGTAGACCTTCGGCGAACTTCGTTTATGACTTAATAGTATGATGATATTCCTGTTATTCTTACAAAATTTCTCTTTTGGTTTCAGTCTCTACTCTCAATACCATAGCAATGAGTATTCTTCTGATACTCCTGTAAGAAGCATCAGAATCGCTTATTCGAAAGCTGCTTCTGTTGATCAAGAATCACATTAAATCGACTGTTTTGTTGCATCTCAGAACATGAATTTCTAACTAGCAATACTTACACTTCAACTGAACTGCAGCAGACTTGAGACTTCTCAAACATTTAGGAAGAAACAGATCATTCACAGAATCTATTTAACAAGCATATATTTCAATAATAACAAACCAAATTTACAATAATATTCAGGAGAAACAAGAAAATGATAAGAAGAACAAAATGCAGGCTTACACACATGATGATAGAGTCCTACGATACAAATACGCAGAAAGAAAGAACAAACTTCATATTTGCACAGCTTTCTTAAGAGTTTTGATTGATGATTTGATGAAATTGTTTGTCACAACATGATCATCCAGATCTTCATCAGACCCATTAACTGCCGGCTTCTTTCCCAAGCAGTCATTTTTTCTCATTCTAAGAATCACTGAAGGAGAATGTGGAATTGGCCTAAAGGCTCTAGCACTCTCACACCTCAAAATTTCCTTGTCCCTTTCACTCCTTTCTCTTCTCTCCTTCCCTTGAAAGCTCTTTCTTCTTTCAATACCTTTTACAACACTGTACGTTCCACTTGCATCATCTCGCGCTGGATCTATCTGTGCTCTTTTAGAACTCGTTGATGCTGGAAACTTTGAAGTTCTAATATCCTTCGGAATCTTAAAGTTCAGCTTTTCTCTCATTTCTTTGTCAGTCTTATCATTTTCATTAGTGCTCTGATTAGGCAATTCAGTAGAATATTCTTCCTTGGTGTCATCTAACAGCATTTGGAGCCACTTCTCTACATTTCCCTTCCCACGTTGCTTTCTCAACTCTTCATCCTCCTCGTGTCTATCTGGACTTTGAGTGACCGAACTCGTCCTGCTCGCCATCTTCTTTTTCTTCTTCTCATCTTCAATCTCCGGTTCCTGAAACCTATTTCCAACTGGTACTTTCTCATTTTCCACCACAATAGGAGGCATATTATGTTGACCGCGCATTTCTGTGGCATTTTCTTTTAGCAGCTGTTCCCTATGTTCTTCTCTCTCTCGTTCTTCCATGAGTGCTAAACTAGCTTCAGATGCCTTCTGTTCTTCTTCTAAGAACACCCTCAATTCCTTCTGTAAAGGCTTCCATGGCTTTATTTCTGGTATGAATATAACATCGTTTTCATTCCTTTCTTCAGATAGAAAATCATCATTTCTTGATCTCTTCCTAGCTAGTTCTGGGTAAGGCCTGATTTGTGTCTCAATTTCGTCTCTTTGTTTGTACTTTCGGTGAAGATCTTTCTCAGAGGTATCACATAGTGCCTTTTGAGCTTCAAGCCTTGCCATGAGAGCACTAGTTGCGGCCTGGTTCAACCTCGCTTGCTCCTTGTACATTACACTCCTACAAAAGATAGAAAATAGTATAAAAAACATTAAATAGTTCAAAATTGTCTTCCACGATAAAAGAAGTTTATGGATCATTTTCAACTGGTTTCAGAGGAGATATTTACTGGTGCATAGCATCTCGAATCATCTTTTCAAGTAAAGATTTATATGAAGATTGTGCCTCAGCTAACCGCCTGCATTTCTCTGCCCTTCTCCTACGCTTAATCAGAACTGATTCTAAATCCTGAAGAGCAACTCGTTCTTCTTCATTCTTCTGCTTTAGATGATCCAATTCATCGTCCAGCTTCCGTATCTCCACTTGAGTCTCATCTTTTCGCCTCAAAGAATCTCTAGCCGTAGCAATGGTCATATACGGGTTGGCATTTTCGTTTTCTTTTGAGTAACTTGGTCTATGACATGACTTGGCTGCACAATGAGATAAAAAGATAAGAAAACTCATGAATCCCAAGCTCAAAAAACAGGTGAATTTATTGTACTTCTACTAACCAGTTGCAGGAGAACTAGGCCTCAATGGTCTATTGGGATCAACATTTCTCAAAACAGATGACGAATCCGGGCCCTCTTTTCGACATGAAACAATGGCAGCAGGGGCGAGACCTACTTTTTGCTTCGTCTCACAAAAATGTGTTGGAAAGGCATGTGAGTCCACAGTTTGCATAGAACTCAATTCCTCATTTCCACCATCAGCGAACAACAAAGAGAAAGCTCTATTCCTGCAACATTTTGAAATCCCAAATCAATAATTTGTTTTAATGTTTCCCCCATAAAAAGTCCTAAAAACAAGCATGAATTCAAAGTTGTAAATCAACAACAGAAGAAAAAAGAATCACCTGAAATCTGAATTCGACGAAGCAAATATTGAGAGGAACTGATTGACAGAGATTCCCACTTGAAGATCCCACCATGGAACAAGAAATTCCAGCTTGTTTTGTTTCTTTTTACATACTTGCCACTGCAATAGCCTTAGGTTGCTAGGGACAGTCCTTCCTCCTCCTGTATTCCAAAAGAACTCCCACTAAATAAATAAAACCAATGCAAAACATGAATTACGTTCCAGTCATGAAGATTTTCTTAAGAAATTACTTGAGCAAGGAAACCAATGATCAATCTCCCAAGCAAGCGGAGACCCGGCATCTGCGTGGTAGTACAACACATTTCCATACGGATCCACTCTAAATTGTGTAGGATCAAAACCAGCATTCCTGTACATTCCCCAATTACAAACACTATTTAGACTCCACTCATTTCAGAGACCTCAATGAGCTAAAAAAAATTCAAGAATTTGAAATCTTACCCGAGGTGGTTGAGCTGCTTCCATAGAAGATTTGCATAAATTTTGGGCTTAGTTGAGGGTTTTGCTTCTGGATTAGTAATTGGAAATATCTGATCCAACTCCTTTTCTCTTGAAACCTGAAAACCCAATCATAAATTAATCTTTTTCAAGAATTTTCACATCTGGAAACCCTAAATTCCAGTAAAAAAACCCCCAACATTTTCAAAATCCAAACAATCAATTAGCAGAACCCATTTGATTATCTTAGATTCCAACATCAAATTTGCATCATTTGAGATAATTAAAATACCCACTGAGTGATTAAAATCAAAACCCTAGATGAGGAGTAAAATAGAGAATGCAGTTAGATTTACCTCTTGGGGCTGCAAAACATAAGGAGTAAAAGAGAAAGGAGGTCCATTTTTGTATGGATTATTAAGATGAACATCTCTGCAAAGCTTTGAATAAGATTTAGGGTATCCAAGACACTCATCAATCACCATATCTTCTTCACTAAATCTGTACTTGCTGCTGCTTCCCATTATTATTATTATATCTGTAAAAATCTCTTTTTTCTTTTCTCTTTTTGTTTCAGAAAGGAAAATAGTTGTAAACCCAGTGAGGAACTGTGAGTTAGAAGAGATGTCTAGTAAAACTGAGGAGTTGAGTTCGGAGATAACTACAAGAAGAAGTGAGAATGTTAACGGTCTGAATGAAAATGAGATTTTGTTGTTCCAATTTTTTCAAATTTGTGGAGATACACGTCAGCAGTAGTAGTAGGTAGTGGGAATTTCTTGGGTAACGGATAGTTGAGTTGAATACAACCCATAAACCAACATTGAATGATGAAAGGCAAGTTTTGTGACTTTGTCTAGTGACAGAAGCCAATTTGGATGCACCTCGATTTTGAAATGAAGGATTGAAATTTGAAATGGAGGATTGTGCATCCTTCAACTTACCCCCGAATTACTAGAATCTTAATTTAGACATTTAGACATGGTGAACCTTTTTTGCGTGGGGCATCAAAAGAAAAATTTCCCGGTTTTGGGTCATTGAACATAGTTTGTTAATGTCATGAAGATCAATACCGATAAATATTAATCACAATTGACTGTTGGTAAGTCGATAAATCAACATAAATATATACAAGTCATGGGTGTTATTATACATATGGCTATATGTCCGAAAGGGGACAATGAATCACAAAAATAAATAAAAACACGATCAAATTCTCAGTTACATGAAACCAAATCCCCATATCCCGAGTACTAAGCAGTAGAACCTTGATAGATTACACACCCTTTTTAGTGCATATCTTGATGTCGACAACCTATCAACTCATGAACAGAAATATAAAATTGGATGTTATTATAACGGTTTAGGACTCGGGTCAAATCGGTTACATGAAACCAAGGCTCACTAAGAAATACACACCCTTCTTAGTGCATATCTTGATTACCATCATCGAATAAGTTGGATGGTGTAAGAAATATTTCATCATCGAATAAGTGGCTGGTGGAAAGAAAGAAACCGAAACAACGCGAAAATGAAGTTCAATCCAAGAGTTGAAAATCGCAAGGCTCACTTCAAAGTCATCACAAAGAACTTTGTCTACTTAAGTCTTTTATTCCTATAAAGATTTATTGACAAATACAAAGTTTTTTTTTGGTGTGCATGTGGAAAGGAAAGGGGGTTAAGGAGACCCCAACCTTACAAAGAAGCTGCAAAATGAAAACTGAAAAAACAAGTACTACAAAAATACCAAAACTGCAGGTCAAAACAGCGACCCTAAATAATACTACAAATAAATCTTCCATCCTATTATTTTGAAATGGATGTAGTACAAATAAATCTTCCCTGAAGCGTCTTCCTCAATGATCTTTTTCAGTTGTTCATCAAAATTGATGGGGTCAATATGAACAACAATTCTGGAAGGATACAACCTGGCCAGGGCATCAACAACTCTATTGGCTTCTCTGTAGGTATGATGTAATGTATAGTCACTTCGAAAACATATTCCTAGTATAGTATACTACTGGAAAATGAAGACAAAGTTTGCTGCAGTTTACTATTAATCCAACCATTTTCTATAAAAGTAAAATAGTAACAGAACATGCATTATTGCAGTATCAAAACACGACACAGTATAAATTGGATCCCTAAAATCATCTGTAAATATTGCTGAGGTAAGTAAGATGAAAAGTGAAACATATTCCCTAGTATACTACTGGAAAATTCTTACTTCTCAATATTGTGCCAGCATTTACTTATTAGGCTCCCTTGCATATACGAAAAAAGTTACACCACTGAAAAATTCTTACTTCCCACAATTGTGCCAGCATTTACTTATTCGGCTCCCATGAATAAACGAAAAAAGTTATACCACTGGAAAATTCTTACTTCCCACAATTGTGCCCGCATTTACTTATTCGGCTCCCATGAATAAATGAAAAAAGTCACTCAAGTATACATCATATTCTCCCATTTAGATTAGATAAAGTCATTAACAAAATACAGAGTTAACAAAACAACATATTCCCTAATCCGTAGATATTAACAACATCAGGAACTGAAAGCAATAGAAAAATTTATGTCAACTATCTTAGAATAAATTCTACAAGTTCTCATTCCTTTTATTAGCAAAAATAAAAGGAACAAGTAGGGTGGAATACAATAAGAACATGTGGAAGTTCATTCTTGGGTACATCAAGAGTTCGGGTGACTATTTATTTTAGAGAAGATAATGAACATAAATATGTATTTCAGAGAGATAGACATGACTCAGATATCTCTAATAAAAGATAACATCCATGATTCAACTAAGTAAATACATTGTAGCATAACAGTTAGGAATGATTGATTAACTTCATTTTGTAATTTTCAGCTAATTTTGACTACTTTGCTAATTTGATCTTAGTTCCGACTTCATGTTGCTTTGACTCTTAGAACTGTGAGATATTACAGATTTTTCTGCATGAAAAAATATTTTAAAATTTTAAAATTAGCATAAATGATGAAATGGAGCTTCGTTACATGTAATTCACAAGCAAGATAAATAGTGGCACGTTCAATATGAGGTATACCTAGATATATACTTTCTCCAGAAAAATCTCAAACCCAAGGAATAGAGCCCATATTATATGCAAGTATCAAAAAAATCAATAAGAGTTGATTAAGATTTCAAATTATCCCACTGCAAAAACAAGACAAACAATTGAAATTTACATAACCTACTTAGAGTGGACTAAGCACAACTTGTAACGGCCTCAATAGTCTATCTGTTTCTATTCCATACATGAAAAGTTAGGAAATCATCATAAAAAATGATCGAGAAATTGCAACAACAAAATAATAAAAATAATAATTATAGTACTCCTCATCAACATGGTTTTCCCTCATTAATAGCACAATTGGCCATGTAATGTCGCCTTTGATAAGGTGTTGAGATAAAAAAAACTCGTAGAGCACCCATGCAAATTCAACAATGTCTTTTTAACTCAATGAACTAAGCTAGTATTTTTGGAAGAAATACAAAATGAAGAGATTAAAATCTAGGCTACATACACAATCATTGATCTGAATTACACTAGCGGTCTCCAAGATGCCTTGCTTATTAATCCTTCCTATGGAAATGGAAAAGTGTCATTATTTTTTAAGACAAACCAATTAAGGTTGTTTATGGTCAACGACAGAATGGAAACACAAAGCATGTTATTTATCAAAGAACTTTGCATGTGACTATTGTTCTTGTGAAACTTGTTGATGAATGGAGATGAACAAATAATGCAGTTCCCTATACAAACTACCACTTTCTGTAAAATGATACTAGCAATTACAGTCCAAACACAAGCAATATGAAATCAAAAATTATAAAATTAGATCCCTAGCATTATTTATCAGATATTTTTAAGATGTACAAAGAAAATATATTCCCTTGTACTACTGGGAAAGCTCTCATGTTCCTTGATTTTGTCTGCTACACTTATTTGACTCCCAAATATAAACGAAATAAGTCACTAACGTATACAATACATTATTTAATTGAAATAAGGTCACTCCGCTTTCCTTGATTTTGCCTGCTATACTTATTTGACTCCCAAATATAAACGAAACAAGTCACTAACTTATACATCACATTCTTCAATTGAAATAAGGTCAATCCGCGAACACAATGCACAATTTAGAAAGCGATATATCTTAACTTAACATAAAAACACTCCCATAAAGTTGGATTGATGATATAAAGGCAAAATAAAACTAATCAATATATAACATATACTCGTTAACACAATGCATCTAGGTTCACATTCAGGGTTCTTGTTATCCAATTTCAAAATGGAACTTACAAGTCTATAGAATGATATGAATATTACTTCAGACACTCAACGGAGATTACATGTTTAGTGTATGCAGGGATGTTAGAGCATTGCTCGGTCGAACTCGTATGCGTTGCTATATCAAGCATGTTTGTCAATGTTAGTGATCAAAACTACAAAGTCTTGATTTCTATTCTACTATAGCTAAGGTCTCGGACTAGGATAGAAAGCGTAGTTGAGCTCAAGAACTCCATGGAGATCATCATACAAGACGAAGGATTACTCAAGGAACCAGTGGATCTTCATCGACTAAAAGATATGTGGAGACTTGAACTTATCTATCATTCAAAAGTCTACCTACTATATCTCATATCTTGAGACAAAAGTCATATTACTATATAGACTAAGATTATACACATATGATATTTCGAGCTGAGTATATCTCGCTTATCTATTTCTAAAAATATATGATGGTAAAGCTTTCGCTTTAGCCAAGTTCATCTTTACCTAGTGACGAAAGTCATGTTATGTTTCAATCATTTTGGAAATTGCTCTAACGAGAAATAGTTTTGAATAACAACTATATAACGTCCTCTAAGAATGTTTCAATGATTGAAATGAGAGTTTAGACAATATAACCATTGGAGGATATAAGAATTTTTGTGGTAACACATATATGTATAAGTCCTTATTACTTGAACCAAAGTTTGTGAACTTTGTTGATCAAGTGAAACCGGAGTAGTGCGTGAACTTTGTGGTAACACATATATGTATAAGTATTTTAGCCGAAGACTTATTTATGTTTCTTGAGGAGACCTAGGTCGATAGAGGACGACTCTATCAAACAACTAGGACAAAAAAGTGTAAGGTATTGAACTTTCCAGTTGATTAAATCTATCTATTTATATATTTTCAAGACTATGGTTGCTTAGAATTCAAGCTAAGATAACTTGAGATTCAAGCAAACACTTTCTCTGTTAAGATGAAACTCTTGTAAGTGTTTCAAGTAAGCATGTGAGAAACTTGTCTTTAAATCACATATAAGAATATACACTATGGTTCGAGTACTGGAACCGTGTATAATGATAGTTCTCGATCGGCAAATATACCTTTTGAACTTATAACCAATATTGTGTTCATATAAACACTTAAGATTTGAATCATGATACACAATATAAGTATTTTAGTGATAAATGATATCTTCGAGGTGTTTATGAAAGTTCTAGAAATGCTAAACATATATATAAAAATAGTCTATAAGCATATGCAAATTCGTATCGGGTAAGAATGCGAAACGATATGCGTACCCATGACCAGTTCGTGAATTCAGGGACCAATAGTATGCGTACTAGGTATTTGTACCACTTGGTTGTTCACGAACTTATATCAATACATCATACATACTAGGTACGCGTACTGTGCCCCATTTGCGAATTCCGAAATCTTAAGGTGCGTGTATCCACCTATTCTGAAACCTCGAGTATCTATGGTATGCGTACTAGGTACGTGTGCCTTCCCTGACTCCAGATTTTGGTAAGTTCTTGAAACTCTATTTTGATGTTTTTGAAACATTCCCAAATGCCATGGATATGAAACATTATTGCTTGGGAAATTTTCAAATGATCCATATGACATAAACATAGTTCTTGAATAATAAATTGTTTCGGTCTAAGATTGCTAAGGACCTATGAACATACATTGCTTGAATCATATCTCGTGATGTTTAACAAGACAAGTTTGACTCTAAATTACTTATTTGAAACATACCTCTTGTTGATGAAGTTCTCCAGCAAATGACTTCGTTTGATCCTCAATATTCAATCTCCGAGGGTTTATTCAATGATGTATGATATACTCAACTATACTAACCTCTAAACCTAGGAGAGGATTTGCATTTAGTAGACTAGAAATCAATATATACTTTTGTACAACTAACATTGACAACAAGGTTGAGATAGCAAAACTTGCGAGTTCGACCGAGCCGTGCTCTAACAATTTCAATAAGGATCTCAACTGATTGAATGATATTAGGAGTTGGGATTTAAAATTTTCAACGCCTTGTTTATTGTTGAGAAAATTTTCTAAATAAAAATTTCTCTCACTGGTAAGGACCAGATCAGATGGATTGGGAGTAAGAATATGCATTTTTTTACGAATTTGACTATAATTTACTCTTTAGTGAGTCTCAGCAAGGTATGCCTTCTAATAGCTTATATTTTCCTTGGAAAAGAATCTGGATATACAACTTCTTTCGAATTTCTACAATTCCTCTAAAGAAATTTTTAAAACTTCCTTCCAACTAGGGATAATATAAATAAATATGTTCCTAACATTGATATTGGTTTTCCTCTATGGGGGAAGTCTTGATGAAAGTATATAACATCTTTTTATAAATTGCTTTGTTTCTAGCATGATTTGATTTTCTTTAGATAGTTCTCTAGCTAGCTTGGTAACTATTGTTGTTTTCCTATTTGAATGATATGTTCTTATCTAATCAATTCAATGATGAAGTGATATAGGAAAGAATTGGGCTTGTTCTTATGTTCTTATCTAATCAAATTAGCATGTATTGCTAATTCGGATGTATCTCGATTTTGAAATGATTGAAATGGAGGATTGTGCATCCTTCAACCAATTATCACAAGTTGTGATGACTACTATAGGGATTACAAAATTCCATGAAATAAAAGAATGAGTTTTGCTTGATACTAGTAATTTTCGTGAAATAAAGTAACCCTAAGTAACCTTGTAAATTTGTTATGGGTAATATTTTGTAGTATTTGTGAGTCGCTCTACACACAAAATTTAATTTTTAGTTTATAGAGGATTCATCCAGGATGCTCTCCCAACAATATAGAAGTTAGCATTAATACTAAATATAGATACTTAATGCATCTTCTATGGTAATTCTGCAGATCTACTCAACATCTTTTCGTTGAATCTGATTTTGCAAAGAGTGTATGAAATATGCCTCCTATGGATTCTCAGGGAGTTCCTTCTACCTCAAATCTTAATACATTTTTCTAGATTACTATAATTAATAGAGGGCGGACAATGGCACTTGGTTCAACCAAATATTGGTTCATTTGGAAGGAAATGTGCTTAAGGATCTTTGAAAATAAATAAAATACATCTGAACAAGTTGTTATTTCTATAAAAAGACATTGCCAATACTAGCACCCAGATAAACATGCAACAAAGTATGAATCAAATAACAATTCAATACAAACAATTCCAGACTGGATAACTCATATTGTTATAAGATTAACTACGATGCTTCTCGTATTTTAGCAAACACGAATAGAGGTTTTGGTCTTCTTCATCGTAAATGAACAGGTACTTTCAAAGGAGCTGCAAACAGGAGTTTTAGAGATGCATCAACAAGAGAAACAAAAGCAGTAACCTTGCTGCAAGTAGTAGAACGGGACAAAGATAAAGAAATCAGAAACCTGGTCATCGAAGGGGATTGTCAGTCGGGTATATATTACTTACAAGGAAAAAGAACTCAATCCATTGGCAATGCATATCAATACTGGATGAGGCACAAAAAATTTCACAGTAATTGGTCTCTTTTACGGGTTTCCAAATTGCAGGAAAAAAGCAAACAGAGCAGTTGACCTTTTGGGGGAAAAAAATACAAATGTTATTACCTTTTCGGAAGATAAAGCGTCATTTTTTTTAATTCCTAGAATAGTTTATGATTTTGTTAAGAAGTGACAAAGTAGTACAAAACAACAACAACAAATTTTTTTTGTCAAGGACAGTTTATATGTAATAACATCCCAGATACAAATCAAAGTTGATAAAGAGAAACCATCAAAAAAAATTGTATGCAAAGACCAATTGAAGAGGGTGCACTTGACTGCTACAATTAGTTGCTTGTTATTTCTATACTTGTTAGAAAAGCATTTGTTGTTACCCTCTTGTCAAATAATCCACCAAATTGCAAAAGGCAACATAGACCAAGTTTTGTGCTTCCTAGACTTAGATTTTGCAGACCTCCAATTCCAAATAGAATCTTTAACAGACTCGGGAAAAACTGAATCCATACCAAAACTATCAAAGAAATAGTTCCAAATTTTGGAAGTAGAGTTGCAATGGAAGAAGAGATGCGAATTGGTTTCTTGATAAGTGCCACAAATATGAATGCATTGAACCATGATATGTGTAAATTAGGCAGAGTTTGAGACAACTATAAATGCATTAATCCAGTTGTAGATGGGACAAAGTGAGTTGCTGGTTTTCACGGAATTGAGTAGACGACCGTGCGGAGGAAACTCCTTGAAATGAGTAAACTGTTAAACCTCACACATATGCACTGCAAAAAGGGAGTTCTTTGAATTCGAGAGATTAATCTGTAGTACTCCTGCCTAAACCAAGACAATGGCCGTTCTAGAGTAAATTCGGTCACAAGAGAGGATGAGTCGATCTGTAGGAGGGAAGCTGAGAAATGTGTGATATCAATGGTGATCGAATATTGTAGGTGTGTTGTGTATTCTGAAAATAAGATAAGTTCTGAATGATTAAATTTACTCATTTGAGAGTGATTGCTCAGACGACGAGTTCATATGCTCTTGTGTGTTTGTTCTTTATGATGAAAGATTCTTGTTGCTTCAATCAGGATTCAGAGACTTATTTATTTAGTTAGAATTGTAAAATCCATCATCCCATGAAGTGTGGCAGTTGATGGAATCAAACAATGGAGAAGTGGAAATCGTGTTAAAACCAGTTGATCAACGTGCGGAGACTTGGTTGATTTTCCATTCATTACTTTGTTAACTCCTCCAACTGATTGCACGACTTGCTCACATTCTCATTGTGTGTATGAACACACGTGCTGTAGATATCCAGACCAAAACCCTAGTTAATATCCCCCCATGTGACACGATTGATGCCTCGTGATTGTGGAGTCTGCAAGGCAGACGTGTATTTAGTTAGTCAGTTGCTGACTTCATGGGATGATGAGTCCTTGTATTGTTGAGTCGAATATGATTTGAAAATATTCTGAGACTCGCGAATTGAACATGTATGTTGAGACAGAGTGTTTATGGGAGAAAATCGCCTCTGCCGAATTTGGTAAATTCGATGGTGGAGAGACTGGTTTAAACCCTTAAACAAATGTGCTGCACGTGAGCACTTTTGGTTCGAGATATCAATCTGTACAACTCTGGCCTAAACCAAGAAGATGGCCGCTTAAGATTTGCTTCGGTCACAAATTGGAGGAGAAGGGTTGATTTGGGGAGGATAGCGAAGAAGGGTGATGAAACCAGAGAGTTCTGGCTAGGTAGTATCTCGACTTGTAGAAGCTTGCGGAAGCTTGCTAGTGATGGAAGCTTTTGAGAGAGCTTGCAAAGTTGTTATCTGATAGTGTTGTATTTTTGCCTGACCAAGATTTGTTTGTTTTGGCAGAATAGGTGAAACCTATTTTTATAAGTGAGATTGAACGTACCCTAACCTCATTGAGGAATTGAGTAAATGTGTCAATTAAAATAGAGGAGGTGGAAACCGTTTGATTTATGGTGAGAAATGTTTTAACCATAAATTTCCTTATTTAATTGACCGTATTCATTCCTTGCACGCCTTGCTTTATTGCGAGCGTAGTGTACGCTGCACGCTGTGACCGCCAAACCAAAACCCCAAGAAAGCATCCCCCAGTTTGTGTAGATGTCTCGAGATTGGGCGCAAGTGACAATGCCAAAGTTACTAGTGAAGCGTTGCGGCATGTGCGGGATATCTCGACCGCAAGTTGTACTTTGAGTGCGGATGGCAATGCCAAAGTCGCTTGGTGGAGCATTTGGCATGTGCGGAATGCCTTGGCCGCGAGTTGCACTTTGAGTGCCAATGGCATGTGCGAAATGCCTTGGAAATTGGCTAGTAGGTTAGGGATAAAAGTGGCTAGTGGTTGCATGTTGGCATCTTCCAATGGCATGCATGGCCACTTTGGCCAAGTCGCAGGCGCTACAATGGTATAGCGGCCTTGGAATGGGAATTGGCTAGTGGTTGTGTGTTGGCATGTGACAATGGCACGCACGGACACTTTGGCCAAGTCGCGGGCGCTACAATGGTATAGCGGCTTGAAAATAGAAATTGGCTAGTGATGCGTGTTGGCATGTGCCAATGGCACGCACGACTATTGGGCCAAGTCGTGGGCGCTAGCTGGGCATAGCGGCTTGGAAATAGAAATTGGCTAGTGATGCGTGTTGGCATGTGCCAATGGCACGCATGGCTATTGGGCCAAGTCGTGGGCGCTAGCTGGGCATAGCGGCTTGAAAATAGAAATTGGCTACTGATGCGTGTTGGCATGTGCCAAAGGCACGCACGGCCAAGTTGACCTTGTTGAACGGTTTGCAAGCCTAGGGCGCTATTTTTGGCATGTGCCAAATGGTAAAGCGGCTTAGAAATTGGCTAGTGGTGCGTGTTGGCATGTGCCAAGGGCACGCACGGCTAAGTTGACCTAGTTGCACGGTTTGCAAGCCTAGGGCGCTATTTTTGGCATGTGCAAAATGGTATAGCGTCTTAGAAATAGGCTAGTGGTGCGTGTTGGCATGTGCCAATGGCACGCACGGCCAAGTTGACCTAGTTGCACGGTTTGCAAGCCTAGGGCGCTATTTTTGGCATGTGCCAAATGGTATATCGGCTTAGAATTTGGCTAGTGGTGCATGTTGTCATGTGCCAATGGCAAGCACGGCCAAGTTGACCTAGTTGGACGGTTTGCAAGCCTAGGTCGTTATTTTTGGCATGTGAAAAATTGTATAGCGGCTTAGAATTTGGCTAGTGGTGCGTGTTGGCATGTGCCAATGGCACGCACGGCCAAGTTGACCTAGTTGCACGGTTTGCAAGCCTAGGGCGCTATTTTTGGCATGTGCCAAATGGTATAGCGGCTTAGAAATTGGCTAGTGGTGCGCGTTGGCATGTGCCAATGGCACGCACGGCCAAGTTGACCTAGTTGCACGGTTTGCAAGCCTAGGGCGCTATTTTTGGCATGTGCCAAATGGTATAGCGGCTTAAAAATTGGCTAGGGGTGCGCGTTGGCATGTGCCAATGGCACGCACGGCCAAGTTGTCCTAGTTGCACGGTTTGCAAGCCTATGGCGCTATTTTTGGCATGTGCCAAATGGTATAGCGGCTTAGAAATTGGCTAGTGGTGCGTGTTGGCAGGTACCAATAGCACGCACGGACAAGTTGACCTAGTTGCACGGTTTGCAAGCCTAGGGCTCTATTTTTGGCATGTGCCAAATGGTATAACGGCTTAGAAATCGGCTAGTGGTGTGTGTTGGCAGGTTCCAATGGCACGCACGGATAAGTTGACCTAGTTGCACGGTTTGCAAGCCTAGGGCGCTATTTTTGGCATGTGGCAAATGGTATAGCGGCTTAGTTTGGCATGGTTGCCTGTGGGTGAAGTATGTGGTTTGGTTTTGGCGTCGTTGCCATGGTGCCCAGTATGGGGCTTGGTTTTGGCGTCGTTGCCATGGTGCCTAGTATTCGTCTTGGTTTTGGCGTCGTTGCCATGGTGTGCAGTATGCGGCTTGGTTTTGGCATCGTTGCCATGGTGCGTAGTATGCAGCTTGGTTTTGGAGTCGTTGCCATGGTGCGTAGTATGCGTCTTGGTTTTGGCATCATTGCCATGGTGCGCAGTATGCGTCTTGGTTTTGGTGTCGTTTCCATGGTGCACAGTATGCGGCTTGGTTTAGGCGTCGTGGCCATGGTGCGAAGTATGCGGCTTGGTTTTGTAATTAGGGTTCTGTGTCGAAAACCCTAATCTGGTATTTTGAAAAAATACCCCCATTAATTATTGACACCTGAATTAAATGCTCTTAGTTAATGTGTTGCTGGTAACACTAGGTCATGGGGTTTTACGATTTTACGCCTTATCTAAAATCCACCATCGACATTAAGTCCCCTGCTTAGCTCAGAACAGGATCTTTGTTGCGAGGTAAGCATAAGATGGTGCCAAGATAAGATCTGAAAGAGAAACAGGATATTTATCTGACTTTTTTTTCTGAGATGCGAATTGGATTTGTAATCCTTGTCCTTGGCAGTTTTGCATGCAGCGGGAGGTTGGCAAAATTTGGCGGAAATGGACGGCTGGGAAGCATTGATCTGCTGGCGAGTTGAGAAACTGAGCGTGCTGGATGGTGGGGCCGGTGGGAGATAGATGTGATAGCTGGTGCGACTTGGGCGACATTGACAGGTCGGCGTGATTGGTGGGACCGGCACAAAAGGAGCATGCTAGCTTGGGCGGTACTGGCGCAAGGTTGAGAGTCTGGTGTGGTAAGACCGGCGTAAAGGGAGTGCGCTTGGGAGGTATTAGCGGCGTTGATGGGGCTTGAGCGGCCGTTGGGAAGTTGGGCGCCCTTGTGGGTCCAAACTTACTTTACACGCGCGGCTTTGGGAGAAAAGGAATCCTTCCCTATTGTGGAAACCGCCCACATATATATACATGAAGTCTTTTCTTTTATCTTGCTTTTTGTTCCTTCCTTCTTCCTTGCTAGCGATAAAGTAATAAAGGAGAAACCGGCTATCCAGGTGTGTATTCTAATACTTCTCTTGTTTCCCTTTGTAGGTGTAAACCCTAGCAGCAGGTGCTTTTTCTTTTATAAATCTTGCGTTGATATCGCGCGCACGATTGGTTGGCGTGCTTCTTGTAGAGAATATTGTATATATATGATTTTATTCCGTAGAAAATACTGCATATATGATTTCGAACCCGTAGAGAATGTTGCGCGCATAATTTTGAACCAGAAGAAAGATTCCGTATAAGTATTTGAACCCGAGAAATATACTGCGCATGTAATTTCGAACCTGAAGTAGGATATTGTATATGCACTTGAACCCGAGAAATACTGCACATGAGTCCCGAAGAAAAATACTGCATACGTGCTTCATATGAACCCGAAAGAATTACTGTATATGAATCCCGAAGAAGAATACTGTATATGCTCTTCATATAAACCCGAAAGAATTACTGTATATGAATCTCGAAGAAGAATACTGTATATGCTCTTCATATAAACCCGAAAGAATCACTGTATATGAATCCCGAAGAAGAATACTATATATGATCTTGAACCCAGAAAATATACTGCGCATATAATTTTGAACCCGAAGTAGGATACTGCATATGTATTTCGAAACCATAGAAAATACTATTCTCCCATGTGTCAGGGATTTTCCTCTTGTCGAGCGCGATTATTTGTTTGGGAGATAATTTCATAATTTCCCTGTTTTGTTTTGTGCAGATATCTTGTTGCTAAGCGAGGAAAACCGATAAGATGTTACCTGAACAAGGCTCCATTTCGTTGAAAGATGTTGATAATTCGAAACCAAACATAGATGATGAAATCTTTACCAAACCCTTTGCTCCTGCTCGGAGGAATCTTCCAAACTTCGAGCCAACTTTATTGACTGATGGTGAAAATGAAAAGAAGACCCGCACAGTTCGGCCAGAGCATACCATACGGTTTTGTCTTCATAAAGGAGTGTATGCTTCTTCCAGTATTGATTTCAGAATGTGTCAAAGCCCATTGCGTTCTTTTGATGTGTGGGTCGAATTTATGGTGAGTAGGGAGCATATAAATTTTAACTTGACTCGAGCGAGGATTATTAATGCCGTCAGAGCTTCAGTAAGTCTCCAGATTAGGAAATATGTCCCGGGCTTGGTTACCTTCCTCTCTAGGTGGTGCTCGGACACTCACACAATTATATATAGATGGGGTGAAATAGCTTTCACCTTGGAGAGCGTGGCTCTCTTGTTGAATCTTCCGGTAACCGGGGATATTAATATCCAATTATCAAGAGATGAGAAGAAGATGCGAAATGACCTTGCTGCTAAGTTGGGAGATTTTTCCCGAAAAGACTCTACTATGAAGTTAAAGGATTCTGTCCAGAAAGAGGATGAAAGGTGCGTTTACAGCTGGTGGATATCTCAGTGGTTTCCGGAAGAGTTGGAGGCTAGACAGAAAAGCAGTGATCCCCACGTTGCAGCATTTTTGGCCGTCTGGTTGTCTATAGACATCCTTGACGACGGTTCCGGTAAGAAGGAGATAAGGTCAGAGCTTCTACCAATTGCTGTGAAGTTGGCGAAAGGTGAAGTTCTCCCCATTGGCAAGTTATTCTTGGGTTCCTTGTATGCGCATCTGGATTACTTAGTCACGAATATGCGAGTTTCGAATGGTTTCATGAAAGTGGATTCGTATGTGCACATCGTTTTTCTGCAAGCGTGGCTATGGGAGAATTTTGAAAAGTATGCTCCAAATCTGTTGCCTACGATTCCTGCGAGTTGGGGTGGATCTCGAATTCTTCTATGGAGAATAAGCGTCCAAGAGTTGGTGTGAGCTTGGTTAGCCTTCTTGATAAATCACACAAGATCAATTTTTGCCCGTGGGAGCCAGTTCATAGGTCCGTGACTCAAATTGATACTTTTTCTTCTGCTCCAGATGTGATTTTGTCTTCAGATGACGACTTGAGCGTTGGTGAAAACTTGTTTATTCAAAGTTGCATCCCCTGTCACATGCCGTATTTCTTTAGAGGGGCTTTCCAGATTGCTGAGTACAACATTGATCGCGCGACTCATCACATGGATTTCGATCAGGGGGTGCCCATTGCTTGCCAGCTGGAGCTTCCTGAGGATTTATTGAGTGTTGCCCTCGATGCCAGTGCCCTTGGGCCAGGTATCCATCTTCCCTTCTTTCAACCGGAGAGAGCACCCTTGATGACCTTTAGTTACAACGAGTTCTGGTGCCGTGAGCGTCTTATGATTCGCAAGTTTGTGCATGATGCGGTGGAGAATGTTCGTGGTAAGCCTCCCCCGGAAGTCTTGAAGAAGTATCCGATGTTGAGAGATTTCAAGCGAAAGTCATCTGGAAATTCTGAAAGTCCCCAAGTGAAAGAGAAGAGGACGAAAAACTGTGTTGGTGGGTTTCGGACGGCTTCAAAGGATCCTCCTGCAGCCCTTATGTCTTTCAGTTTTTCCAATAACCAGGTATGTGTCGCCTCTTTGCTGGTATGTTTCCAAATGTGTGAATCTCTGCTGAAGGTATGTGTCTCGTTTCTTCCAGGGCTTTGGTAGTGTTAATGATTTTGCTGCTCTTGCTCGCTATCAGGAGACGGTAAATCCTTTGAGTAATTCTGGCGGTATCGAGCCTTCTCACAACGGTGATGCGCCAGAGAAAGAAGAAATTTCGGAAGGTGAAGGTGATTCTTCCGATAGCAGCGCTGGACCCCTTTAGGAAGTGGCTCGGTAGGTTTTGCGCCTCTTTTTCTTCCTCCTCCCTTTGAAAACGTCTGACTCAAATCTTGCAGGAGGAATCTAACTCAGGAGATGGATCTGAGGTGGAGGCACATGAAGACTTTCCCTTGGTGACTACAACCGTTAGTGATGACTTGGAGATGGAAGTTGAAAATCCGCCTATAGCGACTGTGACCGCTGATGATGGCTTGGAGATGGAAGTTTATCAATCACAAAGTATGAATGCAGCTCGACCGGGAAATGATTCTCTGGTTGATGGTGCAGATGCGGAAGGGAACCCTTCGCAGATTGAGGATCTGGTTGCAGGCGTCATTTTCGATCCTCCGTACTTGGTTCCTTACCCAGGTCACGTGTTGGTCGGCGGTTTCAGCGTGTTGGACAAATATGAGGCATTGTATACCAAAATATGGAAGAAGTATGGACACATGGCTACGACCAGGAAGGTCACTAGTCATATTGCTTTGGTTAAACGTGTGGAAGAAGCTTTATCTTCTATTGAGGACATGTGTGGGGTGACTGTCCACACCGTTTCTGAAGACGTCATTGATAACTGGGAACACCACCGCGATGTGTGTGTAGAGAAGGAAGTCAATGCTTCATGGTTCGTCGAAAATCTTGCTGATATTCGGAAATTGAATGATACAGTAGTCGAAATCCCTTTTGCGGAGGAGATAACACGGCAAGAAGCGGAAGCTGAGGAGTTTTCCAAGGTGTTAGCTATGAAGAGAGCAGCTATTGAAGATGCGAAGGACCGTCTTGCTAAGAAGAGTAAATCGATGCTGGATAACTTCCCTTGAATGTTTCTCCTTTAGATTCCTTTTTTTTTAATTTCGAGGAACACTATGGGTGCTTGATTTCGGAGTCTGACTGATTTTGGTAGTTGGTTGATGTTTTTTGAGATGTTGGATTATTTTCTGGGATGAATGGTTTTAATATATAACTTTGATTATGCCTTGCGAATGGAATATTGTTTTCATGAAAGTGTGCGTTTATAGGTTTTTCCGTGAGCAATCCCTTTTTCCATGTAAAAGGCAGTTTTGCTGGTAGGATTGCCAGCAAGTCTTCAATCATTGATAGTATCTTCAGCGGCTTTGCTGGTAGGATTGCCAGCAAGTCTTCAATCACTGGTAGCAGCGGCTTTG
This sequence comes from Papaver bracteatum, assembly GCA_023529315.1. Lineage (NCBI taxonomy): Eukaryota > Viridiplantae > Streptophyta > Magnoliopsida > Ranunculales > Papaveraceae > Papaver > Papaver bracteatum. The sequence goes on from JAJJWX010002530.1 coordinate 851,580, forward strand.
CAGGTAGGACTACTAGCAAGTACCCAAATCGCTGGTAGCATCTTCAGCGAGTCCCCAGTTTTCCCGTATAGTTTTTACGACTGGTAACTGGGTTGAGTTGTAGATCCCCTCAACCGTGTGCCTGTTTCTGCCATCTTGATGCTTGTGTCGAGGCGTGAGATCGATTTCTGAAAGAAGATATTGTAACCGAGAGATTAAAACTCCCGTTGTGGTCGCCAATTGTTTATGGGAGAAAATCGCCTCTTCCGAATTTGGTAAATTCGATGGTGGAGAGAGTGGTTTAAGCCCTTAAATAAATATGCTGCACGTGAACACTTTTGATTCGAGATATTAATCTATACAACTCTGGCCTAAACCAAGAAGATGGTCGTTCCAGATTTGCTTCGGTCACAAAGTGGAGGAAAAGGGTTAATTTGGGGAGGATAGAGAAGAAGGGTGATGAGACCAGAGAGTTTTGGCTAGGTAGTATCTCGACTTGTATCAGAAGTGTAAAATCTTGCGGAAGCTTGCTAGTGATGGAAGCTTTTAAGAGAGCCTACAAAGTTGTTATCTGATAGTGTTGTATTTTTGCCTGACCAAGACTTGTCTGTTTTGGCAGAATAGGTGAAACCTATTTATACAAGTGAGATTGAAGGTACCCTGGACTCATTAAGGAATTGAGTAAATGAGTCAATTAAAACAGAGGAGGTGGAAATCGTTGGCTTTATGGTGAGAAACGTTTTCACCATAAATTTCCTTATTTAATTGACCGTATTCATTCCTTGCACGCCTTGATTTATTGTGAGCGTAGTGTACGCTGCACGCTGTGACCGCCAAACTAAAACCCCAAGAAAGCATCCTCCAGTTTGTGTTGATGTCTCGAGAGTGGGCGGATGTGGCAATTCCAAAGTTGCTAGTGAAGCGTTGCGGCATGTGCCAATGACATGTGCGGGATGTCTCGACCGCAATTTGTACTTTGAGTGCGGATGGAAATGCCAAATTCGCTTGGTGGAGCATTTGGCATGTTCCAATGGCATGTGAGGAATGCCTTGGCCGCGAGTTGCACTTTGGGTGCGAATGGCAATGCCAAAGTCGTTAGTGGAGCATGTGTGGCATGTGCAGAATGCATTGGAAATTGGCTAGCAGGTTGGGGATAAAAGTGGCTAGTGGTTGCGTGTTGGCATGTGCCAATGTCATGCACGACTACTTTGGCCAAGTCGCGGGCGCTATAATGGTATAGCGGCTTTGGAATGGGAATTGGCTAGTGGTTGCGTGTTGGCATATGCCAATGGCACGCACGGACACTTTTTCCAAGTCGTGGGCTCTACAATGGTATAACGGCTTGAAAATAGAAATTGGCTAGTGATGCGTGTTGGTATGTGCCAATGGCACGCATAACTATTAGGCCAAGTCGTGGGCGCTAGATGGGCATAGCGGCATGAAAATATAAATTGGCTAGTGATGCGTGTTGTCATGTTCCAATGGCACGCAAGGCTATTGGGCCAAGTCGTGGGCGCTAGCTGGGCATAGCGGCTTGAAAATAAAAATTGGCTAGTGATGCGTGTTGGCATGTGCCAATGGCACGCACGGCCAAGTTGACCTAGTTTCACGGTTTGTAAGCCTAGGGCGTTAATTTTGGCATGTGCCAAATGGTATAGCGGCTTAGAAATTGGCTAGTGGTGCATGTTGGCATGTGTCAATGGCACGCACGGCCAAGTTGACCTAGTTGCACGGTTTGCAAGCCTAGGGCGCTATTTTTGGCATGTGCCAAATGGTATAGCGGCTTAAAATTTGGCTAGTGGTACATGTTGGCATGTGCCAATGGCACGCACGGCCAAGCTGACCTAGTTGCACGGTTTGCAAGCCTATGGTGCTATTTTTGGCATGTGCCAAATGGTATAGCGGCTTAGAAATTGGCTAGTGGTGCGTGTTGGCATGTGCCAATGGCACGCACGTCCAAGTTAACCTAGTTGCACGGTTTGCAAGCCTATGGCGCTATTTTTGGCATGTGCCAAATGGTATAGCGGCTTAGAAATTGGCTAGTGGTGCGTGTTGGCATGTGCCACTGGCACGCACGGCCAAGTTGACCTAGTTGCACGGTTTGCAAGCCTAGGGCGCTATTTTTGGCATGTGCAAAATGGTATAGCGGCTTAGAAATTGGCTAGTGGTGCGTGTTGGCATGTGCCAATGGCACGCACGGCCAAGTTGACCTAGTTACACGGGTTGCAAGCCTAGGGCGCTATTTTTGGCATGTGCCAAATGGTATAGCGGCTTAGTTTGGCATGGTTGCCTGTGGGTGCAGTATGTGGTTTGTTTTTGGCGTCGTTGCCATGGTGCGCAGTATGTGGCTTGGTTTTGGCGTCGTTGCCATGGTGCGCAGTATACGGCTTGGTTTTGGCGTCGTTTCCATGGTGCGCAGTATGCGGCTTGGTTTTGGCGTCGTTGCCATGGTGCGCAGTATGCGTCTTGGTTTTGGCGTCGTTGCCATGGTGCGTGATATGCGGCTTTGTTTTGCCGTCGTCGTTGCCATGGTGCATGTATGCGGCTTGGTTTTGGCGTCGTTGCCATGGTGCAGTGATATGCGGCTTGGTTTTTGCATCGTGGCCATGGTGCTAAAGATGCGGCTTGGTTTTGGAATTAGGGTTCGTGGTCGAAAACCCTAATATGGTATTTTGAAAAAATACCCCCATTAATTATTGACACCTGAATTAAATGCTCTTAGTTAATGTGTTGCTGGTAACACTAGGTCATGGGGTTTTAAGATTTTACCCCTTATCTAAAATCCACCATCGACACAGAGGTATAATTCTCGAATAAATGTTGATAGCTAAAGTGAACAAATATTGTTCATTTGATAAGTCGTTGAATATTGATAGTTGAACCAATATTCCTTGATGCGGGAAAATGTTTCTCATCTGAGTAAAATATTGCTCGGTTGGTGAGTTACTGAATATTGATGGTTTAACCAATATTCATTAGTGCGAACAAATATTGTTCATCTGAGCGAATGTTGCTCATTTGGTGAATTTTTTAATATTGATAGTTGAACAAATATTCCTTAGTCTGATCAAATGTTGCTCATTTGATGAAGTATTGGTAGCAGAACCAAATCAAGTATTAAATTAACTGAACCGGGTATAATTAATAAAATGTTGGTCATGAGATCAACGTAAAATTATTAGTGTTTGAATCTGGAATTATGAACCTTGGACTCAAAAACCCTAATTCGATCAATTGGTGGTTTATTGAAAATTAACCACGGAGTGAAGGAGGGACCGACTACATGGGATTATGGGTCGACCATGTAGCGCCAGATGCTCACGTGAGCAAATACTAAGGTCTCTTGAAGACTTGACGATTTGTTGATGAAAGGACGATTAAATGCTAGTTTAATCATTAAAATAATACTCGTCAGAGCCTTAGGTGATAAAACCTAATTAATTATGAAGAGATGAGGACAAACCAGGGGGTCATGAAACCGGCCCTGGGTGGTCACGGGATCGAATAACGATTGTTCCATGAAGCTCCAAATTGTTTGGAACAGTTTCAGACCTAATGCGTGCAATTGCGCAAATTAGGTCAAATTGTGAAATGCATGGGACCGGCTCCTTGCAAGCCAAAGAGCTAATCTTGGTCGGTCAAGATAACATTCTCATGACACCAAAGTGTTCGTATCTCAGTTCTGAGAATTTTGATATTTTCTGATGTGAGTTTGAGCAACATTTTGAGAAAATATGAAAAAATCAGGGATTTTGCTGAAACTGAGGAAACTTCATAATATGAAGGAAATATAATAATAAAATGAAGGAATCATGAAGTGTGGGATGGCTATGGCCAAGGCATGGATGGCCGGTTAATAAGCCCGGTCCCATAGCATTCCCCTAGTTTTATTATATTTTTCATGATTTTATGGAAATATCATAAAATCAAGGAGTTTGTTGAAACTAAGGAGTTTTATTGAAATCAAGGAGTTTCCTTGAAGTGAAGGAGTTTTTATGAGATGAAGGAAACAAATAATATTAATAATAATATAATAAGGGCATGTGTGGGGCCAGATTGGGCATGGTCGGCCGGCTAGGGCCTGGTCCCGTGAGTTTTCCCTAATTTTATGTATTATTTCATGATTTGAAGAAATTTTCATTATTTGAAGGAAATATCATGAAATCAAGGAATTTCATGGGATCAAGGAAACATAAAAATAAAATAAGGGGCATGTGGGACCGGCTGGGGCCGGGTCCCACGAGTTTCCCTAATTTTATACTCCCTCTGTCCTAGTTTACTTGCCAAAATTGGTTTTTGCACACAGATTAAGAAATGTAGAGAGAGTGGATTTTTCTTCCAAAATTACCCCAAGCTAGCATTTAAGATACATAGTTTTTACATATCTAGTTTTCTAGTCTTTACTTGAAGAACTCAAAAAAAATAAAAATAAAGGATATAGAGAGAGAAAGGAGAATTTAAAATTGTGTATAAGAAATAGAATTACACAATTCTCAAAATATGACCTGATTCCAACATAGGGGTAAATTAGGATAAAAAGTGAAAAAATATGAAACTTGGCAAGTAATTTAGGACAAAAAAAATCTACAATTTTGGCAAGTAAACTAGGATGGAGGGAGTATTATTTTTCATGATTTGAAGGAAATATCATGAAATTAAGGAGTTTTCATGAGATTAGGAAAATAATAATAATATATTAAGGAATCATGAGGTGTGGGACCGACCATGACTAGGGCACAACCGGCCGTCTAGTAGACACGGTCCCATGACACCTTTCCCAATTTTATATCATTTCCTTGATGCGAAGGAAACACCATGAAACTGAGGAGTTTCCTTTAAACAAAGAATATTTGTTCAAATGAAGAGATTTTCATGAGATTAGGGAAAATAATAAAAATATGATAAAATATAGAATTTGGGCGTGGGACTGGTCATGGCGTGGCTGGACGGCCGGTGAGCCCAGTCCCCTAGCGCCTTGACTAATATTTTATTATTTATTATTTTTCTTCCTATTTTGCATAGGTTCATCGTTCTTTAGTATTTTGGAATGCTCATTTGTGTATTCAGATGCTCGTTAGTGCATTATTGCTAAGTACACTTGCACCATTTTGGTCAGGGTTTACTCGAAGGTACCTCAGATTCCCGTGTGTTGAATATTTATTACTAACCCATGGAATCCTGTTGGGAAGAACCATAAATTGAAGTAACAAAATATTATGAAAAACATTGAATATTTTTCAGGGATTCAGTTAACGAACCTAATGATTTAAGAATAATTAATTGATGGCTCTATACTAGTACGATCATTTAGGAGCATTAATTATTCAGGAATTGAATGACATGAGCTTGTTGAAGCATCATATTTCTTTTATATAGTCAGGGAAAACATTGTTACATCCTAAAGACGTTATTGCTCTATACTAGCAGGCAAGCTGTCTAGGAGCTGTCTAATCTTGCAATTTTATATAAAAGTGATCACTGAAATTTCTCAATATTCATGAGATATGTCGTTGCCTCAGCTGAGAGACTACACAACTACATATACTCTAAGAGACAGTATTCTCAGTCAGAGATTCTCATGGCATGAGCTTTCACGCTTTCGATAAGAGTCATGAGCCTCAATACTCGTCTGATTGCTGGATCAGGAGCATATATAATTATGGATTTACGATTTTAGCTCTTGTCGAAAATCCACCATCTACACCAGTTCAATAAGAACTCTCCCCCTGTTAGTTTTTATTACCCAGCAAAACAAAATAACAACAAAAACAACCTTTACCAAAGAAAGGTTGAAACTGGTTTTAGCCAATAGTAAAAGCCTAAATTATAACTCATATTTTATGATAAATACACAACTTATGTAAACATAAATCAATAATAACATCAATGTGACTTTCACACATGAGTTTATCAGTATCTCTTCATGATCCTTTGATAAAGCCTACCTAAAAAGGCTAGAACTTAATCCTGCTAAATCAAAAAGTCACACAAATCATAAGAGATCACCACAATATGAGATCACAAATTAGGGTTAGTGAAAAACGAAATAACATCTTGATAGGTGTTGTAAAACACCTAGATTTATATCTATTGTTTATGTTTTTTTTTGCAAGTTTTCTTGTAAATTATGTATCTTATATTTGCTTTTGAGTTTATTAGGTGCAATTGAGTCATTATGAGCAAAAGAAGGAGAAAACGTCTATTTGGAGTTTGAAGGGAACAAAAGATCAATTCATAGCGAATGATACTAGAGTTGGCTAAGAATATGCGCATCAAGGAAGTGAATATGCAGTCGGTTCCGTGAAACTGACAGGCCCAATAAAATCTGGGCAACCCTTATCCAAGTCAGTGGGGTGCCTATATCAATCTTCATTCCTACACAAAATCTAAATTTCAGAGAAGATTTATTTCTTCTTAGCTTTCTTTTACTCCACCTGAAATTCAGAGTGATAAAATGGTGCGGCTGCTGTCTGAGAAATTGGTGGCAGTGGTAAGCATCTGGATCGAATGGAAGGAGATGGGGATGTGAATTTATGCTCTGCTGGGAGGATGAAAAACAGAAAGAAATTCTGAGTTTGAGAAGAACAGATTTAGGGTTTGATTAGAAACCAGAATTGATTGAGGAAAAAGATGAACTCGATTTAGATATGGATAAGAAGATTAAGCAGATGGGTATGTGGCAGTAAATTGGATGAGTTCTTGTAAGGGTTTGTGAATGAGATTTGTTGTCATGAAGCTTCAGAAACTAGGACTTGAGCAGAATTTGGGGATTATTGGTATAAACTGAGATTGGGTTCGATGGAGAAGGTTATTGAAGCTGTGATGGCATATAGAGACATGGGTTATGTATGATTTCTTAGGAAATCGTAGCTGGATGGAATTGGAGTTAAGGTTTGAAGGAAGAGAGAGTTGGTTACAATGTTGCTGTGTGGTTGATGATACTGGAAGCTAGATGGAGATGGGTCTGGTAGCTATGGTTTGTGATATGAATTGCAGCTGGTGATGGCAGTCGAATGTATGTCTGAGCTGAAATTGCAGGGTCAAGAAGCTACAAAATGTGCAGTGGCTTTGAGATGGCTCTGGTAGTGAATCTGCAGCCGAGTGGAAGTCAGCACTACAGATAAGAATAAACCGTTGGTTGTGAAACTATAACTGAAATTGATTTGCTGGAGGTATTTGAGTTGCAATTCAGTTGGAGATGTTGGTGTTTGATCTGGTGCTGACTAAATGCAATGGTTTGTGAATGGAGTTGCAGAAGTTGGGTTTGTTGGCTAGCTATGTATTGCAGTGAAGATGGAGTAGATGTCTTTGAAGTTAGAGATGGATATTGCAGTTGTATGTGGGACTGGAGCTAAGATGTGGAATGGTTGAAGCTGCAGGGTGATTGTAAACGAGAAAGATTAATGATGTGCTTGCTATGAATAAAATGCCTGAGTATATATTAGGTGAATGTGGTTTGTTGGCTGAGTTGCAGCTGCACTAAGAAGTTGTTGGTGTTGGAATGGCGGTGAGCTGCTGGGATTTGAGCTCAGATAAGAAATCAGATGGAAGAACTTGATGATGGATGTTCTGTGATAGAGTATATGAAGCTGAATTGCAATGTTTTGTTGGTGTTTGAGTTCTTTAGTTGGTGCAGCAACTGGCAGTGTGTTGGAGCGAATGTACATGAAATGAGTTGAAGTTGGAAACTGGTGGTGTTTCATGATGCAATGGTCTACTAATGAAGCTGTATGATGTTTACAATGAAGAATTATGCAGTGGCACTTGTTCGGTTGTTTGCTGATGTAAGAATGGAGGCAGTGAAGAAACTAAGAAGCTATGACTAAAAGTTTAGGCAAGTGACAAATGCTGCTATTGGTATTGTGAATTGGAAAGCAGGAAACTTGAGTAAGGCTGTGTATGTGCAGCTGGTGCTTGTGGTATGTGTCGTAGAGCTGGGTTTTAGATGGTTAGCTGAGCAGCAAATAAAGTGGCATAGTGGCAGAATCAGTTGCAGCTGCAATTGCAATTGCAGTGAACAAGGTGGTTGCAGTCGAAAAGTTGGTGTTGGCTTTGGTTTTTAATGGACAATGGTTGTATTGCGAGGCATGGTGCAGTTTGAATGATGTTGAAGTTGCAAACTGGTGGAAATAGGAGTGCTAGGATATGATGGATCTGAAACTGCAGTTCAAGTGGTTGTTGCTGGTGCTGTTGCGAAAGGTTCTGGTTGCAACTCAAATTACAGGATCATGAAGTTGGATAGTGAAATTACAATTGGTGCTGCTATAGCTAGAGCAAGAAATGGTTGGTTCTAATGGGTTTATGATGAGCTGAACTACAGACTAGTTGTTGCTGTGGATTAGGATGAGTATGAGATGTAATTGGGAGTTCATAATAAAGCAGGAATTGCAGCTGCAATTGAATGTTGCCGCCATAGCTGAATGAATGGGTTATGAACAGATAGATGAATGCTAGGATTGGTGTATTAAAATATGCAGGGAAGCAGCTCAGATAAGAGGCCTGAATTTGGCAAAAAAAAAAAAGGAAACTCTGCTGGAATTTCTACTACATCGAGTTAACTCGGTGATCCGATCCGACTCACCTGGCCCGGTTTGACTCAGATGGACTTGGACTTGTTAGGCTTGGTTCATGGGCTGTTTTATCAGGGAATGATTTTGGTAGATGTGCGTGACTTAATTTTAAAGACGAGAGAAAGAAGAAAAAGGAACAAAAAAAAGGGTTATGTTCTATCTAATATTGAATATCTTTTAATCACTTCTTCTACTTTTGTTCTAGGGTTTAGACATGGAAACTCTTCTCTTTCTTGTTATGAACTCCATGAGCATGAGTACTTAATTTTATTTTGGTTATGGATCAGTTGGATTTCACATAACATGGTTCTTTGATTCAATATATTAGTTTTGTCTCATATTTATCGTTCATGATTCTCTGAAAAATATAGTTGTATGATTGACGTATTATAACATGATTGATTATTTGTTTTGTCAAGTTGCAAATTGATAGAACTTGTAATCACATCTATTGCTAGTTTAGGGTTAATCATCAAGCGATAATCCTTGAACACAAGTAGCATAAATATGGTTATAGCTTATAGTGATATATCCTTGTAATCATATGTGAACCATGACCTTTGTTCGAATTGTTTGCGCAATGTATTTCAATTGCATTGATTAGCCTAATTTCATGAATCTTAATGCTCCATGTGAATTGAACTTGATTAGCGCAGGGCGTTAGGTTATTCTTTTTGTAGAATTCATACCTGCATGGTTTTACATGTATGTGTGATGAAATCAGGAAATTACGGGCTATTCTTTCGACTAGATATCTTAGGCCTTTTGATAATGAGAGATTAAATATCAATTCTAATTATTAAGATAAGAACATGTTTGCGATTGAAAACGAAATCCTTAACCAATATCTTTCCTTGCTTGATTTGTTTATTTTTTTTGTTTGCTTTTATTTTACTTTTAGTTTATAAAAATCAGAAAAATCCCCCTTGCTTTACATAAGAAACCGAAACATATTGGCAACCTAGTCCTTTCTGTGGGAACGATCCTTTCTTTCCCTTGCTTCATTATATAATTTAAGTAGTAAGAAAGTGTAATTTATTTTTGACTCCTACGACAGCGATCACATCTCATAAACGAAAGAAAAGCATAAAAAATAATCATTCACAACAAGCTATGCAATCGAAACTACAACAAAGAATGATACAAAAGATTTAAATAAAAGCTTAATCATTCATATTATTAATAGTTTGAACAGAATTTATTTAAGTATTGAAATAAACCAACAATTGATTTGTCTATTATAAGCTTCGTGTGTTGTCACAATCGAACTCAAGATTTAAATTTCTCCAAACACCTTCTCTTTCAATTGAATGTTTGTTAATCTCTACCAGTTGAAATTGAAGATCAATAAGAGTTTCCTTTGAATCTTTGAGCATTAGTTCATGATGCTTGATACTCTTTTTGACAGAGAAGATCTGTTTTTTTAGAGAATCTCACCGAACATTAAGTTGTTGATCACTTTGTGTTTCATTCATGATTGTTTCACATGAAAATAGTGCTAAATCATCAAGAGATGATGTTTCTTTCACCGATTTCTCCATTTGCTATCAAATAACCTTCTTTTGGACATAAAAAATAATATAGCAATAGAAAAGGAGAAAATCAAGAAATTAACTTATTTTGTGAAAACAAAATTTATATTCAAATCATAGAGATTTTATCCCAGAAGGTGAAAGATACCGATAGATTTTTGAACCGAAACTTCCCAAGATCATGCTTCCTCACCATATAGAACATTGGGAAAGACGTGAGGAGGTATTTTTCCAACACAGTTAGTTTGTGTTGGGGTGAGAATTAATCTCACCACAAGTAACTGAAACAACATGAAGATGATAAATGAACACAATAGATTGTGTTCCTAGCTTGTTTTGTAGCTTTCCCTTGAATTTACTAAAATATGAAAATTCCTTTTTAGATCTGATAAATTCATTAAGATCAAGCTTCGTCTTTCTCATACCCTTGCGGAGTTTCTTAGTGAATTTACTATTCCGTTTGGGATCCCAACATAATTTGTTAGTGTGGCCATTTCTTCCACAAAAGGAACAAATCATAAGGTCTAAAGACTTTAAAGTATCTTTTTTTACCTTGTAGATTTCTGACAAAGCTGGTTTAGCAGGAACAAACTTATTGTTATACGAACCGGACTTTCCAGTATATCCGATACCGCACAAATTCCCAAAAGAATTTTGTCCAAAAAGCATAGCCGAAACTTTGCATGAACTTACTGAGAGACGTTGTAGATCACTTTTTAAGATGTCAATCTCTTTATCTTTTAGAACAATTGTTTCGAAAAGTTTTTCCTATTCTATTATTGCCTCTTGAGTTTTATCAGACACATATTTTCTTAAGACATCAAGTTCCCTTTTTAAATTTTGATTATCTTTAGTCATGATATCAAGATTTTCAAAAAAAATAATCTTAGGAGTTGATTAGACTCACTACTTTGATCGTTGTTAGTATTGGCAAAAAGTGCATTATAATTTGATATTCCTTCATAGGTTTTTTCCTCGGGAATATCATCCAGGATAGTATGATATGCTTTGTCCCTATTGAGAACTCTTTTGCTGGAACATTTTTTGACCATATGTCCAAAACTACGACACTTGAAATATTGGATTTCTTCATCTTCTTTTCGATTATGAAAAAGAGATCGTTTGGATGATGATTTGTCAAGGATATATTTATCTCTAAATAAAAAAATCCATAACACGTTGTGTTAGAAGTATAATTGTTGAATCAAGCTCATCTTCAATAAGTGTTTTTTCTTCTTTATAACATTCCTCGGCCCAATTTATACTTACTTCTTTCGAAGATTGTTTAGTATTATTTGGGGCAATAAATCCAACGTCATATTTCTCAACAAGAATTATTTATCAAAGGTCTTTAACTTTCCTACAAAAGAGCTTCAAGAAAGTATAGAAAGATCATTGACTTCCATTATGGCATGTTTCTTAGACTCGTATCTGGATGGCAACGATTTGAGAATCTTGCATATTATTTCTTTTTCAGATATAGTCTTTCCAAGTGAGAAAGAAGCATTGACAATCTCAGATAGTTTAGCATTAAATTACTCAAAGGTATCGTTATCATCCATTCCAAGGTATTCCCATTCAGAAGAGAGAGATCGAAGTCTAGTTTTTTTTCTGAGTTGTTACTTTCGAAAATCGTTTCAAGAGTATCCCAATCTTCAATGGAAGTTTCACAAGAGAAGACACGATGAAGAAGATCTCGACTCACTGCATGTATTACGGCATTCAAGCCATCAAAATTTTGCTTGGAAAGAGCTTTTTCTTCATTAGTATAGAACACTAAGCGGTTAAACTTAGTTTCCGAAGATTCCATTTTCGGTCGTTCATACTCTTCTTCGATTAATAGCCAAGTATTAAAATCGCGAGATTGAAGAAACAACTTCATAGCATATTTTCACCAGAGGTAGTTAGTGCCATCAAATCTTGGTGGTATTGTTAAAGCATTTCTCGGTCGAACTCGCATGCGTTGCTATCTCAAGCATGTTTGTCAATGTTAGTGATCAAAACTATAAAGTCTTGATTTTTAGTCTACTATAGCTAAGGTCTCGGACTAGGATATAAAGTGTAGTTGAGCTCAAGAACTCCATGGAAATTATCATACAAGACGAAGGACTACTTAAGGAACCAGTGAATCTTCATCGATAAAAAGGTATGTGGAGACTTGAACTTATCTATCACTCAAAATTCTATCTACTCTATCTCCTATCTTGAGACAAAATTCGTATTACTATATAGACTAAGAATATACACATGTGACATTTCGAGCTGAGTATATCTCGCTTATCTATTTCTCATGTTATGCTTCAATCACTTTGGAAATTGCTCTGACGAAAAATAGTTGTGAATAACAACTATATGACATCCTCTGAGAATGTTTCAATGGTTGAAATGAGAGTTTAGACAATATAACCACTGGGGGATATAAACATTGTTGTGGTAACACATATATGTATAAGTCCTTAGCACTTGAGCCAAAGTTTGCGAACTTTATTGATCAAGTGAAAATCGGAACTTGAGCAGTCAACCCAGTCCGCGAACTCAGTCCGCGAATGTACGTAGTTCTCGAACCCTAGAATTTCTGCTGGAGTTGTAGCTCAGTTTCAGTCCGCGAACTGACGGAAGTTCTCAAACCCGAGAATTTCTGCTGGAATTTGTGAACTCCAACCGGTTAACTTGAGTACACGAACCCAGTCTGCGAACTTGAGTGGTTATGTCTAAAAACGATGTTCGTGAACTTATCTAAATTATCTAAGGAATGCCATTACAAACCGTGGCTTTATAGTTCATGAATCGATTCAAGTGAATCACATCATTTTGGCTTTAATTATGTCTTATTTAGTACATAAGATCTCATAGCAATTGAACAAATCTCTAACTAGTTCATTTGAGTCATTTGGACTAGTTATGGTGAAGAAGAATATGGTTGATATAAAAGTTATCATTTGTCTAACCAATTGGTTGACTAATATTGAACCAACTATTGTACACGTTTGGGTACGGTTACACAAACCCAAAATCGTCAAGTACATGTGTGTATGGCAAGCTAAGTTTTCGATCTAACGGTTGATAGATATTAGCTTGTATCTAATCAGGTTTTCATCTAACGGTGAATATTGAATGCTTTGTTACTAAGCTAACATTGATTGCAAACCCTGATTTGAAAGAATATATAAGAGAGAACTCTAGCAACTGGGAAACCTAATCCCCACACATTCTGTATGATACTAGTTTGCTAAGCTAGAGTCGATTCTCCTTTGGCCTTTGGTTTTATTCTTCTAAAACTAGGTTAACGACTTAAAGACTTCATTGGGATTGTGAAGCCAGACCGATACTACTTTTCTTGTAGTTGTGTGATTTGATCTTGCTATTTCTATCATACGAGTACAATTGTAATAATTGGCTTGAGATTTCTATCTCTCATAGGCAAGATATAAAAGTAATCACAAATATCTTCGTCTCATCGTTTGTGATTCCATAATATTTTTTTTCACTGTGTCGATTAAGACTATTGTGAGGTGATAAAACTGAGCTTTTCTTTGGGAATATAAATCTGATTTTATTGATTGGTTCATGTTCACCTTGAATTATCAAAAGACGGAACTAAACTCATAGGTTTATTCTTGGGAAACGGATTTATCTATCTTGTAGACTTTTCTGTGTGAGACAGATTTGTTTGCTTAAGTCTTCGACTTTGGGTCGTAGCAACTCTTGGTTGTGGGTGAGATCAGCTAAGGGAATCAAGTGCGCAGTATCCTGTTGGGATCAGAGGCGTAGGAGCATAACTGTACCTTGGATCAGTGTAAGATTGGTTGGGGTTCAACTACAGTCCAGACCGAAGTTAGTTTGGAGTAGGCTAGTGTTTGTAGCAGCTTAATACAATTTATGTTTAATCTGGACTAGGTCTCGGGGTTTTTCTGCATTTGCGGTTTCCTCGTTAACAAAATTATGGTATCTGTGTTATTTATTTTCTGCATTATATTTTGTTATATAATTGAAATAATAAAGGTTGTGCGTTGTTCAATCAAGTAGAATATCCGACCTTATTGGTTGTTGATTTAAATTGATTGACACTTGGATATTGGTCTTTGGTACCATCCAAATTATCTCTTTGATTAGACTCGTGAATCACATTTGCTTGAGTAAATCAAATTGAGATAATAACTCCTTGAGTATTTTCTATTGATCGAGTCTAGTTGATTCTCTAGAAAAACAACTCGGAGTTGTCCATGCAGATTGCTAATAGAAATATTGGGTGAGGTTGTTAGACCCCCACTTTTTCAGGTACGTTAATTGAATCAGCTATCCGCTTCAAAACTTATAGGTTGGATCGCACCAAACACAAATTGTTAAATCTTTTTATGTTTTCCTGCTCTGATACCAATTGAAATTACAAGGGTACCAAAATGCACCACGCTTCTTCGTTTCAACCTATAAGTCTGATACCAAGTGTTTTCGTCTATGAACAAAGTCGACACAACACAACAACAAGGTATTCACTTGACAATAGTTACGATACAAGACTGATTGACTATAGGATCAATGTCAAGTGATATGGATTAACGTACTAGTGTATTTACTTTTAATTATAATAAAACAATTATAATTGCGGAAAGTAAAAGTAAATCCCTTATGATCAATCACACACAAAATGGAGTCTGTTAACAATGGATGATCACAAGCCTATCTTCATATCTAAAAAAATCTGAACTTTTTTGTTCCTTGATATAGTTCGAATGACCTTATATCAGAAAAGAGGGGTCACAAAATAAACATACTAGGTGAAAATCAAGGTTCAACTACCGTTAGTCAATAAATCAATAATCAAAAACTAAAATAACAATACTTAGCTTCTCACCAATGGTACTTTTAGACGCTTATTGATCCCATAAAATATTTCTCCTAATTAGATTATTTTCCTCTCTAAGTAAGTATTAACATTATTTAAATACCCATCAAAATTCCCCCCTTAAAATATACCCTTATTCAATTTTTAAAAATACCCCTACTTTCTGAAAAGTGTAAGCAACTAGCACAAGCTACTTTCAGAAGTGGACACAACTAGCACAAGTTGTAGGGATAGAATATCGCACGATATAAGGTTACGAACATAGTAACCAATACAAGAGAGAAATATCGCAAGATAATGCGATAATAGAAGGAACACAGGAGAAGTGTGAAGGGTTTGTGAATATAGAATAAACTTACGATCAGAGGTTGCGCTACTTCGCAGGTTATATACAGTTGTATAGATTTCACTATAAATAGTAGTTCAAATGTTAAATTTAGCAGGTTCTTTAAGTGAGTGTTAGAACAAGTCTTAGGAGAGAGAACAGAGAAAGTTGTAACTGTTCTAATCTCCATTAACATATTTCTTTGTAATCAATTGAGAATATTAATCAAGATTGTCATTTTTCATCAAGAACTTCTTAAAGTTTTACAAATTCTACTGAGGGTGTAGTTGTAGGATTTCCTGCAACTACATAATTGGCGCTAGAAACAGGGAGGAAAGATTGAAGATTGTTATAGCAGAAATTTGAAGGAGTTGTGGAAATTTGGAGATCAAATGGAGTCAGTAGATGAAGATTGCAAAAGAGAAGAATGTAATATGATCATAAAGACAATGATTGATGAATTTCATAACAACATGAAGGGAAGGATACACAAACGAGATTGTAGAGGAAGAAAGATCATGGAAGTGGAGAAAATAACGACTTTGAAAGAATGGGAAAAGCATAAAATCACATTTTCAGTAGCAGAAATTCCAAATGAAGACTTAAACCACACTTCACCATTAGCAGTCACAATTCCGATTATGCGAGAAGAAAAGAAAGCTACAAAATCTATAGAAAAATGGAAATTAAACCGAGTTTTGATTGATACAGGGAGTTCTGTTGATATTATATTCTATCATGCACTTAAGGGAATGGGGATTAAAGATGAAGAGATCACAAATTCAGAATGTCTTATCCATGGATTGGGAAAATCTAAAACAAAATCCAAAGGGGAAATAATGTTACGAGTACCACTAGGAGAAATCGAAACACACATAGTTTTATGTGTGGTAGATATGGAATCTCCATATAATACGCTGATGGGAAGACCATGGATTCATGCGATTAAAGCTGTTGCTTCGACATTACATTAATCAATTAAGTTTCCCACACCAAGTGGAATACAAGAAATAAAAGGGGATCTTGATAGTGCAAAAATTTGTTATCAAATTGAAGTAAAACAGTGTGGAGGAAGAGCAAGAAAGAAATAATTTCGTAGAAAACTTGCGAAAGAAGCAAAAAAGGAAGAGGAGTTCAGAGTATATACAATAAGAGCAAGAGAGGGAAAAGGAATACCAAGTGAGATCCCAGAAAAATAAGGAGAACCAATGAAAGTAATCAAAGAACCAACACCTATGGGAGAGCAAATTCCTAGTTACGTTGCAGCAGAACCAACCAAAGAAATAAATGTTGGAACTGAAGAAGAGCCTTTAATATTGCGAATTGGAACTAAGATGGACGAAGAAGAAGAGAAAAGAACTATTGATCTCTTACGAGAATACAAAGATATATTCGCAGGAAGTGTAGATGAAATACCAGGAATTGATCCATCAGTGGCGTATCACAGATTGAACATAGATAAAAGCGTAAGACCATTCAAACAAAGAATAAGAAAGATCTCGCAAAATTATCATGCACAAATAGAAGAAGAATTACAAAAGATGTTGGATGCAGGAATCATAAGAGAAGCAAAATACCCAGAATGGATTGCGAATATAGTCATTGTTCCAAAGAAGAATAAAGGGATAAGAATTTGTATAGATTTCACTGATCTAAACAAAGCCTGTCCTAAAGACAGTTTTCCATTGCCAGACATACCACAAATGGTGGAATCAGCTGCAGGACATGATAGAGTCACTTCACTCGATGGATATAAAGGGTACAATCAAATATCACTCGCAGAAGAAGACCAAGAACATACTGCCTTTTTTGCTCCAAGAGGTTTATATTGTTACGTGAAGATGCCATTTGGTTTGCGAAATGCGGGTGTTACATATCAACGAATGGTCGAAAAGGTGTTCGCAAAGTGGATACATAAAACCTTAGAGGTGTATGTGGATGATATGTTGATAAAAAGGAAAGAGTCCAAAGATCATGTACAATATTTGAATGAAATATTTGAACAAATGAGAAAATTCAACATCAAATTGAATCCTGAAAAATGTATAATTGGAGTTGCGTCAGGAAATTTTTTGGGATACATAGTATCAAAGAAGGGAATACAAGTTAATCCAGAAAAAGTACAAGCAGTTTGTGACATGCCAACACTTGCAACGGTAAAAGAAGTGCAAAAGTTAAATGGACTCTTGGCTTCACTTGGAAGATTTATTTCGCGAATGTCAGATAAGTGCAAACATTTCTTCAATATACTTAAGAAGGGAGCAAAATTCAATTGGACTGATGAATGCGAAAAATCTTTTCAAGGAATCAAAGAATATCTCGCAAATACATCCATATTACAGAAACCAGAGAAAGATGAAGAATTATTGGTATTCCTCGTAACAACTCAGTATGCTTTAAGTGTAGTTCTATTGCGAACAGATGCAGGAATAGAAAGGCCCATTTACTACATCAGTAAAACTTTTAACACAGAAGAGAGAAATTATTCTAAAATGGAGAAGTTAATCTTAGCATTGGTTTATGCATCATTTAAGTTGCGAATATACTTTCAAGCGCATGTGATAAAAGTGGTAACCAAAGTCCCAATTGAGTCAGTCATGAAGAACACAAAAAGATCAGGAAGAATAGAAAGGTGGAATGCACAAGTAAACTATTACAAGATAAAGTATGAAGTGTTATTATCCCAAAAGTCACAAGTTGTCGCAGATTTCTTGGAAGAATTTCCCTTGGAAGAAGATGAGGCAGTAGAAGAAATGATGGATATTGAAGAAGAATTTGGGAATCCAAAAGACCTATTAACAGAACCAAATAGATGGGAAATTTTAGTAGACGGATCATCCAACAGTGAGGGGAATGGAGTAGGAGTTGTGTTGATTTCACCAGAAGGAGAAAGAATAGCATTCTCATTCAGACTAGAATTTGCATCCACGAACAATGAAACAGAGTACGAAGCTGTAGTACATACATTGAAGATCGCAATAGAAAAGAAGCTCGAAAGTATAAGAATAACAAGTGATTCTCAGCTGGTAATTTGTTAAATTAAAGGGGAATATACCACAAATGAGTCTTCTTTGAAGAAATACAAGAAACTCGTTGATGAATTATCTGCGAGGATACCAAAGTTAAAATGGAGGCATATAACGAGGAAATACAATCGACTCGCAGATGCATTTGCATTCATTCCAAGTATGATGACAAACCCTAATGCAAGAAATATCAAAATCCAGACAATTCAACATCCATCAGTGAATAAAGAAGAAGAAATTGAGGAAGCAGTTGCGATGGAAGTAGAAAGGGAACTATCAGACGACATCGCAGAAGATCTCGCAGATTGGAGAAAGGAAATTCATGCATATCTCGCAAAAGGAGAAATACCCAGGAACAGGCTAGAAGCACATAAATTAAAGAGTCGTGCAACAAATTATGAGTTACGAGAAGGAATTTTATACAGAAAATCTTTCAATGGACCACCTCTTAGATGTTTAACTCGTGAAGAAGGAGAAAAAATATTGAATATGTTACATGGAGGAGAAGCTGGTAATAATAGTGGGGGAAGATCTCTAGCATATAGAGCAAAAATACAAGGATATTGCTGGCCTTATATGCACACAGACGAAAAATTGTTGGTGAGACGATGCAAGGAATGTCAACGACATGGGAAAAGAACTCATGCACCAGGGGCACCACTAACCTCTTCAACAAGATGCTGGCCTTTCGGGAAATGGTGATTGGACATTGTTGGTCCATTTTTACCTGGATCTGGACAGAGAAGATACTTAATAGTCGCAACAGATTATTTCACGAAGCTCGCAGAAGTAAAAGCAGTACAACATATTCGTGATAAGGATGTTTTTACATTCATATTCGAGAATATCATTTGTAGGTATGGAATTACAGAACAATTAGTATCTGACAATGGGAATCAATTTGAAGGGAAGAATATAAAGATATTACTCAGTGCTTTTAGGATAAAATGTGGGAAATCAACTCTATTATATCCACAAGCTAATGGACAGGCAGAGGCAACAAATAAAATAATCGCAGATACAATCAAAAAGAAATTAGAAGGACATCTCAGAGGGTGGTGCGAGCAAGTGCCTAGTGCAGTTTGGGCATACAATACAACTAGAAGGGAAGCAACTGGAATGTCTCCTTATTGTTTAACATATGGAGTAGAAGCAGTATTGCCAACAGAGGTTGTAATTCCGACAACAAAGAAAGAAGCTTGGGAAAGAAATTTAAGTGCAGGGGTGATATTAAGTGAGTTGGATGATTTGGAAGAAAAAAGGGAAAAGGTGTTGTGACATATGAAAATTTATCAGGAAAGATTAGCTCGAGAGTATAACAAGAGAGTTATTGAACGTGAGTATCAACCAGGTAATTTGGTCATGCGAGAAACACCTCCCTACCAGAAAGAAAATGGAGGAAAACTAGCACCAAAATGGGATGGACCATATGTCATTAAAGAGGTTATGGGAAGTGGATCTTATCGGCTGATGGATCCAGAAGGGAAAGACATGGTCGACCCTGGAATAGATTGTATTTAAAAATGTATTATCCATAAAGCTCATGATAAATTTGAGAATATGGTTTGCTCGTACAAAAAATACCAAAATTACAAATTTTATTTGCGATAAGCTTTCATAAAAGAAAGACGCAAATTGTGATCAGCTTTCAAAAAAGAAAGAAAGCCGCAGAAATTTTACACAGGCAAACCTTGGTGACGTACACCCTAGTTCGCGAAGCAACATTTCGTAAGAGGCAAAGTCCTAAAGTACGTCATTTAAGGGGGTACCTATAATCATGGCTCAGGGGAAACGGAACACCACCACGGAACTTGAGTACATGGACATTACAGTGTACATAACCCAAAAATGGGGTACCTATCCGGGTAAGACACCTCGGATTCTCAACCTAATCTTGCGATGTAACATGATTTAGGTTGGGCGACTAAGGCATACTGTCTTTCCAAAGAAGTGAAGAAAACGATCAAGGCGCCGAGGTACACGGTTGAGTCAAGAGTGCCAGATGGGTTTGAAGCACATCTGCCATTCTTGACAAGTCTTGGAAAATGATGCACTTGGCCCAAAGATACCCCATAGGGTGCAACCTCGTAACTATAAGCCCTATAGGCAAAAAGGATAAGAGGTTGCGAACAAAAGCTGGTTGTTGGCAAAACCGGATGGGAAGATCTAACCTTGTATGGTCGATGTACGCTTCCTTGAAGGGGAAACCAAGGGGAAGATAAAGGGCAGCACCCTCCATTAGGGAGCTGATACGTGCTATAAGACGCAAATGTCACGAGGCTTTTTGTTCGCAAGAACATTAAGGCTTGTCATATTTGTGCAACAATCGTATTTCTGCGAGTAAAAAATAATATCTATATATATACTCGTAGAATTAAATACAAAGAAGTTAAGATGAGATCAATGGGTTATTACATGAAAGTATGATAACATCCTGCGATTTCATCGCAAGACGATAATGTCACAAGGATGTATATTCGCAAGTATATTCAGACTTGTCATATTATATCAAACACAAAAATATTGTTAAGATAAAGTCAAGGGGTTGAGGCATGCGAGTGCATCAATGTCCTGCGACTTTATCGCAAAAGAGGTGGCAAAGTAAGACCTTTACTTAGGAAGGCATGATAAGACCACAGAAACTAAAGAAGTTAATATCATTGGAGATTCTTTATATTTTCAACAAGAATACTTCTTATACTCCAAAAAAGGCAATTTTATTTACAATCAAAGACGGATATTACATACTCATTAAATTTTACGAGGATTGAATACTTCTTATACTTCTTCAAGGATTGAATACTTCTTAAAGGATTGAATACTTCTTATACTTCTTCAAAGATTGAATACTTCTTATATTTATTCAAGGATTGATTACTTCATATACTTCTTCAAGGATGTTTCATAATTCTTATACTTCTTCAAGGATGTTTCATAATTCTTCAAAGAGGTTTCATACTTCTTATACTTCAAGGGGGAAATTTCTTATTTACTTCGCAACAACCAGAAACTTCGCAACTTAAACTGAGGAAGATATTTTAATACTTACAACAACAATTGATCACCTGAAGAGCAATAATAAGGGGAAAGGGAATACTAAGCTAAGTCTTCAAGATATGTTATTTCTCTTCATATGATCAATTTATTCAATTTATGCAAATCAAGAAAGTATTCAATTAGAGAAAGGTCAAATCATTATCGCAAAATATAAAATATACTTCTTAAGGAACATAAACAGTAAGTAGAATTGTTTGTAAGAAAGAGGACCAACAATAACCAAGAGAAAGAATTCGAAAGAAAGAAAAATAAGAGGATTAACGATAACTTGGGAAAGAAGTATATCATGCTTAATGATCTTCATCAAAACTTTGTGCTGGATCTTTAAGATGAGTAGGATCATCAGCAACGTTCGATTCTTGCGAAACATTACCCTCTGTAGAGCCTATAATAGGAGCTTCTCCTTGAGGGATAGATTATTTTTCACCATCAAGTCCTTCATCTTCACTTTCGTAATCAAAGTCACTATCAGGATCACGAGCAACTTCATCATCAGATATTTCCAGAGGTTCAATTTTTACTGGAGACAAGGATCTTGATAAGAGAACGTTGTTTATGAATACTTGAGCTTTCAGATGACTTTCACGAAGTAGAGCTTTCTGGTGGTTAGTATCTTCAATATCTTTGACATAAGCAAGATGGTTGAATCTCCGATTGGCACGATCACGGGAATTGATCAAATGAGTAGAAAGCAAAGTGTTCTTCTTGCGAAGCTCAGAACAGGTGATCTCTAATCCAGCTTTAGCATTGCGAAGATTGTTCTCAGATTCTGCGAGTGAAACAAAATTCAAAGAATCAGTTCTACGAATGTAGCAAAATTTAAAGGTATATTAGAGGCAGCCAAATTTTAATGACTACCTTCTCTTTGTGAAGAAATAAATTGAGCTAAAGATAGACACCAATTCTTCATCTGATCCATAGCTTCATCAAAACCATCACCAACTAATCCTTCAAGTCTGGATTGAAGCTTTTGATCTTTGGAAAGAAGATATTTTTTATCCTTTGCAAGTTTTGCATTAAGGTTTTCTAGTTGGGAATAATCTTCTTTAAGTTTGTTCCTCTTAGTGTTTAAGATTATATTCTTATTAAGAAGGGATTTCTTCTCGGCAAAGAAAAGAACTTCTCTCTCGCATCCAAAACTTCTTTAATTCCTCAAGTTCACTTTTTAACAAATAAAGGAGATTTTCTTGATCGCAACATTTACTCTGAAGAATATTCAATTGGTGCGAAGAAACTTCCATTATATTCAAATACGAACATCTTTCTTCTGATAAGGTTTTATTCTCTTCTAATAGGGTTTCTATTCTTAAATCGGCTTTAGTTAAAGAAGAAGTGAGCTGAGATATGTCATCATTCAAAAATTTGTGATCATAAATTAGTTGGGTATTTTCTTGAAAAAGAGCATCTAAATTGTCAAGAGCACATGAATGAAGACTAGATAAGTGGGAAAATTGGTTCAAAAGACTTTCATGCTTGGCTCGAAACTCTTCTGCGACTGATTCATGAGGAAGTACCAACATTCTACATTTCTGGATTGATTCTATAAAGGGGAATGGGTTTTAATGGGTGTTTCAAACATACGAGAAATAGAAACAAACAAAAGGAGAAAATATAAAGATAATAGAAATACCTTTTAATGTATCATTCCTCTTACGAAGGATTGCACAATCTAGAGAATCATTTTGAAGCTCATGATTCTCTTTACAAAGATTCTCACACTCCGCTTTCAAAGACTCCTGAGTTTGGCGAAGCAATTCAACTTCTTTTTCCAGGGCTTGACGTGAAATAGAAATATCAGGATTGATGAAGTTGTTGAGCATTTCGCAAAATTCAGACTGCGAGCGAACATTTGAAGACCTCGCAGTATTACTTAAAACATCAGATAACATCTGGAAAGCTGAATAAATTCCATCTCGAACTTCTTGAGGAAGGGGAGAAGAATTTGAAGGAATAAGAGCAAGTTGTAAATTGCTTGGAGCCACGACACTCAAAGGATTAGGAGCTAGAATAGGTTTTTCACGACAATGGGTTGAGAAGGTAACTTGCGAAGGTTGATCTTGAAGAAGTGTTGATAAATTGACAGGGGTGGGAGACTGAAAACTGGGTAATGGAGTAGAGGCAGGAGTTTGCGAAGAAGTGATTTCACGAGGAGGAGAGGGAAATTCTTTATCCATCACAGGAAGGAAATCACTGATTGAAATTAATGGTTTGGACTTGATATTACGAGATCTCTTGGTAAGGTTGGATTCTTCACCGACCTACGAATAAAAATGTAGATTAAAAACTGAGGCAACAATATATTGTTTCGGAAGGAAGACAGAGTATTTTAACTACCTTTTGATTCTAGGATCTTCTTCTTCGAGGGTTAGGGTTTGAGCTTTTAGTTGGAGATTTAATTTGAGAAGCAATTTTGCTGAAAGAAATCAAAGTCAAATAATGGATTAAATAGAAATAAAAGAGATAAACAAGTGAAAGATGCAAGAGATAGAAGAAAATTACCTCGGAAAACTCATGATGGGATTAAGAGGAAGAGAATGCAGTAACTGAAGATGTAATATGAGAAGAAGATGAAGTTTCAGAAGTAAAAAGAGAAGGTAAAAAAGATAAGGAAGGGAATAAAATGAGTATTTATAAGGGAATAGTTAGGAAAAGATGGTTACAAAAGACGTGTTCGAATTCCAAAAAGAATAAGTAACGGTTATATTCTCACGATCATTACTTCTTCGCAGAAATGACATGAGAAGAGGCAATATGTAGGGACAGAATATCGCACGATATAAGGTTACGAACATAGTAACCAATACAAGAGAGAAATGTCGCAAGATAATACGATAATAGAATAAACACGGGAGAAGTGTGAAGGGTTTGCGAATATAGAATAAACTTACGATCAGAGGTTGCGATACTTCGCAGGTTATATACAGTTGTATAGATTTCACTATAAATAGTAGTTCAAATGTTAAATTTAGCAGGTTCTTTAAGTGAGTGTTAGAACAAGTCTTAGGAGAGAGAACAGAGAAAGTTGTAACTATTCTAATCTCCATTAACATATTTCTTTGTAATCAATTGAGAATATTAATCAAGATTGTCATTTTTCATCAAGAACTTCTTAAAGTTTTACAAATTCTACTGAGGGTGTAGTTGTAGGATTTCCTGCAACTACACAAGTTGCTTTCAAAAGTGGACGAAACTTGCACAAGTTGCTTCTATAAGTGAATGCAACTAGCACAAGTTGACTCCAAAATAATTATGTTTTACCCCTCAGGGCTATTTGTGCAAGGTCCACAAAAATGGAGGGTATTTATAACATTCCCACTACTAGCCGGCTATTAAACTGACTACAAGATGAAGTACATATGCAGGGATATGTTTTTGAGAAGAACAAACTTCTCTATTTATATACCAATGTAGCTTGAACACCAAGCAATCCCCATAACCGGTGATATCAAAGATATGCAACAAATGCCAATTTTCGGTTTTCTTTAATTTCAACTAATATAACAAAAGCTCTTATGGATGATAACTCAATATTAGCTAGCATACAAGCATACTTTACTAATATATTCTCCAGAGATATGCTCTACTTACTGGGGGGAAAAACACATATAAATTTGAAAATCAAATAAAAGATTCTCAAATATTCCGATTCAGGATCTCACCTTGAGTATCAAGAAATATCTTTGAATAATAAATAAATAAGATTTTAGCACATGTTCAAACACTCATAATGTAGTACTCATATTTTGATATTCATGTAAACCCTAAAGTATAAACAGAAACCGGAAATACAATTGCTATCTGGAATCGGTATGCAAGTGATCCCCAAAGTAGGGATCTATCCTGCTCTGGGATTCCTTTCAACTACGAAAAAAGTTTCGCAAGTATATTTCCTTAAACTCATATACTTAAACATAATTTCTAGGTATGAAATCAACCCAAAGTTCGACACACAATCTAGTAAAAAATTGCAAAGGTGGTGTGTTATCTCGCATATATGAAGTTCAAAAGATAAACGTTATACTTTGTATTCCAATATACCAAAGTTGTAACACAACTTGTATATCATTCCTTTACACCTTGATCATACAATCTAATGATCAAGTCACCAATACTATAGATTCATATACATAACTTCGCACGTTATCTTTTCAATATAAACAACTTGAAAGTAACATAGATAGAAACGAAAACAAGTCAATTATTAGTAACCTCAAACAGTTGGATGATGTGTTCATTGATATCAATACATCTTCAGGTTCTTCAGAGAAACACGATTTTCTCTCAATGTTTCCAGACTTACTAGTCTAACATAACGAAGTTGATTCTAGTAATGTAATCAAACAACTCAAGTTTTGGAACTAAAATATGACAATCAAACTTGACATACTAACACTTGGTTGGTTCAACCGAGCAATGCTCTAACAGAATAACCAGTGTATCTCTAGGGGGTGGGGGAGGGGGAGGGGGATGGATGGATGTTTTTTTAATTAACCGGAAGCCTCGGTAAGTCGAGTCGAGGCCTAGAGTAGACGTGCCCAATGTATCTCGTAATAATTTATTAGGAATCAATCATTGATATCAAATAGGGGGGAGTCGTGCTTACTAGAGACATTAATGTCTTTGCACTGGGTCATAATTCAGTTGGGGATATTTTCACGCATCTACAGAGCCTACATGACCGAAAGTATCTAGTCGAGGATGTACACTAGGAATCATGGCATTACAACTAGTTGCATCTCGCGAAGATATACTGAAATCATGGTTGTTCTGGGTTATAAGTCAACTGTGGACGTTTTTATGCTCTACAAAACCTATGTGACCGGAAAAATCTTATCGAAGATGTGCACTAGGAGTCACAGCATCGCAACCAGAAGTGTCTCACAGGGACGTATACAATAAATTATGGCTATGGGTGCCTTGAGGACCAAGGGATTAGTCTCTCCTGTGAGAGTTGAGTTTTGCCATATAGGGCTGAGCTTGTCTTTTGGCAATGAGGATCAAACTTGTCTTTAAAGCTCCCTTTTTACGTACATCTCTCTCTGTCTCTCTCTCTCTCATTTTGAACTTTGAAGATGGCTATTGGCTCAGAATGATGACTCACCCCCTAGTCGTAGAATCATCATTTTTCCTCTAGTCTTAAATAACACTTCCACCCTTCATAGTGATTTATGGGTTGTCAAACCCTTCTTAAAAAATGATGTACTTCAGAAAAGAAGATCAATGGACCATGATGATATCAACTTCTTCATATGTAAAGAGTTATATCACTAAAATTGACAAAAGAGGAAATTATTAGAGTATTGCTCGGTTGAGCCCACCAACCAATGGTATGTCAAGTTTGGTTGTAAAATTTATTTCCAAAACTCGAAGATGATTGATTTGATTACTATAGTCAAGTTTGTTAGTTTAGACTTAAAACATAAAAATATTGAGACTTGATTTTATTACTTGTGAATAATTTGAAGATGTATTGGCACCAACGAACACACCGTCTTTCAGTTCGATATTAATAACGACATACTTAAATTGTTCCATTTTTATCTTTGTTTGTTCAAGTCTGTATTTATTGTAAACATAACATATGAAGTAAAGTTTGTTTACTTCACTCTAGTATTGGTGACTTGGTCATTATACTATGATAAATGTATCAAATAATGATATACTAGTTGTTTATACAACTTGAGTATACAGAGCTACGAAGTGTGGTTTATCTGTGGACTTTGTGAATAGACATTACACTAGTTCGTAATTCGTTATTATTTAGTGTTCTACACTTTCCGATGTGTTCAAAACTTGGAATTATGTTTGAAAGCAATTTCATATATATATAGTTTAAGGAAGTAAACTTGGGAAACTTGTTTTGTAGTTGAAAACCGATCCTAAGTGGCATTGACCGATCCTGGCAGAGTTCAATTTTTTTTTCTACATTTTTGTATGTTTGTTTTCTTTGAGTTTCTACAAACGTCGATATGTACATGGTTTGAACTTGGGATGTTCATAAGATGTCAGCATAGTCATTTGAGCATGTGCCGAACTCTTAAATCTTGAAGTTCAAGTATTTTTCTTTGATACTTTGGGCAAGATCCTGAAACCGAAACTTCGATATCTTTTATATATTTAAAAATATATGTTTACTATATATCCTAAAGGTTTGCATATCTTTCCTATATTGGTAAGTAGGAATTACCTATAGGTACTAATATAGTAGTATTAGTTAGTGGCAGGTCCACCCACTAAAGCCCAGTAACCAGATGTCCATAATAAAAAGATAACAGAAAAATGGACCCAATTTTTTAATCCCAGGTCCTGTATACATGCGAGACAAATCATGTGAAAATTTTAAATACCTAAACTACCTTTACATTCCTACATATATTTAAGCAGGCTATTTTACAGTTTCTAAAAAAAAAATCTAGCGAAATTTCAGATCCAGTTTCTGCGTCTTTCTTCTTCTGGCTTTCGGACTAGAGTTTCTGAAGATTTCTTTGTGATTTTTACAGGTATGCTCCGTAATCTTTCCGTTTTCTTATTTTTGCTACAGTTTTTGAATCATGTTTAAGATTTCAATTTCGGATCATGGAGATCGGTCGTTTTTGTTTGCTTTTTATGAATCTTGTTCGTATTTATTCAGTTATTTGGTTATATTATTAATTTTTAGCTTATTTTAGCTTTCGATTTGATTATCTTTCTGTTTTCACTTCAAAATCAGGTTTGTTTGCACTTTCAGATCATATGATGTAGCAGTACATATATGACATACTCATTCTTTCTGCTACAGTTTTTGAATCATGTTTAATATTTCAATTTTGGATCATGGAGATTGGTCGTTTCTGTTTGTTTTTATGAATCTTGTTCGTATTTATTCAGTCATTTGGTTAGATTATTAAGTTTTTAGATTATTTTAGCTTTCGATTTGATTATATTTCTGTTTTCGTTTCAAAATCAGGTTTGTTTGCACTTTCAGATCATATTATCCAGCATTACATATATGACATACTCATAGAAACTGTTTTTTTTGTTTTGTTTCTTTCATAGTTGTCTCACTTTTTTTAGTTTGATCCATTAGTACATATATGAAATACCGTATTATATGCTTCAATTCTGTTGTTTCTCATAGATTCTTAATTATTATTGTCATGCAGTTGATTTGTAGTTCATGAATCTGCAGTACATTTATAGGCATACTCATAGAAACTTCTCTTAGATTCTGTTTCTTTCATAGATCTCTCTCTCTTGTTTTAGTTTGATCCATCAGTACGTATATGAAATACCGTATTATGTGCTTCGATTTTGTTATTTCTCATAGATTCTTAATTATTCTTTTCATGTAGTTGATTTGTAGTTCATGAATCTGCAGTACATATATGGCATACTCATAGAAACTTCTTTTAGATTCTGTTTCTTTCATAGATCTCTCACTTGTTTTAGTTTGATCCAACAATACGTATACGAAATACCGTATTATGTGCTTCGATTCTGCTGTTTCTCATAGATCCTTAATTATTCTTTTCATGCAGTTGATTTGTAGTTCATGAATATGCAGTACATATAAGGCATACTCATAGAAACTGCTCTTAGATTCTGTTTCTTTCATAGTCTTCTCACTTGTTTTAGTTTGATCCATCAGTACGTATGTGAAATACTGTGTTTTAATATTGTTACATATTTGTCACATTTGCAGGTTCAAAGTGTCTAACACACATAGACTCATATATGTAAGCATAAGCATGGTTTTTTAATCAGTATGACAGTTGTGTACTGAAAATTCTGAGTTGTTTTTTTCCGGTTTCAATTAGTGTAGCTTTTTAGTTTTTGAGAGTATATCATATATGTACTGTTATATTTTCTTTAGTAGATGAAGTTTACATGTAATAATGCTCTGGTGTTGGTTGTTGTCCATGAAACGTCATCGATGCTGCTAAACAAGTTGAATCGTGATTTGGGAAGAGCAATTTAATTGTTCTGGGCAGTATAGCAAGTTCACTTTTGAAAACTATGGAGGATGGCCTTGCATACCTAGATTTAAAAGTGAATGAAAGTGTTTTCAGTCATATTTTTTCTTTTAGTGCATCCATTATGCACTCACTTTCTCAGTATGTATCAGATGTACTGATTATTTTGGCTGTATGTGAAGTACTTGAAAATCAGTATGTAATTTAAACTTTTTTGTAGTACAATCAATATATACTTTATTCTTTTGGAGTACAACACATTTCTGTTATCTTTTTTAGAGTACTGCAATTATGTACTGTTATATATCTTTCTGGGAAAGAGTATTTTGTGCTCATTTAAAACTCATTTAATATTCTGAGATCATTTTCAAGCATTATTGAGTTTCAGTATTATTGGTTTTCAGTTTGCTTTATAGGTTTTTTTTAGAGTGCAAGAGTTATGTATTCTATATTGTTTTTTTACTTTATAGTCAACAAGTACCTGTATAATTTTTAGAGTACAATCATTTTCTACTCAGGTGAATGGACTACATAAATGTTACACAACCTATGTACATAGTCATCTATGGACACAAAAAGAATATTTGGCAGTCATTATGACTGTCAAAGGTTGTTTGCCTTCATAAGCACTGAGTACCCGCTGGATAGTTTTTTTGAGTACAGTCGTTATGTACTCTGTATTTTTTCAGGTGACAACAACTGTTACATAGAACACACCAAACACACAGATGCACTCTACATATTTTGGTCTTTTGCTATCCAACAACATGTCAATACATTTATAAATGGAAATAATGGAACATAGAGTAAAAACAAACACCATAGATTTGAAAATAGTTGTTATCAAAACACTAGTAAACTTAGAATATATCAAAATAATAAGTACACTTAGAATTTATTCGAGGGTAACTTCAAGTAGGTATGTAATCCTAATCAAAATAAAACCCAGGCTTTTAGTGTTTCATATATGTACTGTCAGATTACAACCATTAAATTGGTGTCATCAGTTCTTCTTCCTGCAATTCTTGGCATCCAAAAGATTACATCCACTTTTTCTGGTGTTGATGTGAGAACATACGTTTTTCCTCTTCTAACGAACTCAAATGTGAGTTCATTCTTGACTCCACCCCTTTTGTAACATTGTGAAATTTTCTTAACAACACTTTTCACAGTGACTTTCTGTGTACTTAATGTACTTGAACATTAGGAGTACATGTCCAACACTTTTCTCAGTATAGCATTTATGCACTTCAAAATTCATAATACCTGAAACGCACACAACCATACATGGATGCATAAACAATGTCAATTACTTAATCAGTATTGGCCTTATGTACTGCATACCCAAGATCATTACCTCAAAAATAAATATAATGATTTTAGAGTACCAAAGCGCTATTATACCTCAGTATAGCATATATGTACCGGTATGCATTGAAAGGGGAAAAAAAAAACCTCACATCACTTTTGATTGTTATTCAACAGTTGTTAAGCTATGTACTGGAAAATCTATGCAATGCAGCTGGACAAGATCTATATAACTTCCTACTGGATTTCATGACAACCTTACCTACAAAATTAACTAGTTTTGTTTCAATATAACATTTATGTACTTCAAATTCATAGTGTATAAAATGCATACAATCATATATGTAAGCATAAACATGGGTTGTTTATCAGTATGAGTGTTATGTACTGGAAATATATAAAACCTAACACATCTACGATCAGATATGAAAGCATAATAATTGTTATGTAATCAGTATGTGAGTTATGTACTTCCAATAAAGTATAAAACATAGTATGGGAGATATGTAATCAAACTCATATTTAATCAGTATGGTAGTTATGTACTGACAATAAATAGTGTCTAAAACACACACAATCATATACCTAAGCATAAACATAGTTTTTTATCAGCATAGTAGATATGTACTGATGGATTTATGTTAGAGTACCAAAGCACTATTGTACCTCAGTATAGCATATATGCACTGGTATGCAGTGAAAGGGAAAAAAAAAACTCATATCACTTCT
Source organism: Papaver bracteatum (assembly GCA_023529315.1). Taxonomy (NCBI): domain Eukaryota; kingdom Viridiplantae; phylum Streptophyta; class Magnoliopsida; order Ranunculales; family Papaveraceae; genus Papaver; species Papaver bracteatum. The sequence goes on from JAJJWX010002530.1 coordinate 882,901, forward strand.
GATTGTTATTCAACAGTTTTTGAGTTATGTACTGGAAAATATATTCAGTATGTGAGTTATGTACTTGATGTTCATAATGCCTAAATCCAATGAAAGCATAAAAAACCTATTTCATAAGTACTAGAGATATGTACTGGTGGATCATTATCTCATCAACCAAAAATAAACAACATGGTGATTTTTTGTGTACATAAACAACATAGTGATTTTCTACCTCAGTATTGTATATATGTATTGGTGGATCTATGTGTCAGAAACCAATAAAAATACACTGCATATAACTTTTGATTGTTATTCAACAGTTTTTGAGTTATGTACTCGCAAATATATGTGCCAAAAATACAAACTACAAACCGCATGTCACTTATGGTGATTTTCATCAGTTTTTGAGTTATGTACTACTGATTTGAACAGTCAAAAGCTAAAAAACCACTTATACGCAGTGATGTATCATATTGGTTAAAATAAACTAGGTTTTTTCAGTGCAACGTATATGTACTAATGATTCATACCTTCTTTTGCTACTGATTTCAGTACTCTTTTTTTGTTTTTTGCTCGCTGATTTGGTTTTTGGTGTTGGTGATTCTTCATAATCATCTTCTTCTTATATGGAAGCAATACTATCTTCGTAGATCTAGAAAAAAAAACTTGATTCAATTTAAAAAATTAAAATCTAGGTTTGGATTTTTGTGTATTGGTTTCTCTTAGATCGAAATCTATGTTTTTGGTTTGTGATTCTCTGATTGAATCACAAGAATTTCTCTCAGAACATAAAAGAGAAAGGAAAAACAAAGAGAGAGGAAGAACACGGAGATTGGGTTTTTTTATGAAAGAGAGAAGAATATCGAATGATATTAGAGGCGTGTAAGTACATACGTTTGGGAACGATGGATATTTCGGTCATTTCCATGTTTTAATTAATTTTGGACCTCCAGATAAAACAAAATTCCGGTTGGACCCTACTGTAACTAAGTATATCGGCTTAGGACCAAATAACAAATTTTCTTATTGGTAAAGTATATGAAAGTACGCTATCTAATACTTGTTTGTCAACTAAGAGTGTTTTATGTTTATGAGTTGGAATATATATAGTTGGTATTTATTAATTTCAAAAATAATATTATTTACATATCTATGGAAATTTTTGGAATTGGCAACACATTGTCTTTCATTCAAGCCTTGGTCATAACACTATAAATAGCGGACCTTGTATTCTTACAAACTCATCCCTTAAACAAACAACTTGATTAATTGTGTGATGCCAACTCGTTGATGGAAGAGAGTAATCTAATTAGGTAAAATCTCTTGCATTGCCTCCGTTTAAAATCTTCTTTGGGATGAATTTTATTAGTTGTACCGTTGGTAGGAAACTAATTCGTATTGTTATTTTAATTTTTGATGATTTGATTGACAAACGGTATAATTATCCTTGATAAATAGACTTGTTTATTCTATGGTCTTTGTCTTCTGATATAAGGCGACTCAAATTTGTTAGAGGACTGGCTATTATGGATCTAGTGATTCAAGTCTGTAGACAAAACTTTTGATCAATCAATGTTAACACACTATGTTATGTGTGTATTAATCTACGTTGATTGATTGATTAAGAAATGGAGAGAGATATAAAACTTTTGATCAATCAAATTTTCATATATGTCCTTGAAATGTTTCATCTCTATCTCTATGTTTTAATCTACGTGAAAACTCCAAGACCATCATCTAAAATGAAATGGATGGAGTATTAATTAAATGTAAGATCCTTTACTCTACTTTATCTCTGATTATTGTTGGATTTGAGAGATTGATAAGTGAGTTGGTTGCTGAAACAAACTTAGCCCTTTGATGTTTCAGGTGACGATCCAAAGGAGTTGAGAGAGAAAGTATTCACAGCAAGTGAAGTGACTCAAGATAGTAGACCATGTCTTGAGATTCATGTGCGTAGACCAGATTGGTATTAGGTGAAAGGATACTGAAGGAAGTAGCTGGTCTCAAAAATATACGAAATTGCGGTATTTAATTTGTATAGTGGCTTCATTATGAGAGTATTAAAAACTTGACTAGGTCCCGGGTTTTTCTTTCAAGTAGTTTTCATCGTTAACTAAGTCTTTTATGTCGTGTCATTACTTTATTTTCTATGTTGTAACTACTATTATCGTTATAATTAAGTAATAACACTTGCACATTAATCCACTTGGTACGATCCCACGGTTAGTTCGGTCATAAACTTAGACTATTTACCAAGTTACATCTTGTTGAAGTAATTTTTTTGGTCATTATTGTTTTGGTAGCTAGAACTACATAAAGTGTGTATGTATAGTTTGATACGAACAAATTGTGGTGTACTCGGTAACCTCGTCATTTCAATTGGTATCAGAACGGGACAAACACGATAAAATCTAGTAATCTGTGTTTAGTATGATCCGACCTATCGAGATAATGGGTCGAATAATGGTAAAAGAATACCAAGAAAAGATTAAGATAACGTATAACAAGAATTTGGTGAATCTCTCTCTGGATTTGATTTTGGCAAATGTTTGAAAGACACTTCCTCATCGAGTTCATATTTTTCAAATATTTTCAAGATGAGATTAAGTTAAGTCTTATATTAATGATCAATGACTCAGATTCTAAAAATCCTTCTCCTAGAGATGAGAGCTTTATTAATCATGTGAATATAAAAACATCTGAAATAAAAGAATTAAGTGAGCAATTTGTCTATTATACCAAAGAACTCAATCTTGCACTAGAAAGAGAAGGTAAACTTCTAAATTTCTTAGACTCAAAGCAAGTAGTATATGATCTACTTATTATTGGGCTAGCTTCCTTGAAAGCATACCTTCTTTCTCTCGAGAATGAGTTTCCCTTGAAAATACAATCTCTTAAATAAAAACTAGGAAAAAGTATTGATCAGGAAAAAGAGATTGAGCTTCTGAATAACTCTGTAACTGATAAATATAATGCCTTAAAAATCTCACCTTCATATGAGATTAAGACTGTTTCCGAACATGCCTAAAGGTCCAATGAAAAATATCTTAAAACTTGTGTCATAAAATCGTTTGTTGTCATCCTCTAAGGATAACCATAAGACTTACTCGAAAGGGGCAGAATATGATAATATAAATTTTTCTGAAACAGGAAAAATGTTGACATAGTTATACCAATAAAAAGATTTTCTTCTTCTAGGTCAAGAGAACCTCAAGTACCACTAGTCCCCGGTAAGAAAAACTACATCAACTTCATACATTCAGATTTTTCGTTATTAATCTCTGACGAAGTTCTTAAAAATGATGTTTTCGTGTGATCTTCAATCTTCAAGAGTAACTTCAATGAGCCTAAGACTTTACTATGTAATTTAATCTAGACCGAGGTAGATTTTAGTAGGCTATCATTCAAGAAATAGTTTTGAAATCTAAATTTGACAACAAACTTGACATACCAACGCATCTGGGTTCAACCGAGTATTCATTCTATTACATATATATACTCTCCATTCTCAAATTTTTACCTCACACCCTTCTCTGCTCTTAACTTCTAAATCTCATATACAAATTTTTCTAATTTTTCTAGTTCACTATATTTCAGAGAAAAAAAATGAATATGTACAACCAACAGGCGACCCTCCACCCAGGAAGATTAGAGTCATAATCGATCAGTTGAGTTTACTCATCCACAAATGGTGCATGGAACCAGTGTAACTCCTAATCATATATCTGAAAATCAAGAGCTAGATCACTATAACAGAATGAGAGATTGGTGGTCATAAATTTTTGAAGTGTACGGATGGCTACCTAATACGGTTAAAGAAATATTTTGAAGATATCATTGGGAAGTTGTTAAGTGACTCATAAACACTTTTATTCTTTTTTTTTTACTCGGTCAATAAACTTTAATAAAAAGAAAAAGTATGTACAAGTGCTAAGGTCGCGCCATTCTAACTAGCCAAGACGACCACCTAAAATAAAACAGCCTATTTGAAACGGTAATAAACCTCGTCAGGCCATTCTACAACAAGAACTGAACACTGGCATACCCTCATAAAATTCATAAACATCCTCATCCAACAAACATGCTTGTTTCGCTAAGGCATCTGTAGTGAATTTTCTCCCCTATAAATATGAATGTAGCGTATTTTTCTATAGAAAAAACACGCCATTTTCCACCTCTAAGCCAAATCCCACGACAGCTTACCCTTTTGCAAGGCTTGTATACAACTCATCGAATCTGATCAGACGCAAATATTCTTCACATTCCATCTTTTGGCCAATGTTAAGCCATGAATAATAGTGCAAACTTCAGCATAAAAATTAGTCCTCCAACCAAGGCCAACAAAAAGAGCACCCAGTACTCTTGAGCTAGCATATCTCAAACTTACACCAGCACCGGCTTGCCCCGGATTTTCGAGAGAAGAACCATCACAACAAATCATAATTTCACCCTGTTCCGGTGGAGACCAAAAGACCTCAACAAGAGTGGAATTGTTTCACGATTTATGTTGCACCTTAAAATAGTTCATGATGCGCAAATCTTCAAGAGTATTAAACATATGGACCTTCATAAGTAACTCATAAATACATAATACACAATGCGTATAAGTAGCAACAAGACGTTGGTGGGTACTACACGCGTTTTATTTCAAGAATTTCTAAATATGTAAGTTTGTTTGTTTATTTTTTGGATTTATATTATTTTTCATATGAGCATTTAAGAATGTGGGAAAAATAAAATTATGTAAATATTGTCATAAAATTACACCCGCTAAATTTTACTTCAATACTAGAATAATATGTTAACGGGATCTTGTTTCATTCAGCCATCACAAGTGAAGGTCAGATAGGAGACGAATCATGCATCTTATTTCATATATGAGTAATACAGAAGCGCTCCCAATTGATCACGGATTGAAAGATGGTATAATACCTAACGCAGAACTGGAGAACATTTTACAACACAAACAAGGTTTAAAGGAGCCAAACCATCTTGCATTTCTGCAAAAGTTGGTTGGCTCGAAGAAATTCTTTCAAGAATTGAATACGATTCCAATTGAGGCCCGTTGTAACAATTTGTTATATCTAACGCAACGAATACATGCTACCCACTTGAGGTCACAAATAAATGAAGGGTTGATTTCATGTTGTTGCAAACAAATACAAACTTTTTTGGTGGAAATCACAACCAATATACCCAAGAATTTGTGATAGAGACTCAAGTACCAAGACAACAATGATTTCCCCCCCACACACCAATATATTTTTTCGACAACCCTAAAGATTTCGACCATGGACGAAACTACTTGTAGGAGTTCATCACCCTCAAGCACCATCACAACATGATATTCCTACTTATCAAGGTTACTAAGATGAACCTAGTATGTCTACTCAACAAGGTTATCCATCCAATCAAGATCTCTCAAATTATTCTCCATAAGAAATTATCCAGACTTAGATGGATGGAACCGGATGGAGATAAGTAGAAGAAATGCAATCTTATTTTTAATATTATCTCCCTCAAATGTATTTTTAATGAAAATTATCGATTATAATTAAATTTTAAATCTCGTTCAATTACGTTTGATTTAAATTTAATTACACGCTTACAACTAACTAAAAACAACTATTAATTTAAAATAACCATTATATTCTACCCAATCTAAGTCTTTGTAAAAATGAATGTGGGGAGCAACTTCCAACATAAAAGGGTTAAATATATTCAACACCTTAATGATATCATAACAACCTTCAAAACCATAACTTTCCCCTTTCACGATGCTTATTCCAGTAGAGCTAATTGTTCCTATAAATTCATGAACTCAATAAGTTAAGGATCATACCAACTTAAAAAATTAAATTTCCAAGTTCAAAATTCCAAAAAAAAATTCTTACCACTTCATAATTAGTTTCAAGCCTCGTTTTCACTTGATTGACTCGCATTGATAAAGATGGAAATTACAATTAATTCTCTATGGATTGTTTAAAAATGAGAGGACGACGACAGTGGGTCATGAATTCTCGAGTTTCTGGTTTATGCGTTGAACTACTCATGAATGTTCTCCCTAAAAGAACCAAGTCTCCGATCAATCTGCACCATTGAGATAATATTGTGATTGTATTACAACTCTACAAATAGATAAATATTCTTTTTCAACATACTTTAAAACTACAAACTCTGAACTCTGGATTGAGCCATTTTTCGTCAGAGTAGTGTAAGAATAGAACAAATTTTATGGATTAAGGTGTAAGTATAAGGTTGGACACATTCTCATCTTTAGGACCCTTTGTCATCACTGAAAACTTGTCGTCAGATGATGATATGCCTTTAGCATCATCCTCAGTTTTAGGAAAAAGAACATTCCCCTTTAATTATCCTGAGAACTTTATTCCTCTGCCTTTTTCTGAAGATGACTCGTTCCGATCCGCTAACTCGGAAACTTTCAGAGTCCTGGCCGAGTCTACTATGTCAAAATCAGTTCTCCAACTTGGGTCTGGTATTTTACAGGATATTCCTAATCCGGTATAACAAAATAGTTCTCCAATTCATCTAATTAGTGATGCTTTACCTTTGGTGAGCAGAAGACTTTCATTTTCTTTACTAAAAAATGCTAGGGATCCCTTCGATTCCCAAATTTCTTCCACCACTCCTAATGCCTCAGTGAATCAATTGCCTCTAATTCATGGTAATAACATCTGCATTGCACCATCTCTTCAAACTCCACTAACTCAGCCAAAATCTGCTTTCAAAATTTCAGTTTCTGATTTTCTATCTTCATCTTCTTTCAAACGAATTTGTTCAATTCCTTCTACGGATGGAAAGTTTTTCAAAATCGATCAATATGGGTCAAACATTTCAGAACATAAAGCACAATCAAGTACTTATCAGCCGATTCCTTTCCCAAAACTAATCCCTTCAAAGCAGCAGGAGGAGACACATGTATTTTTATTATAACCTAATTTAAAATTCTTATTCCATTCGATTTTAAACCCGTTTGCCTTAAATATATTTTACCTATTTTAGTTCATGATTGCGTCTAACCAGTTAATGTGGAATTAGTCATTTTATATGCACTAAGTAATTAACCTTCAATTTGTTCTGATAGTGTTCATAATCTACTTACATTGCTTAGCTTGTTCCTACTTCAATTCTTCCTAGGATGAAAATTCTTGCTTATAATGTGCAAGGGTGTAGAAACCATTTAACTCAAAACCACTTGACAAATATCCTTAATAAAGAAAACCCTGATATCTTTTTTTTATCTGAAAGTAAAAATCGGAGACCCTTAGTAAAAAACTGGTATCTTAATTCCCTAACTACCACATTATAGATCCTATAGGATCTTTAGGAGGATTAGTAGTAGCATGGATTGATGGTTTTCATTTTGACATAGTACAATGAAATATCAACATGATAAATATTATTGTAAACTCCTCTTTTGACACTAAGAAATGGGCCTTAACCTGCTTCTATGGTAGTTCATATCCTACGAACAGAAACATAACATGGGATTTAGTATGACCTTTAGTAAAGATGAAAAACAAGGAGGCCTTCCCTTTAATAAGAAAAACAGTGAATACTATCACAACATATTAGAAAGAGCTGGATTATATGATCTGGGATACATATGTTATGACTTTACTTGGGATAATAATAGAAAAGGAAACCATAACATCCAAGGAAGATTAGATAGAGCAGTTATTTATGCAGACTGGCATTCTCAATTTCCAAATGCTTCTCTCTCCCATTTAGTAGTTGTATGTTCTGATCATATCCCTATCCTCCTAACCTTAGACACCCAATTATCTAAATCAGAATGGGTATTTAAATTTTATGATACCTGGTTGAAGGATACTTCTTGTATTCAAGTTATTAAGGAATCTTGGAAAAAATCCTCTGAAGAAGAAGTCTCTTCTAACTTAGTACAAAACTTAAAATCAATTGGAAAGAACCTACTAAACTGGAAAAAAAAACATCTTTGGATCTCCATACAAAAGAATCAACAGACTTCTAAAAGAAATTGAAAGATTGAAAACCAGTAGAATATCAGCTCACCAACAGAAACAGCTAAAAGAGAAACTGAGTGAACTGGAATCACTTTATGACACACAAGAAGCTATAGCAAAACAACAATCTAGGGATAATATAATTTCCTTAGGAGAAAGGAACACAAAATAGTTCTACACAATTACCTTGAGAAGAAGAAAATGGAATAACATAAAAATCTTATTGGATGAACATGATAATGTAATCAAAAATAGAAATGTAAGTTTTATCTTATCCTTTTTTTTTCCTCCAAACTCTTTTCACTGAAATCCCTCCTGATTCATCCTCCTTTGAATCTCTTTTTGACAATGTACCTTTTGTTATCTATCTTTTTGATAACTCTAGTATTTTGTCCATTCCCTCTATGGAGGAGATCTTCCTAGTTCTTAAAAATATAAAACCTAATAAATCCCCAGGCCCTGATGGATTCCCGTTTTTTCACATTTAACTGGGAAATAATAAAAACTCAAGTGATAGACACTTTCAGGATTTCTTCAAAAATAAAATTATGAATCCAGATTTAAACAATACCCATCTATTCTTAATCCAAAAAATAAAACATCCTAAGAACCCTAGACACTTCAGACCAATAGGACTATGTAATACTATTTACAAGGTAATAGAAAAGATTTTAGATAATAGAATTAAACCCTTTCTTGAAAAAATAATCTCTCCTTTCCAATCTTCCTTCCTCTCCTCTAGACAAATCTCGGATAATGTTGTAGTAGCTTAGGAAATTATCCATTCTTTAAATAAATAAAAAAAGCTAGAACTAAAGGTTTAGGAATTAAAATAGATATGTCTAAAGCTTTCGATAGGGTCAATTGGAAATTCTTTCTCAAAGTACTACAAACCTTTGGATTTAACCAAGAAGTTTTTCATCTCATAGAGCAACGTAACTCCGCTACCTCAATTTATGTTTTGCTTAATGGAAGTCCTGGTAAATCCTTAATACCTTCTAAAGGCCTACGCCAGGGTGACCCTTTATCCCCTTACTTGTTCATAATCTGTATAGAGATCTTTTCCAGGGTCCTCCTCACTCAAGAGTAAAACAAACTATTGCATAGGGTTAAAATAACACCCAAAAGTATACCAATTTCTCATCTATTCTTTGTTGATGATTGTCTTCTTTTTTTAAAGAAGACTTAATAGAATGTAGGAACCTACTGGACACAATAGCAATCTTTAGTAAAGCCTCTGGTCAAACAATTGATTTTGATAAATCAGGTGTTTTCTTTAGTATAAAGGTTGAGCCAAAACATCAAAGAATAATGTCTAAAATGCTAGGCAATTGGATTTAATAATTTAAATAGACCATCCCCGAGTCAAGCTCTGCAACTCAGCGATTAAATCAAGTGAATTTTTCTTCTTCTCGATCTTTGGTTTCAGTTCTTCATTCTCCTTAATTCAGGTGAGGTTTTGATAATTGGTACTCATAATTTCTTCAAGTGGTTCACCATTTGTAATGATTGCTTTTAGTATTGAAATTTGACTTAAATATGTTGGATAATTCTAAGTTTCAGTCTGATTTTGAGATTGCGAAGAATCTCAGATCTGGAAATAATTCAGTTCCAGCAAATACTTGTACTACAATTTTTATTTCTGATGTGGTAATTGATGAAAGTTTAGAGGAATGGAAGTTTGGTTTAATTAGTAGATTGGATCTTATCAAATTAAAATTGACAGTAGATGAAGAAAGTTTAAGGAAGCAATGGAAACTTCATGGTAATTGTCAAATTATCCTAATTGGTAGGTGTTTCTTTATTATCAAATTAGATAACGGTGAGGATTTGAAGTACATTTATAAAGGTTTCTGGGAGGTTGAATCTCAAGTTCTAAGACTCAGATATTGAAAACGAGATTTTAAACCTGAACTGCAAAAAAATTCTTCTGCTTTCGTTTGGGTTGTATTTCCAGGGTTAAGTATTGAGTACTGGAAAGAGAATATACTTATGTCAATGGGTAGTGCAATTGGAAGACCAATTCGTGTTGATGATACAACTTTGAAGAAAGAAATTGGGTATTATGCTAGTATCTTGGTTGAAATTGATTTATCTAAAGAAATTCCCAATAAGGTTTGGGTTGAGTCTAAATATGGTAAGTTTGACAGGTGATTATAGTAACTAAAATACCTAAATTCTGTAATCATTGAAAAATGATTGGGAATTATGTTGCAGAATGTAGACTTAAGAGGTGAGAAAAATCACAAAAGGAAAATTCCCAGAATGTTAATCATCAACAATGGAGATATACTCCAAAGAAAATTCCACTGCAATCTACTATGAGTTTTGATATTTTCCCACCTTCTCAGAAGATCAGTAACTCACAACTAAAAGAGCCTATTTTACAGGAATGAGAATGCAGTAATGTAATAATTCCATTTAGTGGTCAGATTGAGTACAATAATGAAACTAATATTGGGTTTACTGGTATTTTAGATTCTAATTAGGAATTTCTATGTTTATCTATTAAGAAATTATTAGAGGTTGGCAATAGTATCCCTTCTATACATACTGTTACTCCAATAGAAGTAGAAGACTCAGTTGAGGTGATTACTGCTCAGGTTTTAATGGAAATATGTTTCTGGTAAAGATGTTAAGGCAAGGAAGCTTAATGTTCAAAACGATGGTGCAACTGGTGGTAAGAATTTTGTTTCTCCAAGCAAATTTAATGCTTTGATAGAAGTAGTTGGTAAACAGGAACATGCTTTATCTAAAGTTGTTGGTAGACCTAGTAAAGGAATAACACTTAAATCTATTCCAAATGTTGTAACTAGAAAGCAAGCAAATAATTCAGTTAACAATAACACTGGTGTGGGGAGCTTTAATGCTTCTCAAACTACTCTTTCTCTATAATAATTCTTTACTGGAATGTCAGAGGTTTGATAAGAACTCAAGCCAAAGACAAACTTAGAAGTTTAGTTCATCAGTTTGGTCCTTCTCTTTTATGGATTGCAGAACCTAAAGTAAGGGCTTCTAATAGTATTATAAAGCAGTTGAAACTACCTGGTATGAACCAGATGATTATACATAATTCTAGTGACTCTGTTAAGGGTAATATATGGTTTTTTTGGCATTTTCTTTATATGTTCCTTCAATGGTATCTTCTACAAAACAGGCAATTACATTTAGGGTAGGGGATGTTTTAGTCACAAGAATTCATGCAGCTTACCTTACAATTGATATAAGAAGTTTGTGGGAGGAATTAATGATTATAAATGAAATAAAATTTCCTTGGATGGTGATAGGTGACTTTAATGTGCTGTTAACTTGTGAAGGAAAGAAAGGAGGTAGGAAACCTCCCAAAGTTTCAATGTAGGATTTCAGGGATTATATAGAATCTTGTAACTTAATTCAAGCTCATAGAACTGGAATTCAGTTTTCATGGTGTAATAACAGGGTGGGAAAGAAGAGAATTTTATGTGACTTGGACAAAGCATTCTACAATTTACAATGGTTGGAAAAATTTGATAGCTGGTGTTATAAAGTGGGGGTCAGAGGTACCTCTGACCATAGTGCATTATTGGGTGGTGTTACTTAGAATGATAAACCATATAATATTCCATTTAGATATCAACCAGTTTGGACTACTCATCCTGGTTTTTTAAAAATCATACAAGAGTCATGGGAGGGTGATTGTGATGGGAACCCTGCATTCTGTTTTATTAGTAAATTGAAAAGGTTGAAGTATATTCTCAAGAAATGGAATTGGGAGGTGTTTGGTGACTTAAGAGTTAAAGTTAAAAATACAGAGGAGGAAGTGCTTGTTGCTTCTTTGGAATCAAGTGCTGACCCTGGGAACATTGAATTTTTAAATAAATTGGTTACTGCAAGAGGGGGTGCATGAATTGGTTTCTCAACAATACAATGAATTAATGAGAACTAAATCAAGAGTAAAATGGGTGAAGGAGGGTGGAGCTAATACTTCTTTCTTTCATGAAAATTTGAGACTTAGAAAAGCACATAATAACATCACTGAATTGGAAAATACAGATGGTAATCTGGTGACAACTCAAGATCAAGTTGCATATACTTTAGTGTTACATTATCAAAAGAAGTTTGAGGAAAAAAGGTTGATTTTATTAATGATCCTTTTGAGGCTATACCAAAAATAAATGATGAAAATAATGTTTTTTTGGATGCTCATCCTAGTCAAGAGAAAATTAAAGGTGCAGTTTTTGGAATAGATGCAAACACTGCTCCAGGCCCAGATAGATTCCCAGGGAGCTTCTATATATTTGCATGGAATGTGGTGGAACTGAGCTTGTGGAAGACATTCAGTATTGCTGGAGAAACAGATTCATTCCCAAAGGTTTTAATTCCAATTTCTTATTTCTTCTACCAAAGATTCAAGGAGCCAAGAAAGCTGAACATTCTAGACCTATTGGTTTAGCTAATTTCAACTTCAAAGTCATCACTAGAATGATAACTACCAGGATTAGTACCGTGATTGGTAAAATGATATCAGTTCAACGGGGTGCCTTTATTAAATGGTGAAATATACATGAGAAAATTGTTTTGGCATCTGAGCTAGTGAATGAGTTAAATATAAAGAGAATGGGTGGAAATGTGGGACTCAAAATTGACATCATTCAAGGTTATGATTCATTGAGTTGGAAGTTCTTGTTTGAGGTGTTGAAAAGATTTGGATTCTTTGAAATGGGTATTCAGTGGTTAAGGAAGATTTTTGAGTCAGCAAGAATCTCTGTTCTTGTTAATGGAGGACCATGTGGTTTCTTTGAAGTAGGGAGGGGACTGAGGCAAGGTGACCCTTTGTCACCAATCATGTTTGTTCTAGCTGAAGAGGTACTGAGTAGAAACATTCCAAAACTGGTATAGATGGGTAAATTTCAACCAATGGTGAATAGAGGTGGAAGCCAACCAAATCATTTGATGTGTGCTGATGACATCTTTATTTTTTGTAATGTCCACAAAAAAACTTTGGAAAATTTGATTGAATTGTTGGAAATTTGATTGAATTGCTGGTCAAGAAGTGAATAAAGCTAAAAGCAAGTGCTTTATGGGGGGTGTGTCAACTGCAAGACAAAATAACATTGCAGAGATTTTACAGATGGAATTATCTTTATTTCCAGATAAATACTTGGGGGTCATTCTTAGTCCAGGAGAGTCAAATCAAATCAAGTTTTTGGGATAGTTGAAATGATGCAGAAAATATTAGATGGATGGATGGGGAAACTATTATTTTTTTTGTAATACCCTGTATTTTTAACTACTGTTTCGGTACGGGTTTTACCCGGATTGGTTAACCTTTTGCTTAAATTGTTGTTCCTTAGCCTTAGCCTAGGTGGGTGGATTGAAATGTAAAAGCTACAAGTTAGGGTGTAAATAGATTAATTTATAATAAATAAATTAAGAGAAAATGAAAAGAAAAGAAAAGGAATAAAAATGTTAATTAGATTTTTGGAGAGGGGGAGAAGAAGAAGGGAAAAGGCTAGGGTATTGGAGCTCAAGCCAAAGGCAAGTTTTCTCTTGCTATATCAATTTTTATTATTAAGCATTGAGTTCAATTTTGTTGATATAGGTGAACCTTTTGAATTTAAATCCCTAGTTTGGGTTTTGAGATTGTTTTTGGATCTGAAATCTGAGCAGCAGGAGCTGGTTGCGTCTTAGAATGAATTTGAACCGTTAGAAATTATTGAATTTTGGATATGTTGTTTATAACTAGATTCCAAACACTCGGCCAAAGTTTCATACAAATCAGGTGAGTACAGGTACCCAAATCACCAGATAATGTAGACTTTAGGTACAGAATTTTGTTTAATGTGAGTAGGTTGGATACCCTGGATTAGGAGTTTTGTTACGTAGAATTACTTAACTTTTGGATATGATAAACCCATTTGTATTATCATGCTTCTGTAAAAATTTCAGAGCAATTGGATGTCCAGAAGTACCCTAATTAGATGAAGTTTCCCTTTGTTTCAATTTTTGCAGTCTGAATTATGCTTATAAAATCTCTCTTATCTTTATATTTAGTCACTTTTACTTGATATTTTTATGAAGTGTCTACGATATAGTATTGAGTCTGTAGTAAAAGTTTCACCATGTTCTGATCAGTATAAGACATGATTTTGCAAGTACAGTAGACTGGACTTGCATAGCCTATTCCCTGAATTGTTTCGGTATTGAGTTGAAGCTTGAATTTTGTATGAATATGTTTGGTCAGTTTGAATGGTCATGCAATATGTTTCAGCAAGAATGAATGGAATATGTTTGAGCTTATTTAAGAGCTGAATCTCTGTTCAAGTAATTGTGGTTTGTTGAAAGCTATTTCATATTAAACCATTATGTTGAAAGGTCGGGTTCACAATAGATATCGCTCTTGGCCTGGAAATTGGGGTTGTCTTTACTTTTGGGGTTGTCTGCACAATAGCTATCATGCTTGTGAGAGTTGGTGTTGAATAACATTGAATGTTTCGTTTGGGTTATATATCGTGAATGTTTCCTCGATTTTTTAAGACCGAAGGTAAGCGGTAAAGTTGAGTCGTGTTTGATCACCATTATCGATTCGTGGTTGTGAGTGTATATATATCTTATAATGAAAAGAAAAGAGTAACCTAACCAACCTTTTCTTCTGCTTTCCATTATTCTTTTGTAGTTGTGAATGATATAATGGAAACTAAAATCTAAATTAGTAGAAATAGCTAGAGATTCTTTATATCAAAGACGATTTCTTCGGTGATAAAGCTCTTCCTTGTATTGTTGATAGTTTTTGGATTGCGATTCGAGGTAGGCGTAACACAATCTAAAACTCTTCTTTTATTTAAGTTTCTTTTAATTAAATTTATGTTTGCAAGTTTCCATTAATATATGGATGATAATCGATGTTGTGAGCATGATTATGAATGTTGGGCTGCGGTCCATAGAATGTGATTCTTAAAGATTATTTATGATGGGATACGAGATATCCTTGGAAACGGTATTTGTTTCCTAAACCCACGTGGGGCTCCCTTGGGCGAGCGGATTGATTGAATTTATTGTTGTATTATATTGGGATACGAGATATCCTTGGGGACGGTTTTGTTTCCTAAACTCACGTGGGGCTCACTTGGGCGAGCGGATTGATTGAATTTAATTATTATTTATGGATGTGGTGTTTCCATATGTGGGATCCCTTGGGCGAGCGGATTGATTGAATTTAATTATTATTTATGGATGTGGTGTTTCCATATGTGGGCTCCCATGGGCGAGCGGATTGATTTAATTTAAATATTTATTTATGGATGTGGTGTTTCCATATGTGGGCTCCCTTGGGCGAGCGGATTGGTTTAATTTAATTATTATTTATGGATGTGGTGTTTCCATATGCGGGCTCCCTTGGGCGAGCGGATTGATTGAATTTAATTATTGTTTACGGATGTGGTGTTTCCATATGTGGGCTCCCTTGGCGAGCAGATTGATTGAATTTAAATATTGATTGTGGATGTGGTTCGAACAAGTGTCTTGGGTAAGTTAACCTTAATAATTTGATCATCCAAAAATTATTGATTGTGTATTTGGCATCGTCTGATGAACTACGGTCGTGCTTGATCCTTTTGGGTACGTAGGCAGCCGCTTAGCGGTCCAGCACATAAAACCAAAAAATTTAGGTTAAATCAACTGCTAGAGATCTTCCGAAATGATTTTTTTTTTTTTTTAGTTTTCCTTTGCTATTTAAATGGTAAAAATAAGCCTGAATAAATTATTTAATGTGCTTGGGCTTAGTAGCCGGGCCTCGGCTATGGTTTCCAAGTAGCACTCCGGGTTTTGAAAACCGGGGCGTTACATTTTTTATGCTAGACTAACTTTAATGAAGTTTGTATTGTGCAGTATGCCAATTGACAATATGTCAGTCTATAAATGGCCCAAGAATGTGATCCAAGTGTGTGAAAGAATTATCAGGATTTTTTTATGGTCTGGTGACCCCTCTGTGAAGAAATTAGTTATTGTGAAGTGGGATGAATTGAGTGCTCCTGTGGAAGAAGGTGGATTAGACTTGAGAAGGCTTGAGGTTATAAATAAAGCACTATTAATGAAGTTGCTCTGGAAAATTGAGAATGCAGTTTGTTTATGAGAGCTAAATATAAAGACAAGAATGGGGAGTGGATAAAATATCATAAACAATCCTCAATTTGGCCTGGTCTTAAGTGGGTTATTTCTGATGTACAATAAGGTAGTATATGGACTATTGGATATGGGAAAAGTATCTCAGTATGGAGAGACAAATTGATAAAATATTATGCTTTGATTGAAAGGCATACTGTGGATGAATATATTTTACAAAATTGTGGAATGAAAGTAAATCACTTAATACAAAATGGTGAGTGGTGCATTCTTGCAAGCATGTTACAGTATTTTGATATTGATGAGCTGCCAGTTTTGGTGGGTGGGAAGGATAAAATAATATGGTCCAAGGATATGGTTGGAATATTTACTGTGTCAAATGCTTCTCAAATGATCAGGAAAAATTATGCAGTGGTTTCTTAGGCTCATCGGGTATGGCAGCCTTGTATTAATTCACCCTTACACATCTACAAATTTATGGAAAATACTAAGGGGTGCTTTTGCAACTGAGGAATCAGTTAGAAAGAAAGGATTCTCCACGGTCTCTAAATGTTATTTGTGTGGCAAGGATCAGGATAGAATGGAGCATTTATTATGGTATTGTGATTTCAGTGAAACTATATGGCATTGGCTGAGTGGGATTTTTCATTGTTCCAGTCAAATAAGTTTGATGAGATACTGATTTTTTCCAAAGGAAAAAGTCCTTCCATCAAGGAGGTGTGGTTTATCTGTGCTTTCAATGTCATGGTAGAACTGTGGTTTACAAGGAATTTTGTGATTTATGAAGCTGCAACTCCCTTTGTGGATAAACTTAAAATGAGGATTATAAGGTGTTCAAAGGAAGGCAATATCAGAATGAAAGGTAAAATGTGGGGTACTATGTATGATCTGCATATACTGTTATTCTTTGTTCGTCTCAGGAATTAAAATCCATGATACTAGTGTGAAACAATGTTTATTTAAATATCCTGCTCATAATCAAACGCTAATCTGTTATGATGGAGCCTCTAAAGAAAATATAGGGTTGGCATGGATTAGTTTTATTGCCATGAACCAATATAGGAGCAGCTTCAGGTGGACTGGGGATTGCAACAAATTACTTGGCAGAAGTGATGGCTTTGATTATTGCTGGTGAGTGGTCTATTACAAAAGAATTAGTGGAGGTATGTTTTAATTTGGATTCAAAAGCTGTGATAATGGCCTTCTTGAATAACAAGGTTCCTTGGACGGTATTGAACAGATGGATCAAGATTAAGAAGTTCATTCCTGCAATCTCTTTTAGACACTCATATAGAGAGATTAATTTCTCTGCTGACAAAATGGCCAAGAGAGGGATATTGCTTAATAGAGGTGAAGTACAATATTATGATGAGAAACCTCAATTTTTAGGAAAACTAGAAAATGAAGATGATTTGTACTTTAGATTTTAACAAACCTGTTTTTCTCTTTCTGGTTTTTTAGTTGCCTTGGTATGTCTTGGAAGCTTTTGTAACCTTCTTATTAGGGCTTATGCTCTCTGGGCTCAATTTATTTTGGTTTTTGCCTTGAAAATGTCTTGGCATTCTTTTGTAAATGTAAATTGAAATCTGTTTAGTAATAAAATTCATGATTGAGAAAAATAATAATAATAAAAAAATGTCTAAAATGCTAAAAATAAAACATATTAATCTTAAAGATTCTTACTTAGGTGCCCCTCTTTTCATGGATAAATCAAAAATGAAAACTTTTACCCCTATTATTGAAAGAATTAAGTCTAAATCTAAAGGTTGGAAAGGACTAGTTCTTTCACAACCAAGTAGGTCAGTACATAACTGATCCATACTTGCTAGTATTCCCTCATATCAAATGGGGTGTTTTCTTCTCCCAAAACAGATAACAAATAAGATAAATGCAATACAAAGAGATTTCTGGTAGGGAAAAGATGCAGGAGGCAAAGGTTTTTACCCCAAGGCCTGGCCAAATATTTGTAAACCTTTTTTTAAAGGAGGTCTTGGCTTTAGAGATGCTCGTAGGTTCAATCTAGCAATGCTTGCAAAACTAGCTTGGAGACTTATCAAAGAACCGGATACCCTCTAGGATAAAACTATGGGCTCACAATACTTTAGAAATAATATCCTTTTAGAACTAAATTTACCCAAAAGTCTCTAGGATTTGGAATGGAATTAGACATGGCATAGACTTAATTCAAAAGTATAGAATTTAGGAAGGAGGTGATGGTAGGAAGATCAATATCTGGAAAGATAAATGGATACCAGGTTTGGAATACACAATTGACAATTTTTGTACTGATAACAATAGTCACTTAGTATGGGTTTCTGATCTAATAATTAGTGAAACTGGCTCATGGAATCTACCTCTCCTAGAATCTATATTACCAACTGATATAATGGAAAAAATTAGTAGAATTTATATGTTTAAAGAAGATGACCAAAACCTTAGGAAAGATCAACTCCGTTGGACTCTAACTAAATTTGGAGAATTTATAGTGAAATCTATGTATGACAAATTGAATGATACCAATCTTGATATCGTAAGTTTATTTTGGAGATCTCCATGGAAACTAAATATCTCAGAAAGAATTAAACTATTCTTTTGGAAATGCTTACAAAATGCATTGCCTACCAATGTAAAACTCTATGGTAATGTAAAAAATGGTCAACCTCATTGCACTATGTGTAAGGTAGAATTAGAAACAACAAAACATTTGCTCTTTCATTTCCCTTATGCTCAAGAAGTCTGGAACTCTCTCCCTAACCTAATAACCTTATCCCTGAACACCTCGAGTTCTTTCCTAGATCTTTGTAAGCACTGGATAGCCAATCCTAGAACATATATTTCTATTGAATTACTTCTAACAAAAATGTGGTTTATCTGGAAGGAGAGATGTGACAGAGTTTTCGAAGATAAAAGTAAATCTCTCAGCAGTCTAGCCTTAGACATTCAACAACACATTCTTTTTTGGTCTACCAGAAAATAACAAAACTCTAAATCTAAAAGGTCACCACAGATGAGACCAACACCCGTCTGGAAGGCTCCTTGTAGAAATTCTCTAAAACTCAATGTTGATGCAGCCTGGATTTCAGAGTCTGAACCTTCTAGTTTTGCTTTAATCTTGAGAAATAATGCAGGAAATTGTGAAGGAGCTGGAGCAGGACAATCAGAAAGCACCACTACATGCGGCAATTTGGGCCAAGGAAAAACAATTTCAAAATTTCAGCATAGAAGGGGATTGTGAATCTCTTTTTTATTTTATTAATGGACACAAAATCGGACATCTCATGGAAGCTAAAGCCTGCATCAAAGAGGCAACCAGAATTGCTAAAACTTGTAATAATTTTATGTGTTTTTACTTTGTTCCTAGACTTGCAAACCAGGCAGCGGACATATTAGCCAAACATGTTAGGCCTTTAAATTCTGCTTTAGAGTGGGAAACTTCTCCCCTTATTTGTATTTCAACACAACTTTCAGTAGATAAATCTAATCTTGGAAATGTCCATACTTCCAGATTAGATGACTCTACTTCTTTTGTAATTTTGGCTCCTTTGGAGTCGTAGCTTTGAATGAAATACCTTTATTTACAAAAAAAGAAAGAAAAAAAAAGGTTGGACGTATATATTGAAGAAATTGAGCCATTGGCGGCTTGATAATTATTCAACGACATATTCTCTACCACACGGTGGATATTTTATCGCGATTCGCCAAACCCAGTGAGTTTGGCAAGTCCATACTCCATGGTCATAGTGGACATAAAATTGGCAAAGTTGGCAAATGGCAATTTACCAAGTGGTCCAAGTCCATACGGTACGACTTGCCCTAAGGGGTGTTTCAATTATGGGCTGAAATATCACATAAGTTCCTCCATCCCACAAAACCCTAAAACAAAATCCTTTTCCCTTCTCTCAAACTTTCGCCTCCACCATTTTTCCACAAAGGGAGAGAGTTCAAACCAAAGCGACGCAACTATGAAGTTCAATCCCAGAGTTTCATCATCAAGGAGGAAGAACCGCAAGGCTCATTTCACAGCACCATCAAGTGTTCGTAGGGTTCTTATGAGCTCCCCTCTTTCATCTGAACTCCGCAGCAAATACAATGTTAGATCTGTTCCAGTTCGCAAAGACGATGAAGTTCAGGTTGTAAGAGGTACTTTCAAGGGTCGTGAAGGAAAGGTTATTCAAGTTTATCGTAAGAAATGGGTTATTCATGTTGAGAGAATTACAAGAGAGAAAGTGAATGGATCTACTGTTAATGTTGGTGTTAATCCATCTAAGTGTGTTATTACTAAGCTCAGACTTGATAAGGATAGGAAATCGCTCTTGGATCGTAAAGCTAAAGGTAGAGCTGCTGCTGATAAAGATAAGGGTACCAAGTTCACTACTGATGATGTTATGCAGAACGTTGATTGATTGATTGGTGGTTCATTGGTCCTCTCTTCAGGTTATTATTATCTTGTTTTTAGGGTTTCTTTGTTATGAGTTATGTTTTTGTTTTAGGGTTTCATGAATTTGGGGATTTTGATAACATGGATTATTATGATGATGATTATGGTAACATTTTGTCTATGAAATTGGATATTTTACGTTTTAATTTGTTGGTTAATGTTATTTTGAATCTGTGATTTTTCTTTTTTATTAGTTTTATGTTTGTCATGGTTCATGCTGACGCTGAATGGTGAATGTATGTTTTGTATTTGCCCCTATTGATTCTTCTTACTCAATCAAGAGGAAATAATTTTTAATTTTGCATCATTGGATGTTATTTTAGTGATTTTGAATTACTGGTGAATGGGCAATTTTTTATGATTCTAAAAATTTGTTGTGATTTTTTAAGCTTTGATAAATTGCATATGTTAGTTTGAAGATTGATTTTTGTTTGCGATGATTAAAAACTAGTAAAGAATTGATATACTTTGAATGCTCAGTTGCAGGAGCTTAGTTCTTAATGGCCATCTATGTGTTTGACTGTTTAGTAGAAGATTTCATGGTTTAGACTAGATTAGTGGAGAAACACAGTATTTTTGTATGACAATGGTTAATAAGGCGTGAATTATCTTTCAAAAATTGTATTAGAAGCCTAGTTGTTGAGTTTTCGCGGGTTGAGAATGTCAATCTTTATGGTTTTTTTTAATATACTGTGTATGTTTAGTTGCAGGTGCTTAGTTCTTACTTCTTATTTTTATGGTTGGTTTCAGTTTGGAACTTTGGATTGAACATTCTTGAATTGTTTTAGATGTTAAATGTCTTTACCTGATATTGAGTGGCACAATGTTGAAGTTGTACTAAAGATTAGTGGATAATTGATGGTTTATGAGAATCTGAATTTAGCTGATTGAGCAGTCACTGTAGTGGAACATGATTTTGTAGAAAACAGCAATGTATCACCTCTTTTCTTTCGCTGTTTAGGTTTAATTTGACAATTTTTTGACCAAAATAGTGTATTAAATTGTATGTAACATTGGTGGAACTGTTCTGATCAAATCTACAAACAATGTAGGTCATATTTACCAGTTTATGAGCTCTAGTTTCGACTCCCAAGTTGGTTTTGCCACAAAATGATAAGTTTTATGCACCTAATATAGATAACCATAGTTTCTTCTCTAGGTGACATGTTCCATATTCTTTATTCATGAAACTATTGGCCCTTTTCGATTTACCTCAATCCGTATTGGTGAATTACCGGTTAGTGAGTAATCTTATGATTCCATTGAGTTTTGATATATCGCGTATTGTTAGTTTGAAGGGCTTTTGTTATTTTTGATTGATTTTTATTTGCATTGATTGGTATAGGATTTCATGGTTCTACACCAAAGAGTAGGAGATAATTGACATTGTTTTTGTGTAATGGTCGTTGATAACTGTGAAAGATCAGGGGTGTGGATCATAGGGGTGCGAATCATTTTCAGAAAATCGGTATTGGTTTTGATATACTTGAATGCTTAGCTGCAGGATCTTTGTTCATAGTGTTCATTTCGGTTTAGACTGAACATTCTTGAATTCGATGATTGATAAATGTGAAAGATCAGGGATGTGAATCATAGGGGTGTGGATCATTTTCAGAAAATCTGTAGCGGAATCTGTATTGGTTTTGATATACATTGAATGCTTAGCTGCAGATTAGCTGCAGGAGCTTAGTTCATAGGGTTGAGTTTGGTTTGGATTGAACATTCTTGAAGTGTTTTAGCTATTAGTGTAGAAGTTAAACTAAAGATTAGTTGTGAATCTTAGTTCAGGAGTAGTCTTTTTATTGAGCACATGAATTTGTAGAAAACAGTGACATAGCAGCTCCTTTTTCTGTCTAGGTTTAATCCGACTATCCTTTCACCAAGTTAGTGTTAAAACAGTGTATGTTGCCTTTGTGTAACTGTACCGATCAATTCTACAGACCGAAAATATCAAGTATTTTATAGTTACTATGTTTTTTCCAGTCATGTTTACTAGCTTAGCTCCAGTTTTGACTCCCCAAAGTTGATTTATTTAGATTTGCACCTTTCACAGAGGAATTAAAGGGTATTTGACTTAATAGCTCCAGGCTTACAAGTGCAATATTTTTTGATTATTCACGAAATTGTTGGCCTTTCTCCGTATTACTTCAATCTGTTTTGTGCTTTCACTTGGTGTTTTATGCCTGTAAGTGTTTGTGGGTATTTGCTGTCCGTCCTCGAAATGTCGAGGAGAATCAGTTGCTAGTTTATTACCTGTTGCAGTTACAGTTACAATTTTCTCCTACTGGTGAATTGAGATGCATGTTGAGGTTATAGTATGCACTTTGCAGTATGAATTCAGATACAGTAAGGGTTTATTCTCACTAATGCAGTCATTATTTATCTATCCGTGTGCTGCTCCTAATAGAAGCTCGACATATCATTTTCTTGTTCTTCATTGTTGTTTCGTTTCCTAATCAAAGAAAGATTTTCTTTCATTTTCTCAAAATGCATAATTTAGCATATTATTTCCGATGCAATGCATACGAACTTGGTGAAGAGTATGGTTAACTTGCCTTAGTTCCTTTCTCTTAGTTAACGTATAAATTAGTGAAAAGTGTCCATTACTTGCACCTACTCCTTTTTGCCTAGTTACTGTACCCCTCAGCCAACGAAAAACTCATGCCCTGTAGTATTGGTCATGTATCCGGTTACTCTCAATATTTCATCAAGTTTCTGTTATCCTGTCTTTAACTTCATCTGACAGCAGCAGCAAACTCTCTTCCAATCTTACCATTTTAAATCTCTTCTCTAAAAGATTTCAATTCCAGGCCTTTGGAAGTTCGAAGAGAGAACATTACACAACTTTCATTCCGAAGTCCTTCATTTTGGCCATTTTCATGCTGAATTCAAATTCAATCTTCCAGATTTTGGACATAGTAACTTGTGTACTCTTTCATTTTCCTTGGCCGTGAAAATCTTACCCCGATTTTCAGACCCAAGGCCAAATGCATAGTAGTCTCCGTTCTTCCAGAGTGTGAGATTATGTAGACATTCATAATCCAACCTAATCTGAAATTGGAGGTGCACAAAGATGCGGGTCATCAATGTTTCTAATCTTACCCGTTGAGGCGAGTTGTTATCCGATTTCAGAACCTTCGTTGCTTCAATTTCTTGACAAAGGAGTTGAACATAATTCAGGATGCACAGGTCATCACTCATCAATGTCATCGGGTAGGTTCGAACCTACCGTAAGTTTTGCATTTTCTAAGTAGAAACCCCAAGATTTGGATTTGAGAAGTGAAGATATTAACCACTAGATAACTTGTCTCTTGACCAAATGTTCAAAATGCAGCTATGCCATTGCGGAATAGGTACTCAATTATTTGAAAACGATTCAAAACTGGGGCTTCTGAGTACAGGTCGTATGTTTACTTAACTATCTTATTATAATATCGTCATTATCATAATCTTTTATGTTTCAGTACATATGCGTCTCGCAAGACTTTGGTTCAGGATTTTCCTGCTCGACAGCCCACAACTAGTATAAAACAGAAGGACTTTCTTTACTTATGAGCAGGATATGGTACGCAACAGACCAAAGGCACTTGCAGAAATGGACTTGGTCCTTGCAGTTTTTCCTTTTTTACCATGCTGCCGAGGAATATATGATTTCTTCAACTTCCAGGAAATCTATCTATCTTGATCAACCTGGTGAACAGAAAGTCAGCAATCATGAAAGGTCTTCCATTCAAATGCGAGGTGGACTAAGGAACTTGTGGATAGGAATTCGATCCTACCTTCAAAAATTGTATGAAAACGTCGACGTTTCGTATCAGCGAACTAAGGGGATCAGAAGGTACTCCATGTAAAATAGCTGCATATATATGAAAACAACATATTTAAGGATATTAGTATACAATAATCTTAGGTTACTCATATGCATTTTTTTTTTTTTTTGTTTTGTTATAAAGTCAAGTATGAAACCTTCCAAATGAACATATAAAAAGATGTTATATCTGCTTTACTGGTAAGATCAATATGTCGTGCACGAAGCCACAAAAAGGAGCCAAGTACGAAATGGCCCAGTACCTGTTTTGCAGAACGTATATCATGGTGTCAATAGTAAATCAATAAAAGAAGCATATTGTACAGCCAGAGTGAGGTACGTACGGTGAGAATTTTGCTGACTGTTAACGATGAAGTGGCTCCTACCACGATCGCAGCACCATATGCAACCAACAACATATTCACACAAAGCCAGAAAACCTGTTATGCATCAAGGTTTAGCAGCACTTAGTAGCAAGATAGTAGTAGATAACATGAAATATATTTCTGGTACCTTTTCTGGCCCTAGGCTGACACTGAAGGACTGAATGCCGAAATCTCTATCTCCATCCACATCAGGTATATCCTGTTGGACCAAATAAATTAGTACAACGCGCTTGAACTACTATCAACTGCTTATAAATTGTTCTACTATGTTTTAGGCACTTCACCTTAAATAGTGCGATTACAGCTGAGAAGAAGCACATAAAAACTGTTGCAAATACCAATGATCTTGTGGTTACTGTTGGCTTCCCAAGTACATATTTCTGTAGGTGTCAGCAATCACTTTTTCATCAATTATGCAACAACTATAACTTCACTGCAAAGTGCATCTAAACGAATTAAACCGAAGATTATTTTCCTTGTAGAAACGATTGGAAAATGTGTTTAAGATACCTGCATATGGACAAAGAAAGCGAGTTGTACAACAAGAGCCCTCACAGATAATATGCATGTTGCTGCAAGAAATGCATGCCTTTTCCACCGAAGGAACGGAAGCTGGTAATGCGAAAAATACACCAACATCACTGGACAGTGGACACATATATATTGGATAATAGGATCATGTATTTGTGATCTTAAAGGGTAATAGCTACGCATACTTCGATTGAATATACACTTCCAAGCAAAAAGCTAATGATAAGAGCACATAATAATGGTGGAGACTGAAACGTCAATCCCATTGCCAAACTCTGCAGTTAAAAAACGGATTAATGGTAAGAATTGGATAGTTAAAACCAAACAACAGTTTTAAATTTCCTAACTGTGCACACAACATACCATAAGAGAAGAGGTGGATACAATTGCTATGCCAGTGGCCATAGATAAATCACCAGAAGCAATTGGTAACTCTGGCTTGTTAATCTGCAGGTTAAAAACGAGCAAGAAAAAGGAAGTTACCAGCTGAAAAACAGAAGACAGTAAAACTGACTAAAACAGAAGAAGACATATGCACTATTTTTGGCGCAATACCTTATCAATTTCAACATCAAACAATTGATTCAGTCCCACCACGTAAATGTTCATCAACAATGCTGGTATCAAGGCCTACGAAATGTCATAGAAAGAATTAAGATTCGAGACCAATATCGAAATTATGTAAAGATGCCTCCTCCTCATACCTTTACTACTCCCATGAAAAAGATGGGGGACAAATCAGAAACTGTTTCTACTGGAAGAAGAGAAACCGAAATGATTCCTACAACCTGATTCAATAAAAAATAAATAAAAAAAATAGTTCATCGGTCTTTACTCTTGCAAAATGACTAGCTAGAAATTCAGGGAGCAAGTGATGAGGAACTAACGTACGGTGCCAATTATTGTGTGAGGACGCGTAAATCTGAAGAGTGCATTTAGTTGCTTTGGTATGCTAGTTGTTGAATGATGATCATCTTCTGGTTCTGTTGCGTATTCTGGCTTTAGTATGGAAGAAGAAGTGCTACACCTTGTTCCTGGACTTTTACTGTTAAACAATGGTTTGTTCGAGTTACTTGTTAAGGCCGAGAATCCTTGATCTCGACTACTGTGTGAAAGCTTCACTTGCGTTGGAATTATTAGACCTACATGTAAGAGATATCGATATCCGCAGCATATATTTGATTAGATGATGATCGGGCAAACCAGTATAAAAGTGACTGTAATACCCAAAGTACCCTTCTTCATGATAAGAATCTTCTAAAAAATAATGCTATTATCAAGGAAATTTCTTAACAAAATTCCCGAAAGAATCTCTTACCATTCATGTTGTGAGCAGCTTCTTCTTGTGATACAAACCATTGTTGATTAAGAAACACGACGATACAGTAATTGACTTAATTAATAGAAAAAAGAATTTATGGTGGTACAACTTACATCTTCTTTGAGTCGTTTTTCTCAATATTGTTATATCTCTAGACACTAAACCTGTGTAACAACGCCGATATGACATCACCATCGTTTTCCCAATTCATGCCTTCATACTCACCGATCAATAAAACAAAATCAAAGAAAAGGAACTACATTATATATCATACCTTCACGAGGGGAATGAAAAGATGACGACGACAAAGCAATTGATGGCAACATCTTTCTCTCCGTCGATATGTCTGTGATTTTCTTCTTCTTTGTCTAATTAACTCATCATTGATTATTGTATGCATGGAGTATAAATGTGGAAGAAAATATCCTTAGTTAAGCACCCCATTTAAATTGCTTAATTACGAAAGAAATGAAACGCAGCAGCTATACTCTCTTTCTCTCTCTCGTTATAAAGGCGTGAGTTGGTTGTATCGGCTTTGATTGCGGGTTCACAGTAAAGAGTTGGCATGCTTATTAAGCGGAGGCATAGGACGTACTGCAAGGAAAGAGTTTAAGGGACAGTGCCATTTCTAGAATCTGTTAGACTGACATCTTCTTATTGACTTTATTTAGAGGAAAATTTATTTTCTATCCATCAGCTATAACACATCACATCAGAATTGTACTGTTCATTTCTTTAATCCGTATCATTAAGAATTCAACATGTACATTTACACGCGGTAATTATTCGTGATGGTTTTAACAATCACCTGTCAAAAATAAATAAATAAATAATTCGTCATGGTTTCCCCTAAATGCCACCCATATTTTTCCTAAATACCACCCATAATAAAAAAACTTAATCTGATTTTGAGTTTAACAGCCGCAGCTCCTTCCACCACCTTTTGGGCATTAGACGCTCTAGTCCTACCTCCTTAAGCCTAGTACTAGGAGATCCAAAATTCCTCCGCATAAACAGTTTAGTCCAAAATATGGACGAGTTAGTCCAAACATTTCCCGATCCATAAAATCACACTTTTCACATTACCCTAAATACCCTATTCATTTTTCAGATTGAGAGAAAGGACGTCTAAAAGTTTACATCTGAGAATTTTCGCGATGACCAAAACATTTCTTATCTTTTATATCGATCCAATCATGAAATCAACTTCAAACTGTTCTTCTTCTCGCTTCACCATTCTTATCAGATTTCTTCTTCTTCTCTTACATCCAAATCTCAATTTTAGATCTGTTTTAGCTAGATCCTTCGTTCACTTTTAATTTCCTCTTCTATGATTTTGCTTTATCCTTACATTTTAGGGTTTTTAGTTGCTTATCGACTATGCTTAGACTATTATGAGTTTTTAAAAATTGAGATTGTTTATATTTGATAATGATTTTACTGGATTATTGACTTTGTATTCATGTGGAGGAGATTTAATTAATGAAATTTTGCCTATGTAAAGATCTGGATAATTAAGAACTTTAGATTACTCTTTGCTGGATCTTTAAAACGAAACATTTAATAATTATTATTACTTACTTTGTAGTGGAATTGATGTTTACATCTTTGAAATTGATGTTGATCTGGTTTTATTGATATTTTTTTACTAATTTACTTGAATATCTACATAGGTTTGAAGTACCATTGACAGTCCTTATAATTATAACTTTTAGAAGAACTAATAGTATATCCCTATAATATCAACCCTCTTACGATACCTAATACATACCTAATGATTTTACTGGATTATTGACTTTGTATTCATGTGGAGGAGATTTAATTAATGAAATTTTGCGTATGTAAAGATCTGGATAATTAAGAACTTTAGATTACTCTTTGCTGGATCTTTAAAACGAAACATTTAATAATTATTAATACTTACTTTGTAGTGGAATTGATGTTTACATCTTTGAAATTGATGTTGATCTGGTTTTATTGATATTTTTTTACTAATTTACTTGAATATCTACATAGGTTTGAAGTACCATTGACAGTCCTTATAATTATAACTTTTAGAAGAACTAATAGTATATCCCTATAATATCAACCCTCTTACGATACCTAATACATATCACCCTTGTAATTATGCATTTGTTTCACCAAAAATTCAAGTTTGATGAATAGTTTGGATTGCAGCTACTTGAGTAGTTGGTTCTTGGTTCAAAATTCATCGTTATCCTCCTGATGTTTTTTAATTCTTTTTTCCCTTACTGTGGTATATAAAATTTTAATTGCATCTTTTATAATCGCTTGTGGTTTGTATGTTATGTTGGGTTCTTAAACTAGGGTGTACAAATTGGTGCACATGTGAGAAAATGACTTCGTAAGCTTATGCTTAGATAAAGAATTAGGGTGTACAAACTGGTGCACATGTGAAACAAATGTCTCCATAAGTTTATGCTTGCGTAGGTACGTATGTGAAAAAATGACTTCATAGGCATATGTTTGGGAAAATAAATAAGGTGTACATAATTGTACACATGTTGATTCTTAATGGGTACATAATTGTAGACGTGTTGATTGCTAATGAGTGCGCATGTTGAGTCTAGATAACTACGTCAATGCATTTGGTTTCATAGACAATGAGCTTGTTGCGAGAACGGGTTAGTAAGTAGTCCCATGGTTTCTCATTTGAGACTGGTACAAGTGTATGGATATTTTTTATATCTTATGATATCCATATACCACAAACACATAAATTTAAAATTTGACATCTGTTGCATAGTGTCTTTTTGAAAAGTCCATAAATTGCGAGCTATTTTAATTTGTGGATATGCAAAATCTATTTTATGCTCACTGTTATTTTTCCTATTACGCTTGGTTTTCGACTTTATTTGTCTTATATTTTATGTCATCCCATCTTGATTTGTCGTGATTTGTTACATTTTCTATATGTAGGTAACAATATCAGCACTAAGAAAAAGACTTGCATCTCATGATAGTGATGTTTGGCAAGGTAACTTCTTTACCTGTAGCCCGTTTTACTATTTATTCATTTCCTTATGAAATCTATGGAGATGATCTTTTGAAAGGCTAAATACTGGTGGAATTTTTATGTGCATTGTTTTTATCGTATCAGGAATATATGGGGTGTACTTATTTGTACACAAGTTTTACGCAGTGTACTTTTAAGTGCACCAGTTTTATCATACTAGTTGCAAGTCGTGCACTTTATTTCTGTATTGATTGTGAAACTAAAACTATCAAACAAGTATTTTTCATTTAGACACATGTCTACACATAACAAACGTAGCATTCTTCCTACGTCGGAGATAATCATCACCAATCATTTCAGGGACGGACCCAGGATTTTCCCTTGGGTAGGGCTGGATTGTAACAGCCGAAGGCCGCGGCAATTTTTTTTGGAATACATCACATAATTAGTGGCCAAAGAGTGATCCATCCGTACAATACTAAATAGCTAGGGGAATAAAAGTTAAAACGAACACAAATAACAGAAAAACAAAGTGATTACCAAAATAGAAGAAAGTAGGAGTAGAAAGGTAATGAGTGGAAGAAGATTATTTACTTTAAACATGATTTAAATTTTGATCACCTCATAGTATGGGCTAAAAATCACATACAATTAGCTAAATACAACTAATATGTGGGCTAAACATAAAATTAGACCTAAGTTTCTATACAATTTTTTTTTAACCCAAAAATTAGGGACGGGCTATATCCACCTTCAGCCCCTTGCTAGGCCCGTCCCTGAATCATTTTTAAAAAAAAACCAATCATTTGTATTAGTTGTCCATTTCTTTAATGCGAAGTATTTATTTTTTCTACTTTAAGATTCATTTCTATTTACGCATGATACATTATTTAATTTAAGATTCATTTTTGGTTCTCCACCCTTAGCTGGACTATATTTCCCTCATTTAAAAGAACAGTTTGGCTATGAGAGTTGATCGTTATTATTTTAAGTAATTTATTATTGACTCTTAATGTGTACGTAATTGTACAAATGTGGATTTTTAATGGGTACATAGTTGTACACCCGTTGTTCGTTAATGTGTACATAGTTGTACACCTTTTGATTGTTTAGTCTCCACATAGTGGTACACAATTGTGCTTTCAGTTCCAACGGATTCTCCTCGTGATTCACATAAAGTAGGATTCTTCTTCAAGAAAGAATATGACGAGTACATAAATCCAATCTGCTTATAGCATTTAAGTGTAACTTATTGATTTTCCTTCTCCATCACTCACACTGAGTCAAGAAAGTCCCGTGTTTCTAATTTCGGGTTAATTTTAAAATTTTGCAGATGTGTGATCTGTTGTATGGAACACAAAGTCGAGAATGCTGACTACTTTGCCGTGCCGGCATCTATATCATTCAAAATGTATCTCGCAGTGGTTGAAGCTAAAGAAGGTGATTCAATTTCTATTTTCTATCATCTAATCCTTGTTTGTGGAATATTTAGATATTGTTTCTACATTAAAACTCTATGGGTAAGCTCCACATGACTGCGTATAACTAAACATTTGTAGGAATTTATGTTTGGGAATTAATTCATAGGGCATGATTATTTGAAAAGGCTTGAATGGAAAAAGAACATAAAAAATGGATTTCAAGATTGTTATGACTTGGCTTCTGTACAAATTAGTAAACAGTTGCAAATAGGTTTTCAGGCACTTGAATTTTGTAGTGAGATCCACTACAAATTTCATTTTTGAGTCAAGCTTGAATGGATGGTCCAAATATTTTATTAAGCCTAAAACTTGTAAGAGTAGAGACTTATCAAATGTTAGATAGACCACTAGTCCAAATTCTTATATGGCTCTTCATAATCTAGAAATACTTTAAACATTTGCTTTATTAGTTTGTGCACACTTTGTTTTTGAATTATTAATGTGTACATAATTGTACACATGTTATTTGTGCACCAGTTGTAAGCAGTGTACTTTTTACTACACCAGTTATACGTAGTGTACTTTTTAGTACACCAGTTTTTGAAACAACTAAAAATTCTGTAACATTCTTAGTTGTAGCCTTTTTGCTTCAGGTTTTTTATTGAAACCATAATGGGTTAATTAAATTTTCACCAGAGTGGCCTTTTGTTATTAAATTTTTAATGTGTAGTTAGGAGTTTCTGTTGGAGAAACAAATGTAATTTTCAAAAATAGAAAAAGATAGACTTGATGAGATTATGATGCATAGATTCCCAGGTGTACAAACTAGTGCACACATAGGTGTACAAACCTAGGTGTACAAACTAGGTGTAGAAAAATGACTCTGTAAGCTTATGCTTGTGTTTCTAGTTTGTGCACATTTTATTTTTAAAGTGTTACCATGCACATAGTTGTACACATGTTGAATTGTAATGCATACATACTTGTACACATGTTGATTCACACACCTAAGTTGTTGTTTCAATCTCATGAGATGATTTTTAGTAGCATCTTGCTTTGTGTTTAGGTAATTTTTGAGGGAGCTTAAGGTGGAGAAGAATAATGGACAAGTTCAGGATATTAATGAGGTGCACCTTGGCTTGTCTTTGGATTTTCTGGATTTTGTAAATGTGTACATGTTAGTACACAGGTGTAAACTAAGATTTATAAAAAATGAAAATTATATAGTCATATGGGTACTCTTTTTTGTAGCTTTCGGAAAGATCATTCCGAATATATAAAATTTACGAATTTTGGACAAACGGTTCGAAAGATAAACTGTTTTTAAATTATTTTTTTATTATTTAAAATTGCTGACATCATCCTGGACTAAACTGCAAATATTTGGACTGAATAGTAAATAATAAGGTTATTAGTGTACTTTCTCATATTTTGGACTAATTTGTACCTAGTCATCTAGGTCTGGACTAAATTGTTTTATTTGAACGGTGTTTGGACTGAACCGTTTTTTCCCCTTAATTTACGCTACAGTGATTCACCTTTAATATCACCTTTATTACATGTATTCTTCTTTCCTTCTTTAAACCATTTATTTATAGATAGAAATAGAACTTTATCCATATCCATATCCATATCCATAACATTATATAAAGCCAACCCCCTTAATGTAGGGGTGAAGCTGCAATTTCCGTTTTCCCATTTTACTCCTGCATTTTACTTAAGTATTAAATGTCCTGAAAATATAATGAGGATATATATTAGTAATTTAGGTTGTTATAAAACAAAATTTTCTATTTAGTAGAAAGGACCCCAGTTCACGTGCGTTGGGTTAGAAAAGACCCAGTTTTTATGCACGTGATGTCTTCTAGTTTAGAAAAAGCAAAGTATTACATGACTTTATCCTTTTCCAGATTTTTTAACCATTGATTCACTATAGTGATTTTTTTTTTTGGGTAAGAAACGATTGAATTAACAAAACTAAGTGGCCTTTACAAAACGGGGAAAAGCCCTTCCCCTAGAGGATGATCCAACCATTCACCACATAAACCATCATTGGCTGCTCGTTTCGCAAGAAGCAAGAACATTAGAAGCATTAGGGCCGCTCCACGAGAGAGAAAGAGATAGCAGAAATGGCGATGAGAGCAGTTTTGAAGAAGGTTTCTCCTTGTTATACTCGCTTTTTGGGAGGGCGACAATTGATTCCTCCTTGCTCAGGAAGAGGATCGAGCAGATGGGGAGATATGGCATATCTTCAAAATAACAAAGAGGTAATTTCTCGTGCAAGAGAGATTGAAAATTGGGGAAAATCGAAACAGGAGAGCGAAAAGATTGAAGAGGAGCGGCAGAGATATCTAAAAGGATCTGAATGGTTATCCTTGAATAATTTTTTGTATCTTGAAGGATTTCAAACTCGACAACTACTATATATGAAGTATAATCATGGTACTGTCAGTGAAGAAGTTGGAAAAGGAGGTATTGTTCTTCAATTCACCATTCCTTCGTTTAATATAGAGTCACAAAGTAGTACTCCCTCCGTTTCTTTTTAATATGCTAGTTTCTTTTTTTGAGATAATTAAGGAAATTAAGAGAACTAATTATTGAAAGTGGTCCTCTAGTCACAAAGTAGTACTCCCCATGACACTTGTCAGCCAAAGAAATAAGCTAAATGGTCCACATAACACTTGTCATCAAAAGAAGTTAAAAGAAAAGTGGTCCCAGAAAATTAAAGTAACATTTGACTTTCTCAATTAGGAAACTGGCCTATTTTTTTGAAACATTTATTTATAGAAATTGGCCTATTAAAAAGTAATGGAGGGAGTAAATTATTAGTATTGTATAATGGTAGTCACCTACACAAACAATGCATGGTTTGGTATGTATTACCGCATGGGATAAGGAAAAATTTCTTATATACGACCCTAGAACTGGAGTAAAATCATCTTGGATTAAAATGTTGGATTATGTGGCACTTGACTTAGGCTGAGTCATGTACGACTAAACTTGACTTAGTCCAACTAGTGATGTGTCCAGCCTCATGCACTTCAGTATAGCATGTGTCGATTATTAAGCCTGTGTTAGTATAGCTTAATGACACCTGGTAGTAATTAGCCTTGATGGAGAGATTGAAAATACTTCTTTATATACACGATGGATCTCTTATTCTCTTGCCCTTGAATTGAAGTTTGTGAAAATTCCATCCCTTATGAGTAGCAACCAGTATAGATTGGGTAAAGAAATATATGGTCCTCAAAATCAAAATCAAAGTAGTATCTTAGTTCAATCTAATCAAGCATATAAACTGAAGCTAGGCAAGTATCTCAGAACAACAGTGAGACAAGGGAATATTGCTAGTGTCTCAAGGTATGTACAGTTTCATCTTGTAAGTAGGTTGTGGTAAACATAATAGTTCTAGATCCTATAATATACTTATGAATTGTTTTGTTAACATGATTAGATTTGCTAACATTTTGGCATCAGAGCCTCGTTGTTGGATTTTTATGTTTACCCAATTTAAGATTTCATAAGATGAAGTTAAATATTTCCTTCAATTAAATTATGTGAAAAATTGATTTCTGGTTAATTGGTAACACTTGGTTAATTGATTTCATCCTTCTTATATAAAATTGATTTACTTATGTTTTCCCTGATGATCTTCTTGTCTGCAAGCCCTATGCATGTTAACTTAGAATGAATATTGTAAAGATTAAACCTTTGACCCACTAAAACAACGATGCATAGATGTGAATAGCTCAAGAATATTTGTTTTATCAATTAGACCATGTGAAATTTAGGTTAATTGATTATCCAACTGTTAGACTTCATTTCTATAAAGGCTTGATTTATTATAGGTTATTTTCAGTTTAATTGATCTCTTATAGATATCAATCTAATGATGACTTGTTGTATCATGTTTCCATGGTATCTTTCTGTAACTATGCTTACTGGTCAACAATGAATATTCAAGTTAGGGAATTTGATTTATCTGGCATATGATTTATTGAAAGATTGATTCATGTTTTCAGCTGCTTTTTGAGTTTTAATTTGACCGATGGGTTGCCAAAGTAGCTCATTAGCATAAACTCAAGTTCTTATTTTACTTTGAAATGTGATAACATGCATTTTTTTTTATCTGATGGTTGTTAGTAATTAGTCCAAAGACATTACTGACTATTAGGAAATGGTAATTATATTCTTATGATTCGTTTTGATACCCAATGGTAAATACCATATGTTGTTAGGAATACATGCATGATATGTTACTTCTAAACTGATACTGAACGTATATTTCATTTCCATCCCAAATGATGTGTTTTGTTGGATGCGTTTTCGTAAAGTTGTGATAAGTAAGTTTATTGGTACTTGTGGACTAAAACTGTCTTTGAATGTATTTTAATGTCTCAAGTCCCAGTACCTGCTAACTTGCATGCATGTGCGGCGTCCATTCCGGTGTTTAATGGCTCAAATTTTACGGAATTGAGCGATCATGTCAGTCTCCCCATAAATGACTTGGATCGTTGTTTAACTACCGAGAAACCTGCCGCACTTACTGACACTAGCAATACTGATGACAAAAGAAATTTTGATGTCTGGGAAAGGTCGAACATATTAAGCCTAATATTCATTAGAATGACAATTCTTCCAAATATCAGGACATCTATCCCAGTTATTGATACTGCTATAGAATTGCTCAAAGAAATTGATGGACGCTTTCGTGTAGCTGATAAGTCCTTAGCTGGCATACTAATGGCAAAACTCACTACCATGAAATATGATGGTTCAAGGGGTATGCAGGAGCATATTATAGAAATGACTAACATAGAAGCAAAGTTAAATGCCCTTGATATGACTGTGGATGAAGGTTTCCTTGTTCGCTTTATTTTGAATTCCTTGCCTCCTCTGTATGGTCCATTCCAGATAAACTATAATTCACTTAAGGAAAAGTGGAATGTGAATGAACTTTCAAATATCTTGGTTCAAGAGGAAGCAAGGCTTAAGCAATAAGGAAATTTTGCTGCTAACGTTATGTCTAAGAGTGCTCATAAGAAAAATGTTGAATCAACCTTCACCAATTCCACCAATCAATCCTCCAATTACACCACCAACCTTTACCTAACATGGACTTCCTTGTTTTCTACACCTACTTTACTAACCTTTACCTAACATGGACTTCCTTGTTTTATTCATTTACCTACTCCATTATTTAATTAATGTAATTATTTAATTCTTGTAATGTTGGTTATAAATACCTCCCATTTTGGAGATAAAGAATAACAATTATTTTTGAGTTGAACCTTAAGTTTAACATGGTATCAGAGCTCCATGGTGAGTTGAGTGCTTCTTAGTAATAGTGAGTGCTTCGTTACTTCGATTGATCCTTCTTCCGCTGGATTAAGGTTCTTGTTTTTCTTTATACACTTATTGAAACAAGTAAGTTGTACTACCGATTTTATGATAAACTTTTTATGTTGAGTTTATGATTGTCCTTTTTAAATCCTACTTAAACTTGTTAATCCATTTATCTTGGAGTAAGTTGTACTGCTGTTTTTTGTTTCGTACAAATAGTTATCATCTTTGATCAAGATTTTTTATTTTAGCTAATTGAGTTTGTTTTTCTTATAAGAAAACCCCTATTAAGTTTGTTTTCATATATTTGGTTGATTTGTCAAACTTAATTTATCTGTGCAAGAGAGAAAACTTGATTTGAATTTAAACTCTTACCGTTTTTACCATTATAGGATTTGTTCCTCTTATTCGACTACTCATATAATTTTTAGATGCTAGGTAGAATCTAGCCGGTTTGTTTTTCACCCCCCAAAAACAGTTGTGTACACAATCAGTTCATTTGTACCTTTTCTTAAGTCATTTGTTAAAAAAAAAAATGCTTGCCAAGTTTTTCGCAAGCTGCTTGCGACCTGTATTCATACTTCATAAAATTTCTTCTTTAATCATGATAATGTCTTCCATTAGACGTTGTGTTTACTGTAGAAGCAATTCACACTTCATGGAGAAATGCTTCAAGAAAATTGGATATCCCGATTGGTGGGACGCCTATAAAATACAAATAAAGATCGACCAAAAAGGGGTAGATACATGTACTTCAATGATGACTACAACAACCGATACTCATTCTTCCGTGGTGGAATCTCATTCTTCGGTAAACCCAAATCTCTTCCAGCAATCAAGTAAGGTTGACGTCGCTTTACTTGCTACTGATTCTGGAAAAGATCATGGTTGGATTCTCGATTCTGGTGCTACAGGTCATATGACGTTCGATGCCTCTATTTCGAAAGATCCGTTGCTACCTGCGTATACAACTATTTCCAACGCCAATGGTGTACCGTATCCGGTTACCAGAGCTGGAAAGTTGATTTAACACCTTCCTTGTCCCTAAAACACACATTATTGGTTCCTTCTCTTTCAAATAATCTCTTGTCTGCGGCACAAGTAACCACACATTTAAATTGTTTAGTACTCATCTACCCCACTTTCTGTCTTCTTCAGGATCTCGGCAATGGGGAGATAATTTGGCGAGGTACTAAGAGAGATGGTTTATATTACATCGACGATGTTTGTGAAGGGAGATCTCTTTCAGTTAAAAGGTATTCTTGTGCATCTAAAAATCAGATCTTACCGTGGCACCGCCGGTTAGGACATGCTTCTTTTGGATATTTGGAGCACTTGTTTCCTGATTTGTTTAAGTCTTGCAAATTGTCATACTTAAAATGTGATACTTGTATTCTTGCGAAGAGTCATCGTACTACTTACGCAGATAGTTTCAGTAGAAGATACATCCCATTCGATTTAGTTCATTCTGATGTCTGGGGACCTTCTCGTATTACCAGTACTTCTGGATTTCGGTGGTTTGTTATCTTCATCGATGATTGTACTCGTATGACTTGGCTCTATTTAATGAAGAATAAAAGTGATGTGGCTGATCATTTTCGTGCATTTCATAAAATGATTCAGACACAATTTTCGGCTAACTTAAAGGTCCTTCGTTCTGATAATGGTGGTGAGTATGTTAATGAAGTATTACAAGGATACTTTGGAGAACATGTAATTATTCATGAAACTAGTTGGCCGTCTACTCCACAGCAAAATGGTGTGGCGGAAAGAAAAAAATCGCCAGTTACTTGAAATTACGAGGGCATGCTTGATTGGGTCAAATATGAAGCCAAAATTCTGGGAAGAATCCATTACTAGTGCAGTATATCTTCTTAATCGAGTACCAACAAGTGTTTTAAAATTTCAGACACTTTTGGACAAATTTGCTTCGTTTGTAACAATACCTTCTCATCTTAAGCTTCCTCCACGGGTATTCGGTTGTGTTGTTTTTGTACATCTGCAGAAACATCTACGTACAAAGCTAGATCCTTGTGCTATCAAATGTGTTTTTATTGGTTATCATACATTCCAGAAGGGTTATAGGTGATATCATCCTCAAAGTCATAAATTTTATGTTACTATGGATGTCACCTTTTCTGAGCAAGAAATGTTTTACTCATCCGATGTATCTGATTCTCCTCTTCAGGGAGAGAGTGTTATTGAAGAGTTGAATTGAATGGATTTGTTTCCGACTAATAGTGAAATAAATATGACAGCAAATGAAACAAGCATAAGTACACATCCAACTGTCAGTAGTTCAAGAAATGATGATATACAAGTCACAAAGCCGGTTCAAGAGTTCGATATTCCTGTTTCCGAAGAAATTGACACCCCTGCTCTTGAAGCTCCATCTCTCTCTTCATCAACAATACCTACATCTAATTGTCCTCCATCCGGTGCCGATGTCCCTGAGGTAAGCATAGATTGTTCAATTAATACTAATGATACTTGTGAACTACCTGACACCGACAGGTACCAGTTGCCACCAAGGAGTAATCGTGGAGTTCCACCAGATCGTTTTTCACCTGAAGCAATAAGGAAGGTGAAATACCCTATTGTGAATTACGTGTCAACTCATAGATTATCAAAATAGGGAAAAGTGTTTGTCAGTCAAATGGCAGATGTTACTATTCCAAGAAAAGTAGAAGAAGCACTATCTAATCCTAAATGGGCTGGTCCTATGAAAGAGGAGATGGTGGCACATGAAGAAAATGGTACATATGATATAGTCTCACCACCAGAAGGAAAGAAACCAGTTGTCTGCAGGTGGGTATATACTATCAAGCATAATACAGATGGCTCTATTGACAGGTACAAAGAAAGACTTGTGGCTAAAGGGTGTTGATGGTGGATTTCTATTTAAAGGGTAAAATTGTAAAAAGCCAATTTTTTTAAGCTGACGTCCTGAAAAGGATAAAGCCTTCAGGCGGTGAATACTTCTCGCCATATTAATTCATTGGAGCATGTGCAACCATCCCTGAGAATTAAACATACCTACCCAGAACGGAGCATGTGGCAACCATCCCGGTTTTTTGTAGGTATACAACATTAATATTAATGATTTAATTAAAGCCTTGTGTTCGACATGCAAACACCCATAGGATACCTGACGGTAGGTTATACTAGCCCCGTTGAACGCATGCAAGACTATCCATGTTAGTCTCACTTGCTGAAAACAAACCCAAAAATATATCTCACCCGTCCAACTTCGCAAGCATAGATGGAGGGTGTAGATATAGATTCAGGGGGTCCTGAGCATGCTACCATGATCACCTCGGACCCACCTTCATACATGACCGAACAGTCAAGACCAACTATGGTTGGTCCTTCCAAAACGTGCGCTCAAAGCGAGCACGACGCACGGCTAGGGTTCCTTTTAAACGTGAGCGTCCAACTTCGCCAACATAGTCGGACGGCTTAGATTATACCCTAAAACAAGTAGTGGAGTGATGGCACACCATTGGTGGGCCCACTTTATACCTACATGACTTACTCCCTCATAGGCAAGCCGTGGTGCAAGAAACGATTGCCCAAACAAGGCTAGATTAACGCCTTATGCAGGTTGAGAAGATCCAAAAAGATCACGACCATCCGACTTCGCCGGCATAGTTGGATGGCTTAGATTGCGCCCAGGGTCATAGAGCAAGCATGTACATGCTCACCGTCGACCCAAGATGCTGCATGCATGGTCAGTCTCCCCAAAGGAGGCGCGCGTAACCCAAAGCCGATCGCTCAAAGTGGCCGGTCTAAAACCCTAATTAGGGTTTGAGGCGCAGAAACATCTCGAGCGTCCATCTTCGCAGGCTTGGAAGGAAGGCCAAGATGGAGACTTAGAAGGAACCGAGCATGCTAGCATGACCACCGTGGGCCCGGATTCACGTCTATCTGATTGTCCAAGACCGGCGGTGACCAAGCTCCTCGGTACGCACGCCCAAAGGTGACATGTCGCGGCCCCTCCATAAATTCTAATCTCGACCACTCGTCTTTGCCGCCTAAGTCGAGTGGCTTAGATTAAATATTTGCGAGTCAACCAGGCATGGGCGTGAACACCATTGTACTTCCTCCATGCAGGGCTGATCGGTTCCTCCATTGGAACTCTCTAATCATGCAAACGTTTGGGCCGAAAGAGGCAGCATGCGCGCCTCTCATCCAACGGTCGCAAGCAAGGCTACGAGTCATCTCGTCCGTCCATCTTTGCAAGCTTGGACGAATGGCTTAGGGTGCAAATCAACCAGCAAACAAGGTATCATTATGACCACCATATGTCACTCTTATTCACAAGGTAACCGATCAAGACATGGCATGTCTATACAGCCTCCAAACGGTTACCTGAAGATAGCTGCATGCGATGTTATACCAAGTTCATGGGTTCACCCTGCACTATTTTCTGTGGGTCCCGCGATCCACACACTCGAGACATAAATCACGTCAAAACTGGGGGATACAAACTGGGGTATTGGTCTGGCGGTTTACATCGTGCAACGCGCCATCACAAGAACGTGTTAGGAAGACATGGGCGGTTAAGTCAAGATGAGAGAAGTGGGCAGTTCTGGTCGTGTGACACTCACACACAACTCCACTCTTCCCTCACTCCACTTCCTCCACTTCCCACGAGAGACGTGAAGAAGGCTTAATGACTTGTATAAATAGGTTCTCCTCCCTATTTCCAAAGACAGAAGTTGGAACAACACAGAAAACCAAGTGTTAATTGTATTCAACATCCAGAGCCTGCCTGCAACATTTGCTAGCCTGCTCAACCTTCTGTTAACAAGTCATCAAATAGC
This sequence comes from Papaver bracteatum, assembly GCA_023529315.1. Classification (NCBI taxonomy): domain Eukaryota; kingdom Viridiplantae; phylum Streptophyta; class Magnoliopsida; order Ranunculales; family Papaveraceae; genus Papaver; species Papaver bracteatum. The sequence continues at coordinate 924,043 of JAJJWX010002530.1, forward strand.
CTTCACCTTTATACTCTCAACACCTTCTTTGCTTCCCTCCCTAAGATCAACCTCACATCCTTCACCTGTGACCGAAACAAATCTGGAATGGCCGTGTCTTCGGTTTAAGCCAGAATTGTATAGATTACCTCTCGAATCAAAGTGCTCATCGTGCAGCACATTTGTTGAAGGTTTAAACTCACTTCTCATCCACACACACACACACACCCAAAATTACCTAAACCGGCAGAAGTAGTTTTCTCCCACAAACAATTGGCGACCACAGTGGGAGGTTAATCTCTCGGTTGTGAAGTCGATTTCTTCAATACCAATTCAATTTCTCTGATTTCAATAATGGTGGATCTTAGGTCTGGATCAGCAACCAACGATGGAGTTAACACCGACAACACTTCTGGTGGCGCTGATATCCCAATTACTGGTGTTACAGTGCAACCCGCCAGTGCAACCAATGTGTCTCGTAGAATCACGTCTTCTACCGTCAGTACCAGTGGAGCAGGAGAAGACATTCCAGCAGGCGTGACACCTCCCATTACAAGTGCCAGAGCGGCTGCAAATTCAGGCATTTCCTCAAGCATGACACTTCCGTCCGTCACCAGAACAACTGTTACTTCCCATTCAGGACGAGGATCTGGAGGACCCAGAGGAGGACAACCTCCTATCACCATGGTGGACTTGATGGAGAGACAAGAAACCCTCGCTAAAGCTCATGAAGACATAGCAACCACTCATAAGGAGGTACTCACCTTCCTTAAAACATTAACTGATCGATTACCACAAGAGTAGAGACAGCCTCAAGGGCCAACAAGAGATACGTTCATCACACCTGTAGCAGATGCCTCAGTTACGCAAGCCTACCTGAACGAAGAGTCTTATGATGCTGACCACACAAGAGAAAGGGACCAAGAGTGTCTCAGGGAAAGGAGCCGATCATCCAACTTTATTACGCGTGAAGATCTGGAGAGACTTCTCCAAAATCGTGGCAAAGAAAATCCGATGGACGCGCATCAACACCAACCTCCATATCCACAAGACGTGCAGCGGATTCCTCTTCCCAGGGGATACACCTTCCCTCAATTCATCCTTTACAATGGTACCGGTAATGCTCATGAACACGTCTCTCGATTTTTAGAATCCTTAGGAGAACACGAATACAATCACGTTCTCCGCTTGAAGGAATTCTCCAAATCGCTTACGGGGAGAGCCTATACGTGGTACAACAATATTGCACCGACAGCATATCCAATTGGAGTGAGATGGTCAGCGCATTTTACAAGAAGTACTTCTTTGTATCTGAGCAAGTTACTTTCTCAGACCTGGGGAGAATCTCCCAACGGAACAATGAACATCCGAATGATTTTGTCAAAAGGTTCAGAACACAACCGTTGGACTGCCATGAACCAAATGTCACAGAACGATAGCTGGTGGAATTATGCATCAACGGAATGATACCCAGATATCACGCCCTACTGGAAAACTTGGGATTCCAGACGTTCTCAGAGCTCCATGAAGCAGCCAAACGTTCGGCCACTACCGCCCCAGCACTATTGGAAAGAACCAGGATCGTTCGGAGTGAATATTCACAAGATAATCGGGGAAACAGTCGCCTCATAAACAAACAATATAATACTGGACCTTCTGTCAGTGTAGTAAGCGAAGGCGGAAAGAGAAAAGCTCCAACGGCGGCAGAACAACTACCCAAGCGTGCGACTCAAACGCATAAAGCTTTGCCTCAAAAGGGAACATGCAAAGATCCTGCGCAGAGCACCGAAGACACAGGCTTCCCGTTTCCGATAAATAAAGTAATAGAACTCTTGGAGGCATGGATTCAGGATGATTCTATCAGACTACCTCCTATAAAACGTCCACCAACTAAGAAATACATGGCAGACCCTAAGTACTGCCGTTATCATAGGTTTGTCCACCACCCAACTAAGGATTGCAACAAGCTGAAATAAATCTTAAGGGAAAAGATAGCATCAGGAGAGCTCCAATTGGGAAATGAAGGAGTTCACACAGACCCCCTTCCCGTCCGAAGTTGCATGATCTCTGGAAGCTCTGTGTGCAATACTGTACAATCCATGATGGAACACCTGTGTGAAATCTTGTACCTTTCCAAGGTACAAGATATATTCATGGCCCTCAACCTTATTGTGTCAGGAAGGCGATTGTATCCAGAAAAGGAAGTCGTTCCAGCGTCTCAAGCCTCATTGGAAAATAGCACCAACAAAGGAAACTGAGGACTTTTGACCGTAGCCCATATGAAAGATGTCAAGTTCAATAGCACATTAATCGATGCAGCTTCTGAATTCAACATCGTTACTATCAAGACCCTGCAAGCTGCGAAAATCTCAAAGCAGGAAGCTACCCGTGGTCCGACTGTAATCAAAATCCCAGCAGGAGAATTTGTGGATGTCTACAGATACATTGACCTTGATGTCAAGATTGGTAACACTCCAACACAAGCTAGGTTCCATATAATTAAGGAACATCCGGATTACGACATGATTCTGGGGCGCCCGTGGGTGCACAAGGCGCATTCCTTACCAATCTCAGTACCTGAAAGAATCTCCAACAAGCCGGCTCCGATGATTTCCAACAAACCTTGGAGAATCGAAGACTGCCTGTTGCCCCCATACCAGCAACTCACAGGCATAACGCAACTCCCTGGTGAAAGCCCTTCATACTGCATCAAGAGATTCCAAGACCAAGTAAGTCTATTGAACGACCCTCTTTGCAAGTAGTGGATGATTTTCCTGTTAGACCACTGGGGACTGTTTCACCTGACAGGCGGGCCACCACCAAGAGATGTGAATGTAGTACTGGTCCCTTTAAGCGCTTCACCAAAAGCTTGGAAGCAGTCAAGAATGATACGTGTCAGAAGCAAGCGGTTATGCCAAGCCCAAATCCGTTTCAAGTCGGAGATATGGTAGCAAAGGTAACCACGTTCCAAGTTGGAAACATGGCAGTAAAGATAACTGCCCAGTCTGATATGCCTGCAAAGGAAGAGGAAATATTCTTAGTGGCAGATGTTATCTTGGGAGGTTACTGCAAGATCATCAATGCAGACAAACTCGAAGGTGTGGTTGTTCACTCACGGTGGATCAAGCCCTACCTTACTTGAAGACACGACACCACCTCTATAATCCCCCCGGGGGATTCCTCCAACAATTTTCCTTTTCACAATATTTGTAATTCCTTCATACTTATTAAGGTTTCAATATTTCTTCAAGTAATCAAGATTTCATTCCTTTTACAATTTCTCATAAAATCACACAAAGTTATGAGTCACCTTCAAACCACCATTACCCAGAAAGAAAACCCTAAATCCTCATACCAAATCTTCATACCGGCCTGGTAATATGGGAGGAATAAAACATGTAAAAATGGAGGAGGAAGGTATCCTACATGATCTACTTCAACAGAGCCAGACTCACGTCAGGGGGCACAAGCAGAAAAAATATGCATGTTTCGAAAAGCAACATTGAATAAAACTTTGTTCAAGACAAGCAAGCAAATAAGAAAACTTCAAACTCAGCCACCACTGAGTATATAAAAGAAAAACACTATGAAGAAGAATAACATGGAAACTCAATTTCCGGTTGCGTCTTCATCACTGTTGGAATCCACATCTTGTGCCGTTTTCTCCAGAGATTCCTCGACTTCTTCTTCAGACACATCAGTTGCCGCCTCAACATCTTCAGCATGCGTACCTTCTGCACCTTCTACAGAATCCATTGCAACCTTGGAAGTCATGCCAATCACTTTCGGGCGTTCAGTCTCATCAGTATCAGGGTAAAGGATTATTACACCACCACGTATTGGGTAATCACATTTCCCATCGCCTGCATGACGTTCGTGTTCAACCCTCCGTCTCTTCAACCGAGCCGCAAACCTTTCAGTTCTCGAGCCTGCTGGTGCTTGTGACGCCTCGCGTTTCCACTTCGCTCACAACGCTTCTTCATGTCTTTGTTTCTCCTCCATATCAATTGCAGCTGAAAGAGCACGGAGTCGCCCCCTGACAATGGTTAAATGAAAGACAGACATTCCCTGTACGGCATGGCCGACTTCACGAAGTGGCAAATCAATTTTAGACATCACTTCTTCATGTGCGTAAGCTTTTGGTTTATCAACTTCAAAACTTTTTTCTGGAGAAGCTGCAGAGTTATCATCACCAACTCCTTTCATGATGTACTGCAATAAGATTGGAAGTTTTAGCATGTTTCCAAGAGGTCATACAACAATAAAAGATTCTCGTGATTCCCAACTTCGTTGTTAGGCACCTAATACGGAGATTACATGGGATTGGGGTGGTTCAAGCATCCTCCAAACAAAACTCAGTTGAGGGAAATTTACACTACCCTGTGTTCGATTATGAGCTGGGAGAAATGGGTATGGAATCTAGTGTTATGTTATGTTCCATTCTCTTCATATGGAAGTTACCAACAACATATCAAAATTTCACGACAATCGGATGAAAGGGAAAGAATGGGTGGCCAAAACATCAGAAGACACGCAACCTGAAAAAATTCTGAAAACCTCCTGGAAGTTTGCTATTTCGCGTTTTTTATCCCCTAAACACGCTCAAAATACAAAAATCTTCTTTATTAAAGCTTGGAAATTTTCTGGGCTTGAAGTTACATATGCGGAATGTCGAAGTCCGAGTTTGTATGAAGATTCTACAACAATTTCGGTAAATGCAAGCGCAAGAGTACCTCAAAATCACGCAGGCGGGCACTAAGATTTTGCATGCGTATCCCTAAAGCTAATCCAACATGTCAACATATTTTTCTACAGTTGGATATCATGTCTACAAGTTCAAGACAGCGGTTCTACCAAGCTACAACCTGGGTTTTAACATGCAAGGGCAAAGGGAACAAACGACATGTTTATGATTTCTTTTACTACGCAACCCTAACAGGCGGTAAAGGAATTAATCATGGTATGTTTTGCTGCACCTACAATCCTCTCAAAATGCAAAAGAAACTCTAACTAAATAATTAGGGTTTGCAAAATAATAATAATAATAATAATAATATCACACCTACCTGACAAACGGCGTCAGCGGAGACAAAAACCAGCAGCGGTGACGGTGAACTCCGGCGGCTGGAGTGACGGCGGCGCGGGAGAGAGCTGGACGTCCACTCGAGAAAAAAAAAAATCGTGAAGAAAAACGGAAAAAGGGTTCTCCCTTTTTATAAGCAAAATTTGAAGAATCCTGATTAGAAAAGGATTCCTTTCTGCTTCCAAAAAACCAAGAAGGGAAACCGGCCCAACCAAGATTTCATGCTTGCGACGGTACATCCACATGGACAATCACTAGCAGCTGCCTTCCAAGTTTGTTACCTTTATTTCTTTTACGTATATTTGTCACCATCTCATGCCTACCCTACAATAGTGTAACCATTGCATGCTAGGCAGGGGACTTAATGTTGATGGTGGATTTCTATTTAAAGGGTAAAATTGTAAAAAGCCAATTTTTGTAAGTTGACGTCCTTCAAAGGATAAAGCCTTCAGGCGGTGAATACTTCTCGCCATATTAACTCATTGGAGCATGTGCAACCATCCCTGAGAATTAAACATACCTACCCAGAACGGAGCATGTGGCAACCATCCCGACGGAGCATGTGGCAACCATCCCGGTTTTCTGTAGGTATACAACATTACTATTAATGCTTTAATTAAAGCCTTGTGTTCGACGTGCAAACACCCATAGGCTACCTAACGGTAGGTTATACTAACCCCGTTGAACGCATGCAAGACTATCCATGTTAGTCTCACTTGCTGAAAACAAACCCAAAAATATATCTCACCCGTCCAACTTCGCAAGAATAGATGGAGGGTGTAGATATAGATTCATGGGGTCCTGAGAATGCTACCATGATCACCTCGGACCCACCTTCACACATGACCGAACGGTCAAGACCAACTATGGTTGGTCCTTCCAAAACGTGCGCTCAAAGCGAGCACGACGCACGGCTAGGGTTCCTTTTAATCGTGAGCGTCCAACTTCGCCAGCATAGTCGGACGGCTTAGATTATACCCTAAAACAAGTAGTGGAGTGATGGCACACCATTGGCGGGCCTACTTTCTACCTACATGACTGACTCCCTCATAGGCAAGCTGTGGTGCAAGAAACGATTTCCCAAGCAAGGCTAGATTAACGCCTTATGCAGGTTGAGAAGATCCAAAATGATCACGACCATCCGACTTCGCCGGCATAGTTGGATGGCTTATATTGCGCCCAGGGTCATAAAGCAAGCATGTACATGCTCACCGTCGACCCAAGATGCTGCATGCATGGTCGGTCTCCCCAAAGGAGGCGCGCGTAACCCAAAGCCGATCGCTCAAAGTGGACGGTCTAAATCCCTAATTAGGGTTTGCGGCGCAGAAACATCTCGAGCGTCCATCTTCGCAGGCTTGGACGGAAGGCCAAGATGGAGACTTAGAAGGAACCGAGCATGCTAGCATGACCATCGTGAGCCTGGCTTCACGTCTAGATGATCGTCCAAGACCGGCGGTGACCAATCTCCTCGGTACGCACGCCCAAAGGTGATATGTCGCGGCCCCTCCATAAATTCTAATCTCGACCACTCGTCTTTGCCGCCTGAGTCGAGTGGCTTAAATTAAATCTTTGCGAGTCAAGCAGGCATGGGCGTGAACACCATTGTACTTCCTCCATGCATGGCTGATCGGTTCCTTCATTGGAACTCTCTAAGCATGCAAACGTTTGGGCCGAAATAGGCAGCATGCGTGCCTCCCATCCAACGGTCGCAAGAAAGGCTACGAGTCATCTCGTCCGTCCAGCTTTGCAAGCTTGGACGAATGTCTTAGGGTGCGAATCAACCAGAAAACAAGGTATCATTATGACCACCATATGTCACTCTTCTTCATAAGGTAACCGATCAAGACATGGCCTGTCTATACAGCCTCCAAACGGTTACCTGAAGATAGCTGCATGCGATGTTATACCAAGTTCATGGTTCACCCTGCACTATTTTCTGTGGGTCCCGCGATCCACACACTCGAGACATTAATCACGTCACAACTGGGGGATACAATCTGGGGTATTGGTCTGGCGGTTTACATCGTGCAGCGTGCAACGCGCCATCACAAGAACGTGATAGGAAGACATGGGCGGTTAAGTCAAGATGAGATAAGTGGGAAGTTCTGGTCATGTGACACTCACACACAACTCCACTCTTCCCTCACTCCACTTCCTCCACTTCCCACGAGAGACGTGAAGAAGGCTTAATGACTTGTATAAATAGGTTCTCCTCCCTATTTCCAAAGACAGAAGTTGGAACAACACAGAAAACCAAGTGTTAATCGTATTCAACATCCAGAGCCTGCCTGCAACATTTGCTAGCCTTCTCAACCTTCTGTTAACAAGTCATCAAATAGCCTTCACCTTCATACTCTCAACACCTTCTTCGCTTCCCTCCCTAAGATCAACCTCACATCCTTCACCTGTGACCGAAACAAATCTGGAACGGCCGTGTCTTCGGTTTAGGCCAGAATTGTATAGATTACCTCTCGAATCAAATTTCTCATCGTGCAGCACATTTGTTGAAGGTTTAAACTCACTTCTCATCCACACACACACACCCAAAATTACCTAAACCGGCAGAAGTAGTTTTCTCCCCCAAACAAAGGGTTTACCCATACTTATGGTATTGATTATCAGGAGACGTTTGCTCCTGTTGCAAAAATCAACACTATTCGAGTATTATTGTCTTTGGCAGCAAATCTAGGCTTGCCTCTATAACAGTATGATGTAAAAAATGCTTTTTTACATGGTGACTTGTAAGAAGAAGTCTACATGACACTAACTCCGGGTTATAATGCTCCAAACAATGCTAATATTGTGTGTAAGTTAAAGAAGGCTTTATATGGTTTGAAACAATCTCCCAGAGCATGGTTTGGTATATTTCGCATTGCAATGAAGAAGTTTGGGTATATAAAGAGTAATGCTGATCATACCTTGTTCTTTAAAAGAGTAGGTGACAAGGTAACTGCTGTTATTATCTATGTAGATGATATGGTGGTAACAGGAAATGACCCTGAAGAGATGAGTAATTTGAAAAATTGCTTGTATTCTGAGTTTGATATAAAAGATTTGGGTGGACTTAAATACTTCTTGGGTATTGAAGTTAATCGATCCAGAAAGGGAATTTTATTGTGTCAGCGAAAATATGTGATTGATTTGTTGAAGGAAACTGGTATGACTGGTTGTACGCCAATTGGGTCTCCTATGGAAAAAAATCATGGTCTTGAAGAATGTTCTGATCAAATACCAGCAGACAAAGGACAATATCAGAGGTTAGTTGGTCGCTTGATTTATCTTTCTCATACAATGCTAGATATTGCATATGCTGTAAGTGTTGTATGCAGATTTATGCATAATATGGGTCAGCAACATATGGATGCAGTCACCAGGATACTAAGATATTTGAAGTCCGCACCAGGCAGAGGTTTGATGTTTTCAAAACATGGACATCTTGATGTATCAGGTTACACTGACTCAGACTGGGGAGGTAAAGGTGATAAGAGAAGATCAACATCTGGGTATGTTACCTTTGTTGGAGGAAATTTAGTGAAATGGAAGTCTAAGAAACAACATGTTGTTCCATTATCCAGTGCTGAAGCAGAATATAGAACAATGGTAAAAGGCATTTGTGAATTATTATGGTTGAAAAGGCTTATGGGAGAGCTTGGTTTCCCATATGAAAAACCTATGAAGTTGTTTTGTGATAATCAGTCAGCAATCAAAATTGTAGAGAATCCGGTGTAACATGATCGAACGAAGCACGTGGAAATTGATAGGAACTTCATTTATGAGAAACTTGAAGAAAAAATTATTGAAGTGCCATATGTCCGAACAACACAACAACTGGCAGATATTCTGACTAAGGCCGTATCAAATAATATATTTAACGATTCACTTGTCAAGTTGGGCATCTGTGACATATATGCACCACCTTGAGGGAGAGTATTGAATCAACCTTCACCAATTCCACCAATCACTCCTCCAATTACACCACCAAACTTTACCTAACATGGAATTCCTTGTTTTCTTCACCTACTCCACTAACCTTTACCTAACATGGACTTCCTTGTTTTCTTCATTTACCTACTCCATTATTTAATTCTTGTAATGTTGGTTATAAATACCTCCCATTTTGGAGATAAAGAATAACAATTATTTTTGAGTTGAACCTTAAGTTTAACAAAAAAGTGGAAGCCTAAGACAAGATCTGCGTCTCAACCACCAAAAGTGGAAGGGCCTGTTGATACATTACTGGCTAAGAAGGATAAAAAAATTCCCTGCCACTTTTGCAAGAAGAAAGGACACTTTACGAATGAATTCCTAAAGCGAAAGGCATGGTTCGAAAAGAAAGGTGAGGAAATCATCTTTGTATGCACTTTCGAATCAAATTTAGCTGAGGATCCTTCTAATACTTGGTGGATTGATTCAGGCGCTAATGTTCATGTTTATAATACATTGCAGGGATACCTTTCAAGACGAAACCCAAAACCAACTGAACGTTTTCTTCTCATGGGAAACTATAGCCAGGATGAAGTAAAAGCAATAGGAACCTACCGTCAATTTTTTGCACACCGGACAGTACATAGATCTTTTTGATACCCTTTTTGTACCTACACTGTCTCGAAACTTGATATCTTTATCAAAGTTAGATATGTCCGGATACTCTTTTGAACTTAATAATCAATGTTTCATCCTGTTTAAAAATTCTCTACTTGTTGGTACTGGTTTTATGATTAATGGTTTATATAGAATTAACCTTGATAAAATTTTTGCAGAAAATATTTTGTCACTAGAATGTAATAACTGTATTGGAAATAAGAGGAGCATGATTAAAGAAAACTCTTCTGACTTGTGGCATAAAATATTGGGGCACATCTCCAAAGAAAGAATCAACAAATTGGTAAAGGATGGTATTCTCCCTGAACTAGACTTTACTGATTTTGGAGTGTGTATTGATTGTATTATAGGAAAAATAGTCAAACACTCCAAGAAAGGAGCTAGAAGAAGCAGTGAAATTATCCACACTGATATTTGTGGACCTTTTACTTCTACACCATTCATGGGTGGAGAATTATATTTCATCACATTTATTGATGACTATTCACGGTATGGTTATATCTATTTGTTAAGTGATAAATTTCAGGCAGTAAATGTCGTTGAAATATTTATCACTGAAGTTGAAAGATAACTAGATAGAAAGGTGAAAGTCATACGATCTGATCGTGGTGGTGAATATTACGGAAGGTATGATGAATCAGGAAGAAACCCTGGTCCATTCGCAAAACTCCTTGAAAAGCTTGGCATTTGTGCGCAATACACAATGCCAGGGACGCCGCAGCAAAATGGCGTTGCTGAGAGGCGTAACCGTACTTTGTTGGATATGGTTAAATTCAACCTTACCTATTATGATGTGGGGAGAAGCTCTAAAGACTGCCATGTACATCTTAAATAGGGTTCCTAGTAAGTCAGTTCCTAAAACTCCTTATGAGTTATGGACTGGAAGGAAACCATGTTGCTGAGAGGCGTAACCGTACTTTGTTGGATATGGTGAGAAGCATGATAGATAATTCAACCTTACCTATTATGATGTGGGGGAAGCTCTAAAGACTGCCATGTACATCTTAAATAGGGTTCCTAGTAAGTCAGTTCCTAAAATTCCTTATGAGTTATGGACTGGAAGGAAACCCAGTTTGAGGCACCTGCATGTTTGCGGTTGTGCGGCAGAAGCTAGAATTTATAACCCACATGAAAAGAAATTGGATCCAAGAACTATCAGCGGTTTCTTTATTGGATACCATGAAATATCCAAAGGGTATAGGTTTTACTGTCCTAACCATACTTTGAGAATTGTCGAAACCGGTAATGCTAGATTCCTTGAAAATGGTGAGTCTAGTGGGAGTAGTGAATCGCATAGTGCTGTAATTGAAGAAGAATGGGTAATAGTTCCTATTCCCGTAACTTTAGAAAGAATTGTTGTTCCCTTAAATGATCATAAAAATGATAACGTGGAACAACAAGAATACGAGACACACCCCATTAATGAAAATGATCCAACAGTTGATGAACCACAGTCACTTGAACTTTGCAGATCTAATAGAAACAGGAAATCCGCAATATCTCCTGACTATGTGGTGTATCTTCAGGAATCAGATTTTGACATTGGATCAAAGAAAGATCTAGTATCGTTTTCTCAAGCCATGAAGTGTAGTGAGTCATCTAAATGGATTAATACCACAAATGAAGAGATAAAGTCCATGAAACAGAATGAGGTCTGGGATTATGTCAAATTTCCAGAAAATTGTAAAGCAATTGGGTGTAAATGGGTCTTTAAGACAAAACACGATGCTTCCGGCAATATCGAACGACATAAAGCTAGACTTGTAGCTAAGGGTTTTAATCATAAAGAAGGCATTGATTATCACGAGACATTATCTCCTGTGTCAAAGAAGGACTCATTGAGGATAATTATGGCTCTAGTATCTCACTATGACTTAGAATTACATCAAATGGATGTAAACGTCTTTTCTAAATGGTAGATTAGAGGAAGAGGTCTACATGGAGCAACCAGAAGGCTATATTAAAAAGGGGAAAGAACATATGGTATGTAAACTAAATAGATATATATATGGACTTAAGAAGGCATCCCGACAATGGTATATAAAGTTAAATGATACCATTTCAACTCTCGGGTTCAAGGAAAATACTTTTGATCGGTGTATTTACATGAACATCAGTGGGAGTAAGTTCATAATTTTGGTCTTATATGTTGATTGACATACTACTTGCCACTAATGATTTTGGTCTTTTGCATGAAACCAAAAAGTTTCTCTCTAAAAACTTCGAAATGAAAGATATGGGGGAAGCAAAATTTGTCGTCGGTATCGAAATATCTCGAAATCGAAAACAAGGAACGTTAAGTTTATCCCAGAAAATTTATATTTAGAGAATTCTAGAGAGATTTGGCATGAAGGATTGTTCATCTAGTGTCACACCAATTCAAAAGGGTGACAAGTTTAGTCTTTTGCAGTGCCCAAATAATGATTTTGAACAAAAGAAAATGGAAAAAATTACGTATGCTTCTGCAGTAGGGAGTCTTATGTATGCAATGATCTGTAGGAGACCAGATATTAGTTTTACAGTGGGGATGCTTGGTCGTTACCAAAGTAATCCAGGCATGGCTCACTGGAAGGCAGCAAATAAAGTGATGCGGTATCTACAAGGATCGAAGGATTTTAGGCTCACTTATAAAAGAGGAAATGTCCTTGAAGTGGAGGGATATTCAGATTCTGATTTTTGCAGGATGCTCCGATAGTAGGAAATACACATCTGGATATATATTTATGTTGGCCGGTGGAGCTATATCTTGGAAAAGTGTAAAACAAACTGTATACACTTCATTTATTATGGAGGCTGAGTATGTGGCATGTTATGGAGCCACAATTCATGCATTATGGCTGCACAACTTTATCTCAGGACTTGGACTTATCGACACTATTTCCAAGCCGCTGAGAATTTATTGTGATAATCGCGCAACAGTCTCTTTTACTAAAAATGATGAATATGCAAACTTTGATGCTTCTAAACATCTAGAGGTGAGTTTTTCATTATTAAGGAAGAGGTTAGAAAACAACGAGTTTTTGTGGAACAAATAAGCACAAAGCTTATTGTTGGAATTGTGTGGCTCAAATACACACATGTGAGTCACACATGGGATTGCTAAGGATAGTCCCACATGGAGGAGAACAAGTTCCATGTGGTGATATATAAGCAAGGCATTATCCATACATAGTACCAAGGTCTTTTGGATAAAACCCCACACCTAACCTCAAGGTGGTCAAGTGGGGACAGTATCGGTGCTATGTGGCCGTTCCCGGAAATGGTGCGGCGGTCTGTGGAGGTCCTACAAAATGGTATCAGAGCAAGGTGGAGCTGCCGGGAGTCAGGCTGAAGAGTGGTTATGGAATGCCGGTAGTTAGAAGGTCGCATGTGGAGCCGGGAATCTCAAAGTATGAGTAGTGTTCCAAGAGCATTTGGTGGCAGTAATCATTGTCCGATTGGTAGCATACGGACGGAGGTGGCGAGGTGGTGTGTATTCTCGCCAAGGTGGAGATTGTTGGAATTGTGTGGCTCAAATACACACATGTGAGTCACACATGGGGTTGCTAAGGATAGTCCCACATGGAGGAGAACAAGTTCCATATGGTGATATATAAGCAAGGCATTCTCCATACATAGTACCGAGGCCTTTTGGATAAAACCCCACACCTAACCTCAAGGTGGTCAAGTGGGGAAGTATCGGTGCTATGTGGCCGTGCCCGGAAAGGGTACGGCGGTCCATGGAGGTCCTACACTTATGATAGCAGATCCATTGACAAAAGGCTTACCCATAAATACATATACACACCATGTTACGTCCATGGGTATTGGTCCTTTATAATTCAAACTATGGATGATTTTAGATAGTTCCATTAGACTTTTGAGATCTCACTAAGAATGTTGTTTTCTGTGTTCCTGTATCTTTTGTCTTTGTGTACACACTTACTGAAATATAATACATGACTTTCTTGATAAAGGAATTAATGTTGTTTTGCTTTGTAAACTCTTAGAAAGAACACTAGTGATGCCTTGCTAAAGGCTATTACAGGTCATGTTAGGTAATGAACTAGTTATGTAGTACATGGAAGGGAGCTTGTGAGATCCCGTGTTTTCGGATCGTGGTTCTCGACCTAAACCGGTAAAACCCAACCCGTGTAGTGTTGGGTAAGTATTTCTGATTGGGTGTCCATAACTAAATCTTAAATCAATAGATAAAAAAGGTTAGCTCTTATCTCTGTGATGGTTGGAAATAAAGATTTTCTTTTTAAATTGTCCCTTATCAATATTTGAGTTAGTAAATAAAAAATGTCTTAAATTTTCAAATGATACGTATTAGAAAACAAAAAGTGCTTGGTCAAAATTCTTCCTCTCTCTTCTTTGCATTTATTGCTAGGATAACTATATATATATTTAATATATATTTTTTAAAAACCCTAAAAGAAAAAACTAGCCTTCCTTCTTTTCTCTACCTATCTCTTTCTCTCCGATTTTCTCCAACTTTCTACAAAAAAAGAAGAAAGATACTACTCCATTGATTTATTGGGAAGCGTGTTGATACAAATATTTTGGATTTACAATTGAGGTAGGGGTTTCTGCATAATATTAAAAACTAAAATGTTTTGTCATGGATTTTGGTTTGAATCATGATTTATATTTTTCTTATATGTATGTTGTAGGGAGTTTTCTCCTTGATACTAAAAACTAAACGATTTTGGCATTATTTGATTTGGTATGAATGATATATAAATATGTGTGCTAAATCTTCTGTATCGATACATAGTTATATTGATAATTCGTTCTTAATTATCTCAAAAGCGTTTTTTCATAATCGGTATCACTCTGTCAATCGTTCCATTATTCTTGTTGCTCGATTAATCATTTAACCGTTTTGGATCTCATATTGAACTACTGGTTTCAAAATCAAGGATTAAGAATGTTTTTATTTCTGTCGTAGCAATACTGTTTATTTTATCCAGGGTGATTATTATCTTCTAAAGTGGCCCCTTTAATATTAGTGTTCTATTTTCTATACCGAAAATTTAAATCAGATGACTTCTCTCGTTTTACGAGATACTTTTGTGTCAGGGACCTATTTCATTTATCTACTCTTGTTTTCATGATTAGTGATGCCTCGGTTTTAGCGAAGTAACAAAAGTTTAAAACAATGTTCACCTGATTTAACATTGAGGACAAGAAAACAAAAATAGAAACTCACCTTATTATTTTAAGTATTTTTTTAATCATTTGAAAATGGTGATAGTAGACTTTATCTGTTTATGAAAGAAAAATTGAGAACTGATACGTCTGCATTTATTTTCAATGTCCCTTTCTGCATAATGTGTGTCCTTATTTTTATTTTTGAAACAGTGTCTCCTTATTTCTGGTGTATTACTATATATATTTTAGATGCATTTGATTTAGCCTCTCGGATTCTGGAATAAGTTTGTTTTTTGTAAGCTGATAAACGATACCTGATTAGAAATAAAATACTTGTATGTATATCTCTGCTGCTGAAGTGTAAGGCCTTTATGGCATCCCACCACTGGTGGCTACCCTGGGAAGACTGTTCGGGGAACATTATGGTTTGTTTACCGGAATAACTCTGACAATTAGATTAAGAATCTAAAATTTTAGATTGAAGATTTTGAGTAAGAAAATGTTGATTATTTGTGGCTGTGAATAGCGTAAGTATTATTGCGAATCTTTATGCATGATTTTAATTATCGCATCTGTTGCATTTGTTTGATTTCGTTGCACTCTATTTTTTTTTTTTTGCAACTTCCTACTGGGCCGTGGTTTGCTCACCCCTTTTCCTCCCTTTCCACACAGAGAATGAAGAAAGACTAGCCGTAAAAGAAATTACTTTGTAGCACGGGGATTTGGGTATTGCGTTTTGAATTTCAAGTTATGCACTTTTGAATATGTAATTATTTTACAGTTATGTAAATTTCAAAAATTAAGATTACATTTCTTATAGTAAAATTTTATTTGAATTTTAATTTAAGATTTTTATTTATTCAAAATGTTTTAGAACGAAAAATCTGGTCCTACACGAGTAGCGGTCCGGAAATTTGGGATTTCTAGCTGGATCGGGCCCGACCCACAAGGTTGAATCCGTGTCCGCTAGAAGTCCGAAAGACCGGGCTGTCACAGAGCTTGTCACATGCTGACTCGTAACCTCCATGACTCAAATTAGTATATTGTCTAATTCTGACAATTACATGATCTAGAATTTTATTTGCGCACTAACGATTATGTTTCTAGACATTACGTATGCCGTAAGTCTGTGCCAAGTGGGAGAATGTTGCATTATGTGGCACTTGACTTAGGATGAGTCATGTACGACTAAACTTGACTTAGTCCAACTAGTGATGTGTCCAGCCTCATGCACTTCAACATAGCATGTGTTGATTATTAAACCTGTGTTAGTATAACTTAATGACACCTGGTAGTAATTAGCCTTGATGGAGAGCTTGAAACTGCTTCTTTATATACACGATGGATATCTTATTCTCTTGCCCTTGAATTGAAGTTTGTGAAAATTTCATCCCTTATGAGTAGCAACCAGTATAGATTGGGTAAATAAATATATGGCCCTCAAAATCAAAATCAAAGTAGTATCTTAGTTCAATCTAATCAAGCATATAAACTGAATCTATGCAAGTATCTCAGAACAACAATGAGACAAGGGAATACTGCTAGTGTCTCAAGGTATGCACAGTTTCATCTTGTAAGTAGGTTGTGGTAAACATAATAATTCTAGATCCTATAATATACTTATGAATTATTTTATTAACATGATTAGATTTGCTAACATAAAACTACTACGATTTCAGAAGTGACGAAAGAAGGAGAAAGTAGACATAAAGTTGACTCAATTGCTTTTGGATTTGATCCAACAAGAAATGAGCATAAATTCATTTGTGTATCAAGTGTATTAAAGAAAACATTTGTTGCTCAACAAGATGCTGCTGCAATAGTTGTTAAAGTCTTGACTATTGACAAAAATGCATGGAAAGGTGGCGAAAGTATTTGGAGAAAACTCCTTAAGGGTGAAACTCCCCGTGCCTGTTATAAATCTGAACCTAGGTTTCAGTTTGTATATCCTCTTGTTTATGTAAATGGTTCTATATATTGGTTGTTCCAACCTGAAGGAGAAATGGGAGTATTAGCAGATTTTGTTGTTCAAAGTGAAGTCTTCCTGTATTGTTCATTACCTTTCGAACTGGAGGAAGGAGATCGACTACCTACTTTTCAGTTAATGGAAATTGATGGACATGTTGGGGTATTGAAACATATATCGGATTATGAAGCCTGTGTTAAACTCAAGTTAAAAACATTAGGATAAGTAGTACGGTGGCTCATCGCTAAGATGAAAGTTTCGCAGTTAAAATCAGATGGTTTGCTGGTTGAAAATAAGGTTGGAAATAAATGTTGTAAATAACCAAAAGAAACGTGACCCAACCGGTGATGCCGTAATAATATTTGATCTTCATATGCACAAGAAGACCATTTGGATAACAAATTCCGTCCTTCACATACATCATATACGTAATACAACCCCCCTTTCTTAGTACCACGCCCAATTATATTCCCGTTACTGAGATCTTGGAGAAAACAAAAAATCGAATAGATCAATACTACACAATTTAATTGTGCAGTCACTTGTGATACTGATAAAAGGTTATTAGAAAGAGAAGGAATCAACAGAGTATGTTCCAAAGTCAAAGAAGAATTCAACTCCACTCTCCCAGCTGCGGTAACCGGACATGAAACTCCATTGGCATTATAAACCATTGAGCATTGGGATTCACATACATGCTTCAAATGTCATGTGATTAGTGGCACCAGAGTCAAGTACCCAACCATGATCTTTTTCTGAATTTCTGATTTTTATTTTTATTTTTTTTAACAAATGAGACTAAAAAAGGTACAAATGAAACTGATTGTATACACAACTGTTTATGTGGGGCGAAAAACAAAACGGCTAGATATTAGCTAGCAGCTAAAAAATATATGAGTAATTGAATAGGAGGAATAAGTCCTATTAGGGTAAAAACGGTAAGAGTTCAAATTCAAATAAATTTTTCTCTCTTGCACAGAGAAATTAATTCGAAAAATCAACCAAATATATGAAAAAAAACTTAACATGAGTTTGCTTATAAGAAAAACAAACTCAATTAGCTAAGATAAAAAAAATCTTGATCAAAGATGATAATTGTTTGTAAGAAACAAAAACAGCAGTACAACTTACTTAGTCCAAGATAAAATGGATTAACAAGATTAAGTAGGATTTAAAAAGGACAATCATAAACTCAGCATAACAAGTTTATCATAAAATCGGTAGTACAACTTGTTTCAATAAGTGTATAAAGAAAGACAAGAACCTTAAGCCAGCGGAATAAGGATCAGTCGAAGTAACGAAGCACTCACTACTAAGAAGCACTCAACTCACCATGGAGCTCTGATACCATGTTAAACTCAAGGTTCTCTCTCAATAATTCATTGTAAGGAAGGTTCATGTTTTATTATTTCATTGTCAAGAAACAAGAAGCTTAAGGTTCATCAACAATATAATGTTGGATAATAACTCTTTAAAATAAGAAGTGAATATATAGATTACAAAAGTGAGTAGGTAAGGGAGTAGGTAAAGGAGTAGGTAAGTAGTAGGCAAAGGGGTAGGTAAGGGAGTAGGTAATTGAGTAGGTAAATAAGTAGGTGAAGGGGTAGGTAAAGGAGTATGATTCAACAACCTGTTTATACATACTTCTAAAATTAGGAAGGAAGCAACTTGATGATGATGAGCACGAGGATAATGCTGATAATTGGGTAGAACGGATCAATGGGTGGAAGAGAATATCTCATTACCTTGTGTTTGGACTGCTGGTATGCATCTTTCAATTGAAGCTCTTACAGGTACAAATATAATCTTCATACCTGAAAGTTCAGATAATGTATTTGTAACCGGAACACAAAGGCGTCCGAAAGGTTCCGAATCTTGTATGATCGCGAAAGGATAATGCAGATGTGAGCATTACTGTGTTCGGAGAAGTAGACCAAACTGATGGACCACTAGATAAAGTGGGTTGGTTCAATATTGACCTAGCAATTTTACAAGAAACCGTGCCAAATTTTATGTTTCTTTTTTGTATAATGATTTTTTTGCTTATTTTCCAAAATCAGAAGTCAATTGATCAAGTAAGTTCTGGATAATGATTTTTTTTGTACAATATTTTGTTTCCTTTCCGGGGAGTTTTTGGTTCCTAAATTTGACGACTCGGTTTTTGTAAGAATGATGGCATCTCAGATAATGCATGGCTTAGGACTGCAAGTGAGTTCGAATCGTATGGAGTAGTCTGGTGTTGGATCTTCCTTAAAAATAACTCAAATTGCACATAAAAGGTACGTAACACCTATCTGCTGCTAAAATATTTTTGGTGCATTAGTAATTGTATTTGGAGGGAATTGCGTACATTTTTTGCCAACTGTCATGTGAATGTATTCCGTATTTTATGTTTACATCTTTGCTAGAGCATAGAACTACTAAGTTTTCATTTGTAAGCATGACTGTGAAAAATTAAATGAAGATATGACGAACATATAATATTTGATGATATTTTGCCATTTTCAAGGATAAATTAGCCAAGGAGGTTTTGGATCAGTATATAAAGGATTTCTGCAATAATCGTACTGTCACAATTAAGATCCGTAACTCGCCAAAAAGATAAGGACAAAATTTTGTAAATGAAATTGCTATTGTACTTTGTAATTAACTAATTTACACATATATACAACCTATTGTTGTAGGGCCTATGGCCCATGGATGTGCGGTCCATTAGAATACTATAGTTTTTCCCTTTCCTCTTTTATAAATAGAACGCTACACTTATGTAATTGGGTTCCTCTTTTCGGTTAATGAAAACTTTTTCTCTCTCTTTCTTTTTCTTATTCTAAAACGTTATCAGCGCACGAGCTCTGCTGCCGAGATTTTTTCCCCCTCTGTCAAAGAAAGCTTTATGGGATTTGGCACTTCTATTTTATTTTTTTATTTTGGCTTTCAATCAATAAGAGAGGTACATCTAAACCCATTTCTTTATTTAAATGATTACCTTTATGTTTAGTAGATGTGATGAGACGTGGATGCTTTGATATTAAAAAGAAGAAAAAAAAGTTGTCTGCTATGATTTATATTAAAAAATAGTTTTATTTTGTTTGTTTTAATGTGTCATTCACATATACATGGATGCTTCACATGTTTTCTTTGATTTTGATGAATCCCCCTATACAGATCTAAGACTTTTCATCTTCTTTTTATTTTTCTTTCATCATCACGTGATTTGTTTAACATATTATTACTTGTCCCCACGTGAGTTTTCTATGATGTGTTATTTGATGTTGATGTATAATATGTCTTGATCAGATTTATGTACATGAAGTCTTCATACTACTGTACTAGGCTATGTTTGCTTGTTTTTATTCTATTTTATCATCCTATGTCATTTTTTTTTTAATAAAAGATAATAAACATTGATCGTGATTGATGTACTATGGCTAGTTTTCTGTAATATGTAAATTGATTGAATTTTTTTTTTTTGGTAGTAAAATGTAATAAATGTTGTGTATTTTGGTATTACGCTTGTAACGTAGGAAGATTTGTATGCCTTTAATGCTATATATGTATAATATAATTTATTTTTTTGTGCTATGTTTGTGTAAAAATCTAATTATAATATCTGACTGTGTAATATCTAAAAGCTAGGAGTTTTTGTCTTTAGTGCTATGCAATATATGATATGTACTGTTTACCATTTCTTGTAACGTATGTTTTGCTTTTTAAACCTTGATAACTCTGTTGATATTTGATTGTTGACTGGGTCACCAATAAAAACCATAAAGAGCTTTGGTTTCCCAATCCATAAAGAAACTTGGTTTTTGGGAATATAGTATCGGAATGGGTCATACTAATGTCCTTTAACCTTGTCTTATGTAGATGAGCAAGACGGAATATATCCGACAAGAGTTTGGACTGTTGGATATAGATGGACTTGAGTATCACTGTTGGATGACTGATGTGAAGATCGCTTTTGTAGCAAAATAATGCACCCACACCGTCACACCCTCTATTGACAAAGATGCTGCCTCAGCAACTGAAAAAGAAAAGGCTGAAGCCCTCCGATATTTGAAGGCACATATTCACCCTAATCTCCTTTGGGGATACCAAAACATAATGTGTCCTAAAGAACTGTAGGATGCACTAGCAAGCCATTTTGGGAGCATTAAGGATTGCCTTCTCCCACAATTGAATGAACAGTGGAATGATATCCGGTTTCTTGATTATGTAAAGGTAGGTGATTTCCAAAGAGATATGCTTAAGCTACAAGCACACCTCAATTTATGTGGGATAAAACTTACAGTTAAAGATATGATTCAAAAGACATTGTCTACTTTCCCTTTGGAATCTGTTATTCAAGCCAACCAATACCACATAAAAGTTGATAACAAGAGAATAACAACTTTCAGCAAGTTGATCAACTTATTGCAGGTGGACGAAAGGCACAATGAAGTTCTAGCAAACAACAATGTTAGAGCCCACGGGAATAAGAAAATTCCCGAGGCTGACTATGGCAAGGATAACAAGGGAAAACACCCCAAAGAAAAGAGGGTTAAAAATCCTGATTCATATTCTCATGCTCCATACTCACGTGGGGATAATAACCCACGTGGAAGAGGACAAAAGTGCCACCTTGGAAGGGGCCATGGGCGTGGATGCCATTAAAATACCTGGTATAGAGATGTTACTTATGGACCAAGTGGTAAGGGAAACATTGTTGAAAAAACACATGAGAACTCCATGTCTAAGAAGGTCGAGAATGGAAATACACCTTGTTACAGGTGTGGAATCTCCGAACATTGGTACCAGTAACGCAAAGCTAGTGACAAAGTAGCAGCCAACTACAAAAAGTACAGGGAATCTATAGATCAAGAATCTCACTATGTGGAAGAACATGATAATCATGCCCCAGATGTCAACTTCACCATTTCAGACTTCCAGGGAAACAAAAACCATGCCCTTATGGAAACACCTGACTTTAATTGATTGTTATTTTTATTTATTTAGTTTTAGTTATCCTTTGAACCTAAAAACTTGTTTATTTGCTTGCTTTGTGGTTTAGCAGACCTTGGTTTAAATATTTCTTTTGATGACTTAAACTATGTTAGGTAGTCTTAAATTATCGTTTTTTTATTGATAAATCAGTGGTTTTTAATTTTTATTGGTACTTATTATGCTTTGGATTAATTTTTTACTGTGATAATCTATTGCATGATTGAATTATGTGACCGAATTCTCTGAAGTACCATTTACTTGTAGGAATGTCATCTTCAGAAGAGATTGAGTGCCTAGCTGATAGTGGCACCACACACACTATTTTAAGAAATAGGAAATTATTTGTTGACTTAATTCCTTATAAATCCTCTGTGACTACGATAATTGGATCATCACAAGTGATCATTGGGCGAGGTAATGCTCAATTTGTGTTGCCAAATGACATAATGATTAAAGTCACAAAAGCTCTATATGCACCAAGAGCTAACCGTACCTTGTTGAGCTTCAAAGATATCCTTGCAAATGGTTATCACTTGGAAACTCACTGTGAAAATAGAATTGTGTAGGTACCAAATATCGGAAGATGTTGGGTTACGAATATAGTAATAAGTACAAAAGAAAAGTGTCGCAAGATAATACGATGATATAAGAAACACGGGAGAAGTGTGAAGGATTTGCGAATATAGAATAAGTTTACGATGATTCGCAAGTTATATACAGTTGTACAGATTTCACTATAAATAGTAGTTCAAATGCTAGATTAAGGGGGTTCTTTAAGTGAGTGTTAGAAAAAGTCTTAGGGGAGAGAATAGAGAAAGTTGTAACTGTTCTTATCTCAATTTACATATTTCTTTGTAATAAGTTGAGAATATTAATCAAGATTGTCATTTTTCATCAAGAACTTCTTAAAGTTTTATGAATTCTACTGAGGGTGTAGTTGTAGGATTTCCTGCAACTACATAATTGGCGCTAGAAACAGGGAAGCTCTGGAGAAATAATTAAATAATTTTGCGTCAGAGAAATGGATAGAAGAAGAAATATATCAGAACCACTGACTACAGTAAGAAGAAGTGCAAGACTCGCAGGTGGAGAAGCAAACATAACAGGAGAACCTAGTAGGGGAAGGAACAATCGAAGAAATCAAACTCAACAAACAGTAACACAAGAAAGAGAAATATATCAAGATCGAGTGAGTATACACACTTGGAGAACTGATACACCAGAGGAAGCATATAGAGAACCACAAATCAGAGAAAATGGGAGATTGATGGGAGGAATATATAATTCATGATAGAGAAATGGAGGCATTAGAAACATTGAGACAAGAAATTCAAGAAGAACGAAGATTTGAAGATGAAGAACGTGCAAATCTAACAAGACAGAATCAAGAATTGAGGAGGGAAAATGAGATATTACAAAGGAGGAGATCTCAAAGTGCTGCGAGATCAAGTATTAGACCAGAGAGAGAAGAACAAAACTCACCAACAATCAATAGTGAAAGTACTATGAAAAGACAAGCACAGAATCCGGTTGAAAGAAATCGAGAGAATCGCTTCATTTTAGTACCGAACAACGAACAAAACGTGGAAGATTTACGAACACAACCATTTCCAAGGGAAAATAACCAGAATGGCGAAGAAAATCGAGAGGAAGAGCAGCAACTTGTGGAAGAAATTGAGAGGCAACAAGTAATGCATCAAAACAATTACGAGGATGGAGTAAGAATACATGAAAGGATTCGCAACAACCAAGATCTTGAGTATGGTAGAATGCAGAGGAGAGTTGGAAATCAACGAACATAAATAGTAAGTAATGAACCAAATCTTCAAAATAGAATTCAGGCAAATCAGGGAGAGGTAAATCGCAGAAGGAGGAGAAATGAAGAAGAAGAAATTCCTGATATTCACATGAGAAGGATGAGGAGAATAGAAATGGAAGAACAAGAATTTCAAGATGCTCTGCAAAAAAACAATTGTGACAATCTTGAAAGAAGATATTTGCAAAATTGTGCAAATGGAAACATTAATGAAGAGTATGATAGAATGCGAAGGATCGCAAGAGAAGAAACGCAAGAACGTAGAAGAAGAGAGGCTACGATGAAGAGACCAATGGATGAGAATTCTGAGGCAAATGAACGGATCTTTAAAGAATTAGCGGAAATGAGAGGAATGATAAACAGTAGAGGAGGAGGAGATAGAAGGCAATTAGATGAAGCAATAGAAGAATCTGCGAGGACTCCTTTCTCTAGAGAAGTACAATTGGGAGGGATTCCACCAAAATGCAATCTGCCTGCATTAACCATCATCTTTGACGGGACTTCATGTGCTATTCAGCATATTAAAGCGTATATAAGATGCATGTTACAATGGGAGAATCACGATGCTGTATTATGCAAATACTTGGCATCAAGCTTAACAGGAGAAGCTCTAAAGTGGTTCGAGGGACTTCCAAAGAATACTATTACATCATTTAATCACCTACAAGTAACTTTCTTAGGAGCATATATCACAAATCATTCCTCGCGACTTGGTATTGAAGATGTGTTTGGTTTAAAACAAAGAATTGGTGAAAGTTTGAAGCATTTGGTAAGAAGATGGAAAACTATGTGCAGTGATATGGCAGGGCGTGTGAACGAGAGGTACCTGATTTTGTCTTTCGTAAATGCGATATTCACAACTGAGCAATTATATATTCAAATCTTCAGAAGAAAGAATTCCATTATGATGACAGAGTTGCGAGAATTGCAAGAGGAGTACATTACATTAGAGGAAAAGAAAAACAATATGGAGTCATATCCAGTGACAAATACCAACACTCAATATACATGAGCAAATTTACTTCCTAAAATAGTCAATATCGTAGCAGGTACCTCGCAGACATCTTCGCAAACATCTTCGCAGGTATCAGAAGATAAGAAAATTGGCAATGGTCAACCAAAAATGGTAGCAATGAGTAGCAAGGATCAAGAGGAGTATGATAGAGAAAGGAATTTCTATAGCCGAGGAGGAAATAACCAGATCCCAAGATTAGATCAGCAACAGGAAAATTATGGAGGACAAAGGCAGAACTATTTTGGACAAGGGAATCATAGACAAAACTATAACCATGGACAGGGAGGTCAAAGAATGATAAGAGAAGAGATAAAGATGCCACCTTTGAATGCAAGTGTAGAAAAGATATGGAAAGCGATCATCTTGATGGAGAATATACCAACGCCATGGAATATGGGAAAAGAGCCACCAATGGGTCCAAGAAGTCATGAATTCTGCTTGTACCATCACTTTCATGGGCATTATACCAATAATTGCAACAATATCAAAAGAATTATCTTGCGAATGATTGATCAAGGTAAATTGGAACACTTTTTACTCAAGCAAGCACAGTCGCAACAATTATCACATGCTCCAATGATAGCTCACATGGTGAACACAATACAAGAAAAGGGAAAGGAAATCTTACACACATAAGTGGGACCAAAAGCAAGGAATGTTTTCTGCAATTCTATTGTTCACTCATATAAAACCATAGAATATTTTCATGATAATGTGTTAAGCAGGGTATATGCGAGAGATGGTGAAGGAAGGGAAATAATGAACATCGCAAAAATTTCACGACTTGAAGATTGGCAGAAACGTGAAATTTCTTTTGAAGCCACAGAAATTCCAGAAGGTTGCGAAATACATGATAATCCATTGGTGGTGAGATTAAAAATTTGTCTGAATACGGAAGAAAGCGAAGATGATACAGAAGAAGAATCACTTGGTCTTAATAGAATCTTAATTGATACGGGAAGTTCGGTCAATATTCTCTTCTATCCTGCATACAAAACCATGGGGGGAAAAGACGCAGATTTAATACCTTCTACCTACAAGATTTATGGCTTTAATGGAACTGCTAATAAACCTAAAGGAGAAGTAAGCATGCGAATTACCTTAAGCGGGATGCGAACTGAAATTCTGTTCTGCGTTGTTGATGTCGAATCACCATACAATGATTTGATAGGGAGACCTTGGCTTCATGGGATTCTAGGCGTAGCTTCAACTCTTCATCAATGCATAAAATTTCCTTAGCCAAAGGGTATTGGAGTTATCAAGGGTGATTGGACAAAAGGGAAGAAATGTTACGATACAGAAGTAGAAGTTTATGAAGGAAAAGCTGTTGAAAAGGAAAGTTGGAGAAAAAGAGCAAATGCTGCGAAAAGAAGCGAGAATTTAATGACTGAGGATTAAGACATGAAGGAGTACAAGAAATTTACAATGATAAAAAAGGGATATGGTTTGCGAAGATAAGAGGATGAAGAAAAAAGGTAATCGGTATATTTGTTCGCAACATATAACAAAATGCTCGCAACATATAACACACGAAAATAAAATGAGGTATTTCGCAACATGAAAAATTTGTGATGAGTTTTTACGAATAAAAACGATTTATCGCGATCAGCTTTCATTAAAGAAAGACGCAAAAATTTATTTGCGATCATCTTTCATAAAAGAAAGCCGCAAATTGTGATCAGCTTTCAAAAAAGAAAGAAAGCCGCAGAAATTTTACACAAGCAAACCTTTGTGACGTACACCCTAGTTCGCGAAGCAACATTTCGCAAGAGGCAAAGTCCTAAAGTACGTCATTTAAGGGGGTACCTATAATCATGGCTCAGGTGAAATGGAACACCACCATGGAACCTGAGTGCATGGAAATTACGGGGTACATAACCCAAAAACGGGGTACCTATCCGGGTTAGACACCTTGGATTCTCAACCTAATCTTGCGATGTAACATGATTTAGGTTGGGCGACTAAGGCATACTGTTTTTCCCAAGAAGTGCAGAAAATGATCAAGGCGCCGAGGTACACAGTTGAGTCAAGAGTGCCGGATGGGTTTGAAGCATATCTGCCATTCTTGACAAGTCTTGGAAAATTATGCACTTGGCCCAAAGATACCCCATAGGGTGAAACCTCGTAACTATAAGACCTATAGGCAAAAAGGATAAGAGGTTGCGAAAAAAAGCTGGTTGTTGGCAAAACCGGATGGGAAGAGCTAACCTTGTATGGTCGATGTACGCTTCCTTGAAGGGGCAACCAAGGGGAAGATAAAGGTCAGCACCCTCCATTAGGGAGCTGATACGTGCTATAAGACGCAAATGTCATGAGGCTTTTTGTTCGCAAGAACATATAGGCTTATCATATTTGTGCAATAATCGTATTTCTGCGAGTAAAATATATATATATATATATATATATATACTCGCAGAATTAAATACAAAGAAGTTAAGATGAGATCAATGAGTTATTACATGAAAGTGTGATAACGTCCTGCGATTTCATCGCGAGAAGATAATATCATAAGATTGTATATTCGCAAGAATATTCAGACTTTTCATATTATCGCAAACACAAAAATATTGTTAAGATAAGGTCAAGGGGTTGAGGCATGCAAATGCACCAATGTCCTGCGACTTTATCGCAAAAAAGATGGCAAAGTAAGACCTTTACTTAGGAAGGCATGATAAGACCACATAAACTAATGAAGTCAATTCTGTCAATGTCACTGGAGATTCTTTATATTCTCAACAAGAATATATATTAAGAATTCCTACCAAAAGAGGCAATCTTATTCACAATCAAGGACATATATTTCATACTCATAAAATTCTTCAAGGATTGAATACTTCTTATACTTCTTCAATGATATCTCATAATTTTTATATACTTCTTCAAGGATGTTTCATAATTTTCATACTTCTTCAAGGATGTTTCATAATTCTTATACTTCTTCAACGATGTTTCATAATTTTCATGCTTCTTCAAGGATGTTTCATAATTCTTTAAGGAGGTTTCATACTTCTTATACTTCAAGGAGGAGATTTTTATTTACTTCGCAAACAACCTGAAACTTCACAACTTAAATGGAGGCAGATATTCTAATACTTACAACAACAATTGATCACTTGAAGAGCAATAACAGGGGGAAAAGGAATACTAAGCTAGGTCTTCAAAATATATTATTTCTCTTCATATGATCAAGTTATTCAAGTAAGGAAAGCATTCAATTAAAAACAAGATCAACTCATTATCGAAAAATTAGAACATTAGTATTACTTAAGTTGCGAAAAGAAAATTGTTGGTTAATTAAAAGTGTAGGAAAGAAGAAAATATTGTACTCAAATGGACAAGACGAAAATAACTGAAGCAAATATACAGGAAGGAATAAAGATACTTTGTAGGAGATTTATCTTCATCAAAATGATCTTCTCTCTCTTCTTCAGAGATATCATCTTCGGCTTCACTATCAGAGATATCCAAATCTGGGGTATCATCAGGGATTTCTTCAGAAAGGAGCGTCTGATACTTAGCGAGAGGAATTTGATTGTCTTCACAAATCTTGCGAGTCATCATAGCTCGGAAGCGTTTGATGTTTAAACCATGGTTGTACTGAGAAATTTGATGTTGAGACTTTAAATCAGAAATCTTCTGATTACGTGCAACAAGAGTAGCTTCCAGCTCTTCAATCCTCTTCGTATAATTTTCTTCAGCATTTACAAAGAAAAAGGATAAGTAAGAGATAAGAGAATAAAGAGTAAGGGAATAAATTAAGGAATTGATTAGCAAATTATGGAGTTAAAGTAATCAAGATTTGCGAATTCACCTTCTAATTGCTTCTTATCATTACGAAGAGAAGTGACTTCAAGCTCCAGTTGATTATTCTTCTCAAGGAGAGAAGAATTTTCAGTTGCGATACTCGCAGATTGCGCATTACCTTCGCAACGGGAGTTTAATTCTGCATTATCAATATTCAAATCCTCTATTTTCTGGAGAAGTCTTGTATTCTCAACCTCCAGTTTGTTACAACGACTTAAAGTTTTCTTCTCAGCAATTGCATGACGTCTTTCCCAATCTGAAGCAGTTGCACAGCTAACCCTCCCAACCTGAGCAAATAAAAGGGATTACAAATCAATGAAGTAGAGGAAATTAATAAGGAATAGAAGAGAAACTTACCATACTCCCTAAAGATTATAATGTAATAGGAGAAATAAATCTTGAAATTCCATTAAGGGAATTATTGTTGATTACAGTGGGAACTTTGCAAGCCTTCGCAATATGCTTATGAGCATTCGCAATAGGAGACTTTCCTAATCCACGAGAAGAGTTGAGAAAAGCCTCAGACAATCGAGTCATTGCAGACTCAAAAGTTTACATATTGCTGTAATCTTCATCTTCTTCATCATCATCATCATCATTTCTCCTATCAGATTCAGTATCAGAATTAGAACTAAGATCCTTCTTAAAAAATCTATCATATTTATCACTTTGTTCTTCGTCAACATCCTTGCTAGATGATATCACATTAGAGTAAGCACTGGTGGGAGTCTCTTCCTCTTCCTCGCAGAAACAATATCCTCAAGTTTCCTTTTTCCTTTGTGAAGAATATCTTCTTTATTATCAGAAATCTTGGTGTTCTTCGCAGAGCGAAGTGTTCTTTGTCTTAAAGTTAACGCTTCAGAAGAAGTTGAATTCTTATTCTCACTCACAACAGTCCTAGGGAAGTCAGGAAGAACCTACAAATTCGAATAAGGATAAGAAACAGAGGCAACAATATATTGTTTAAAACACATATAAGAATGTTTCTTACCTCATTTGAAAACAATTGGAAAGCCTCGCGAATACTGGATTTCCCAGTTTTAAGGTAACTTTCCTTAAGTTCATTCACCTGACAAATATTGCAAAAGGATTAGTAAAAGAAGAAAAATAACAATAAGATAATAAGACGGAGATACATACATCTTTATCTCTACTAGGCCAAGAAAAGACCCAAGGTTGATAGTTACGATCATGAAGATTCGCAGGAAGATCTACTATCTCAGAGATGTAAGAAACCGATAATACTAGAGGATAATTGTACCAATCTTCATCATGAGAATGGCTATGGGTTCGATTATTTACAAAAGCATAATAAATATCATGCATAAGAAGATCAGCTTCTGCGACATCAATTTTGCGATGAAGACGAACACCCCAACGCTTATCTTCTCTCTTCGCAGGAATTAATGTGTAATTTTTAAAGAAATTCTCGACTGTGTAATCTGCAGCAATAATTTCTACATCTCTAAATACAAGTTTCCTAAGTTCAATTGGGTATAAAGATTTTCCAGTAGCAGCACGGGTTGCGAACTCAACCAGAAGGCGAATGCAATCTCCAGTCAATTGATAAATAGCTCGTGAGAAATTGGGGTGAGAAATAATCTCATAGAATAAAGGAAGATTGACATCATAAAGAGGAAGAGGAAGACCTGCGAGGATTTGGCCTCGTGATACTAAGACTATCTGATCATCCCAATGGAGATCAGTAAAGATTTCCATACAGAGATATGATTTATTGGTATAACCATCGATCTCAGAAAGAACGAGATCTCTATCAGCAAGCTCTGCATTAAGTTGTTCCACAGTTTTCTTCTTTGGATCCATTAGATGAAGGATAGAAAATAAAGAAGAAAATAAATAAAAAAGGCAAGGAATAGCAGTAGAAAAAAGAAGGAGGAAATTGCAGAAGCAGGCGTAGTGAGGAAGATGAAAAAGATAAAAGAATAAAATGAGGAATTAAAGATGGTATTTATAAAGAAAAGAGTTTGATGAAGATAGAAATTCATCAATGCGATTAGACGTGGGTGGTTAAAAAGGACGGTTATGAAAAACGTGTCGAAGATTTAATGGAAGAGAAAACACGTGTTGCGAACATAACAGATGATGATAACTATATTAAATTTGCGAGAATAACGATTCTCATGACATTTCTTCTTCGTAGAAATGACATGAGAAGAGGCAAGATGTAGGTAACAAATATCGCAAGATGTTGGGTTACGAATATAGTAATAAGTACAAAAGAAAAGTGTCGCAAGATAATACGATCATATAAGAAACACGGGAGAAGTGTGAAGGATTTGCGAATATAGAATAAGTTTACGATCATAGGTTGCGATGATTCGCAGGTTATATACAGTTGTACAGATTTCACTATAAATAGTAGTTCAAATGCTAGATTAGGGGGGTTATTTAAGTGAGTGTTAGAAAAACTCTTAGGAGAGAGAATGGAGAAAGTTGTAACTGTTCTTATCTCAATTTACATATTTCTTTGTAATAAGTTGAGAATATTAATCAAGATTGTCATTTTTCATCAAGAACTTCTTAAAGTTTTATGAATTCTACTGAGGGTGTAGTTGTAGGATTTCCTGCAACTACAAATTGAATATATAAATATTATCTCTAATACATGTGGAAGAAAATGCATTTTAGAGAAATTAATGAGTCACTCTAGTGGTTTGTACACTACTAATATTTGGATTATCGAATCACATGTTGTTACCAACGATGAATTGTTGAACAGTGACTTATACAAGCTTTGGCACGACCGCTTGGGGAACCCAGGTCGTGATATGATGATCCGTGTTTTAAAGAACTCACACGGATATCCTTTCTTTTGAGTGAAAAGTAAAATGGGATAAAAGATAATTACAATTCAAAGTAACAACATCTGCCAACCACCGCCATCTAAAGCAACTGATGTGCAACCCCTCTCTCATTCTACTTCGTGGACTTTGTCAAAATCACACCACTCATTTTGCAAATCTTGTTGTATATCAAAGACAGGAGCGAGACCATCCTATGCTAAAGATATAAAACAAAACATTCCATTTTTACAAAGAATACAAGGTGATATTTGTACACAAACGATGAGACGAAAGTGTTTGTGATTACTTTTTATCTTGCCTTGCAAAGATTAAATCTCGAGCAAATCTTAGAGAAGATAGTACTCAAAAGATATAATCGGGCGAGATCAGAACACAAAACTACAAAGAAAATAGTTGGGTATGGCTTCACAATCCCAATAAAGTCTTTGAAGTAATTAACCTATAGGGTCTCAATAGAAACCTAAGGTTAAAGGAGAATCGACTCTAGTTGATCCAACTAGTATCACACATGAGGTGTGGGGATTAGGTTTCCCAGTTGTTAGAGTTCTCCTTTATATAGTTTTCAAATCAGGGTTTGCAATCCAAGTTACATTGGTAACAAAGCATTCAACATTCACCGTTAGATGAAAAACCTGATTCAACCAAGCTAATATCTTTCAACCGTTAGATCGAACTTAACTTGTTACACACAAATGAAACGTACCCTCATTTAGGTTTATGTAACCGTACCCAAATGTGTACACCATGTTGACTTAATAATAGTTAACCGAAGTTAGCCATATGATTACTCTCATATCAACCTTATTCATCTTAACCATAACTAGTTCAAATGACTCAAATGAAACTAGTTAAAGAGCCGTTCAATTGTTATATTCCCATAGAAGTATACAAGAACACAATTGAAGAAAAATCGATTCGATTCACTCGAATCAGTTCAGAACATTATAACCACGGTTTGCAAAGATTGAATTTCTTATTTTATAAATATTTAAGTTCATGTACAACCGATTTTAGAAAGCAACCAACTCAAGAATACAAACGGGTACGCATACCT
Source organism: Papaver bracteatum (assembly GCA_023529315.1). Classification (NCBI taxonomy): domain Eukaryota; kingdom Viridiplantae; phylum Streptophyta; class Magnoliopsida; order Ranunculales; family Papaveraceae; genus Papaver; species Papaver bracteatum. The sequence goes on from JAJJWX010002530.1 coordinate 956,306, forward strand.
AAGTATCCGGGCAGAGTTTGGTTATGCCAGTATGCGTACGGGTGCGCATACCAATTCACACTTCCAAACTCCAGCAAATATTCATGGACGTGAGACTTCCGCCAGTATGTGTACGGGTACGCATACTTGCAAAGACATCCAACAACCACCAGTACGCATACTTCAGGTTCCCGGTTTTGGACTTACACACAAATGTGAGAACACGCTATATTTTTTATCCAAACATGGTTAATTGATTCTAAACTCTTTATTTAAATCATTGAAACTTTCTTAGAGGATGACAATAGCCGTTTTTACACACTATTAGCATCAAACAATTTTCAAGATATTGAAATAATCATAATGAAACATTCCAAGTCTACACCAAATGATTGTATCACACAAACCATGTAAGATGTTACTCGGTAATTTTCACATGGTCATATTCTGACATTCATCAAGAATATAAGATGAACTTGGTCGAAGTGAAATCTTGCCAACACATATTTCGAGAAATACACAAGCTAGATAAACTCATCTCGAAATTTCAAATGTGTGTAGTAGAAAACTATATCGTAATACGACTTATGTCTCAATATAGGAGATAGAGTAGAAATAAAATTTCTAAGTGATAGATGAGTTTCAGTCGCCACATACCTTTTATCGATGAAGTTCCACAAGATCCCCTTAGAAGTTCTTCGTCTTCAAATAATGAACGCCGTGAAGTCTAAAGCTCAACTACACAATCATTGTTATATAGTGTCATAGTATCATTATACAACATTAAAGTCCAATTGTATCACAACTTTGAAAACAATACTATGGTGATATGTATCATTTCCCCTTAGTCAATACTTCATCTCCATATGAAAACCACTCCCCCTTACATAATGATCCGTAAACCATATTTATTTGTAGTATGAAACTACACATTAATTCTCCCCCTTTTTGTCAATATAAATTGGCAAAGGTACGAAAACTAGTGGGATCCTCATGAAATTTTCATAGAGATACTTCATGACCAAAAGAGAATAACATACCAACTTATTTAGATGCAATCATAAAGCCGAAGCTAAATGCATTCATCAAGGAGTTTATAAAGATACAAGATAACCCCTATAATATTCCACAGCCGCACTCCCCACAAATATTTGGAAATAAAGCACAAGTTCAAAAAGAACTCTCCCCCATAATATGTCATTCCCAAAAGAACAACAAAGGCGACCTTGCTTTTACAAGAAAACAAGGATTTCTTTCGACATGATCAAATCACATGAGAACTTGAAATTGTTTCCAAAAATCTCAATTGAATCAACCACAAAATGATTAATTCAATTGGCCATGCTCGACATAAGAGAACTTACGGAGCAACATAGTAGATATACAAAAATATGGGCCGGGAAAAGACGCATACAGCGGAATAAACAAGGATTCATTCTATTTTTCATCACTATTTACAAAGTGACATGTAATAGACTTACTCCTTGTAAACAAAAGTTTTATCCTTTCTTCCATCAATATTTGCATAATGACATAAAAGGCTTTAACTTTTGTATTCAAAAGTTCATTTGATCTTTTATCAATACATTCATATTGACATATAATAGAGATAACTTTTGAACAAGTATGGGACAGTCACAAGTTCACGAACATAAATAACATATCCCATAACAATTTGCAATATATAAAATCATAAAGATTAATACTGCAAAAATCATCTTCCAAATAATTTAGAATTTAAATAAATAAATCTAAAAACATTGAAGATGAAAACGTTGGAAATATCCATGTGTACACACAATAATGGCTATCTCAAACCCTAGTAATCCTTCTAAAAACACAAGAAATAAATTCTCATTAGAAGTTTCCTAGACATAATAAATCAAAATTCTTTGAGAACCTCATACCTTTCAATGAATCCATCATAGAAGGTATCATTGATTTTCTTTATTCTCTTGACCGTAGACACACCATGTTTGTGAGTTAGAACACACACTTTACGATCAACAACCCGAGCAAGTTATCTAGATTTAGTTTGACACAGTCCATGATGAGCTTATTATGATTCTGTATCAGAATATTTTGGTTTGCAAGGATTCTGGCCTGACCATCTAAGAGTTGGTTTATTTGCAGTTGAAGATTTGCAAACTCGACCTTTGAATCGTTCTAAAAACGAGTTAAATCCTTGAAAAATTCACCAATCTAGGAGTTGTGTTCCTTACTTGCAAGCTTCTTCTTCAGAACCAGCTCTTGAATCGAATCACGTCCTTGAGTGTCTTCCTCCATATCAATATGCACAATCTTTTGAGATTTTGCAGAGTTCTCCATATAGTTTTTTGTTAGTGATGGATTAATACAATATAGGATATCTATATGTATTTTTCAGTAAAGAGAAGAAACCTCTCATTAAGGAAACCATATGAACTCGCAGAAGAGGGACACAGACATACACAGACTGTTCTCAAGAGAGAAAAAAATAAACTAAGAGGCAACACAATGTTTGTTAATATATCTCAATAATCACTTCAAATTAGAGCATGAGTTATGATATCAGGATTGCAAAACTCATATTGATTAACAAAAAAGCGATTAAAAATATACAACTAATCTTGAGACTCCCATAATCATCATCCTTGCACTTCTCAAGATAAATTCAAGGATGAGATTACCTAGAGTCGGGTAAAGGAGTGAGAAGTGATCTCACTACGAATCATGGGAGAATAGTTATACAAGATTTTTGAGTGTTTCATCTGTGTATTACCCCATTTCCATCGATTATAACTTATTCCAGAAGAATTTGTTATAAACCCTTTTAAAAGTCCATCACAAGGATTTTTCCGAGGACTGAGTCTAGGACCTCTATAAATTGGTTCCAGAGGAGATAAGTTGGAGGATTTCCATTTTCTTGATCTTGACTTACCAGACTTGTTCTTATAAGCATAAGGAACGTGTTCATAAGTGGCACAAGAGTTTATACCATAATTGGGAACATGCAACCTGTGATGATTTCTTGAAGAGAGATCATTTTTATAAGATTTTTGGTTTTCTGCAGGCAAGAAATTCATTGTAGTTGTCGTTAGACGATTTACTCCATTGATAGTAGAAAGAAGTAAATTATGGAGATCAGAAATCTGTTTTTTTTTTCTGGCATAACAATGAAGAGCATAGTGATTCTTTTTCCCACAGAAGGAACAACATCGTGGATTTAAGACATGATTTCCTTGACCCATAACTTCTTCCGGCACATGCAAATTTAGCAAGTGATTCACAATAGGTAATTTCTTGAAGGAACTTTTCTTTACGCCAGGTAAAGTCTTGTGAGTATCAGAAAAATGTGCAGAAGATGACTTATTCGTCAAAGAAGACTTTTCCTTTTTCAAGGTGTTATACTGTTCTCGGGAAAATCAAAGAGATGCAACAAGTTTCTCTTTTTCAACACGATGATTGTTAATTTCCTATGAATGAGCCTTGATTAAACGTTCTTCTTTAATGGAATCTTCTTTAACAGTATCTTCAAGCATACTAATTGTTAGAGCACTGCTCGGTCGAACTCGCATGCGTTTCTATCTCAAGCATGTTTGTCAATGTTAGTGATCAAAACTATAAAGTCTTGATTCCTAGTCTACTATAGCTAAGGTCTCGGACTAGGATATAAAGTGTAGTTAAGCTCAAGAACTCCATGGAAATCATCAAACAAGACGAAGGATTACTCAAGGAACCAGTGGATCTTCATCGACTAAAAGGTATGTGGATACTTGAACTTATCTATCACTCAAAAGTCTATCTATTTTATCTCATATCTTGAGACAAAAGTCGTATTACTATATTAACTGAGATTATACACATGTGGATATTTCGAGCTGAGTATATCTCGCTTATTCATTTCTCGAAATATGTGTTGGTAAGGCTTTCGCTTTAGCCAAGTTCATCTTTATCTAGTGACGAAAGTCATGTTATGTTTCAATCATTATGGAAATCGCTCTGACGAAAAATAGTTTGTGAATAACAACTATATAATGCCCTCTGAGAATGTTTCAATGATTGAAATGAGAGTTTAAACAATATAACCATTGGAGGATATAAACATTGTTGTGGTAACACATATATGTATAAGTCCTTATTGCTTGAACCGAAGTTTGAGAACTTTGTTGATTAAGTAAAACCGGAGTAGTGTGTGAGCTCAGTCCGTGAACTCAGCATACAAACTCAGTCCGCGAACCCAGTCCGCGAACTTGAGTAGGTTATGTCTAAAAACGATGTTTGTGAACTTATCTTAATAAACTAAGGAATTCTATTGCAAACCGTGGATTTATAGTTCATGAATCGATTCGAGTGAATCACATCATTTTTGCTTCAATTGTGTCTTGTGTAGTACATAAATATCTAAGCAATTGAACAACTCTCTAACTAGTTCATTTGAGTCATTTGGACTAGTTATGGTGAAGAATAATATGGTTGATATGAAAGTTATCACATGGCTAACGATTTGGTTAACTATTGTTGAACCAACTAATGTACAAGTTTGGGTACGGTTTTCACAAGACTACAAACGTGCATTTCATGTGTGTGTAACAAGATATGTTTTCAATCTAACGGTTGATAAATATTAGCTTGAATCTAATCAGGTTTTCATCCAATGGTGAATATTGAATACTTTGTTACTAAGCTAACATTGATTGCAAACCCTGATTTGAAGACTATATAAGGAAGAACTCGAGTAACTGGGAAACCTAATCCCCACACATTCTGTGTGATACTAGTTTACTAAGATAGAGTCGATTCTCCTTTAACCTTTGGTTTTCTTCTTCTAAAACCAGGTTAACGACTTAAATACTTCATTGGGATTGTGAATCCAGACTGATACTACTTTTCTTATAGTTGTGTGATCTGATCTTGCATCTTCTATCGTACGACTACAATTGTAATAATTGTCTTGAGATTTCTATCTCCGATAGGCAAGATATAAAAGTAGTCACAAACACTTCGTCTCATAGTTTGTGATTCCTCAATAATCTTCTTCGCTGCGTTGATTAAGTTTATTGTGAGGTGATTGATAAAACTAAGCTGTTCTTCGGGAATATAAGTCTAGTTTTATCAATTGGTTCATGTTCACCTTGATTTATCAAAAGACGGAACAAAACTCATAGGTTTATTCGTGGGATATGAATTTATCTATCCTTGTAGACTTTTCTGTATGATACAAATTTATTTATTAAAGTCTTCAACTTTGGGTCGTAGCAACTCTTGGTTGTGGGTGATATAAGCTAATGGAATCAAGTGCGCAGTATACTGCTGGGATCATAGGCGTAAGAGCATAATTGTACCTTGGATCAGTGTGAGATTTATTGGGGATCAACTATAGTCCAGACTGAAGCTAGATTGGAGTAGGCTAGTATATGTAGCATCTTAATACAGTGTATGTTTAATCTAGACTAGGTCCCGGGGTTTTTCTGCATTTGCGGTTTCCTCGTTAACAAAATTTTGGTGTCTGTGTTATTTATTTTCCGCATTATATTTTGTTATATAATTGAAATAATACAGGTTGTGCATTGTTCAATCAATTAGAATATATGACCTCTTTGGTTGTTGATTTAAATTGATTGACACTTGGATATTGGTCTTTGGTACCATCCAAGTTATCTCTCTTTGATAAAGACTCGCATATTCTATTTGCTTGAGTAAAGATCAAATCGAGAGATTGAGATAATAACTCCTTGAGATATTTTCTATTGATTGAGACTAGTTGATTCTCTAGAAAGTAACTCGGAGTTTTCCATACAGATTTATAATCGAAATATTGGGTGTGGTTGTTAGACCCCCGTTTTTTCAATTGGTATCAGAGTAGGCAAACACATTCAAGACCTTACAAGTCTGTGTTTGTAGCGATCTGACTCTATGGACAAGAGTAGTATCTCTGATAAACGTATCACCAGAAATAAAAATTATGTCTCGTCTATTAAAGAGAAAGATCCTTTAATCTCAAACATAGATGAACCTCGTGTTCAAACTAGACAGACAGATTCTGACATGTGTTGTTGTGATTACATTTCAAAAGAGTCTATTTCTCAAAATAAATGGGAAACTGCTGAAGAGAGTGAGTTGATTCTAAATCTTGTTAGAATCTAAGCTGATAGACTCAATCAGATGAAACAACACGTCAGTGTTCTTTTTGGTATGATAAGAGACTGCAAATCCAAAGAAAATAATAAAGATCATCCTTCATGTATGACTCTTGATACAAGCCTTAAAAAGGATGCGTTGGAAATAGAATATCACTTGAGTAAGCTCTCTATTCAAGGATGCTCTAAGCAGTCCAATATACCAATTACTTCTGTTACAACTGAAAATGCTCCAGTACCAGAAGTAAAAATGGAGTCCCTTCCAATTAAGAAAGATGTGTTAGTTTCCTCTGATCAAGGAAATTCCACACCACATGGAATGAAGAAATCTCCTGACGAGAATATTAAGACTAAACTGCCTAATCACTCGTGTGATCAAAAAGTATGTCTCTTTTGCGAAGAAAAAGGTTCTGTTAGATCAAAGAGAAACTCTAAGTTGAATAAAAATTCTCTTGTTCATCTTCAACACACCTTAGACTTAATCCTCAAAGGTGTAACTGACATTCATATGTCAAAACCCATTGGTTTCCATACGTACCCTGTGTATGTTACCAGGAAGGTCAGTTCAATGAGTTACTCAAATGTTCGAAAGCAGAACAAAAGTCTTAATAAGAATCGTCTAAGGAAATACCAAGATGTTGTTTATGAAAATAACATGTCCCTTGATTTGAAAAACAATTCCAGGAGAAAGAAGGAAAAATGATGATATGAGAAATAATCTGATAAAGATAATTAAAGGCTATAAAGAAATTGTCAACAGGTTGTCATCCTCCTCAAGTCAAGACTCTTCCGGTAAGAACTCAAACTATGTCTCATATTTTGATGACAGTAAGTTTTATGATAATTTCTCAAATCAAAAGGGATCCCTCTCATAATTCAGGAGGAAAAAGAGACTTGATTATAAACACAGTCCCTTGAATGAGCTCAGAGCTCAGACTTGTGCTAATTAATCACAAGTTAGGAACTTGCTCATAGAAATCATGTTGAGCAAGATGTGTAAAAGTCAGGTGTACTTTGGAAATTTTCGTTTTGCCTAGTTGAGCTCTTCTCTTATCGTTTATAGATAAACTAGTGCCAGCAGAAAATATTGCCTAAAAGTATTTGCAATGTCTTTTATTATTTTCCTGTTTAATTATCTTGTGTTTCTCATTATGGGGTGCACTTTGTTCGAATATGTACACGGGTTACCATCTCAAGTTTATATCTTGGAAACCCTAAAAGTCTCCCCTCTAAACAAAACCTTTAAATAGCTGACCTATTGAGTTACATAAGTCACGTACGCATACTCTAGGTTATTCTGGGTTATCAAGGATGTCCTCTTCTTCATCTCTCTATGGTAGTTTTGCAAAGGGATTTATTGAGAAAGGTTTTGGTCTTGAATCGAAAAGAAGAAAGAAAAGAACTCTTGTGGAAAATGGAGCACCTAATGCCTCATGCTACTATGCCTACTCACATCAAGATGTTAAGAATGAGGATATGGTGTCTGCTGAAGTGGTTCATGACTTTCTGAAATACTTTGAGAAAGCGAAACTGCAACTTGTTGATACAATGAATGATCTTGATGTGGTTAGAATTGAGTTGAAAAAGGTTTCTACCGACCTTGGTCTCATGAAGTCACATGTTAAAGAACTTCTCAATAAGGATATCTTCTTCGAAGACGCAGTTGATAACATGGATCACAAGCTCAAAAATCTCGAAACCTATGATGATGTCAAACATGAACTTTAGCTCATGAATGGATTCTAGTAACTTGATTTCTTATTGCCTAGTAAATCTTCTATTTTTCTTGTTTAGAAGAATAACTAGTGTTTGGAATAGCCATTATTGTGATTACACATAGCTATGTCCAAAGTTTTCATCTTCTTGTTTTTTAGATTTATTGGTTTAAATTCTAATCATGTTTAGAAGATGATTTTTGCAGTATTAATCTTTATGATTTTATATATTGCAATATTGTTATGGGATTTGTGTGTTTAGTCCATGAACCTGATAGTCCCATATTTTGTCAAAAGTAAAGTCGTTCGTGAATTGATATGCAAGTATTGATAAAAGAATGAATAGAATTTTGACAAACACAAAAGTTAAGCTTATATTGTCAATTATTGATGTAAGATAGGTTAAAATCTTTTGTGATTCGAGGATTATGTCTATTGTGTGTCATTGTGCAAATAGTGATGGAAACATAGAATGAATCCTTTTGTATTCTGTAATAACTGATCTTCCCGGATCCATTTTTTATGTATTACTGTGAGACTCCGTATTGTATCTTATGTCGAGCACTAGACAACCAAGTTGATTATCTGGTGATTATCTTAGTTGTGTTCCGTAAGGTACTTTACGTCGAGTATACTAAACTAAATTAATCATCTTGTGTGGTTATTTAGTTAGCACTCCATAAGTTTTCTTATGTTTGAGCATTTTCGACTGGGTTGGTTGTTTTTATGATTAACTTAGTCATCGCTCCATAGATTTTCTTATGTGAGTATAAACGATTAAATTGATTACTTTTGTGATTACTTTAATTGTGTATCCCAGTTAGATTAGTTATGGGTTCTCTTGTGATAATCTAATCGAGTTTTTAAGTCTCCATAAGTTTACTTGTGTTGAGCATATTTGGTTAAATTAATCTTAGGTTCGCTTACAGTTAGTTTGATTGAATATTCTTTTTGAATTCCAAATTCATACTTGTATGATATTTGTTGAATTCAAAGAAATCCTTTTTTTATTTTGAAATTAAGGTCGCTCTTGTTGTTCCATTGGGAATGACATTTTATGGGGGGAATTCTTTTGAACTTGTGCTTAATTGACAAATCTTTGTGGGGAGTGCGGCTGAGGAATAGTATGTGGTTTATCTTGTATCTTTATAGACTCCTTGATGAATGCATTTAGCTTCGTCTTTATGATTGCATCTAAACAAGATGATATACATTTACCTTTGGTCATGAACCGTCTCTTGCAGAAATTTCATTAGGATCCGTTCTTGTACCTTTGCCAATTTTATTGACAAAAAGAGGGAGAATTAATATGTAGTTCATATTACAAATACATATGGTTTTCAGATCATTATGTAAGGGGGAGTGGTTTCCATGTGAGATGAAGTATTCACTAAGGGGGAGTGAAGTATCACCATAGTATTGTTGTTAAAGTTGTGATGCAATTGGACTTTGACGCTGTGTAATAATACTATGGCACTGTATAACAATGATTGAGAACTCTTGTTTTCTCGTTGTTATAGCTATGGATTTTCAACACCGATGATGCTAAACTTACAACCTTTGGGATCATTGGAATACTTGGAAGCGACGAAGATTTCAAGTAATGTTGAAGATTAGACATGTGGAATAGGATCTACAAGGTTTATTTATATATTTTTTGCTTTCCATATGTATTAATAGTTTTGCCACTAAAATTGACAAAGGTGGTGATTGTTAGAGCACTGCTCGGTCGAACTCGCATGCGTTGCTATCTCAAGCATGTTTGTCAATATTAGTGATCAAAACTATAAATTCTTGATTCCTAGTCTACTATAGATAAGGTCTCAGACTAGGATAGAAAGTGTAGTTGAGCTCAAGAACTCTATGTAAATCATCATACAAGACGAAGGACTACTCAAGGAACCAGTGGATCTTCATCGACTAAAAGGTATGTGGAGACTTGAACTTATCTATCACTCAAAAGTATATCTACTCTATCTCATATCTTGAGACAAAAGTCGTATTACTATATAGACTGAGATTATACACATGTGGATATTTCTAGCTGAGTATATCTCGCTTATCTATTTCTCGAAATATGTGTTGGTAAGGCTTTCGCTTTAGCCAAGTTCATCTTTATCTATTGGCGAAAGTCATGTTATGTTTCAATCATTTTGGAAATCGCTCTGACGAAAAATAGTTTGTGAATTACAACTATATACACTAGTGGAAAATGGGTTTTTAACCACTTCCTAGGCTTCACTAAAAACGATTATTGCTGGGCTGTAATAATTTTTGGTGCTGTGACTAACAGTTATTTTATTTAAACTTGTTTCCATCACAGTAGTTTTAGAGATGGGTATTTTTGTAAAAACGCGGAGCCCCCTAATAGGTTTTGGTAGAGTTCTAAAACGACTGTGAGAGAAAGAACTTTTTATAACAAACCTTTTTAAAATTCTATTTTATCTTTTCTCTTATCATTCTATCCTGCTCAATTGCTAGATGCGCCTCTCTCTTCTCCATTTTTCATATCCTCCTTGAAGCTAGGAACTAAAAAAAAATCAGTAATCATTTCAATCTTTCCGCCTAAACCCAAACGCCTTTCTCATCTTCTTCATCTTTTCCAAAAATCTAAAATTTAAACTGAAAGATAACAACAACAATTTTTTTGTAATTAAACAAACCCCTTACATCACGTATGATTCTTCTTCTAGTTATACTTCTTGTTCTTTTTCTCTTGTCTAATTTGGATTTGGTTAGATCTAATTTTCTTGTAAGATTGTAGGATTTTCACCCAAAAAAAATTGTTTTGAAGACGATTATCGTAAAGACTTTAGGGTTTTATCTGAAATTAGGGATTCTATGAATCTGAAATTTGTTAGGGATTTTGATTTTTACATGCTTGTTAATGATGGTGTTATACCTATTTTATTTTGGGATTGTTATTTGAATCTGGAATTTGTTGGAGATATTGATTTGTTCATGTCTGTTAATGCAGATTTGATACCAAGAAATAAAATTGATCGATCTGATACGATTCGGTATGTTAAGGTTCTTACCAAGGTAAAATCAATTTCTGGTTTCTGTTTGAGTTATCTGTGAATATCTATGAATGTTGGATGATTTATGGATAATGGGTTTTTCTATGAATTCGGTTGCAGGGAGGATTGAAGCATAGAAGAGGCTAGAAACATCACAACATGCTCATCTCCTACACCACCAGGACAGTGCACACAAGTTGCTCGAGTAAAGTCCTGAATGAACTATTCTATTGTTGCTGCTGTGAATGAGACGGCTTTCAGCTGACAGAGTCTTGAGCAAGTATGCAGAGAAGAGCTTACATGCTTTTATGAAGAGTATGAAAAAGACTGGAAACAGGTGGGAAACAGGTTAAGAAGAGATGAACTGGTGTTGTTGTTGTCCATATCGTTAGTACGACTGAAGGGTTTCTAAACTGGATATAACTACGATGCCAAGAGGAACTAGGCGGTGGGTTCTAGTTGGTGTTTTTGAAGATCAATTTCTGGTGTTATTGATGTATCTTCATATAGTTTTAAACCTTCAACAGTAACTGTTATTCATTTTTTTATCTGGTCAATTAGGTTGCACATGAATCAACTTTCAAAGAAGAAACAGAATGGGTATGAGTGTTCTTGTGTCCATTTTATTATGTGTATAATATGTTGGATAATAGATTCTATTTGTGATTGTAGGTTCTGGAATATATGGTTATTCAACTGGAACGACCTTAAGTCTGCTGGGGTGAAGCAAAAGTTGGAATGGCTAAAATCAGGAGAAAAAGCTCCATGTGAACAATTAAATCCAGGTTCAACACTTTTCTTAGCATTTCTAGAATCTGAACTGAGTACTTTGTTGTTCAGAGTGAAGTTCATGTTGTTTCTGTTGCGTAGATACTAAATGATGAAATATTTTTGCTATGTAGGAGAACAAGCTAGCTGACATGTTAGGATCCTAGTAGAGCAAGGAAGAGCTTACATGCTTTTATGAAGAGTATGAAAAAGACTGGAAAAAGCTTTTACAATTCGGTTAGAGAAACTGTAGATGACTGGGAGGATCTTTTGTACCTTACCTGCAAGTTTAAGTTATTGCCTTCTTCAACTGAGGTTAGGAGCATGTTTCTCAGGTTTTACAGTTTATAGAATTAGAGGCATAGGGTCTGCAAGTACAAGTTTTGTAGTTTAAGGTTATATTGGCAGGGATAAAAAGAAACAATCAGACAGAAATACAAATTTAATTTAATATAACAATAATTGCCGAACCCTCAGTATGTTCAATCGTGTTAGCAATGCTATGGGAAGTAGATAAGTATTGGCTTAGAAACCTATGAAGGTCGGAGAAATTGTAGATGACTTCGGTAACCTCATTTGGGAGGATCTTTGGTGCCCAGCCTGCAAGTCCAAGTTATTGCCTCCTTCAATTGAGGTTAAGAGCTGTTTTCACAGGTTTCCAGCTTATAGAAAATTCGTAGTTTAAGATCAAGTTTATAAGTTTTATTATGTTGCCTATTTTTATCACTTCTTAATAATATGTGGTTTCAATCAGTATATATGATGTGCACATGGTTGGTATGATGAAAGGATTTTGGGTTCAATATGATTAACGAAGATTATCTATCTTTTTCCTGTCCGTGTTAATGTTTCTGATTGACTCCATTTAATTGCATTCACGTGGTAGGATTAGCTATATAATTCCCCTATTAGATTAATTTTCCACTAGTTGGTGTATGTTCCTAAACGTAGTTGTTTTACAAGTTTGAAGTTTACACCAATTTCCCTAAACTTCACATTCAGCTTCTTTGTCTAGTTGTCTAACTCGATAATCTTGTAAATGGCAGAACTTTAAGTCGTTGAGAAGATGGAAACTAGCTGAAGCAAAGAAGCTTGCTATAAGAGCCAGCAAGGGCATGCTGGACCTAGCTACTAGAAGAGAGAAGGAAGTAAAGGTTTTCCTTTTTGCCCTACTAAAATGTAGAAGCTAAGTGAAATAAATCAGTATTCTTATTATGATTTTGAATCATTTCAAATATATCATGTGGGTGTTTTGAAACTGTATGTGATGATACATCACAATAACGTCTTCTTTGTACTCACTCGATCACTCTTCAATTATAGGAATTCATGTTTTCTATTAAAACAAGATAAAGAAAGAAAAACAACTCATACCTTAGTCATAAAAATTCCATTGGGTGATCAGAATATATTCAGTAAGCAAGGACGCCTAATCTGGAAGAACAAAGTTTCTGGATTAGTTTGATTTCATCATGATTCTTGTAAAGATTGCTTTCACTATTTTAGAATGAATAATTCATACTACACACTTTTTTGATATGATTATCTTTGAAATTTATTTTAGAATGAATAATTCATACTACACACTTTTTTGATATGATTATCTTTGAAATTTATGGCCAGTGGTGGTAAATGTTCTGTGGTCTGTTTGATGATTTTCTTTCTATTTTGTTCAAGTTAGTCTCTTTTTTCCAAAAGTATTTCTCACTATATTATTATGAGTTGCTGGATTTTTATCAGCCTGCTGACTTGTTGGATTGATCTTCTAGGTAATGAGAACCACCAGCTGTGGGGGACGATCTGCTTCTTGCATCATTGAATCTAAGGTCTAATTACCTTCTATTTTGTTTTTCATTTGGTTTGGTACTTGTGAGGTATCCCCTAACATGAAACTGCTTTGGATGTTTCACCATATTGTAGATACCGTCGAAATCGGTTAGGATCTCTCAAATATCTAATATGGGAATCATACTTGGAAATTATTATTAATAAGAGAAATTATTATTATCGAAGCCGCCACCCAACTTAGGGAGTTGGGACCCAAAAATAGCACTGGTCCAAAACAAAGAAAAGTCCGGGAATCAAAATACGAGCTAGGAAGGTGTGAGGCACCCAGCCCGTCCAACCCGAAGATTGGCCTCTACTTTATAATTGGGATTTTAGGTTTTGATTGCAAAAATAAAAATAAATAAACAATCCAATTTTCATAAATATATAACCTGCAAATATACCAAAATATTAGTTATCCCAAAAAAAAAAAATTAATCAAATTCTAAAGAAAAAAATTACTATTATTAAAATTATTATAGAAATTCAATTATTATTCTTATCGATCATAATTATGCATAACAAAGTCCTTGCCAACCAGTTTGAATGTCCTAATGCAGAAAACAGAGCCATCAACCAAACGAGTCTTACTGTGGGAAAGCAAAGTGAACTAAGCAACAATTAAGCTCTTTTCTATTTTATTCATGCAAACCACACATTGTCTAACTGTAGCATGCACCTTATGACTTGTAGCACATAATGAACACAGTGACTACCAAGTGCTATGAGTGGATCGAATTAATTATAAATTAATGAGCACAGTGTATACCGAGAACTTGCAATATCAGAAAAGAGAAAGAATCAATTTTTATTATCATTCAATCACTCAATACCATGTATACGAACGTTTGCAATGGAATAACGATCAATAATATTAAAAGGAATTGTGTTTATCCAAACCTGTTTGGCTGTCGAAATTGAAAATATTACTTAGATTGAGGAATCCAACAATTGCTGCAATCGCATCCGACTCCCACAAATTATGTTTCTTTCACTGATCTCTATCCAATAAATTTTCTCCCTTATTTTATTTTCTCCTAGTCCTCCTTGAATTTTTTTACCCCCTTCGACACCAAAACTAGCTCCCTATTTATATTGTTTCTCCATTAACCAAAACCATAGGATTAAATGACGTCGATCTTACGGCTCACATTAAAACCATAAATATTATTACTATCTTAACCGATATTATTTCCATCGAACAAAAATTCCTTATTATTATTTGATTTCATTTTCCAAATTTATGAAAGATATCAATTAATTTCAAAGATTTTAGTTAAATGGGAAAGTCTTGGGATCAAAGCAAAGTTGTGATGGTGTCAACATTTTGTTTCACTAATTTTGGGAACTTGTAAACATGGGGTACGTGGGGTAATATGGTGTATTAGAGTCGACTTTTCATGGGATATAAGTCCACCAACGATTAAACACAAATGGCTGATTTTTGGGTGAACGGTGCGGTGTGCCTTAGCTCAAAGGTCGACTGGTCCATTATTGAACTCTACTATGGGTGTATTTTATGGACTGATGACTAACCTCTAACCAATGCCACTTATGGCACTAACACTAGGTGGACTTGGATGGTGACCAGCTAGCTTGTGTAGGTACTGTTTGTGGGATCGACTAATTTCGACCAAAATTTAGATTGAGCTCGTCACTAAACCCATTTTCGGTACGACTACTCCGGATACGATTTTGCAGTGAATTTTCGTGACCGTGCAAAATTGGGGTGTCTACACATATGCAGTAGTAATGTGTGATCTTGGACTAAGTTTAGAGATGAAGTTGGCATCTAATTCTGCACTAATGAAAGTCGCAGGGTGGGTCTACTACTAACCGCCATATTCCTTATAGGTATGCATTTTTCACTTGCTGCGATTTGGTGTAAAATATAATTAAGTGATCCTCCTTTGTTTAGTCTTCAGTTTCAACTAACCTTAAGCAGTTGATTGATGTTTGTTAAAATATTTAAGATGAAATCACACTTTTTTCTAGTTGAAGAAATTTCTGAATTGATGCAGGTGCAATGTAGCTGTAAAATGTGCAAACAATTAATCCCGGTGATATATATGTAGACTTCATATTTTTTGGATTGTAGTATTTTACCACAAATGCTTAGAAACGGAAAATGCTACTGCACTTGTTATTATGTAGATACTACGGTGTTCTTTTTAATTTCGTAAACAGTAAGGTTGCTTTTGCTTTGATTTACTCATTTGACATCATATAGATTAAGCTAGATTCAAAGAGTTTGGCCTCAAGGCTACTGGAGATGCCTCAATGGAAGAAAACATAATATTTTTAAGAATAAGAGTTTCATCTTATTCCTTTTATCGCATCTTAATTTTATTCTTCGGTAGGAAATTTTTTCGTGAACCCATCTTGTGCCGTAATATCCCTAATATTGTCATTTGTATGCTTTGGTTTATTTGCGATGTTAGAAATGTGAATTATCTAGTATTTGGATTTCATAATTTCAGGTGGTAGAAACTCCAAGAAGGAGCAAGGCAAAACATTAACTCGACAAAATATTTGAGCTCATCAAGGTAAATCAATGTATTTTTTTTGTTAAGTAAGCTTATCTATTTGAGTTTTGATGTGACATAAATATCATTTGGAAGATTGAAATTTTCTGTCCACGGTGTACATAACTGAGGCTTATTTTGATGAGTGCAACCTTTGAATGCAGAGATATTTTTAACCTACTTTGGTGGGGCACCAATGATTTATATTCCGGTAAGTTCGACCTCTTACTATTCCGGGGTTCAGTACTGTTTCTAGCTTAGGGAAGCACACTGGTGTGAACAGTTACGTTGTGCGTGTGCAGTTTGAAACAATGAGGAGCTCAGTTGTGGTTGTGAGAGCCAACAGAGCTCAGTTGTAGGTGAGGAAGCTGGGGCCATTATGGAGAATCTTATCAAGTTGATGGAGATTCGAGCAAAGATTTTATCTTCCACAAATGAGAAATTAGTGAGTGTTTAAGTTGGGTTAGTGTTAAGATTATTTATCTATGTACAAAAAATATGATCTTCTTTTCCCTCGTACTTGTTTGATATATGAAAGGCTTTTAAGAGAAATTATGAACGACACAGGTACCAATTTCAAATGTAAGTGGAAGATTTCATAAGGTCCACCATCTTTGTTGATTTTGCCGGAAGTGGAGAAAACATCTCAAAACAGATTCGGTCATCTCAAGCATATATCATTCATCATGTCAGAAAGTCGTCAAGTGAACTAGAAATGGTTATAATAACTCAGGTACACCCATGTTTATACTAGGTAACTTCTATTTACGGGCATACTTACTCATGACTCAACCTATAGTCTGCCAATAACTATGGCATTTGCCAATAACTATGTTCATGTACTGCAGTATAAGGGCGGAATACAAACCACTCATTAAGCTATTATAAGACTCGATCTTTTGCTCCGTTGCAGCTAACAAGATGAATTCCACATGGTAGTGATCCTTGTAGTGGGAATTGGAAAGGTGTTATCTGCACTGGCTCATTTTGTTACTAATTTGTAAGTAATCTTTAACCTTTCTATTTGTATTTTCTAATTATTATTACTGGTGCACTGAATTTTTTATCCTATTTGATTGAATTGTGTTCTGTGATATGGTTTTGATGGATGTTTATTACGATAAATGACCATCTTGTATAAATTTTTGGAGCATCAAAGATCTGCCGAGTCATTGTTGTTACCTTGGCCTACTCTTTTTTTGAAGTTCCTTCAATACTGCCATATTTAGGAATTCTATTAAGTATTAACTACTTGAATGTAAATGAGTGTTTAGGAATTCTCTTAAATTCTAAGTCAATGACTTAGTTGAATCCATTTCGTAAGTTGTTGGAACTGCTTATTTTAAAATGAACAGAGTTTAGGCTAACTGAATTTGTACTGATAATCTTCCTAATAGTTTCAGGTGGTAGAAATTCCAAAATGGAGCAGGTGGAATTAAAGTTTGATCATATAAATGGGAATGGATGCAGCTATGCACCTCCCTACGAGTGTCAACTGGCAAGTCTGCTCGGTAAGGATCTCAATTGGTGAAGTTTGTGAATTTGTTTCGTAAGACATCTACCAATTTACTGTGTGTGCTTTTGATCAAGAATTCAGTATCTCAATTTCTTCATGAAATATGGACGAGATATTTTACATATGAAAATTAGTTGCAATCATATGTTTTCTTTAAATTTCAATTTGAGTGGATACTTGTATGTGTTGAAGTGGTTCTGGTGCTTTCCTCATTTTTTTGTTGTTGTTGTTAACTAATGTAGTCTTGGTTGGTTTTTGTTTACAACTTAGGGCTGGAGCAATGGACCTTATTTGAGCTACGTTGTCAAAAAATGAAGGCATGGATGGTGAAGTCCTACCTTAAACTGGAGTTGAAATTTTATGGTTTGTTAAGCTTGTAATAGGATATTGGTCAAGGTTTTCTAACGGAGTCTCTAATTTTTTCAGACTTGGAACTTGCAGTATTTTAGAAAGTTGAAATTGTAAACTGAATACACTAAAGTCATTATCAATTTAATTTTGTTAGATCCAGTTTTGAAATCATTATTTGTTTAATTGGGATTCAGCTTTTAGTAATTCAGTTGAATCAGCTTTGGATTCAGCTAAATCAATATCATTTTTTTAATTAAAATATCACTAGTAAAATGACTGTGTCCATTAGTATCTGTCTATAGACTGTCGATGAAAGTGGTTCTTTTAAAGAATTCAACGTTTGCCAAAAACAGTCGTTTTGGGAAAAACCACTTCCAGATTCCAACTGATGAACACAGTCATTTTTAAAGATATTACCTCTTGTCTTGGTAGTGGTTTAACTTCCATTTTCCACTAGTGATAACGCCCTTTGAGAATGTTACAATGATTGAAATGAGAGTTTAGACAATATAACCATTGGAGGATATAAACATTGTTGTGGTAACACATATATGTATAAGTCCTTATTACTTGAACCGAAGTTTGCAAACTTTGTTGATTAAGTGAAACCTGAGTAGTGCATGAGCTCAGTCTGTGAACTCAGCATACAAACCTGAGTAGTGTTTTAGATATGGTGAAGAAGAATATGGTTGATATGAAAGTTATCATATGGCTAACCATTTGGTTAACTATTGTTGAACCAACTAATGTACAAGTTTGGGTATGTTTTCACAAGCCTACAAACGTGCATTTCATGTGTGTGTAACAAGCTATGTTTTTGATCTAACGGTTGATAAATATTAGCTTGAATCTAATCAGGTTTTCATCCAACGGTGAATATTGAATGTTTTGTTACTAAGATAACATTGATTGCAAACCCTGATTTGAAGACTATATAAGGGAGAACTCTAGCTAATGGGAAACCTAATTCCTACACATTCTATGTGATACTAGTTTGCTAATCTAGAGTCAATTCTCCTTTAACCTTTGGTTTTCTTTTTCTAAAACCAAGTTAACGACTTAAAGACTACATTGGGATTGTGAAGCCAGACCGATACTACTTTTCTTGTAGTTGTGTGATCTGATCTTGCATCTTCTATCATACAAGTATAATTGTAATAATTGGCTGGAGATTTCTATCTCCGATAGGCAAGATATAAAAGTAGTCACAAACACTTCGTCTCATCGTTTGTGATTCCTCAATAATCTTCTTCGCTTCGTCGATTATGTTTATTGTGAGGTGATTGATAAAACTGAGATGTTCTTCGGGAATATAAATCTGGTTTTATCAATTGGTTCATGTTCACCTTGATTTATCAACAGATGGAACAAAACTCATAGGTTTATTCGTGGGAGACGGATTTATCTATCCTAGTAGACTTTTCTGTGTGATACAGATTTGTTTATTAAAGTCTTCGACTTTGGGTCGTAGCAACTCTTGGTTGTGGGTGAGATCATGTAAGGGAATCAAGTGCGCAGTATACTGCTAGGATCAGAGGCGAAGGAGCATAATTGTACCTTGGATCAGTGTGAGATTGATTGGGGTTCAAATACAGTCTAGACCGAAGTTAGCTTGGAGTAGGATAGTGTCTGTAGCGGATTAATACAGTGTATGTTTAATCTGGACTAGGTACCGTGGTTTTTCTGCATTTGAGGTTTCCTCGTTAACAAAATTCTGGTGTCTGTGTTATTTCTTTTCCGCATTATATTCTGTTATATAATTGAAATAATACAGGTTGTGCGTTGTTCAATCAATTAGAATATCTGACTTCTTTGGTTGTTGATTTAAATTGATTAACACTTGGATACTGGTCTTTGGTATCATCCAAGTTATCTCTCTTTGATAAAGACTCGCAGATTCTATTTGCTTGAGTAAAGTTCAAATCGAGATATTGAGATAATAACTCCTTGAGATATTTTCTATTGATTGAGTCTAGTTGATTCTATAGAAAGTAACTAGGAGTTTTCCATACATATTGCTAATCGAAGTATTGGGTGTGGTTGTTAGACCCCCATTTTTCACTAATCTTTCAGGTTGTAGTGTAGTTTCTTGATCCAATTTTTCGATATTGTTAGAGAGAGATTCAATGAATCTATAGAGTTCACGTTCCCTTTCAAAAGATTTCTCAAATTCATCAATAAGCTGATCATTCTTTTCTTTAAGAGTCTTGATTTTAGAAACTTGAAAGTCAATGATTTCAGTGGATTTTTTTAACGATCTGGTGAGTTTCATTTCTGATTCTGACACGAACTCACAAATCTTGTTTTCCCCTCGGGATTTGGAAGAATCTACTAAGGAGTTATCCTTTGAGGCAGACCCTATATTTTTGGTGTAATTAGAACCCTTGGAAGATATATCAATATGCATTATCTTGTGAGATACTTCTTAGGTCCTCAGAACACATATTGCTACAAACACATACTTATGAGGTCTTTAATGTGTTTGATTGCTCTGATACTGTTAGAGCATAGCTCGGTTGAACCTACCAAGCGTTGATATTTCAAGTTTGGTTGTCATATTTCAGTGAGACAAAACTCATTTAAGAGTCGCTTGATTTAAATGTACTAGAGTCAACTTCGTATAGGTTAGCTTGAAAGTATTAGGGTGAGACATTACAAGTATTGCGAAGAATTGAATAAGTAAAGAAGTACGGAGCTACAACCACAACATCATCCTTCCACTTGAGTTTAGTGATATTTGACATGAACTATTTTATTCCCTAACGTATCTTTCAAGTCGTGCATATTGAAAACATAAAACTACGAAGCATGAACACTCTAGATAGACATAGTATTAAGGAATACAATATGAAGTTTCTTGCTTAACCATTAAAATTTGTATATGAGACATCGACATAATCGTATGAATGCTATTGTGATTATGTATGGGTATGAGGTGAGGATTTCATCATAGGAAACAATGTTTTTACATGTGTTTTAAGGAAGTAAGTTATATGTGTTGTGAACCGAAAAGGAAATCTCCAGGCGTTATTGGGGATGTTCTTCATTGCAAATCTTATGAACGACCAATACGTGTGATTAGTATAACCGCTGATGACTTGTTTTTGTTCTTGGTAAAACTATTCACATGAGGCCTGACTTATGTATTGGTATGAATTTATTAGTGAAACCGATCTTAAGTAATCACCTGGGGTATGATCGGGTTTGTGAGTGTCTGACCAAATTTTGGAAAGGGTAACCAATCCTATGAAAAGGTGTAGTACATCACAAGGGGGAACCGATCCTTGTATGAGGTACAACAAGATTTATATAAGAAAGGGGAATCGATCCTATAAACATGTGCAATACGTTTTTAGGCAAGGGGGGACCGATCCTATGGACATGTGAAGTGCATATAAGTTAGATACCAAATATATGTGGGGAACCTATCCTAGTACCTAGTCATCCATATCTTTGGTAAGCTAGTATGACTATGCACAGTACTCACATGGAGGTAGAACTGAAACTTGTTTTGGTGGAACCGTTACACCCATGGTTTGTGATTGATTGTTACTTGATCAATCACATAGTTCTTTAAAGTTAGATGAACCAATTTTAAACTTGTTTGGAAGTGTGGTAAATCGGTTTCAAGTGAGTAAGTATGAAAAAGCACTTGCAAGAGTAAGATGTCAACACACTTTGAACACGCGCATTAATGTGTATTCTTTTATTGTTCAAAGATATTCCTTAACAGCTAAGAAGGAAGTAAATCCTAATATCAAATTTAAATCAGTTAATAATCTTTTAATTAAGGTTTTTAATTATATATGGAAAATAAGGATTAGTAATGTGCATTTGCTAGTTAAAGATTTTCCAAGGAGATTTCGATCATTATATTTGGAAAGTGCATTCACATGAATTATGAAAACCGAATTTGGGTTAATATGGAAAAATATCTTGAGAATATTTTTATTTTTTAAAATTCCTTGGTGTCCAAACTTCATTGTCTATAAATACTTTGATTTTGCATTTCTAGAAAACTAATCCTTCGTGACAGTAAACTTCCTCTGTTGTACTGTTACTGGTGAAGCCGCATATCGGAGAGGAGAGTAATCTAATTAGGTGAAATCTCTTACGACCGCTCAATTTAAAGTCTTCTTTGGGATTGAGAAGCTCTAGCGCGACCCGTTGGTGGAAAACTAGATATTGCGGTTTATCTTTAGTTTTCATATTGATTTGATGGACTAACGGTGGTTGAAATTTGATTGCACCTAGTTTGTTTATGCTTGAGAATCTTCTCTTCTGAAATAAGATTCATTAAAACTAGTTCAAGGTTTCGACAAGGTTCTTTATACTGTTGTTAGATCTAAAGACGATCTTGTGATAATCCATTATTAACAGACCCCGTTCTGTGTGTGATTGATCACAAGAGATTCAAGTAGTTGTGTGCAGGTGTTTATTGAAGATCTAAGAAGATTTGAAGACAAAAAAGAGATAGAAGATTGCTGACTTGGTTTTGTAATCTTTGGTATGCACAATACTTATTTGGGTAACAGAGGATCCAAATATAATTGATTTATCCTTTGGGTATTTTGAAAGAATAGTTGAGAAGATCGGCATCAACACAAATCTTTGGATTAAGAGTGTTGATTGGCTTAATATTACCGATTTCCTTTTGGTGATTGAACTTAAGATAGATCTTGGAACCCGTCAAAGGAGTTTATGTTAAGATAAACAAGGGAACCTTTGCGCAACTTATATCACTTGGTTGAAGAGAGTTGATACCAAACAGATTTGCTATTCCTTCACTGTTTGGAATACGAACCAAAGGAATTTGTCCAAGTACGTGACTTGTTTACAGGTTGGAGGCGTGGGAATACAGATGGAAATAGGTGAACTATAGGTTTAGTTGCTTGGTCTCAACTATACGAAGTTGGTTTATTTTGTATAGCGTCTTAATCCTGAGAGTATTCAATTCTGGACTAGGTCCCTGGGTTTTTATGCATTTGTGGTTTCCTCGTTAACAAAATCTTGATGTATCATTTAATTTATATTTACTCATTATAATTGTTTTATTATAATTAAAGTAAATTGTACAAACGTTAATTCCTATTTACTTGATACGTGAATCTTATTGTGTTTGGTTAAGTCCGAACCTTTGTATTAAGTAAACATACTTCGTTGTTGTATTGTCTCGATCTCGTATCCATAGACGATCACACGAAGTGTGAACCGATTAGTTGCACTGTCTTGACTCAGTCTATAGACAATCACTTTCGGAGAAAGGACTTATAGGAAGGAAATGTTTTAGGTTGAGGTATACTTGGGTACCCTCGCCTTTTCAGATACCAATTGAAAATATGGGGGTACAACAACCACAACCAACAATTCATTTGGAAATCTGAGAGGACTTACTCTAATATACTTTCTAGAGAATCAACTAGACAGTCAGACTCAATCTAGATAAAAGTATATACGAGAGTTTGTATCTCTGTTTCATAATGTATTCATCAAATCAAATAGATGGAAATCCGCGAGACTGATTATTATGTGAAATAACTTGAACGGAACCAAAGACCAATGTTCAAGTGTCAATCAATTTAAATCAACAACCAAAGGTTAGATTATCTAATTAATTGATCCTAACGCACAACCTGTGATATTTCAATTATATAACAAAATATAATGCTGAAAAGAAATAACACAGACACAGAAGTTTTGTTAACGAGAAAACCGTAAATGCAAAAAAAAAACCGGGACCTAGTCTAGTTTGAACACCACACTGTATTAAGCCGCTACAGACACTAGCCTACTACCAATGAACTTCGGACTGGACTGTAGGTTAACTCTAATCAATCTCATACTGATTCAAGGTACAGTTGCGTTCCTTACATTTCTGATCCTAGCAGGATACGACACACTTGATTCCCTTAGCTTATCTCATCCATAACTAAGAGTTGCTACGACCCAAAGTCGAAGACTTGATAAACAAATCTGTATCACACAGAAAAGTCTATAGAATGAATAAATCTGTCTCCCACAGAAATACCCAAGAGTTTTTGATCCACCTTTTGATAAATCAAGGTGAACATGAACCAATTGATAAACCAGACTTATATTCCCAAAGACCATCCTAGTATTATCAATCACCTAATAATAATCTAAATCGTATGATGGCGAAACTAGATATTTTGGAATCACAAACGATAAGATGATGGTGTTTGTGATTAATTTTTATCTTGCCTATCGAATATTAAATCTCGATAAAATCTTAGAGAAGATAGTACTCAAACGATAGAATTTGGCAAGATCAAAAAACTCAACTATAAAGAAAATATTTGGGTCTGGCTTCACAATTCCAATGAATTATTTCAAGTCGTTAACCTACAGGGTCTCGATAGAAACCTAATATTAAAGGAGAATCGACTCTAGTTGATGCAACTAGTAACACACATGAGGTGTGGGGATTAGGTTTCCCAGTTGCTAGAGTTCTCCTTTATATAGTTTTCAAATCAGGGTTTGCAATTCAAGTTACCTTGGTAACAAAGCATTCAACATTCACTGTTAGATGAAAAACCTGATTCAACCAAGCTAATATCTTTCAACCGTTAGATCGAACTTAGCTTGTTACACACAAATGAAATGTACCCTCATTTAGGTTTATGTAATCTTACCCAAATGTGTACACCATGTTGGCTCAACAATAGTTAACCGAAGTTATCCATATGATTACTCTCATATCAACCTCATTCATCTTAACCATAACTATTTCAAATGACTCAAATGAAACTATTTAAAGAGCCGTTCAATTGTTATATTCCCATAGAAGTATACAAGAATACAATTAAAGCAAAATCGATTTGATTCACTCGAATCAGTTCAGAACATTATAGCCACGGTTTGCAAAGATTGCATTTATTATTTTATAAATATTTAAGTTCATGTACAACCGATTTTAGAAAGCAAACAACTCAAGTATGCAAATGGGTATGCATACCTAAGTAGATGGACCGAGTTTGGTTACGCCAGTACGCGTACGCGTACGCATACCAATTCACACTTCCAAACTCCAGAAGAAATTCACTGGCGTGAGACTTCCGCCAGTATGCATACGGGTACACATACTTTCCCAGACATCCAACAACCGCCAGTACGCGTACGGGTATGCATACTTCAGGTTCCCGATTTTGGACTTACACACAAATGTGAGAACACACTATGTTTATATCCAAACATGGTTACTTTATTCTAAACTTTTTATGTCAATCATTGAATATTTCTTAGAGGATGACAATAGCCGTTTTCACACACTATTAGCATCAAAGCAATTTTCAAGATATTGAAATAATCATAATGTAACATTCCAAGTCTACACCAAATGATTGTATCACACAAACCATCTAAGATGTTACTAGGAAATTTTACATGGTCATATTCTGACATTCATCAAGAATATAAGATGAACTTGGTCGAAGCGAAAGCTTGCCTAGACATATTTCGAGAAATATGTAAGCGATATAAACTCAGCTCGAAATCTCAAATATGTATAATATAAAACTATATTGTAATACGACTTATGTCTCAATATAGGAGATAAAGTAGAAATAGACTTTCCAAGTGATAAATGAGTTTCAGTCTCCACATACCTTTTGTCGACGAAGTTCCACAATCTCCCCTTAGTAGTTCTTCGTCTTCGTATTCAAATGATAAATGCCGTGAAGTCTAAATCTCAACTACACAATCTATGTCCTAGCCCGAGACATCTATAAATAGGCTAAAAATTAAGACTTATAGTTTTGATTACTAACATTGAAAAACATGCTTAAGATAGCAACGCATGCGAGTTCGACCGAGTAGTGCTATAACAGAAGCACACACAGCTTCCTTGACCCTGAAATTACTAGGTACAGTGGAAGCCTTATGGAACCTGCAACAACATTTCAAGTGGCAGTAGATGATGGTAATACATTGGTGAGTGAGGCTAAATTCCCACAATTCAGTTTGGAAATTCAAAGGCATACATTCAAATTTGATAGGCTACTTGCCCTTGGTAGGTGTGACATGGTGCTGGGAGTAGATTGGATGAAGGAGATCAGTCAAGTGCAGTTTGATTTTAAACAAATGAAGATCACCTTATGTAGAGAAGGAAAAAAAATTGAGCTAATAGGGAACACTAAGCCAGCCAGTGTAACCTTGATATCTGAGGCAGCCTGCTATAAATACTTTCAAAATAATAAACATGGAATTATGGGCCATTTATATTTAATATCATCTTGTCCTGAGAGAAACCAAACTCCTCAAAACATAAAGAAAATTTTAGAATATTTTCAATATGTGTTTCAACAACCAAGTTCCCTTCCACCCATCTGATCTCATGACCATCATATTCCACTCAAACCCTCAGCATCACCACCAAATCAAAGGCCTTATAGGATACCATATGTCTAAAAGGAGGTTGTGGAATAATTAGTGAATACTCCATCTCACATGGAAACCACTCCCCCTTACATAGTGATCCGAAAACCATATGTATTTGTAGTGTGAACTACAATTAATTCTCTCCCTTTTTGTCAATAAAATTGGCAAAGGTACAAGAACGAGATCCTAATGAAATTTTTGTAAGAGACATTTCATGACCAAATTATAATGTTCTATCATCTTGTTTAGATGCAATCATAAAGCCGAGGCTAAATGCATTCATTAAGGATTTTATAAAGATATAAGATAACCCCTAAAAATTCTACAACCGCACTCCCCACAAAGATTTGGAAATTAAGAACAAGTTCAAAAGAACTCTCCCCCATAAGATGTCATTCCCAAGGGAACAACAAAAGCGACCTTATTTTCAAGAGAAAAGAAGGATTTCTTTAGACTCAACAAATTACATAAAGTAAGAATTTGGAATCCAAAATATTCAATCATATTAACCAAAGCGAACCAAGGTTAATTTGACTAAATATGCTCAACATAAGTAAACTTATGAAGACTTAAAACATCAATTAGATTATTCACAAGAGAACCCATAAATACTCTATCTGGATTGCAAAATTAAACTAATCACAAAGTAATCAATTCAATTGTCCACACCCGACATGAGAAAAATCTATGAGGTGCTAACTAAATAATCACACTAGATGATTGATTTAGTTCATTTGGGCTCAATATAAGAGATTATGGAACCCCGACTAAGATTATCATAGAAAATGACAAACTTAACCGTCCATGTACTCAACATGAGAGAACTCACATAATACAAACTAAATAACCACACAAGTTGATTAATTTAGTTCTTAATGCTCAACATATTGCATTTTTATGGAACAACCAACCATCCCAATAAGAAATCGACTTAGTCGTATAATGTTCAATATAAGATACAAGATGGAACCTTCACGGTAATGCATAATAATATGGAACAATTAAGCTCTAAATCATGGATTACAAAACAAGGACCTATTTTATTTTTCCATCACAAAGTGACATAATTGACTTTTTCCTTGAATCAAAAAAGATTTTAACCTATCTTACATCAAAGAATGACAATATAGGCTAAACTTTTGTGTTTTGCCAAAAGTCCATTCATTCCTTTATCAATATTTGCATACCAATACGTGAACGACTTTACTTTTGACAAAATATGGGACAATCAAGTTCACGGACGCAAACACACATATCCCATCAAAATATTGCAATATATAAAACCACAAAGATTAATACTGCAACTATCATCTTCCAAACAAGTTTAGAATTAAAACCAATAAATCTAAAAACAAGAAAATGAAATCATTGGATATAGCTATGCTATTCCAAAAACACTAGTTATTCTTCTAAATAAAACAAAAAACATAGAAAATTTACTAGATAATAACGCATTACTCATCATCTTCATCGGAGATACTCCAAGAAGCTTGAATTGTGTTCAACTCATCCTTGAGCTTGGGAAACTTAGTTGCAACCACAGACAATTGTTTTTGAACGCATTTGACCCTTCAATTGAATTTACACACTTCCTTGTGAATTTTTTGAAGTAAACTCAAAGTGGTAGGGTCACATTCATTCAAAGAAGCATCTATTTGTCTTTTGCACATATTTTCCCTTATGCGCCCGAAGGTACAGGAACGAACCGGTTTGGGTACCCCAAGAGAGTTGCCAAATGTGTCAACACCACAATCATGGCAGATTTTTCTAATCAAACAGGGATAGCCTAACATATTGATGGGATAAGTCATTGTAACCATTTGATGTATAATGAATCCACAAATATCAAGACTTTGAATACCCGATTCAAGAAAATAGACTAATTCAGCAAACTCATGGCTCCACCAAGAATTCTCAATTGTGGAGGGACAAAGATTGGGAATACCAAGTTTTACAAATGCCATTAATGCAATACTAAGATCATTAGTAGGAAACTTCCCTTGATTCCAAGATACCTTCTTACCACAAAGCCCCATAGAAATAACATCACATGAGGGACGTTCATCACTTGGTCTAGGGAGATGCACGTTTCCCAACGGTATGTTGGTAATCTTTGAAATTAACTCTTTATTAACAAGAAACCTTTTTCTATTTACCATGGATTTGAATTCCATCTTATCAAGATCAACATTATGGATGTTGGCATAGAAAATTCTTGTTAGAGAATCAAAATCTTGACCAAGACCATCAAAGATATTTCCAAGATTGAACTTTTTGGAACAAGTTAAATCCTCATCATGTCCACTAGACAAATCCAATTTCTTTTCTAAAAACAAACCTTTAGATGAAATCTTATCAAAAATTCTAGCACATGAATTATCCACAAATCTAATCCTAAGAGAATTTTGGTCACAAGGAGGATCCATACTAGAGCTATTTGAGATTTTGGGAATCCTTTTTGAGACCTTAGAATTCATCATGAGATCCAAGAAATTGAAAGGAACAAGAGGAATTTACTTAGTTGGAGTGAATCTTCAACACTCTTTCTCTTAGTTTCTCCAAAAAGTATTTAATGGAGATAACACACAAAAGCCTAGAAGTTCACGTACGCGGACGGGTGAGAGGAAGAAGGGAGTATGCGAACTTCCTTTTAATAAGACCAAACATGGGATTGGACCCGTTTGCGAACTTCAACCCATAAAGAACTAAAAGAGGCTCTGTTTATACAATTTCATATGAAGAATTATGTATTCCACAACATGAAGGACAGATTAGAAATCTTAAATTGAAACATGTACACGATTCAACCATCTCTTGCCCCATTTCAAGATATATACATATGGGGTAGTGCCAGTCTTGTTACCAAGAGGCATAATGTGCAAATAATTTCTCATGCAACATATTTGGTTGATCAATGTGAACAGTCCCCATAACATAATGATAATAATCAGGGGAGTCTGAGCTTCCATTCCTTTGCTTGATATGCCTCAAAGGAGGACTCTTCCATTTTATAGGTTGTACAATATTATTTAAAGGTTTAAAATGTACAGAGCCCTTTTTGGAGTGATTCTTAGACTTAACAAAATTCATATTCTCTAAGGATCTAAAAACGTCTTCGAACGCTTTGAAAAGATCTTTATCAGCCGATCCATTATGATAGTACTTCTCATAGAGATCGGTAGTTGTTCTCGTGAGATACCATATCATTGAGCGCCATGAACGTTTCTTTAATCTCCCCTCCTTTTTATTTTTTTCTTTAGATTGACACATACCATCCAACACTCCCTTCTAAAATGAAATGGAATTATCATGAGACACAAGAGGTTTTGACAATAAAAGGTCTTGATCAATTTTTAAGAAATTATGGCGTGCGTTACAGATGCCATGAGCAAGTTTTCCAAAGAAATTTCCCATGGGAAAATTTTTAAGGACCGAGCAAACACAAACTTATCAGGTTTAACGTGTTTGCCTGCTCTGATACCAATTGAAAAAGCGGGGGTCTAACAACACCACCCAATATTTCGATTAGCAATCTGTATGGACAACTCCGAGTTGTTTTCTAGAGAATCAACTAGATAGTTAGACTCAATCAATAGAAAATACTCAAGGAGTTATTATCTCAATCTCTCGATTTGATTTACTCAAGCAAATATGATTCACGAGTCTGATCAAAGAGATATAACTTGGATGGTACCAAAGACCAATATCCAAGAGTCAATCAATTTAAATCAACAACCAAAATGGTCGGATATTCTAATTGATTGAACAAATCACAACCTGTATTATTTCAATTATATAAAAATATAATGCGAAAAAGAAATAACATAGACACCAGAAATTTTGTTAACGAGGAAACCGCAAATGCAGAAAAACCCCGGGACCTAGTCCAGATTAAATATACACTATATTAAGCCGCTACAGACACTAGCCTACTCCAAATTAACCTCGATTTGGACTGTGGTTGAACCCCAACCAATCTCACACTGATCCAAGGTACAGTTATGCTCCTATGCCTCTTATACCAGCAGGATACTATGCACTTGATTCCCTTAGCTGATCTCACCCACAACCAAGAGTTGCTACGACCCAAAGTCGAAGACTTTAATAAACAAATCTGTCTCACACAGAAAAGTCTACATGTAATAGATAAATTCGTCTCCCACGAATAAACCTACAAGTTTTGTTCCGTCTTCTGATAAATCAAGGTGAATATCAACCAATTGATAAAACCAGACTTATATTCCCGAAGAAAAGCTCAGTTTTATCAATTACCTCACAATAAACTTAATCGACACAGCGAAGAAGATTATTGAGAAATCACAAATAATGAGACGAAGATGTTTGTGACTACTTTTATCTTGCCTATCAGAGATAGAAATCTCAAGCCAATTATTATAATTGTACTCGTACGATAGAAACAGCAAGATCAGATCACACAACTACAAGAAAAGTTATATCGGTCTGGATTCAGAATCCCAATGAAGTCTTTAAGTCGTTAACCTAGTTTTAGAAGAAGAAAACCAAAGGTTAAAGGAGAATCGACTCTAGATTTAGCAAACTAGTATCACACAGAATGTGTGGGGATTAGGTTTCCCAGTTGCTATAGTTATCCCATATATAGTCTTTCAAATCAGGGTTTGCAATCAATGTTAGCTTGCTAACAAAGTGTAGGATCAAAATTTCGCAACAAGAATATTCTTGCAAAGTTTTCACTAAAGACACTAGTGAGCGTCGCAGAAAAGATTAAAAGAATGACGCAACAAATAACGATGGTAGAAACATAAAGAAAACATAAAGATCCTGCGAAGAATAGAGTGTTTGCGAGGGTTAACATTTGTACACTCGCGAAGGTATCACAAGTTAGATCCAAAATTAATGGATAGCTTAGTTGTCTATGAGCTGTCATCCATTATGTAATACACTATATATAGGGGATGAGTAATCTTGAGAAGGAGAGAGAATTTTTGAAATGCTAAGAAAGTTTGTAGGAGAGAGAAAATTCTAAACAGAGTGATTGTATTTTAATTTCTTTTTTCCCTTGTAATTTTCTAAGTATCAATTAATGAAAATCATTGTTCCTAATTAAGTGTTCATAGATCGATTGTGAAAATTCTTGTGAGGGGTGTAGTGTGGGATTTCCTGCTACTACATTTTGGCGCCCGAAACAGGGAGAATCAAATTAAGAGATATATAGTTGTAATTTGGAAATTATAAGAAATTTTTAGGGTTGAAGAGATGGCTAGAAGAAAAAGAAATACGTCAGAACAACCAACAATTGTAAGGAGGAGTAAAAGACTTGCAGGTGGAGAAACAAGTGAAATGGGAGAATTTTCAAGAGTAAGAACAAGATGAAATAGAACAAGGAATGATGGAGAAAATCAGGTTCGACAGCTGAATCAGCAAACACCAATGCAAGATAGAGCTAAAGATTATGATAGAGTAAGCGTGCATACCTGGCGATCAAATTCAATGGAAGAACCAGAAGATCGGCAATTAAGAGATGAAAGACGAGAAGGAAGAAATCAAGAGGTAAATGGAGGATTAATACATGATGATGATGAAAATGAAAAAGTAGAGGTTTTAAGACAAAGAATACAAGAAGAAAGGAGATTAGAGGCGGAAGAACATGCAAATTTGGAAAGACAAAACCATGAATTAATAATGGAAAACATGAGGTTACAAAATAGAAGATCAAGAAGTACAACGAGAACAAGTTCGAGAACAATCATAAGTGAGATAAGAAGAAGATCACATATAGCAAATATTGAAGAAGAAAATCATGATCCAAATGGGAAACGTCGCGAAAGGAGAGAAATAAGGAAAGATCGTTATATACCACAGGGTGGAATTTAACAAAATGAACAAAACAATAGAAGTCAAGAGAATAAACAACGTCAAGCACAAAATAAACAAGATGGAGAAGAAAATCAAGAGGAAGGGAGGAGGATATTGCATGAAATAGAAACTCTAAGAAATCATCAGATAATTGAAAGAGAAATCGAAAGACATTATGCTGAACAAGCACGCTTAGCTTGCGAAAGGGAAAGATTGAGAGAAGAAGTGGAAGAGCAAGAATTCCAAGAGGAAATTCTCCAGAATAATAATGACAATCGAGAAAGAAGACACAAACAAAACCGCAATAATGGTAATATTAACGAAGAATACGATAGAGTGCAAAGAAAAGCAGAAGAAAATCGCAGAAGAGAAAATGAGAGATATAATGGTGTGCGCATTCGTGAAATAAATGTAAGAGAAGATAGCGGAGAAAGACAAGAAGAAAATAATGGAGACGGAAATCAAAATCTCGCAACACAATCTAGGCCAGAAAGTAGGAGAAGGGAAGCTGCGCTAAAAAGACCAATGGAACAAAACTCAGCTAGGAATGAACAAATATTAAGAGAGCTAGCAGAAATGAGGGGAATGTTAAATAACAGAAGAGAAGGAGGCAGAAGGAAACTTGAAGAAGCTACGAGAACTCCATTCACTCAAGAAGTGCAATTAGGAGGAATACCCCCAAAATACAATTTACCAGCATTAACCAGTATCTTCGATGGGACTACCTGTGTTGTTCAAGAAGTACTACAGTGGGAAAACCATGATGATGTATTATGCAAATACTTTGCATCTAGCTTAATGGGAGAGGCGTTAAAATGGTTCGAAGGTTTACCTAAGAACACTATATCTTCTTTCGACCATCTGCAAGCTACATTTTTGGGAGCATATATAAGTAACAATTTTTCGCAGCCCGGTATTGAAGATGTATTTGGGTTAAAATAGAGGATTGGCGAAAGTTTAAAACACCTAACCATAAGATGGAAGACAATGTTCAGTGAGATGTATGGAAGAGTAGATGAGATATACCTCATTTTGTCCTTCATTAATTCTATGTTCGCAACCAACCTGTTATATATACAAATTTTTAGAATCAAAAATACGATCACTATGACAGAGCTGCGAGAGTTGCAGGAAGAATATATTGCGTTGGAGGAAAAACAAAATGAGATGGAGTCGTATCCTATTGTGAATACTAGTTTAGTTGCAGCGAGTGCAAGTTTACTTCCCAAGATGATAAATATAGTAGCGAGCACCTCGCAGGTAAAACAAGAAAAGAATGTAGATGATGGTCAACAAAAATTTGTAGATATGGGAAGTCGAGATCAAGAAGAGTTTGAAAGAGAGAGAAACTTTTATCGCGGGGGAAATAATAAAATTCAGAGACTTGATCAACCACAAGAGACTTATGGTGGACAGAGATAAAGCTATCAAAGAGGGCCGGGAAATCAGAGGATGATATGGGAAGAAATCAAAATGCCACCTTTGAATGCAAGTGTATAAAAATTTGGGAAGCCATAATTTTAATGGAAAATATACAAGCACCCTGGAACATGGGAAAAGAACCACACCCAAATAACCGAAGTCAAGAATTTTTCTCTTATCATCAGTTTCATGGTCACTCAACAAATGAATGCAAGAATATAAAGAAGATCATTTTAAGGATGATAGATCAAGGAAGATTAAACCATTTTCTAATAGGGCACCCGCAAGCTCAGCCATTACCACCTCCACTAGAAATTCGCAGAGTAAATACAACAAAAGGAGGAGAAAAATTTGTGATAGAAACTGGAGCAAAGGCAAAAAATTTGTTCTGTAACTCCATTATACATTCATTCAAGACTATTGAAGACTTCCACGATAATGTTTTAAGCCGAGTATTTGCGAGAGATGCTGATGGGAAAGAAATCATGAACATTGCGAAAGCCTCGCCGCTTAAAGAGTGGCAGAAACAGACTATTTCTTTCACCGCACAAGAAGTACCTGATCCTGGAGAAATGCATGATCAACCATTGGTTGTGAGACTAGAAATAAATCCAAAACAAAAAGAAGAGGAAGATGAAGATGAAGATAAAGCTGAAGATGATGAAAATGAAGATTCATGGGCAATTAATAGAGTATTGATTGATACAGGTAGTTATGTGGATATTTTATTTTATCACACCTATAAGACCATGGGAGGGAGAGACGAGGATCTAATACCCTCAACGTACAAGATATATGGTTTCAATGGTACCGCCAATAAACCAAAGGAAGAGATCACAATGAGAATCCCATTAAAGGGATTAAAATCTAAAGTCTTATTCTGTGTAGTGGATATGGAGTCACCCTACAATGCCTTAATTGGAAGACCTTGGTTGCATGGGATTCTAGGTGTGGCGTCCACTTACCATCAGTGTATTAAGTTTCTACATCCGAATGGTGTTGGGGTTATAAAAGGAGATTGGAGTGAAAGCAGAAAGTGTTATGAGATTGATATAAAATCTTGCGAAGAGAGAGCTGTGAAGCATAGCAATTAGAAGCACAACACTAAGCAAAGACAAAGATGTGACAGATTAATGGTGGATGCCATAGAGCTACGAGAATAAGAAAATCTGAGAAAGAATGAACACAGTATCTAACGAACGACTCGTAAGGGAAATACAACAAAGCGCAACAAAATCCCAAGGGTAGAATAAAAGTAAAGGTAGAAGATTTCATATTATGATGCTGAAATGATATTGAAATATATGTATGAACAATGTGATTCACAGATTGTTGCTTAATGAAAAATATGAGATTGTGAAATTACACCAGCATTGATGCAAGAATATGTGAAAATATCGTAAGAAACGCGAAGAGAAATTCGCAAAATGAGACGAACCTTTATGGCGTACATCCTAGTTCGCAAATAAAAAATTTCAAGAGGCAAATGTAAGACCTAAAGTACGTCATTTAATGGGGTATCAGATTGCATGGCTCAAAGATAAGGTTATACCGCTACTGGAACTTGAGTCATGGAGATGTGGGGCTCAAGAAAGCCTATCCGGGAGAGATACCTCGGAATTCCAACTATATATAAGGTTATACCCTGGTTGGACGACCGAGGGTCTCTTCTAAGGAGTGAAAAATATGATCAAGGCACCGCAGTACACGGTTGAGCCAAGAATTCCTAGGGAAGATGAACCTAACCTGGCCATTCTTAGAAAGTCTTGACTATGATGTACTCGGCCTGAAGAAAACCCCAATTAGGGTGAAGTCTCGTAACTATAAGCCATATAGGCAAAAAGGATAAGAGGCTGCGGAAAAAAACTGGTTGTTTGTAAATCCGGATGGGAGGAGCTAGTCTTGTATGGCCGATGTACGCATCCTTGAAAGGGAAACCTAGGGGAAGATAAGGGCGGCACCCTCCATTAGGGAGCTGATAAGTGTCTTAAGACGCAAATATCATGAGGCTTTATTTTCGCAAGAAAATTTAGACTTGTCGTATTTGTGCAACAAATATCAAAAGAGGCAAAAAGCCAAGAGAAAAGATAAGATGAGATCAATGGGTCATTGCATGAAAATGTAAAGACGTCCTGCGATTTCATCGCAAGACGACAATGTCATGGGGCTTTATTTTTGCAAGAAAATTTAGGCCTATCATATTGTCGCAGCAAAAGAATACAAAATGATAAGGCAAGATCAATGGGTTTTTGCATGAAAATGCAAAAACATCCTGCGATTTTGTCGCAAAAGAAAGAGTGGCTAAATAAGACCTTTACTTAGGAAGGCACAATAAGACCACATAAGAATATAAGTAAAGAATTGCGAGATTGTGAAATATTCACTTTACAAATTGCTTAATCTCTCATTTGGATACAAAAAACAGAGGCAAATATGGAATATATGATTAATTTTTATCATGAGAAAGTATTTTTTGACTCCGCATGATAGATTTACACAGATTTATACATAGATTGAAAAAGTTAATTATATATTGATTGATTATATCGCAAAAAAGAATTGTTTTACTAACACATGCAGAAAGGAAGAGAAATTCGCAGCAAAAAGATAGGAAGATTAAAGAACGAATATACAAGTTTTATATTCAGCAAAGCAAAACTACTTCTTGGATGATTCATTTTCCTCTTCATCAGATTTTTCTGATCCTTCATCTTCAGATTCTTCTTCATCTTCATCAGCTTCACTATCAGAAATCTCTAAAGAATGAACATTCTCCGGAACTTTTTCTTCAATACAGGGGTAATTAGAAAGAGAAATGTTGTGATTATTGCAGATTGACCTGATAGTATTATTGCGATAAGTAAGAGCATCATTCTTGAAGTTGGTGATAGTTATCTTCAGTTGATTCTTTAATCTTGAGCACTTGTCATTGCGAGAAGAAAGGGAATTTGCGAGAACTCCTTTTTCATTTTCTAATTCTTCAATTCTTTGAAGAAGTCTCTTTTCAGAAGTTGTGAACGTATAACAATGAATTAGTAACTTGATGAAAATTTATGAAAAACAAAGAGTTAGTAGGAAAGAATAGTTGACAACCTTCTATCTCAGAAATCAAACCTTTAATCAAGGCTATTTGGTCAGCATGGAGACTAACATTTACACCTAGATTACTTCTAGCATCGTCTAATACTTTCGCATCCCATGCAAATTCATCATCGTTATCTATAAGAAGATGGGAGCGAACTTGGGTTTCCCTCTCAAACTTTTTTGAATTCTCGCAGATAAGCCGATCTCTTTCAATATGAGTTTCGAGAAGAGTTTTGTGGAATTTCGCTAAATATTGAACACCTTGTTTAGTAATACGATCCTTTTCATCAATAAGCTTACTGTATTTGGATCTAGATTTACCAATCTACTCTTTGGCATCAACATAAAAACGTTTATACTTATTGTCTATCCCTAAACTGGATATGTGTTCAATCTCTAAAAGTAGAAATTTTGATCTAAGTTCATTTATGGAGAGGGAAGTAATTCGGTCATTGGAAAAACTATTCAAAGATTTATTCAGACGTTCAAGAAGGGTATCATTATCTATAGAATTGGGAAAAGAACGAAGGGTCGCAGCTTCATCAGATAAACCAAAAATGTCTGCAAGAGTGGTTGATCAAATAAGATGAAGTAAAAGGATAATAGGACAAAAGAAATAGGAAAAAATTTCATACCATAAAGTTGATCGTTCGCAGCTTGAAGGTTAGCAACCTTATCTTGCGAAGAGGAGAGTTCAATTCCCAATCGCTTGTTTTCTTCGCGAAGGTTGGATGAATCAGATTGTAACTGCTCGCGAAGATTGGAAGATTCAAATTTTAGCTTTTAGTTCTCCTTACAAAGATCAACATTTTTATTTAAGAGAGTTAATCATCTCTTATCCAAATCTGAAGAAACTACGAAAGCAGCTCTACCAACTTAAAAGAAGAATTACAAGAATTACAAAAGAAGAATTACAAGGATGTATATACAATTGAAATTTTTAAAATCAAGAAGAATCAAAGAAATAAGAACATACCAGAGTACCAAGGGAGTTTAGAAGGCTGTGAGATACTGATTTAGAAACTCCGCAAAGAGAGTCATTATTAGTCAGTAGGGGAGCATCACAGATATTTGCGAGAGCTTGGCAAGGGTTAGTAAGAGCCTCATTATCATCTCCAATGCCATGCAAACAATATGAGAATATGCTGGATAACATAGCCATAGAATACTCGGGTTGAGAAGTTTCATTCGCAGAAGAAATGTCATCATCACCATCATCAACATTATCTTTAGTATAACGTTCGCCAGCTTGAGAATTTGAAGGGGAGGAAGAACAAGTCTTTCTTTTCTTTGAAGGAGGAGCAGCAGATTTCTCCTTCCGAGTAACATCTTTACTGTATTTCTCCTTGCGAGAAGAACTCTTACCTTTACCTTTATCAGTGGTCTTCGCAATTTCAATAGGTTCTATCTCAGTGATAACCTATACCAAAGACAAAGATAAGAAATAGAGAGAATGGAGGCAAAAATTTGTTATTAAAAATTTTGAAAGAGGATTTCTTACCTTATCTGTGATAGAACGAAGAGCAGATAAAATGCTGGGTTTCCCAGTATTGCCATAATTCTTCTTTAATCTCTCAATCTGATAATTTTGTAAACATATGAAGATATAAAAATAATTAGCAAAAAGATAAAGGGTACAAAAGATAATAATTCAAGAGGAGTACAGAAATATACCTCCAAATCTCTATCAGGCCAATAGAATTCCCAAGGATTATACTTTGCGAGGTTCGCAGGTAAAGCAAGAGTGCCATAAATATATGGACCTTCTAAGATTAAGGGAAAAATATGCCATCTATCATCATTAGAGTGACGTGGGCATGAATTTTTACCAGGGTGCCAGTGAATGTCTTGCATTAAGATCTTGTCAACAGCAACATTACTTTTATTGTTTAAATGAACTCCCCAACAAGTGCTATCTATCTTCATGGAAATTACCTCATAATTCGCAAAAACGTTTTCCACAGTATACTTCGTAGGAACAATCGCAACGTCTTTGAACTTAGGATTTTTGGTGATTTTTGGCGTCATCAGAGTAAAGAGATTTTTTACCTGCACCGCGAGTAGAAAACTCATACATTAGACAAATGCAATAACCTCTTAGTTGATATACGTCTCACGAGAATTTCTTATGAGAAAGTATCTCATAAAATAGGGGAAGGTCAGGACCGTAGAGAGGAATGGGAAGACCCGCGAGAAGTTGACCCAGCGATATTATGATTTTAACCTGATGGGAAGGATGATCAGCAAATAACCTTGCAGTGAGTTCAGATTTAGGACCTTGATCTGGGATGGTGGATAAAGTAAAACCCTTACTTTGAAGTTTCTTCTGAATTCTTTCAAAAGTAATTTCATTTCTGCGACCAGCGGGAGCCATATTTAAAGAATGAGGATGAAGTTTGGAAGAAAGAAAAGGATGAAAAATTACAGTAGCAGAAGCGCAAATTGCGGAGGAATAGTAAAATTGCAGAGAGATTGGGAAGAAGATAAAAAGGAGAAGATAAAGGAATGAAAGGGATATTTATAGAGAGGGAAAGTTCTCGAAAAGATAAACGCAATTGATGCGAGGAGACACGTGAATGGTTAAAAAATTGCGGTTGAAAAAGACGTGTCAAGAATGGGATGGAAGAAAAGATACGTGTGACATATTCTGCGAAAATAATAAGAATAATTTTTACTCTCGCAAATATGTCAGAATTTCCCAGAAATATTGTTAAAGTTTTTGAGAAGCATTATTTCGCAGAAATAGCTACAACATCGCAGAATATGCAAGAGATTCATAAAGTATGGTTATTTTGCAAAATTAAAGATATCCTTAAAGGATCATATTACCATGAGGCAGAGGCAAAATAAGGATGGAGAAATCACTAACTCACTTTCTCAAAGATTCTACTCTCATAAGATAAAGAATAGAGGCTAGTATAGATTATTAAGAAAACATCATATATTCTTTATCTTCTCGGCAAGAATCATTTCCAAAATGGACAAGTTAAAGTGATAATTTCGAAAGAGTAGAAGCAATATTCTAGAACTGTGCAAAATAATAGAGGCAAGTACGTACTTTTCAGGTCCAATATTCTTTCACTCGTTCCTTCAACAGACAGCAAGGAAGATTTTTCCTTAAAATCACTTTTCAAGCAATATTCAAGGAAAAAGAGGCAAGATATATGATCAGAATATCGCAGCAAGAACATTCTTGCGAAGTTTTCACTAAAGACACTGGAGAGCATCTCGGAAAAGATTAAAATAATGACGCAACAAATAACGATGGTAGAAACATGAAGAAAACATAAAGATCATGCGAAGAATAGAATGTTTGCGAGGGTTAACATTTGTACACTCGCGAAGGTATCACAAGTTAGATCCGAAATTAAGGGATAGCTTAGCTGTCTATGACTTGTCATCCATTATGTAATACCCTATATATAGGGGATGAGTAATCTTGAGAAGGATAGAGAATTTTTGAAATGCTAAGAAAGTTTTTAAGAGAGACAAAATTCTAAACAAAGTGATTGTATTTTAATTTCCTTTTTCCTTTGTAATTTTCTAAGTATCAATTAATGAAAATCATTGTTCCTGATTAAGTGTTCATAGATCGATTGTGAGGGGTGTAGTGTGTGACTTCCTGCTACTACACAAAGCATTTAATATTCACCGTTAGATGAAAACCTGATTAGATACAAGCTAATATCTCTCAACCGTAAGATCAAAAACTTAGCTTGCCATACACACATGTACTTGACGTTTTAGGTTTGTGTAATCGTACCCAAACGTGTACAATGGTTGGTTCAATAATAGTCAACCAAATGGTTAGCCAAATGATAATTTCATATCAACCATATTCTTCTTCAACATAACTAGTCCAAATGAACTAGTTAGAGAGTTGTTCAATTGCTATGAGATCTCATGTACTACACAAGACACAATTGAAT
This sequence comes from Papaver bracteatum, assembly GCA_023529315.1. NCBI lineage: Eukaryota > Viridiplantae > Streptophyta > Magnoliopsida > Ranunculales > Papaveraceae > Papaver > Papaver bracteatum. Next base: position 996,793 of record JAJJWX010002530.1, read on the forward strand.
CAAAAACGATGTGATTCACTCAAATCATTTCATGAACTATAAATCCACGGTTTGCAAAAGCATTCCTTAGTAATTTAAGATAAGTTCACGAACAAAATTTTCAGACATAACCTCTTGAGTTCGCGGACTCAAGCTAACCGGTTGAAGTTAATAAACTCCAGCAGAATTTCTCGGGATGAAAACTTCCATCAGTTCGCGGACTGCACCTGAGCTTTAACTTCAGCAGATATTCTCGGGTTCAAGAACTTGCGCCAGTTCGCGGACTGGGTTCGTGGACTAAGTTGACTGCTCACGTTCCGGTTCCACTTGATCAACAAAGTTCGCAAACTTCGGTTCAAGTGCTAATGACTTATACATATATATGTTGCTACAACAATGTTTATATCCCACAATGGTTATATAGTCTAAACTCTCATTTCAATCATTGAAACATTCTCAGAGGGCGTTATATAGTTGTTATTCACAAATTATTTTTCGTCAGAGCGATTTCCAAAGTGATTGAAACATAACATGACTTTCGTCACTAGGCAAAGATGAACTTGGCTAAAGCGAAAGCTTTACCAACACATATTTCAAGAAATACATAAGCAAGATATACTCAGCTCGAAATGTCACATGTGCATATTCTTAGTCTATATAGTAAAACGACTTTTGTCTCAAGATAGGAGATAGAGTAGATAGACTTTTGAGTGATAGATAAGTTCAAGTCTCCACATACCTTTTAGTCGATGAAGATCCACTGGTTCCATGAGTAGTCTTTCATCTTGTATGATGATCTCCATGGAGTTCTTGAGCTCAACTACACTTTATATCCTAGTCCGAGACCTTAGCTATAGTAGACTAGAAATCAAGACTTTATAATTTTGATCACTAAGATTGACAAACATGCTTGAGATAGCAACGCATGCGAGTTTGACCGAGCAGTGCTTTAATAATATTAAGGACAAGTACCACATTCCAGTGATAGAAGAGTTGTTAAATGAGATCAAAGGGTCCAAGGTATTCTCAAAGATTGATTGAGAGCTGGATACCACCAAATAAGGGTACACCCTTATGATATTCATAAAATTGCCTTCAAAACACACTAAGGCCACTAAGAGTTCCTAGTCATGCCTTTTGGGATGACTAATGCTCCTGCAAGCTTTCAAAACCTGATGAATGATGTATTTAAGCCTTATTTTAGGAAAATAATATTGGTGTTTTTTGATTATATATTGGTGTATAGTCCAAATGAAGAGACACACATTCATCATCTGAAGCTTACTCAGGAACTTTTGAAGCATCATTTTTTGTTTGCTAAATTGAGCAAGTGTTCCTTTGGGAAGAATCAAATTGATTACCTAGGACACATTATTTATAGTGATGGAATAACATTTGATCATTCCAAGGTTGAATGTATACAAAGATGGCCAACACCAACAACCCTAAATGACTTGAGGTTTTTTAGGACTTACTGGGTATTATAGGAAGTTTGTTCAGAACTATGGGCTGATCAACCTCTTACTGACCTGTTGAAGAAGAATAACTTCCAATGGAGTTCAACAACACAAGAGGCATTTGATCACCTCAAAAGGGCTATGGATACAACACCAGCTTTAGAATTTCCTGACTTCAGTAAACCATTTGAAATATCCACTGATGCTTGTGACATTGGAGTGGGAGCTATCCTCATGCAAGAGAAGCGACCCTTGGCTTATTTCAACAAAGGTATGAGAACAAGATTTTTAGCTTTATCTACTTATGAAAAAGATTTAAAGAGTTTGGTGATGGAAATAACTAAGTGGAGATCATACCTACTAGGTAACATGTTCATCATCTTTACAGGACACCAAAGCATTAAATATTTTATGGAGCAAAGAATACATACTATGTTGCAGCAAAAATGGTTGTCAAAGTTATTGAGGTACAATTATGAGATGAGGTATAAGAAAGGTGTTGAAAAGAAGGTAACAGATGATCTTTCTAGAGTACACTTGGAAGACTCATCCTCTTGTCATGGGATGTCAGCGGTTAGGCCATCCTAGATGGACGAAATTCAAGACAGTTACAAGGATGACCCATTAGCTCAAGGATTAATTACAAGATTTTTAGCTCAGACTGAAGTCATACCTGGATATACTTATGATCAAGGTTTACTCAAATTTAAAGGAAGAATATACATAGGGACCCATGGAGATATGAGGCAGAGATAGTTACAGCAGTACATTCTTCATCTATAGGTGGGAATTCAGGAAATCAAGCTAGCTACCAGAAGGATAAGTTGTACTTTTATTGGGTTGGTATGCAAGCACAGATCATAAAGTTTATACATGAATGTGACATATGTCAACAACACAAAGGAGTGTCAGCAGTACCAGCTGGTCTTTTATATCCATTACCCATACCTGAGCAGGCTTGGCAACATGTTCGTATGGACTTCATCACTGGACTACCAAAGTCAGAAGGAATAGAAGTGATCCTAGTGTTGGTGGACAGATTCACCAAATATAGCCACTTTATAGCCTTGAGCCATCTTTACACTGCAGTGTCGGTTGCAAATGTATTCCTTGACACCATTTTTAAATTACATAGATTACCTAAAAACATTGTATTAGACAAAGATGGTGTGTTCCTGAGTAACTTTTGGAAAGACTTCTTTACCAAGTTGGGTACTGCTTTAAACATGAGTACATCCTATCACCCTCAAAATGATGGCCAAATAGAGAGGGTAAATACTTTACTGGAGACTTACCTTAGATGCATGACCAGCTACAACCAACTAAGTGGGTGTCCTGGATATCTTTGGCTGAATGGTGGTTCAATACCTGTTATCATTCAAGCATGAAACTCACTCCATTTGAAGCACTCTATGGCTATTATTCTCCACAGTTTGGAGTAGAGTTTACCTATGATAAACGGAATGAGGAGCACCTAGCAGTCAATCAACATTTCGGGAGTCATGCAGCCTCTGAAATTCTTACTGAGAAGACTAAAAAGGCGCGAAGAAGGTTATATATACAAAGTGTAGATCAGGCATACCAACACAAGAAAACATGTTTTAGCACATCGAGAATGTCACAACCTGATCCATTGGATGCAGAGCCACTACCATCAAAAAAGTTGAAGAAAAATTGATGATTTTTGGATAAATGCTCTTTAATATTTTCTTTTGCAAACTGTTAGACCAAAGCTCAATATTTTTTACTGTGTGATTAATAATAAAATGAATTTTTGGCATATATGAATTTCAGATTTAACCACAAGTTTCTAAAATACAAGATGCGTCATATATGAACGGCTTCAAGGAATCACACGCGTAAGACACACGATTCGAAATTAATTGGCGTGGCTAAACATAACATATATCCATGTTAAAAAAATATTAATTGGCGTGGCTAAACATCACATATAGACACTCTATATGGTGTGTCTATAGGATATCCAATGAATGGCTCACAACGTTACATGTGGACGGTGAAGGATGCATCTAATTTAATGGTCAATATTGCATCATCTTAAAAAAGGCTTCAACGGTTCCTAATACAACCACGTGGATGAAGGTAATTGTAATTTGGCGTGTCTAAACAGCACATATAGCCACGCTATATGCGTGTCTATAGGATATCCAATGAACGGCTCACAACGTTACATGTGGACGGTGTAGGATGCATCTAATTTGACGGTTAATATTGCATCATCTTAAAAAAGATTCAACGGTTCCTAATACAGCCACGTGGATGATAGTAATTGTAATTTGGCGTGGAAAAATATCACATATAGCCACGCTATATGGCGTGTCTATAGGATATCCAATGAATGGCTCACAACATTACATGTGGAAAGGTGTAGGATGCATCTAACTTGACCGTCAATATTGCATCATATTAAAAGAGATTCAACGGTTCCTAATACAACCATGTTGATGAAGTTAATTGTAAATTGGCGTGGATAAACATCACATATAGCCACGCTATATGGCGTGTCTATAGGATATCCAATGAACAACTCACAACGTTACATGTGGATGGTGTAGGATGCATCTAATTTGACGGTCAATATTGCATTATCTTAAAAGAGATTCTACGATTCCTAATACAGCCATGTGGATGAAGGTAATTGTAAATTAGCGTGGCTAAACATCACATATAGCCACGCTACATGGTGTATCTATAGGATATCCAATGAAAGGCTCACAACATTACATGTGGACGATGTAGGATGCATCTAATTTGACGGCCAATATTGCATCATCTTCAACGGTTCCTAATACATCCCACATGGATGAAGTTAGTTATAAATTGGCGTGGCTAAACATCACATATAGCCACGTTGTATGGCTTGTCTATAGGTTATCCAATGAAAAACTCATAACGTTACATGTGGACGATGTAAGATGCATCTAATTTGACGGTCAATATTGGATTATCTTAAAAAACAATTAACGGTTCCTAATATAGCTACGTGGATGAAGGTAATTGAAATTGTTGTGGCTAAAAGATAACATATAGCCACGTTAAACCTATATGGCGTGTCTATCGGATAACTAATGTCTATACCAAAAAACAAAGTGTGTATCTATATTGAACCAAATAGACACGCCAAAAGCAATTTGCGTGCTATAGTGAACCAAATAGCCACGCCAAAACAATAAATCGAGTGTCTACATGGTACCAGTACTTAAGTTTTTGGGACACTATATAGCAACGCCTATGGGGTTTGTCATGTCAATTAAAGGCAGAAATAGACATGCAAGGTCGGCGTTGCTATATAGTACCTAAATCCACGCAAGCATAAACCACGCCAACTCCAAACCAAAGCGGCATGTCTAAAACCCTATGGACACGCCAATTTGGCGTTGGAAAATGGTCAGTTTGTACTAATGAACAAAGACAAGTTATGACTCAGTTACTCAAAGGTGTATTGGAGGAGGCTCAACATATAGTGAAGCAACAAGTGATAATAAACATATAAATAGGTCTTTTGAAGTGGTGGATTGGGTATACTTACGTTCGCAACCATATAGACAATCCTTTGTTCAACCGAGAAAGAATTTAAAGTTGGCTGCAAAAAAAATTAAGCCCCTATCTCCAAGGTGGGTAAGGTAGCCTACAAACTCTAACTACCTCCAGGCTCTAAAATACATCCTACCTTTCATGTCTCTCAACTCAAACCTAATTAATCTTAGTGCGGGCATGCTTCCACAAACCACACTACCAACATTGACTAAATACAGGGAGATGAAGGTCCACATAAGATATTAGACACCAAGGAGATTATGAAAAAAAATCAGAAGGTGGCCCAAGTTTTAGTTAGCTGGGAGAACTCATTTGACAAGGATGTTACCTGGGAAGAGAGGCATTTCATAGTAAATCAATTTCCTAAGCTAATCCTTGAGATCAAGGATCTCGAGAAGTAGTGGGAAATGTAGTGAAAGTAGTATAACTTCTCTTAAGGGAAGACATGTAAGGCGTCTTCTATCTGTTAATTGGGTGTTGTAATAATTGTTAGCTTGGTGCGTGTGTCCATGAATCGTGTAAGAGTGTACGTTATGTATCTATTTATTATCCTTGTACTTTTTGTTCATAGTCAGTTAATGAAATATAATTTATCTTCTCCCTCAATTATTTTTTCTCTCCTCATCTCAAATTATAGATCTGAAATTCATGTCTCTCATCGCCATTTATGTTATCGAGGTTTTTGTAATCTCTTTCAGGAAAAATATATAGTAATCACAAAGTTCTATTCATCTTAGAATTTATGATTCCTCAAGATAGATATCTGAAAACTGATCTTAATTAATATTTTGAAGATTGTTCTTGAGAGGTGGTTAAGAATCTAGGTTGCTCTTCGGGAGTCTAAGTTCTTGATTTATGAGGTTTGGTAGCTTTGTCTATTGCAAACGAATTTCCTCACCTTAATTTTTGATCTAAACGGAAATCAAATAGGCTTATTTGTTAGAGGAAGATTGGTATCAAAAGTCTTCACTTGGGTTGAAGAAACTTTTAGGATGTAAAGGACGTCAGCTAAGAAAATAAATTACAGAGCCTTGCGAGGTTCAAGAGACGTAAGGAACGTGACTACAACTGAATCATTTGGAGGGTGGATTCGGTCTTAACTACATTCCAGTCTGAAGTCTGATAGTAGGCTAGTGTATGTAGCATCTTAATATAGTTTGGTGTTCAAATATAGACGAAGTCCCAAGGTTTTTCTTCTATTGTGGTTTCCTCGGTAACAAAACTTCTGGTATCTTGTATTTTTAATTTTCCGCATTATATCATTTATCTTTATAATTGGATTGCACAGGTTTGTACGTATTCAACCTAAGTAGATATGTCCGCTTGATTGCAATCGATTACGAGACTAGTTTCTTGTAGAATTCATATCTTGAAAGATAGATAACAAGTTTAATTACTTGGAAGAATTCCGATTGGATTATTTGGATATGACTAGATTGATTTTGGATATTGATTTTTGAGATCGTCCAAGTTCTCTGCTTAACAATCATGTTCACAAACTCTTTGTCTGTACACATACTAATTTAGTAGAGGATAAATATATAAACTTTTTCTCTACATATATATTGTCAATAATCATTTAGTTGATCTACTTGTAATTGTATTAGATTTTTTCCATACAGATTGCCGAACAAAAATATTGGGTATGTACTTGGTACCCTATGTTTTCAAGGATGACACTTAGGCCAGAATCGCGTAAAATATCTAGGATGTATTTTCGTTGGCAAAGAAGATGGAACTTCAATTCCAAGGAAATATTGAAGTTTACCTAAGTTTTTGATAGAAAAATAAGTGGTAGAGCATAGCTCGGTTGAACTCACATAGCATTGGTATGTCAAGTTTGGTTGTCCTATTTAAGTATCAAAACTCATCTAGAGTCTCTTGATTAAATACTAGAGTCTACTTCGTTTAGGTTATGCTAGAAAGTATAGGATTGTTGAGACATACAAGTATTACTCCAAAGACCTGAAGAATGAGAAGAAGTAATGACTACTACGACGACATCATCCTTTCACTTGAGGTTAATAATATTGACTTGATATTGTTTTAATTCCTAATGTATATGTCAAGTCGTGCTATATTGAAAACATAACATGCGAAGCTTATATATAAATAATAGTACTCTAGTGGATAGACATGATCATAATAGTATGGTCATTGTATTAAGGAATTACATTACGAAGTATAACGCTTATCTTTTGAGCTTCGTAGATATGACATCGACATAATCTTGTGTATAGTTTAATGATTATGTGTATGGGTTTGTGGTGAATATTTCATCCTATGAAACAATGTTTTACATTTGTTTAAAGGAAGTAGGTTTGTGAACTGGTTTCATGAATTTAAAGGGAAATCAATAGGTATATTGGTCCGGCTATTCATTGCATATTCTTTGGATGACCAATATGTGTGAGTTGGTAGAACCAATCTTAACTCAGGTTATATGTATCTTGGTATAACGATCACAATACCTAGACTTATGATTTGGTATGACCGGTTCTGGTAATTGGTGTAACCGATCCTAAGCAATCATCATGAGATGGTATGATCGATCCTTGTAATTGGTGTGACCGATTATGGTAATCGGTGTGACCAATCCATGTAATTTGTATGACCGATCCTAGTGACTGGTATGACCAATCACAAGTACCATGTTTAGGTAGAACCGATCCATATGATTGGTATAACCGATCTGAACCCATGTATGTGACTTGGTAGGACGGATCACAACTAAGCATTGTGACTTGGTATGACCAATCACATAGTAGTCTTGGAATTTCGGTAGAACCAATTCTAAACTTGTTTAGAAGTGTGGTAGAAGCGATTCCAAAATGCAAATCCGTTTTTCCATGAATTACATATCTTCTTCATGAACTTGTGTAGTTTCAGAATTAGGATTTGTTGTGTAAAGATGTCAACATACTTTGAACATGAGCACTAACTCTTATCATTTATTGTTCAAAGATATTCCTTGGTACTCAAGGTAATCCTATACCGAAATAAATTGAGAATATTTTAATTAAGGCTTTTGGTTTAATGCATAACTCTTGAGAATAAAAATTAGTAATGTGCATTTACTAATTAGAGTTTTTCTATGAGAGATTTCGGAAAATATTGGACAAAATTTATTGGAATTAAGAAAAGCGAAGATGGAAATTCATTGCATATCTTAAGAATAATTTCAGTTTAGGAAATTCCTCGGTGTCCAAAAAACCTTGGTCTATAAATACCTAAGTTTGCATTTCTAACCAGCCATGGTTCTGGGTTTGAAACGTTAACTCAGCTTGATTGATTATCTTATTTTCTCCCTTGTATTACAATTTTGAAGTTGAACTACTATCACGCGAATCGTTATTTGTTAACATGAATATGTAAGCATTAGATTTAGTTTCGGAATTACTGAGTCTATAATGTCTGTTTCTATAGTCTTTTAATGGGAGGTTATCTTAAAACTTCTCATGTTAGGGGAGAATAAAATGCTAGATCCTCTAGTTGTATGGAAAATTTATATTTATTTAAGAGGCATACCAAAGGTTGTGATCCCAAATAATAACATATTCAATTCCCTCTATTTTAAAAATATAGGCAAGGTTTTCATATATGGGTAGGTCAAAAAAATAGATTTATTTACATAAAAGGAAAGTCAAATGTTATGTGATTACTACTTTTCCCATATTCAGAGACCACGTCTCTCTCTTTTAACAACCCTATGCTTTTGAAACGGAGGCAGTAACATCCAAAACCCAATCAAAAAACTCAGGCACATAAATTCCATAAACAAGACCTAAAACCAACTTAATTCACAAGCACCACTTACCAAAATCAGCAGATTAAAAAGTCTAGTATTATGGAGCTATTTAATACCGACTTAGTTGTTTTCTGCTCACTAAGAGCAAGTCCAATGGGACGCTCAAATGATAAAATATGTCTAAAAATGTTCACAGTGGGATTGGCAAACACTCAAAATGGATTAACAAACCCTTGAACAATAAGGTTTGTCCATCCCGTCTCAGGTTGAGACGATACGTATAACACTAAAACAAAAAACAGATCAGGAAAGTTAGTTAAGTTAGTTTTATATGTATATTTATAAGATTTTTTTAATAAATAGATCCACTTGATATTATAAAAATATTTTTTATATAGAAACGGATCCCACTATGTAGTTGCAGGAATTCCTACAATACATCCCTCATAAGAATATATTCATGATATCAACACATCTTTAAGACTAACAATTACTTTTTTTATTAATTGACTTATGAAATTTTACAAGAAATGAAATCAAGGATACAACCACTATTCTAGACTTTTTTTCTCCTCAAAACTTTCTCACCACTCTCAAAAGATCTCTCTCGTCCCTTAAGCCTATTCAGCTCTTTATATAGGGTATTACATAGTGGATGACAGCTAATATGACCTTTATTTTCGGATCTGGATTGCGAGATTTTCGCAAGCATACAAATGTTTTTTTCACGACATTCTTAAATCTCGCAAGATCTTCACATCTTTCTCATGTTTAAGATGTCGTCATCTGTTGCGTCATTTCTGTAATCAATCTGCGATATTCGTAAGGGTATTATTGTTGACGATTTCGCAAGAGTATTATTATTGCGATATTCTGATCCTATATCTTGCCTCTTATCATGTCTTTTCTGCGAAGGGGAGAATGTCATGAGAAATTGTACTTCAAAATGCCACAACTGTTCATCTTTCCATATTCTTCTGTATTGACAAGATTCTGTATTTTATGCAGAGTTTACTACACGTATCTCTTCTTCCATCCATTTCTTGACACGTCTTTTTCAACCGCTATTTCTAAACCGTTCACGTCTACTATTCGCATTAAATGTGTTGGTCTTCTCAAGAACTCTTCTCTCTGTATATATTCTTCTCATTCTTCTCTTCCCTTCTTTTTTACTTTTCTTCTTATCTTTTCTGCAACTTTACTTCACCGTTCTTCCGTAAATTCCGCTCATGCTGCTGTAAATCTTGTTGTTTCTACCTCTTTCGATCTTTAATTTCTTCTTTATTCTAATACTTAAAATGCCTCCAAGCGGTCGTAAGTATGAGATTTATTTTAAAGAAACTCAGAAGATTCTCAAAGAGAAGGGTTTTACATTATCCACCATTCCCAATCAAGGAGCTAAATCCATTCTTTCTGCTAAACTATTTTCTGATCATCATTGTGATGATAAAGAAATCATAGTTTCACTTGGTCAGATTCTCGCTGGCCTTCCTATCCCTCTTTATGATCCTAATCTTTCAGTGTTTTATGAAATTCTTGCTCATGCGAACTTTTCGCGAGCCATCTACTAATTAAGTGGGGACTGCATTTATTTAATTCTTGAATTCGCCAACCGTGGTGCTGGTAAAGGGTCTCTTTATCCAAAAGAAGTTAGGGATCCTGAACTTGAAAATTTAGAAATACCCGCCAAAAAATATACAGTAGGGAACTTCTTTGAAAATTATGAATTAATACCCATGAAGAAGGATATCACTCACTGGGGTGTTCGCTTGAAGAGAAAAGATAATATTGCTGACGATAAAATGCTTATGCAAGATATCGACTGGAATTCTGGTAAGAATAATACTCCTCGCCACTCTAAAGATGACATATGGTGTGTCTTTCCGTTGATTCTGAAGGGATCTTATATTTCTGGTTCAAATGTGCTTCCTGCGAATCTCGCTGCATATCAACCATGGGTATTCAACTGGCCCGAAAAGGAGAAGGAGGTATATCTTCAAGCTTTGACCAATCTATAATATTTCATATATCCTTACTCTTTTGTTCTCTAATTCTTGCGAAATTTTTAGATTGAAAAGTTGAAAGCAAGCTACAATAGAACTAGGAAGTCTAGCACTTTGTCAGCTCTACGCTCAATCACAGATGAAGTAAGAAATACTCTTTTATGATTTTTAACAATATATTGTTGCCTCTATTTCTTATCTTTATCTGTGTGCGAAGGTTATCATTGAAGAAGAAGAAGAGCCTACCAAAGTTGCGGAGACTAAGGGAAAAAAGTAAAGGTGTTCTTCGCAAGGAGAAACCAACTGCCCCATCTTCAAAGAAAAGAAAAGTTTGTTCTCCCTCTCCTTCAAATTTTCATTCTAACGAAAGTTCTGATGATAATCACGATGGAGTTGATAATTCTTTCGCAAGGGGAGATTCTCCACCTGAATCTTCTATGGCTCAATTGTCTAGCATCTTTTCTGACTCCCAACAAGGGATTGGAGATGATAACCTTACCAACACATGCAAAGCTCTTGAGAATATATGTGATGCCCCTTTATTGGATGGTGATGCTTCTCTTCGCGGAGTCTCTAGATCAGTGACTCCTAGCTTTCTGAATTCTCTTGGTATTCTGGTATGCCTTCATTTCTATGTTTCTTCATAATTACGATCTATCTTGATAGTTTTTTTTTTTTTTTTTTTTTTTTTTTTTTTTTTTTTTGCAGACCGGAAAGGCTTTTTTCGATGTTGCCTCAGATTTGGAAAAAAGACGTGACACTCTTGAAAAGAAGAATCTTCAACTTCGCAAGAGAACCGAAGAACTAGTGGCTGAAGTTGTTGGTCTTCGCGAAAAGAACAGACAATTAGAAATTGATTCTTCTACTCAAAAGAATAAAATATCTAGTCTTCAAGATGCCAATAATCAACTCTATGGTATGGGGCTTTTCTTTTCTTCTTTTCTTTTATTTTGGTTTTCTCATTATCCTTCCTCATCTGATTTATCATTTTCGCAGACGTTTATAGTCTTTCTGATGAAGCTACCATTCTTCATTCTTTTCCCAACTCTATGGATAATGATACCCTTTTTGAACACCTTAATAATTCTTTAAATAGTTTTTCAAATGACAAGATTAAATCTCTTTCCACAAATGAACTCAGATCCAAACTTCGCCTCTTAGAAATTGACCATAGATCCAGCTTGGGCTTAGCTAACAAATTTAAGCGTTTTTATCTTAACTCTAAAGAGGAAATCAATATTTTAAGAACCAAGATCAATAGTCTCATAGATGATAAAGATCACATTGCTAGCCAAGGTGCTCAAACTTTAGAAAAATTCCAGGAAACTCTTCTTGAGTTTCAAATTGAACGAGATGAATCTAACAGCAAAAATGATGTGTTTAGCTAAAGAGAGAGTCAAATTTGTTCCCGTCTTCTCATAAATAATGATGATGAATTCGCTTGGGCTGCGAAAATTCTAGATGACGCCAGAAATAATCTAGGTGTAAATGTTATTCTCCAAGATGAGCACACGGCCTTGGTTAGGGATATGATTTTTGGCAGAAAAGGTTGTTAATTGTACTTTCTCACTACTCGTTTGTTCTTCATAAATTTCCACCAGATCATTAATTCATTGTTATACATTTGCAGGAGCTGAAGAAAGGTTTCGCAGAAGAATTGAAGAGCTTGAGGCTGAGAAGGAGTAGCTTGCAAAAAATCTTTCTTCTCGCAATGATAAATGTTCTAGACTGAAGAGTCAATTAAAGATCACTATTGCGAACTTTAAGAATGATGTTATTCTTTTTCGCAACCAAACTATTAAGATGGTTTGTAATGATAATAACATTCTTCATTATACATATCCTTGCCTCTTAGAAGAAATTCCAAAAAATATTCATGATCTGGACATCTCTGATAGTGAAGCTAGCGAGTATGAAGATGAAGAAGAATCATCTGATAAAGATGATGAAAAATCAAGCAAGAAATAATTTTGCTTCCTTCTTTAACTTTTTGTAACATCTGTATATTTGTTCTTTGATCTTCTATTCTTGTAATCTATCGCTGTGAATTCCTTCAACTTCCAATACAAGTTCTGTTTCTTTTGTTTCTACCTGCATGTGTTAGAAAAACAATTATTTTTTGCAATATGGTTAATCAATATATAATTATTAATCTTTCATTTTATGCGTAAATCTGTCATATGGAAGCAAATAACACTTTTTTATTCTATTCATTCCCATACTTGCCTCTGTTATTTGTGTCCAAATGAAAGATTAAGCAAGTTACTTTTAAATAGTAAGATTGTTGCGAAAACTTTTGGTACGTTTATGCCTCAATTTCGCAGTCATTTCTCGCAATCACATATTTTGGGAGATAATCCTTGGTTTTTTCCAAGATTTCATTCATTCTTGTTTTCTGATGTGGTCTTATTTTGCCTTCCTAAGTAAAGATCTTATTTTTCCACCTCTTGTCATTGCGACAAAATCGCGGGACGTCTTTGCACTTTTATGCAAAAACCCCTTGATCTTTCCTTAACTTTCTTATCATTTTTATTGCGGCAATATAACAGGCCTAAATATTCTTGCAAAAATAAAGCCCCATGACATTGCCGTCTTGCAACGAAATCGCAGGACGTCCTTACACTTTCATGTATTGACCCATTGATCTCGTCTTATCTTTATATTTTGTATTATTGCCTCTTCAGGATAGTTGCACAAATATGACAAGCCTTGATACTCTCATGAGTAAGAAGCCTCATGACATTTGCATCTTAAGACACTTATCAGCTCCCTAATGGAGGGTTCCGCCCTTATCTTCCCCCTGGTTGACCCTTCAAGGAGATGTACCTCTACCATACAAGGTTGGCTCCTCCTATCCGGTCTTAACAACAACCAGTTATTTTCACAGCCTCTTATCCCTTTTGCCTATATGGCTTATGGTTACGAGACTGCACCCTAAGTGAGATTTTCTTCGGGCCGAGTGCAGCATAAGCCAATACTTTCCAAGAATTTCCAGGTACGCTCCAGACGCCCCAGGCAATCTTGGATCAACCATGTACCTCGGCGCCTTGATCAGATTATGCACTCCTTAGGAGAGACCTTCTCACCTTAGTCGCCCAACCTAAGTCATATGCTTAAGTTGAGAATCCAAGGCGCCTCTCCTGGATGGGCTTTATTGACCCCAAATATCCATGACTCAGGTTCCAGGGGCGATGTAACCTTTTCCCTAAGCCATGAAACAGGTACCCCCTTATATGACGCACTTTAGGTCTTACATTTGCCTCTTGCAAAATTTTGATTTCGCGAACTAGGGTGTACGCCATAGTAGGTTTGCCCGTTTCTGATTGTTTTTCTTTTGCATTTCAGCTCTGTTGTAATTTGTCAATCTCATATTTTTCATTCAATAAAGTATATTTTTGAATTTTTTTGCAGCAAATCAGTCATACATCTTTCTTTCTTTTCTTAATTTTACTTTCATTTCACATTTTAAGTCTCTTACCTTTGCTTCTTTCTGCCTCCGCACCTTTGATATTTTCTGTTATTTTCTCACCTTCTGCGAAATCTTCGCCACTTCTTATTTTCAGCAAGAATTGACTTTGCAATGTTTCTTCTTCTCTTTGTTCTATTGCATCTACCATCAGTCTTTCACTTCTTTGTCTTTCTCTGATGTTATGTTTCCAATTCTCCTTCTTTGCAGTTCGTTCTTCGTATGATTCTACGTCAATTTCATAACACTTTTTTCCTTCAATCCAATCTCTTTTTATGATGCCAACTCCAATGGGATGAGGGAACTTGATGCACTGATGAAATGTCGATGCTATACCTAGAATACCATGTAACCAAGGTCGGCCAATTAAAGCGTTGTATGCTGACTCCACGTCGAAAACACAGGACAAAATTTCAGAAGATAGTCCTTTCAATGGAACTCGCATAGTAACTTCCTCTTTAGGCTTATTGGCATTACCATTAAAACCATAGATTTTGTAAGTTGAAGGTACTAGATCCTCATATCCCCCCCCCCCCCCATAGTCTTATAAGAATGATAAAATAAAATATCCACAGAACTTCCAGTATCAATCAGAATTCTATTGATTGCCCATGAATTCTCATCTTCATCATCACTGGGCTTTGGGTTGATCTCTAGTCTCACCACCAATGGGTTGTCATGTATTTCTCCTCCTTCGGGAACTTCTTCGGCTGTGAATAAAATAATCTGTTTTTGCCATTCTTTTAGCGGCGAAATTTTCGCGATGTTCATTATTTCTCTATCATCAGCATCTCTTGCGAAAACCCTGCTCAGAATATTGTCATAGAAATCTTGAATTGTTTTGTATGAATGTATAATAGAATGGAAGAATAGATTTTTCGCTTTCGCACCAACTTCTATTAAAAATGTTTTTCCTCCCTTTGTTGTATTTACTCTGCGAGTTTCTGGCGGTGGTGGTAGTGGTTGAGATTGAGGTTGCCCTATTAGGAAATGATTTAATTTTCCTTGATCTATCATTTTGAGGATGATTCTATTTATGTTTCTGCAGTCATTTGTTAAATGTCCATGAAAATGATGGTAAGAAAAAAATTCATGACTTTTGTGGTTTGGAGGTGGTTCACTCCCCATATTCCATGGGGCTGGTATGTTTTCCATCAAGATTATAGCTTCCCATATTTTTTCTACACTAGCATTCAGAGGTGGCATTTTGATTTCTTCCCATATCATCCTATAACTTCCCTGTCCTCTATGATAGTTTTTCCTTTGACCCCCATAGGTTTCTTGTGGCTGATCAAGTCTTTGAATCTTGTTATTTCCTCCGCAGTTATAGAAGTTTCTTTCTCTTTCGAACTCTTATTGATCACGACTTCCTATAGCAACCAGTTTCTTCTGATTATCAACCATCATCTTTTCTTATTGTACTTGCGAAGTGCTCGCCACTGTGTTTATCAATTTGGGTAATAGGCTTGCACTCGCTGCTTTTGAATTTTGTTCGCAACTGGGTATGATTCCATCTCATTTTGTTTTTCCTCAAGAGCAATATACTCTTCCTGAAACTCTCGCAACTCAGTCATTGTGATCGTATTCTTGATTCTGAAAATTTGAATATACAGCAGATTGGTTGCGAACATTGCGTTAATGAATGATAGAATGAGGTATCTCTCATCCATACGGCCAGCCATTTCACTACACATTGTCTTCCACCTCATGGTTAGATGTTTCAAACTTTCGCCAATTATTTGCTTTAACCCAAATACATCTTTAATGCCAGGTCTCGAGGAATTGTTACTTATATATGCCCCTAAGAACGTAGTCTGTAAATGGTTGAAAGATGTTATAGTATTCTTGGGTAAACCTTCAAACCATTTTAAGGCCTTTCCCGTTAAGCTTGATGCAAAATATTTTCACAACAAAGCATCATGATTTTCCCATTGTAGCATACATCTCACATAAGCTTTGATGTGTTGAATTGCACAAGTTGTTCCGTCAAAAATGCTAGTTAACGTGGGAAGATTGCATTTTGGGGGTATTCCTCCCAATTGTACTTCTTGTGTGAATGGAGTTTTCGAAGCTTCTTCTATGGCTTCATCCAATTGTCTCCTGCCTCCCCCTCGTCTGTTATTTAACATTCCTCTCATCTCAGCCAATTCTCTTAAGATTTGTTCATTTACACCAGGAGCTAATTCCATTGGTATTTTTAATTCTGCTTCTCTTCTCCTACGTTTCATGCCTTTTTTTTCTTGCAAAATTTTGATTTTCTTCTTTATCATTTTCTTCTTGTCTTTCCATGCGATCTCCTCTTTCATATCTTTCATGAATTCGCACATGATTATACCTCTCATTTCTCCTCTGTAATTTTGTTCATTCCTCCTCAATTATCTTTGTTGCCTTTCAGCTCTCATTTGTACTATATCGTATTCTTCATTGATGTTACCATTATTTTGGTTTTGTTCACGCCTTCTTTCTCGATTATCATGATTGTTCTGGCGTATTGTCTCTTGGAGTTCATGTTCCTCCACTTCTTCTCTCAGCCTTTCCCTTTCGCAAGCGAGACGTGCTTGTTCAACATAATGTCTCTCAATTTTACCTTCAATTACTTGTTGATTTCTTTGAATTTCTCTCCCATGTAATATTCTCCTTCCTTTTTCCTGATTTTCTTTGCCATCTTGATTATTTCGTTCATGACGTTGCCTATTCCCATAATTTCTGTTGTTTTGTCCATTTTGGAGAATTTCGCCATGTGGAATATAACGATCTTCAGTCATTTCTCTTCTTTCACGACGTTTTTCGTCAGGATTTTGTACTTCCTCTCGATTATCTTCATTAGCATTTTCTACAGGAGAATTTCGTCTTATTTCTCCTCTAATTGATATTGAACTTGATCTTGTAGTGCTTCTTGACCTTCTATTCTGTAGTCTCATGGTTTCCATCCTCAACTCATGATTTTGCCTTGTCAGATTTGCACGTTCTTCTGCTTCTAGTCTCCTTTCTTCATGTATTCTTTGCCTCAATATCTCTAATGCTTCAATCTCTTCATTTCCATGAATTATTCCTCCAACTTCTTCTCGGTCTCTCTCTACTCGTCTATCGTTTCTTAATTGTTATTGTTCTTCCGCTTCATCTGTTGAATCTGACTGCCAAGTATGTACACTCACTCTGTCATAATGAGTAGTTGAAAATTCTTGAAGATTCCCCAATTTCATTTCTTACTCTACTAGCAAGCCTCTTACTCATAATAGTTGTTGGTTGATTTGAAGCATTTCTTCTTCTGGCCATCTTTTCAATCTTAATGAGTAGTTGAAGATTATATGAAATTCTTCACCAATTACTCCAAATTCTTTCAAATCACAATATAGATCTTCACCTTATTCCAAAACAATCGTCCCTGTTTCTAGAGCCAATATGTAGTTGCAGGAATTCCTACAATACATCCCTCACAAGAATTCATGATATCAACACATCTTTAAGACTAACAATTACCCATTTTATTAATTGACTTATGAAATTTTACAAAAAATGAAATCAAGGATACAACCACTGTTCTAGACTTTCTCTTTCCTCAAAACTTTCTCACCACTCTCAAAATATCTCTCCCGTCCCTTAATCCTATTCAGCTCTTTATATAGGGTATTATATAGTGGATGACAGCTAAGCCGACATTTATTTCGGATCTGGCTTGCGAGATTTTCGCATGCATACAGATATTTTATTCGCGACATTCTTAAATCTCGCAAGATCTTCACATCTTTATCGTGTTTAGGAAGAAATATGTGGTTGATAGAGATGACACATAGGGGGTCAAAAGGTGGTGTAAAAAACCGGGATCTCCTAGCAGCTTCGACTAATTTAAAACCAAAATAAAATTTTCAAGAATTGCCATTGTCGACTATTATTTCAATCTTGAAAATATTAAAAACTAGGATAGTAATCAACAATGGAATGGAATCAAACAAGTTTCTCAAAATTGCATTAATTACTTTCTCGAAATGTGATCTGGACAAAGATTATAATCAAATTTTGTTTTATCTCTTTTAAAAATTGAAATCTAAAATTGATCAAAATAAAAGGCCTAACTTAATATTTAAAACTAACATCGAGATTAAGACTGAAATTAAAATTAAAACTTAAATCTCAGTAATATTAAGATCCTGATGTTATACACGATAATCGGGTCATGTTATATCTAGTAAATCAAAGGTGGGGAAGGCCGCGGTGGCCGTTACATGTTGTAGCTATAATCATCTTAGGTGACAGTTAGGGGGAAGGTGGGTTTTTTATTACCCACTTCAAGTTAGGTAGAAAAATATTTTGTTTTTCGATTTGAGCGGTATTTAGGTAAAACTCGGGTTCACCTAAATACCACTCACACTTTACCTATACACCACCCACAGTTTAAAAACACAATAGTTTTAGACCTAATTTAAAGTGGGTAATGGAAATTCACCTTCTCTACTACTGCCCTAATACCGTGATACCCATTAAGCCCTTAAACCACTTACAACAACTATAATCACCCACATCTGCATATGACTATTTATGGATTTCGGTTACCAAGTTTTTAGATCATATTACATTCAAATTAAGAAGGCGCTAGTGTTCATGTAATGGAATCAAACAAGTTTCGCAAAATTGCATTAATTACTCTCTCGAAATGTAATCAGGACAAAGATTATAATCACTCCATAAGCACTCCATCATCCACTATCTTATGGACAAGTAGACCCAATACAATCCACTATGTCATCCACTATCTTATGGACAAGTAGACAGGCCCGTTATTGGGGACACCTTGTTTATTTTCTCCTGACTCAACTTAGTCGTATGAGTCGGACTCGCCTGAATCTGACTGAAATCACCTGACTCATTTGGACATGACTCAAAAATATGAGCCAATGGTTTGTTCCCATGAGTCTGGGTATTTTATTTCCTGACTCAAACATGTCTAAAGTAGGGATTAGGTCTGATTCAGATCACGAGTTAGATATGATTTGAAAGAAGAAGAAAAAAGGTCTTACTCTGCCAAGTCAGATTTAGACACCGAGTCAGCAAAAAACAAACATATCAAAATGAGTCAGGAAATTCACTTAGATCCACACGAGTCATATCAAGATAAGTAAGATAACTTCACTTAGATCTAGACGAGTCAAATCTGGAGGACTCAGATGAGTCGGAAATAAACAAACAAGGTGTCAATCCAAAATTCCATCTTCTTCAAACTTGTAAATTCTATGACCATACTGAGGAAGAAGGAAAATCAATATTCAAACAATTAGTTAAACACTGTACAGTACAATGTCATTCAAAATTTATTTAAAAAATATTTTTGTTATTGGGAAAGCTAAACCATTTAAGGGGAAAGTTAACTATGGTCAAATGATATTGATTATGGGTCAATATGAGTGGAACTAAAAATTCCTAAAACCCCTCCAATCACCCGTTACCTTCCCGTCAAATCTTGGATCATATTCATTGAGATTTGAGAATATTGATCTAGATTATATGATTTATCATTTTTCTTATCCAATCAAATAGGATTCACCAATCTCTTCCATATAAAATCAAAATACCATTGCAAAATGAATGAAAAGGAGCAAATTTCCACAATTATGCTTCAAAAAAGAAAAGAGTGGTTATCAGGAGATACTTGATTGATGACAATCCAATCAAGTTATAACTTAGAATCACCCATTTTCTTAATTAATCTTTAATGAACCTATGAAAACCTTATCTCCTAGGCAACATATGGAAGTGGCAGTCCCTTGAAAAGTGGAAAATCTCTGGCTAGTTTTCTTGGATTTTTGCACCATGATTAATCATAATCACCATAACACAAAAAATACTACCAATAGTTTTTGTTGATTGATGACATCATTGATTATCAGATTATTCTGTCTTCATGTTTACAAAATCACCAAAACTTCACTAAATTAGTTGTTGACTCAATAATTTATTTGTCGTTTGAAATAAATCTCATTCAACAAATGTGACATCACAAAAAATCTCAAAAGAAAATGAATGTTAAGAGATAATTTTAGGTATACTTGTACAAACAATTTAACCATTAATTGAATAAAATATTCATTTATCGATAAATAAATAAGAACAAAGGTATTTTTGTTAAAATAATATACATTAGCAAGAGTGGTATTAATTGAGAACAAAAGGTTAAGTAGTGACTGTGGTGAATGAAAAAAAATCCCTAACAGAGCACCCATAGGCCATCCCCGTTCTATTTCACCCCATTGACTATAAGTCCAATGTCTTGGACCAAAAGTCAGCTTTCCCCTTGAATGATTTAGCTTTCCCTATAACAAAAATCTTAAAAAAAGGAAGCATTTTAACTACTCTTCTGCACCAGCCTTCAAAGCCTTTCCGAATATCTGAACGTACATCAGTAGCTTTTGCCATCAGTGTAGCTTCTGGTGTAAGTTCTAATATACCCACCTCAATATTTTCTTCCAACTTTTTTGGATCAAATAATTCTGGTGTAAGTTCTAATATTCCCACCTCAATATTTTCTTCCAACTTTTTCGGATCAAAGGACTTAAGATTTTTTAACCTAGGATAGTCATCAACAAGTGGCTGAAACCATGTCTGTAATAACAGCTGCCGGGTATCCTTGTCGAGAAGGATTTTCCCATTCCGTAAACCAGCAAACAAACGTGCTATTATGCAGCTAACGAGATAGCGAGTGGACAACCAGACCTTCTTGTGCACGCTTGCCAACTTTTGTTGGTTAGCCCACATCAACGCAAACTCCTCAGCTGCTTGCCTATCTTCCAGAATGTCAAGCAACCATAAAAGGTTATCGACTTCTAGAGATATTTGGTCGGCTACCACATGCATATCGCGATGTTTGTTTTTTGTACCTTGTTTAAATAGATGCAGCAATGAATTTAAACAGCTTTGACATGAGGATAAAATAAATTTGTTGCATGTTTCAGTGGAAGTCATATCACCAAGAAGAAGATTGTCTTGTCCTCTTAGAAATTTCAACACCAAGGATTTTCCCACAAGTCGACCTTCATTCTCTTTGGTCTTAAGGACCACCTTCATGATGTGGGAAAATGTGTCCTCTTCTCCAACCCACTGGACTGCCCCCAAGTATTCTAAACATGAATGTACGCATGTCTGGAAACCGAGCAACTCAAGAACCTGCAAGTCAAAATGTAAGTGTTAGTAGAATAATTTGAATTCACTTGTACGAAAAAGATTAAGAGTTGTCAGCAAAGAAAGCAAATATAGATTGGCACCATAATACTCACATGCAGCAATTGAAACTTAAACCCCAGTACTGCTCCTCCAGACATAGGAACCGGATTCACCAAAAACGGGCGAACTAAAGATGCAATAACAACCACAACATCCAAAACCATTGCTTGTAAAGAGTCTGTATCGAACTTGGTAAAATTCATGTATCTTACGAAAACAATGAATAAAGCAAGAAACACTATCGAGCCAAGAGTGGGTATTGATTGATAGAATCCCACCAATGGCATGACACACTTCAAAACCGGGATTTTGGAGAGTAAATTTAGTTGGTTTAAGAATGGGATGATGTATACGAACACTAGAGTGCATATCTCTGTAGCTGGAATCTTAGGAGTATTTTCCGAACTGCCAGTAGCATTCTCACTTAATAATTTTGCCATACAGATTGTACTCCTCTTTGAAGCGAAAACGTTTGGGTGTTGTAGGGTTTTAGGTGACACAAATTGGAGTTTGTGTTTCTGGCCGGTGATTAGCAGCGGATTAGGGGAAGAGCAAGAAGCCCTGAGATTGACATGGAGGTATGTTGGTGATGTAAACATGGGTTTGGGTTTTCTAAAGGTATGGTGTTGATAAGGATGGATTCCAACAAGACGAACACAAGAAGAAGAAGCCATAACGATTGCTTTGCGCCCTAGTTTTGTCTATGCATCTCTTATATGTAGTACTGAGAAACAGAGGCAGATAGCCGAACAACTATAGGAAAAGAAACTGCGACCATCATTCATCAGATTCAAGAAAAACTAATTACCCCAGAATTAGGAATCCGATGGAAAGATATGACAGGGACAAACTTATGAAGGCACCCACAACAAAATTACCAGCGCACATATGGGTGCCTCTTCATCATTTAAATCTATTCAGATGAGTCAGATTTGAAGTGAAAAACAAACACTATTTATAACACAGACCTAAGCCAGTCAGACCCAGATGAGTCGGGAGAAATTACTCTCCCTCTCTATCAAGCTGATGAAACTCTCTAACCCTTTCCTAAAAGAAATATTTACAACAAACTCCTGCTGTGCTCCACTTCCTAAAAAGAAATTACTCCTACACACTAACATTTCTTCTCCCTTGCTCCCAACACCATATCAGTTCTTTACTCATCTTCTTCTTCTTCCATCCAACCTCTTTATCCTAAAAGGACTAATTATAGTTCTCAAGAACCAGCCGTTCTCCTTCGTGTCTGAAATGTTTACAGAGCACGAGCTCCCAGATACCTGCTCATCTGTGCTCCTCCGTACCTGCCAAATGATTTCCTTCTGGTTTTGCAACCTGAAACAAGGGTTTTCTCT
Organism: Papaver bracteatum; assembly: GCA_023529315.1. Taxonomy (NCBI): domain Eukaryota; kingdom Viridiplantae; phylum Streptophyta; class Magnoliopsida; order Ranunculales; family Papaveraceae; genus Papaver; species Papaver bracteatum. The sequence continues at coordinate 1,019,568 of JAJJWX010002530.1, forward strand.
CACCTAGACTGATATTCTTCAGTTCCCCAATCTCATCATTTGCTGCTGCTTCCATTAGACAAATTATGCACCAGTAATGAGCCTCGAACTTGCAACTAAATGTCCCTAAACTACCATTTAAACTTCAAGAGAAAATAAAGATTATCTACAGCTACTACCAAACATCCACTTCTAATACTCTCTGTACATGACGAAATATTCATAACCTTATTATTACCAGCTGTGTTTCTTCAAACCAGAAAAGCTGTGTTTGGGTTCATGAAGAAATACTACCAAACATCCACTTCTACAGCTTTCCCTAAGATACTGCTGTTCTGTGGTCCTGAACCCAACAATTAAACTAAACAAAACTATTATCTAACAATCACACTTGACCAAATGAGTCTCTGTTCAAATCAAGATATATAAAAATTTATAAACAAACAATAAATCAAGTTTTAGGACCCAAACCAAACAAAATTAAAAAGAATCGCCATGTTTTTAAGCAAGAAGAAGAAGAGATATTAGGAGTTATACCTGAAGGATGAGAAGATTTAGTAGGAACTCCATTTGGGTCATAACTATATATCTAATATAACATATGTGAACCAGAAATTGCCTCATTGACAGCTGATTTAACAAAATAAACGGGATCCCCTGAACTCAAACAACCTTCACATTGACACATCACAGATTAAAATCAGGGGATATTCGAACCTATCAAATACCACTCTATTAGATTGTAAATGAAGCCAAAAGTCAGGCAATCCAACAAAGTACTCCACCTGACAAAGCAGAATGTTTTACCCTGTAATCCTTTAGTAAAACCCAAACCTTTGAAGCAAAGCACCCTCCACAAAACATCCTAAAATTGGTGCAGACAGCATAAAATAGATACAAACAACCACACCAAAGACATATGAAGGTAAAAGCAGTGATGGTCAAGTATATTCACAGAAATGCTCAAAGACATAAAAAACCAGAAAAAAACAGAATTTTATTGCAGTCTTGAGAATGTGTTCAGTGACCAGCAACAATTCCAAACTTGACTATACATACCTATACAGTTATCTAAGACTATTCTAAAATCATCTCCCAGCTTCGTATGTGTTCAGTGACTATTATCGACACAGGTATCATAGTATAACCTACCACACTAGATTACAGCTACATATTCATATACAGATTACCCATCAATGTATTAAAACCACTTCAGACCTCCTTAGGTTTCACAAGCTTTCCTTATTTCCACGAGTAACTCCCTCCTTATGTCCTGATAGCTCTTAAACGTTGGATCTTTTAGCTTTGAAGGCTTGACAAAAGCATTCACAAGTATCTGTACAACAAAAACATAAAAAAAGAAAGGAAAATAGTGACTTAGAACAATACAAGGACAAATATTAAAGCAGCAAAGAGTCGACTGATGAATGTTAAACTACATACCAATAGTCGGGGAGCTACACTTTTGAGTTTGACAAGGTTGTATTTAGAATTCTGCTTAACCATCTCACGTTTGTCTAAAAGTGATTGAATCTTCTTAATCACCTTGTCAATTTCGCCCAACTCACATTTAACTTCCACAACGGCATGAATCCCCCACATGACCTCCTTATCATCACTTCTAGAGGTAACATTATACAGCGGCAGTTTGTTGAAGTCGGCATTATCATAGTATAACAATCCACACTCAGTTTCAACAGCAGTTTTCTTGTCCCCTATCTTCTTGACAAACCCAGCAATTTCTTCCCCATTGTGAGTAAAAACAATCACATCTTCCTTGATTTCACAAGCTTTCCTTATTTCCACGAGTAACTCCCTCCTTATGTCCTGATACCTCTTAAACTTTGGATCTTTTAGCTTTGAAGGCTTGACAAAAGCATTCACAAGTATCTGTAAAATAAAAACATAAAAAAGAAAGGAAAATAGTAACTTAGAACAAGGAAAGGACCAAAAATAAAGCAGCAAAGAGTCGACTGACGAATGCTAAACTACATACCAATAGTCGGGGAGCTATACTTTTGAGTTTGACAAGGTTGTATGAAGAATTCTCCTTAACCAACTGATGTTTGTCTAAAACAGATTGAATCTCCTTAATCACCTTGTCAATTTCGCCCAACTCACATTTAACTTCCACAACAGCATGAATCCCCCACATGACCTCCTTATCATCACTTCTAGAGGTAACATTATACAGCGACAGTTTGTTAAAGTCAGCATTATCATAGTATAATAATCCACACTCAGTTTCAACAGCAGTCTTCTTCTCCCCTATCTTCTTGACAAACCCAGCAATTTCTTCCCCATTGTGAGTAAAAACAATCACATCATTCTCAGCAACAAATTCATTTTCTTGGTACTCAAAAGAAATGATCGAAAACAACTTGGGTAGCTTTGGATAAATCTACAGAAACAATAACACAACCCTTAATCAAAGTTTGTAGGTAGTATTAGTAAACAGGAGATAATAAGAAGTAGAATAACAACTTACCCATTTGAAGAAAGGCCCAATTGAGTTGAAGATGGAGTTTTGCAGGGACTCATTCTTGAGTATGATAGCTTTAACTTGATTGTAAACAGCCACAACAGGATGATTGTTCCAAAATATGGGGTTAGAGAGATTAGGTACAAGATCTTCTTTCTTTAAAGCAGAAGAGATTTGAAGTGGTTTGTAAGAAGTATGGAGTGGATTATAAGAAATTCTGGATGGGGTAAATCTTGGAAAGCTGGGGTTTCCTTTGTTGCTGAAAGGGTGAAGTAAATGATCATGATTACAGTTTTTGTTGCTGGAAGGGTGAAGGAAATGATTATGATTATGGTGTAGTGACTGCATCATCTACACAAAGATTCAAGAAAAGAAAAACATAAACTTGAAATCAGGACCAGAAAAATCACAATCAAGAAACCTAATTCAATCAAAACGAATATCATAATCAAACAATGCACAATCCCTAAAAACCTAACTCACGATGAATAATTTTAACCTAATTTTGATGGATGATAAGAATTGGGAAGAGAACTCACTCAGAAAATTTGGGGAGGATTTTGGAAGCGACGGAAATCACGATCAAGAAACCTAATTCAATCAAAACAATTGATCAATAGATTGATAAACGTAGTAAACATTGTAACTAAAACCCTAAATCAAATTAAAATGCAAGAATCGGAAGAAAAAGAATTGAAAAACTCACTCCGGGGAGAATTTTGGCAGGGACGGAAACCAGAGACTCCTGAGAGATGAGCGCTTCAAAAAATAACGAAATGAGTTTCGGTTTTGATTACTCAGACAGATTTATATATGTATCTGCGATATCACATTTCAGCTTTAACAGAACCGGCGTTCTGGGTCTCGGAGAACCAGAATTTGGTTCTCTCATCACTGACCCGAAACGAATTAGAAGCTTATACACAAAATCAAAAATCAAACGAAAAAGATCGAAAATGGATGCCATAGAGAAGTAAGTTTTGTGATGAGAGACGGAAAGGAAGAAGACACATAGGTTTGAGAGAATGAAGATGAGTTTACTTTAGATTTTATATAGGTAGAGATCGAAACAAATGGATGGTCTAATCTCATCTCTAGGATAACGATGAACGGCTCATATTGACTCACTTTTTGGTCTTCCTTGAATTTCTCATTTTTTTTTAATCTTTTTTTCCGAGGCAAGCCTCAAATGTATATTAGAGCATCTCCAAGAGAGTGTGAACCTATTTATTTTTAGTGACACATAGGATTTTAGACCCCTGTTTGGCATAAATCCATCTCCAACAGTAGGGTGCTACAAGTTAGGAGGGACCAATTACTAAATATGAAGGTGTTCAAGAAAGTGTTATCTACACCTCCTGTTGCACCTCCACGTCATGTTTTTAACCAATTTTCTTTTAATTCTAAGAGTTAAATTTCTCACTGTTGGAGATGGTTTTATAGATATGAGGTCCTATATTTATCTATGTATAGACCCCATAAATAAAAGGACTAAATAAAAAATCCACGTAGGATTTTTTCCACCTTCTGTTGGAGATGCTCTTAATCGTGGTTCCTCTATTCGAGATCGGAATCGGTTACAAGACAGACTCGAGAATTTTCAACAGTTACAAAACCAGATAACAGAGACATTCAACAGATTTTGCATCATAGTTACAGGACATAATCTGAAAAGAATCATACCCATGCCAATCTTTTTTTTCCAAAGTAACAACACTATAAGTTCAAATGGCCTGGTTTGGATCAAAAGAAACACATCCAAACCACGGAACAAATCTACTAACAGTAAAATTGCTAGGATCAAAATATCTAACCACTTCTCAAGGTATTTTTTAAAATCATAGTGAAGATGACATAGGCTTTTCAGGATCCATAGATCCAACCATTTATCAATGATTTTTTCGAATTAGCAGTAACATAGTAAACAGAGGTAACAGTTGCAGGAACCGAGGTAACTTGAATAACCTAGATAGGTTATCCTGAAGTGGAATCGGGCTGACTCGGTCTGGTCTTCAAAATCATTGTTTTGGAACTTGTTGATGATGGTGTCATAGTAACTGCTGGTATCAGTGTCTTAAAAGGTCTTGTTGTTGAAAGAGTCTGAACTGGAACCGGAGACTTGAGATCATTTGTTGTTGTTGTTGGAGATGCTTGTGAGGTATTCTTTGGTATTGTTGCTGACCCAAACTTGGTTGATGATGGTATCATTTATAATGAATAGTATAAACCCGTTTCTCTGGATTGGAAAATTAACAAGGATTTACAAGAAAAATCAGCAAGAACTTCACCAAGATATTGAAAAAATCTCAACCCAAATATGAGAAACGTCAATTTTGCCAGCATAACACAATAGCAAGTATTGAGAGCACATCACGCTGAAAAAAAAACATCAAACAGACAAGAACCATAAAAAAGTTCTAGAATTTGAAATCAAAATCTTGAACTTAAAAGAGTGGAAGACTAAGAACTATTACTCAAAACCGAAAGAGAGAGTTAATATACTAGAAACTAACCTAGAAATCCAATAGGAAATTGATGAAAATCAATCCCAAACAGGAAAACGTAGATAGAAGTTAACGAAACAGTATAAAAATGAAATTAAAAGTACCAGAGAATGAAATAGAAGATGATACATAGGATTTAGGAGGAAGATCGGCTCAGATATGTTCCCACGGGAGCAGATCTGAGCCGGCGGCGGTCCAGTATTTTCTGGTTTCTCTTATCTCTTCAAAGAGAAAAAGTCGCATGAAAGAGAAAGTTTACTTAGACTCACACTATTGATTCTCTTCCTTGAATTTCTCACAACACCATATTTAAAGAAGGATCAACCAAATCAATACATTCACATTCCATATTTGGAAGAAATTTGTATTTCACTTTCTAATCATCCATGGTGACATTTTTATCTTTACTACTTTAAACACCTCTTGTAAAATGTCTTTCAAGCATCTTCTGTCAAGCCATTTATCCTTCCAAAATCTGATTTTGTTACCGTTTTTTACTGTAAACTGTACAATATTTTGAACCGTAGGTACCATGTTCACCACATTCTTCCATAGACTCCTTCATTGGGATGTAGAGTCAACATTCATCATTAGCAGTTGCCTATTCCACTTGAAACTTCTTTTGCACTATCGATTTCCATAAGGTATTTTTGCTTTTCGAGTACCTCCATATCCACTTAACCAACAATGCCCAATTGGTTGTCCTCGAGTTTCTCATGCATAATCCCCTATTATCTTCAGGCAAAGAAATATTTTCCAAGCTACCCAACTAACTTTCTTCGTCATTCCCCAGCTCCCTATAAGAAATTACGCATGATTCTAACCATTCGTTTCTCCACACTAACCGGTAAATGAAAGAGAAACCGTAATAAATTGGTAAACTAGCAAGACAACTCTTTATAAGAATCAGTTTACATGCTCTATTCAACTTCCTCTACTTCCATGTTGCCAACTTTTGCTCAATTCTAACCAAATCATGCTTTCAAACTGAGGTGTTACGCCAATGTTCCCCTATGGGCATACCGAGATAAGTAGAAGGAAGCTTCTCTGACTTGCATCCAAGCTTTCTGGTTAGGACATAAATTACATTATCTTCCCACACACTAATCATAGTAGATTTTTACAAGTTTAACTTCAAGCTAGTGATCGTTTCGAAAACCGCCAAAATTATTAGAAGTCTCTTAACTTCTTCCACATTCGTATCGATGAATCTCAGCGTATCATCCGCAAATTGTAGGTGAGATGTAATCGTTCCATGGTCTACCACTTGAAAACCCGATACGTGTCCTCTTGCTACTACATCATTCATTATAAAGAACTTACACCACCAATAAAAACAAATAAAGAGACAATGAATCTCCTTGTTGTAACCCCTTTCTCGGTTTTAATTTCTCCGTCGAACTACCATTCACAAGGACACACAAATTCGAAGAAGTTACACACCATTTAATCCAAGAAATCCATTTGTCGCCAAAATCATGTTTTTTAAGATTGTAAATAGATATCGCTAACATTGTCAAAAGATTTCTCTATATAAATCTTACAAAGGATCCCAGGATTCATAGATTTCAACCTATTGTCTACACATTCATTCGCAATAAGCACCCCATCAAGATTTTGTTTGTCGTGAATAAAAGCTCCTTAGAAGTCAGAAATAATAAGCACTCCACCTCTTTATATATGGTATTACATAGTGGATGACAGCTAAGCTGACCTTTATTTTCGGATCTGTCTTGCGAGATTTTCGCAATCATACAAATGTTTTATTCGCGACATTCCTAAATCTCGCAAGATCTTCACATATTTCTCGTGTTTAGGCTGTCGTCATCTGTTGCCTCATTTCTGTAATCAATCTGCGATATTCGCAAGGGTATTGTTGTTGAAGATTTCGCAAGAGTATTATTGTTGCGATATTTTGATCCTACACACTAAGTTTAAGAATGTTTGTTTATATAAAAACGGGTCCCAATAGGTTAATTTGCCCATTCGTTTGTCATTTAACAATGTGAAAAATTCGGTTTGTCCATCCATAGACAAGCAAACCATCAAATTTGAGGACTTGCTTTAAGTAGTTGATTAATGGCTATCAAACGGAAAGATTAATCCTTTTGATTGCTCGGTGCTCGGTTTAAAGAAAGCCGATCACTTAGGCTGGTCGGATCAAGCAACACCGAGAAATCACAAAATTGACGCCTTTGGTCAGTGATCGAAGCAGGATTCAAAGTTTAAATGGGCTAGGATAACACTATGTGCTAAATATAAAATTTTAAGGGGAAATTTATTTATTTTCCCAGAAAAAGTACACATGAAAGAATGATTTTTTCCCCCTCCCCACTCACCCACACCATAGTACCATCCCTACCTTTGGTTACCCTTCTTTGTTAATGCTATTAAGTAGGCAATTTTATGCAAGAGACGACCTGAAAATGCTAAAAAAGACCCCAGAAATTTGACACTTTACCCCCCAATGTGTCAAATTTTTATTGGCTCACTTTTAAAACGAACCCCTTGTTTTTCCTGATGGGGTAGGGTGAAGAAGAAATCTATGGTTGATAGAGATGATACATAGGGGTCAAAAGGTGGTGTAAAAACCCGGGATCTCCTAGCAGCTTCGGCTAATTTAAAACCAAAATAAAATTTTCAAGAATTGCCATTGTCGACTATTATTTCAATCTTGAAAATATTAAAGACCAGGATAGCAATCAACAATGGAATGGAATCAAACAAGTTTCGCAAAATTGCATTAATTACTTTCTCAAAATGTGATCAGGACAAAGATTATAATCAAATTTTGTTTTATCTCTTTTAAAAATTGAAATCTAAAATTGATCAAAATAAAAGGCCTAACTTAATATTTAAAACTAACATCGAGATTAAGACTGAAATTAAAACTAAAACTTAAATCTCAGTAATATTAAGATCCTTATATTATACACGATAATCGGGTCATGTTATATCTAGTAAATCAAAGGTGGGGAAGGCCGCGGTGGCCGTTACATGCTGTAGCTATAATCATCTTAGGCGACAGTTAGGGGGAAGGTTGGTTTTTTATTACCCACTTCAAGTTAGGTAGAAAAATATTTTGTTTTTCGATTTGAGCGGCACTTAGGAAAATCATGGGTGGTATTTAGGTAAAACCCGGGTTCACCTAAATTCCACTCACACTTTACCTATACACCACCCACAGTTTAAAAACACAATAGTTGTAGACCTAATTTAAAGTGGGTAATGAAAATTCACCTTCTCTACTACTGCCCTGTACAGTGATACCCATTAAGCCGTTAAACCACTTACAACAACTATAATCACCCACATCTGCATATGACTATTTATGGATTTCGGTTACTAAGTTTTCAGATCATATGACATTCAAATTAAGAAGTCTCTAGTGTTCATGTAATGGAATCAAACAACTTTCGCAAAATTGTATTAATTACTCTCTCGAAATGTAATCAGGACAAAGATTATAATCAAATTTTGTTTTATCTTTTTTAAAAATTGAAATCTAATTGATCAAAATAAAAAGCCTAACTTAATATTTAAAATTAAAATCGTGATTAAGATTGAAATTAAAACTAAAATTTAAATCTCAGTAACATTAAGATCTTGATGTTATATACGATAACTAGCCCTTAACCCGTGCCGTAACGGCACGGGAAATGATGTTGGTTCATTTTTAATATATCGTATAATTTGTGTCCCGAATACTTATCAACTCCTTATGATTTAATATGTGTTTGTCATAAAAATAGTTGGGATTTTCCTCTTTTTTTTTCTTTGTTTTTTTCTTTAATATTTTACCGCCGGAGATTTTCTCAAACGAAAGAAATATAATCTTAACTTCCAGACACTTTTTTATTTAGGTTCATTTCTTATAATGAGATAATGCTCTACATGAACATGGAAGTTTAAATATTTTTTGGAAATATGTCGTCAGCAGCGCTCATCTCAGTGAAATCAACTAATCAATATCGTCCATAAAAGTCTCCACATGCTCCTATTTCGCTCCAGCTGAATCATCTATCATGGTCATGTTGGCGATCCTCCAAATAGGCAGAGAATAGTATTTTTTTTGCATCGAATGAATGATACAAACTATCCAATGTGACATGATTTTCCTGTAATTTTTCAACACCCATTATATGACAATGTTTAAAATGTGTACCTATTACCTTTTCGAAGGGATTGTATATATGCGAACCTCTGCCATTAAATATTCAACAAAGTATTGTGCCCAACAATTCGACCTAATGAAGGCTTTGGTAACTTCAAAAGTCTTGGACATTTTGTCACTTCAGTATGTTTTTACCTTCAGTTGGAATACAATCTGGCGACACATTACCCCATAAATAACTTTGAACACATATTGTACTCCCTGATCTTATTTCAAATTAATAGGTTGTCAATAGATCCTTTACCAAAAGTTGACATATTCTACATTGAATATTTATTAAAAAAAAATTATGGTATTGTGGATCGTTTCTTTCTAAGATTGTACTTTTCAAAATTGGCCTTTTCAAGTCCCACAATTTTCTAAGTTTATATATCTTGTTTGTTTTTAACATTTAAGTTAGCCATATTATGTTTGTTACTAACTTTAAACTTGATGTCATCTTCTACTGTGAACTTTATGTGATTTCAAAATCGAAATAATTATACTTCTTTCATTCGTATCAAGTAATCCGTTGTATATCCCAACAATTCTTCTACAATAATTTCTTTCGTTTTCCCTTTCCGGACCATCAGTAGCCATTATTGTCAAGCGCAATCTGTCTAATTTTTGTTTATGCTATGTATTTGCAATGTTCATTTTTATTAAATAAATAGATTGTGGAAAAACTAAAAAAAAAAAAAAACATAAGTATTACATCGTGTCTAAGTTACTAAATCCAAAATACTCCGGATACTGCTTCTGGTGCCTTGTTTCCTCAAATTCCTCGTTGTATTCTAGACAGTACATGCAACACCAATCATTTGCGAAGTGAGCTATTTGCGCAAGTGTGGTAAATGTATCCCTTTACTGTAATAATAATAACAACACGTCAATTTTTTTCAAGGCATCCAGTTGTAAATGGTATGAATCTAATAGATTTGAATTATACCTCAATCTTAGATATCACCTTCTTCTCACATAACATAGAAATTGAGGAAGGACAAATCTTGACCACTCTTTACATAGGCAGAGTTAGCCAAACTATGTTTTGCAATTGTCTTACATGAAAATTATTATTAATCCATATTTTAGTCAGCTCCTATTGAAGCCGATCTAATTAGTCCTATAGAAAGTTAATCTTAAATTTTTGATCTTATCTCTTGACCAAATTATTGAAGTATTCTCAGTCATGTTATGCTTTGTGTGATCTACCCATTTGTGTCTAATCTACCTTCTAACCCAGTGAATGTAACCTATACATAAGATTATTTTTTTACTTGGTCAATAAAACTCACTAAAAAGCAAAAACTATTATTATACACTACTATTACCAACACCCACCACCATAAAAACCATCCACCGCCACTATTTCTTCCACTAATAGTAATGTTACCGCCTCCACCATTCACAAACACCCGCCACCGTTTATACTAACCCTACTTCCACTACCAGAATCAATATAGTTTTTAGTAAAATTATTTATTAATAAAATTATGTATTTATATTAGATTATTAAATGCACATTTATAATAGAAATTTAATTAATCATTATGAACAATCAATGAAACACTAATTAATAAAATGTTTAAAAATGGTTAAGTTGAACAAATCCTGGCGGTAAATTTATCTTTGCCAAGGACAAATCCTGACCACTCTTTACATAAACAAATTGATAATAAATAATTTCATATGTTCTGATCTTGATTCGTGTCGATCGTTTAGTTATTACATAACATGGCAATTGATTGCACCAATTTTTAAAATGGACATGTGTTTTATCGAGTTTATTTTAACATTAGAATGATCAACCACGTTTTATACTTTATAATATAACGTTACACATTTTGTATGTTATTTAAATTAGCATAATATGTTTTTGTTCACCAATACCCGACACCACCATAAAACCATATGAATCCACTTTCTTTTATCCAGCACCACCTAGTGGCGGAGCCAAGGGTTGACTAACCTGGCTGTAACCCCTTATATTTTTAATAACCACATAATTTTTTTAGTTTATTTTATAAATAGTATACTTTGTCCATATATATTTATGGTTTAGTCCACCAAAGTTTACATGTTTCTTTTTAAAAAGAAGATAGGCCTCCTCAGTGTCAATTTTTGACTCCACCACTGCCGCCCATCCCATGTAGGTTGTTGGACGCAATTCTAATTTTCAATCACAAATGCTATGTATTAAAGGAAAATTTATAATAGAAATTTAATTAATCATTATGAACAATCAATGAAACACTAATTAATAAAACGTTTAAAAATGGTTAAGTTGAACAAACCCCAGCGGTAAATTTATCTTTGCCAATGACAAATCCTGACCACTCTTTACATAAACAAATTGATAATATATAATTTCATATGTTCTGATCTTGATTCGTGTCGTTCATTTAGTTATTACATAACATGGCAATTGATTGCACCAATTTTTTAAAATGGACATGTGTTTTATCGAGTTTATTTTAACATAAGAATGATCAACCACGTTTTATACTTTATATAATATAATATAATGTTACACATTTTGAGGCGTTACGAAGTTAGCATAATATGTTTTTGTTCACCAATACCCGCCACCACCATAAAACCATATGAATCCACTTTTTTTATCCACTACCACCTAGTAGCGGATCCAAGGGTTGACTAACCTGGTTCTAACCCCTTAAATTTTTAATAACCACATAATTTTTTTAGTTTATTTTATAAATAGTATACTTTGTCCATATATATTTATGGTTTAATCCACCAAAGTTTACATGTTTCTTTTTAAAAAGAAAATAGGCCTCCTCAATGTCAATTTTTGACTCCACTACTGCTGCCATCACTGCCTCCCATCCCATGTAGGTTGTTGGACGCAGTTCTAATTTTCAATCACAAATGCCATGTATGAGGTTTAGATTGAACAAAATTTCATCAATTAATTAGTTTCATCATTTTTTTTTTCCGTGTATATATTCTTTTTTGTATTGCAATCAATTTTATTTTAACATTAAAAAATCACAATTTATACGATATAGTACCAAAGATAACAGGGTTACCATTTGGGTGATCTAACTACGATCATGAAAATATTATCTTGTATGATATCATCCCTGAAATATATAGTACCTTCCTTTATCAAAAGTGTTAAAAACAACCAACCACATCTTCCACACTACGATATTATCGATGTTGTAACGGCAACATAAAATTAATATTGTCCATCACTACTCCCCAGCATTCACCGTCACTACTTCTTCCACCAAAAACCAAGGGCGGAGCCATGATTTTGAGGAGAGAGGGAGAAAAAATTCTTGGCAAGTTGGATACATGTGAAAAATGGACTTTGTATCCCATTTTACGATAAAAGAACAAAAATAAGTATAATTGTGCTTGGCTCCGCCCTTAACCACCACTAATCTTTCGGCCGCCACCTCTTCTAATACTCATTGTCGCAGAAAATGTCTATTGATATTATTTATCAAAATTACTTATTAATAAAAATAAATATTATAATAATTAAGAAAACATTTATAATTAAAAAATGATAAGTCATTTATTATGAGCAATTAGTGAAACACTAATTAATAAAACACTTTATAATGAATAAATTATTTATTATGTGCAATTAGTGAAACACTAATTAATAAAGCAATTATGGTATTTAAGTTGAACAAACCACCATTGTTGATTTATTTTTTCTATCAATTCCAACCAAGGTGGAACATTGGTTAGAGGCCACTCTTATGACACAATAGGTCATGAGTTTGAACCTCCCCATTATAATTTTTGAAATTCCATATCTTGACTTGAGTATTCATTTTTCATTCATAATATTAGAAATAATGCCGCGCGTGCGAGTTGTAGGGGGTGGTCAGGAGAACCACATCCCTTGATTTATCTTCTCTCTAGACAAATCTGGACCACCACTTACATAGGCAAACTTAGCCTAGCTTTGTTTTGTATCTTAGATTGGTTTTGGTTTTAATAATAGTCAACAATGGCAATTCTTGAATGTAGTTAAAGATTAGTCTTTTTTTTTTTTTGACTAGTGGTCCCTGGCTGGCTGCCTGGCTGGATGCTCTAGCATGGCTGGCTGCTTGCTCTAGCGTGCTTCAAACTTTGTTCCAACTTGTTGGGTTGTCCAACACTCCAACTTGTCCTGCCACGGAGAGATTCATAGTCGACAAAGTACAACAGCCGCCAAAATAACACAATCATACTACAAACAGCAGCCGCCAAAAAACAAAATCATAGGAAAATATACCATAAATAGCAAACTAAACGTTATCTCAAATCATCTCATTCTGAAGAAAAAGCAACACTCTTTGGTTATCAACTATCTGTTCGATCTACTTTGTTTTATCAGCTGAAATCAGAAATCAAAAATGAAGCTGTCTACTTTCTCATATTTGTTATTTCTCTTTCTTTTCTCTCATGGTGTCAACGCTGCTGATATAACTGAACCTACGTGCAACAAGGCGGCGAAAAGCAGTCCAAATGTAAAATACCACTATTGCTTGAGTTATTTTAAAGCAAATCCCAAAAGCCGAAATGCAAATATACAACAACTTGGAGTTATTTCAACAGAATTGGCAAAATCGAAAGCAAATTAAGTGTTGGAAAATGTGGGTATAAAACAGAGGATGATAACACTAAAAGAAATTGTTGTTGTACTCAAAAGCTTTCAAGGCTCGGGTGATTTCTTTTAGACGATTATTTCTACCCTCCTAATATAAATTGGCGATTACTGCAAAGGTATGCTAAATAATGCCTTCGGGATACAATGAAAGCCCTACAAATGAAATTGGATTCAAGGTTTGCACCCTTGACCCAACCAAGAACACATGAGAGAGATTTGATGATGCTTTAGATGGAGAGAAAACAGGTTGAATTCATTCTCAAGAATGGGAGAATTCCTTCACTACTTATAGGGTTATTCATGCCTATTGGAGATGCTCTTCACTTCCAAAAGACACATAAGGTGTCACGTTGGGAATGGTTGTGTCCTTTATGAACCATCACACCTATTAGAGGTGTCCCTTCATCTCCAACTAACATCCATTGTGTTTATCCAACACAGAACACTTCCCCATCATAGTGACAAACCAAAAACAAAAACAGTTTTATTTTCTAAGTTATTGAAAATATCCAACAATAAGTACAAGTATCAAAAGTTTGTTGAAGAAGAAAAAGAACCGAGCTGATAACAAGTACGAGTGCTGTTTCGGATTTAGAAAAGGTTCTTGAAGCTTTTATTGCTAAAGATTATTTCAAAGCTAATATCCGAATGAGTGCAGCTATGGACGCTTCGACTAATTGCGAGGATGGGTTTAAAGAGACGGGTTTGGTTTCTCCGTTGACGAAGATGAACGATTGTTATTTTCAAACAACTGCAATTGCTCTTGCCATTACTAATATGGCCTGATGATCATTTTTATTCTTTTAAGCGTGTAATTATGTTTTGTATATTTTTATGCAACACTGTATACTTCTAATTCTATAAGAAAACTGGGACATAGAAAATTTTATAAGATATGAAGCGCAAACATTACACCATAGGAAGCACATTAAAGATTAAAGAGGTGGGATCCTAATAACAACAAGAGATGGATTACAAAAAATTTAATGAATTTTCAGATACATGACAGCAAATCAATTATCTCCACCATAAATACAATAAATAGATTCAAAAAAAAAAATGTAGTTCAACACCAATTAAGCCAGCCAGCACTATTCAGCATAGAAGGAATTCTGGTCCATCGATAGGGTTTGTTGGGTTCATCATCATATCCATGAAGCTACTGCTGCAATTTAACCGCTGGAACTCCAACTCGATCATATCAGCGAATTTAGGCTCATAATCACAAAACATGTTATCAGCAGCAGTAGTGGTTAACCCAGAAGGATCAAGAGTAATCAAAGGTTGGGGTTGCTGTTGATAAAAATCAGAAGAAGAAGAACCATAATCATAAACCGATCCTACTACCAACGAAGTAGACTCGCAGTTAGTAGATTTAACTACCCCCAAATCCTTCTTCATCTCATCATCTTGATAGCAGCAATTTAAAGATGATGCACCTGCCTTTAACTGATTTTCTCTCTTAGAAATCATATTAAACTTGGATTCCAAATCTTTCTCAATCATTTCAAGTGATTCAACAGTATATATATTACCAAAGTTAGGGCTACCAAAACAGAATCCCTCATTCTTGGATTTCATCTTCTTTTGATCATATAATTTCTTTAGCATCAACACCTCATCAAATTCTCTAGGGTTCACCGGTAATGATTTTACCCCATTCATGAATTCAGAATAAACAACTGCAGCAGCCTTAACATCGCATAGTGTTCTCAACTCATAAAATTTCTTTTCAAATCCTTTGATTCTGTTCTTGAAACTCTTGAAACTCTTTTTTTTAATCTTATGATGATCAACATTGTTAATGGAAGATGATGATTTCCCCCTTTCATTACAACTCATATTTCTTTCATTACAACCCATATTTTATGTTTGAACAAGAACACTGCCTGCCTGTAGCTCTCAGGTTGTTGTAATGGCAAGTGATGGAACTACTTAAGCAGAGCTACTGCTATTTATAGATAGATGTACAAGGTTGAGTTTATATAAGGAAAAATTGAGTAGAAATTAGGCTTCTAAATTTTGGTAACTAGGGTTGTTCCTTGGGGATTAAGAAACGCGGTAGTTCTTTTTTACTGGCGACAAAACGCGGTAAGATTTTTTTTGGTAAGTGAAATATTTAAACCACATGGGCCTCACATAACGAAGGAAGGCCCTCCAGTACGTAGGATTACCTATCCAATTCCAAGCAGCAACTATCCTACCACTAACAGTGTTTTTTTGCCAAGGCATCAGCCAAATTTTTTTTTTGCTTCCCTATAGTTGTGCAAAAAAGAAATACTGTATCCTGAAAGTTACTAGCTAAATACAAGGCATCGTTCAGGATGTTAGCAACATAACAAGGAACTACACATTCAGTACTACAAAGTTTAGTAATATAGACAGAGTCACTAGCTACTTCCACCTTTTGTGTGTTTAGATCTTTTGTAATTTGCAATCCTTTTCGGATGGCGCAGAGCTCAGCTATGTTGCTGCCGTTTTTGTATCGGTACTCTGCAAAGGCAGCAATACACACCTCCAGTACCTGTATCAAGAAACTCATTAGCTGCACCATCTGTATTCAACTTGTAATAAACTGTATCCACGCCTTTTGAACCACCACGTAACACTGGAAATTCTGATTTTGAAACACCAGTTCATTCCTAGTAGTACAAATTTGCCAAAGGGAAGTACATATTTGCCAAAGTAAAGAAGGAACGAAAACACCTTTCATCTGACTTATCTCCACTGGAGATAGACTGCAAAAGGAAATAATCAAGTCCAGATCCATATGAGATCTTGCAACAGCTAGTCGCCATTGTAATCTATAAATCTAAAGCATTCAGCTAAGGGTCTAATCTGAGTGTAAGTCTTGTACAAAATTGTCAAAGTAATGAAATATTGAAGCGGAAAGCTTTAACTAGAGACTGTGAGAATGAAATATTGAACAAGTAATGTAAAAGTGAAATAGAGAATCAAATGAAGAGAGACATTCAAAGATGGATTTTTTTTTCTTCTGTACCTGCTCCTTCCGTCAATTGAGTTTGGCGCTTAGATAATAGTTTGGATCCCTAAAAAATCTTGTTATTGTGTCTGCCTTTTCTGCTGAAAGATCTGTTTTCTCCAAAATTAGGCTTTTTGATGCTTGGGATATTGCTTGAATAGAACCAATTGCTGCATAGAGCTGAAAAAAGGAGACCAGTTATTTTCTCATGGAGTAGAGTATAATGTGCGTAGTTATATACCAAGATTATAAAGGTAGAGGGTATAAAGTTCACAGAAAACCGCCATTACCTCTGCTACAGGAGGCATCATTTCAAGAGTGAGATATTCTATTGTAGAATAGGGTCAGAATCCAGAAAGCTTGATAGTAAAAAGAATTCCTAACTAAGACGAGTTTAATCCATGATGTACGCAATAAATAAAACAATTTAGGAGTGACCTGGTTGTCGAATAGTGGATTCCACTACAAAAAGGTTAGTGAGCAATGGATTCAAACAAAGTAATTACCATATTAGCATCATGTTTGTTGATCCCGGGTATTGAGGTAACCACTTTGACGAACTGGTCCATCACTAGAACTGATTGCTCCCTCTTGCAAAAATAGATGAGTACATTTATCAGATATACTTTTCAATTATACGAGTAACACAACAAGCAAACATCAAACAATGAACTGACCTCGGCATTTATCTTGGCAATTACACCCTGTCGCTTGCAAACTGCAGAAGAAGTATAAAACAATTTATTTATTTTTTTTTCCAAAATATTCAAATGAGAAGTATAAAACAATTGCGGACACTTTCATTGGAGAATATATCTGAGAAAGATAGTATATGTATTTGGTCGGTACCTCCACGAGAATGAGCAATTCTCACAATCTTCTCAAATCCCATCTCCAAGTCTTGAACCGGCACAAAAGTTGGTTTCCCAAGCTCCATACCATACCTAAGCTCAAAACTCATGTTCTTTAGATACAGACAATACGATAAACAATCATTTTAGTTGCAGCCGCTTTTAGCTTACTTGAAGTATGAGCGGGTGAAGGAGTCATTTTGTTCCTGGGTCGGAAGGGTGACAATGACATAAAAATGCGCAAACTGCCCCTTCAGCTTCTGCACTCTGAGAAACAAATTGACATCAATCAACCATAAGCAAGAAAGCCTGGAACAATGTTCAATGATCAGATTACCTGCTAAAGATGGAGGAAGAGATGTTGCAGTCCCATTTTGTGAGAAATAAGAATGCGACTGAGAGTCCGCCACAGTTAAATATGAAATCCTACAAGTGGATATTCACATTTCTGAGTGCTAAGCCAGTTAAACTTGAGAAATAGATAAATAAAAGAGGGGGACCTACGGGGCCGATAGGGACAAAGTTTAGTTTGAACAAATTGTCTGCAAGGAAAGAGGAAATGGAATGAATGAGGGACGGATGTTGTTCATCTCTCCATTTGGTTTGCATCATACACACGCCACCAACTCCTGCTAAAACAAAAAAAAAAATTTAGTCTTGTCCACTCGAGAATGATACAATGTACTCCAACCATAGATATCCAAGAGCGTCCACAAGCACAAATGCCAAAGCTAAATTTGGCTTTCAGGTTTAGTCTTAGGCCAAACCGCACAATGGGAAGAAAACTATAGTTAGATCTCATTCCAGACGCACTTCATAGATCCACCTATTAGGTAGGTGCACTTTTAATGTTCGTTCAGACGCGATGGAATATTTCCCAAGCGTTTGTTATTTATAAATACCCTTTGATGATACACTATTTAAAACAAGGCATGGCCGCGTTAGTTAAAGTCACATTCTATCATCAGGCACAGTTTTAATCTGTGCCCTGCCAAATACGGCATAAAATTATAGCTTTTTGATACTTAAGCTTCCCCCACTAAGCTTCGTTTATTTTGGCATTTATACTCGTGACTGTGGATGCTCTAAGATACTAGCTGCACACACATTATCAGCGACATAAAAGTGTGAAACGTCCCAGATAAAGAATTCATCAATGAAGTTGAGATCTAGAGGAAATTAAACCCAACATTCACTTGCGTTTTGCATTCGCATTAGGAAAACATAACTGCTTAACGAAAATTTATTCAACTCAAAGAACATTAGTTCTTAGATTAAAGTAGTTTCATGAGGTAACACACCAAGATTACATATAAACTACATTCTGTCTATGCTGCTTTGTCATACTGTATGCAGAATAATAAAGTTAGATAAGATGTTTAACACCAGTCCCTAGTACTTGAATGAAAGAAACTACGCAGTTATTATTATATTATAACCTGTAACTCTATTTTGTGACTCAAACCTAGTTCAACTTCTCAAATTTGATAATTAAAAGAAACTTTTCTGAGTGTCACTGCGGCACATCAACAACTAACCAACTACATTGTTTATCCGAAGCACATCTCTGGCTATAAAACAAAAATACTCGCTTCCATTTCAGAGCTCACACAAAGAACAAACTCCAGCCAACCACAGACTTTCACCACTTGACTTTTCAATGTTGACCAAGCTAAGAAGATTATGACATTCCCTAAACTCGTCTCCTCAAACAGCTTGTCAATTTTACTTGGCTATTATCAATTTGCAGTAAGCAAATACACTTTTATGTTTTAGAATCAAAGCGAAAGAAGCATAGTCCTAAGTAAATCTCCAGCTCTACTATAAGAATTGCACTACACTACATATCATCTAATATACTATTAACATGATTTTTAGTCTGTACTCGTAGGAATCTAAGCAAACCTAATTCTCAAATTCGTTCCTCTTTCCATCTGAAACAAAATCGTCAAACAAATAGGATTTTCAAATCAAATTTGAGTGAGACTAAGCAAACATAAATAAGATTTTCATCATCCAGATACTTTAAATCTCACTGTAAGTAACATGCAACAAGAAACCGCAACTCGGAATCTACGCAAACCTCATTCGCAAATTTAGAAGTAAATGGATCTTCAAATCAAATACAAATCAGAAAAAAAGGCACAATCGAACTCAAAAAATTTACCTGGACTAGAAGCATCTGAAGAATTTGTAGGTTGATAATCACTGTAAGTTGGTCTCGCCATTATCGATTTCTAAGTATTTCCAGAGACTGAAAATTGGAGCGGATTTCAAAAGAGAATTATCACATTTCTCTTTGGGGAATTTTTCAGTCTTTATTTGCTTGATTTTTAACCAAATTACCTAAATGCCCTATCCAAAATTTCCCGCTCTGTTTATTAAAAGTGTCGGACGACGAGACAATCTCATTTCAAGGGTGTTCGGATATTGGAATGGATTACGGATAAGAAGTAACTTTTGGGCCTAAATAAGCCGAAAAGTCAAAAATTAATTTGTGACCTGTTACGACACCAACACCACCTGTTTTATATTTCCTATTTCAGTTTCCTTAAGTTTTCTTTATTTAGTTTGGTTTAGTTTCCTGGTTTGCATAAACTTCTTAAAATTAGTTTTACTTGTTGGTCAAGCATTATTGTTAGCTATAAATAGGTTTCTTGAGCTTGTAAACGATCATCAATTAATACAACTCAGTTTTCTTTAAAGTTTGTTCTACTGCAAAGGTTGCTAACCCCAAAGAAAAAGGGTTTTATCCTAGGGTTCTTAGTTTTCTTGTGTTCTTAATCCAGTGTAAAGGTCTAGAACCCTAACACCTGGATCAGAGCAGGTTTAGATCATACCTAAATTTCACCAATTTTTTTTTTACAATGACTTATACAGAAGAGTTGAAAAATCTTCAAGATAGTATTACTGGTGTTTCAGAAAAGCTTGATACGCTTACGGAGACTATTACAAGATTTTATGTGCTTGATGAAGATCAACAACGTCAGAAGCAAGCTGCCAAACTCAAACTGCAAGATGATGCAAGCACAGCTTTGTCAGACAAACTTACAGCATCTCTGAATTCCACTATTTCCGCAACAATGGAAACTTCCTTACGTACTGTATTTACAGATTTTTTGCCTCGAATTCAACAGCGTCATGGAGCTCCTCCACCACCTCCACCACCCCCACCACCTCCTCCTCCACCTAATGAAGGTGCACCGCAACACCACCAAGACCTGTCAATAATATCAAATTCCCAAACTTCAGTGGAGAAGATCCGGATGGATGGATTTTCAATGCCGACCAATATTTTAGCGTTTATAACAACTCTGATGCCCTCAAAATTATTGTTGCATGTGCACATCTTAAAGGTGAGGCCAATATTTGGTATCGATGGAAACAAACACGAGTTCAGGTAACTACATGGTTGGAATTCTGCAATTTGATTCGCGCTAGATTTAATCCGGAAAAGTTTGTTGATGCTAGATTAGCTATTAGTACAATTGACCAAAAAGGATCAGTTCGTCAACATATTCCTGAATTTGAAAAATTGTTGAACTTCGTTGATTTTCCTGAAGATTACTTGATAAGTTGTTTCATTCGTTCTCTGAAACCGCATATTGGATCTGTGGTTAAACTGCTTGCACCACAAACATTGGATGATGCCTTCACTAAAGCAATTCATCAGGAAGAAGCTTATGCAGCAACTAAGTTTCTTCCAAAGCAACCATATCGTCCTCCACCAGTCAGGAATGCAACTACTACTCAAACTACTCCGTTCAAAAAACCTATTCCTCCTGGAGCTCGACGATTATCACAAGAAGAACAACGAGTAAGAAGGGAACAAGGTCTCTGTTTCAACTGCGACGAATTCTACAGGCCAGATCATATTTGTGTGAACCCCAGATTGACTATCTTGGATACTAATGAGGAGAATTCTACAGTACCATCTGAAGCTGTATCTATTCCTTCAACTGAAGAGACGCCCATCTCTTTTGAGATTGTCGACTCGACTGATGCTGAGCCAAAAATTTTGTTAAATTCATTCATGGGATCTACTTTTCCACGAACTATGCGAATTACTGGTAACACTAAATCTCAGTCTATTACAGTCTTGCTTGATTCCGGCTCCACTCATAATTTTTTGCATTCGTCTGTGGCTAAGAAATGTGGTTATGAGATTCATTTTAAAAAATCTTCATTAAGTGTCACAGTTGGTGATGGAGGGAAACTGGACACTAGAGGTTATTGTCTAGATATTCCTATAAAAATTCAACAATATGAATTTACCACTGATTTTCATTTGCTTGATATTAGTGGATGTGACGCAGTTTTGGGAGTTCAATGGTTAAGGACGTTAGGACCAATTAAATGGGATTTTGCAAAGTTAACAATGCAGTTTCACGTTAATGACACAGTGGTTTCATTAATAGGAAACAACAAATCATCAATAATGATTTCAGAAGCAAAATCAATGCAACGTGTCTTACATCAGGAAAATCATGGGATTTTTTTTCAAATATCTGCATTAAATACTTCCATGAATGTTTCTTCAGTTATTTCTCCAGAAGTGCAGCAATTACTTTCTCAGTTTGATGATATATTTAAACTACCAACGGCTCTTCCTCCAGAACGTGTTTATGATCACCGCATTATATTATTACCAGATTCTTTACCTGTAAATGTGCGACCGTATAGGTATCCACATTTTCAGAAAGATGAGATAGAGAAGATAATTAATGAACTTCAACATGCTGGTTTTATTCGACCAAGTACGAGTCCTTATTCTTCTCCAATTCTTATGGTTAAAAAGAAAGATGGTTCTTGGCGTATGTGTGTGGATTACAGGGCCTTAAACAAACTGACTATTAAAGATCGTTTCCAATTCCAACGGTCGATGAATTACTTGATGAATTATTTGGTGCAGCTGTGTTTACCAAACTGGATTTACGTTCTGGGTATTATCAGATCAGGCTTTATCATCAAGATATTTCAAAAACTGCTTTCAGGACACATGATGGTCATTTTGAATTCTTAGTTATGCCTTTTGGATTATCGAATGCACCTGCAACCTTTCATAGTTTAATGAATCATATCTTCAGGCCGCACTTACGGAGGTTTGTCCTTGTTTTCTTTGATGACATATTAGTCTATAGCAAGAACATGTATGACCATATAGAACATTTAGCTATTGTGTTTGATATTTTATGCACTCATAAGCTGTTTGTCAAGGATACAAAGTGCACTTTTGCACAATCATCTGTTGGATATTTGGGCCATGTAATTTCTTATGCAGGGGTTTCAGTTGAGAATGATAAAATACAGTGCATATTGTCTTGGCCACTTCCGACTTCAGTTAAAGAGTTGAGAGATTTTCTTGGTTTAGCTAGTTACTATCGAAAATTTGTGAAGGATTTTGGTAAAATCAGTGCTCCTCTAACACAATTACTCAAGAAGGATGCTTTTCATTGGACAGAACAAGCTACTACTACATTTAAACTGTTGCAACAAGCTCTCACTACTACTCCAACTTTGGCACTTCCAGATTTTACAAAAGAATTTGTGTTAGAAACTGATGCATTTGGAAATGGCATTGGGGCTGTTTTAATGCAACCAAAACAACCTATTGCATTCTTTAGTAAACCTCTTTCCGGCAAAAATTTAAAGCTCTCTATTTATGACAAAGAAATGTTAGCGGTGGTTTCGGCAGTCCAAAAATGGCGTCAATACTTGCTTGGAAGGCACTTCAAGATATATACTGATCACCGTAGCCTTAAATTCTTTTTGGATCAGAAACTATCTTCAATGGAACAACAGAAATGGTTATCCAAGTTGTTAGGTTATGATTATGAGATAATTTTCCGTCGTGGAAAGGAAAACGTTGCAGCCGATGCACTATCTCGATGCCCAAGCTTATATTTTCATATATCTACTCCTATATTTTCTGGTATTGATGACATTAGTCAAGAATGTCATAATGATACAGATTTAGGCGATCTCATTCAACGGTTACGCCAAGATCCAAACTGCAAAAAATATTTCTCTTATACTGATGGTTTATTGCGTTACAAAAATCGTATAGTTGTGCCATCATCCTCTGAATGGTGTGATAAGTTGCTTGAAGAATTACATTCTAATCCTATTGGTGGCCATTCTGGATACTTGAGAACTTACAAACGAGTGCATCAAAGTTTTTACTGGAAAGGGATAAAGAAATCGATAAAGGATTCTAAGTGTGATACTTGTCAACATAATAAGTCTGAATCGATTGCTCCACCTGGTCTTTTGAATCCCCTTCCTATTCCTACTGACATATGGTTAGATATTTCGATGGATATTGTTGATGGATTTCCGACTTCTCATCGAAAAAATTCGATTCTCGTGGTAGTGGATCGTTTATCTAAATATGCACATTTTATACCTCTCACACATCCATACACTGCCAGTTCAGTGGCTGAGATTTTTGTACGCGAGATTGTCCGTCTTCATGGCATGCCAAGGAGCATTGTCAGCGACCGTGATCCAATATTTATCAGCAACTTTTGGGAAGCATACTTTACCTTACAGAACACCAAGTTATGTCGGAGTTCTGCATATCATCCACAATCTGATGGGCAAACTGAAGTAACAAATCGTACTTTGGAATATTACTTACGATGTTTTGCTGGAACAAAGCCTAGTGACTGGTCGAAGTGGTTACCATGGGCAGAATGGTGGTATAACACCAGTTTTTACTCTACTATTCAGATGTCACCATACCAAGCAGTGTATAGTCGATTACCACCTACAATATCATCGTATCTACCAGGGTCTACTTCTATTCATGCTGTTGATTCTAATTTGAAGGCATGAGATTACACTTTAAAGCTACTGAAGTCACATTTACAAGCTGCTCAAGAAAGAATGAAGAAATATGCTGATACCAATCGTACTGAGCGCAATTTTGTTGTTAATTACTTGGTTTTTCTTCGTCTACAACCTTACTGACAAAGCACGGTCGCTACTTAGGCATATTCTAAACTCTCTCCGAAGTTTTATGGCCCTTTTCGTATTTTGGAGAAAATTGGTCCGGTTGCTTATAGGTTAGAACTACCTATTACAAGTCGGATTCATCTAATATTTCATGTTTCTCAACTGAAACTGAAACTGAAACTTGGTTCGACCAATATTATTGATACTAATCTGCCAGTTACAGTTGATTACACGTATTGTGAACCATAGAGCATTTTAGAGCGTCGAATGTTCAAGAAAGCAAATCATGGTGCAACTAAATGGTTGATTAAGTAGAAAGACCATCCCGTAGAAGAGGCTACTTGGGAGGATGTTGATAAGCTACTTTTGCGTTTTCCAGATTTTGATGCTTGAGGACAAGCTTATTTTTCAAGCAAGGTGGGATGTTACGACACCAACACCACCTATTTTATATTTCCTATTTCTGTTTCCTTAAATTTTCTTTATTTAGTTTCGGTTAGTTTCCTGGTTTGCATAAACTTCTTAAAATTAGTTTTACTTGCTTGTCAAGCATTATTGTTAGCTATAAATACGTTCCCTGAGCTTGTAAACGATTACCAATTAATACAACTCAGTTTTATTTAAAGTTTGTTCTACTGCAAAGGTTGCTAACCCCAAAGAAAAATGGTTTTATCCTAGGGTTCTTAGTTTTTTTGTGTTCTTAATCCAGTGTAAAGGTCTAGAACCCTAACATGACTACAATTTCAAAATGACTTATCAGAGTACAAATGTTTACTTTTCGAGAAGCAAGTTTTTCTATGCTTCCGACTTCTAGTAGTAACTTCGAAACTCCAAAGCAGTTTATCATAAATCAGAAGCAAATAGTTAAATTTGGATGTATTTCAACTTCCGAAACGAAATTAGTTTTGAATATTTTTCAACTTTAGACGCAAAAAATTCAACTTTTTGTGAATCAAAATAGTTTTACTTCTGAAAGTCGAAAAGCCAGAAATTAGTTTTGGAATATTATTTCAGTACGACTTCTAGACGCAAAAAATTCAACTTTTTGTGAATCAAAATAGTTTTACTTCTGACTTATGTTCCTGGTATCCAAATGCACTAGCTTGGATACCACAGCAACAAAGTTGTTTTTTTGGCTTTTGGAAGCAGACAAGCCAGAAGTTAATATGGGTACAAAATGACTTCTAAAATCAAAATAGTTAACTATATCCTCTTCCAGAGAAACAAAGACACTTCTGCTTCTAACAAATTTGGAAACCAGAATTACTTATGCTTCTTCAGAGATAGAAGTCAATCGTAGAAATCATAAGCAAAAAAGATAGAAGTCAATCGCAGAAATCATAAGCAAAAACACTTTGCTTCACTGGAAGTTAACTTTTCTGTTCACAGTTAAAACTTAAACACTCCGCAGGTACAGAAGACTTGCTTCTACTAGAATAATCAAGTTTGAAACTGTGACAAATGAGAGTTATGAAATGTGCTGAGATAAACAAAAGCTGCTTTTATACATGAAACCAAGATTAGTACCTACACCTGATTTGTTTGTATTACATTGGTTGGGCAACAAAAGCCTATCAAGAACTACTCAAAATTGCAATACAAACAATACCATTACACTACTACCACTATCACCATTCATCCTGAACTTTTTCCTCTTTTGCTCTCTCAACGCTACAGATACAACATTCATGTACAGAACTTCTACTACCTTTTGGTTTTGCTAACAGTAAAACATCACTTTCTTAACATTCTCTTTCAATGCTGGTAACTCGCGAACACATGACCCGTTGTTACTCGAAAAATGAGTGTTTCGCTTTTTCGGGTTTTCCGGCACTTCTGGTCCCATATAGAATCGAGCACGATATGCAGCAAGATGTGCGTAATAAGCTGGAGGTACTGCTTGTCACGAAAAATGAACAACTTTAGTGGATGTTCAATAAATGTATGGTTGGAGATATCAAATTGGAATTAGTTAATAATTCGGGCTTGTCAGATTTTCTACGAGACGTTTGATTGTTTGTCATTGTGACCTAAGTATGTTAAGAGTTCAAGGCTTACCTATAGAAACAGACCGGGTGCATCGAGCATACCTGCAAATATGCTCAAACTCTCAAGTAAGTGCCAACTAACATAC
Source organism: Papaver bracteatum (assembly GCA_023529315.1). Taxonomy (NCBI): domain Eukaryota; kingdom Viridiplantae; phylum Streptophyta; class Magnoliopsida; order Ranunculales; family Papaveraceae; genus Papaver; species Papaver bracteatum. Next base: position 1,046,244 of record JAJJWX010002530.1, read on the forward strand.
CCTGGATGAATAAAGTATACATAAGCACTAAATGATTAAGGTACTTACGTGTAACAGAGGTTGTTTGTGAGAGATTGAATCTCATCGGCACTGAAATTGTTCTCATCCCACAGAACATGATAATGGGCCGGTCTACTTGTCCCCTGCCATTTAAAATTCAATAATATCATGTGCAATTCGATTGCTCAAACTGTAAACAAAGATGGTGGTGCTACAGTTGCAATCATATTTCTCTCTCTCACACAACACATACAGATTGAGAGAGACTAATATGTAACTCGAACGTTTTAAAAGCACACCTGGATCCCAGCATGACTACAAAGGTAAAAGTCGAACTCAGTAGGATGACAAATCTTTGAATCCACCACGGTCCCTGCAAATGATACACAAAGATGTTTAATATAATGAGAGCTAAAAGTAATGGAAAGGGCGAAAGAATTGAAACAGTTAATACCAGGAAGGATATTTCCACTCTTGTCAGTGCTACTTCGATCCTTGTGGTTATTTGCATATAGCCTTGTGTGGTGACGTTTTTGAACGATCACAAAGGTTACTCGAGGCTGGTAGTTTGGTTCTAAAGAGGCACAAGCCTAAAAAGAGCAGGTAAATTAGAAAAGAAAAATGGGTAACTAAGATAATATTAGGTTTGAACGTCGGGCCAAGAGATAGCAACTAACCTTACGAATAGCATCCAATTCATATAGCAGCACCTGATAAAATTGCCCTTCGCTAACACCATCCCTACAATGTTCACCCAAGAAGTTTGAAATAAATAAAAGCAGCAAATTCTCAAGTTCCAGCTTTCACAAGAACAGAAAAGAGAGCGAGATATGATAGTAAATTAGACGTAATTTAACTGGTTATCAAATTTGAACCTGTAAAATATGATCCTCAGTGGTTTTTGTCCAGTAGCCTTTCTGAAGGAAATTAAAAGCTCCCTGCAGTGTGGTCAAGCTTTGGCGTAAATGACACAAAAATTATGGCAGGTAGCTCTTTAAATTTCGGGTTTAGCTGGCAAGGATTTTTATTTTTCTCACGTACCTGATCATTCCTCCGGTAACTGTACCCCTTTGAGGATCATGCCAAGTTTTGAACAAGTCCTGAATAAGCTCTTGTCGATGAGCTTGTGCAGATACTAAACCAGCATACTTTGTAACCTCGGGCCAGTCTTGGGAAGCTACGACCTAGATTAACATACCATTAGTATGGAATTCGATCCATCTCATTGAACTAAAGTAACAAAGGAAATTTCTTGTTATTACCGCAGCAATAGATGGACTGGTGTCCTCTCCAGTTTCTGGATGAGTTACGTCAGCTCCGAATATTATAGTAGGAATGTCACTGACCAAAGGAATTTTCCAACATAGTGCATCTAAGAGTACCGTATTTCTTCCTCCCATCTGCAACAGTGGAGTTAATATGTATACGGAGATCTGAAAAGTGTACCATATGATTTCTAACTTGAAAGTAAAATGAACATCTCAGTTTAAAATTTACCTTGACATTAATTTTAAGCGAAACGTTAGCCAGGTACTGTTTGCTTAACTTGAAAACATGTTTTGTAAGACAGCATTGGGATATCAATCCTAAATCTGTCTCGCAAATTCTCTTTAGATCACCTGAAATAGTACAAAACAAGTGTAATCAGTACGCAGAACAACATATCTTCCTTTAGATACCATTCCCCGCAGAAAAATTATCATATCTCTTATCAAGGATGACAGCAACTTACCATACAATGACCCATTGTTATCAGGGAGGATGGCTATAAGTAGATCCAACTCTTTCCCTTTAAGCTTGTTTAAGGCTGCATCATATACATGTTTTAATGCCTTCTCTACTTGATCTGGCCTTGCTGAATAGATTGGCATTACGGGCTCACGGTTGAATTCCTATAACCAAGGATCGAGAACATTTAAGATTTACTTAGGTTCTTTAGGCATCCTTCCTAAATGAATATCGATATAGAGAACGTTCAAAGGAAATAGGAGAATGATGGGATAGGAATGTCACCATGCCAGAAACTTGGCACATCTGTGCCAGCTCTTGACAAAAGCCACGAACAGTGTTTTCCTGTACGCTTTGCGAGAAGTTGATACAAGCCCAGTAGTTTACAGTGCTTCCATTTATCATTTTCTTCAATGTGTAAAAAATTCATTTTAGTACTAATATCAAATATTGGATGAAAAATCTAGCATGAATTTGGAAGCATGTGCCCGACAAATGACTTCCAGTACCTTGTTCATCATGTTCCACTGACCAACTTGAGGCAAGCAATCTTTTTCTTTCCCACTATCATGATATTTTAGCTATAAATGAAGAAATCAAATATAAGAAATTTAAGCAGCTTAAAATGTACTCATGTATATATGAACATTAATCAACTAGTTAGACTGTATGTTACCCATGGTGCAGGAAGAACTCGAGCTTCAAGTGATGCAAGCTTGTCACTTATATTGATGCCAAACTCCTTTGCATAGGGATCTTGATCATATCCATTTTGACGAACCGTCTGAAAAATGATACGTGTGATGGAGTCATCTTTTTTCATCGAATTCTCAACAGATTCATATATTTCAGTTTAGAAAGGATTATACGGATAACTGAACCTAGTTAAGAAAGTGAATTTAGATATGAGTAAGTAACCTGCAAAATTTCCATTTCTTGTTCTCGTGGTCTTTGGCATGTGACTTTCAGAAAGGAAGTAATCTGCTTATCGTTTAACCTCTTTGTGTATCTTTGCCCTCCGACAATCTTGCAAGTCTGTAATAAAAAAATATATGGATGAACTGAGAAACGAAAATCATGCAAAAGCTTGCTTATCAGAAAAGAAAAAAAAATACAGCTGCTAACGAACGAGATTTACCTCCATTGGCAAATAGTTGGCCTTCTTTTCATTTCCCACTTGAAGGCAGGGAAGATGTGGGTATTGAATGGTGTACCCATACATCTCTTGAAAGTATTCGACAACCGATTTCATATTCATTTGTTCATCCACTGGAAACCTATTCAACCCAAAATCAAATAAAGATCGCTTCAAAATTAATATTCCGAAGATTAGTATAAAAATACTACTATTAAAGAGAAACAATCTGTACATTAGCTCCCTTGTAGTCTGAGACGTCAATCCTGAAACACGGTACTTCCGTCGTACATTTTCTCTATGAGTTACTTCAACTTTGACACCTCTGAGAGATTTCTTAACCTGCAAAAATATTGTTACAAGCAGTGTTGTGCATCCAACATAAAATCGATTTGTAATACAAAGGACCCAATACAATCTAACGCAGTTGATGTTGGTGCTCAATGGGTGTTCACCAGCACATGGCCTACCTTGATACGATCAGCATCGGACAGAGGCTGAGAGAGTATGTTTTTTCCCAAAACTTGAGCAACAAACTCCATCACAGGGAGTGGTTCAATAAAAGCAGCCGAAGAATTGTCTGTCATTGGTTCATAAAAGAAAGATGTCATCAAGATAATATTAATATTATACTATAAACGAGAAACTGACCCATCCATATTCATTTCAGCATTTACCAATATTCAGAGACAAGCCCATCTGTGTAGGTCTTACACTCTGGTAAAATCCACACCATGATTGTAATCCATCTCCTAGTCGCCGTGATTTTCTAAGATCGGGAGAATAAAACGATCTTCCAATAGATAAGTGCCTACACCAATATTCAAATGGGTTTCAATGAGCTCAAAGTTCTACGTGAATTAACAGGATATATTCCTAACTGAGACAGCCAACAGATAAAACATTAAATTCACCTTTGCCTAGGTAATTCTCTTAAAACGATGTCAAGGACTTTAATAGCATCATGAGGAGCATCAGCAATTCTCCCAGCAAGAAACTGACGCAAATGGTCGAGCTCAATTCGAGCTACAAACTTGATTATCACTTTGAATTCTAACTCCCTGTCAATCAAGTAGATAGCTAAAAATCATGACGTGTTCTCCTTTGTAAACAAAGAAAACTAGTTAAAATGTCATTTTCTCTAAAATCTCGAACTACTGACCTTGTGAGCTCAATCCCATCATGTTTTTGCAGTATAATGACATTAAATTCCTTTGAAGTAAAAGGAAGTAACCCAGCAGTATACAGACTTTTCATTCCATCATAAGCAGGAAGTCTCATACCCAAATCAGTTTCTCTATGAACTTTTATTAACTCTGCCATTATAGCTCTATTTAAACCACGAGAACTAACTTCAGGAACAATCGTCACCTACATTAAACAAAGCAAAACCAATTATGATTATCTCAGTTGGTCGGAGAGCAGCCAGCCCCCGCACTTCAAAATCTTGCAAAAAATAATAAAATGAGACTTACATCATAGTGAATCAAGTCTGTGTTATCAGATAACTCAATCAAGAAATGATTTGCTTTAACAATACATTTAGTACCGAGCTGACCGAAACCCGGTCTTCTCTGAAACATCAAACCCTTACTAGACACTGGAATAGAAGAAGATATCATGCTCAGATCAGTTTGCTGTTTCATAGTTTCAACTTGATGATGATGATGAAGAAGAACATCATGATGATCAATAGTAGTACTATTCATTTTCCCTCTACATTTTTTCCTTCTTCTTCTACCAACACTAGTAGTACTTTTCTTTTTATTTTCTTGTAAACAATTTTTTGATGATGATGATGGTGATGAATCTGATGATGAAGAAGAAGGTTGTCTTTGTTGCTGCTGCTGTTGATGATTATTCAATGAATTTTGTAATGGTTTTCTAGAAACCACATGTTTTTCTTTGGGTTCTTTCATTTGAACTTGAGGCATTTTGTCAAAAACAGTTCTTTCTTTCTGTCTCTAGAAAGCTGGTAGTGATCTCTGTTTTTATGTGCTGATGAATTGATTGAACATATCGTTTACCTGTGAAACATAAAGAATGTTAATTCAACTTTGAAAACGAAAACTCATCAAAAAAAAACAAGTACTAAATAGTGGTCCATAATATACACAGTAGTACTTTCCAATAAAATCAAAATCTCTGGGAGGAGGGCATTTATGATTTTTCAAACTCTGTATTTTTTGCTGAGAAAGATGAAGGAAAGGGAGAGAACTGCATGCAGAAGGGATGAACAGAAAATAATTAATGAGAGAAATGACAAACTAAGGACTGTACTTGGACATACCCTTATGACATTTTTCACGTTTTCTCTGAAAATTCTTGAGAATATCGGGATCTTTTTATTCAAGAAGTATAACGGATGGAGTGAAGCAGAGAATGGAGAAGAAGGAGGAATGGAGGATGGAACTTGGAAGGATGGAAGGAAACTGCTGCTGGGTTTAAGTGGTAATAAAAAAAGAAAAGTACCGACCGTTGTATCGTGGTTGCTGCAGGTGGAGTAGAAGGATTAAAAGAAGGAAGTACACAGCAATCAATACGAGCTCTCCGCTCATAGCTAGATGATAGATTCAAGAAGGAACTAATATACAATAGTTTGTCTTAAAGAACTAAAAAAAGGAGACAAGAAGTAAGCATAAATGTCTACAATGTCTCTGTCTCGATTGAATATTTGTATTGCTTCATTGGAGAATGTTTTCCTATAATTTTTGATGGAGGGGGGTCGGTCAAAAAAAACTTCGGTGGGTGGTGAAAAACTCTTGGGTAACCACTATGAACAAGTACTTTGCCTATCCTACCCTTCTTTGTTGAGGTCTGAGTGAGTCTGACTGGCTATCTGAATTTGACTCGGCATCTGACACAGCCTGTATCGAACGTTAGAAGATTAGCTTTTTCATTTATTTTGATGTCCAAAAGAGATCTGAATGGGTTCCTACATTTGACTCGGAACTATTTGAGTAGGGTATTGTTTTGCACACGACTCGCTAGGCACATATCTCTAACTGGATTGATAAAGTTATAAAACTCGATTAATTAGTAATTTTTGGATCAGATATAATGAGGCAGATTCAGATGTAAACAATCCAGATCCAGATGAGTCAGTTGAATTAGAAAAGAAAATAAAAAGAACTTATAAACAAGAAATCATAAATGTTACTCGGATGAGGGTCGGAAAAAAAAAAAAAACTATCACCATGTACTTGGCTATATGGGGTGGAGACTGGAGACTCAGTTTCTGCAGAAATAAAAATTAACAGAAACTAAATATCCTGTCGGTATATATTTTAATTCAAATATGCAAGAAATAATAAATTCATTTAAATTCAATAATAAGCTCATAAAGTAACTTTTTCGTAAACTGCAGAGATCTGCTAGATCTTTATAGATCAAAATAGATCCGGGCAATACTGGAAGAAATTAGTTGTTTTAGTTTATTTCCATTTTGTTTCTTCTTAGATTATCTAGGATTTTAAGTTTTTTTTGGGGTTTATTTTTTATGTTCGTCACTTGCCGGTTGACGATAAGGTCTATGCACCTTTATGATGTTTCTATCTTCACTTTTATAGTGATTCTTCCTGCCATTGATGGGTATTCTTGGTTACTGAGTGAGTTCTAAGGTCACCGGCGATGATTCCATGATGTCGAAATCTTCATCCACAAGTTCAAGAAGAAAAGTTGCACAAATCATTCCACTAGAGCATCTCTGTCTGACGAAGACAATCAATCAAATGGTTGGATTTTACTCCGCAAAAACCATTATTTCTCTGATTCATTCAGCGCTTTCATATTTGTGTTTGATCTTCACCAGTATTTTTTCCCTTTCTCTTGTCCAAATTCATGACCTTGTTCGATCACATTATGTTTCTTTGTTGTTTCTTGAATTTGTGCTTTCACTCAATGCAATAGCAATGGATACGTACCATAATGCAAAGAAAATTGGCCTTGTGTCCCACTTTTCTACATTCTAGAGGACTGGATAAATAAACTGCACCATCACGCTCGATCTAAAAAAGGGGGTTTTCATTACCTTTTCCAAAGTAGAGGCAACGTTCCTAATAGGGGTACCAAATTTGTTTGATGGTGTGTTAATTTATGAATCCAATCATTGGGGCTTTAAATTGGATGGAAATTTGGGGGCTATATGGGGTCATGAAGTAGTAATTATAATGACCCCTTATCATACTATTTAGTATGATACCTAAATTTCCCACGATTTAATTAGTGTTAATTATGATTAACTAAACTAATTATGATTATTGAATGATTAACTAAAGTAATCATCCGACTAAATTTTTTGAAAATCTATTTTTTTCTTCTTCTTTCGATTTAGAAGAAGGGGAAGGATGATTTTGATGAACTTTTTTTGAAAACTTTTGAAGAAACTGATGAAAAACATCGTGAAAATAGTCACAAAAGCCTTGTAAACCTGTCCCAATCACAATTTTGTTGATTCAAATCCTTCAAAATCGGGATCAAAATCTGGGTTGTTCAACAATTACGGCTGAGATATAATACTCGGCCTAACCGTGAATAGAGTTTACATCTATTCATGGTTAGGAATAGAAGGATTACAAACCGTAAACAACAGTTTACGGCTGGGAAATGAAGAACTTCTGGCCGTATGCTCTTCCAGGATCACATGTGTCTTCATTATGGCTAGGTTCAAATTACAGCGAGGTTTTCCTAGCATTTTTCCCAGTCGAAACTCATGTTACGTCTTGGAATATCTAGTCGTACTCAACCCATGTTTTTTTTCTTATTATCAGAACAAGTTAGGTCTAGTTTTCCTAGACATAACTAATAATTCCGACCGGGAAACCCAGACGAATGAACTACCATGGCTGGAAAATTCTAACCAAAATCAAACCTCTGTTTTTTTTTCCTGTGATTATCAGAATTACTTACGACGGCTAGGATATCCTAACCTTGAACACTAATTACGGCTCATAAATAAAATTTTCCCAACCGTATACCTATTCGACGGCTAGGAATTCTATTTTTCTACCCATAATATAAGATTTACGATTGGGAAAATAATAACTACCAGTCGTAAAACAGCTTCAAAAACTGTTTTTCTTTTACCCCGAATCTAATCGAACCATATTTCTTAGTCATTCACAAGAAAAATAAATAAATAATGGGTTTCCTTTATTTTTATGATCATCATTTTCATCATAATGAAATTATGATCATCTTGTCGTGCTTTATGTATGAGAAGAGAAGAAGGAGAAGATAATAGTTTTGTTTTTTTTAATAATGGGGACATCATGATCGTCATATCCATCATGCTTTGTAAACAAGAAAAATGAGAAGATAATAGTTTTAGTTTTTTTTTATGATCATCATGATGAAGTTATGATCGTCATGTTCATCACATTTGATGAATGAGAAGAGAAGGAGAAGGAAAATGAGAAGATAATTAATTTAGTTTTTTTTTTTAATGAATAGTGAAATTTTGGTTTATTTATGTGTAAGGGTAAATTGGTCTTTTCTTATGGATTAGGTTTCCCCTGTCCATGGTTTGGCTTTGACTATCATTTTAAGCCCCCCAAAACTTAGAACCCACAATTGGGGGATATGACTTTTAATTGGGGGATATGAATACTTCCCCCAACCAAAGGTGGCTGCTAAGGGGTGTCTTTTAGGTGTGAAAATACCAAAACACCCTTTCATTAATTAAAAAAACATTATGAAAAGACTGTTATGCCCTTTCCCCTAAAACATAAAATCTAAAAATCAAAATCATATATCCCCCAATTCCATTTGAGGTACCGGCACAGTTTTAGGTTTTGAAAAAAAAATTCCTTCATCTTCTTTGTTCTTCATCGACGATTAATCGTTCTTCAAATATTCCCCATTCCCTTTGAAATTCTAAACTCTCTCCCACTCTATATCAAATTCTCTTCTCCTCACTTTGGAAACGATTTTTTTTTTATTCGGAAGTGATGAAGATCATGTTGAAAGTGATGAAGACCATGCCGACCATGTTCCAGGCATATGGTCTTCATCAATTCCGGCATGGTCTTCATCACTTCCGTTTTGAATTTTTTTCTGGTTTTGATCTTCACAATGCTGGCATGGTCAGTTGATATGAAGACCATGCCGGTATTGTTTCCCGGCAAAGGAAATAAATATGAAGACTATGCCGGAAAACAATACCGGCATGGTCTTCATATCAACTGACCATGCCGGCACCAAGTTTTTCAAAGCCAGGAAAAATTCAAAATGGAAGTGATGAATACCATGCCGGAATTGATGAAGACCATATGCCGGAACACGGTACCGGCATGCCCGATAATTTCCTATTAATGCCGGTAGTGAAGTGAAAAAATAAATCAACATTCTGGATACTTTTCATCATATTTCGGCATATGTATTTAAGCAAAATACTATGCCGGAACAGGTACCGGCATGCTCGAGAATACGAAGACTATGCCGGTAGTCAAGTAAAATTTTTTTTTAACTTTCTGGATACTTTTCATCCCGGACCGGCATAGAAATTTAAGCAAAATACTATGCCGGAACAGGTACCGGCATGCTCGAAAACTAGATTACCATGCCGGTACCTGTTCAAAACCATAAAAAAATCGTAACGAGAGAGCTACGCCCCCCCGAACCCCCCTGATAGTGGCAAACAATTTTTCTTCTTTGTCACCTTCTCCGGTGGTCTGTCATCATTAGTTTTTGTAGCCTCGTCGGGTTCATTTCTTGTTTGTGGGAGTCCAATTTCTTTCATCTCCTTCTCAACCCAAGCCCGTACACCTTTAAGAGACTTAAAACCTTTCTTCTCTTAACTCCATTTCTATTGCTTCAACTAAGTATCCATCCGCAAGCCATCGTACTTCCTCTCTAAAGACGATGAGGATTTCTCAACGGTTAAATCTGTTCCAGATGCAATGAAATGGGGATTACTCTTACTAGGCTGCACATTTAATCTATTAGGGTGGATAGGAGGACCTTTAATACTTGTTTTCACTTCCTTTATTTCATTCTTCTGGGTTAAGCAGAAATTTACACCTTACTCGATTAATGCAATTGTTGTAATAATAATGGGTTCTATACTTCTCGCTATGACGAGGTCCGGTGATCGCCCTCCTGGTGTTACAAATCCTCAGTATTTGTTGGGTTTCTTTATGAGTATAGATGTTGCCTCCATTATAGGGACCCTCCTAGTTGCCACTCAAGTTGCTTATGCTAAGGCCAACCAAGCCATGACTTATTGTATTGTATTGCAGTTTCAAGTTTGTAATGCATTATTTGCTACAATAATTGGCACAATTGGAGGTCTCGTAGCCATGTATTTCTCAGTAAAAAAACTAATAATCAAGTGATTTTTTTTTTAAACTTTGTGGATACTTTTCATCCTGGACCGGCATAGAAATTTAAGCAAAATACTATGCCGGAAAAGGTACCGGCATGCTCGAGAATATGAAGATCATGCCGGTAGTCAAGTAATTTTTTTTTTAACTTTCTGGATACTTTTCTTGTGGTACCGGCATGCATATTTGGGTTGAATACCACGCCGGTACTAAGCTTTTGCAGAGAAAAAAATGGCGGTTTCAAAAAAAAAAAAATCGACCTCTTTGAAGCATTACCTGTGTGTTGGGGTTGCTTGTGTGCTGAACATGTTTACTTTCTTGAGTTGGTTCTTCACAAAACACTTCATGGTCACGAAAATCATGATTCAAAGGTGTTGGTTCATCATACAAATTTTTTTAGTTGTTATCATTAACCGAAGATTGAAGATATGATTGTTGTTGTAATTGAGCTAAAGATTCAGCAGCTGCAAGTCTCTCATCACAATCATCTTCCATTTCCAAAAAAAAAAAATTCTACTCAAAATTTTTTTCCCTCCTTCTACTCTTAACTAACCCACACAAATTCAAAAAAAACTTAAAAACACTAATTATATCCCCCAAATCATTAACATTTTACTAATCTTAATTAGTAACTAATCTTGATTAGGGAGGGTTAGATTAGGAATTAATAAATTATTTACATAAGGGGTAACCCAGGTAGGATATTTGGATCCCTATTTTGTCATTTAGTCATATCCCCCAATTGGGGGTTCAAAACTTAGTCCCTTACGGCCCCAATAATATGATTCTTAATTTATGAGTAAATGATGTTTAAAGTGTATGGATTTTGGTACTTCTTTAAGGACGGTTCCTATGGGTGTGACAAATCAATAGATTTTTGCCAGTTTTGCACCCACTATGGAGCTGGCAAACAAGCAAACTGGCATGGCTAAGTGGCAAATTTGTCACTTAGCCAGGTCAGGTCAAGTTTCTACCGGGTGGTCGAGTCTCGACCGTTCGGTCAAGACTACACCGAGCTGTCTAGCTTAGATCGCTAGCGTTGTAATATCAATCGCTTATTAATAGTTTAGGTTTTAGTTTTTTCTTTTCTCATATTTTTTTAGTTATTTATAACATATTTTAATTATAAGAGGGTCCCACATAATATTATTATCCCTAAAATTTAATAAAGACTCAATCAAACACAAATAACTAATTTTATTGATTAGAGTCCCACAAATCACAATATAATATACTACCTACATCCCTTTATTAATTGACCTACTTTAGTTAGTGAGGTGGAGGAAGTACTATTTTAATAAAATTTACCAGTTTTACCATAGTGGTGAAACTATGTGACACGTCAAAATAACTTTTATACCCCTTCCATAGGAAACGGCCTAAGGATGTTTGTCCTCCTCAATACAACACTTCTCCAATATTGGGACTTGGGAGATCTAGTTTGTGTGATTATTATCACTTTAAACCGGTTCCAGAGCTCTAGAATCATTTCTAGTTGGGGAGGTCTAGGCTTTAATCAAGGACATGTTGCCCCGCATTAGGAAGCTGGTTTTTTCGTAAAACTGGCTCCAGTACTATTGTCCACGACAAAAGATGCCTCCAATCTGTAAATTAGACAAAAGGTATGAATGAAACAGACTAGACACCAGGTGAAAAATGCAAATTTCGTTTTACCTACAAATGATTTGTCAATTGTCAATCAAAATTTCTTCGCATTGGGAGGTTCACTTTCTCCCCGAAGGTTTTGTGTTTTTTCTCAATTAAGGATATTGAGTTTTCACTGTCACAAACAGCAACTATTTTCCTACGTACTATTATTGTTAGGCTGTTAGCTGTGTTATCCAAAACACTTTACTCGTACTACTGTATTTTCTCCTTTTTATCCTTCAAAAAGAAAAGAAGAAAACTCTTTTTCAGTTTTTTTTTACAAATTTTTTTATAAGCTTTTTTGTAAAAATAAATATTTGGCTTAGTTTGATCCATACGTAAAGAGAGTGTTAATTAGGTTTTAAGGAATATCAGTTAAGCTTTACAGTTTGAAAAATGTACCGGCTAAATTTCAAGTTTCAAGTTTAAAAATGTACCGTAAGACTTCAGAACCAAAAACATTCTGAAATCTTGCACAATACTACCTATAATTGTATAAAATTATATATTTGTTATTATTTTTCTACGTTAAAATCAGAATATATCTAGGATTTTTTGTTAGAGTCGAACTTTAGACCACAATTTTTATTTAATGGACCTATAATTTCGTGGAATCAGATTTCAAACAACGAAACCATGTTATATATTTCTAAGAAAAGATAGACTCCATAGAATTAACTCCCGCCAAACACAGCCTAAGTATGCGACTCTTGGACGGTTGTGTTTAGAGTACTTACTTCGAGAAAACTGTAATCACTTAATCTAGACAGTAAATATTTTAGATAAGTAAAAAAAAAAAAAAAAATCTTTTTTCCAAATTAATGGTTCAAATCTCACCCGATTTTTTGCACGTACACATTACACTAAACTCCAACTCGTGAAAGAAAGCTAATGAGTCCATTACACTAAACTCCAAGAGGAAAAAATTGGAGTGATCGAACAAAATGAAAGAATAATGCAGTGCATCTAAGTATGTATGCATGGGGATAATGAAACATCCTCTTCAAAAATGCAATCCCAAGATTTGTATACATTTTGCAGGTTATAGATACTGGCCCTGTTAAAAATTCTTGGAATTTACAAATGTTCATGACAAATGATCTTAAAAAATCTCATTTTCATAAATATTATTATAATATACTTCCTCCATCCCATTATTAGATGACCTGGTTCTAGTTGGAGTTTGCACCATTTTTAAGTCAGGTAAGAGAAAAAAAAAATTTATTTTTTACAATAATACTCTTATAAATAATAACTTGTAAAATTTAGAAATAAATTATCTCTCAAATTATACCGTGAATATTCGTAAACTTTGTACAATTGAAAAACATTTTAAAACACCTACTAACGAATATAAACATGGATATCAAATTATACATATTTCTCATGCTAATGATAATCAATCAAAATGATAGTTTTAGAAATATTCCATTGTTTAAAGAGATATGTCAACTAATAATGGGACAAAAATTTAAACTAAATAGGTCATCTAACAGTGGGACGGAGGGAGTATTATTTACTCTTTGTTATAATTATGTTAATAATTTTCTAGGAATATAGGTCGATATTCAGCGACCTGAAAGTACAATTTTCTAGTCACTACATAAATAAAAATTGGGTATCATTATGATTTATGACTCTTTCTCTTTGAGATATACTTTAAATGGTATCTTTAATTATATTGTATGTTGATGTTTTTATTATTCTTGTAAGCGATCATATAATCAGTATTTTGATTTGAAGTACAATCTTCGACATTTTTAAGGAAAATCATTATGATAATTGTGATTGAAGAACTCGCCCCACAACCATTTAATGGCTGGTTCGTGGCTTGCTTTTCTCTATTCAAAAACATCAACGATTCATCACTACATCGCTTTCAATCAACATTTGTGTTTGTGTGAATCGACAAATTCATGGGGAAATTACTCCTTTGTTGTAGGAGCATCTCTTATCGAAGAAGACTACAATCTGATTAAATGGTCGGAAATCATTTCCGGATCTACCATCATCTCTCCCTTATACATAAAAAGAAATTGGATATATTTGCGGTTTATTGCTCTTTCTCTTTGCGATCTACTTATAATTGATGTCCTTATTTGTATTAGGGCCTTGATTACCTTGTATTTTGATGTTTTTGTTATTTTTGTAAGCGAACATGTAATCACTGTTTTGATTTGAATGAATTGAAATATGTTGATTTTCCAAAAAGAAAAAAATATTATGACAATTGTGCCCCTTCGCTTAGCTATAATGTGATAAATTCGATTTGCTTGGCTATTGAGTAAAACATTTCGTTCCTCATTAAGTCGAGCACTATGGTTGGTCGTTTTTTTACTGTAGCTAATTTTAGCCAAGAGATATCCAAGCAAATAAACAATCTATTATGGTAGGCATCCAAGAAGAAAGAAGAAGAAGAGAGACAAGGCGCAAGACTAGCCTGTAGGCGGCCCCAAAGTGGGAATTACACTAGTAACATTTTGATTTTTTAGATATCATTGGATCGTACTGGCCACATTAAAATGGTACAGTTGGGGCCTGATTTGTGGGATTTAGCTGCACCGCATTAGGTAAGCGGTAACCTGATCAGTTAGGTTGCAAGAAAATCGTAGTACTGCACGGGCAGGCGTGCAAACAGCCGTGAAAAACACTCAAGACATTGATTGAATATTGTAGAAAAAACTTGTAGATTATCACGGGCACTCTGTGGCTCTGTCCCTGGAGACAAGACTGACCAACAACTACCAGAGAGAGAGAGATAATAAATTCAAAAGAGAGAATTTTACAGAAGCTTTATGTCCACTTACTCTCTTCCCTCTTTATATATGACAAGAGTAGACTGCGGAGTTCAGACTGTGAGAGAAAGAGAGTGGAAAACGTTAAAGACTGAACAAGCATTTTTCGCCCAAAAACAGCCTTGCAGCTGTTAGCAATTATGGAAGCGAGACAAGATTTAAAAAGAGTTCGTTTTAAAAACGAAGCAATGCTAAACTGAAAAACGCCGACGCCTAGTAACTAGAGTTACAAGACTTAAAAGATCTATCTGTACTGTGGAGAGATATGAGGGGGGCGGTTTTTTTTTTGGGGGTGTACCAAGAGTCTTCCTGGACAAAAACAAAATTGCTAATAGGGGGCGGGTTTGTTTTGGGGTGTACCAAATTATAAATAAGACAAAACAACGTTAGCCTTGGGATTGATACACCCCCAACCAATTTGGTACCCATTAGCAGCCTTGGACAAACAGCTAGAGTAGTCCACCACCATTTGAGAAACTCCACCAAAACTTATTCAAGTCCCACGGAGAAAAGCCCAAAAATAAGAAACGGATCTTGCAGTTCTTGTTTCTACTTTCTAGGGTCTTCAGGTGATTTATTAGTGGGTTTGCAAACTCAAGTGAGTTTTTGAGTACAGGAACTTCAAAATTCATATATTACGGGCCGGCGAGTTTGGATGTAGAATTTTAAAGGTAGATTTATGGGATCAAGAGATTTGGTGGAATTACGTTATTTTTTTTCCGGTATATTTGGTCGTCCAAATCCCTGGAATCACGTTTTCCATGGGAATTACTTTTCCAGTAAATCTTCCATAGGGAGTCTGACCCCTCCCCCTTGAAATTTGCTGAAAAATTTCTCAAGAAATTTTTGGACCCACCTTTTTTAACTCTAAATCTCATATATATACAATTTTAAGATTCTAAGATAATTCCAAACAGTATATGACTTCAAAACAAGATAATTTTATGAATCCTATGAATTTTAACTAAGTTACCAAACACACAAGAGATTCACAGGAATCACAAAATTAGTAATCCCATGGGATTATAAATCCTCGAAATTGTGAATTCTGCAAACAAACCCACCAATTAGTTCGATCGCGAACTCAAAAGATGGGGTTCTCAGCCTGAATCTTTTTTTTTTTGAGATCAGGAACTTCTGGTTACTTGTAGGTTTGCGCACTTAATTCTTGGGTTCGCAACCGAAAGTGATATTTGGAGTTCGGGAACTTTCACTCCAAGTTCATTGAGCTCGTAGAGCGAATGCTCGGTTTGGAGTATTTGTTCTAGCAGAAATTTTGGTTTTGACAAATTTTACATCTTTACTAATACTATGAGGATGTATCCCATTATAGCCCAATCCTCGTGTACACGGATGATTTGAGTTTAGTTTGCTCAAGTCTTCTTTCAACCTTTTAATATTTTCAAGAGCGACTAGATCCTAGTTAGAAATTCGGGATACAGAGCGAATTTCATGATGGAAAACGTAAGTGTATCATACGAATTCAAATTTTTCAAATTCGGTCAAAAATCCGGTAAATAGTTTGTTATTCAGCAGTAATTCAGAACGACATACATACGCATGTCATTCGTTTCAGAAATGTGAGTTCGGTGTTGTAAATCCAGCCCACATCAAAAGACATTTTAATATAATGTGCCATAGAAATATGATTTGAAAATGTAATATGTATACAAAATATCAAATGCATACTCAACAACTGAGTTGTAGTGATGTAGTACATCTGTCTCTATATCAACTCTTTATGTTGACCCATTATTTTTGTATCAACAATGATTGTTGATCCTTTGAGTCGGTATCAACTATGATTGTTGATCCCTTGAGACTGTATCAACTATAACGGTTGATCCCCAAGCGTTTGTTTTAGTATACTTGCTTTGCAAGTCTTTACTTTCCTAGTTTAGGTAGAATTCATTTTTCTTTTCTTTTAGTTGGTTCATGTAAGCCTATATAAAGGCTACGTCTTCTTGTTTAGAAAAATAATCTTATTATCAATATTTCTATTATCAAATTACAACTTTAGAATCTTGATCCTTGAATCAGATTTTATTAGATTTCTGACGAAACTTAAACTCTCTTTGCGTACCCAGCGACTAGTTTGCTTTCACCTTATATTTGCTACATTAGTTGGTACCACAGCCAGCATTTTTAGATTTTTATCGAAAGACAAATCCTTTAACCCTCTCAAGGAAAAGTTATGTAGCGCTCCTATTTTTAGCATGCGAGATTTTGATAAACCTTTTGAGATCCATTGTGATGCTTCTAGTGTTGGCATATGAGATGTGTTATCCTAGTAAGGTCATCCAGTTGCTTACTATTGTAGGGGAAAAATATCGCACAAGGAATATACTCAACTTACTTCGCTCTTAGCAAAACAACCTTAAGCGTGAAGACATAGCAATTACCTGAAAGCAAGGCGAAGAGTAATCACGCGGCAACAAGAAGAGATTGCGAATGAAAAGTCACGTGGTAAAGGTAGCACGATTATTAATCCTACCAGAAGAAGTATGAATAGTCAAGCAACAATAATGACAGATGGAGACAGCTTCTCTAAAGCCTGACGAATAAGACAAACTGAAACAGAATCAGTTAACTGAAAACTTGCACGTGAATCATGGTTGTCTTCTATTGATATCTTTGCCTATATAAAGGCTCAAAAATGATAGAGAGAGATACAAAAAAAGAGAGATAAGCTAATAAAGTTATCAGAAAAGAGACAAGTTCCATCATATAACTTAGTCTTCTCCTATGTATTTCTCCCATTGTTGTATGTAAATTTAGCTTGAGTTCACCGTGAAAGCCATATACATTCATTATAAAGGTTTAAGAAAGATCATACAGGTATCAAAGTGGTGAATAATATCATTAATGTTTGATTTGATCAATATGACTTAGACTTTGTGTTATTATGATTACAAAGGTGTAGTTGTGGGATTTTCCACAACTACATTTTGGTGCTAGAAACAGAGAGGATTTATCCTCACCTGCTAGTTGATAGTTTGAAACCATTATTTCTCAAAGTTTCTTTATTACCTTTACTCCTTTCATTTTACTGTGCAGCATGAAGTTTTGGTAAATTCATCACCATCTCACCACCTTATTCGGAAAGTCTTATCCAAGAATCCTTTATCTCTTAAAAATCTCTAGAATACGCTGACAAAATTTTCTCTTGAGATACCCCCTCTGTAAATAAGAATTAACCAAATCCCATACAGGATGGTACGAGTCGCCTCAAGGGAAGGACACGAAGAATAAATAGAGTTACAGAAAGAATATGAGGAAGAAATGAAGCAGAAACTTCAGTTACAGAAATACGGGCCTAAGGACGACAGAATCTCAATCACAGCCTACTCTCCATCATAGAGGAAAACCAACAGAATAATGTAGTTACCGCCCTAGAACCAGTACATCATAATAATAATGAGGAGAGAATCATTTGCGAAGAATATCTCGTCCACACAATTGATACAAAAACAATGGAAGAAGAAAACCAGGCGATGCAAAATGGAGGTGAAAATCCAGGCAATCAGGATAACTTGACCATCCGACAGTTAAGAGAACGTCTTGTGCAAGACAGGAAAATTGAAAGGGAGTTGCGATAAGGACTTGAACGTAGTAGAGCAAGGGATGCATAATTAGCCGCAAAACGAGCAAACTTAGTGCGAAAAAATTCTTTATTAATAGAGGAAAATAACCGGATGAATGGTGATAGGAAGACATGGACTTATACTGGAGAAACAGAAACTCAAGCAAGTAGGAGTTCATAAAGGAGAAGAAGAGAACGTCGTGTGGAAGATAGAGAAGTACAAAATAATCATGAAGAATATGAAAGGGAAGTTTACGAGAGATAACGAGATAGGGAAGATACGCGCGACAGAGAAAGAAGGAAACAAGAACGAGGAGAAAGGAGAAAGAACCGAGAAATGAGAGAAATCCTAGAGCGCGAAAATCAAAGATATGACAGAATAAGAGGAAGTACTTCGTAGCGCGAAAACCCAAGATGTGTCCATAGGAAGGATGGAAGTTTGGAGCGAGAGATATTAGAAGGGCGATAGAAAGAATCATGATCGAACAAAGAGAATTGGAGGCGGTAGTGGAACTAAGGCAAAGAGAAACGGTACGAACTGATACAAACCAAGCAATAATACAACAGCTCCAAGAACTCAAGGCAACAATGAAAAAAAAAAAATAGAAGGAGGAAGAATGAAGTTGGCAGAGGCAATAGAATAGGTAGAGCGATTACCATTATCGCGCGAAATTTTACAAGCACCAATTCCTGCTAAATGTACCTTACCCATGTTCGCTAGCATCTTCGATGGGAAATGAAACGCGGTAAAACACATGAAGGCCTATAACCTTACATTAATGCAATGGGCCCGGCATAAGGCGGTGTTGTGTAAATACTTTCCTGCGAGCTTAATAGGAGAAGCTCTATTATGGTTTGAAAATTTTAGCGAAGGATCCGTAACTTCATTCGCGCAACCGCAAAGGTTATTATTGGGAAACTACATAACCAATAACCCTTCGAAGGCTGGAATCAAAACTGCATTTAACTTGAGGAAGGCACAAGGAGAAAGTTTGTGAATTCTAGCTACGCGTTGGAGAACCATGTGTAGAGAATTAGCAGGGGAAGTATCAAAGACACTTGATATTCTCCTTCGTCAATGCTTTGTACACCACCGACCTCTTGTACATAGAAATATTCCGACTCAGAGATGAGCTTGAGATGCAAGAACTGAGGGAATACTAGGAGGAATACATCGCATTGGAAGAAAAGAAAAGACAGATAGAAACTAGCACGACCGCCATCGCAGCAGCGAAAATGTTACTGTGAATAACATGCAATATGGAATGTACCCCTAATGCTGGACAAGAAAGATTAGTGAAGGAAAATACCACGAGAGAAGTATTAATGTCCGTCCATGACGAAGAATGGTTCCGAAGAGAATATGGGGATAGGCTTCATGCGTACAACTATCCATCAAGGAGATATGATAATCAAGGTGAAATGTTTAACAATGATCGAAGAACGGGGTATAACAACAGTCAAAGATTTGAGCGAAGACTGTTAGAGCATAACTCGGTTGAACCCACCAAGCATTGGTATGTCAAGTTTGGCTGTCATATTTTAGTGAATCAAAACTCATTTAAAGAGTCGCTTGATTATTTACTAGAGTCAACTTCGTATAGGTTAGCTATAAAGTTACTAGGATATGAGACTTACAAGTATTATGTGAAGACTTTTAAGAGTGTGAATAAGTAAAGAACTATAATGACGACATCATCCTTCCTCTTGAGGTTAGTAATATTTGACTTGAACTGTTTCATTCCTAACGTATCTTTCAAGTCGTGCATAATGAAAAAATAACTGTGAAGATGTGAATGATTATACTCTAGTTGGACATAGTATTAAGGAATTACAATATGAAGTATAATGTCTATGTTTTGAACTTCGTATATAAGTGTTTGAGGGTGAAAACGGTTTCTGCTGATTTTGGTAATTTCGGATGTGTGGGTGAGAAACGAATTTAAACCTAAATAATGTACTTCAAGGGAGTACTTTAGATTCGAGAGATCAATCTGTACAAATTCGGCCTAAACCAAGAAATGGTCGTTCCATACTTGCTTTGGTCACAAAGTGAATGGGAAGGGTTGGTTTTGGGGAGGGAAGTAAAGAAAGTGTTGATACCAAAATAGTTGATTATGGAAGAGTAGTTGTTTTACGACTTGTATCAGAAAGTGGGAAGCTAACAGATGGAAAGCTAGAAAATGTTTTCTGAGTGTTGTATGTTCCTGACCTGAACTTGTTTGTCGGTGGAAATAGGTAAGACCCATTTATACAAGTCGGAATGAAACATACTCTGGTCTCATTAAGAAATGGAAAACGGGTGAGTAAATCGGAGGAGGTGGTCACCGGTAATTCCTGGAATTGATGTTCCATTAGAGAAGGTGTTTCACCATTACTCCATGTATTTACTAACCGCTTCATCCTTATGACACTCTCTTATAACGTGCGTAGTGTACGCCGCACGCTGTAAACCGCCAAACCAATACCCAATGAGCATCCCCCAGTTTGTGACATGCGTTGATGTCTCGAATATTTTTTGTGGAAAACATGTAGCACGTTTGTTGTTGTCTGACAAGTTGAGCTTGGGAGACTTGCGTGGTGACCTTCGACAGTCGATATTTTGCATCTTAAGAGTACAGGTAGCCGTTGATTATTGCATGATCAGTATGGATTTAATATGGCCTAGTTTAGGCGCGACCAGAAGTTAGGGTTTTGGCTTTGTTTAGGCGCGACCAAACTAGGGCCAAAGGTTTCCATGCGTTAGCTGGTAACCTTGGATGGCTAAGATCCGCACCTTAGATGAAAAGTGGTAGTTGATTGTTACAGGCCTTCGTTTTGGCAGCTGTAAAGGGAAGGTTGGCATGGTATGGGTTAAGCGCGGCAAGGTGGATGGCACGACATTTCATTGGAACATGTGGCATGGTCAACACGCCTTGGCGCGGTTTAGGCGTGGCCAAAACTAGGGTTTTGGCGTTGGGCCAAAGGTTACCATACGTTGGTTGGCGACCTTGGACGGATAAGATTAGCATCTTAGATAGAAAGATGGTCGTTGATTATTGCAGGCCTTCGTTTGGTAGCCAGCGTCATGAAAGCATGGCCGACATTGAGTGGAGCCACTGGCAGTGTGCGGCTTGGAAGGGAAGCGCTTGCGACTTTTTCTAAATTAGGGTTTAGTATGCTGAAACCCTAATTAGCGCCCTTTACTAGAATCGATGTATAATTCTCATACGCACTCGGATTTTTATGGTACCCCCTCCATTCTGTACGGAAAAGAATTTCCTATCTCCTTACGTGAGAATATTTAGGCTTTGAGCTCTTTTGGGAGGTTAAAACTGCCCGAAAGTAAAACTCATGAAAAATTCAAGAGAGACGGTGGCATGTTTGGTGCGTTTTTGGGAAGCTAGCATGTTTTGGGCCAAAGGTTACCATGCTTTGTTTGGAAACCTTGGACGGATAGGATTTGCACCTAGGATGGAAGGATGACCGTTGATTGTTGTAGGCCTTTGTCTTGGTAGCCACATGGGGAAGGCCAACACAGTATGGAGCAGCAAGGTGGATGGCACGGCATGCCATTGGCACATGTGTCATGGTCGGCAGGCCTTGGCGCGGTTTGGGCGTGGCCAAAACTGGGGTTTTGGGCCAAAGGTTACCATGCGTTGTTCGGAAACCTTTGACGGCTAAGATTTTCAACTTAGATGGAAAGATGGTCGTTGATTGTTGCATGCCTTTATTTTGGTAGCCGCATGGGGAAGGCCAACACGGTATGGCGCATCAAGGTGGTTGGCATTCCATTGGTACATGTGGGGCCAAGGGTTTGGCATGTCGTTGGAGCATGGTGTGGCTAGCATGGTTAGGGCCAAGGCAAGGTGCAGTTAGCTTGGCTAGCATGATTGGTATGCCTTGGCGCGGTAGGTGTGGCTGGCATGGTTTGCCATTGGCACAGTGGTACAGCCAGCATGGTTGGCATGCCTTGGCGCGGTAGATGTGGCTGGCATGGTTTGCAATTGGCACAGTTATGCGACTATCATGGTTGGCATGCCTTGGCACGGTAGATGTGGCTGGAATGGTTTGCCATTGACATAGTGGTATGGCTAGCATGGTTGGCATGCATTGGCACGGTAGATGTTTCTGGCATGGTTTGTCATTAGCATAGTGGTGTGGCTAGCATGGTTGGCATGCCTTGGCGTGGTAGATGTGGCTGGAATGGTTTGTCATTGGCACAGTGGTGCGACTAGCATGGTTGGCATGCCTTGGCACGGAGATGTGGCTGGCATGGTTTGACATTGGCACAGTGGTGAGGCTATCATGGTTGGCATGCCTTGGCGCGGTAGATGTGGCTGACATGGTTTTCCATTGGCACAGTGGTGTGGGAATTAGGGTTTGGCCTGTCGAAACCCTAATTAATATTAAAAAAAAGGTACCCTTTTTGTCGCAGACATATTAAAGGGCTCAATAAATGCACTCATTGGAGACATTATTACTCAAATTCTGTGACGTCACTGTCCGACTAGGGTTTTACGATTTTTAACCCTAAGATAAAAACCACCATCAACATTAAGTCCCCTACTTAGCTCGGAATAGGGGCATCGTTGCGAGGTAAGCATAAGATGGTGACATACAAGGACAGAATCGAAACACAAATCATGCAAGATGGTCAGGAAAGTCCGACTAACCTTTTTCGAGAGGTAAAGAGAGTTCATGATTCCGTGTTTGGGGCCTTGCATATATTCTATTTGTGGTTTAGACCGTGAAGTGGTGAGATGCGAATCGTCGGCTTAGTTTGGCTACTCATCATCTTGGTTAGGTTAGGGAACATCATGACTCTGGCTTGGCGAGTCGTTGGTGTTGGCGCGGACGGGTTGGCATGATGGGGCCACGGCAATGGAGCAGACGGCTTGGCATGGTGAGGCCATGGCAAGGCGTGGTTTGGTTAGGAAAAGCGTGCACGGACGGCTTGGCATGGTGGGGCCAATGCATGGCGCGGACGGCTTGGAATGCTGCCGCTTGGCTTAGAAAGAAAAATGGAGTGTGGACTTGATTGGAAGGGTCGTGGAGCGGTGACGGTGGAGACGTGGAGTGGTTTCTTGGGAGTGAATAGTTTGGAATTGTCTTGGCCATGGATTGGTGGCTCCCTGGGACGTTGCCTTCGCGGTCCCAGTTTCCCTTTTCCGTGCATAACTTGAACAAGAAACCTTCCTCCATTCTAGTTCCAAAACAACTGTGCTTATAAAAGGAAATCTTCTTCCATCCAAACTCCAAAGTAATATGTGTATAAAAGGGGTCACACATCTTTTTTTTTTTTTTTTTTTTATAATATTGGCTTTGTTTCACCTCTTCACGTTAGCATCAAGGCAGAGAAGTAGGCGAGCGCACTCCAGGTATGTGTTACAACGTTTTTTTTTTTTTTTTTTTTTTTTTTTTTTTTTTTTTTTTTGGTGTAAACCCTAGCCACATAAATATTCTCCATAAACCCATAGAAATAGTTTTGTATGAATGATTCTTCCATGCTAGCAGTATCACAGTAATATTAGTCGTCACAATAGTAAGGAGGCCAATTATTATGCAAATAGGCGCACGTGAATGGGTTGTTTCCGTTAGTACCCCTCCCTTGAAAACCTAGCTTTAGGGTTTCCTTTTATTCTTGTGGCCGTGTGCACAGTTTTCGTGGTGGAAACATCCTCATTTTGGTCGCGGGCATATTTCCCATGACCAAACGTAACTTGACCGAGGTCCTACTTTCCGCGCCTTCGCATGTTCCATGTGGCATTGCCTAGTTTTGGCCAAGGGCGTGCTTCGACGTTACGTGCATATTATTAAGCAGTCCCCATTCCTTTAGTCATGAATGTCGTGACACGTGGCCAAAAGAAAAGTTTTGTTGACCCTTAATTATGGTAACCAATTTTTGATAAAATTTCCATGTACGCTTTTCTTCAAAGTAGTAAGTACTCTTTTCCTTTGCTTCATTGTAGTTACTTCAAAGGCATAAGGAATTTTGTTAAGATGTCACCTGAAAGTAGTTTCGCCGCCGCGTTGAGGATCGTTAACAACTCCAAACCGAATATAGATGATGAGTTCTTTACAAAGTCTGCTACGATTACAAGGACCCATCCTGAATTCGTGGCAACCCTACTGACTGATTCGGAGAATAATGGAGAAGTCCAATCAGTATGGCCAAGGCGTATAATAAGGTTTTGCCTTCATAAGAAAGAATATCTGGTTTCTCCCATAGACTTCAAAATCCGCCTTAGTCCATTGCGCTCTTCTGATAAATGGATGAAGTTCACGACGAGTCGCGATCACGTGAATGCCAACTTAAACAAAGCGAAAATCATGCATGTTGTCATGGCGCCTGCGATACTTCAAATTAGAAAATACGTTGCAGGGTTGATTACTTTCGTCTCCAGGTGGTGCCCGGAAACTCACATAGTTATATGTTGATGGCGTGAGATGACTATTTCTTTGGAAAGCGTAGCCATTATTTTGATCCTCTGTTAGAGCACTGCTCGGTCAAACTCGCATGTGTTGTTATCTCAAGCATGTTTTTCAATCTTAGTAATCAAAACTATATAGTCTTGATTTATAGTCTACTATAGCTAAGGTCTCGGACTAGGATAAAAAGTGTAGTTGAGCTCAAGAACTCCGTGGCGATCATCATACAAGATGAAGGACTACTCAAGGAACCAGTGGATCTTCATCGACTAAAAGGTATGTGGAGACTTGAACTTATCTATCACTCAAAAGTCTATCTACTTTATCTCCTATCTTGAGACAAAAGTCGGTTTACTATATAGACTAAGAATATGCACATGTGACATTTCGAGCTGAGTATATCTCACTTATCTATTTATCGAAATGGGTGTTGGTAAAGCTTTCGATTTAGCCAAGTTCATCTTTGCCTAGTGGCGAAACTCATGTTATGTTTCAATTACTTTGGAAATTGCTCTGACAAAAACTAGTTCGTGAATAACTACTATATGAAGTCCTCTAAGAATATTTTAATGATTGAAATGAGATTTTAGACTATATAACCATTGGGGGATATAAACATTGTTGTGGCAACACATCTATGTATAAGTCCTTAACACTTGAACCGAAGTTTGCGATCTTTGTTGATCAAGTGGAACCGGAACGTGAGCATCAACTCAGTCCGCGAACTGGCATAAGTTCTCGAACCCGAGAAGATCTGCTGAACTTGAAGCTCAGGTGCAGTGCGCAAATCCAGTCCGCGAACTGACGGAAGTTCTCATCTCGAGAAATTCTGCTGGAGTTTATTAACTTCAACCGGTTAGCTTGAGTCCGCTAACTCAAGAGGTTATGTCTGAAAACTTTGTTCGTGAACTTATCCTAAATTACTAATAAATGCTTTTGAAAACCGTGGCTTTATAGTTCATGAAATGATTCGAGTGAATCACATCGTTTTTGATTCAATTGTGTCTCTTGTAGTACTTGAGATCTCATAGAAATTGAACAACTCTCTAACTAGTTCATTTGAGTCATTTGGACTAGTTATGGTGAAGAAGAATATGGTTGATATGAAAGTTATCATTTAGCTAATCATTTGGTTGACTAATATTGAACCAACCATTGTACACGTTTGGGTACGGTTACACAAACCCAAAACGCCAAGTACATGTGTATGGCAAGCTAAGTTTTCGATCTAACGGTTGAGAGATATTAGCTTGTATCTAATCAGGTTTTCATCTAACAGTGAATATTGAATGCTTTGTTAGCAAGCTAACATTGATTGCAAACCCTGATTTGAAATACTATATAAGGAGAACTCTAGGCATTGGAAAACTAATCCCACACACCTTTCTTGTGTGATACTAGTTTTCTCTAAGCTAGAGTCGATCTCCATTAACCCTTGAGTTTTCTCTCTAAATTCGGGTTAACGACTTAAAGACTTCATTGGGATTGTGAATCCAGACCGATACTACTTTTCTTGTAGTTGTGTGATCTGATCTTGCTCTTTCTATCGTACGAGTACAATTGTAATAATTGGCTTGAGATTTCTATCTCCGATAGGCAAGATAAAAGTAGTCACAAACATCTTCGTCTCATTGTTTGTGATTCCTCAATAATCTTCTTCGTTGCGTCGATTAAGTTTATTGTGAGGTGATTGATGAAACTAAGCTGTTCTTCGGGAATATAAGTCTGGTTTTATCGATTGGTTCCTGTTCACCTTGATTTATCAAAAGACGGAACAAAACTCATAGGTTTATTTGTAGGAGACGAATTTATTTATTACCTGTAGACTTTTCTGTGTGAGACAAATTTGTTTGCTAAAGTCTTCGACTTTGGGTCGTAGCAACTCTTGGTTGTGGGTGAGATCATCTAAGGGAATCAAGTGAGCAATATCCTGCTGGGATTAGAGGCGTATGAGCATAACTGTACCTTGGATCAGTGTGAGATTGGTTGGGGTTCAACTACAGTCCAGGCCGAAGTTAATTTGGAGTAGGCTAGCGTCTATAGAGGATTAACACAGTGTATGTTTAATCTGGACTAGGTCCCGGGGTTTTTCTGCATTTGCGGTTTCCTCATTAACAAAATTTATGGTTTCTGTGTTATTTATTTTCCGCATTATATTTTTATATAATTGAAATAATACTGGTTGTGCATTGTTCAATCAATTAGAATATCCGACCTTATTGGTTATTGATTTAAATCGATTGACACTTGGATATTGGTCTTTGGTACCATCTAAGTTATCTCTCTTTGATTAGACTCGCGAATCTTATTTGCTTGAGTAAATCAAATCGAGAGATTGAGATAATAACTCCTTGAGACATTTTCTATTGATTGAGTCTTGTTGATTCTCTAGAAAACAACTCGGAGTTGTCTATACAAATTGCTAATCGAAATATTGGTTGAGGTTGTTTGACCCCCGCATTTTCAATTGGTATCAGAGCAGGCAACCACGTTTAAGACCATACAAATATGTGTTTGTAGCGATCTGACTCTATGGACAGAGGTGCTATCTCAATAAACGTACCACCAGTCTTCGATGACTCTAATTACTTATGGTGGAAAATTGATATGCGAGCTTTTCTTCAAGCGCGTGATTTTCAATCATGGGTATATGTTATTAATGGCTATAATCCTCCCGTTTCTGCAGAAGGAGAAAATGTTCCAAAGAATATTGCTGAATATACTCCTGCAGAAGTTCTTGCTGCAAAGCGAAACTCAGACGGTTTCAATGCGATCATACATGCCATTACCCCAAACCTTCAGCACCATGTGTCTAATTGCACTAAGTCGCAAGAATCTTGGGATATCTTATCAACCGTATTCGAAGGAAACTCTAGTGAAAAGGAAGCAAGGCTTCAAAACCTTCATATGGCATATGAAGAAACATTTGATGAGTTTAATCACAACGTGTCTAAAATTGTTAATTCATCTTTTACATTGGGTAAGACTATTCCTGAAAAGGACATTGTGATGAAAATTCTCAGATCACTGCCATCTAAATACGATGCTAAGAAGCATTCCATTATCGAGGGAAACAACCTTGATACTCTTTACAGAAATTCGCTAGATGGAAAGTTGAAGATTTTCGATTCTGAACTGGAACAAAGAGAGAAACGACTTCTATTCAGGAACCATATTGTTGCTTTTAATCATAAGTCTCGACGTCCCAAATTGATTGACAAAAAGGATGAGAATTGCTTTAACTCAGTTTTGTCACTGTTTATTCAACAGCTTAAGAAATCTCTTAGACAAAATAAAAGAAAGTCTCAAAATAAAAAGAAGTCAATCAATAAAAAGGTTCAAAAACGTTATGCTTGTTTTAAGTGCTATAGAAGTGTTCATGATACTTCTGAACATCCAAATAAGGAAGTGGATGAGTTAACTAAAGCATGGATATCCACTCTTGACTATTGTCCTGAGGATGATATCTATGAAGGTTCTCTCAGTTTGTTTGCTGATAATCATGAATGTCCTCCTAACCGTCTTGATCAGTCCATGATAAACAATCTTACTTCCCCAGAAGTCTTACAACCAGATAAGGAAGTCGTATCTAAAAAGATTCAGAATCTGGAAAATAAACTGTCAAAGTTATAAGTGATAACTTGGAATCATGATTCTCGTTGTCAGCAAAATTCTCCTAAGACTATACCCTTCTTAAGTCACTCAGACAATAGGGATGGTACAGGAATCACAAGGACGCCCCTAATCTTTCCAACACTACTTGTAATTATCAGGATTCTGTGAAAGTTTGGGACACTCAGAAACAGAAAAAACTCTCTTCTACAAAACGTTGGATGCAGAAGAAGAAAAGGGAATCTCATACAAAATCCTCTGCCTTTGTAAAAGAGATTTCCAAAAGAATGCATAGTTTGCGAAAATCAGCAATCAAGGTGTTCAAATCTATGCTAAAAAAAGGAAAGGATGATGACCACTAATCTTTCTTAAAAACAAGACAGAAACAGATTATAACTTCATCACCTCAAAAGAAATTACCCAGTTCTGAGAAGAATTGGAATATGTATGGTTTATAACACTGTCTTAAGGATCTCTTTGTCTATCCCTCTTAGACAAAGAAATCATAATCTTTGAGAGGGTTGTGATGAAACATTTATGTTCCAGTTTTTAAGGTCTTTCTTTGAGGATAATCAAAATTCTGTTATGGTTTTGGTCAAAGGTTAGTTTGTAAACTTATCTTCTCAGTTTCCTTTAAAAATAAAATTTTCTCAGTTAAACATTTCATATATCTCTACTATCATGTACTCCTCGAGTATTTCTAGCAAAGAAAGTGATGTTTGGACTATTCTCTTTCCATCAAATAAGATACGCTTTGATTCTTCAGATAACGGTGTGAATCCTGATTCTCATGATTCCTCCCTAGATGGGAACATCTCTTTTTCTCATTTTGATAAGCTCTCCTTGACTATGAATCTAGTCGTGGAACAAGTTCGTGCCCTAAAAGGTGAACTAGAAACTTCTTCCAAGAGACTTTAAGAAAAGATGGATAGTCTAGAATCTAGAATTGATTTGATCGAAGATGAGCTTGAAGAGTACAGAGAATATGAGAAGAGTATACAAAGTAAGTGAAATGTTTTTATCTAGTAAATCTTCTATGTTTTCTGTTTTATTTAGAAGAATAACTAGTGTTTTGGAATAACAATGATTGTGATTACACATATCTATATCCAATGATTTCATCTTCTTGTTTTTAGATTTACTGGTTTAAATTCTAAAGTTGTTTGGAAGATGATGGTTGCAGTATTAATCTTTAAGATTTTTTATATTGCAATTTTTTAATGGGATATGTGTGTTTACGTCCGTGAACTTGATTGTCCCATATTTTGTCAAAAGTAAAGTCGTTCACGTATTGGTATGCAAATATTGATAAAGGAATGAATGGACTTTTGGTAAAACACAAAAGTTAAGCCTATATTGTCAATTATTGATGTAAGATAGGTTAAAATCTTTTGTGATTCAAGGATTAAGTCTATTATGTCACCTAGTGATGGAAAGATAGAATAAATCCTTATTTTTGTTATCCACGGTATAGAGCTTAATTGTTCCAAATTATTATGTATTACCGTGAAGGCTCCATTGTGTATATCATGTTGAGAGCGATACAACTAAGTCGATTTCTTATTGGCATGGTTGGTTGTTCCATGAGATGCTATATGTTGAGCATTATGAACTAAATTAATCAACTTGTGTGGTTATTTAGTTTGTATTCCATGAGTTCTCTTATGTTGAGTACATGTACGGTTAAGATTGTCATTTCCTATGATAATCTTAGTCGAGGTTCCGTAATCTCTTATGTTGAGCCCAAATGAACTAAATCAATCATCTTGTGTGATTATTTAGTTAGCACTCCATAGATTTTTCTCATGTCGAGTGTGGACAATTGAATTGATTACTTTGTGATTAGTTTAATTGTGTAATCCGGTTAGAATATTTATGGGTTCTCTTGTGAATAATCTAATCGATGAATCAAGTCTCCATAAGTTTACTTGTGTTGAGCATATTTAGTCAAATTAATCTTGGTTCGCTTTGGTTAATAAGATTGAATATTTTGGATTCCAAATTCATACTTGTATGCAATTTGTTGAGTCTAAAGAAATTCTTCCTTTCTCTTGAAATTAAGGTCGCTCTTGTTATTCCTTAGGGAATGACATCTTATGGGGGAGAGTTCTTTTGAACTTACGCTTAATTTCCAAATCTTTGTGGGGAGTACGGCTGTGGAATTTTTAGGGGTTATCTTGTATCTTTATAAACTCCTTGATGAATGCATTTATCCTCGACTTTATGATTGCATCTAAACAAGATGATAGAACATTTACCTTTGATCATGAAATGTCTCTTACGGAAATTTTATTAGGATTCCGTTCTTGTACCTTTGCCAATTTTATTGACAAAAAGGGGGAGAATTAATTGTAGTTCACACTACAAATACATATGGTTTTCGGATCATTATGTAAGGGGGAATGATTTCCATGTGCGATAGAGTATTGCCTAAGGGGGAGTGAAGTATCACCATAGTATTGTTGTTAAAGTTGTGATACAATTGGACTTTGACACTGTGTAATAATACTATGACACTGTATAACAATGATTGAGAACCAATGCTTTTCTCATTGTTATATCTACGGATTTTCAACAACGATGATACTAAACTTACAACCTTTGGGATCATTGGACTAATTGGAAGTGATGAAGATTTCGAGTATTGTTGAAGATTAGACATGTGGAATAGGATCTACAAAGTTTATTTATATAATTTTTGTATTTCATATGTATGAATAGTTTTGCCACTAAAATTGACAAAGGGGGAGATTATTAGAGCACTGCTCGGTCAAACTCGCATGTGTTTCTATCTCAAGCATGTTTGTCAATCTTAGTGATCAAAACTATATAGTCTTGATTTCTAGTCTACTATAGCTAAGGTCTCGGACTAGGATAGAAAGTGTAGTTGAGCTCAAGAACTCCATGGCAATCATCATACAAGACAAAGGAATACTAAAGAAACCAGTGGATCTTCATCGACTAAAAGGTATGTGGAGACTTGAACTTATCTATCACTCAAAAGTCTATCAACTATATCTCCTATCTTGAGAAAAAAGTCGGTTTAATATATAGACTAAGAATATGCACATGTGACATTTCGAGCTAAGTATATCTCGCTTATTTATTTCTCGAAATGGGTGTTGGTAAAGCTTTCGCTTTAGACAAGTTCATCTTTTCCTAGTGACGAAAGTCATGTTATGTTTCAATCACTTTGGAAATTGCTCTGACGAAAAATAGTTCGTGAATAACAACTATATGACGTCCTCTGAGAATGTTTCAATGATTGAAATGAGAGTTTAAACTATATAACCATTGGGGGATATATACATTTTTGTGGCAACACATCTATGTATAAGTCCTTAACACTTGAACTGAAGTTTGCGAACTTTGTTGATCAAGTGGAACCGGAATGTGAGCAGCAACTCAGTCCGCGAACTGGCGTAAGTTCTTGAACCCGAGAATATCTGCTAAAGTTGAAGCTCAGGTGTAGTCCGCGAACCTAGTCCGCGAACAACGGAAGTTCTCATCCCGAGAAATTTTGCTGGAGTTTATTAACTTCAACCGGTTAGCTTGAGTCCGCGAACTCAAGAGGTTATGTCTGAAAATGTTATTCGTGAACTTATCTTAAATAACTAAGGAATGCTTTTGAAAACCGTGGATTTATAGTTCATGAAATGATTCGAGTGAATCACATCGTTTTTTATTCAATTGTGTCTCTTGTAGTACTTGAGATCTCATAGCAATTGAACAACTCTCTAACTATTTGAGTCATTTGGACTAGTTATGGTGAAGAAGAATATGGTTGATATGAAATTTATCATTTAGCTAACCATTTAGTTGACTAATATTGAACCAACCATTGTATACGTTTGGGTACGGTTACACAAACCCAAAACATCAAGTACATGTGTGTATGGAAAGCTAAGTTTTCGATCTAACGGTTGTGAGATATTAGCTTGTATCTAATCAGATTTTCATCTAACGGTAAATATTGAATGCTTTGTTAGCAAGCTAACATTGATTGTAAACCCTGATTTGAAAGACTATATAAGGATAACTCTAGGTATTGGAAAAACTAATCCCCACACACTTTTCTTGTGTTATACTAGTTTTCTCTAAGCTAGAGTCGATCTCCATTAACCCTTGATTTTTCTCTCTAAATTCGGGTTAACGAATTAAAGACTTCATTGGGATTGTGAAGCCATACCGATACTACTTTTCTTGTAGTTGTGTGATATGATCTTGCTCTTTCTATCATACGAGTACAATTGTAATAATTGTCTTGAGATTTGTATCTCCGATAGACAAGATAAAAGTAGTCACAAACATCTTCATCTCATTGTTTGTGATTCCTCAATAATCTTCTTCGCTGCATCGATTAAGTTTATTGTGAGGTGATTGATGAAACTGAGCTGTTCTTCGGGAATATAAGTCTGGTTTTCTTGATTGGTACCTGTTTACCTTGATTTATCAAAAGACGAACAAACTCATAGGTTTATTCGTGGGAAACGAATTTATTTATTACTTGTAGACTTTTATGTGTGAGACAGATTTGTTTGCAAAGTCTTCGAATTTGGGTCGTAGAAACTCTTGGTTGTGGGTGAGATCAGCTAAGGAAATCAAGTGCGCAATATCCTGTTGGGATCAGAGCAGTAGGAGCATAACTGTACCTTGGATCAGTGTGAGATTGGTTGGGGTTCAACTACAGTCCAGACCGAAGTTAATTTGGAGTAGGCTAGTGTATGTAGCGGCTTAATACAGTGTATGTTTAATCTGGAATAGGTCCCGGGGTTTTCTGAATTTGCGGTTTCCTCGTTAACAAAATTTTTGGTGTCTGTGTTATTTCTTTTCCGCATTATAGTTTTATATAATTGAAATAATACAGGTTGTGCGTTGTTCAATCGATTAGAATATTCGACCTTATTGGTTGTTGATTTAAATCGATTGACACTTGGATATGGTCTTTGGTACCATCCAAGTTATCACTCTTTGATTAGACTCGCGAATCTTATTTGCTTGAGTAAATCAAATCGAGAGATTGAGATAATAACTCCTTGAGACATTTTCTATTGATTGAGTCTTGTTGATTCTCTAGAAAGCAACTCGGAGTTTCCCATAAAGATTGCTAATCGAAATATTGGGTGAGGTTGTTAGACCCCCGCATTTTCAGCCTCCCGGTAATCGGAAATCTTGATGTCGTCTTGTCTGAGGAAGAAGAAAAAATACGTGCTACTTTGGTCACAAAGGCAGTTGGATACGATCGAAAGAATTATGAGGAAAAGTGCTTCTATAACTGGTGGGTTTCTGAGTAGTTCCATGATGAGCCGGAATTGGGTCTAGTACTAGATGATACGCTCCATGTTGCTGCATTTTTAGATCAGTGGTTGTCCAGAGACATTTTCAACGATGGCTCTGGTAAAAAGGAGATAAGACATGAGCTTCTCAAATTTTCCATTAAATTGGCGAAAAGCGTTGTTCTTCCCACTGGAAGCTTGTTTCTTGGTTCTTTGTACACCCATTTGGATTATCTGGTCGCGGACATGTATGCTTCAAATGGTTATATAAAAGTGGACTCATATGTTCACGTCGCTTTTCTTCAAGCGTGGTTGTTGGGAGAATTTCAAAATTTACGCTCCTAACCTGAGAGTTTCATTTCCTGATGCGTATGGCGGTTGTAGGATACTCCGTTGGTTGGAGAGGCGTCCAAGATCCGGCGTAAAGCTCATTGATTTCCTTGACAATCCGTAGTTCATCCAAGTACTTTTGCCGCTGCTCCGAGCTTGACTTTGTTTTCTGCTTGAGAGAATATGAGTGTTTGAGAGATTGTATTCGTGCGAAGCTATAGCTCTGGACACGTGCCATCCTTCTTCCATGGGTTCTTCAAGGCGGCCCTTTATAATATTGGCAGGGAAGCCCGACATATGGGATTTGACCAAGGGGTTCCATTTATGCGTCAGCCGACCGCTCTAGAAGAATTGTTACCAGCTGCTCTTGACACCAGTGTTCTTGCGCCGAGTAAATCCCTTCCTTTATTGCTCCCGGAATGAA
Source organism: Papaver bracteatum (assembly GCA_023529315.1). Taxonomy (NCBI): domain Eukaryota; kingdom Viridiplantae; phylum Streptophyta; class Magnoliopsida; order Ranunculales; family Papaveraceae; genus Papaver; species Papaver bracteatum. The sequence continues at coordinate 1,080,507 of JAJJWX010002530.1, forward strand.
AACCTGTGACGACTCCCAAATATAACATCTTCTGGCAAGATGAATTTCTCGCCATTTATCAGTTCGTGCAGAACGTTGTGACAAATCCGTGCGAAAAACCTTCTTCTGCAGTTCTAGCAAAATATAAGGTGTTGAAACATCTTCCCTCGGGCAAGAGAAAATCCTTTAGCTCGGATGCAGAGAGTCCCCTGGAAAAGGAGCGAAGGTCAAAAAATCGTGCAGGTGGCTTCCGAGCAGATTCAGTTTCAACGGATCTTGTGACTTTCAGTTCTTCCAACATGCAAGTATGGATGATTTTTCTTCCCGGTTTGTCCGTATTGTATAAATATCCTGAATTGTCTCCACTGATGATCTTTTCCCTTTTTTGACTAAGGTTATTAGTAAGACAAATGCCTTTTCCAGACTTGCACGTGGCCAGGAAATGACACCTTCTGAAGAAAAACCGGCGATACTGAGCCTCTTTTCAGTGAAAAGGAAGGCGAATAAGAGGAAAGTTTAGGATCCTACGGTGATGGGAAAAGTACTTCAGAACATAGCGGCGAGTCTTCTTTTAGTGGGCCCATGAATGAGTCGGTGAGTTTCCGCACGTTTTCCCCTGGGCTATTTATTTATGTGGAATTAATATTTAATTGGTGATATTTTATAGGATGAGTCCGCTTCTGAAGATAACCCCGAGATGAGAATTCATGGAGATGAAGACCCAACCGTGTCTCCAATCATAGGAATCGTACAGGCTAGTAATCTAGAGATGGAGGTTGATCGTCGTGAGCTTGTTGTTGTGTATCTAATTGAGGTGAACAACGTCGTGGTGGCGGGCTGTGATTGTTCCCAAAAAATCTTTTTTGGTCGTGGAATCGATTGCAGACGCCACTTTCGACCCTCCATTCTTGATTCCTCATGAAGATCATGTGTTGATTGGAGGCTTCAGTGTACCAGATAAGCATGAGGAGTTTTATACCAGAATATGGAAGAGACATGGACACATCGCAACATCCAAGAAGATCACTAGCCGGTTCGCGTTGGTTAAGCGAGTGGAAAAAATATTATCTTCAATTTGTGATATGCGCAAGGTGACTGGCCACACCATTTCTGGAGATGTAATCTCCAATTGGGAGTTCCACCGGGATATGTGTGTAAACTTTGAGTTTAACGCTTCCTGGTTTTGTGAGGGATTTTCCGAGATCCAAAGGCTGCAGGATGAAACAGTTGATTGCCCTTCCGCGGATTTAATTAATCAACAGGAGGTAGAAGTCGAGAAGTTGTCCCAGGAATAGAAGCTGAAGCAGGCTGCTCTTCAAAGCATGAAAGATATTTTCTCCAAAAAGAATGAGACGTTGTTAGGCAATTTTCCTTGAATACTTTTGTTTTTTGAACCTCTTTTCTTAGGTTTTTTTTTTTGAAAGGCAGAAGAAACGCCTAGTTTGTGGTTTTGATTTTCTGGATTTCTTGGGTTGATAGACAAATGTTATCTCGAAGGTTTTGGATTTTTCTTTTAGAATGAATTTTTAAGAATAGATTGTTTTGGAAATGATGTTGTCTTGGTTACGATTTAAAGTGACGCAAACATCCCAGGAAAACCATGGAACCGTGTGTTGGTAGATGACATGAGGTGAAACATAACATGGCTATCGGTTTTATCCTTCTTGTGAAAACTTGAAACAACAAACCATGTATCTTGTCAAAGTAAGACTTACTCGGTTTCTCAGGTCTCCTGATGAAAAGGGAACCTTCCGAGTGTAATACTAAGTTTTAGGGGAAGCGCCGCCGTGATTGTGGAAAGTACCCAGTCGTCTCATTCGATAATCGAGTCGTTGATCCCTGGTTGGATCATTCGCTTTTAATCTCTAGGCAGTCCCCAGTCATCCCTCGTCGTGTCAAGACTGATAAACGGGTCGTCTTGTAACTGAGTCGTCGATCCCTGAGTGGATCGCATGCTTCTACCATCTTGATTTCTGGGTCGAAGCATGAGATCGATGGTCAAAAATTGACATTGTAACCGAAAGATCAACTCCCACTGTGGTCACCAATTGCTTGAGGGTGAAACTGGTTTCTGCTGATTTTGGTAATTTCGGATGTGTGAGTGAGAAACGAATTTAAACCCTAAACAATGTACTTCAAGGGAGTACTTTAGATTCGAGAGATTAATCTGTACAAATCCGGTCTAAACCAAGAAATGGCTGTTCCAGATTTGCTTCAGTCACAAAGTGAAGGAGAAGGGTTGGTTTTGGGGAGGGAAGCGAAGAAAGTGTTGAGACCAAAATAGTTAATTCTGGAAGAGTAGTTTTTTTACGACTTGTATCAGAAAGTGGGAAGCTAACATATGGAAATCTAAAAAATGTTTTATGAGTGTTATATGTTTCTGACCTGAACTTATTGTTCGGTAGAAATAGGTAAGACCCATTTATACAAGTCGGAATGAAACGTACTCTGGTCTCATTAAGAAATGGAAAACGGGTGAGTAAATGGGAGGAGGTGGCCACCGGTAACGCCTGGAATTGATGTTCCATTAGAGAAGGTGTTTCACCATTACTCCATGTATTTACTAACCGCTTCATCCTTATGACACTCTCTTATAACGGGCGTAGTGTACGCCGCACGTTGTAAACCGCCAAACCAATACCCAATGAGCATCCCCCAGTTTGTGACATGCGTTGATGTCTCGAATATTTTTGTGTGGAAAACACGTAGCACGTTTGCTGTTGTATGGCAAGTTGAGCTTGGGAGACTTGTGTGGTGACCGTCGACGGTCGATATTTTGCATCTTAAGAGGACAAGTAGCCATTGATTATTGCATGATCAGTATGGCTTTAATATGGCCTAGTTTAGGCGCGGCTAAAAGTTAGGGTTTTGGCTTTGTTTAGGCGCGACCAAACTAGGGCCAAAGGTTGCCATGCGTTAGATGGTAACCTTGGACGGCTAAGATCTGCACCTTAGATGAAAAGTGGCTGTTGATTGTTGCAGGCCTTCGTTTTGGCATATGTAAAGGGAAGGCCGGCATGGTAAGGGTTAGGTGTGGCAAGATGGCTGGCACGGCATGCCATTGGCACATGTGGCATGGTCAGCATGCCTTGGCGCGGTTTAGGCATGGCCAAAACTAGGGCTTTGGTGTTGGGCCAAAGGTTACCATGCGTTGGTTGCGACCTTGGACGGCTAAGATTTGCATCTTAGATGGAAAGATGGTCGTTGATTGCTGCATGCCTTCGTTTGGTAGCCAGCGCCATGAAAGCATGGCCGGCATGGCTTTGACATGGATTGGAGACACTGGAAGTGTGCGGCTTGGAAGGGAAGCGCTTGAGACTTTGTCTAAATTAGGGTTTACTATGTTGAAACCCTAATTAGCACCCTTTACTATAATCGATGTAGAATTCTCATACGAACTCGGATTTTGATGTTCTGCACTTCCATTCTGTAGGAAAAATAATTTTATATCTCCCTACACGGGAATATATAGGTTTTGAGCTCGTTCGGGAAGTGAAAACAGCCCGAAAGTAAAACTCAGAAGAATTCAAGAGGGACAGTGGCATGTTTGGTGCGTTTTGGGAAGCTAGCATGTTTTGGGAAGCTAGCATATTTTGGGAATCTAGCAAGTTTTGGGCCAAAGGTTACCATGCGTTGTTTGGCAACCTTGAACGACTAGGATTTGCACCTAGGATGGAAGGATGGTCGTTGATTGTTGCATGCCTTTGTCTTGGTAGCCGCATGGGGACGGCCAACACGGTATGGCACGGCATGCCATTAGCACATGTGGCATGGTCATCATGCCTTGGCGCGGTTTGGGCGTGGCCAAAACTAGGGTTTTGGGACAAAGGTTACCATGCGTTGTTAGACAACCTTTGACGGCTAAGATTTGCATCTTAGATGGAAAGATGGTCGTTGATTGTTGCAGGCATTTGTTTCGGTAGCCGCATGGGGAATGACAACATAGTATGGTGTGGAAAGGTGACTGGCATGCCATTGTTACATGTGGGTCCAAGGGTTTGGCATGGACTGTTTTGCATGGTGGGGCCAAGGGTTTGGCATGTCGTTGGCGCATGGTGCGGCTAGCATGGTTAGGGCCAAGGCAAGGTGCAGTTGTCTTGGCTTGCATGATTGGTATTCCTTGGCACGTTAGGTGTGGCTGGGATGGTTTTCTATTGGAAAAGTGGTACGGCTAGCATGGTTGGCATGCCTTGGCGCGATAGATGTGGCTGTAATGGTTTGCCATTGGCACAGTGGTGCGGCTAACATGGTTGGCATGCCTTGGCGCGGTAAATGTGGCTGGCATGGTTTTCCATTAGCCCAGTGGTGCGGCTAGCATGGTTGGCATGCCTTGGCACAGTTGATGTGGCTGGAATAGTAGAGCGGCTAGCATGGTTGGCATGCCTTGGCGGGGTAGATGTGGCTATCATGGTTTTCCATTGGCACAGTGGTGCGGCTAGCATGGTTGGCATGCCTTGGTGGGGTAGATGTGGCTGGCATGGCTTGACATTGGCACAATGGTGTGTGAATTAGGGTTTGGCCTGTCGAAACCCGAATTAGTATAAAAAAAAAGGTACCCTGGTAATTTTCTCGCAGACATATTAAAGGGTTCGATAAATGCACTCAGTGGAGACATTATTACTCAAATTCTGTGACGTCACTATCCGACTAGGGTCTTAGGATTTTAACTCTAAGATAAAAACCACCATCAATAATAAGACATCGACATAATCATATGAAAGCTATTGTGATTATGTATGGATATGGGTGAAGATTTTGTCCTAGGAAATAATTTTTTACATTCGTTTAAAGGAAGTACAATTCATAAACTTGTTTTGTGAATCGAAAGGGAAATCGCTAGGCTTATTGGTATTGTTATTCATTGCAAATCTTTGGATTACCAATATGTGTGTTTAGTATAACCGCTCATAACTTGTTTATGTATTTTGGTAAAACTATTCATAATGCCTGACTTTTGTATTGGTATGACTTTTATTAGTGAAACCGATCTTAAGTAATCAACTGAGATGGTATGATCGATATATTGTAATTGGTATGACCAACTCTAGACATTGGAGAACCGATCCTAGTAAGAGGTTCAACCGATCACAAGTATGTCGAATCGATCCTTGTAAGAGGTGAAACAAGTCTTAGGAATTGGTAACCGATCCTATGACTTGTGCAATCGATCACAAGTAAATACCATAATTATGTGATAACCGATCTTAGTACCTAGTCAACCAATTTTTGGAAAGCTAGTGTGACTGATCCTAGTACCCACATGGAGGTATAACTTGTAGATGGTGGATTTTCGATAAGGGATAAAATCGTAAACCCATAATTATACGTATTCCTGATCCAGCAATCAGATGAATATTGAGGCTCATGTCTCTTATCGAAAGCATGAAAGCTCATGCCACAAGAATCTCTGATTGAGAACACTGTCTCTCAGAGTATATGTAGATATGTAGTCTCTCAGCTGAGGCAATGGCATATCTCATGAATACTGAGCAATTTCAGTAATTACTTCTATATAGAATCGAAATATTGGACGGCTCCTAGACAGCTTTCCTGCTAGTATAGAGCAATAATGTCTTCAGGATGTAACAATGTTTTCCATGACTATATAAAAGAAATATGATGCTTCAACAAGCTCATAACACTCAATTCATGAATAATTAATGTTCCTAGATGATCCTACTAGTATAGAGCCATCAATTAATTATTCGCAAAATCATTAGATTCATTAACTGAATCCCTGAAAAATATTCAATGTTTTTCATAATATTTCGTTACTTCAATTTATGGTTCTTCCCAGCAAAATTCCATGGGTTAGTAATAAATATTCAACACACGGGCATCTGAGGTACCTTCGAGTAAGCCCCGGCCAAAATGGTGCAAGTGTACTTGGCAATAATACACCAATGAGCACCAGAATGCACGAACGAGTATTTCAAAATACGACGAGACGATGAACCTATGCAAAATAGGAAAGAAAATAATAAATAATAAAATATTAACCAAGGCGCTGAGGGATTGGGCCCACCAGCCGGCTGTTCATGCGTGGACAATCCCACGTCCAATTTTATATTTTATCATATTTTTATTATTTTCCTTGATCTTATGAAAATCCTTTAATTTGAACAAATATCCTTCGTTTTAAGGAAACTTCTCAGTTTCATGGTATTTCCTTCGCATCAAAGAAATAATATAAAATTAGGAAAGGTGTCATGGGATCGTGTCTACTAGCCGGACGGCTATGCCCTAGTTGTGGCCGGTCCCGCACCTCATGATTCCCCATTATTTTATTATTATTTCCCTAATCTCATGAAAACTCCTTAATCTCATGATATTTCCTTCAAATCATGAAAAATACTTTAAAATTAGGAAAACTTGTGGGACCGGTCCCTAGCCGGCCGGTCATGCCCTAGATGGCTCCACACGCCCTTATTTTATTATTATTATTATTTTATATGTTTCCTTAATCCCATGAAATTCCTTGATTTCATGATGTTTCCTTCAAATTATGAAAATTCCTTCAAAACATGAAATAATACATAATATTAGGGAAAACTCACGGGACCGGGACCTAGCCGGCCAACCATGCCCAAGCCGGTCCCACACGCCCTTATTTTATTATTCTTGACATTTTTGTTTTCCTCATCTCATGGAAACTCATTGATTTCAACAAAACTCCTTGATTTCCACAAAACTCCCTAGTTTCAACAAACTCCTTAGTTTTATCATATTTCCCTAAAATCATGAAAATATTATAAAATTAGGAAAATATCGTGGCACCTGGATCTTTGGACGTCCGGACATACCTTGGCCATATCCGGTCCTACACTTCATGATTCCTTCATTCTTTATTATTATTTTCCTTCATCTCATGAAGTTTTCACGGTTTCGGCAAAAATCCACGATTTCTTCATATTTTCCCAAATGATTGCTCAAACGCACATCAGAAAATATCAAAATTCTCAGGACTGAGACACAAAAACTTTTGTGATGTGAGCGTGTTACCTTGACCGACCAAGGTTGGCTCTTTGGATTGCAAGGAGCCGGTCCCACGTATTTTCACAATTTGACCTAATTTGCACAATTGCACGTATTAGGTCCAAAACTCTTCCATACAATTTGGAGCTTCATGGAACGATCGTTATTCGATCCCGTGACCACACATGGCCGGTTTTGGTCGGTCCATCTCTTCATAATTAATTAGGTTTTATCACCTAAGGATCAGACGAGCATTATTTTAATGATTAAACCAGCATTTAATCGTCCTTTCATCAACAAATCAACAAGTCTTCAAGAGACCTTGGTATTTGCTCACGTGAGCATCTGGGCTACATGGTCGACCCATAATCACATGTAACCGGTTCTTCCTTCACTCTGGTTTATTTTCAATAAATCATCAATCGATCATCAATTGATCAAATTAGGGTTTTGAGTCTAAGGTTCATAATTCCATATTCAAACGCTAATAATTTTACGTTGATCTCATGACCAGCATTTTACTCCCTCTGTCCATTTTTATTTGTCCTAATTTCTACTTTGGTCTGTCCATTTTTATCTGTCTGCTCTGTTTATAGACATACTTTTCCCTTAAACTATCAAATATACCCTTTCTTTTTTATAATTATAAAGTCATTTTTAATATAAACTTAATTCAAAATCATAAATATTATCACCATATATAAGGAAAAAATCCATTCAATATTTTTTTATATTAATTGCCATTCCTTTTTTATATAAAAACATTTATGGTTAGTTACAAAATTCCTAATACTTCTATTTAACATGGCTATATACATGGCAAAGAATCAAAAAAATTTATGACAAAAATCTCAAATTCATGGAAGAGTATATCTAAAGAGGAAAAAATTCCCTCTCATATAAAAATTCCAAAGGCTCCAAAATTTTAGTGCAGGAAACCAAAATCAAATGAAGGAAATAAATTCTTAAATTTTGGAGTATAAGTTTGCTTTTATTTCTTTATAATATTTCCTAAAACAATAATACTATCCAAATTAGAATTTTTAACCCTAATAATTTTAATTTTGGTAATAATGTAATATTAAATAGGCTAGTCAAAGGATAGTCATGACATTTTATAGGATTTCCTTAATATCTTGACAAAGTCAAAGCGGACACTTAAAAATGGACGGGGGGAGTATTAATTATACTCGGTTCAGTTGCCAGTATTCTGATTTAATACTTTATTTGGTCACACTACTAATAATTCATCAAACGAGCAATATTTGCTCAGACCAGGGAATATTGGTTCCACTGAAAATCTTGAGAGGTGCTTGTGCCTTTAAGTATAAGAAATTCACTAGTTATGAAGAAGCTCTTCAATGGTATAATGTAAAGATGATTTCAGATATGTCTGATGAGAATTAAGAAACTGTGAGAAAGAAAGGTTTTTCAACCGTCTCAAAGTGTTATCTATGTGTAAATGCACATGACACAATGAGTCATATCTTATGGGAATGTAGATTTAGCACTAAAATCTGGCATTGGCTTGGAGGGATCTTTAGTTTCCTTAATCCTTCATCATTTGAGGATATTCTGAAGGCTGCAAAAGGTAAAAGTGGAGCAATTCAGGAAGTTTGGCTTATTAGTTCTTTTAAGGTGATGATTAAATTGTGGCAGACAAGGAATAAGAAGATGTATGAGTGTGAAGAACCTAACTTTGGGAAGGTTACACAAACTATAAAATCCTTTACAAAAGCATGTGGCATAAGAATAAAAATTTCTAAATGGGGAAATGTATATGATTTACAAATCTTGTTTCATTTTGGAATCACAGGCATCAAAACTCATATGTCAGGTGTTAAACAATGCTTATTTAGTTTACCTAGGAGGGGACATGTACATATATGCTGTGATGGAGCATCCAAGGGCAATGCAGGTATTGGTTTTGCAGTAAGGAATGGAGATGGTGATTGCTTGGGTGCTGCTACTGCAGGGCTGGGGGTAGCAACAAATTTTCTAACTGAATTAATGGCATTGGTGGTAGATGGTGAATGGGCAGTCAAGAAGAAGTATATGGATGTCATCTTCAACCTAGATTCTAAAGCAGTACTGTTAGCCTTCAGTAATGGCAATATTCCATGGTTTGTGGTGAATAGATGGAAGAATATCAGCAGAGTAATACCTTGAATATCTTTCTCACATGCATTTAGGGAGATCAATTTTTCTGCAGACAATATAGCAAAGAAAGGGGTATTTCTAGCAAAAGGTGCAGTTATCTACTATGATGGTAAGCCAGATTTCTTGAATAAGCTTGAGTGTGAAGATGGTATATATTTCAGATTTTGCTCATGAAAAGATGTACATTTCAAAAGTTTAAACTGTAACTGTGTAGAATATTAGCCAGAGTAGTTTACAAAAATGTTGGGCTCTCCTTGTATGGGCTTTAGTATGTTTTTTGATTTGAGCTTTTATTGGGCTTTGTAATTTGTAATTCTGTTTTCTTTGGTAATAAAATTTTTATGATTTAGAAAAAAAAAAAGGAATATTGGTTCCACTACCAATATTCAACAATTCATCAAATGAGAAGCATTTGCTCACATCAAGGAATATTGGTTCAACTATCAATATTCAACGACTCATCAGATGAACAATATTTGTTCACTTTATGTATCAACATTTATTCGAGAATTATACCTCTGTCTGAACAGACATGTTCAATTCATGGGTCTCCAAACATTTTCAAATCACGTTCGACTCAATAGTACAAGGACTCATCGTCCCATGAAGTCAGCAACTGACTAACTAAAAACACGTCTGCCTTGCAGACTCCACAATCACACGAGATATAAATCGTGTTATATGGGGGGATATTAACTAGGGTTTTGGTTTGGCGGTCTACATCACGTGTGTTCATACATACGATGAGAATGTGAGCAAGTCGTGCAATCGGTTGGAGGAGTTAACAAAGTAGTGGATGGAAAATCAACCAAGTCTTCGCACGATGAGCAACTGGTTTTAACACGATTAGCACTTCTCCACTCTTTGATTCCATAAACTGTCACACTTCATGGGATCATGGTGTTTACAATTCTAGCAATATAAATAAGTATCTGAATCATGATTGAAACAAGGACAATCTCATGTCAAACAGACAACATGAGATTAGAAACTCAACATCTGAGAAATTACTCTCAACAAAGCAAATTCAATCATTCAGAACTTATCTTATTTCAGAATACACAACATACCTACAATCTTCGATCACCATTGATCTTACACATTTCTCAGCTTCCTTCTTACAGATCGACCCATCCTATGTTGTGACCGAATTTACTCTGGAACGGACATTGTCTTGGTTTAGTCTGAAATACTACAGATTGATCTCTCGAATTCAAAGCACTCCCTTCTTGTAGTGCATATATGTGAGGTTTAACAGTTTGCTCGGTTCAAGGATTTTCCTCCGCACGGTCGTCTCCTCAATTCCGTAAAAACCAGAAACTCGTTTTGCCCCATTACATATTGGCAACCACAATGGGAGATCATTCTCTCGGTTGCAATCTAAATTCTCACAAAGATGGTCGGTCTTAGGTTTAGTTCAGTTACCAATCCGGGTTCAACACCCAACTCTAACAATGCAAGTTCTAGTGGTACTACCACTGCAAGTATTACTTCTCCTAATGTTGCAGGCTCTAGTGGTACCGCTAACACCACTCCCCTGGCCAGTAATGTCACGAAACATGTTACTACTACTCCTCCGAGTGCTGGTGCTCCAGTGGTCATTCCTGTCAATGCTGCAAGAAATGCTACTGGCACTATCAACAATCCACCTCCTAGTGGATCTCCTGAAAAAACTAGAGTAAATCATCCTACCATAGTTAATATCATGAAGGTTCAGACTAACATGGCTGCAACACAGAAAGAGTTGTGTGCTTATCTCAAAACTCTCACAGACAAGCTTGTGTCTTAATAAAATTAGCCTCAGCGCGAGAAAGGAAAAGCTAAAGAAACATTTTCAACTGCTGATCCTGAAATCTCTCCAATCCATGTTGTACATGATGAAGAAGTCCGCAAAGCTGAAAATGACGCGCCATCAATAGAACCTACAAGTTTCATCACTCGTGAAGACCTGGAGCGATTTTTTGAGGATCGAGGAAAAGACAAGACATCATCTGTCCATTGTCACCAACCTCCATATCCTGCTGCCACACAGAGGATTCCGCTTCCAAAAGGTTATACCTCTCCAACATTCACTCTTTTTGATGGAACATTCAATGCTCGAAAATATGTTTCTCGGTTCCTGGAATCATTGGGCGAACATGAGCACAACCATGTCGTCTGTCCGAAGGAATTTTCAAAGTCTCTGACAGGCAGAGCATACACCTGGTATAACAACATCGCACCAGAAAGTATCACCATTTGGGGAGAGATGATTAATGTTTTTTACAGAAAATACTTCTTCGTGTCAGAGAAACTCACTCTCTCTGATCTATGAAGGATGTTTCAAATGAGAAATGAATATCCCAATGATTATGTGAAAAGGTTTAGAGTTCAAGCCTTGGACTATCACGACCCAAACGTCACAGAGAAGCAACTTGTAGACTTGTGTATCAACGGAATGATCCCGATCTACAGAGCTTTATTGGAAAATCTTCGGTTCCAGACTTTTTCAGAACTTCATGAAGCAGCTAAGTGATCAACAACTATCGTGTCTGCTTTACTGGAAAGAGCAAAGTCTACAAAGATTGGGGAACCTTGTGGAACTCGCGACATCCGTCACTCAGTCAATGAACAATATAATCTCCAACCTTCCACAAATATTATTGCAGAAATCAAAAGGAAAGCAGAGGCACCACATCACAAGAACTCTCCTCCAATCTCTCAGGCTCCTCCGAAAGCGCGAAGAAAGGATAACCAATCCTGAAATGCACAAACCTCTACCTAGCATCAACAAACGGGAAAATGATCAGACAGACTCAAACTTCTCTCTTCTCATGAAGGAGTGATCAAGTTAATGGAATTCTGGGTTCAAGATGGTGCAATCAAATTGTCGTTCATCAGGAGAGAGCCAATTGGAGAAGAAATGGAGAATACCAGGTATTGTCGCCTTCATAGGTTCATCGATCATCTAACAAGTAACTATAATATTTTGAAGCACATCTCCAGAGAGAAGGTTGATCCATCTTCAACTGGGGACTGAAGGAGTACACAAGAGTCGTCTCCCAGTCAGAACCTTTACACTTTCTGAACAACAAGTCAAAGAAGCAGTTCAATCGTTAATCGAGCATATCTGTGAATTGCTTTCTTCGTCTAATGCATAAAGGAAAGACATGTTCACAAAATTACATCGTGTCAGATGTCTGTCCATCCCGGAAATACTCCTTGAACCTTCATCCACAGACAAGGAGATGCACGACTGGGGACTTCTTACCACATTCCATCTCAGAAGAAATAGATTTTGAAGAATGTTGATCGATGCTGACGCCGCCATCAATAACATTCTACTGAAAACCCTCAGATCCACATGCATCACTCGACAAAAATCTACTCGTGATCCCATATCAATCAGATACCTTGAAGGAACGCTCGGAAATACTTATGGCTGCATCACTCTCAAAGTGAACATAGGTTCAACCAGGACAGAAACCAAGTTTCACATAATCAGGAAGATCCGGGATATGGCATGGTCTTCAGACGAGTGTGTATCCACGATGAAAAGATGGCTACTGACAAAGCGCCTTTTGTTATACATCTTTCCAATGAAGAAAGTTATGATATGGAAGATGTAACTGACATTCCATTATCAGAGCACTTGGGGGAATTTCGAAATTTGATGAGGTTGAAGCAAGAACATGTAAAAGATGCATAGACATTCATCAAGAGGTTCCGCACTCAGGCAAGTCTAATTTCTTCCATGTCAATATAGTTTATTTCCTCACATGTTATCCTACATGAAGACTTAATTCTTCTAGAAACTCTACAAGACGTTATGAATGGTAGCTTCACCGCATTAGTGTTTTACCAAGTGGTTGAATCTGACATTTCTCTGAATCGAGCATTGAGACATTCGGCAAAGAACACTTTGGGCGTTTCTCCATAGGCTTGCAGGAGTGTCCATATGTCCCACAAAATCAGAAAGCTCTGATGTATACACAAGTGTTGAATCCCACTACCCAATGATAGAAATGCTGAATCAACAGAAGATACTCAGGGCCGAAACGATCAAACCTAAGATATTCGATGATTAAGAAATGAACGCTTTAACGCTCAAGCATCTAAGAAGCCATCAAATTGTACTCCCAATCAAAGAGTACAGCTTCAACACAAATATCTCGACGATGACACACTGATTCAACGCCAACATGATCAAATTGTAACTAAAATATAATCGATAAGTCTTTATTATCCCATGATAAGACTTCAGAAGCAGATGTAACATCATTCATACATGGATGACACTAACTTCTTCAACATACACTGGGCAACCTGAGGTGATTTTGTGAAACTTCATCAATGGGATTTCTCTACATCACAAGCCCCTGCATGATTGAGAAACTTCCTCTCTTCATGAATCACATCCAGTATGAAAACTGCTGCTGCTATCTACCGCAACAACGTCAACTCACTGACGAAGCCAGTTCATGGTAAATATATTCTTTTAGTAGCATTCAGGTTGAACTCTTATTACACCTTCATCTTAGGGACGCTCAACTCATCAACTAGTTCGTGAATGTAAAAGGCTCACTGGATGGAGGAGCAAAGATTATATCTATAATCATGGTTCTGGCCTTTCCGGTCTTTGAAGCAACTTCAACCATGGTATCAGCATCAATAATAATCTCTATGGGAACACCATCCATGATCTCAGCATCTACAAGGATCTCTGGAGCGTAATCATTCATGATCTCAGCATCTACAACGGTTTTATGAGAAATATCCCGCTTCATCAACTATCTATTCTCTGAAGCGTTACTCGATGGATCGTATTTCTTCAAGCCCTAATGATTCATATCAAGATGCGTAGCCATGAAAACATGTTAACATGAACGTATTCCCAAAACTTGCACAACGGGAGGTCACAATCCTAATTATTCTACAAGATGTTCTCATCACCTCTACAAATGAGATACAACATACTTCAGCCCATGGGTTTACAAAAACGTACCAATGAGTGAGTAATGGGACAATACTTCCTCAATGAAAGATGTCTGTCTATGTCTCTTCTACAACATACCAAAATGGCGCATCAATCGAACATACGAGATGAAAGATATGGCCTCCGTACTCAAGTTCATGGAATCTGAAAACTTGAATGGGATTACAAATTAAAAATGTGCACGCTTCATTGGCTGACCTCTGCAACTCCAAATTGAGTGATTCTTTTCTCATTTGATAACTTAGTCTATTAGCTTCAAAAGTTTGGGTCAACCATCGAATTCTGACGTCGTATGAGGTTCCTACAGTTTCCAGATCATACAACATGCAAGCTGCAATTCTTAGACGGGATTCATAACTTCCACAGTAGATTGGTGTCTACCACGTCTTCCCACTAAGTCCTTAATCAAGATATCTCCAACTTTGACCATCTAGGTCTTTACATCATGGAGAGGAGAGATTTGACAAAATATTGGGAACTGACGGTCCACTAATCATGGCGATTAGTTTCAATAGTCCAAGACCCGTGGTATCAGGCTCTCATGTGCTGATCATTCATCATAAAAGGAATTCTACCACCAGACATGAAACCATGGTCATTACGTCACCCCCTCTCTAGAGCAACCTCAGTTATGGTCCCGTGACCAGGGTTTCAGAAGTGATGTTTTCTGCGACTAACAGAAACAAGACGACATTGCAAGCACCACACTCATGTATCAATCAAGGTATCCCGATATCAAATGAATCAATGACATTAAAATCCTTTAACAACCATTCAATACACAAGCGAATGGTCTAAAGACACAACATGAGTGTTTTATAGCAAGCTCGTCTGAGATGATTTTGCACTATCCTGTACAAACCGATGAGATGGGAGCAATTGGTGAAGAATCTAGGGATGGGTCATAGACCATTCTCTTCGTATGTATGTCCTATACAACATATACAAAATTCACATCAATTGAAGAAACGATCAAGGATATGTGGCCAAAACATTATACAACATACAATCTGAAAAACTTCTGAAAGTCTCCTGGAAGTTTAATGTTTCGCCTTTTTCAGGCCCTAAACATGCTCAAAATTCAAAAATATTCTTCACTAAAGCTTGGAAGAAATGTTGGCTGAATGGTCATGTGGTGATGAGGCTTGTGATACTGTGCAGTTTAACTAAATATGATTGTAGTGTTGATGTTTGGTAGAAGAATCAAGAAGGAGATGAGTGGTCATTGTTTGCGGCTGAGATTTCAGGGGATAATTTGTGTATGAATTCAATACTGTAGGGACTGAGCTTTTGAGATGAGAAGGAAATGGGTGTGAATAGAGGTTGAAGTTTTGTTATGTTGGTAGTTCTGATGCTGTCAAGAGTTTGAATGAATGAAGCTCTTAAGCTTAGATGAATGTTAGAATAGGTGAAGCTGTAGGATTATAAAACTATTGGGATACAGGGAAGACTTGATGTTGTGGATAAATGGCTGGAATTCCACTGCTCTGGTGGTGTTTGTAGCAATACATTACTTGTGAGAGTATGGAGCTACAGATGATGGACTGAGCTGCAGAACTGTGGATGCATCTTAGGGTTGAGTTTTGTTGCAATGAAGTAAAGGGAAGTGTGGAGCTGTGCAGTGAAGTCCAGAGATGGTGCTAGTGAATTGCATACAAACTAAGATTGGTGACAATGGAAATAAGCCATAGGTGATGGTGTTGGCAGTGCATGGTTTGTGCTTCTGGCGGTGACTGATATGGGTGCAACTGCAATGCGAAAACAATAAAGGATGCAGTTGCAGCTGGGTGTGTGATGCTACAATGCAGGTTTGAGATGTTTCAGTTAGAGATGAATGAAGATAGGTGTGCAGTCTTTGTGATGAAGTGCAATCACGGTGCTAGACTGATAATGTCATGTGCAAAATTTCTATGGCTCAGGTCTGACCTTACTCAAATGAGTCGGGCATCTAACTCGGTTGACCTGACCGATTTGACTCGTTTGACCGGTGACCGGGTGGACTTTGCCGGTCACCTGAGATGCATTCTGGCAACTTCTCCAGCCAATTCCCGGCCAACCTTTGGGACTTCATCAACATATTTTTGGGAGTATTTTCCACATGGTTTTTCTTACACTTGGGCTTGGTGAACTTCTATCTATCGGAATTTTTGGGACTTGACCTAATTTTGGGAGAGCTATAAGAGAAAAGACTTCTACAACTTATTATCACGTATTTTCTTGGAGCTCTTGGAGATAGATAAAACTAGGGTTTGCTTTCGTATTTAATTTTCATCTTCTTTATTTGATTATTGATTATGATGAACTTCATAGCTATGAGTATCTAAATCTTATATTATTGGTTAATGATGTAGTCATATATCTATAACTTGTGCTTGATTAATGCATTAGCTTTGTCTCTTGATTATCGTTCAAATCTCTACTGTTTTTATAATCACATGATTGATGTATTGTGATAGGATTTAGATGTTTGTTTAGTTAAGTGGCCAATTAATTGAACTTGCATCCTTGTCCATAGCTATTTTAGGGTTTTCATCAAGCGATAACCCCGAAAACAAGTAGCATGATATGATTACGGTTTGTAGTGATACACTCTTGTAATCATATGTAGAGTTTTACCCTTGTCCGAATTGTCATGCGCAATGTATGACAATTGTATTGATTAGCCTATTTCCTAAACTTAATGCTCCTAGGAATTGAACTTAATTAGCGCAAGGCGTTAGGTTATTCTTTTGGTAGAATTCACACGCATCTCTAATGTGTGTGTTAATAAACTTAGGAAATTATTGGATTATCTTGCTCTCTTGATATTCTAGGTTTTTGATAATAAAAGAGATTAAATCGTAATTCTAATCATGTATGCAAGCACATGTTTAAGATTGAAGATGAATTCCTTGACCAATATCTCTCTTTATTGATTATTTTCATTACTTTATTGCTTTATTTATTTTGATAAAACAAAAATCCCCCATTGGTTACTAAGAAACTAGAATTTTTATAACAACAATTGCCTCTCCGTGGAAACGAACTCTTCCTTACATTGTACTTCATTTATATTTTGTTGAGTAAGAAAGTGAATTATTTTTGACGCATACGACTGCGATCAATCATTTGAAGGCTCGACAATGCAGGAATCTCCATTGATAACGCCGCTATCTCTATTTGGTTCGGGATTTCGGGAATTCTCCATATTTACATGCCCCAAAGAATAGTGCGCTTCATCAACATGCTACTTATCTACAATGATTTCTTCCTGGACTCATCAACAATAATAATTATTATTTCATTCAAGGAGATGCCACGATCTCCTACACGAAAGAGATGATTACATCGACTTCTTCATCAGTGGTGGATTGTTTGCTCGGGAACAAGTTGAAGGCCGTCAATCGATGGAGAAAGAGTCTAAAAGAAGTAACAAACCTTGGTATCGTGATCCTAATTTCACGGGCAGGGAAAAGTCATGACACAAGGAGCGCTAACAACTCACCAAATAAACAGCTGGGGACTTCACGTCATTTGCTAACATCCTGTAATCCTTATTTATGGGTTCTCCACTCCCGTAGACTTTCTTCCATTTCTGTAGGGTCTACATTTATCCGGGATTTCACTATACGATCATCTTGTGGTAAAGATAATGAAATAAGCAGAAGTACAACTCAGTATGAAGTATCTCTCACCATCACTCGAGGTCCCAGGAGTACCATTTCTTAAAGTTTCATCCGTAGAGATGTCATCTCTGGAAACACCATCTTTGGAAGTATCATCCTTGGAGTCAGTTATTCTTGCAAAGTGGCTATTTCAGCACATCTTTCATACAAAACGCAGGATTCGACAAAACAATGAATAATGGAATAAAGGTGCTCACAACAGCGTCTACAAAAATGGTAACCATCCAACTCTTACCTATTTACAATTTCACTAGCTGTAGTGATTACAACCTCAAGAATTTGTTCGCTCCTTCAAACCTGTAAAGACAAACAAAACTCATTATTCAAAACCATAACGTGATTTTCATAAAACTGTGAACAACTCACGAAACTTCCATCATATGAAAAAATCACATTATTTTCACCGTGTGAGCGACTCCCGCAGAGTGAACACTCATTGGTTTTGAGCATACACTATCATATCACAAAACGCATACAAACAGCATTTTATCAAAAATTGTTTACTTCTAACGATTTCTGATAATCAAGAATTTGATTCCGTATAAATTTTCACTGTGTGAACATTCACTGGTTTTTCAAAAATTGGACAGACGTCCATTCTACAATTGTGAAAAACTCATATATAGACATTATTTCATCATGTATAATTGTCTACTTTCAACGGTTGTTCAAAATCAAAACATTGATTTTACAAAAAAATATGTTTTAACATGAAACTCACGTAAATTGAAAAATATATCTATATATTTTTGCTCCCTCGCACGAGCATCTGTCTTTTAAGCGAGAGTATATATTCAAAGATTTCCAAAAGCTCGAAGATAAAAAAAATTCATGAAAGCTCATAAACAAAATTTTATAACTAACAGACGCATGTCTATTCAAAAAATAATAATCTTTCCTCTCGTACGAGCATCCACCTTTGAAACGAGAGTTTAATCCACTTTGTGAAATCTCACATATTTAAAAATTAAAATTTTGGTTTTCGTGAAAGATCATAGATAATTTTATATCATTAGACTCGGGTCTATTTTGTCTGTTCCTTAAACTAACTAATGAACGAACGAGCGTCTATTCCTAAAACAAGGATTTCTTTTCATGGGTCCGGACCCGTGAATCCTAAATCGACCTAGGTTCCGTCATCAAATCAGCGGTTCTACACCAATTTATGCTCATCAGATGATGCTCTATCATGCCACCGGGATCTTCGTTCAAGCCGTGGTTCGCTCGTGCAATCAAAAATCCGGTAACATCTTATCTTACGACTAAGTTCAATTACTTATTTTGTGCATAACTAGAAAATCACCATCTAGTGTTGACTGAGGAACATGACTGTCCCTCACTAAGCAGGGGACTTAATGTAGATGGTGGATTTTTGACAAGGGCAAAAATCGTAAACCCATAATTATACGTATTCCTGATCCAGCAATCAGATGAATATTGAGGCTCATGTCTCTTATCGAAAGCATGAAATCTCATGCCACATGAATATCTGATTGAGAACAATGTCTCTTAGAGTATATGTAGATATGTAGTCTCTCAGCTGAGGAAATGCCATATCTCATGAATACTGAGCAATTTCAGTAATTACTTCTATATAGAATCGAAGGATTGTACGGCTCCTAGACAGTTTGTCTGCTAGCATAGAGAAATAACGTCTTCAGGATGTAACAAGGTTTCCCATGACTATATAAAAGAAATATGACGCTTCAACAACCTCATAACACTCAATTCCTGAATAAATAATGCTCCTAGACGATTGTACTAGTATAGAGCCATCAATTAATTATTCGCAAAATCATTAGATTCATTAACTGAATCCCTGAAAAATATTCAATGTTTTTCATAATATTTCGTTACTTTAATTATGGTTCTTCCTAGCAGAATTCCATGGGTTAGTAATAAATATTTAACACACGGGCATCTGAGGTACCTTCGAGTAAGCCACAACCAAAATGGTTGAAGTGTACTTAGCAATAATACACCAACGAGCACCTGAATGCACGAACAAGTATTTAAAAATACGACGAGACGATGAGCCTATGCAAAATAGGAAAGAAAATAATAAATAATAAAATATTAACCAAGGCGCTAAGGGATTGGGCCCACCGTCCGGCCGGTCATGCCGTGACCATTATATTTTATCATATTTTTATTATATATATAGAATCCACTACCAATATTCAACAATTCATCAAATGAGCAGCATTTGCTCACATCAAGGAATATTGGTTCAAATATCAATATTCAACGACTCATCAGATGATCAATATTTGTTCACTTTAGCTATCAACATTTATTCGAGAATTATACCTCTGTCTCAATAGACATGTTCAATTCATGGGTCTCAGAACATTTTCAAATCACGTTCGACTTAATATTGCAAGGAATCATCATCCCATGAAGTCAACAACTGACTAACTAAATACACGTCTGCCTTGCAGACTCCACAATCACGCGCGACATCAATCGTGTTACATGAGGGGATATTAACTAGGGTTTTGGTCTGGAGGTCTACGGCACATGTGTTCATACACACGGTGAGAATGTGAGCAAGTCGTGAAATCGGTTGGAGGAGTTAACAAATTAGTGGGTGAAAAATCAACCAAGTCTCCGCACGTTGAGCAACTTGTTTGAACACGATTACCACTTCTCCACTCTTTGATTCCATCAACTGTCACACTTCATGGGATCATGGTGTTTACAATTCTAGCAATATAAATAAGTCTCTGAATCATAATTGAAACAAGGACAATCTCATGTCAAATAGACAACACGAGATTATCAACTCAACATCTGAGCAATTACTCTCAACAGAGCAAATTCAATCATTCAGAACTTATCTTATTTCAGAATACACAACATACCTACAATCTTCGATCACCATTGATCTCACACATTTCTCAGTTTCCCTCTTATAGATCGACCCATCCTCTGTTGTGACCGAATTTACTCATGAATGGCCATTGTCTTGGTTTAGGACGGAATACTACAAATTGATCTCTCGATTTCAAAGCACCCCCTTCTTGCAGTGCATCTATGTGAGGTTTAAAAATTCACTTAGTTCAAGGAGTTCCCTTCGTACGGTCGTCTCCTCAATTCCGTAAAAAGCAGCAACTCGTTTTGCCCCATCTACAGAACCAAAACTTTTTGGTTTGGTAGAACCGTGAAACCCATTAATGGTGATTTGATAGGATAATCAATCACATAGTTCTTGGAAGTCAGATGGTGGGAAACTAGATAATTGCAGTTTATTATTAGATTTAAATTGATTCGATTGACTAACGGTTGTTGAACTTTGATTGCACTTGGTTTGTTTATGCTTGAGAATATTCTGATATAAGATTCACTCAAACTAGATCGAAGTATCGACGGGGATCTTTAGAACTGTTTGTATATCTAAAGACGTCTTGTGGTAATCCATCGTTAATAGACTCTGTTCTATATGTGATTGATCACAAGAGATTCAAGTTATTTTTGTGCATGTGTTTATTTAAGATCTAATAAGATTTGAAGACAAAGAAGATTTCTTATTTGAGTTCATAATCTTTGGTGTGCAAAAAACTTGATTGGATGGAGGGATCCAACTATAATCGGTTTATCTTTGTGATAACCTTGATTGATTAGTTGTGTAGATCGGCATCAATACATTTCTTTGTGATTCATAGTATTAATTGAATAGTCTAAACAATTATATTGGTAGTTGTTGAATAAATTAATATGAGAACCCGACAAAGGGGTTTATTGGGGTAAACGGAAGATCCTTTTGTCAAACTCATATCACTTTGTTTGAAAAGAGTTGTTACAGAACAGATTTGTTGTTCCTTTACTATTTGGAATACGAACCAAATGAATTGTTCCAAGTGCGTGACTTATTACAAGTTGGAGGCGCAGGGATACTGAGGGAACTAGGTGAACTATAGGTTTAGTCGCTTGGTCTCAACTATACGAAGTTGTTTTAGATTTTGTATAGCAGCTTAATTCTGAGAGTATTCAATTCTGGACAAAGTCCCGGGGTTTTTATGCATTTGCGGTTTCCTCGTTAACAAAATCTTGCCGTGTCTTTTACTTTTCTATTTCCGTAATTATAATTGTTTTATTATAATTAGAATTAAAATACACAAACGTTAATTCCTAATTACTTGGTAGAAATCATATAGTGTTTGGTTAAGTCCGAACCTATTATCAAGTAATTATACTTCATTGTTGTATTGTCTTGATCTTGTATCCATATTCAATCGCACAAGTTATCTTGTTGTCGTATTGTATCGATCTCATATCCATAAATGATCACACGAAGTGTGAACCGATTAGTTATATTGTCTCGACTCAGTCCATAGACAATCACTTTCGGAAAAAGGGCTTATAGGTGGAAAAGTTTTAGATTGAGGTATATTTGGGTACCCTCGTCTTTTCAAAGACCATACAACCCGCCCTTCAAAGATATAAAACTTCCAAAATTGAATACTTAAATAGAAAAAAATTGGGAGACAGTCGTGCTGACCGAAGAAATACCTCCACCCGGAAATCTAGGGCGAGAACCCTTACCAGGAGAAAGGAGTAATGAATATTGCATGTATCATAGGTTCCATGGACACAACACCACGCGCTACAAGAATGTGCGAAGATTCTTATTATAATTAATCGAAAGAGGAAAGTTGAACCAATTTCCGATGACGAACGAACCACCACATGCACCACCACTCCAGCCATCCCATCAGAACCACCCACCAGTAGTACATCGCATTGAAATAAGTCAAGGTGTAAAGCGAATACATTCTACCATCCACTCGGCCAACAATATAAGTGACTTTCACGATAATATATTGAGTCAAGTGTATAAGAGAGATTACAATGGCAAAAAAGTGCATTTGGTGGCGAAAAACCTACCATTAGAAGAGTGGAAAAAATAGCAAATTTCATTCACAACAGAAGATATTCCAGTAGAAGAAGGAGTGCATACAGATCCACTGGTCATCACTATGACTATACAGCCGCACTCTAGACGGGAATAGGGTGAGAAGGAAAATAATTTGCCTTGGGCGATAAACAAAATCTTGGTAGACACGGGGAGTTCAGTCGACATCTTATTCTATCATGCCCGTTGGACCATGGAATACCGCGATTCGTACCTGATTCCTTCTACGTATACAATATATGGGTTCAATAGTGTCGCGTCAAATCCCAAGGGAGAGATCACTATGGTCATTCCTGTGGGAACTTTGGAAATACTGGTGACATTTTGTGTGGTACATGTAGAATCACAATACAATGCCATCATAGGGAGGCCTTGGATCCATGGAGTGATAGGAATCACATCAACTTATCACATGTGCATTCAATTCCCAATGCCATCCGGCATCGGATAAATCCAAGGAGATGGAACAAGCGCGAAATATGTAGTGAATTGGATATGAAACATTACAAAGGAAAGGCAAATTTAAAGGAAAACGGAGGCAGAATGTGAAGGATGACAATCGAGCAGAAAGATTGGTGATCAATGTGATAAAAGCAGAAAATAAAGAAGAATATGGTAATAAGAAAGGAGAAAGCGATCAGAGAAAAATCCAAGAACAAAATGTAAAAGGGAAGAATAATGCCGAACACGATACTAGAAACGCGATTAAAAGTCTGCGAAAATTGAAAAAAGTACTTAAACGAAGCAAATGAGAGGCATTGCGTGTAACCAATCATCCACCACTAAATAGGTTATCTCTTAAAGAAAGTATGAAACAAGGTGAGGCAGTAGAATGCAAATGCTCTCAAAAAATTGGATGTAACATTCTCCGCAGAATTACAAGGTGCTTTCTTAGACACCTATGCACAAATCGACTTGCTAAGGACGGGAAGAGATGCATTATTCAGCTTGGAAAGAAGACAAGGAGAAAACTTGCAAGACCTAGTAGAAAGGTGGAGGATTCAGTGTAACAAAAAATTTAACCAACAACAAAAAATTATTCGAGTTACAATACGGATGAGGAAAATATCAAGGCTTTCCCTGCGAAAACCGCAACTAAAGGCGAAAACAAATTCACTCATCACGATTGATCTATCATGCGAAATTCATGGAAGAAGAAACAACATCTATCGCAATAAAATGATATAATGAAGAAACCAAGTTATGTACCAATCAAAGAAACATTAATACGAAGAAAAGTTCTTTCTATGTACGAACAAGCCAAAGGAGAAATAAAGTCCAAACGACGAACGAGTAAGACCTTATTAGGGGGAGCAAAGTTACATATTAAAACCTCTACTTAGGGAGGCTGGGTACCCAATTTTGGCATGTCAAATTAGTTCGTGTGGTTGTGCGACGGCGTTTAAGCACCATCATGTAAGAGGCGATCATAATCCCTAATGCGCATCATATTGGGAAAATCATAGAGAAGTTACTAATATTGGGAGAAATAAAATCCTATCCGTCGGAGGCCACTGAGAACGAAAAACTCAGTGAATAAGCTCTCCTACATGGGGTATAAAAAATGACCAGTGGAGTAGAAGGAGTTCCTAGCTTGGCTCTACACTCGGTCCCGAGTAAACCCATATAGGGTGTGGTATTGTACCCAAAAGCCACATAGGCGGAGGGAATGAGATCACGAAAATAGCTAATTATTTCATAACTGGATGGGAGGAGCCCAACTGAAATGGTTATGGGTGACCTCCTTGAAGGGGAAACTCAAGGGGAATTAAATGGACAACACCCTCCACTAGGGATCTGAATTGTGTGAAAGAAGGCAATGTATCAGTGCTTATACTCACGGGAGTATTTAAGGCCTCTTGCATTATCGCAAATAAAACCTGACGAGGTAAAAATACGAAAACAAAGATAAGACGAGATCAATGGACAATGACTCGCAAGAGCACATGGAACTACGATTTCTTCGCCTAACAGATTGAAGACCCTGCCCAAGGAGACCATAAGTCTTTTAAGTTCTATATATGCGGGGGAAGGCGATAAGATCTTACTTATGAGGCAAGTAAGACCTTAAGAAACTTCATCAAAGTCACGCGAATACAAGTTACAAAGGAACACGATGGAAGCTGGGGCATCACAACCGCGAAATACAGAGGGCGAAACATTATCAATGGCTCAACAATCAAATAAGGGGCAAGTATAACTTTAACTTTTGCCCGAATTTAATATTCACATAATTATAACTTTCGCGTAAGCATAAATCTAGTTTTCGCATAATCCCTAAACAATTATTCGCATCCCACTATTTTCGCAATATCACTTATGTAAATATTCACACCATTCACATGACATATTATGAATTAGACCAAGCATATTATTCAGGATAGTAATCCTCCTTGGAAGGTGGAAAGCAGAGGCAAGCTTTCCACCTCCTCAGTTAAATACCCTAGAACATACATAAAATTAGCGGAAATAGGTTGCAAAATAGATTCAATTTTGGTTTTCTGTTCTACCATAACTCTTTAAATGCGAAAAACAAAGAAAGCAAAAGCATGGTTTAATAAATAGAAAATTTTATGCCCCCAAGCTTGAGAGCACCCAGATAATCATTCAGAACGAGATAAATATGTTCAGTAACACAACATAAAAAAAGGAATAAAGCTTAAGAATTGGTAGTATCAACATGAATAACGGAAAGAGAACTAGTAGCCTCGCGCAAGGTCCGAGTATGACCAGTTTGTGCTAAAGTTTCAGCACCTTCAACTGCATGTTCATTCGCGATACCGCCATCCTTAACTTCAAGAACTCGACCACAGGGAGAATCCTGAGGACAATGTTCCCCTTTCTCCTCATCACCAGCATCAATAAGATCAAATTCCTGTGGCTCGATCGGCTTTTCCTCATCATCAACGCGTTCATTCAGAGACATATTCACATTAGAATCTTCGTCATCCTCATCGTCGCTAACAGGTACTTGAGGATATTCTTCACGTGGAAGCCCATGTCTTTAGAAAACCCAGTCGATCGCGAGTTGGGTTTCCTCGTTTACTCGACGCTAAGTCTCATTTGAATACCTCTTGTCAGCCCCATCCGCGGACAGATGATATTACTGCTCTAGCGAATAATAAGAACACTTCAATTTCTCTTTCACCTGACGCAACTCGTCATGTTTGTGAGAAAGATCAGTTACTAGATGAAAGACTGTAGAAAGTTGCTGAGAAGAAGAATTTCGCTCTCTGTGAGCCTTAACTAACTCCTCCTGGGAATTTTCAAGCTTTTTCTTCAACATAACAATCTCTCGCTTAAGTAATAGCTTGGACTTTGCGAAGAACCAGAAAGAAAGATGGTTCAGAACGACAAAACTTAAAGTGAAAGCATGACACTATGGCTGGGGCATCCCTTGTGACTACCTTCATTATACGAAATAACATCATATAGACTATTTAGGCTAACCCATATGTCATATGCAACTATTAATTGATGATTCACATCTTGAAGCGACTTTAAATCCTCAAACGCCTTATCTCTACCCAGGCGAATTTCATCCCTTTCATCTGATAATTTCCTCAACTTCGATGCAAAATCATTAACTACATTCTTCTGAGATTGAAGAGAAATCTCTAACAGTTGGCAGTCTCGTTGAAGCCGATAGTACGCGCAATCAAAAGAAAGCTTATTATCCTTCAAACTGCGATTATCATCTGATAAAGTGCGATTCTCGTCAAGAAGAGTGCGATTCAACATGTTGGATACCTTTAGAGCCCTAGCAAGATGACCCTCCATAGAACTATGATGATCCAAATGAGCACGCCAACTGGAGTTAATAACCCGGAGCTCATTGATTTAATCGTGCAAAAACAAACGATTCCCTTCCAATTGGCTAATCTGAGTCTTCAAGACGTCACACTCATATTTGGAATCTTTAGCCGCAAATTCAAAATCATATCGTTCGAGCATACGCTTCTGGTTTAAAACTTGATTACGAAAAGCTTAAGATCAAGAAGGACGGTGCAAAAGTAAAATAGACACTTAAGATACAAAATATTTGAAGGTCTCACCTCTAAGCTCCTTATTTTTTGAACGTAGCTTAACAACACCATTCGCTTCGGCAGTTAGGTTAAAAACCTGCTCCTTCAAACCATCAATAACCTGCTCAACTTTAGGAGGCGAGACGACTTAGAATCAACTTCGGGATGCAAGATGTTAAGGGAACGAGAAGCCAACTCGGACCATTGAGAAGCTTCAGCAACTGCATCATCAGCAACAAAATTCGCTACCTGATCATTTTTCGTGATAGTATTGTGTAGGTGTAAATTATCCACAGATCTAGGTGGCAACATCTTAAGCCTTGGTGCACCTAAAAACGAAGAGACGCGAAACATAGAAGGAAGATCAGCAGGCGCGAGATTTGAGGAGCCACGTGGATCGGGCATGATCGTTCTACATCCGTCGGACAAGACTTAACCCCAGGTTTCTGACAGAGCTGACAAGACAAGATAGGGTGGGTCAAACGAGGTGCAATGGTCATAAGGATAAGAAAGTACGTGTCACATAGGCCCACCGCTGAGGCGACAGACAAGACAGGCGACATCGTGTCAAAAGAACACTAAAAGAGGTCGGCTCGGACAAGGGACAGACGAAGGAATCAAGATGCATCGGCCATGCGCATAGAAGAAGGGGCGACGTAAGAGGCCCGATCATATAACTTCATAATAGATGTAACATGACCCACACCCTAACTTGGTTGTATGGAACTTCTCATATAAATAGAGTGACTTGTATCCAAGAGAGGTAGGTGGTAATTTTGGGAAAGAGAGAGAAACTCGAGTTTACACCAAGGAGAAGAAAGTGAGAAGTAAGTTCATCTTTGTAAGGAAATACGACTAAGAGAAACACCTTTGTAACACTTCGAAGTAATAAGATTCACCCTTTCACCCCCGTGGATGTAGGTAATCATACCGAACCACGTATATCTTGTGTTCATTGTTGAATGCTTACTTTCATGTGACTTGAGTAGAAGCTTTCTATCCTTTGGATGTAGTTGGTGGTAAAATGCATCTATATTCTGGCGCCGACTAAGGGGAACCGACTAAGATCTCCGGATACCTTGCCGTGGAGACCTTCATAGACGATCAAAAGCTCCTAAATACACGTTAACGTGTTGTGGTTGAAGCTACGATGAACTATGTTGGCCGAAATAATGTTTGATTTTAGTCATTTGTTGTGCATGTAAGGTTAGGGCAGTAGTAGTGTCTTCAGAAGTACCAGTTCTCGTATTTTCTTCGCCCGTCAACAGTTCGATCAACCAAGAGACTTCATAAGCTCACCAGCGACTAACAGTTCGGGTTAGAAGCTAGATGAAGAATCTGTTGAAAGGACTACTGTTTGTTTCCAATAGTTGAGTGATCTGTGACGTTAAACAAATCATTCTCTAGCTACGGTATGGAGTTGAGCGTTTAGATTTACCAAGGGTACACGTTTTAAATATCTCCTAGTGTGTTAAGCTGCTAACCGATTGGAGATTTTGCCGGCAGTGTAACATAAGTTGTCGGAAAGGTCAGGATTAGGTCTCGAAAAAGTGGAGCTATTACAAACTTAGTTTGAATCTTGGGGTTGCGTGCCGTACCATTTAAGCATCATGTGCATAAGTTCAATGATTTGGATCATGTATAACAAAGGACAAACTAACTTAAATACATAGGTCGGGTACTGAAAGCGACGTCGTACGGAGAGACAAGGACGAATGAGAAAAAACTGACGCAGATTCAGCGTAGGATCAAAACATGATATATAGGTGGACCCACCTGAGTAATAGGAAGAAATTTTGTCAACAAGAGCAGGCATAGTAGTAACTGTGGTGTCAGTCGAACTTTTTGGTCTTTTGTTTGAAATTATGCTCCAAAACTCAGGTCAAAGTAAGGTTTTCTTTGTATTTGCTGACGTAGGTTGGGGAAATACTCGGCTGACTACGCGAAGTACCCGATGGCTAGCACTTCGGGAACGAGAATGATGTTGAGGAATCGTACAGTAACTAGCAGCAGCATGCAGGCAAGGGTAACTGGGCCGAGGCAAGAAGACAATTGACAACCACCGCCCGAGGAATCTCATGCAGCTGCGCGAGGAATGCCAATTATCGATGAGGAGGTCGATATGGGGCGATACGATAACAGTTGCAGACACCGATGGGCTCACATCTGCAGACACCGATGACGATGAGGTAGCGCTTGCAGCACAAGCCCAGAGGCAAAGAGCGAGGCAGCAAGTAGATTACCAGGAAGCCCTAGCGAAAGAGCAAGAGTGTCTCAAGCATATTCAGCTAGGATGAGGAACAGCTAGAAATAATGGCCCAACACTTGTTCACACGGTTGGCCATGTAACCGGTCCGATAATACCCCCACCACCCCCTTCTGTGCCATTACAGCCTCGGCCACACAACCCAAATGGGCATTCTAGTCATGAAAGCACGGACCCGACATTATTGTCCATTTTGGAGAGTCAAAGGAGACAAGAAGCGGCACCAAGAGAGCTCCAGTAACGGAACCTCGCTTTGGAATATGAGAACTATCAGTTGAGAAATCAGCGAACCAGATCAAGAGGCTCGTCCAGCCGAGGAACATCGATTTACCATGACCGATTAGGTCACGCGCCACCTATGATGGGGCCGAGCAACCCTAATCAGTCCGGCAGATCAGGACATCCACCATCGCCTCCGGTACCCCCCACGCAAAGATATGGGCCACCCGAAGACTCGTCCACTGATGAGGATAGGCGAGCTAGAGACGGGCGACAGGATCGAGAGACAGAGGATAAATTTAAGGAATTGGAGGCAAAAATCAAAGAGCTCTCGGGCGGAGGCGAAGAGAACAAATTGGCAGAAATCATGAGCGAAGCCGAGAAGACGCCCTTCTCTCAAGAACTCGAACAAATGTCGTTCCCACCAAAGTGTACATTACCTACATTTCCTTCTAGGTTCGACGGAACAGGAGATGCGATCGAGCATCCGAAGATGTACACCATGTCGCTAATCCAATGGAAGAACAACCCGTAGTCATGTGTAAATTCTTTCCAGCTAGCCCGGAGGGCGAGGCACGAGACCGGTTCTATTCACTTCCACCGGGTCGATTAATGGGTATGAGATGTTAGTCGAAGCCTTCCTTGAGACCTACATGCACAACAGTCGACCTCGGCCTAGATTGAACAAGTTGTTTACCCTCGCCCGAAGATTCAGGGAGCCCTTAAGAACCCTGACCGATAGGTGGAGAAAGCTATGTACTGACATTGGGAAGGTGCCGGTGGATCATGCCATCTTTGGGTTTGAAAACGCGTTAGGGAGATCGGATCTAGATAGCCATGTTCTCCGAGAAACCGAAAACCTTAAAGGATATGAGAAAAATTCAGGAGCATTACATCGCTTTGGAAGAAATTCAGGTCGAGTCAAGAGATAGAGGAATACAAGAAGCTAGCGCTGAAGCGGGTATTAAAGCTAAAGCGGTCACAGACGACCCTATTAGGCGACCAGAAAAGAGATCGGATCCACCCCCGAGAAGCAGTGAAAAGAGAGAGTGGATCGCTAAAGGGAAGAAGCCGAGGAAGGAAGCCCGATCGTATACCCCCCTAAATGCTCCTTTGGAGGAGGTATTCAAGGAAGTCGAGAAGAGAAACGATATCAACTACCCAGCGTCGAGGGGAGTTCAGTTCCAAGAGACCAGGGAGCACCCCAAATATTGTCACTACCATCAGTATAGGGGCCATTCCACCAACAACTTCCGAGAAGTAAAAGATATCATTCAGCATCTCATCCGAGATGGGTATTTGAGGCAATTTTTCCGGTACCCACCACAACCGATAGCAACACCTGATGCACCAGTTCATCAAGTCCGCATCGATAGAACAACTCATTTCATGAGCACCATTTCACACTCGGCTATTCAAGACTACACTCTCGTCCCAGTAATTACTTCTAGGATCCATAAAAGGGATCATGATGGAAAATAAATATTTAGCGTAGCTAAGGCCCCACCTATGGAACCTTGGATGGTGCAACCCATTTCGTTCTCGGCCAAGGATGTCCCAACGAATGGACAAGCACACAGTGACCCATTGGTCATTACCTACTGATCGAAAATTGGGGAGTAAGAAGGATTCTTGTGGATAGCGGAAGCTCAGTCGAGGTGTTATTCTACGACACGTTCAAAAGAATGAAACTATCAGACGACATGCTCTTCCCCTCAACGTATCGCATCTACGGATTCAATGGCACAGTAACTATCCCCAGGGGCGAGATAACCCTAAGGGTCTCGGACGGTGGAGGCTTCCTCGATACACTAACTACCTTTTGTGTGGTCGATGTCTCCTCACCTTATGAAGCGATTATCGGGCGGCCATGGATCGCTGGAATTAAAGGGGTAGCATCGGCATACCACCAGAGATTAAGGTTCCCGACCTGCAAGGGAATAACTAAAGTTATGGGCGATTCCCAAGCAGCACGACAATGTATGCAAGTAGATGCAAAAATTAATGAGGATCGGCGAGCTCGGCAAAGGCGAGAGAAGAGTAAAGCCGAGGAAGTAAAAGCTGCAAAGGAATTGGAAGAGGTGATTTCACAAGTGGTCATGGCATATGAGACCCAAGAGCAGGACCCTTTATAGCAATCAAAGGAAGCGGCTATCTTCCGGGAGAACAAATCAAGCTTTTCGACGGTCGAACCGACTCGGGAAGTAAACTTGGGAATGGTAGAGGCGCCAAAGGTAGTAAGTATCGGGACATTGTTATCGGACGAACAAGCAAATCGACTCACGGCGGTATTAAGGGAAAACTTAGACGCATTTGCCTGGGAGGTGCGCGATTTGGAAGGAATTGACCCGAAGGTCTGCTGTCGCCACTTAAAGATTGATCCAAAGTTCAAACCAGTTAGGCAAAAAATGAGGCACATCGCACCAGAACTACATGCAGCAGTTGAGGACGAGCTGAAGAAGCTATAGGAATCCGAAATAATAAGGAAGTCTCACTACCCACAGTGGATATCTAACATGGTCGTGGTGCCCAAAAAGAAAGGCGGGGTCAGAATATGTATTGATTTCAGCGACTTGAACAAGGCCTGCCCGAAGGACAGTTTCCCCCCAAAGATATATCAGCTAGTAGAATCGATAGTCGGATATGAGGCGATGACCTTAATGGATGGATACATGGGCTACAACCAAATACCATTGGCGCACGAGGACCAGGAGCATACTTCTTTCTTCACACCAAGGGGATTGTATTGTTATACCAAAATGCCATTCGGACTTAAAAATGCGGGGGCAACATACCAGAGATTGGTAGGAGACATGTTTGAAGATAAGATTCACGAAACCATAGAAGTTTACGTGGACGACATGTTAGTCAAGAGTAGTTGCACTAAGGACCATGTCCGAGACCTTCAGGAGATTTTTCAGACAATGAGGAAACACAAGATGAAGATTAACCCCGCCAAGTGCGACTTTTGGGTCACATCAGGGAAATTTTTAGGGTATATCATCACCTCTAGAGGAATAGAAGCGGATCCTGAGAAGGTCTGGGCAGTCCTTGAAATGCCATCTCCCATGACGGTAAAAGACGTGCAGAAACTAAATGGTTGCATAGCAGCATTGGGGCGATTTGTATCACGGTCATCGGACAAATGCAAGGCCTTTTACGACATATTGAAGAAAGGAGAAAAATTCCAATGGACGGACGCCAGCGAAGAGGCCTTTCAAAATATCAAGTTACACCTAGCTAGCCTCCCGGTTCTTCAGAGGACCGAGCCATCAAAAATTCTCACCCTATACTTAGGGGCGACACCCTATGCCATTAGTGTAGTGCTAGTAAAATCGGAGGGGAATGTGGAGAAGCCAGTGTATTTAACTAGTAAAACATTAATCCCGGCCGAGAGAAACTATACAAGAATGGAACAGATGGTACTCGCGCTAGATTTTGCTGCTTCTAAGCTCCGAACATATTTTCAAGCTCACCGAATACCGGTGCTCACCAAATCGCCTATTGAAGCAGTGTTGGATAGTGCTAGACGATCAAGAAGAATCTCCAAGTGGGGAGCCGTAATCAAACAATATGACGTGGTGTACGAGACGAGGACCGCGATAAATGGGCAAGTAGTGGCCGACTTCTTGGCGGATTTCCCCCTTAGTGATGAGGATGAGGTAGAAGGTGTACCGGGAATGATGGAGGAACAAGAGGAACCAGCGGACCTATTAGCCGCCAATAGCCCTACATGATGGTAGGTCTTCGTCGATGGGGCATCAAACAAATATGGATCGGGCCTCGGGATAGTATTACCACACCAAAAGGGAGGAAGATCGTGCATTCGTTCAGACTAGAATTCAAGGCAACAAACAACATCACCGAGTATGAAGCGGTGATCCATGCCTTACGAATAATTGTGGAGATGGGGCTGCAAGAGGTCCGCTTGACTAGCGACTCACAATTAGTAATTCGGAAAATTACGGGCCAATACGCTACACACGATCCTGTGCTGCAAAAGTATTGGGAGCTCGCACAATTTTACATCAAGCAAATACCCAACATTAGATTCCGCCACATTTGCCGAAAAAATAACAGGCACTCGGATGCTCTATCATATATTGCCTCACAGCTAGTAGACCCGAGCATCGAAGGAATACGTGTCATGAGGCTTCTTATCCCGTCTATCCCAGAAACACCAGAAATGC
Source organism: Papaver bracteatum (assembly GCA_023529315.1). NCBI lineage: Eukaryota > Viridiplantae > Streptophyta > Magnoliopsida > Ranunculales > Papaveraceae > Papaver > Papaver bracteatum. The sequence continues at coordinate 1,113,876 of JAJJWX010002530.1, forward strand.
GGGTCGAGGTGGCCACTAACACAGCCGAGAGATACAAAGAAGGCGACTGGAGAAAGCCAATACATCAATACTTAGAGACGAGTGAGCTACCTAAGGGTCGGCCCGAAATAAACAAAATCAAAAGCAAGTCGGGCGCCTACGAGATGCGGGAAGGGATTTTATATATAAAATCTTACCTAGGATCGCTCCTACGATGCTTGAGTAAAGAAGAGGGCCACATAATCCTTCACGAACTACACTATGGAGCTGTCGGAAACCATAGCTCGGGAAGAAGCTTGTCGGCCAAGGAGAAAACAATAGGCTACTTTTGGTATATACATGAACGAAGATGCGAAGCAAATGGCGAAATCTTGTGAAGAATGTCAGCGTTTCGGAAAGAAAATCCATGCTCCCGGAGTACCTTTAAACTCAGTTATAAGCCTGTGGCCCTTTGCTAAGTGGGGTGTAGACATTGTCGGGCCATTACATGTAGGAACAGAGCAAAGGAAGTATCGGATCATGGCCACGGACTACTTCACAAAATGGGTAGAGGCGGAACCGCTAAGATATATCCGAGACAAAGATGTTTTCAAATTTATTTGGGAACATATCATTTGCCGCTTTGGGGTCCCTTCAGCTATCGTCTCGGATAATGGAAAGCAACTACAAGGCGAGAACATTGATCTCCTGTTCAACACTTACAACATCAGAAAGAGCAAAGCTACCCCGATTTACCCCCAGAGTAATGGGCAGGCCGAGATCACTAATAAGACTATCGCCGATAACATGAAGAAGAAACTAGATGGGGAATATGGCAACTGGTTTGAGGAGCTATATAACGTCCTATGGGCATACAGAACCACACGAAGGGAAGCTACAGGATTTTCTCCATTTATGCTTACCTACGGAACCGAGACGATCTTACCGACAGAAGGTATGATCCCTACCACAAGAACGGAATCTTGGAGGCGAAACGTCTCGTCCGATCTGATTTTGGCTAAACTCAACGATCTGGAAGAAACAAGAGAAATGGTGTTACAAAAAATGGAAAACTATCAAAGGAGGTTACAACGAGAATACAACAAGCGAGTTCGACCAAGAGAATTTAAACCAGGGGAACAAGTATTGAAATTTCTGGCTGAATGGGAGCAAGACAAAAAGGGCGGAAAGCTAGCGCCAAAATGGGGCGGGCCGTATATAATTGAATCTAAGGTGGGCGAGGGATCGTATCGATTACTGCGACTCGACGGAACAAAATAGATCAAACCATGGAACATCAAGTTTTTGAAACTCTACCATCCTTGACGGGCGATACGGAAAAATGGTAGGCATACATCTCTCCTATCTCTATGAAACCGTGAGGGGTATGAGGTAGGACATGAGTGACTAATGTTCATTCGTACTCGGGTCAATGCCAGTGTGGAAGTGCCGAGGTGACTTACACTCGAATGGTCATTCGTACTAGGGGAAAAGCCAGTGTGGAAGTGCCGAGGTGACTTACACTCGAATGGGCATTCGTACTCGGGGCAACGCCAGTGTGGAAGTGCCGAGGTGCCTTACAGTCGCCTGGATATTCGTACTCGGGGCAGTGGCAGTGTGCAAGTGCCGAGGTAGCCTAAGGGTTCTAGTGGTTGGAAACCAGTTCCAAAGGTTGTTGAGACGCGAGGTCTCCTCATCTAGGTGGCCTACTTACATTTGAAAGGTCGCCCCCATCGCAGGTGGCCGTGTCCACTTTCCTGGGACTGGTTGGTCGATAACCACTCGGGAATGTCGGGCCTAGAACTAGGTTGACTGGTACCCTTCCACTGAATCCAAAGAGATATTGATGAGATACCCTAATCAGGACATGGCATTGGGCCCGATGACCCTCCTTGTTGGGTGTGTTCGACAGAAATGATTAAAATACTAACTTACTTGAACAGTAATTGCAGGAATAACATGCGAAACAAAGGATAATTCGATTGCGTCAAGCGTCTAATAAGAAAGTACAGAAAATGTCGTGTAACCATACGAAACAGAGAATTTAACAGAAATAAAACAAACAACGTCGGCGACGCAACACCCCCATAAAAACAACCAAGTAGTGTAGCAGAAATAAAAAAGGGGACAAGTGTTCAAAGCGATTTACAACCCTACGGAAAAGGGCAACTTAGTGATGCAGCACTACAAAAGAGGAGTTCAAGCCTTCGGAGGAACAGTGCCGGCCTTCTTCTGTGCGACCTCGCGCCGCTTGTTCTCCACCCATGTCTCAATACCCATCTGGACATTCTCGTCTATCTCGTCCGCATGGGCGACGCGTTCATCATCGAGTTGTTGGGTAAGCTGAGAAACATTCCCCTCGGCGTCGGCTAGCTGGGAGCTCAAATCAACCTCGACCTTCTTCAATCGACGGAGCTCCTGATCCATCTCTTGGGAACGTTTTTGCTCGGCTACAAAATCACAAAGACAGAACATTATTCGTCGAACACGATTTAACAATTTTGCAAGAATAGGACGTAATTTAAATCTAAGGAGCGTCCCCAACACATCGTCTAAGAGACCTGAAAGGGCTGGCAACACCGACTGAAGTGACTCTACCGACTTGGACAACTCATCCTCGGCCTTGGATAACTTCATGGTTAACTCCCTATAGTGTTGTTCGTTGAATTCGTTACTGGGGCAATATTTATTATGCTCACTCCAATCCTCCATTAACCGATTGCGCGACGCCTGGAGCACAGCAAGCTGCGATCTATTACACTATAGATCGTCCCTCACTTTATCAAACTCACTTACTCGGCCTAGCAGATCATTATTAGCTCGCTTCACCACATCTTTGTCTCTTAATATTCATCGACGATCTTCATGAAGGTCTCGATTCTGTAATTGCAAAGTGTTTACCCGTTGCTCTAGGTTCGTGGCCAGAGTAGTTTGTTCAGTAGCAAGTCGCTGGGAAGAGCCCAGATAAGCTCGTAAATTCTCTATCTCAGCCGGGTCGTACTCAAACTGACGATACCGTTCTAGTTCCTCCTTGAGCTTTTCGATTTCTCCAGCCTGGCGATCTATTTTGTCATCTTTTTTGCCATTCGCCGACGGAGATTCTCTACCAAATCCTTCTTAATATCCCATTTCCTCTTCATGATACTAAACTCTGAAGACGCGTCTAAACCTACACTAGTTACCTCGGCTAGCAGAAGGATACCCGACTCAGGATGATGGCACGATAACCTCAATCAAGATAAGTTAAGAGTCGCAGAATTGTGGCGTACCTTGGGCGTCGGCGAGTTTAATTTCTAGCTCGCGCGCGCGGATCCTTTCGTTCTGTAGCTGGAGTTGGAGAGACTCTAACAATTGATTTTCTCTGTGTCGACTGGCGGTATCTAAGCGTACCCGATTCAGGATCTAACACAAGTAAACGCGAGTAAGTTATAAGCGACAATAAGAACAGAAATCATGGGGGGAGCACCACTATGCTAAAACGAGCCGCTCACCACTGTGTCAAGAGTCTGGGAGATATCGCCATAGAGGGGCACCGCATTTAACATCTCTTCCTCAGTATACGCTCCAAAATCGGGTGAAGTGAGCGCACCCAGAGAATTCATGATAGGGCCAGAGACGGTGAATGAAATTGCAGCGCCAGAAGATGACCCCTCAGTAATCCTGGGCACGCGAAGCATCTCTTTCGGTACATCAGTAACAACCTTCTCTACGACGGGCGCCTCCAAGGGCTCCTGCTGGTTACCCACACCTTGCTCATCGCCTTTGTCACCCGAGATATTCTCACCAAATAGTTCATCTTCATCGGAAAGTTCAATGACTGGGGCCATATTTGGCGGTGGCTTAGCAACTTGCTTACCTCTGAGGGGATTACGCTTAAGAGGATGGGGGTCAACCTCGTCAACATTACCATCATCGCGCCTAAGGTGTTTCTGCACAAGGTGTCTCGTCAGAACATGTGAAGGCAAAAAACAGGGTCAAGTACATGTACTTATAAGAAAATCATCATGTTTGTTACCTTCCCCTGGTCTTCCTCAACCCTTGTGCCAGTACCTATTTTCTTAGACGATCTGGCTCCCTTGGTAGAATCGCCCTGAGATTTTCAAACAACAACAAGTGACCAGTTGACGCCCGAGGCTAACAAGATAGCAAACAACAACGAAGGAGAAAACGCATACCTTATCAGCCCTGTCATCATTAACTACCCAAAAAGAATAGGGTTCGGCAGGAAAAGTAGGCGACGGGAATCTACCATGTAGAATGGGTCCTCGGACGAGAAGCGGAACTCGGGGATATATCGGATCATTAGAATGGCGGGCTCGCTTGTTGGAACCCTGGCCGATGGGATCGGCATCCAGCATCATCCTGTCAACACCCTCGGGCATAGTTCTGACCCGATGAGGACTAGCAGCAAAACCAGCAAGATCGCCTAATGTGGAAGTACCAGCTCGATAATTGACAAGGAAATTGGCAACGGTATATTATGGAGTGTCCTCGGGCTTGTAGGTCTACCACTCGGCAGTAGAAACATGACCATCTCGGCGATCCCTCCATTCGTTCATAATTCGAAAATTATTGCCAGTCCACTGAGCCAAAGCACGAGAGGGCTTGAGCTGGGAAAGAACTTCGTAATAAAAGGGGCTATCAGGGTTGTACATGGGAAGACGAAGGCTTAACTCCAGTTGGCCCTGAGTAATGACCATGCAATCAGCCGACTGCTCGTGCTTCGTCATATCAGACTTCTTCAAAAGGCTGTTTTGGCCCGAGATCAGGGTAACTTTGTAATTTCCAAGGTCGTACTTTTCCTTCAGTTGCTGAACGAACTCCTCATCGGAAATATCTTTCACCCTTCTCTCGGACCTGCACGAAACAGAAGGAGAATCATCAGGAAAGATAGATTTCATGGCACGAACATCGTACTCAGAGGGACTCTCGTAAGAAAATGGTGAAGAAAGGGAAAAAGCATCAATCTCGGAAAAAACATCATCAACAGACCTTCTCTCAGTCATGGAGGGAGAAAAATCCATTAACGGAAACAATGTGGAACTTGGTTCTCGACGAAGAGAGATAAGGCGACGAGACTGTAACAACGGCTACTGTAGTAATCGGTAAGGAGAAGATAAAGGAAGAAAATTAGGGTTCTCAGAAGCAAAGAGTGATGAAGGAATCTGGGAGAAAAGTTGTAGCGGCAGGGAATAGAGAGAAAAAAATATAAAAAAGAAGAAGGAGAAAAAGAAGCGGGCTATTTAAAGGGGAAGAGTTGTAACCGACGCCGACGGTTACAGGTAATAAAGTGCAGTTAGTGGGGTGTTGCATGGCGGGATTTGCGGCATGGACGAAGACGTGGCAGTTGGGACGGCGTTATTCCACTCGTGTCTCCAACACGAGCGAAAGAAGGGGCATAAATGTAGGTGTAAATTATCCACAGATCCAGGTGGCAACATCTTAAGCCTTGGTGCACCTAAAAACGAAGAGATGCGAAGCATAGAAGGAAGATCAGCAGGCGCGAGATTTGAGGAGCCACGTGGATCGGGCGTGATCTTTCTACAGCTTTCGGACAAGACTTAACCCCAGGTTTCTGACAGAGCTGACAACACAAGACAGGGTGGGTCAAACGAGGTGCAATGGTCATAAGGATAAGAAAGTACATGTCACATCGGCCCACCGCTGAGGCGACAGATAAGACAGGCGACATCGTGTCAAAAGAACACCAGAAGAGGTCTTCTCAGACAAGGGACATATGAAGGAATCAAGATGCATCGTCCATGCGCATAGAAGAAGGGGCGACGTAAGAAGGCCCGATCACATAACTTCATAATAGATGTAACATGACCCACACCCTAACTTGGTTGTATGGAACTTCTCATATAAATAGAGTGACTTGTATCCAAGAGAGGTAGGTGGTAATTTTGGGAGAGAGAGAGAAACTCGAGTTTACACCAAGGAGAAGTAAGTTCATCTTTGTAAGGAAATCCGACTAAGGTCAACACCTTTGTAACACTTCGAAGTAATAAGATTCACCCTTTCACCCCCGTGGACGTAGGTAATCATACCGAACCACGTATATCTTGTGTTCATTGTTGAATGCTTACTTTCATGTGACTTGAGTAGAAGCTTTCTATCCTTTGGATGTAGTTGGTAGTAAAATGCATCTACATATTGTTAGAAGGAAATCACATGATTGCTGAAGAATATCCTTCACAAATAGGAACAAGCATGGAAATAGGTTGCGAGGAAAGACTAGTGGTCACCTCGCCCTTCGCTTGGATTGGAGGTGTGATAGTGACTGGTGGTAAGAGTGCTAGCGGACTCACACCAGAGACAATAGCAGGGCGACGTACAACCTTCTTATTCTGAGGAGAACCCTCATCAGCCCTAACTGCTTAATCATGCGAATATTTCCTCTTGCGCAAATCCTTTTTCTCCTTCGTTTCCCTCTTTCGATCACTGGCAGGATTTGACACTGGCAGGATTTGACGAAGGTCTCGACTGAATACGGCTGAGGCATGAAAGTTGAGTATGGTAATAAGTATAGGAATACTAAAATGGACGGAATAATAAGAACAGCATAAGCAGAAGAAAAGGTAACCCAAACATCTATCTAGTGATTAAAAACTCAAACAAAATGTCCCAGATTTGAGCAATATTTACCAGGGAGACGATTCAGTAGAAGAAGGAATAGCGGATTAGCTCAACATGATGATAAAACTCTCAGAAAGCTAATCTCTGTAAAAATAAAAGCAGACTCCTCTAAAAATATGAAAGAAGAAGTAATAAAAAGTAAAAGAGGTGAATCTCTCTCTTTGAAAGTATTTATTGAAGGAAAGCGAACCAGTTATAGCAGTAGCCAGTCAAAAGCAGAAGCATGGATGTGTCAATAGGGAAAAGACGAGTCACAATACATGAAATGTATCATACGAAAAATATGGAGGAATGTCGGGTATAGGAGAACGGAAAAACAAGACTAGTACGAAGCTCATCCAGAATTCTCGTATTGTTCCTCTTGAAGAAGAACAATGCGAGAAGAGGCAAAATATAGGGGTGAAATATCGCACAAGGAAAATACACAACTTACTTCGCTCTTAGCAAAACAACCTTAGGCGCGAAGGCATAGTAATTACCAGGAAGCAGGGTGAAGAGTAATCACGCGTCAACAAGAAGAGAGTGCGAATGAAGAGTCACACCATAAAGGTAATGCGATTATTAATTCCACCAGAAGAGGTGCGAATAGTCAAGCAACAATACGACAGATAGAGACAGCTTCTCTAAAGTCTGGAGAATAAGACAAACTGAAACAGAATCAGTCAACTGAGATCTTGCACGTGAATCATGGTTGTCTTCTATTGATATCTTTGTCTATATAAAGATTCAAAAATGATAAAGAGAGAGAGAGAGAGAGAGAGAGAGAAACTGAGAGATAATCTAAGAAAGTTATCAGAAAAGAGACAAGTTCCATCATAGAACTTAGTTTTCTCCTTTGTATTTCTCCCATTGTTGTACGTAAATTTAGCTTGAGTTCACCGTAAAATCCATATGCATTCATTATAAAGGTTTAATAAAGATCATACAAGTATCAAAGTGGTGAATAATATCATTAATGTTCGAGTTTATCAATATGACTTAGATTTTGTGTTATTATCATTACAAGGGTGTAATTGTGGGATTTTCCGCAACTACAACTATAGTGAAAAGAATTCAGATACAAGGAAGAAGTGGTCTACTCATAAGTTAGAATTTATTGCACTTGTTTAAGCTCTTAATAATTGGCATCCTTATCTCATTCACAGTGAGTTTGTAGTCAATACTGATAATCATGCTCTTAAGTTTTTGAAAACTTCAACTAAGGTCAATCGAATGCATGATAGGTGGTTATCTACTATCAATTAGTATACTTTCTCTATTAAATATCAGAGTGGAAAACTGAATCAAGTAGCTGATGCTTCGAGTAGACGAGCTCATCTTCTTATCACTCTTAAACATGAGAGTTTGACGTTTGACTTCTTAAAGGACCTTTATAGTGAAGTAAAAAAAAAATCAAATTCTTTGGGGAAAATGTGGTTCTTTAATAGGCAGTGTTGATGATTATCTCATTCGAAATGGTTCTCTTTTTAAAGGAAATCGTTTATGTATACCACAATGTTCTTTACGTCTTCATATGATCCAAGAATTGCATGACAGTGGTCTTGGTGGAAAATTTGGACATGATAAAACCATTGCTTTGGTTAAGGAACATTATTTCTGGACTTCACTTAAAAGAGATGTTCAGAAGTACGTACAATAGTGCATGGTTTGTCAGAAATCTAAGGGGACTATTCAAGACACATGCTTATATACTCTACTTCCAATCCAGATGCTCCATGGATGGATATTAGCATGGATTTTGTGCTTGGATTACCACGTACTTCTAAGGGGAATAGTTCTATTATGGTAGTAGTATATCATTATTCAAAGGTGGCTCACTTCATAGCCTGCAAGAAGATAACAGATGCTTACAATATTGCTTACTTATTTTTCAAAGAAGTGGTTTGTTTGAATGGAATTCCTAAAACAATTAATCTAGATAGAGACACTAAGTTTTAAGTTTTATCAAAAGGCTACGCATTCTTGTTTAGAAAAACAATCTTATTATCAAATTAAAACTCTAGAATCTTGTACCTTGAATCATATTTCATTAAGTTTCTGACGAAACTTAAACTCTCTTCGCATCCCAATCCACTAGTTTGCTTTCACCTTATCTTTGCTACATTATGTAGACTAGTGGTGGGGGGATCTCTTACCATTCATAAGGTCATGTATTCGAAATTCAAGTTATACGTAAAAAAAAAAAGATAAAGCAATAAATTGGTGGATAGGTACGACTCAGTTGATGAATCGATTGACGAATTTTTTGCATTAAAATTTGCTAACTATTCACGAATAACGCATTGCTAACTAGGGTTGCGAATTATTTGTTAATAATATGTCGAATTTCTAACTAGGTCTATATCATTTTTAGAAGTTTCCTTTAAAGCTTTGAGTTTTTCAGTCCCTGAGTTCTTTAGTTTTTCTTATTGATTTCTTGAGAAAGGATTTTCCTCAACTTATCTTCAAGTATCTGAATCTTCAAAGATAAATTAGTTTTGCAAGAAGCAAGTTCTATTCTTGAGTTTTTTTAGATTGTGAAGGAGCTCGTCACATTCCCTGTATTTTTTATTTCAAAGTGCCAAGGGTTTGTCTTCTCTTTCGCAAAACTGATTAAGATCGTTAACATAAGTGAGTTATTGTTTACTTTATTTATTCAATTCAGATTCCTCGAGATTCATATGACCAATACGATTAATAACATATTTAGGAATAATTCCTTTCTCAATTATGTGAACTCTAGACATGCGACACCGACTAAATATAGTGCCATGTTAATGGATTTATTTCTAGGTTTTCGAGGTACATTTTTTCAACTCATGTCTTATTAGTTGGATCACTATAAACAAACTATTAGGTCCTTTTGGTATTTCCCTTCTCTGATACCAATTGAAAAGAAAAGAGTACCAAATCCGCTATAGACTTTTTTATTTTGAATCTAATAGATAATTCCTTTTATGATTAATCAAATATAAAAGCAAACAATAAATATCCTTGGATAATATATTAATTCAAGATTCTTAAGATACAATGATGATTAACTCATAACTTGTTTGTGCTTCAACTATAAACAACCAATCAATATAATACAGAAAATAAATAAAAGAAAGATACCACAAATTTTGTTAATGAGGAAAACCGCAATTGCAGGAAATCCCAAGAACTTTGTCCAGTTTGAACACATACTAAACCAAGGTGCAACAAGTGTTAGATTACTATCCGATTTCATATGGAATGTAAACGAGACAGAATAAACCCTCCAAAATACTTTGTTGAAGCTATACCCCCTACATCTCTTGGATCTCGCAAGAACTTAGTAACTTGATTCCACTAGTTGAATTCCTTTATAGGCCTAAAAGTTGCTCCACAGTCCCTCTTGAAAACTAGCGTTACTCTGTCTCCAACATGATGTTTATTTATTTCCTTTTAGATATTCAATCAAGATGAGATAAATCTTCCTCAAACTTAGACGAATATAAATCAAATATTATGGGTTTCTACTCTTCATTTTTTTTTAACGATACCTGATCAATTTATCTTACAATAATACTGTCGTTAGAACTAGGCTTAGATGAGTTATGTGGTATCTTTAAATATGGATTCAATACATAAGTGTTATACACGATCAAGATTGAAGTTTAATGAAACCTTGTATTTGACCAATAACTCTTAAATTTCCTTGTAGCATAAGAGAAGGACTTTTGGAATACACAAAAGTTACACATCATAACAAATAAAGATACGAGTTAAACTATTAAAAATATAATTCTACATGTACTTGTTGAATCCCCAAGTGAAGTCTTTCAAAGTCTCACTGTGGTTCTCGAAGAACCTTCGGTATTGGAGGACAATCTTTTTAACAAAATACACATCGTGTAGGGGATTTAAAATTTGCGTTGTTGAATAAAGATCCAACACCAGATTATTTTAAATTTAAGTAATGATTACTTGCAACCTAAGTAATTTTCAATGCTCCTAAGTTTAAGTTCTTTGCTTAGATATAGAAGGCATGTTTCTTTAGTTAGAGCTTTGTTAGAGCATGGCTCGGTTGAACCCACCAAGCGTTGGTATGTCAAGTTTGGTTGTCATATTTTAGTGAATCAAAACTCATGTTAAGAGTCGCTTGATTATGTACTAGAGTCAACTTCGTATAGGTTAGCTTGAAAGTATTAGGGTATGAGACATTACAAGTATTGCGAAGTCTTGAAGATGTGAAGAAGCAAGGAGCTACAACGACAACAATCATCCTTCCACTTGAGGTTAGTGATATTTGACTTGAATTGTTTCATTCCCTAACGTATCTTTCAAGTAATGCATATTGAAAACAAAACTGCGAAGCATATTTGAACTCTAGATAGACATAGTATTAAGGAATACACTACGAGGTTTATTGCTTAACCATTAAACTTTGTAGATACGACATCACCATAATTATTTGAATGCTATTGTTATTATGTATGGGTATGAGGTGAGGATTTCATCCTAGGGAACAATGTTTTACATGTGTTCTAAGGAAGTAAGTTCATAAACTTGTTTGTGAACCGAAAAGGAAATTGCCAGGTGTTATTAGTTTTGTTATTCATTGCATATCTTATGAACAACCAATATGTGTGATTGAGTATAACCACTCACAACTTGTTTGTGTTCTTGGTAGAACTATTCACAAAGGCCTGACTTATGTATTGGTATGACTTTTATTAGTGAAACCGATCTTAAGTAATCACCTAAGATGGTATGATAGGGTTTGTGATTTTATGTCTGACCAAATATGGGAAAGTGGAACCGATTGACGAGGTGTCAACTCGCAAATAATATTTCTCTACTTCTCTTTACACTAGCAAGTAGTATAATGTAAGCAGGATCATCCCAAGGGAGGTGTATTAAGCAAAAGTTGTTATGAAATTACTCTTAGCAAAGATGACTTTGTTGTGGAAATTCAGAAAATTATAAATTGTATTCAAATATGAGATGGAATTGATTAAAGGTTCATTCTCGACCACGGAATACAAACCAAATTGATAGATAACTGCGTTCTTCACATTATCTTGTTACTAACAACCCTAGAATAATTAGTACGCTCAACTATCCCGTTATTATCTCCTAAGCTCACCGGATACGGAAGCGCTCGACTACCGATTTCTACTTGCCAAGTTTCCTAGAGGTACGCTTGCTAGGTGTGACTTAAACAAGTGCTCTAAGTTTTGTTAGATAAGGTTGCTCCTAGTGATGAACTCAAAATCATGAATCACCTACTAGTGTCAATTTTTACATATAGGTACTTAACAAAGTCCCATCATCAGTACCCATATAGTACTACTTGCGTTTATCTTCTCTAGACAATTACGGGTCGAAAAAAATCTAAACTAGCAATAGAATTGCGACTCAATGATTTAATTTTGAACTTAAAACAATTAAGAAACAATACATAAACAATATTAGTGTGGTAGAAATCAAACAATAACATAAATAAGTGTAAGAGAACAAGTTATTTCATATCAATTGTAGATTCATATTTCGGGCTTCGAAATCGCCCTTAATCAAAAAGTGTTTTAGCTACTCATAATAATGGAGTTCATTATCAAATAATAATTGAAATAATGTAAATAAGATGAAAATATAAAAAGAAAAGCAAACCCTAGCTGCCGCTTTTTCCAAAACTTCAAGTAGAATACGTGCTTTTTCAATTTGTAGAAAGACTTCTCTTTTATAGCTCCTCTTGTTCCAAAATTAGGTCTAGCCTTCAAAGGTCCACCAAGTCCATCAAGCCCATATATAAGAATACCCATGTAGAAAATATGCTTTAAAATGCCGCAGGAGAATTGGGTAAGGTGACGGAAGTTAGCCGGAAAAGTCCATCGGAAACATCTCAGGTGACTGAGAATTCACCGGTCAATCGGTTCAACTCAGTCAGACCAAATTAGGATGAGTCAACTGGGTCATATGTGAGTCGGCTACTAGTCAGATAAATACTGTCTGATTCATAAGCTAACTTGGCTGAATTGTCTCTAGGCCATCTTGCAACACAGAGCTGTGCTGCACCATCATTACGCTGCATTGCTTCACTGTCATAATCGAACTCTTCCCTTACTTATCGACTACAACAACAGCACCATTGAGCATTCAACTACCACCAGTTCCAACGCTGCCATCATACCCTCTCCATCTTCTTTATCGCTAGCCAAAGTCTCAATAAACCACAGCGGAAACTTCTCTTATTCTTTACAAACATGGAAGACTTGAACTCCACCATATGGGCAACAACATCACCGATTATCTTCTTGTCTACTTTACCATCGGCCATAGAAGAAACGACACAACCTCCATCTATTCGATAACCACATTATTGCCATTAATCTTGAAACTCCATTTTACTGCCAGGATCGTTCACATCAGCAGCAGCAACTGAACTCGTTTCTCCCGTCGGTCACCAACATCATTGCTCCTGTGTAGCCTTAACTGCTGCCAAACAAACCTATTTACAATCTCAATACCACTGTTTCTGTCTCATACCACAATGACTCAATTTACAACTGCACTTCAGGTCCAGATCATCTTCATTGCAGCGTCACCGACAATCTTCTCTTCTAGCCATTATCCACATCTTCACAGTCAAACCAAAACACCACTGCAACTTCTTGCAAACCACCAGCCTCGGTAACCTCTAGCTAAGTTGTAACTCAACAACAACTCAATTCTTCCCTAGCTTGTAGCTTGAGAACAACAGCTCCAACGCTGCCCAGAATTCCACCTGAACCTAGGCATTCACCTAAATCATTCATAAACCACCAGTACCCTGGCCATATCAAGACCACAACAATTTCTACCATTCCATCTCAATAGCAGCTGCATTTCTACCAACACTATATGAGCTTCAGCCTCATGTCATAACTCATCTCAGCTGTATACCAACATAGCTTCAACACCAAAACTATAATTCCCTGAGTTACCTGCAACTTGAGCTCTAACTATCAACAGCGCCACTGCTTTTTTGCCATACAGTCAGTGCAAATTCATGCCTGCAGTTTCTTCTTGACAGTGACCCTAACATACATCTAAATGAACCTTTTCTGACCCTTGCTGTAGCTTCTCTGCATAACTCTCAACATCTAAATGCAACTGCAGTATCACATGAACCTCACTGCAACCAACACAATAACATTCATAGTCATCTAGCCATGGAACCAATTCCATTTCTTCTCACAGAACCATCAGAAACCTATTTTTCAGTTTTAACACAATCAACCATTATCCCTTATAATTCCCTTGAATTTCTCGATTCACACTGAGTTCACCTGGCTCTCTATCAAACCCCATGGCAGAAAATTCATCTTCTTCAACTAAGTTTTTCGAGAATTCAAACTCAATAGAACCCTAATTTTTCTGAGATAGCAACAACAACAGTAGCAGCTCTGATTCTTCTTAATCTCGTGTTCTTGACATCATAGATGCGAAACCCCATCAATCTCAAATCAACAGCCACAACCCTAAATTTCCATTAATATCAACATAAAAAAAATACTCAAATTCATCTAGATTTAGCTGCAACTTCTCGATTTAAATAGCACCTCACTTCATCTCTTAATCTCCTCTCTATGAATCCTGAATTCCTTCTCTATATCTCCAAATCTCAGATAGCAGCCGCCATGATTTGTCTCAGTTCTCTGAAATTGAGGTGGAGTGTAATGAAAAGGAGAAAAAAGACTTCCTCTCTTTCAGAGTAGGTGTAGGAATAAGGCTAGTCGATATAGCCACCCTGGTTAGGTAGATAAGGGGTACCCAGATGACGAATTGCTTGTCGGTTCCAGAGAACTGACATGCCTATTCTCTTTCTTGCTTAACCGTAGCTAGCTTCGCTCGCCTGTGAACTGCCCTTTTTGCTCCTTTCGCTCCAAATGAACGCTTTCTTTCGCCTTCCACCAACAACAACCGTATTTTACTCCTCATATTCACTTCTTCTCTTCAATAAGAGTCATCACTAAAGTTGTCGTGCTTTTCAGACAGAAAATTTGCATCACTAAAGCCGACATACTTTTCAGACAGAGATGAAGAAATAAAAGCAAATAATGAGAAATAGTTAGTCTCCAACAACAGTTGCACCTTTTTGCCTTTAAAACGACGTTTCTTCTTCTTTTGTTCCAAATGACTCCAAAGTACCTAAATACTCAAAAACAAACATAAGATACATAATTTACAAGAAAACTTAGCAAAGAAAGCATAAAAAATAAATAAATATCAAGGTGTTTTAGACACCTATCAAATTCCCCCACATTTAGACTTTTCTAGTCCTCGAGCAAATCAAACAAAAGAATTCTAAAACATACATACAACTCCGTGTCGTCGAGGCTACGGTTACTCTTAGCATGAATAACAGGCCTTTAAACCCCTACGTATTCCTATTTGACGAGTTTTAGTCTCGTGAAGGTCTACAAGAGGTGTGCCTACTAAACATTTTACTCCAAATTCCAACTACCTGTGAAAAGTCTATGAATGAATCCAAAATGATTACAGGAGGAGGTACCTTGATTCAAATCCAATTCATATATAAGTAATTAAAGCTCTAATCAGAAAGTCGAACAAACCACAATACTCGAAAATTGACTAACCACAATCACACATGAATAGATTAAGAAGATGGATATAGAAGTAGATGTTTGTGAATGTTAACAAGTGATCGGTGTTTCCCATATCTGTCTAAAGGTCACCGCCAATATGAACCTATGCATCCTATTAGATTGAGCTACTAGTCTGAATTCTAGTGTCAAAACACTGGCATATACAAGGGAACCAGCGATCAACAAACTTAATTCTACATCAACTCAACTGTACAAGGGAACCAGGAGTCGATTTTATTAAACAATAATAAAAATTTTTTTTTCCTTTTTTTTTCCTTTTCACCTTCTTTTTTTTTAGACAGCATGATTAGATCTTTTGGATCCAAGCACATGTTTCTTGTCATCATATTACATGATAGTTCCCTTGGATCCTGCATTCCACGCTTGTTTAGGCGATGGAGACAGGGAGAGCACACACATATTGCTATCCAAGTGTCATTTTATTCCGATTGGTCTAATTGGTCGGTCTTTTTTTTTTTTTTTAGTAACTCAATCACTCTATTTCATCCTGGCAGTAATAACAATTCGATGTTTAGTGGCCCACTAAATCACTTAGATAACAATAGATAAATATGGAAAAATAAAAATAGAACGTGATATGGTGATATTCTGAGATATGGTAACAACTTATTTGTAATTCCTGAGCTATGTCCGTCCTTTTAGTTAATGGGTTCCTGAACTCCTGTAACCAAGATGGTTCCATCCACTTATATTGGTAGTGTCATCCTAAAGGCACAAGTTTCTAGATTTTGGAGTTTATAAAGCAATTTTTTCTTTTCTTTTTTCTATTTTCTTTTTTTTTTGTTGAAAATAAAAAAAACTAAAGGCATCAAACAAACTATACAAACATATAAATGCTCCCCCATACTTAAACTTTACATTGTCCTCAATGTAAAATTTAGTCATTCAAAGTAAAATTCAAGGTGGGAAATTCCGCAAATGATATGCAAAAAACAAAGAAATTAAAGATAAAATGCTGAAAAATAAAAAGATAAAGATAAAGATACAAAACCGGTGGGTTGCCTCCCACTTAGCGCTTGGTTTAAAGTTGTCAGTCTGACTTTCATCTCCAATTACTCCTCCAGAGGTAGTGGATCACTCAATGTCATCATATCCTGATTCTCCGTCACAAAATGCTCATAGTATGGTTTTAAACGATGGTCGTTGACCTTGGAAACCATCCCTGTTTTGGGACTAGTAATTTCAACTGCACCATGAGAGAACACATTAGTAACAAAAAATGGTCCAATCCATCTGGACCTAAGTTTACCCGAAAACAATTTAAGACGAGAATGGAATAAAAGAACTTTCTACCCTACTTCAAAACTCTTTCGGGAAATCATTTTATCATGGAAAGCCTTGGTCTTTTCTTTGTAAATGCGTGAACTTTCATATGCATCATTCTGTATCTCTTCTAACTCATTGAGCTGAAGTTTCCTATGTTCACCAGATGCATCTAATTCCATATTACATACCTTGATATCCCAATAAGCTTTGTGTTCAAGTTCGACGGTAAGATGGCAAGGTTTTCCATAGACAAGCCTAAAAGGAGACATACCGATGGGTGTCTTATAAGATGTCCTATACGCCCACAAAGCGTCATTGAGTCTATAAATCTAATCCTTCCTTGTAACATTCACCGTATTCTCTAGGATGGACTTAATCTCCCGGTTGGAAATTTCAGCTTGACCGCTCGTTTGAGGATGATACGGTGTGCCAACTTTATGAGAAATGTTATACTTATTTAGAAGAGCGTGAAAGGATCTCTTAAAGGGTGAACCTCCATCACTAATCACCACTCGAGGTGTACCAAATCTAGAAAAGATATTTTCCTTAACAAACTCACAAATAACTTGAGAATCATTAGTTGGGGTGGCTTTAGCTTCCACCCATTTAGAAACATAATCTACAGCAAGAAGCACATAAAATTTCCCATTGGAATTCACAAAAGGCCCCATAAAATCGATACCCCAAACATCAAAAATCTCAACATCGAGAATTGGTGTTTGCGGCATTTGGTTTCTAGCACTTAGGTTTCCTATCCTTTGACACCTATCACAAGCCTTGCAAAATAAATATGCATCCTTAAACAATATAGGCCAATAAAAACCACTTTCGAGAACTTTGAGGGATGTTCTCTTGGCTCCGAAATGGCCACCACAAGCATATGAGTGACAAAAATTCAGAATTGATTGGAACTCGGATTCAAGTACGCACCTGCGGATCATTTGATTAGAGCAATGCTTCCACAAATAAGGTTCATCCCATATATATTGCTTGGTAATCTTCTTGAGCTTGTGTTTTTGGAATGTAGACATGGAACTAGGTACTTGTCCCGTCACCAAGAAGTTAACAATATCAGTGTACCATGGAGTTGTGCCACCAATCGCAAAGAGTTTCTCATCCGGGAAGCTATCATGTAAAGGAATCGCTTCTTTGGACACAACCAATCTGGTACCATATTCTCACTGCCCTTCTTGTCCTTGATTTTCATGTTGAACTCTTGAAGAAGGAGTATCCACCTTATGATCCTTGGCTTAGCATCCTTCTTTGTTAGCAAGTATCGAAGTGCAGCATGGTCGGAGAAAACAACCACCTTTGTACCCACTAAATAAGATCTAAACTTCTCTAATGCAAACACTATGGCCAGGAGCTCCTTTTCAGTAGTGGAGTAGTTGATTTGTGCTACGTTGAGAGTTCTAGAAGCATAATAAATGGCATATGTAACTTTACCATCTCATTGTCCCAACACGACTCCAACGGAATAATCACTTGCATCATACATCAACTCAAATGTCTTGCTCCAGTCCGGTGGTTTGATAATTGGTGCAGTAGTCAACAACTCTTTCAAGGTGTCAAAAGCTTCCTTGCATTCCTTGTCACAATCAAACGCCATGTCTTTCTGCAAAAGTCTACACAGGGGCATTGCAATCTTGTAGAAATCCGTGATGAATCTCCTATAAAAACCTGCATGACCAAGAAAAGAGCGAACCTCCCTCACAGTTGTGGGGTATTGTAAGTTCCGGATTAAATATATCTTAGCCTTGTCAACTTCTAACCCCCTAGAGGATACAACATGGCCTAGCACAATCCCATGATTCACCATAAAGTGAAACTTTTCCCAATTAAGCACAAGATTAGTTTCTACGCATCGTTTAAGAATAAGTGCAAGGTTATCTAATCACTTGTCAAAAGAATCACCATACACGCTAAAATCATCCATAAACACTTCTATGATGCTTTCCACATAATCTGAGAATATACTTACCATACAACGTTGAAAAGTTGCCGGAGCATTGCACAAGCCAAATGACATACGTCTATACGCAAAAGTTCCAAAAGGACAAGTAAATGTCATTTTTTCTTGATCTTCTAGAGCTATTACAATCTGGTTATAACCTGAAAAACCATTAAGGAAGCAATAGTAAGCGTGTCTATCCAACCTTTCAACCATTTAATCAATGAATGGTAAAGGAAAATGGTCCTTTCGAGTGGTAGAGTTGAGCTTTCGGTAGTCAATGAAAACTCTTCAACCGGTCTGGATTTTAGTTTGAACCAAGTCATTATCTTCGTTTTTCACCACCGTAATTCCGGACTTCTTTGGAACGACTTGAATCGGGCTCACCCATTTGCTATCGGATATGGGATAGATAACCCCAACATCCAAAAACTTCAGGATTTCTTTCTTGACTACTTCTATCATTGGAGGGTTCAAGCGACGTTGAGCTTCTCTTGTTGGTTTTGCCCCCTCCTCAAGAAGTATTCGGTGCATACATGTGGAAGGACTGATTCCTTTGATATCGGCAATGGTCCACCCAATGGAAGACTTGTACTCTCTTAACACTCGAACAAGTTTCTCCTCTTGCACCTTGGTAAGGTTTTTGGAAATGATCACCGGTAACTCTTCCTTGTCACCTAAATATATGTATTTGAGGTGATCTAGAAGAGGTTTCAACTCAAGAATAGGTGCCTGCACAATCGATAGTAAAAGTTTCACATTAGTAAGCGGAAAAGAAACATAAGACGCATTATACTTTTGTGGAATTTCTTTTAATGAGTCAAGAGCTAAAACAGCCTCTTTAAGCTCATCACAAATAGACAATTCACTTTCAAGGTCTTTGTATTTTCCATAACCTAAACCTTCCACTATGGTGTTTTCTAAAGCATCGTCACCATTTAATTCAAACATTTGTTGAGCTAGAGAATCAATAATATCAATAGAAAAACATGAATGCACATCACTAGGATATCTCATAGCCTCAAAGATATTGAAACTTATGATCTCATCATAAAATTCCATAGTTAAATCTCCCTTGAAGACATCAATCTTCGTTCTAGCGGTTCTCATGAATGGTCTACCCAACAACAAGGGGGTAGTCGATGGTGAATCTCCATCCATCATGTCAAGAACATAGAAATCAGCCAGAAATATGAGTAAAATGATTTAAGATTAATCTGAGTTTTCGTAGTAGTAATTAAGATTCGTTCTCTCGGACGTTGTTAAGATTAAATTAAAAGGTTTAACAAAAATAATAAAAGAGAGAGTCACTGGGTCTAAGATTCCACTAAATTCACAACACGAGGTTCAATTATTTATTCTCAACAATTATCGCTCAGTAAATAAATAAAACATCAACTCTTGTTTTGCCAAGGTAGATCCTCAAAAAATTAATTGTATCCCCTAAGCATAGATTATCTAAACAAAGCATAACCTATCTAATTGAATCACAACTAATTTTATCGAATCATAAATCAACTTAAAATAAGTGCAAAAGTCATATAGAAAATAAAACAACTTCACCCATGTATGAAATTCGGCTTCCTCCGTCGACCCAGTGTTGGGGTTTATCTTCTCATGATGAAAACACACTCAAAGTTCATTATTATTGCTCAAACGGTATTTACAAAGAAGAGAAAATGAGAAAATCAAATTAAACCGGGAATTCGCAATGTTTATAAGCGTTGCAAACCCACTGTTACAAAGAATAACAGTAAACTGTCGCAGGAAACAATCTCATTTCTTAAGCATGAACGACAGTGGTTTAACGACTGTCTTCACAAGTCTGTTCTTCGTGTTCTTCACTATTTTTTTGTTGCTGCTGCAGATTTCTCTGCAACAATTTTCTCGACTTTGTAGCCTCCCCAATCACTCGATGCCCTTATGTGACTCCCGTAAACTCATTATATAGTCTCAGCATCACCCAATCTCTCTTGTTTAATGCGCAAATATTCTCTCTTTGCTCCATTATTCTCCACGGTAATATATTTCATTATTATCTCTTTCTCGCCTCTGTTCGTGGTTTGCACACTTCATACTTGCTACCAACACGTTATGGGACATATTCAACCATGCTATTACCTCATGCAACACCCAAAAATAGTACAATCAACTCATGGAAAAATAACAGGAAACCCGAGATATCTTCACCCCTGTTTCTTCTCACGCATCTTAAAAAACTCATTCCAAACTCTTTTAATTGATATACTCAAATCCACAGAAAGATATCCTCCCAATAGTCTCACGTACTTCCCATAAAATATCCAAAAATATCCTGTAATATTAATCTTCACATGTTTACATCAAATCACGAAGATATCCTTCCTTTTTCGAAACAATAGCATTTACCACCCATGTTTTATCATGAAAGGTTGTTTCCAATTCAAATCCATGAAAATATCTCACATATTAACTTCCAAAATTGAAACAGAAATATTACGCAGGTGGAAGCTTTTATTTTCCCGCCAAAAATGTTTCTCGTGAAGAAGAAAGTCATCCCTTATCCAAGCAGATGTGGTGCGAATAACAGGGGTGTACATATTAAAGAAGGTGCCCCTTATCAATGTGGTGCCCCTTATCCAAAATGTAGGTGCCTTTATCATTTATCTCCGGGGGTCCAAATAGCACTTTTTGAGCAACTTTTTCCATAAGAGCTTATTTCACAAAAACACCTACAAACAAGTTTATTAGTGATAAAATGAGTCTCAGCTAATGTATTTATGGATGAAAATGTGTCGCATTTCGTGCTTATCAATTAACCTGCACCAAAACATCTTCAATAACCCATTTAGGGTAAGTATTAGACCTATCAGCAAGTTGTATAACAATACCGGTATTCTTCAGAGGTCCAAGATTCAAGGATTCATAAAAGGAGGCATGCATAACATTAATGGATGCTCCTAAATCTAGCAAAGCACGTTCAAACCTGATTTTACCAATAGTACATGGTATGGTGAAACTAACGGGATATTTCAACTTAGGTGGGAGTTTCTTTTGAAGATATGCCGAAGAATTTTTCCCCCACACTCATTACCTCATTACCGTTCAATTTGTGCTTGTTAGTGCACAATTCTTTCAAGAACTTTGCCTAGCGCGGAACCTGACTTATCGCCTCAATGAGTGGAATGTTCACTTTAATCTTCTTAAATATTTCCCAAAGCTCTTGGTACAATGTCTCCTTGTTCGACTTTACAAACCTGCTAGGAAAAGGCGGAGGAGTAGCATAAGTAGAAACACGAGTTTTAGAGTTAGAATTTGTTACCGGGTCAGCCTTTTTAGGGGCTGTTTCACCCTCTTATTTCTCCAAATCAGGTTCTTGGGACACAGGTGATGTTGTCGGTTTATCTACTTGCTTCCAACTTCGTAGCTCAATAGCATTGGCATTATCCTTGTGATTTAATGGTTGCGAAGGAAGTTTTCCATCTTCTTGTGCTTCCAATTTGCTCACGGTAGTAGCTAATTGACCTATTTGTGTTCGGATGTCCTTCATATCCATCTCTGTCTTTTGCTTATCTTGCACAATTGTATTGAGAATGAGATTCAACTTGTCATCTATACTCGTGCCTTGAGTTTCTTGATGTGGCTTTTGCAAGAATTGGTATCCACCTTGTTGATTGAAAGGAGGATTGGGAACTGCAACTTGCTTGTTGGCGTAGCTAAAATTGGGATGATCTCGCCTACCCGGATTGTATGTGCTAGAGTATGGATCATATCTTGGCCTTTGCTGATTTTGGTACATGACACTTGCTTGCTCAATATCTTCGGTATATGATGATGGTATGACAGCCGCAGCTATTTGATGCATCATCCTCTCCATGTTACCCATCCTATGTTCCATGTGTGAAGAATTGCCAACTTCATTCACCTTCCTTACCACTGATTCATCTCTAGTGAAGAATTGTTTTCAACTTGTCATATATACTCGTGCCTTGAGTTTCTTGATGTGGCTTTTGCAAGAATTGGTATCCACCTTGTTGATTGAAAGGCGGATTGGAAACTGCAGCTTAATTGTTGGCGTAGCTGAAATTGGGATGATCTCGCCTACCCGGATTGTATGTGCTAGAGTATGGATCATATCTTGGACTTTGCTGATTTTGGTACATGACACTTGCTTGCTAAACATCTTCGGTATATGATGATGGTATGACAGCCGCATCTATTTGATGCATCATCCTCTCCATGTTACCCATCCTCTGTTCCATGTGTGAAGAATTGCCAACTTCATTCACCTTCCTTACCACTGATTCATCTCTAGTGAAGAATTGTTGTGTATTTGCAGCCATGTTCTCCAATAAACTTGTAGCTTCCGCAATGGTTTTGTTAGTGAGTGCACCATCACTTGCGGGATCGATCAAATGTCTCTCATTGGAAAGCAATTCCTCATAAAAATATTGAATCACAAGTTGATCGCTGATTTGGTGGTGTGGACAGCTAGCTAAAAGCTTCTTGTAGCACTCCCAATACTCATAGAGAGTCTCTCCCGATACTTTCCTAATACCACAAATCTCCTTGTGAATCACAACTGCTTTTGATGCTGGAAAATACTTCTTAAGGAACATTTTCTTCATCCCATTCCATGTGGTTATGCTTCTAGCGGGTAAGCAAAAGAACCATTCTCCTGCAGCATCTATAAGGGAGAAAGGAAAAGATGTCATCATAGCCATATCGACATATGCAGTTGCTTGCTTCAAACTAGTCACAACATGATGAAATTGTTGCAAATGACGATTAGGATCTTCTCCCGCTAAACCTCTGAACTTGGGCAGCAAGTGAATCAATTGCGGCTTCAACTCAATGGTTCTATTAAGATGAATACATAAAGGCTGATGGTCAAGGTTTGGATAAGTGAGATCCTTGAGTGTTCTCGGAGCAGGTGGTCGACCTCCCATTGTGTTGTCTTCCTCTTTGTCCGAGTCCGAAAATTCGTTAGGTGAAGAACTAGGAGGAAGTGGAGTGTTGGCTGCTCGAATGAAATCTTTAAGTAAAGTGCCCGAACGAAGACGTATACCAATAGGACTTGGTCTTCCCTCTCCACGCATTCACCAAAGAAATAGTACCTGAAAATCAAATTCTAAGAGATTGAATAAGTAAACTGAAATTGAGAATAAAAACAAAAGTAACAACTAAGAATAAAAATAACAACTAAACTTGCCACTGCCTCCCCGGCAGCGGCGCCAATTTTGACGAGGTGTCAACTCGCAAATAATATTTCTCTACTTCTCTTTACACTAGCAAGTATTATAATATAAGCAGGATCGTCCTAAGGGAGGTGTATTAAGCAAAAGTTGTTATGAAATTACTCTTAGCAAAGATGATTTTGTTTTGGAAATTCTGAAAATTGTAAATTGTATTCAAATATGAGATGGAATTGATTAAAGGTTCATTCTCGACCACGGAATACAAACCAAATTGATAGATAACTGCGTTCTTCACATTATCTTGTTACTAACAACCCTAGAATAATTAGTACGCTCAACTATCCCGTTATTATCACCTAAGCTCACCGGATACGGAAGTGCTCGACTACCGGTTTCTACTTGCCAAGTTTCCTAGAGGTACGCTTACTAGGTGTGACTTAAACAAGTGATCTAAGTTTTGTGAGATAAGGTTGCTCCTAGTGATGAACTCAAAAGCATGAATCACCTACTAGTGTCAATTTCTACATATAGGTACTTAACAAAGTCCCATCATTAGTACCATATATTTCTACTTGCGTTTATCTTCTCTAGATAATTACGGGTCGAAGAAAATCTAAACTAGCAATAGAATTGTGACTCAATGATTTAATTTCTAACTTAAAACAATTAAGAAACAATCCATAAACAATATTAGTGTGGTAGAAATCAAACAATAACATAAATAAGTGTAAGAGAACAAGTTATTTCATATCAATTATAGATTCAAATTTCGGGATTCGAAATCGCCCTTAATCAAAAAGAGTTTTAGCTACTCATAATAATGGAGTTCATCATCAAATAATAATTGAAATAAAGTAAATAAGATGAAAATATAAAAAGAAAAGCAAACCCTCGCTGCCCCTTTTTCCAAAACTCCAAGTAGAATGCGTGCTTTTTCAATTTGTAGAAATACTTCTCTTTTATAGCTCCTCTTGTTCCAAAATTAGGTCTAGCCTTCAAAGGTCCACCAAGTCCATCAAGCCCATATATAAGAATACCCATGTATAAATTATGCTTTAAAATGCCGCTGGAGAATTGGGTAAGGTGACGGAAGTTATCCGGCAAAGTCCATCAGAAACATCTCAGGTGACTGAGAATTCACCGGTCAATCGGTTCAACTCAGTCAGACCGAATTAGGATGAGTCAACTGGGTCATATGTGAGTCAGCTACTAGTCAGATAAATATTGTCTGATTTAGAAGCTAACTTGGATGAATTGGCTCTAGGCCATCTTGCAGCACAGAGCTGTGCTGCACCATCATTACGCTGCATTGCTTCACTGCCATAATCAAACTCTTCCCTTACTTCTCGACTACAAAAACAACACCATTGAGCATTCAACTACCACCAGTTCTAACGCTGCAATCATACCCTCTCCATATTCTTTACCGCCAGCCAAAGTCTCAATAAACCACAGCGACAACTTCTCTTATTCTTTACAAACATGGCAGACTTGAACTCCACCATATGGGAAGCAACAACATCACCGATTATCTTCTTGTCTACTTTACCATCATCCATAGAAGAAACGACACGACCTCCATCTATTCGATAACCACATTACTGCCATTAATCTTGAAATTCCATTTTACTGCCAGGCTCATTCACATCAGCAGTAGCAGCTGAACTCGTTTCTCCCGTCAGTCACCAGCATCACTGCTCCTTTGTAGCCTTAACTGCTGCCAAACAAACCCATTTACAATATCAATACCAATATTTCTGTCTCATACCACAATGCCTCCATTTACAACTGCAATTCAGGTTCTGATCATCTTCATTACAGCATCACCGACAATCTTCTCTTCGATCCATTCTCCACATCCTCACAGTCAAACCAAAACACCACTGCAACTTCTTGCAAACCACCAGCTTCGGTAACCTCTAGCTAAGCTGCAACTCAACAACAACTCAATTCTTTCCTGGTTTGTAGCTTGAGAACAACAGCTCCAACTCTGCCCAAAATTCCACCTGAACCTAGGCATTCACTTAAATAAGTCATAAACCACCAGTACCCTGGCCATATCAAGACCACAATAATTTCTACCATTCCAGCTCAATAGCAGCTGCATTGCCACCAACACTATATGAGTTGCAGCCTCATGTCATAACTCATCTCAGCTGTGTACCAACAGATCTTCAACACCATAAGTGTAATGCCCTGAGTTACCTGCAACTTGATCTCTATCTATCAATAGTGCCACTGTTTCATTGCCACACAGTCAATGCAAATTCATGCCTGCAGTTTCTTCTTGACAGTGACCCTAACATACATCTAAATGAACCTTCTCTGACCCTTGCTGTAGCTTCTCTGCATAACTCTCAGCATCTAAATATAGCTGCAGTATCACATGAACCTCACTGCAACCAACACAATGACATTCATAGTCATCTAGCCATGGCACCAATTCCATTTCTTCTCACAGAACCATCAGAAACCCATTTTTCAGTTTCAACACAATCAACCATTATCCCTTATAATTCCCTTGAATTTCTCGATTCACACTGAGTTCATCTGGCTCTCTATCAAACCACATGGCAGGAAATTCATCTTCTTCAACTAAGTTTTTCGAGAATTCAAACTCAGTAGAACCCTAATTTTTCTGAGATAGTAACAGCAACAGTAGCAGCTCTGATTCTTCTTAATCTCGTGTTCTTGACATCATAGATGCGAAACCCCCATCAATTTCAAATCAACATCCATAACCCTTAAATTCCATTAATATCAACATAAAAAAATCTCAAATTTATCCAGATTCTGCTTCAACTTCTCGATTTAAATAGCACCTCACTTCATCTCTTAATCTCCTCTCTATGAATCCTAAATTCCTTCTCTATATTTCCAAATCTCAGATAGCAGCCACCATGATTTGTCTCAGTTCTCTGAAATTGAGGTGGAGTGTAATAAAGAGGATAAAAACGATTTCCTCTCTTTCAGAGTAGGTGTAGGAATAAGGCTAGTCGATATAGCCACCCTGGTTAGGTAGATAAGGGGTACCCAGATGACGAATTGCTTGTCGGTTCCAGAGAACTGACATTCCTATTCTCTTTCTTGCTCAACCGTAGCTAGCTTCGCTCGCCTGTGAACTGCCCTTTTTGATCCTTTTTGCTCCAAATGAACGCCTTTTTTTCGGCTTCCACCAACAACAACCGTCTTTTACTCCTCATATTCACTTCTTCTCTTCAATGAGAGTCATCACTAAAGTTTTCGTGCTTTTCAGATAGAAAATTTGCATCACTAAAGTCGACATATTTTTCAGACAGAGATGAAGAAATAAAATAAAATAATGAGAAATAGTTAGTCTCCAACAACAGTTGTACATTTTTGCCTTTAAAACGACGTTTCTTCTTATTTTGTTCCAAATGACTCCAAAGTACCTAAATACTCAAAAACAAACATAAGATACATAATTTACAAGAAAACTTAGCAAAAAAAGCATAAAAATAGATAAATATCAAGGTGTTTTAGACACCTATCACCGATCCTAGTAAGAGGTGCAGTACATCACAAAGGGAACCCGATCCTTGTATGGGGTGCAACAAGGTTTATAGCAGAAAATGGAATCGATCCTATGGGCATGTGCAACACGTTTTTAGGCACAGGGGAACCGATCCTATGGACATGTGCAACACATATAAGTTAGATATCATATATATGTTTGGAAACAATCCTAACACCTAGTTAACCGAATTTTAGAAAGCTAGTGTGACTATGCACAGTGCTCACATGGAAGGTAGAACCGAAACTTGTTTTGGTAGAACCGTTAACCCATGATTGTGATTGAATGTTCGTTAGATCAATCACATAGTTCTTGAAAGTCAGATGAACCAATTCTAAACTTGTTTGGAAGTGTGGCAAATCGGTTTCAAGGTTATAAGTGTGAAAGAGAACTTACAAAGTAAGGATGTTGACATACTTTGAACACATACTGTGAATGTTTATTTCTTTAATTGTTCAAAGTTATTCCTTAATAGCTAAGGGAAGAGAATCCCAGGATCGAAACATAAGTAAGTTAGGAATATTTTAATTAAGGTAATTAACTTCATTTTGTAGGAATATATAAGAATTAGTAATTTGCATTTACTAATTAGATTTTCCGAGAGATTTCAATCATTATTTTTGGATAGAGCATTTCCATGAATTATGGAAACTGAATTTGTGCTTTAATGAATATCTTGAGAATATTTTCAGTTTTGGAAATTTCTTGGTGTCCAAACTTCCTTGTCTATAAATACTTGAAGTTTTCCTTTCTAGCAAACTAATCCTTCGTAACAAAAAACTTCCTCTTTTGTTGTTGTTACTGGTGTAACCGCCTATTCGTAGAGGAGAGTAACCTAATTATACGAAATCTCTTACGGCCGCTCAGTTTAAAGTCTTCTTTGGGATTGAGAAGCTCTAGCGTGTACCATTGGTAGGAAACTAGATAATTGCGGTTTATCTTTTGTTTTCGATTGATTTGAGTGACTAATGGTGGTTGAAATATGATTGCAACTAGTTTGTTTATGCTTGAGAATCTTCTCTTCTGATATAAGATTCACTCAAACTAGTTCAGAGTTTGGACATGGATCTTTAGACTATTGTTAGTTCTAAAGACGATCTTGTGATAATCCATTGTTAATAGACCCGTTCTGTGTGTGATTAAATCACAAGAGATTCAAGTGATTGTGTACAGGTTTTTATTGAAGATTTAAGAAGATTTAAAGACAAAGAAGATATTGAAGATCTGACCTGGGTTTATAATCTTTGGTGTGCACAATACTTGTTTTGGTAAAAGAGGATCTAATTAATAATCGGTTTATCCATGTGGTAGATTAGATTGATTAATTGAGTAGATCGGAATCAACACAATTCTTTGGATTAAGAGTGTTGTTGGCTTAATCTTAAACGATTACTTCGGTAATTGAACATAAGATAGATCTAAGGACCTGACAAAGGAGTTTATGTCAAGTTAAACGGAAGAGCCTTTGTCCGACTCATATCACTTGTTTGAATAGAGTTGATACCAAACAGATTTGTTGTTCCTTTACTATTTTGAATACGAACCAAAGGAATTGTTCCAAGTACATGGCTTATTTATAAGTTGGAGGCGTGGGAATACAGACGGAACTAGTTAAACTATAGGTTTAGTTGCTTGGTCTCAACTATACGAAGTTAGGTGTAATTTTTTGTAGCGGTTTAATCCTGAGAGTTTTCAATTCTGGACAAGGTCCCGGGGTTTTTATCCATTTGCGGTTTACTTGTTAACAAAATATTGTTGTGTCATTTACTTTATATTTCCGCATTATAATTGTTTTATTATAATTAAAGTAAATCACATAAATGTTAATTCCTATATACTTGATAAGTGAATCCTATTGTGTTTGGTTAAGTCCGAACCTTTTTATCAAGTAATATACTTCGTTGTTGTATTGTCTCGATCTCGTATCCATAGACGATCACACGAAGTGTGAACCGATTAGTTGTATTGTCTCGACTCAGTCCATAGACAATCATTTTCGGAGAAAAGACTTATAGGTAGGAAAAGTTTTAGCTTGAGGTATATTTGAGTACCCTCGCCTTTTAAAACTTAACTTACATTGAAGTTCTTTCCATAGTTTGAGGTATTCAAAAAATTAAGCATCAAGTAATTACCATAAGTAAATTACTTCTAAAGATAACTTCAAATTGTTAAAGTTAGATACGTGCATATGAAGTTCTAACTGCCTAAATCAAGATCCAAAACTTGTTTCCAGATTTATTTTTGGAAAGAACTAATATTGTTTATTGCACGAGACAAATACTAAGAATAACAACCATAAGCATGTGAAATATTTGGTCAAGAATAAAAATTTGGTCGGTTGCACTCCGTAAATTTGGGTTCACGAACTCAATTAATTTTTTGATTTCATGAACTTCAAAACTCAACTGCTTGGTTCGTGAACTCGAGTAATTTTGGATTTAGGGAATATCTCATCACTTGTAGGTTCACAAACTCAATTTATTTTTGGAGTTCAAGAATTTCAAATCTCAGTTAGGTTTGGGAACTCAATTCTTGGTTTCTCTAACTCAAGTAATTTTTGGATTTCAAGAACTTTTAATCTCACATAGGTTCGCGAATTCAATTATTAGTTTCATAAACTCAAGTGATTTTTGAATTTCATGGGACTCCAACGTCACATAAGATCGCTCTCACCATTTAGGTTCGTGAACTCAAATCCGCAAAACTCACAAAAAATTTCTCACTTAGTTCGTTAATTCGAAATGCATCAAGCTGTAAATTGAATTTGAAACCTCACTAGACAGTTCACACATGATCCTTTTTTGCAATTAGCTAAATACCGAAGTTTCCGATTTTGCTTGGAAATATAGATAGATGGAAGGGATAACAACTCGAAAGAAAAAGCGGTCTTCGTCACTAACCTTTGATGAAGTTCTTTAAATGATGTGTTCATGTGATATTCAATCTTCAAAAATAACTTAGATAAATCCTAAAACTCTACTGCTTAAGATATTCTAGTCCGAGATGACTTTAGTAGGCTACAAATCAAGAAATAGTTTTGACATCTAAATTTGACAAAAAAAAAAACGCATCTGGGTCCAACCAAGCATCCACTATAACAGTACAAACTGTCAACCTAGATTACCTGCCTACGCCTAGATACAATACAATGTTCTCTTCTCGAAGTGGCTTGTCTTTTTTTATATCTAACCTCTTAAATAACTTTATTTCGAGGAAATTTCCACTAATGTGATGAAGTTAATTTATAACATATAACCAAAACTAGTCGCTCTTGGTAATTATGAGAGTTATTTCGACATTCTTCTTAGTTTTACCCTGAGATAATGTTGTCAAGGTGTCCCGATACTGGGTGAGACGATCCTAAGACACGATATTAAAATAAATATGAGCTCATATTTCCTTCTACCTTCTAAATTTACAGTTGATTTTAAAATTTATTCCATTAAGATTGTAATTTTTGGGGTTTCATTTGTGTGCACTTTAATGGAGATTTTTGCTTGCACTTGTACGGTGCTTCTCATGTACTTTAAAGGCTATTGTTTTTTTTGGTTATGTGGTTTATTAAGTATGATGTCGGATTTTGACAACCGGGATTTCAGTTTTCCGTTCGATTTTTTGGAAGATTATTCCAATTCTAGTGAAACGTCACTTTTTTATGAAAACAACTTATCAAAATTGTCGATCGTTACGTCTTAAAAATACTATCTTAGATCCGATTTAATTGGTTCTATCATTTTTCTATTTGGTTTTTTCAATTCCTTCCCTTTTCCTTGTTGGAAATTCTGATCTTGTACGTATCTTTACCACTCATAGATATGTTTTTTCATTTATGTTTTGATTCTTGAAGTACATGAAATCTATAAGTAATCTTAGTTATTATTAGTAAAGAAGAAATTCCTGTATATGTGAAACTACAAGAATTTCAACATTTCATTTCCCTTTTTTATTAAGGGGATTTTACATCCCCATTGGAAAGGAAAGGGTACTATGTACACCACCGACTTTTTCGTTTGGAAACTTTTATGGACAGAACCTAATACATTGCAAGTAAATCCAAATTAAAGATCGTTAAATAATATGCATATATAGTTTTATCTAATCTCTTCTACAATCAATATGTCTAGACTAAGAAGTCCATGAACCTGATTCTGTAAAAAAGTTCTTGGACGATCTCACAAACCAATATCCATGATCAATCTAGTGGTATCCAAATCAAGAGGATTTGTATTCTCACAAGTATGAAACCTGTAATCTATCATGCAAGATACAAATTCAAAAAGAACAAGTATCGTTATTGATCACAATTAATAAGGACTGAACGTACCCATATTGATTATGTACTACTTGTGCTATTGCTATTATAGATATAAAAAAATATAACGCGGAGAAGGAAAAACACAAGACACCATAAGTTTTGTTAACTAGGAAAACTCCACCAGTAAAAAAAAAAACCAGGACCTCGTCCATCTTTGAAAAACAAAATGTATTAAGACGCTACATACACTAGCCTACTATCATCCTTCAGATATGAATGTAGTTGATGTAGAATTTAGCATCCTTATGTTACTTGAACCTTGCAAGGCTCTACAGAATTGATTCTCTTAGTTGACATCCTTTACAACTTAAGAGTTACTTCAACCTTAGTTAAGACTTTTGATACCAATATGCCTCTAACAGATAAGCCTATTTTGTTTCCCTTTTGATCTAGGTTTGGACATATGGTTGCAACAAACACAGTCTTGCAAACCTTACGAATCCGGAACACTTACTTTCAGCTAGCTGAGAAGTCTTGAGTACTAACCACCTCTTAAGAACAACCGAAACAAATCAAAAAAAAGTTTATACATATCTATCTTGAGGAGCTGTAAAGTCTGAGATAAAGAGAACTTTGCAATTTCTATCTATCTCATTCATTATATGAGATAACTAGAACCTCGAAGATCAATAAGAAAAATATCACGATACACGAACTATCAGGTAAAAGATAGTCGGACCTGGCTTCATGAATCCTTAAGTAAAGTCCTTAAGTCATAATCTAATTATGTTTCTCAGGTTACTAGAGGAAGACTCTAGCAAGCAAGTAGGAAAAATAAGTGTTAGGTATTGAGAAGTCTTATTGCATGAGTTTTTCTATTTATATATTTTCAAGGCTCTGGGTAGCTTTGAATTCAAGCTAAGATAACTTGAGATATTCAAGCAAATACTTTTTTAGTTTAGATGCAATTTTTATTAGGGATTTACGTAAGCATATCAGAAGTTCGCTTTGAAATTACACAGAATAATAAACAATATGGTCAAGGATTCTGGAACCGCGTATAATGATAGTTCGTGGAAAATATGCCTTATGAACTTACAAGCATAAATCGTGTTCATTAACACTCAAGACATGAACCATGATTCACAAACACATAGTCATTTAGTGAAGAAGGTTATCTTAGAAGTGTTTATGAGAGTTGTAGCAATGACAAACATATTTGTGAAAATAGTTTATGAGCATCTGCTTAATTCGATACTAGGTAGGTATGTGTAGGGGTATGCATACCTATGGACCAGTCTGTGAATTCAAGTTGTTGGGGTACGTGTACCCTTATCCATTCACGAACTCATATCCAAGGAATACACGTACTGGTATGCGTACCTCCCTCTCAGTCATGAACTCAGAACGTTAGGGTACACGTATTGGGTATGCCTATTTTGGAACTCAAATCACTAGTACCATGTGTCCAAAATTTCATTAAGTTCTGAAAACTCTCTTTAAAAAATTTGAAACATTCCCAAACGTACGTCGTAGATAATAAATATCATTTGTTGGTCAATTTCCAAATGATCAACTTGAAACAAAAAATAGTTCATGAATAATAAAAATGTTTTTAACTAAGATTGTCAAGGATTCATAACATCCATTGGTTAAATCATATTTCGAGATATTTATCAAGACAATCTTGAATCAAAATTTCTGCTTTGTAATATTAAATCTACTGAAATCATACGAAATAGTCTCATAAGATAAAATGGTAAATCCCGTGAGTAAATAGAATGGTTAAGTATTCATATACCTTGTTATCGATGAAGTTCTTCAAATGTCTTCGCTTGATCTACTGTCTTCCATCTCCGAAGTGTAGTTGCAGAATATCCTACAACTACACCCTCAGTAGAATTAGTAAACTTAAGAAGTTCATGATGATGATTAACAATTTTCTTATTAATGCTCTCAATTGATCACAAGAAATATCTAAATGGAACTAGAATAGTTACAACTTTCTCTATTCTCTTTCCTTTAATATTTTTTCACACTCACCAAAAGAACCTCTCAAATTTAACATTTGAACTACTATTTATAGTGAAATCTTTACAACTGTAATATCCTGCGAGGTATCATAACTTATGATCGCAAGTTTATTTTATACTCGCAAACTTTTCATTCTTCTCTCGCGTTTCTTCCATCATCGTGTTATTTCTTGACACTTCCTCTTATAGTCGTTGCTATATTCGTAACCCAAACTCTTGCGATATTCGGTACCTACATCTTGCCTCTTCTCATGTCATTTCTGCGAAGAAGTAATGATCGTGAGAATATAACCGTTACTTATTCTTTTTATTTGGACATGTCTTTTGTAACCGTTCTTTTCTAACTATTTCCTTATATATAAACTCCTTTTATTCCCTTCCTTATCTTTCTCTCACTTTCCCTTTTCGCTTCTGTAACTCCATCTTCTTATTACACTTTCAGTTATCATTCTATCTTCTTGTTTTACCTCATCATGAGTTCTCCAAGGTAATTTTCTTCTATCTCTTGCGTCTTTCACTTGTTTATCTCTTTGATTTCCGACTAATTTATTGTTTTATTTTGATTTGTTTCAGCAAAATTATTCCTCAGGAGAAACCTTCAACCAAAAACTCAAGTCCTAATCTCCGAAGAAGAAAATCCGAGAATCAAAAGGTAGTTAAAATACTCTGTTTTCCTTTTTAATCAATATATTGTTGCCTCAGTTTTTAATCCACCTTTTGATTCGTAGGTTGGTGAAAAATAAAAACCCAATAAGAGATCTCGAGTAACTAAACCCACACCATTAATTTCAATCGATGACTTCCTTCCTGAGGTTGATGAAGAATTTCCCTCTCCCCCTCGTGGAAATACTTCTTCGCAAACTCCTGCCTCTACTCCATTACCCAGTTTTTAATTTCCCACCAATGTCAATTTATCAACACTTCTTCGAGATCAACCTTCGCAAGATACTTCCTCAACTTCGTCTCCCAAAAAACCTATTTTTACCCCTAATCCCTTGAATGCTGTTGCTCCAAGCAATTTACAACTTGCTCTATCAAATTCTTCTCCTCTTTCTCAAGAAGCTCGAGACGGAATTTATTCAACTTTCCAAATACTATCCGAGGTCTTAAGTAGTACTGCGAAGTCTTCAAACGTTCGTTCGCAATCTGAATTTTGTGAAGTGCTTAATAATTTTATCAATCCTGATATTTCTATTTCACGCCAATCTTTGGAAAAAGAAGTTGAATTGCTTCGCCAATCTCAGGAATCCTTGAAAGCGGAATGTGAGAGTATTCGTAAAGTGAATCATCAGCTTCAGAATGATTCTCTAGATTGTGCGATCCTTCGCAAGAGGAATGATGCATTAAAAGGTATTACTATTATCTCTATATTTTCTTTCCCTTTGTTTACTTCTATTCCTCACATGCTTGAAACATCCATTTAAACCCATTCCCCTTTATAGAATCTATCCAGAAATGTAGAAAGTTGGTACTTCATCATGAATCAGACGCACAAGAATCTCAAGCCAAACATGCAAGTCTTTTGAATCAATTCTCCCACTTGTCTAATCTTCATTCATGTGCTCTTGATAATTTTGATGCCCTTTTCCAAGAGAATACTCAATTAATTTACGATCAAAATTTTTTGAATGATGAAATATCTCAGCTCAATTCTTATTTAACTAAATCCGATTTAAGGATATAATCCCTAGTAGAAGAGATTAGGACAATCTAGACTAAAAGGATTAAAAGATCAAAAGCTTCAATCTAGACTTAAAGGATTAGTTGGCGATGGTTTTGACAATGCGATGGATCAGATGAAGAGTTGTTGTCTATCTTTAGCTCAATTTCTTTCTTCACAAAGAGAAGGTAGTCATTAAAATTTGACTACCTTTGGTATACCTTTAAATTTTGTTATACTCGCAAAACTGATTCTTTAAATTTTGTTTCACTCGCAGAATCTGAAAACAACCTCCGCAGTGCTAAAGTTGGACTAGAAGCCTCTTGCTCTGAGCTTCACAAGAAAAACGCTCTGCTTTCTACTCGTTTGATCAACTCTCGTGATCGTTCCACTCGAAGATTCAACTATCTTGCTTACGCCAAAGATATCGAATATACCAACCATCAGAAGGCTATACTTCGTGAAAGTCATCTGAAAGCTCAAGTCTTTGCGAATAACATTCTCTTATCAAGGTCCTTGCCTCCCGTGAGAATTACACCTCTGAAAATATCTGATGATGAGGTTGCTCGTGATCCTGATAGTGATTTTGATTACGAGAGTGACGATGAAGGACTTGATTTTTAAAAAGAATCTATCCCTCAAGGAGATGTTCCTGTTGATGGTCCTACCCCTCCTAAAGATCCAGTACAAAACGTTGATGAGGAGCTTTAAGCATGATGGATTATTCAACTGTTATTCTTCTTTTTAACAACTTTGTTTTCCTTTCTTTTGAATTCTTTCTCTTGGTTACTATTGATTCTCTTTTCTATGAACGATCCTGCTTACTGCTTGTTTTCCTTAAGAAGCATACTTTGTACTTTACGATACTACTTTGATCTTTCTCTAGATTTGCATGACTTGATCATATGAAGATAAATACTATGTCTTGAAGACTTAACTTAGTATTCCCTTTCTCCTTATTATTGCACTTCAGATGATCAATTATTGTTGTAGTATTAAAATACCTGCCTCAGTCTAAGTTGCGAAGTTTCAATTTATTGCGAATTAAATAATAAATTTCCCCTTTGAAGTATAAGAAGTATGAAATCTCCGTGAAGAATTATGAAACATCCTTGAAAAAGTGTAAGAAGTATGAAATATTCTTAAAGAAGCATAAGAAGTATGAAACATCCTTAAAAAAGTATACGAAGTATGAGGCACCCTTGAAGAAGTATAAAAATTTTCAATTCATGAAGAAACATTCACTGTTTGAAGAAATATAAGAAGTATTGAATCTCTTAAAAAGTAAAAGAAGTATTGAATCTTTGAAGAAGTATAAGAAGTATTCAACCCTTATGAATATGATTGCGAACAAAATTGCTTCTATGCTTATGAATTCTTTATACATATTCTCGTAAATTTTTTTCCAATAATATTGATGGAATTGATTTCAGTAATTGTTGTGGTCTTATCATGCCTTCCTAAGTAAAGGTCTTATTTTTCCACCTTTTTTTGTGATGATATTTTTGCGATAATATGACAAGTCTGAACATTCTTGCGAATATACAACCTCGTGACATTATCGTCTTGCGATGAAATCGCAGGACGTTATCAAACATTCATGTAATAACCCATTGATCTCATCTTAACTTCATTGTATGTAACTCTGCGAATATGTATATATATAAATATGTATTTTTTTTTTATTCGCAGAAATATGATTGTTGCACAAATATGACAAGTCTTTATGTTCTTGCGAACAAGAAGCCTCATGAAATTTGCGTCTTATAGCACGTATCATCTCCCTAATGGAGGGTGCTGCCCTTTATATTCCCCTTGGTTTCCCCTTCAAGGAAGCGTACATCAACCATACAAGGTTAGCTCTTCCCATCCGGTTTTGCAAACAATCAGCTTTTGATCGCAACCTCTTATCCTTTTTGCCTATAGGGCTTATAGTTACGAGGTTGCACCCTATGGGGTATCTTTGGGCCAAGTGTATCATTTTACAAGACTTGTCAAGAATGACAGATGTGCTTCAAACCCATCCGGCACTCTTGACTCAACCGTGTACCTCGGCGCCTTGATCGCTTTCTACACTTCTTGAGAAAGACAGTATGCCTTAGTTTCCCAACCTATATCCTGTTACATCGCAAGATTAGGTTGAGAATCCAAGGTGTCTAACCCGGATAGGTACCCCGCTTTTGGGTTGTACCCCGTAATGTCCATGTACTCAGGTTCCTTGGTGGTGTTCCGGTTTCCCTGAGCCATGCTTATAGGTACCCCCTTAAATGACGTACTTTAGGACTTTGCCTCTTACGAAATGTTGCTTCGCGAACTAGGGTGTACGCCACAAAGGTTTGCCTGTGTAAAATTTCTGCGGCTCTCTTTCTTTTTTGAAAGTTAATCACAGTTTGCGGTCTTTTATTCGCAAGTAATTTTTGCGTCTCTCTTTAATGAAAGCTAATCGCAATAAGAGTTAAAAATTCGTAATTTAAGCTTCGCACGAGCAAACCATATTCACAAAATATTTCATGAGGTTTATGGATAATACCTTTTTAAATACAATCTATTCCAGGGTCGACCAAGTCTTAAACCCATGTCTCTCCCTTCTGGATCCATCAGTCGATAAGCTCCACTTCCCACAACCTCTTTGATGACTTATGGTCCATCCCGTTTTGGTGCTAATTTTCCTCCATTTTCTTTCTGGTATGGAGGTGTTTCTCGCATAACCAAATCCCCTGGCTTGAACTCACGTTCGATAACTCTCTTGTTATATTCTCAAGCTAATATTTCTTGATAAACTTTCATATATCGCAACACCTTTTCTCTTTTTTCTTCTAAATCATCCAATTCACTTAATATCACCCCTGCGCTTAAATTTCTTTCCCAGGCTTCTTTCTTTGTAGTCGGAATTATAACCTCTGTTGGCAATACAGCTTCTACTCCATATGTTAAGCAATAAGGAGACATTCCAGTTGCCTCTCTTCTAGTTGTATTGTATGCCCAAACTGCGCTAGGTACTTGTTCGCACCACCCTTTGAGATGTCCTTCTAATTTCTTTTTGATCGTGTCTGCGATTGTTTTATTTGTTTCCTCTGCCTGTCCATTCGCTTGTGGGTATAATGGAGTTGATTTCCCACATTTTATCCTAAAAGCACTGAGTAACATCTCTATATTCTGCCCTTCAAATTGTTTCCCATTGTCAGATACTAATTGTGCTGGAACTCCATACCTACAAATGATATTCTCGAATATGAATGTAAAAACATCCTTATCACGAATATGTTGTCTCGCTTTTACTTCTGCGAGCTTCGTGAAATAATCTGTTGCGACTATTAAAAATCTTCTCTGCCATGATCCAGGTAAGAATGGGCCAACAATGTCCAATCCCCATTTCCCAAAAGGCCAGCAGCTTGTTGAAGAAGTTAATGTTGCTCCTGGTGCGTGAGTTCTTTTCCCATGTCGTTGGCATTATATACATCGTCTTACCAACAATTTTGCGTCTGTGTGCATATAAGTCCAGTAATATCCTTGTATTTTTTCCCTGTACGCCAGAGATCGTCCCCCACTATGATTTCCAGCTTCTCCTCCGTGTAACATCTTCAATATTTTTCTCCTTCTTCACGAGTTAAACATCTTAGAGGTGGTCCACTGAAAGATTTTCTGTATAAAATCCCTTCTCGAAGTTCATAATTTGTTGCACGACTCTTTAATTTATGTGCTTCTAGTATGTTCCTGGGTACTTCTCCTGTTGCGATATATGCATGAATTTCCTTTCTCCAATCTGCGATGTTATCTAGTAGTTCCCTTTCTACTTCCATCGCAATTGCTTCTTCAATTTGTTCTTCCTCTTTATTTACTGATGGGTGTTGAATTGTTTGGATTTTGATATTTCTTGCATTAGGGTTTGTCATCATACTTGGAATGAATGCAAAAGCATCTCATGAGTCGATTGTATTTCCTTGTGATATGCCTCCATTTTAACTTTGGTATCTTCGCAGATAATTCATCAACGAGTTTCTTGTATTTCTTCAAGGAAAACTCATTCGTGGTATATTCCCTTTAATTTGACAAATTACCAACTGAGAATCACTTGTTATTCTTATACTTTCAAGCTTCTTTTCTATTGCGATCTTCAATGCATGCACTACAACTTCGTACTCTGTTTCATTATTCGTAGATGCAAATTCCAGTCTGAATGAAAATGTTGTTCTTTCTCCTTCGGTGAAATGAACACAACTCCTACTCCATTCCCCTCATTGTTGGATGATCCATCTACTAGAATTTCCCATCTATTTGGTTCTGTTAACAAATCTTTTGGATTCCCAAATTCTTCTTCAACATCCATCATCTCTTCTACTGCCTCGTCTTCTTCCAAAGGAAATTCTACCAAAAAATCTGCGACAACTTGTGATTTTTGCGATGATAATACTTCGTACTTTATCTTGTAATGGTTTATTTGTGCATTCCACCTTTCTATTCTTCATGATCTTTTTGTGTTCTTCATAACTGTCTCAATTGGAACTTTGGTAACCACTTTTATCACATGTTCTTGAAAGTATGTTCGCAATTTGAATGATGCATAAACCAGAGCTAAAATTAACTTCTCCATTTTAGAATAATTCCTCTCTGCTGTATTAAAAGTTTTCTTGATGTAGTAAATGGGCCTTTCTACTCCTCGTCCGTTCGCAACAAACTGCACTTAAAGCGTATTGAGTTGTTGCGAGGTATACCAATAATTCTTCATCTTTCTCTGGTTTCTGTAATATGGATGTATTCATGAGATACTCCTTGATCCCTTGAAAAGCTTTTTCACATTCATCAGTCCACCTGAATTTTGCTCCCTTCTTAAGTATGTTGAAGAAATGTTTGCACTTATCTTACATTCGCGAAATAAACCTTCCAAGTGAAGCTAAGAGTCCATTCAGCTTTTGCACTTCTTTTACTGTTGCAGGTGTTGGCATGTCACGAACTGCTTGTACCTTTTATGGATCAACTTGTATTCCCTCCTTTGATACTATGTATCCCAAGAATTTTCCTGACGCAACTCCAATTATACATTTTTCAGGATTTAATTTGATGTTGAATTTTCTCATTTGTTCAAATATTTCCTTCAAGTCCCGCACATGGTCTTTGGCTTCTTTACTTTTTATCAACATATCGTCTACATATACCTCTAAGGTTTTATGTATCCACTTTGCGAACACCTTTTCAACAATTCGTTGATAAGTAGCACCCGCATTTCGTAAACCAAATGGCATCTTCACATAGCAATATAAACCTCTTGGAGCAAAAAATGCAGTATGTTCTTGGTCTTCTTCTGCGAGTGATATTTGATTATACCCTTTATACCCATCAAGTGAAGTGACTCTGTCATGTCCTGCAGCTGATTCCACCATTTGTGGTATATCTGGCAATGGAAAACTATCTTTTGGACAGGCTTTGTTTAGATCAGTGAAATCTATGCAAATCCTTATCCCTTTATTATTCTTTGGAACAATGACCATATTCGCAATCCATTCTGGATATTTTTCTTCTCTTATGATTCCCGCATCCAACATCTTTTGCAATTCTTCTTCTATTTGTGTATGGTAATTTTGCAAAATCTTTATTATTCTTTGCTTAAATGGTCTCACACTTTTATCTATGTTCAATCTATGACACGCCACTGATGGATCAATTCCTGGTATTTCATCTACACCTCCTGCCAATATATCTTTATATTCTCGTAAAAGATCAATAGTTCTTTTTTCTTCTTCTTCGTCCATCTTAGTTCCAATTCGCAAGATTAAAGGCTCCTCTTTACTTCCAATATTTCTTTGGTTGGTTCTGCTGCGACATAACTAGGACTTTGCTCTCCCATAGGTGTTGGCTCTTTGATTATTTTCATTGTCTCTCCTTATTTTTCTGGGATCTCACTTGGTATTCCTCTTCCTTCTTTTGCTCTTATTGTGTACACCCTGAACTCTTCTTCCTTTTTTGCTTCTCTCGCAAGTTTTCTGCAGAACTGTTTCTTTCTGGCTCTTCCTCCACACTGTTTTACTTCAGTCTGATAACAAAATTTTGCACTATCAAGATCTCCTTTTATCTCTTGTATTCCGCTTGGTGTAGGAAACTTAATTGATTGATGTAATGTCGAAACAACAACTTTAATCGCATGAATCCATGGTCTTCCTATCAGCATATTATATGGAGATTCCATATCTATTACACATAAAACTATGTGTGTTTCAATTTCTCCCAGCGATACTCGTAACATTATTTCCCCTTTGGATTTTGTTGCATATTTTCCCAATCCATGGATAAGATATTCTGAATTTGTAATTTCTTCATCTTTGATCCCCATCCCCTTAAGTGCATGATAGAATATAATATCAACAGAACTCCCTGTATCAATCAAAACTCGGTTTAATTTCCATTTTTCTATAGATTTTGTAGTTTTCCTCTCTTCTCGCATGATCGGGATTGTGACTACTAATGGCGAAATGTGGTTCAAGTATTCATTTGGAATTTCTGCTACTGAAAACGTGATTTTATGCTTTTCCCATTCTTTCAATGTTGTTATCTTCTCCACCTCCATGATCTTTCTTCCTCTACAATCTCGTTTGTGTATTTTTTCCCTTTATGTTGTTATGAAATTCATCAATCATTGTCTTTGTGATCATATTACATTCTTCTTTTTTACAACCTTCATCTGCTGATTCCATTTGATCTTCAAATTTCCAAAATTCCTTCAAATTTCTGCTATGATGATCAACAGTTTCCCTGTTTCTAGCGCCAATTATGTAGTTGCAGAATATCCTACAACTACACCCTCAGTAGAATTAGTAAACTTAAGAAGTTCATGATGATGATTAAAAATTTTCTTATTAATGCTCTCAATTGATCACAAGAAATATCTAAATGGAACTAGAATAGTTACAACTTTCTCTATTCTCTTTCCTTTAATATTTTTTCACTCACCAAAAGAACCTCTCAAATTTAACATTTGAACTACTATTTATAGTGAAATCTTTACAACTGTAATATCCTGCGAGGTATCATAACTTATGATCGCAAGTTTATTTTATACTCGCAAACTTTTCATTCTTCTCCCGCGTTTCTTCTATCATCGTGTTATTTCTTGACACTTCCTCTTATAGTCGTTGCTATATTCGCAACCCAAACTCTTGCGATATTCGGTACCTACACGAAGGTCATTCAATGATGTTTGATCCCAACTACCATACTCTAATCTTAGTCCGATGATTATCTTTAGTAGAGTAAAAATCAAGATATAATTTTCGTGCATCTAACATTGACAACAAATTTGAGACAAAAATCGAGTTCGACCGAGCATTGCTCTAACACCTGTCCCCGTCCCCATC
The DNA here is from genome assembly GCA_023529315.1 of Papaver bracteatum. Lineage (NCBI taxonomy): Eukaryota > Viridiplantae > Streptophyta > Magnoliopsida > Ranunculales > Papaveraceae > Papaver > Papaver bracteatum. The sequence continues at coordinate 1,156,308 of JAJJWX010002530.1, forward strand.
CGCATCCGCATCCATCCCCTATCTAGAAACAATACGTGATATTCGTTCGGCATGCATAAATAAGGATCCTGAGACTTGAATCATAGGAAATTACCGGAAGGTTTGGTGTTGGACAAATGAACGTGGAGAATAACGATTCACGTTAAATTAGCATGATGCTTGAGCTTGGCTCGGTCTTCAGCTTCGGGGGTAGAGCATTGCGAGCGGGGGACTTGTGCGTGAAGGGGGAATGTGAAGGGGGACCGTAGCACTACATCCTGGGAAGGGATAAAGTGGAGGTGTGCACCGTGGTGGTTGTGATTACGTAATCCCATCATAGTGGTGACTCCGCTCCCTGTACCAAAACGAACCTGGCACGAAAAGCGTTAAGAATCTTTGCTCCACCTCTACACAACATGTACCTTAGCCAGGATAAAAGGAGTGGGTTGTGTGGACGCGGACAAGATGACATAAAATCTTCCATATCTTCATGAGATGAACCGAGTCCAATAAAAAGGTCATTGGTCTGTCAGTTGCGTTTAACCTACACCAACTTGCTTGGGACAAACAACTGGCAAAAGCCCAGTTGGCCAGGGGTTGAGCTCCCAACTAATAGGTTGCGGGTTCAATTCCCACACTGATAGTGTAAAAAAAAAAAAAACTTGGTTGGGACAAAATTCTCTGTTTTCGGATAAAAAAGGACCCAGGATTAGTGTCAAAAAGAAAAAAACAATACAGATACGTATCGGTCAATAGAACGGCATGATCCATGCCTTGCACTATTTAGCGGATGGGTTGGGTACTTAGTAGCCCATATCTCAAACCCAACAAGCGAGAGAATTACATAGGCCTATGTCTAACCCTTCTTCTCCATTCCACGCATCTCCACAATTTCCCCCTGTTGTCTCTACCAGAGCAGCAGTCCTCCGCTGAAGAAAAACTCATTCGCTCCTAAAAAAATCCTCTGAATTCCCTCACTAATCCTTATCCAGATTACTCAATTATTTCTGATTTTGATAAATTATTCATTCATTCAATTCTTTGTTAACCTAGAGCATTCAGTGTAGTAAGTTGAGTGAAAATGACGATTGATGATGATAATTCGATATACGTTGGTGGGATTCCATATGACTGCACAGAAGAAGACATTCGAAGAGTTTTCGATTTATACGGTTCTGTTATCGCTGTTAAGGTTTGATTTTCTTCTTTCTCTAAATCTCTCTCTGTGTGTTTTCCAATTTCTCATCTAGGGTTTCAGATAACGAGATTGATTAGAAACCTTATACTCATCCTGTGTGTGTAGATTATTAACGCTCGTGATGTGGGAGGGAAATGCTATTGCTTTGTCACTTTTACCAATCCGAGAGCTGCAATTGACGCCATTAATGATATGAATGGAAGGGTATGTATCTTGCCGTTGCTTTTTCAATTTTTAGTTTCTGTTAGATAGATGCAAAACTGGGTTTAGTGACATTTTGAAAAAATTTGAACATTAGATGATTGGTGGACGTGTTGTAAAAGTTAATGAAGTGAATGCAAGAGGAGCTGGAAGACCACCTCCTCCTCCGTTTCATCGTAGTTCTGAGAGGGATATGGACTGGAACAATAGAGGTAGAGAACGGGAAAGAGGGGGTTATGATCATGAAAGGGATCGTTATGGTAGAGGTGAAAGAAATAATAATACTGATCGCTCTCAAGATGGATATGACCGCCCACGTGGTGATTATGATCGGAATAGAGATCATTTCTTGGACAGAGATCAAATTAGGGGTCCTGAGCCTTATGAGCATGAAAGGAACAGGAGTCATGATCGAGACCGGGGTAAGGACCATAATTTGGATCGTGACTTGTTACAGCAGACTGAATATGAGCGCCCACATGATTATGATCGAAGTAGAGACCGCTCCTTAGACCGAGATCAAGTCAGGGGTCGTGATTATCATGAGCGGGACAGGAGCAAGAGTAGGAGCCAGGATCGAGCTCGTAGTAAGGAGCTGGACTTGAAGCGAGATACTGAGGTGAATAGAAGTATTGAGAATATCAGAAAAGATACGGATAAAGAACAATTTTCAAGGAGTCAGAGTGGGTAAGATCTTTGACTGTATCATTCTTGTTTGCATTTTCTATTCGATAGATGTTAATATCTATCAAATACTGCATCATATCGTGTACTCTTTTTATTATTAGAAAAATTTGCCTCCACCGCTATTAGGTCATATTTATTTGATATTTGCACCCATGGAAGTGGTTATAATTTGTACATTTGGTTTCCTGTAAACAGTTCCCATTTTAATGACCGCCGTAGCAGGGAGCTGTCATCGAGCTCCAATGATAATTATAATGAAGAGGTAGTAGATTAACATTTTAGGGGGCATTCCCCCATTTTTAAGTTTGTATGATATGGGTCCTCACACATTTTTTATTTTATTAGGGAAAGGATCGGTTGGATGTGTCAACACAAAAACATGGAGATCTTGAAAAGAAGGTACTTAACTTTCTTTTTCTTAACAATTTACTTAAGAATTGCCTTTTACCTAAGGAACTGTTGGATGTTTCTTTTTCTTTTTTCTTAACAATTTGCCTTTGACCTGTATATCTACTTGTAATGTTGTACAAAACCCTCCTGTCTAGATGGAGATCGATGTCCCTGTATTTTGTGATTGGGATCCAATTTGGCTATCTATACTCAGAGAGTTTAGTGACAATCTGCATCATATTGATTTTGGATGTTTTGTCTGGTGATGAAGATAGCATGTCTTTTATTCCTGTTCCATTATAATATGTATCTATATCACTGTGGTTGAGGGTTGAAACCTTAGTAAGTGATTGCATTATCTCATGCTTTAACAATTCTCCATATTTGCTGTGCATAATGAGCTCTGAATGTTTTATTGAATTAAGCAGATTTCTCAAATTAAAGAGAGGTTAGAAGAGAAAAACCATCTTGTCTCTGAATTAAAGAAAAAATCTCAGGTAATTCTAGTATTTCTAAACAGACGGTTCATGCTTCTCTTTAAGATGGTACACAATGTCAGACAAGAGTAACTTGCTTATGTTTGCTTTTAAGATATTGAAAGGTTCCTTATAATTTCACCTTATTATTGTGATTGCGAGTGCAGAAATTGGAGGACTCGGTTGCCTCTGCAAAGAGGCTTACTTCTCAGCGGCAGCTGCAGTTGACCATGGTAAGTTATTATTGTTGTTTCATTTTACTTCATTCTAAGTGCTGAAAAGAAATTACAATTTTAGTTTTAAGTGGCGTTGCACCGACTTGGCTGACATGCTGATAAGTTTCTTTTTTTTCATATTTGACAGTTGCAGAGGTGTTTTCTCCAAGTAAAAGACTACAGAGAAAAGCTTAAAAACTCGGAACAGGAACTCCAGGTAGCTCTTTGTTATCTTTCCTTTTTTTTTTGTAAATAAGTTTCGTTTTTTTACCCTTTTATTCACCACACAATGAACTGAGAAATCTTCATTTTGTTAATCCAGTCTCTTGTTGAAACTGTAATGGCTGATGTTGATCACGGAGATGAGGATGATTGAAATGGCTATGCACAAATGGTAAGGCACATCAGTTGAGTGTATCTGCGTCTGAATCTCCAGGTTATCAAATTTAAACGCAGATCATATTTTTTTGTAAAATTTCTATTGAAAAATGAAAAGGGTCTAGTTGGTAAAAAGCTCTTGATGACGGTGACCTATGAGCATGTCTGTTGATATCCATTTTCAGAGTCATTGATGGATTGATGTTCGAAACGAAATTGTCAAAGTGTCAATTAGAAAAGGCATTTGATCTCTAGTTTGTTCTGCTACAACTTTCGTAACTTTATGATATACCCATGGATTGGTCTGTTCTTATTTAGATTTAATTGTTCTTCGCTTTTTCCTGTTCTTGGTAATATAAGAATTTAAATACAATCTTTAAGTCACTTGAATATTCTTGTCCTGTCTTTGAAAAGTGTAAGTATTTCATTTAGGCACGTGGCAATGTGATTGTTGAGGGTTCTCATTTTTGCTAGTTGCAGACTTGCAGTCCAGTTCTGCTAATTAGGCTGTGAGAACACGAACATATCCCGAGTTTTTCAGATTTCTTCGAACAAGGGTAGCCTAGGAATTGGGCATTAACATAATGTTTACTAGTGTGATGCCCACGTTTTGCTCACTTTCACCTTTCTGTTGCCTTGCAAGTAAAATATAGAACACCAAATTGGGCATTAACATAAAGTTTTAACATTTCAGGCACGAAAATTTGGTGAGAAAAACCAAATTTCCGTTTCTGGGGTCATCCAAAGATGCCCTGCCCTAATCTATGGTTTGTTGAAACTTCCCTAATTTTCTTCCTTGCGCAAAAAGTCCTATATAAATTGTATGGTAAAGGAAAAAAAATCATCAGAGTACTTTTTCTTTTCAAGCAATGGCATCTTCTGTATCAATAACGCGTAAGAAATCGTTGGGATCCATGAAAGAGGTTGAAGCTGGCAAATTCTGTAACCTATCAGTCCTCGACCGTGTCATGGAACCGTTTAGCCTCCGCGTCGTTTTATACTATCAATTCCCAGCTAATACCGATTTCGCCAAGCTGAAGAAAAAGTTCGGTATTTCAATATCATACACACTTTCAGCATTTACAATTGTGGTTGGGAGGTTGAGACCAAACCCTACGCCGTCAGAGGGTCACTGGCATATCAAATGCAACGATGCTGGTGTGAGGACCATCGAAGCAAGAGCAAAATGTAGCCTTAAAGAATGGCTGATGTCTGTGACCAGAGAGAAGGAGCTCGAGCTTATTTATTGGGATGAAATGCCTAACAATCCACACTTATGGTCTACCTTCTATGTTCAGGTAGCTAATATTACTGCTTTGTCATTTTAGTCATCCTTGAGCTTTGGCTCGACGGACTCTCGGGCCAAAGCCATTCCTTGGTTATCTCGAATCTTGACATAAGTTGATTTTTGTGAGCAGCTTACAGAATTTGAAGAAGGTGGTTTTGCAGTTGGATTAAGCTGTGCCCATCTGCTTGCAGACGCAACGACTGCCACCATGTTTCTCAAAGCCTGGGCTGATTCCCATCTACTGAGGAAAATGCAATCTCCTCCATTGTACCACCCCTTGCCACCACGAAAACTGTGCACCAGCAATACAGAAAGCCATGAACTACACTCTGACTTGATCAACCACTACAAATCATCTAAAGAAAGCATCTCTAACCCAATCACCGCATCAAAAGGTGAAGAGTACTCAACAATCACTTTCGATTTTAGTGATGAGATGGTTAGAAAATGCATATTCGAGGCGTCATCAAATTCATCGCCTTTTGCCGCACTGGCCGCACTGTTTTGGGTATGCATTAGTAAGGTGAAAGGGAGAAAAGACGGGCTTATCAACATGTGTGTGTGCTTAGATATGAGAAATGTGTTGGGACTTGGAAAAGAATTTTTTGGCAATTGTATGGTTTTCAACAAGGTGTCTGGAGACATTGGGGTAGTGGAGAAAGAATCTGGACTAGCTAATGCTGCTCGCGCAATACAGAACGTTGTTGGTGAAATGGAGGAAAAAGAAAGGATTATGGATTTGATTGAATGGTTAGGAAAGAATACTGGTACTCATCGAATATTGCAACCGATAAATGGTAGTGATATTATATGTGCAAATTGGGATAATCTGGATCCGTATTCGGCCGAATTCGAGTCCGGTTTTAAACCGGTACGGGCTTCATATCACTTGGGACCTGTATTTGGAGAAGGACAAGTACTAATCCTTCCCTCACCAAAGGGTAGTGAAAAAGAAGGTTCAATGGGTAGAGTAGTAATGGTCACACTTCCAAAACATGAAGCTGCTAAACTCATTGAAGAATCCATAATTCTCAACTTGTCTCCCAATATTCTCATGAAAAGTTAGGTTTGAAAAATGAGTTTGTGGACTTAATTAAGACAAAATAAATGAGCGTTTATCATGAAAATAATTGGGTTATTTAGTTTTAACTCAACAAACTTGAAGAAACTATAAATCATACTTGTAAACTTATTTTATGCACCAAATTAGTATACGTAAAACACATTAAATGTGATTTAACTTCTTAATCAAATTTACATTGCACTGAACTTATTAATATGCGAGTGTAAAGTATCGGTCATGTGATTCATGTTTGTTGTAAACCAAATTGCTAGTTAGCACCTTGTTTCTTTGTATCTAATTTGAAAACTGAACCTAATTTGTCACAATCAAGTATCATGTAGCTCATTTTTGCATTTTCCTACTCCTTCCGTCCCACATATATAGGCGGAGGGAGACAATCTCTTAGATTAAGAAAATTGTATTTGATTCATAATTTTACATACTTTTTCTTGTTTTACCCTTTGTCCTATTCCTACTACAAGTTTCCATGCACAATAAATAAGGATATTTAGTAGAAAATTTATCTTGAAACTTGGACTCCCCCTATTTAGTGGGACAAATGAAAATTAAAATTCCGACTATATAATAAGGACGGAGGGAGTAATATATAATTTGAAATTTGGCTCCACTCATGCTAATTCAGACATATACATATTTGAATCAGATACGTTTTTGTATCGGACTTTTTCCGCACATCTTTAGCTGTATTTAAAAAAGAAAATACTGCTAATATGATGTGTTAGTTTAAGCTTTACATAGAAACCAAGAGAGTGATCAGCCTCATCCATGAGGTTCATTGCCAATGACTACCAACACAGAAATCGAGGTAGGGCAGTCAAATTATCCATATCTAATGATTCCTATTTTCCGTATGATTTTGTCTGTTTCTTTGAGGACGAAATTATTACATGTTTTTCATAAAACAAACTGAAAGTTGTTAACTCAGACTCATCTCATAGTACTATACCTGATATTTCAGTTCAACAATCATCAAAGGGGCTAGTCATTATCTTATAAAAGTAAAGGCAAAATCTACAAAAAAAGAAAAGAAAAAACACCATAATATACAATACAAAATAGACTTCCATTTTTAACCCCCTTGTAGCTCCTCCTCATGCCATTAAACAGCAAAATCCAAAAGGGTAAAATTGGAAATAAAAATAAAATTAGTCAGAGAAATTGGAAAAATGTCACACTGTTATACTGATATCTCTAAGACTCTCTTTATGACTGACTAGCTAGAAGAAGAACCCATAATGTCAGAATTTGAGTGTAATTTGATGTTCGTCACTAGTACCATTACTTTTATCACTTTCATCTCTCAATGAAGCCAAACCTCTCCTTTGTTCATCTTCACTAGTATTATTATGATGATCACCACCACCACCACTGCCACTATCTCCTTTCCAGTTACTACTTTCAGATTTCCCGTCCTCGATACTCTCGGACTGGTCACCTCCTCCGACTCCTCGGCTAACGGTGTTATTACCGTCTGATTCCGGTGAACTTAGTGGTGTTTTTGAGGAAGGGGAGAGTTTGTAAATGTGATGTGGATGATGATGGTGGAGCTGAAGGTTATTGTGGTGGAGAAGATGATGGGGTTGCTGTTGTGTAGTGTAATACTCCTGTGGTACTGCTACTTGAGTTGGTGTAGCACAATAATGTGTAGATGTTAAAGAACCAGGATGTGTACTGTATATCGTAGGACCTCCTCCTCCGTTATTATGTGCTGCAGCAGCTGCTGCATATTCTGGTGGGACCCAAATACTACCCAGAACTACTAGCTGCGGTGTTGGATTTCCTGCTGATTGGGGACTTGGACTTGGCCTTCTTGTATGGAGTCTATATTTCTGCAATTTTTTTTTGCAGATGCAAGATCAAGTGTCAGAGATTTGCGTACCATTGATCATGCAGTTTGCATGAGACCATAGCAAAGAAAGCAAAATGAAGAAAGACAAACCTGCAAATGGCTCTTCACTTCATCATTTGTTAATCCATCAACTTTCATCAACTCCCTTATTTGTTTTGGGGTGGCCACTGTGTCAGACCAAAAAATTGATTATTAGTAAGCCCTGAACGATTGCTAATTACGTATATGTGTGCATAAGTAGTAAATAAAACAAACTATATGTATACCTTGTGATCCCCCAAGCATCTGAAGAGCATTGACGAATCTGCGGTGTAAATCCGGTGACCAACATCTTCTTGCTTTTCTATGTGCTTGTGCAGAGTTTGAATTTCCTTGTGCATCACCTTGAGAAGCTGCTACAACTTTACCTTGTTCGGTCATGGAGTTACCTCCTTCACCGACTTTAACGTTGATGATACCAGAATTATTGTTGTCTCTCCTTCGACAAGATATCCTATTATTTTCTGACTCGATACACTTTTTCTCATCAATGATTTCTTTGTCGGTTGAAGTACTATTAAGAGCTAAATCAGGAAGAACCCGTAATGTTGGACTGGAGCATGTATCGGCAGCTTCTTTTGAGAATGGAAGAAACGCTCCTGCATTTCTTTTCTTATCCTCTAAGCCTAGTTTTGGTTCTGATGAAATTTGATCAGTTTCGTCTTTCGACAACTGCTGCTGCTGCTTCGTTATTCCTTCGTTAGAATTACTCCATAGTTGTGCAGATATCATCCAACTTGATTTCTCTGATATGTTGGATGCTTTCTCTGATCCTTCAGTGTTTGAATGTTTTAGAGGTATGAATTCTTCTAGTACAGGTCTTGCCGCCTCATCTTGGTTTGGAGTCCTACAAGTCTGTAATTGTTGCCGTGATGCCTCCATGGCTGCAAAACGAAAGATGAACAATATAATTACTATTTGCATTTGAATCACCTAGTACCTGATAACCAATATTTTATATACCACTAGCTGCAAGAAAAATGGCTTTTACTGGCAAATGATTTCGTAACGAGAATATTAATGCATGAGGATCTCTATTAATGATTACCATTAGCAAGAAGTTGCATGCAAAGTGGTAGTTCACGCTTAAAAGCTTCGATCTTGAGCCATTCTTCTTCGAGATGAGCGAGAAACTCTTCGAGTTTTTGGGTTTGGCCAGGTTGATGAATATGATTTTGTTGTATTTGATGATCTCCAAATGATTTTAAGATTAATGAATAGCTTTGGGGTTTGATTTCCGCTTGGTTTAGTTCAGACGAAGAACTCATGATGATAATATGTTACGTGTTCTTGTTCTTCTTAAACGTTCATGCACACATGAAAATGAAGGAAAGAAATGAATAGTAATAAGAGATTGGTGAATATAGATATAGAGAAGCAGTGATGTACAAACAAGAAGATGAAATGAGGTTTGATATTCCCTTTTTAAGGGGTGATATTGGGAATCAAGTGGGAGGAAGAGAGAACACAATGAGGATCAGGGAGAGGATGACTCCTTTTAGGGGTGAGTTCGAGGGGAATAAAGTAGGAATATAAGAGAGAGTGAGAAGAAAAAGAAACTAAAGAAAACAGATAAAGCAAAGGGTATGGTAACTTCTTGCAAAGAGCAAAGTGCAAAAATGAAAAAAAGAAAGTAAAAGATCAAAGCAAATGAAAGAAAGATATGAAAAGCTTATATTGGGGGGACTCTAAGCTGCTAGTCTGTATATATACAGATATATATGAAGGAATCTTAAGGATCATGTGCTGTGAGTTTTGAAAAAGCTTATTTGAACACATATATGATATATATATTTGTACGTACTACTGCTGCTGCGAATATTTCAAAATCTCTATAACAATGTAAACCAAAAGATGATTCTTCTCTTCTTATTGTCCTACTTTTCTTCTCTTTGTTTGTTGTTTTCAGTTATGACATATCTCTACTTTTGTGAAAGTATTATTTAAACCTCCTCGCCTAAGAATCAAAATCAAATAGTGCTATGGTTTGTCTTTACAACAAAATTTTGATTGTTTTTTTTTTTTTTTTACTTTTCTTTCCATGTGATCAAACATGTAGAGTAGAGTTAGTAGTATTTTTACCTTTTGACAGGAAGGGAATTATTCGAGTATATATCAAGAAAATTATTATTAGCAAACAAACTCAAAGGAGAAACTATCCTTTAGTAGGATGAATTTTATCTTTCTCTTCATGTTGGAACTTGGGGAAAATAAGCACCACTCGGTCTACTAGACTATATAACTCTGTGTAATTTGGTAACTCTTGTAACAACCTTGATAAATTCATCTATTATATATCTCCTAGTGTACCGAGTAGGTGAAACATATGTGTAATGGGATCTCAGGGAGGGCCGGACTGGCAGTACCACTGGCCATTTATGGTGACAGGTCCAGCTTTGCATATCATCCATGGCAATCTAGCTGTCTACATTTCTTTCTCACCTGAATCTTACATTTGTGCACCTATGCCCTTATTTTTCACCATAGCTTGGGCAGCCTACTATCAGAAAAGTCATAGTACGTATCTGTTTACAATGAATCACTACTCATCCACTCATTATACTCTGATTGTTGTTACACTCAATTTAATGCAATTCCACATTCAACCAGGGGGTTTCAACAGACGAATCTGTGTTCTATACTACTTTGAGTACTTTTTTTAAAATTATTGTCCTTTATTTATTTTTTTAGGTGTAACTTTAATATATACTACTAATTCACCTTTTATTTGTTAAATTAACTAACTAAAATTATAGAAAAAAGAGTACTACTTCCACATCCTAGTATATGTACCCTCCTGCAAAGTCATGGATATACATCGGCATAGACAAAAAGTATGGATTCATAGAGCAGAGTTTGATACACATCATATCATACTTGGAATATTTTCTTTTTATTTTATAAAATACTCAGAATATTTTTTCTAGCTAGCCTAAACCCTAATAAGATTGATTAGAATATTATCTTACTGTTGGTTGTCATTACACGTTTAGGGTATCAAGCACTACTTGAACTCTGTTCCTTACTTAAAGCATCTCAAAAAAGAAGAAGAAAAAAAAAATATTTGAATGATTCTAACATGATTATTTTTTTAATACAAAGTAATTTCATAAAAGGAAGAAGAGATACCAAGAAGTATTAAATTGAAGAACCCTAAAAAGAAGTGGTGGGTAGTGATAGAAAAGAAATAAAATTTTAAAGATAGGAGGAATTCATCAAGAAAAAGTGGGTATATTAGTATGTAGTAGTAGTATCTATATTCTGTATCCACCATTGGTTCAACTTTAAAAAATTTCTAAGAGGTGTTTCAAGAAAAGTTTAAGTGTTATTAATATTCTTGCATTATGTAGATGAAGAACATCTTGTAAGAATATCTAATGCATTATTTAGAGAAAGTATATAGTATAAATGATATTGATTTTTTAAGTAAGCAAGGAATATCTTAGTTGCAAATTCTACGACTCTAAAACCAAGGGAATACACTGTCAACAAAGTTAATTGCACAAAAGAAGAAAACCAACCCTAAAAGAATAAAGCCTTAACTTAACACACACCCCCATGGAATCTTCTTCTTCTCTGCTGCGGAATTCTATGCTATTGACTTTAGTGAAGTGGCTAGTAAGGTAGCAAGATTCTCTTCTTTCTCGTTCAAAGTACGCACTTTGTGAGATTTTGTGGCAGATGCATGTTGGTGCTAACTTGAGTTACCTAACCATCTCTTATTGGGCCGACTGGAAAGAGGCCCTTTTAAAGGGTGATGTAGATGAAAAATAACATGAAATGGTTTTCCTCTACTTCATTTAATTTTTGTTTTCAATTTCGTCTTAATTAATTCGATTCATTTTTTATCAAAAAATGTCAAATTACTTTCAATTTATTAAAATAAAAGTTTCGGAGTTTTGATTATAATCTTTCAATTTGATGAAGCCACATCAATCCAAAAGAATTTTTCATTTTGGCTTGATTAACTTCGTTCATTTTATTTTAATCCTTCAAACTCGATGGAGTTTTGATCCGAAATTTCGCAACTGCTTTCAGTTTAGTACAGCTGAATTGAAATATCACATTTTGGTTATATACATTTAATTTGATGCGATCACCTCCACTTAAAAGGACTCCAATTTCTTCTATTCGAATAAAATTTTCAGCCCTATTACATCTCATTTCTTTTGATGATCCTCGAATAATAAACTACATTACTCTCAGATACATCTTTGGTTCCTTTCTGATTATTTGTTCACTATCAGAACTATATAATTTTCTTGAAGATCTAGCAAACAATTCATACTCTCTCATATCTATAGGAAAGAAAACAGTTGTGCAGATATGGAAGAAGGACCCTCTTGCTTCAAAGCGATGGATAAAAACATTATTTTCAAAGAGGTCAGTTATCTCACTTGTCGATCTACTCCAAAGAAAAGTACAAATTTATAATTTTATATCTCCTACATGTATTAAAACTTTTATTTTTTTTATGTGCCACCATAAAGCATATTTTTCTCTTCCATTCAAAATCACGGTTCTGTCACTACGCTTACTCAACACGGATTAATTGGGGCCTAAAAAACAATTAAAGGCCTCATCCATTTTATTCTCACCCCAAATATTTTAGGGGCGTATCAAAATATAGTGAAAATATTATTTTGCCCTTCACTAATTAATAAATCTTAAATTTCTATTAACCCTTAATCCTAAATCCCCAATTCATTTCTATTTCTAAAAAAAAATAATCAGACTCCTTCCCCTCTAACTCTGTCGTCTATTCTCTTTTCCTCCATTAACGATTCCAAGAAGAAGAAAAAATTCTTTACCCGAAAAATTTCAGTTACAGTAAGAGGGTCGTCAACCGGACAAGCCTAAACCCTAACGATTTTTCATATGCATATAAAGTCCATAAAAATCGTTAGGGTATATGATGAGGAAGATAACGACCCTATTTATGGTTTTTCATATTTTTTGATCTAGATTAGAGTCGTTAACATAATATAGAAACTTATGACGATCCTCCATGCACGACCCCTTTTAAACGTCAACGACCCTAGGTGAAAAGCAAATAGCCTCTCTGTCCTAAAAAAAATTCAGAGTCGTCTTGGTATAAACACACGAAATAACGACTCTTCCTACCCCAAGCTATTAAGAGTCGTCAGGGTGTATCATATTACCTTGACGATTTTTCATAACCTGGAAAAGTTGCAGGTTTGAGTCGTCATTTTTAGTGTCAATACATTGACGACTTTGTAGAGTCGTTAGGGTATACACACCTCGACATTGATGACTCTTGCTCTGTGTTGTGACATATATCCAATCCATAATATAATTTAAGGTAATCTTACCATCAACACAATCATGTTTGTTATTTGAACCTTCACCAACATCATTTCCTCCACTTGAACCATTCATTTCTAAAAACCCTAAGTTTTCCTCCAAAAACTCACCTTCTTATCCACAACACACCAAAAACACAACTTTTTTTTTCTTCCAAATTTTAATTCTTAAATCTTATTTTAACCTAACTACACTAATTAACTTAACTTAATTAATTATTAACACTAATCATTTAGGGGTAGTTTAGCCATTTAATATATTTTTGGATAAGGGATAACTAAAATTAGGTTTTGATGACCTTTTTTTGTCCTGTAATGTGAGGCCCCTAATTGTTTTTTGGGTTCCCTCAATTAATTCATGTTTCTCAGCCCTTGCTTCAAGTTTTTGGTCCAAAATTTATGATTTTGGCTGGCCCGGCTCCACTCTTATCAGTGGTCCAGTCCAAGTCCGGCCCATGTATTTGGGTAAGAAGAGGAGAAAAGATAGAGCAAGAAAGAAAATGAAAGAAAGTGATGCATGGAATTGTACAATAATAATGAAATGAAGAAATAGATAGTCTCTTTCTAACCTAATATTCAGTCAGTCTTCTGGTACAATACTCCAACCCATGCCTTTTCTTCAGATCCTCTTCTTCTCTCTAACAACTTTGATGTTTCTTTAATTTTAATTTCTCTGCTTCTTTATTCACCACCCCCATATGCCCAATATTGTACTTTCGGAATATCCCTTTTGTCTGGAAGCAAAACCAAGGGAATATTTTCTTCTTTTTAGTAGCTGTAATTTAATTATTATTAGATCTTTAAAAACGAAACCGAGGAGGATAATAATATACTAGAACCACAAGTTCACAACAGTAGAACAGTTTCACATCTCTAAAGAGCAGGCACGGTCCTAGCTATCTCTGGTGGCCTAAAGTAAATTTTGGTGTGGCCCCTTATCAGGAATTAGGGGGGGGGGAATAACCGCTCATCTTCCACAAGTGACAAGTCCATCACACCAATGATGAAGTTACTATTTATCTCAGTAACAAATAAAGAAGTTACTAATTATCACTTGGTTTAATGCGCCATTTGAATTATCTTACAACTATAAATTAAAAAATCAATCCAGAAATTTATGATATTTCTTCTCTCGAGTTATAATGCTTGTTATATCTTCAATGAATATCGTTATACGACAAAGCACAGTTATTTTTGTGTTGTTTTGCCAAGCTTTTAGAAAAAATCACAACATTCCGCAACACGACACATCATGTCATTTTTGTTCTTATAAAGTTGTAATAAACTTAATATCAATCAACAAACAGACTACAAAGTTGCAAACTAACAGTGGATATACATATAAAGAGAGCACAGTTTAAAAGGACCTAGTGACTTAACTTCCAAAATGGAGAAAGCAAAACTTACAAAATTTATAGGTCATGGAATAATAGCCTTTGGATCATGGTTGGACATGCATTATAATTTATAAGCCAATCAACAATTTTATCATCTTTTGGAAAACTCTTTCAACAATTTCATACTTGAACAAATACGACACCGACCTGGTTCAATTATCACATATAACCAGTTGAACTTAATTAGATCCCACACATTTTTTTGTTGGTGGAAATATGAGTCAACTGCAAGAAGATTTATCCTCTTTCCAATATTCCAGTACAATAATATAATAAGTGAGGGTACCGGAATAAGATTGTCCGTTGACCGTTTACGGAAATAAACCATGCATATATAGGATTCTTGCATAAGTCGCATAGCACTCAAAGTCATAATGGCAGTAACAGAGAAGCATCTGCAAACAGATGAGAGTGCGGTAGAGAATACGAATAGAATGAGTTTTTGGTCGGCCTCAAACAAAAGAAAACTTAAAGGAAGAATTTTGTTTTAAAGATCTCTTAGTTAGCTAAGGCTCCTGAACATGTACACACAGATAATGTTGTAAAGTACTGATTTCAATTTATTATCAAAAGGATTTGAAAAGAAGGAGTAGAGTGAATTTGAAGAAAGGAACATTTTTCTTTCTTTCAAAGTTATTCTTTCTAAGTTCAAGAAAGTAAATACCAACAACAAAGCTGGTTTTATGCATATTAGTTGATGAATCCAACATGCATTATCATTTGGAAGAATCTCAAATGCATTAAGGAGAGAAATTCATAAGAGAAAAAAAAAATGAAAACTGTTGATCTTATAAACATGAAATAGTATAAAATGAGTCCTCAGTAATGAGAAGAACAGACAAGCACCCGTGGCCTAATGGATAAGGCGTCTGACTTCTAATCAGGCGATTGTGGGTTCGAGTCCCACCGGGTGTGAATTTTTTCTCACCTATTGCTACTTTTTTTTTTTGGACACGAAGTTAACCTTGGGGTTCTTGATGAACGTAGTATGACTGATTTTCTTTGGTATTGCCATTCACGGTTCATCGGAGATTCGCAAGCGTTCAGTAAATTGTCGAAAACAAAGCATTCCGAAACTTTTGATTACTATAAAAGAATGGTGCATGGTGGAAACAAAACAAACTGCAAACGATCCTGAGGTTGCTCAAAGATTTTCTCAAGGAAATGACTAATTTTCTTGATAGTTCATGCTAAACCAGGCCCAACCAACACAAATGCCCAATGAGGCCAACGTCCATACATTGTATTGCCATGATGCTCTGGCAAATTGGCAATTAATGTTTAAGAACCCTAATTTGGGGCATACACCAAAATTTGGGGGCATACAAGATAAGAAGGCATCTAATGCAAAATTATAAGGGCTGTCCTAATGATGGTTAAGTTACTATAATACCCATGCCTAGTTTAAATTACATTACTATCCTTCCACTTAATTAAATTCTCCCACTAATTAACCCACCCCACTAATTAACCAACCACTCACTAATTAACCATTACCCACTAATTAACTCACTCATTAATTCTAAAAACGGTTACCTAAAAATAATTAAAAATTAAAAGTTTTGAAAACCAAAAACCCTTCTCTCTCCCTTTTCTTCTCATCTTCTTCTCCAAAATTTCTGAAAATTTCTTCGATCAAGTTCTCGATTAAACACATACATGGCACCTCGTGTTAAGCGATGCCCTAGAAATACGGTTCCGAATCCTGGTTTTGCTTCTGTAGCATCTCAATCTAGGGTTTTTGGAAAAGATGGAGATGAAGTGGATAGTGGATCGATTGGTGTTGGAGAGGGAGAAATAAAGGCTGATTCTTTAAAATTGCACATAGAAAGGTATTTCCCACAAACCCATTGTTTATTTTTGCGTATTTCGTTGATTTATGACATGTAATCGATGATTCGTCTAGGTTTTTTTTAGTTTCAGGGTATTGTTCGGCTAAAATGTCGCAGTTCGACTTAAAATTTGTGATATTTTGAATATCGTATGAGCCGAACCAATGGGTTCGGCACAGAAAATTTTGTATTATAACCAGCTGAACTTGGATACCATTATTTAATAACCGATCTATTACTGTTGGGTACATTGTTCGGCTCATTGTGATCAATATCGAATGTGGCGAACCTTTCTCTGACCATGGCTAACACTGTTGGGCACCTTGTTCGGCTCATATTGATAAATATCGTATGTGCCAAACTTTACACTGTATATGGCCAACATCTTCCTCTAAACTTGTCCAGTTATAGGTGAGTTATCAAATTGTGTGGTATAATCATATTTATTTAATTTGGAAAACTAATTAAGGTTTTTCATTTGTTTTAGCACCTATACGGGAAAATTCAAAGAGAAGCTTAAAAGGAGAACAATGGAAGTGACTCTTTCTAACTCAAAAACTCCTAAACCTCGAGGTGGTGGCACAAAGATCTTACATGCAGGCAAAAAGGGAATTGACACGACTTTCTCTTTGCTTGTAGAACAAGAGGATCACAATGATGAAGATGTTGTTTTAGACACTACTTCTCAAAATTGATGCATGTCGTTTTAGACCTTTGGATGTATTTTTTATGATGTGTAAGATATTATGAATGATAAATTGTGGTGTACAGAGATGATAAAATTGAAAGATCTCTTCTTAATGATTTTCTTATATATAGCTCTCAAAGTTAGGATTTAGAATCCTTATGAAACCCTTTCTCCTTGAGATAAAAGTCAATATTTGCCCCATCACAGTGTCAGGTTCGGCTAATACCTTGCCAACCTTTCCCGGCCGAACCTGACAAATAAAATTTACCCTAGGTGGTTGTCAGGTTCGGCTGACTCGATTAGATTACTTTTAAGCAGAACTTATCTCTGTAAACACATCGAAAATCTTGCTTTTTATGCTCCAGGTTTGGCTAACTCGTGATGATGAGTTATAAACCGAACTTATCTCTGTACTCTCAAGTTTTTAGATTTTATTTTGGCCATAACTTCTTCGTCCGATGTAGGAATGGCCTCATTCTTTTTGCGTTGTTTTCATCTTTTCATTCTCTTAAAGATGACGATAATATATTATTGATTTGAATGAGTTTAATTTGGAAGTTAATGTTCTCCATTAGTAGACTTCACTATCATTTGGGGTTAGGTTCGGCTTATTCGCAATACTATTTGAAAGCCGATCTTTCAAGTTCGGCTCATTAGCACATCCTCTTTAAGCCGAACCATGGAATTTATTTGGTGTGAAAATAATTCTATGACAGTTCGGCTTATAAAGAATTCAATCGTACAAACTGAACTGTTCTTATTTATCAAGGTTCAGCATACAAATTATCTGCCGAACCTAACTCTATTGCGCCGAATTACATATAGAAATCAAAACTTTTGATGAATTCAAGCTACAAAACGGACATTAAACAACGTCTACAACCATACCTATGTATTATTAGCATTGGGTTCCTCATCTATGTACTTATCTTCGGGATTTGGCTCCATAAAGGAATCATCTTGAGCTTGAGAAAAAAGTTGAGTTTGGGTAAAACTATTTTCATAATCCAACAAATCAGCCATGTCTGGATCTCCATCGTAATTGATATGTATTTTCTTAGCTTTACGTGATGAAGATTCATCTTCCTCACTCGAATTTGTATCACACATCTCTCAATAATCACAAAGATCACAAAGATTTTTTTTTCCTCCTCTCCTTCTTCTTTACTCCACATTCTTTTTCTAAAATAACTCACTAACTAACTATCTTTAAAAAGAAAATTAGTATCCAAAATTAACACTAAACTAACTACAATCATTAACAACTAACTAATCAGATTAACACTAATTTAACACTATCCTCATAAGGGTATTTTTGTATTTTTGAAAATAGGAGGATAAGGGTTACCCTAAAAATACTATTAGCCACCCCTTTTTGTCTTATTATGTATGCCCCCAAATTCTTTTGTATGCCCCAAATTAGGGTTCATGTTTAAACCTCCATAAAATTGGTATGTTTTTAGTAAACCACCTGCTGTTGTCGAGCAGCCCACAAGACGGATCCAATTTCTATTTTTCAGACTCAGTGCCTTATCTTTACACTCCGGACACTGAGAATACGTAGCCAACATAATATTACACCAACCGAGAGAAAACCTATGATTTTTCATTTTTATAATAATATCATTTTGATAGAAGTGACTTGATTTAAACTGTAAAATTATAGTCTAGTCGTTTATCATACAACTTAAAATGCGGAGAATAACCTTTTAAAACCGAAGAATGCATGCGCTTAATGAGATAGATAGTTGTAGCAAATGCTTCTGGCCAATAAGATTGGGGCATATTGATATATATATGGTGGAGAAGAGAAAGGCCAATTTCATTTATATAATGAATGAATATTTTGCTCAGATACACTATTTTGCTGAGGCATGTGAGGACAAAAAAATTGATGTAAAACACCAGAAGAAGAAAATAACTCACGTAGATATCTGGTTAGATAATTTAATATTATTGTTTTTATTTTGGTTTCCGAATTAAGCGTTCTAGTAGTCAAATTTGCATATTTTTTAGAGACCTATTTAGTTGTACTAACAACTAGTCCAGATTATTATTTCTCCAAATTTCTATTTTTGGAGATTAAAGTTAATTAATACGAAGTAAGCCGCTATTTACCCAGCTAATAACTATTCACCTGATTAAGGATCCTCACAGTTTGAGGCTGGTAACATGGAGTAACTTGAGAACAATAAATTACATACTCAAGATCTCTCTGAATATAAAGACTCTGATCCTTAAATTAAACTGGGTAATCTTAAACTATATGGTCTTTGTATTTACTTCGATCACGTATATATTTAGAACACATTACTCTAAAAAAATAAATAACGGTATGCATTTATACTTAAATATAGTTAAGAAACTCAAATTTATATAGTTGCACCTAATTATATTGATGCGGAAATAGGCCAGGATTATCTCGCTGCTTGAATATGTGATTGCGCATGAAGTTCTTCAAAAAAAATATAAAAGTTAAATTGATGTTAGAATGATCACAAAAGGTAAAATAATGATCTAGCATAGATGCGATATTTTTTAGGAAATCGTGGTGGTTGTTTAATCGACAACCATCCTATATTGTTAACCAAACTATTACAACATATTTCCAGTTCGATCCACTCGTATATATCCAATAACAACATCTTTATTATCTAATCTCAAATTTTATGTTATGTGCAGCGTTACAAAATATATTTTCAAAAACTATCATAAGAAAATTGATAAAGTACATCATAATTAATGTATTTTATTACCATATTTCATGTGGTAAAAGACACAAAAAACATAAATAATAAATTAGCTTCTTTTTTGATAAATAAAACATTTGTTAAGTTAGTATTAACTTTTGTCCCCATATATATAAAAGAAATTAAATAGTTTTTATTTTTATTTTTATTTTTATTTTTTAATAAATAATTAATACAAAGATGGTAACCTTTATTCTTTAAGTTGTTTCTAGTTTTACGCAGGAACAAAAAGTCAAAGTAGGAATTTTTTCTAAGGATCGGTGACGACGTGATGGACATCGGGATAAGGGCATGAGAACAGTTCTAGTAAAAAAAGTAATTTTCCTATTATTTCAATACTTTTTTTTCTTCTAAAGTATAGTTGTTGTATTCTGAATTCGATGAACTTTAAATCCATGTATGTTATAGGTACATTACTCAGCTACAATGGACGTTGGGAAAACATTTTTCCAGATGCGGTGTTATCAAAGAACTATTCATATTTAGAGATGGTAAATCTCTAGATTCAACCCGCTGATGAGTATAAAATTTAATCAATTGCTTGTCTTATTCTACATTAATGTTAACAACTGTTTAACAATTGGTTTAACGTATAGCTTTGCAAGTTTAACCTTCCTTGACAAAGACGCTGTGGAGGTGGCTTTGGAATTAAATGAAACCAGTCTTTATTCTATATCTATGAAGGTATGTTTTTAATAGTCTTTCGTTCTAATTTTTTTTTTTTTTTTTTTTATGTTTTTGATAAAACTAATCCTAATTTTTCTTTTTGTAGGTTGTGAGGAAATATGAAGTTGATTGATCTGCTTACTATGTTCTCCACTCCTCTGAAGTAGTTATTAGTATATTAGTTAAACTAAATGTTGAATAGTATTAGAAAAGAAAAACTTTGTCCTTTTGTAGGTTTTGAGGATGTGGATTCTTCTGCTTACTATGTTTTCAACTCCGAAGCAGAAAAATCTTAATTCATCCCATTGATGACATTGATGTTGTCATTTTCTCAATCTTTATTTCATTATATCAATCGGAAATGTAATGCTAAGGCCGAAAAATTAGCAAAATAATGTAATAGGTTTAATATTTTTTTCTATAGATACTAGGTCTTTAAGTTACTTTGATAATAGATAGTTGGTTTAAAACCATCAATGTCCCTTTGATGACATTGATAGTTGGTTTCAGAATATCTGTTGTAACAATAATATAAGCAACGTTGTATTTCGTCTTTCTTAGTTGGTAATGAAATTTTTTTCATCAAAAAAAATATTGAATCCAATTTGGCAATAGTGGTTGTGCTTGACTGTTCATGATAAACGACAGAGAGAATAAGAGTCCCAATGTCACAGAAGAAAATAAACTGTTTATATAAATTAAAGAATTTTATAACTCATTCAAAGGAACACACAAATGCCAGTTGAACACAACTTGTACAAATTAGAGTAAATGAAAAAAAAACATCATGAATAAAATAATATTCAGCTGGTTACGAGAAAAATCAATCTATATTGTTAATTCCAACCTTAGAATCAATATTTGAGGAATTTGATCAGAGATGAAAACAAGATGCAAAAGAAAAAATTGTTGTTGGTTTACTAAGATGCAGAAGATAAACTTAAAATTAAAAATTAAAAAAGATACACAAAACTCCCATACCATTTTCATCCCTCCATCTCTAAAACAACAACTAACAACATGAATCTAGATCCACAAGTATCGAAAACAAATCTAAAACAGGAAGGAAAAAAAAAGGAAAACAAACAATGATATTTTAAACCCGTTGAAATCTCTTCAAAGGGTTTTAAAATCAGAACGTAAGAGTATAAACTAAACTTATCTTTAACAATATACCACGAATGATTGTTGAAATTCAAAGTTTTAATTGAAACAACAAACCTTCAAAATAACATTATTATTTTTACCAAATGCATGCTACCGGTTGGGATTTAAAACAAAAAAAAATCTAAACAACCACTAAAATTACAAGTATCATATCATATATATCCCCTCTATCGACATACTAGATGTTACTGATGGACTTTAATTTACAATAATCAAAACCATCTAATCCATTATCTTCTCTTGTTAATCTAACTTGAGTAGTTATTGACAATTATGTATATTCTCCACCACAATCATTCTATAAAATGTTTAAAGTTATATAAAAACGATTTTCATTTTGAGCCTTAAGATTTTGATACTGTCAGAGACTTGAGGTATATTTTGCAAAAAATAGATCCAAATAAATCTAGAAAAATTATCCACAATTAAGAGAAAGTAACGATAGCCAGAATTAGATATAACTAGCAAAGGATCTCGTAATCAATGTGAAATTTAAAAAATACATTACTACTTTGATTGTATAATTTTAAAAAATACATTACTAAAAAATACATTACTACTTTGATTGTATATGATGCTTAGCATAGTGCAACTATCACCTAAAGTATGCCATATTATTGAAGGAACTATAACTAACTTTTAAGAACCAAGACTAGAAATACTTAGGTTGTGTAGATGACCAAGAGACAAGTGCCACAACCGGAAGGAGGAAAAAGTGGCGACATGACTATAAGCAACAGTTGCATAGGGCAAATGGGATAAATAATTTATCAAAAAAAAAAAGTGAATGAAATAAAGAGACCACCATCACTTGCTCCACTGATTAGGAGTTTCTCCATTTTCTGATCCTTAATATAAAAACCAAAATGATCAAAACTCACTAAAATATTATAATCTTGAGTTAATCGAGATATGAATAGCTTTTGCAATTTGCTCCATGTACATAAACACACGATTCAAAAAGAAAACGTAGGGGTACGAAGTACACCACCAATTTTTTTCATTCGACAACATGTATGGACAAAAACTAATACAATTTGCAAATAGACCAACTCAATGATCCTTGAAAATATGTATATAGATTTTATATCTCTAACCTCTTCTCAATTAGTAAGTATATATAAAATAAGAGTTGGTGAACCTGATTATTAAGAAGAGTACTTGGAAGATCTCAAAAATCAATATCCAAGATCAATTTGGTCGCATCCAAATAATCCAATCAAAATTTTGTCAAGTAATTAAAGTTATTATCTATCTTTCGGGATATGAATTCTACAAGAAACAAGTCTCGTAATCGATTACAATTAGATGGACGTATCTGTTGAAAGGTAAAGATGATATAGGTCATGCGCGTCCTAGTCACAACAATGACTACACCTTTTCTTAGAATAGTAAGAGAGAGCTTTCTTTCTATTGTACTATATTCCTCATTTTATCGACTTTTTCCAAAATTCCTTCTTGTCATGACATCATGCCACCTGTCATTGAGTCCTTATTTACTATTTTTTCCATTCCTCCTAATATAACCTCTAGTTTCTCATTAATCATTATCCTATTTATTCCATAGAACACCCTATTATACATGGGACTTAGTCCCCAAGTCTATATTTTCCTAATGGGCTTATCCTCTTATTTGAGGACTCCCTAACCATGCTAAGGGGTAACTATTTTCACGTATCAACATTAGTCCCCTAACTATTGGGTTAATTTTTAAATAACCCGATAGTCACCCGATTCTTTTCCTAGGCGCCCCCGGGAGCGAGGGGAGAAAGGTTCCCTTATCCACCCAAGTTTTATCTGACGGTTGGCCCTCCCGCGACGTGTCAAGAGTCCTTTCATTTTTCTTCAATTATTTTACCTTTTTGTAAGTGACACACCCCTCCGGAGGTCGCATGTATATATATACACGCATTATATCTTCTCTTTACTTACCATTTATTCCATTGTTTATGTTCTGTTTTGGACTTACTGTTATAGCATTGCTCGGTCGAACTCGCATGCGTTGCTATCTCAAGCATGCTTGTCAATATTAGTGATCAAAACTATATGTCTTGATTTCTAGTTTACTTATGACTAAGTCTCGGTCTAGGATAGTTAAGTATAGTTGAGCTCTAGACTCCATGGTGATTATCTTACGAAGACGAAGAACTACTCAAGGAACCAGTGGAACTTCATCCGACCAAAAAGGTATGAGGAGACTTGAACTCATCTAGTACTCAAAAGTATACTCTATCTCATACTCTTGAGACACTGTCGTATAAGTATAGTAATGATAGTTTTCATACATACACATTTGATATTTCGAGCTGATTTTACTCGATTATCTTTTTCTCAAAATATGTGTTGGTAAGCTTTCGCTTTAACCACGTTTCATATTTACCCGTGACGAAATTCATGATGACGTTTTAATCTTGAAAATGGATTTGATGCAGATAGTCGATTCTTTATGTCTAACGACTATTAACATTATAGAAGAATATTTCAATCATTGAAATGTAGAGTTGAGATTACGTAACCACCTATGGATATAAGCATATATAGTGTGTTCGCACATTAGTGTATAACTCCATGTACCGGAAACAAAGTGCGTGCATATGTGTGCATGCGGTATTGGTGAAGGAGATAGGTTAGGTACGCGTACCCGTACGCGTACTGGCAGAGGTTTTTGTACCGAGAATTTCTGCTGTAGTTTGGAGTTTATGAAATTACAAACCAGTCACCTTAGGTACGCGTACCCACATAATTTTTCCAGCCAAAAAATTCTGCTGGGTTTTCAAACACAATTCCCGTAAAGCTAAAGTACACACGTACCCAAGTTGGTTATATCACAAATCGGTTAGCTCATGAACTTAAACAATAAATCAATAAGGAATGCAATCTTTGCAAACTGTGGCTATATTGTTCATGAATTGATTCAAGTGAATCAAACCAATTTTGCTTCAATTGTGTCTTGTGTAGTACATAAGATTTCCTTGTAATTGAACAACTCTTGAACTAGTTCTTATGAGTCATTTGAACTAGTTATGAGAAAGATGAATACGGTTGATATGAAAGTTCTCATATGGCTAACCATTGGTCAACCATTTGTGAACCAACCAAATATACATGTTTAGGTACGGTTACTCAAACCTAAATAAAATACATTTCATGTGTGTGTGACAAGCTAATATTCGATCTAACGGTTGAAAGATATTAGCTTGGATAAGTCAGGTTTTTCATCTAACGACGAATATTGAATGCTTTGTTACCAAGGTAACTTAGATTGCAAACCCTGATTTGAAAATTATATAAAGGAGACATCTAGCAATTGGAAAAACTAATTCCCACACCTCCTATGTGATACTAGTTGGTTTGCTAGAGTCGATTCTCCTTTAATCGTAGGTTTTTTCTTGAGACCATGTCGATTAACGACTTAAAAACTTCATTAGAATTATGAAGCCAGACGAAACTACTTCTCTTGTAGTTGTGTGATCTGATCTTGCCATTTTCTATCGTAAGAGTTCAATTGAATAATTGGCTTGAGATTATATCTTCGATAGGAAAAGATAAAAAGAAATCACAAACATCTTCGTCTTATCGTTTGTGATTATATAGTTTCGCTACCATGTGATTTAGATTATTATGAGGTGATTGATAATTCTAGGCTGTTCTTCGGGAATATAAGTCCGGGTTATCGATTGGTTCCTGTTCACGTTGATTTTATCAAAAGATGGAACAAAACTAATAGGTTTATCTGTGGGAGACAGATTTATCTATTATCGTAGACTTTTCTATGTGATACAGATTTGTTTATTAAAGTCTTCGATTTTGGGTCGTAGCAACTATTGGTTATGGGTGAGATCATCTAAGGGAATCAAGTGCGTAGTATCCTGCTGGAATCAGAGATGTTAGGAGCGAAACTGTACCTTGAATCAGTGTGATATTGATTGGGGTTCAACTACAGTCCAGACCGAAATTACTTTGTAGTAAACTAGTGTCTGTAACAGATTAATACAGTGTGGTGTTCAATCTGGACTAGGTTCTGGGGTTTTTATGCATTTGCGGTTTCCTCGTTAACAAAATTTCTGGTGTTTATGTTATTTTTATTCCGCGTTATATTTTGTTATATAATTGAAATATCACAGGTTATGTGTTGTATCGATCAATTGTGAAATCCAATCTTTGGTTGTTGATTGGAAATTGATTGATCCTTGGATATTGGTCTTTGGTACCATCCAAGTTTATATCTCTCTTGTATTTGATAAAGACTCGCAGATTTCAATTTGCTTGAGTAAAGATCAAATCGAGAGATAGAGATATTAACTCCTTGATATACTTTTTATTAAGATTGAGTCTGACTGTCTAGTTGATTATCTTAAAAGTATATTAGAGTTAGTCCATACAGATTACTAATCAAAATATTGGGTGAGGTTGTTAGACCCCCGCTTTTTTATTTACTACACTCGCGTCTTCTCGAATGATTCTTCTAGGAGTGAATCGTCTGAAGGGGGGAATCATAGAATGAATTAAGTGTTGAAATTGAAAGGGCTGAGCTCTTGGATCAAGAGGCGCTATTGCTACCCAATCCCGCAGATGGCGAGTGACGACTCTTACACAATTGAAGTGATTTTGTGGAGTTTCGCTCTAAAATGCGCCTTGAAGCCGAGGGTTCTTCGTACTAGACAAAACGTACCTCCCCCCCCCTCCCCCACCCACCCCCAGATGATAACATTGTCCCCCGCTCTAAAATGCGCCTTAGCCACTGAAGTTATCCGGCAGTGTGGGGTTTTAAATGGGCTTCGCTACGGTTATCCAAAAACAACTCCCGGGTGGTCACCCATCCATGGATTGCTCTAGCCTGAGCACACTTAACTGCAGAGTTTTCTGCCAACTCTGGAGCTAATTGTGTTGAAAGGTCTCGGTGTTAGGAAAGGACAAATTATTACTTATATTCCCTTCGGCTAACCACTGCAGAATATCTGGGTACTACAATACCACCACCTTAAATTGGGGTCATCCTCGACTCCAGAATATATTTTCAAGCCCAGATCTCCGATGTTCCCTGCCCCTCATGAGAAGCACTTGGACCAACCCCATCTAGCGTACCTTCCCACCCTCGGCAGGTGACCCGTCGTCGGCTCTGATACCATTTTTAATGACCCGTCCCTCCACCGATATTGTCCCCCACTTAGCCATTGCAGTTATCCGGCAGTGTGGGGTTTTCAACGGGCTTCACTGCGGTTATCCAACAATAACTTCCCGTGTGGTCACCCATCCCTGGATTGACCCAGCCCGAGCACGCTTAACTGCAGATTTTTCTGCCAACTATGGAGCTAATTATGTTGAAAGGCCTCGGTGTTAGGAAAGGATAAATCATTATTTATATTTCATTCGGCCAACCACTGCCGAATATCGGGGTATTACAACCA
The DNA here is from genome assembly GCA_023529315.1 of Papaver bracteatum. Taxonomy (NCBI): domain Eukaryota; kingdom Viridiplantae; phylum Streptophyta; class Magnoliopsida; order Ranunculales; family Papaveraceae; genus Papaver; species Papaver bracteatum. The sequence goes on from JAJJWX010002530.1 coordinate 1,183,324, forward strand.
TACCCTCCTATACCCGGATCGATTATATACCTCAATACGGAGGAACCTACTCTCTTTTCATTCAACAAGGTCCCACGCATGGCTGTTCACCGCGGTGATTATTTTCTTCCCATTATTGAGTTCCGCTCTACTGCTGTAACGTCATCCATATGGCCACATTGGGTATCGTACATCTTATCCAACCCCGACTACGTAGCCGTTATCAGATCAGTAGGTATCGAGGTTGTAATAAATGCGTCCCTTCATCGGGAGGTAGTTAGGTGTAGGCGTGATGTCACACATCTTTGCTGCCGTTGGGTGTCTCATATTCACACTTTTTCCTTTGCATGGGGGGAAGCTACTATTGTTCTAGAAGACGTGATTGCGCTTACGGGATTGCCCGTCCATGATACCCATTCTCATAATGAGGCGGTTGTCTTCGAGGCTATGAATGATGAAGATAAAGAGTTATAGGCTTATCTGATAGATTGTAAAGATGAATCACGTAAGGAGTAGGTGAAGAAGGATCAAATGTAAAAAAGGGTTAACCCCCGTAGCCAAAGGAAAATACATTGCATCATGAAGAAATAAACCACCTTTGCCACGTCCGATAGGCAAGCACTTACTTTCCATCTCCACCCGAGCCTTTGAGGCCCTTCGTGGTTCGGCTACTTCACATGCGCAGGCTGTCGATTCTTCCAATCTTGTCATTAAAAAGAACAGACATGCCTCATTCCCTCTTTGGATTATGTAGTTGCAGGATTTCCTACACTACACCCTTGTCAAGAATCTATGAAAACTAAGTCATAATTGTGGAAGAACAACAACACTTTTATTAATTCACTTTCAGGAAGATTTACAAGAAATATCAAAACTCAGAAGTACAACTTTCTTTCTGGAGTTTCTCTCTCCTCAAAATTCTCTCAGCTCTCAAAAATACATCATCCTTTTCTGGGTCTATCGTGCCCTTTATATAGGGATTTACATAGTGGAAGACAGCTAAGATTTCCCCCTAATTCGGATCTACTTTGCGATCTCATCGCCATAACTTCAGTCTTCACCATCGCCAACTTTATAACCATCGTGGAGCAGACTTGTTCTTCATATATATTTAATCGTTATATCACTCTCCTGTGACACTCGCCAAATGTTGTTGAAGAGTCTTGCGATAATCTCATCAAAGTGTCGTTAATACTTGTAGAAACGTTTGGGCTTCTCGCAGAAATGTTGTTAATATCGCGGGAATAGCGTTGTAGCGATATTCTGGTACTACATCTTGCCTCTTCTCATGTCTTTTCTGCAAATAAGAGAAGATCATGAGAACTAAGAATGCCATAATCGCTTATCTTTTTTGCTTTCCTAGTCTGACATGTTTCTATGTACTTCGCCAGCTGCTTTCACGAGTTTCTTTCTACCAATAAATTTTTGACACGTCTTCTGTAACCGCTGAAATCTGACCATCCACATCTTTTCTTTGCATTAATTACCTTCATCCTTTTCGAGAATTTTCTTCTTCTATAAATACTCTTCTCATTCCTCTTCTTTTCTCTTTTACTTTCTTCTTCTTTCTCTTCATATTCTCTCTGCAATTTTTACTGTTCTTCCGCAAATTGCGCTTCTATAATCGCTGTGATTTATTTCTTCTTTTCAACTTTTTCCTTCATTCCCATACTCAAAATGGTTGCTGCTGGTGCTAAAAATTTGAAGGCCTTCAATAGAATGCGCGAGAAACTCAGACTTAAAGGTTTTAACTTATCTTTGATTCCAGATCAAGATGCTAAATCTGAACTTTCCCTAAAACTCTTCACTGATGATCAATGTTCTCGTGAGAAAGTCATAGTATCGCTAGGACAACTTGAAGCTGGTCTTCCCATCCCTCTTTATGATCCTGAGATTCCGCTATTTTATCAAATAATCTCTGACGAGAGATTCTCACGAGCAATATACCAACTAGGTGGGGATTCCATCAGATTACTACTTGAATATGCTTCTCGTAGTGCTGGTAAAGGAACTCACTACCCCAATGCTCCAAAGAATCCTTTTTTTGCAGATGTCCCCATTGTTTCTTGCGATTATACCGTGGACAAATTTTTTGTAAACTATAGTATTGTCCCTATGAAGAGGGATAGTACATGTTGGGGTGTTCATTTGAAGAAAGAGAAGGTCACTGGTGACAATTCTCTTATGATGGATATTGACTTTCATACATCCACTAACCAAGGTCCTCGTCATTCTAACGACGATAAGAGGTTCATCTTCCCATTAAGTCTTGAAGGTCCTTATATATCTAGTTCTCGCGAACTTCTCGCGAATCTCGCAGAATATCAACCCTGGGTCTTCTACTGACCTGAAAGATCTAAAGAAGTATATTCTCTCAACTTTTCATGTTATTATTATTTATTGTCTTCTTTACATTCTCGCTAACTTTTTTGATTTTCTCAGATTGATAGAATGAAACTCAACTATCAAACTCTTAGGAAACCCAGCATTCGCCTGGCTTTGATGTCTTTTACAGATGAAGTAATAAATACTTCTTTATAAGTTTTTAACAATATATTGTTGTCCCTATTTCTTATCTTCATATGTGCTCGCAGGAAATCGAAGAATTAGAACCACTGCCTCCTCCACAAATCAAGGAGAAATCTCCAAAGGAACCATCTGGGAAATCTATAAAGAAGAAGCCTACTACTTCTTCTAGGGGAAGGTCTTATGCCCCTCGAAATGATGAATCTAGCGAGCCTCCGCTAAAGAGAAGCAAAACTCAACCTTCTTCTTCTTCAACTCCTCAAACAATTCCAGAGAATCCAAGTGCTGGTTTTGACGAGGATTTTAATGCTGGTGGATTTCCTTCAATAAGAAATTCTTCTTTTTCTGATTCCTCAATGACTCATCTGTCCAGAATTTTTAGCGATATTTCCCATAGCATGACCTCTAATGGCAAGGATTAAGCCATTGAAAAGACATCCCAAGCTCTCGCTAAAGTTTGCGATGCTCCTATCTTAGTAGATAATGATTCTCTCCAAGGAATCTCTAGATCACTGACTCCCAGTCTCTTGAATTCTCTTGGTGCTTTGGTATGTTTTCACTTCCTTAGTTTGTTTATTTTTCTTCATCGCTATATTTTAATTTGTTTTTCTTCTTCGCAGGTTGGAAGAGCTTCTTTTGTTGTTGCTTTTGATTTAGACAAAAGATGCTTCTACGCTGAAGAAAAAGCTATTAAAGTTGGCCAAGATAAAGAAAAACTAGAGTCTGAAGTTATTGAACTTCGCAAGAAGAATAAACATATGGAGGCAGAAGCTACTGTTGATAAGAAAAAGATCGCTAATCTCGATAAATCTAACCAACAACTTTATGGTATGACTGATTTCCCTTCTTTCTTAATTCCTTTTATTCTATTGCAGCTTATTCAAGCAATCACTTTTAACTTTCAGATGTTTATGGTCTTACTGACGAGGCTATAATCTTTCAAACTTTCCCTGAACCTATAGATGATCATACTCTTCTCGCTAGTCTTAATAATTCCTTGAGTAACTTCTCAGATGATAAGATTAATTCCCTCTCCATAGATGAACTCAGATCCCAGTTTACTCTCTTAAAACTTGAACATAGATTCAATTTAGGATTGACTGACAAATTTAGGCGCCTTTATTTTGATTCAAAGAAAGAAATAGATAAATTAAGGCAGAAGAATATCGATCTTATTGATGAGAAGGATCTCTCCATAAAAAAGGGATCTGAAACCTTAGCAGATTTTCATAAAACTCTCCTTGAAGTTCAAATGGTTAGAGATAGACTTATCCGCGAGAATGAAGATCTTCTTGCGAGGGAGACTCAAATTCGATCTCATCTCCTTATTAATAGCGATGACGAGTTTGCTTGGGCTACGAAGGTTCTTGACAATGCCAGAAATGATTTAGGTGTAAGTGTTAGCCTTCAAGTCGAACAGGAGGCTCTAATTAGAGATATGATTTCTAACAGAGAAGGTTATTAGCTAATCTTCTTCTCGCTAATTTCTTGTTTTCATTATTCTCTTTTATAAAATTTCTAACTTGTTGTTATATTCTTGTAGAAGTTGAAAAAGGTTATCTTGAAAGAATCAAGGAGCTTGAACAAGAGAAAGATCAACTCGCGAATAATCTTGTTGCTCGCAATTATAAATATTCGCAACTGAAGAAGCAGTTTGGCATCACCACCGCGAACTTCAATAGATCTCTCATTGTCGTTCGTAATGATTCTGTTAAATTGGTCTACGATGACCATGGAATTTCTCCTTCTGTATACCCTGATCTTGCGAAAGAAGTACCACTTGGTGATTCCCATTCTTGACATCTCTGATAGTGAGGCTGAAAATTCTGATAGGGATGAGAATGATAGTGATGATGAGGGTGAAAAATCTTGTGGAGAAGAAAATAGTGATGATAATGATAAACGGGAAGAATATGGCAATGAAGAGAAGTCTGATAGGGAGGATCGCAATAAATCTGACTAGTTCTTCTTTTTCTTTCTCCTTTTTCTGTAATATTGTCATTAATTTGTAAATCTCTTTTGCCTCTTTTGTTTCTACCTGTAAGAATCAGAAAATAGTTCTTTTTCTGCAAGTTAATCAATCAATATAACTATTATTCTTTTAATTATCTGCGTGTTTGTATTTATGAAATTTTTATATGATAGATGAATAATAATTTCATCGTTCTCATGCATTCCCATACTTGCCTCTATTATTTATCTGCAATATAAAAATTGGTTAAAGATTAAATAAAAATCAAAATTTTACCTTGATATTGGCGATCTTACCGTCAAATAATAGTTGCGTGAAATCGCAATTATTATAATATCTGCGAGTATTATCGCAGTAATCTTGTGGTCTTATTGTGCCTTCCTAATTAAAGGTCTTATTTTGCCACAATTCTTCTTTCTGCGACAAAATCGCAGGACGTCTTTACATTCGCATGTATTGACCCATTGATCTTGTCTTATCCATGTTGCTTTCAGAATCTTTGCGACAATATGATAAGCATACATTCTCTCGCAAGAATTTACCCTTATGACATTGCCTTCTTGTGATGAAATCGCAGGACGTCTTTACACTTTCATGTAAAAACCCATTGATCTCATCTTAACATTGCTCTCGTGGCTTTTTGCCTCTGCATTACTTACGTTACGCGACAATATGACAAGCCTAAATGTTCTTGCGATCATAAAGCCCCATGACATTGCCGTCTTAAGACACTTATCAGTTCCCTAATGGAGGGTGCCGCCCTTATCTTCCCCCTGGTTGCCCCTTCAAGGAGGGAACATCGTCCATACAAGACTAGATCCTCCCATCCGGATCTGTCAACAACCAGTTGTTTTCGCAACCTCTTGTCCTTTATGCCTATATGTCTTATAGTTACAAGACTGCACCCTAAGTGGGGTTTTCTTCAGGCCAAGTGCATTGTAGCCAAGACTTACCAAGGATGGCAAGAGAGTTTCGTACGCTCCAGGCACCCTTGGATCAACCGTGTACCTTGGCGCCTTGGTCATACTTTGCACTTCTTGGAAGAGATTCTTAGTCTTCCAACCAGGGCATAACCATATATAATTGGAAATCCAAGATCTCTCTCACGGATAGGTTTTCTTTAACCCCATCGTCTGCATGACTCAGGTTCCAGCAGTGGTATAACCTTATCGCCGAGTCATGTCTAGAGATACCCATTTTATGATGCGCTATTAGGTCTTACATTTGCCTCTTGCGAAATTTTATTCGCGAACTAGGGTGCACGCCATAAAAGTTCGTCCCATTCTTATGTCTTTGCGAAATTTTAGTCGCGTTTCTCGCGAGTATTGTAACTCTGATATAGAATTTCATAACTTTGATCATTTTGGTAAAGTTTTGCGATTCTTTAAAGCATGATATCTTGTTCAATTACATATTTTTTTCAAACAAATTATTCGCAGAGTTCTCTGAAGTTCATCATTTTACCTCTTTACTTACTATTTTCTGATTCTGCTTTTCTGCTACGTTTTGCTGTTGTCTCCTTTTCTGCGAGACGCTCGTCATCAGTTTTCACATCTTCTTTTCGTTCTATTGCATCAATCATTAACCTTTCACATTTCTGTCGTTGCTTAATTTTGCACTTCCAATTTCCATTCTTTTCAGCTCTTTCTTCGCAAGACTTCATATTGAATTCATAACATTTCTTGCTTTCTCCCCAATCTCCTTTAATAACTCCGACACCTTTTGGATGAGGAAATTTGATACACTGGTGATAATTAGATGCTACACCCAATATCCCGTGTAACTGTGGTTAAATCCTATCAAGGCATTGTAAGGTGATTCGATGTCCACAACACAGAATAAGATTTTTGAAGATATTCCTTTTAACGGTATTTGCATTTCAATTTCCCCCTTTGGTTTGTTAGATGTGCCATTAAAACCATAGATTTTGTATGTTGATGGAATTAGATCTTGGTATCTTCCTCCCATGGTTTTAAAGGTATGATAAAATAAGATATCAACATAACTCCCTGTATATATTAAGACTCTGTTGATGGCCCAAGAATCTTCAACTTTACTATCATTCTCTTCATCTTCTTCTTGCATTTGTTTTGGATTAATCTCTAATCGTACGACCAGTGGATTATCGTGCTGCTCGCCAACCTCAGGTACATCTTACGCAGTGAAAGATAGAGTTTGCTTCTGCCACTCCTCTAATGGCGAGGATCTCGCGATATTCAATCTCTCTCTTCCATCTGTGTCTCTTGCGAAGACCTTGCTTAAGATATTGTCATGAAAGTCCTCTATAGTTCTTCGTGAATGTACAATAGAATTACAAAAAAATTTTTTTGCTTTGGATCCAACTTCTATTACGAATGTTTCTGCTCCTTTTACAGCATTCACTCTGCGAGTTTCTGGTACCGGTGGTAATTGCTGAGATTGTGGATGTCCTACTAGAAAATGATTTAACTTTCCCTGATCAATCATCCTCAAGATTATTCTCTTCACATTCCTACAATTGTTTACTGTGTGGCCATGAAAATGATGATAAAGACATAATTCTTGACTTCGATTGTTTGGATGGGGTTCTTTTCCCATGTTCCACGGAGAGGGTATATTTTCCATTAAAATGATAGCTTCCCAAATCTTTTCTATGCTAGTATTGAGAGCTGGCATCTTAATTTCTTCCCAGATTATCCTCTGATTACCTTGTCTTTTAAAATTATTCTGCCTTTGCCCACCATAAGTCTCTTGAGGTTGATCGAGTCTTTGAATCTTATTATTACCACCGCGATTATAATAATTCTTCTCCCTTTCATATTCTTCCTGATATCGACTTCCCATCGCTACTAATTTCTGCTGGTTATCAATCACCACTTTCTCTTGTTGTGTCTGCGAGGTACTCGCCACATTATTTATCATTTTAGGAAGCAAATTTCCACTTGCTGCTAGCGAGATGGTGTTCACAATTGGATATGATTCCATCTCATTTTGTTTCTCCTCCAAAGCAATATATTCTTCATGTAGCTCTCACAATTCTGTCATGGTAATTGTATTTTTGATTCTGAAGATTTGAATGTACAGCAAATTAGTCGCAAACATTGCGTTAATGAAGGATAGGATCAGGTATCTTTCATCCACCCTTCCATCCATCTCACTGCACATTGATTTCCACCTTATGGTTAAGTGCTTCAGACTTTCGCCAACTCTTTGTTTTAGCCCAAACACATCTTCAATACCCGGCCGTGATGAATTGTTGATGATATAAGCTCCTAAGAATATAGCTTGTAAATGATCAAAAGAAGTTATAGTATTCTTTGGTAATCCCTCAAACCATTTCAACTCCTCGCCAGTTAAGCTAGATGCAAAATACTTGCATAATACAGCATCATGATTCTCCCACTGTAACATACATCTAACATAAGCTTTAACGTGTTGAACGGCACAAGTAGTCCCATCAAAAATGCTGGTTAATGCTGGTAAATTGAATTTTGGAGGTATTCCTATTAACTGTACTTCTTGAGTAAACGGAGTCCTCGCAGCTTCTTTAATAGCTTCATCAAGTTGCCTTCTACCTCCTTCTCTTCTATTGTTTATCATTCCTCGCATTTCTGCTAATTCTCTCAAAATTTGCTCATTCTCAACTGAATTTTGTTCCATTGGACTTTTTAATGCAGCTTCCCTTCTTCTGCGTTCTTGTCTTTCTTGTCTTGCGAGATTTTGCGTATCTCCTTCTTCATCATCATCCTTTCTTTCTCTGCGATTTTCTCTTTCACCATCCTCTTGAAATCGCAATTGCCTATCTTCTTCTCTGCGAATTTCTTCATTTCTCCTTATTTCTCTTCGCTGTCTCTCTATTCTCCTTTGTATCCTATCATACTCCTCTTGAATATTATCATTATAGCGATTTTGTGCACGTCTTCTTTCTCGATTTTCATGGTTATTTTGTCGTACTGCCTCTCGAAATTCTTGTTCTTCTACTTCTGCTCTTAATCTTTCTCTCTCGCAAGCCAGGCGTTCTTGTTCAGTATAGTATCTTTCAATTTCTTCTTCAATTATTCTTTGATTCCTTTGATTCTCTCGCCCATGCAATATCCTCCTACCTTCCTCTGAATTCTCTTCTTCAATTTGGTTGTTTCTTCCCTCTTGATTTCTATTATCACGCAGATTATAATGATCGCCAATTATCTCTCCTTATCTATGATATTGTTCTCCATTTAAATTTTGTACTTCTTTTCTAACATTTCTTATTGGGGAATTTTGCCTTGATTCTTCCCTGAATGATCTTGAATTTGATCTTACAGTACTTCTTGACCTCCTTCTTTGTAACCTCAAATTCTCCATTCTTAGTTCATGATTTTGTCTTGTTAGATTCGCACGTTCCTCCGCCTATAACTCCTTTCTTCCTGTGTTCTTTTCCTCAGATCATCTACTGTCCCATTTTCACATCCCACGTGAACTAATTCTCTAGCCATTCTTTGATTTCTTTCTCCTCCTTCTCCATTTCTTAATTGTCGATTTTCTGCTTCTTCCATTGAATCTGACCTCCAAGTGTGTACACTCACTCTATCATAATCCACATCCATATTTTGCGATTGTGCTTGTTGATTAATTTGTTGATTTGAATTTTCTACTTCATTTCTTGTTTATTTCTTCCTGATCTTATTCTTAAAGATTCTTCTAATTCACCTGTTCCTTCACCTGCAAGTCTTTTGCTTCTCCTCACAGTTGTTGGTGGTTCTGATGTATTTCTTCTCCTTCTAGCCATTTCTCCAATTCTAACAATTTTTTCAAATCTTCAAGTTGCAATTTGAGAATTCTTAGACTGATTCTCCCTGTTTCTGGACGCCAAAATATAGTTGCAGGATTTCATACACTACACCCTTGTCAAGAATCTATGAAAACTAAGTCATAATTGTGGAAGAACAACAACACTTTTATTAATTCACTTTCAGGAAGATTTACAAGAAAGATCAAAACTCAGAAGTACAACTTTCTTTCTGGAGTTTCTCTCTCCTCAAAATTCTCTCAACTCTCAAAAATACATTATCCTTTTTCTAGGATATATCGTGCCCTTTATATAGGGATTTACATAGTGGAAGACAGCTAAGATTTCCCCCTAATTCGGATCTAATTTGCGATCTCATCGCCATAACTTCAGTCTTCACCATCGCTAACTTTATAACCATCGTGAAACAGACTTGTTCTTCAGATATCTTTAATCGTTAATCGTTATATCACTCTCCTGTGACACTCGCAAAATGTTGTTGAAGAGTCTTGCGATAATCTCGTCAAAGTGTCGTTAATACTTGTTGAAACGTTTGGGCTTCTCGCAGAAATGTTGTTAATATCGCGGGAATAGCGTTATAGCAATATTCTGGTACTACAGATTAAATACTCAGCCCCAAGACTAGTTGATAAGAAGGTCATGCCTCCTCTTCGAAAGGAAAAAAAAACTCGTGCCGAATTGGCAGCCAGAGGGAAAGAAATGCCACTCTTAATCGTGCATGATGTTTATAAGTACAGTCCCCGGGACACCATTAAGAGTGAGCTCATGCCGATGGCTATATTGATGTCACACAACATTTCTTTCCATCTGGATCTGATGTTCTTGAGGGGTTTCTATCGTAAGTTGGACTTGCTTTGTTATGATATCCGTCGGGTAGACGCAGTTCAAACATTTGTTCCTTCTTCTTTTATTCATGCGTGGACTTGGGAATACCTTCCCGGGTATGCCCCTATGGCTCGTTCATTGGCAGTTTATCGTGAAGAGGAAGTTAAGCAAGAAGATATACCCTTACCACAGTTCCTACTACATATAGGTATCCGCATATGGCTCTTTGGCGCGACAAGGGGAAGGCGACGAAGGATGACATAGTAGATTTTATGGATATAGACAAGGACTTCAATCCTTTCACATACCATAGCGATCGCTCTGATCCTGTATGTTAGAGCATTTCTCAGTCAAACTCGCATGCGTTGCTATCTCAAGCATGTTTGTCAATGTTAGTGATCAAAACTATAAAGTCTTGATTTCTAGTCTACTATAACTAAGGTCTCGGACTAGGATATAAAGTGTAGTTGAGCTCAAGAACTCCATGGAAATCATCATACAAGAAGAAGGACTACTCAAGGAACCATTGGATCTTCATCGACTAAAAGGTATGTGGAGACTTGAACTTATCTATCACTCAAAAGTATATCTACTCTATCTCCTATCTTGAGACAAAAGTCGTTTTACTATATAGACTAAGAATATACACATGTGACATTTCGAGCTGAGTATATCTCGCTTATCTATTTCTCGAAATGTGTGTTGGTAAAGCTTTCGCTTTATCCAAGTTCATTTTTGCCCCGTGACGAAAGTCATGTTATGTTTCAATCACTTTGGAAATTGCTCTGACGAAAACTAGTTGGTGAATAACAACTATATGACGTCCTCTGAGAATGTTTCAATGATTGAAATGAGAGTTTAGACAATATAACTACTGGGGGACATAAACATTGTTGTGGTAACACATATATGTATAAGTCCTTAGCACTTGAACCGAAGTTTGCGAACTTTGTTGATCAAGTGAAAATCGGAACTTGAGCAATCAATCCATTCCACGAAAGCAATCCGCAAACGTGCGTAGTTCTCGAACCCAAGAATTTCTACTGGAGTTGTAGCTCGATTTCAGTATGCGAACTCAGTCTGCGAATTGACGGAAGTTCTCGAACCCTAGAATTTCTGCTGGAGTTAATTTGTGAACTCCAACCGGTTACTTGATTCCGTGAACCCAGTCCGCGAACTTGAGTGGTTATGTCTAAAAACAATGTTCGTGAACTTATCTAAATTATCTAAGGAATGCTATTGAAAACCATGGCTTTATAATTCATGAATTGATTCGAGTGAATCACATCGTTTTTGCTTCAATTGTGTCTTGTGTAGTACATAAGATCTCATAGCAATTGAACAACTCTCTAACTAGTTCATTTGAGTCATTTGGACTAGTTATGGTGAAGAAGAATATGGTTGATATGAAAGTTATCATTTGGCTAACCATTTGGTTGACTAATATTGAGCCAACTATTGTACACGTTTGGGTACGGTTACACAAACCCAAAATCGTCAAGTACATGTGTGTATGGCAAGCTAAGTTTTCGATCTAACGGTTGAGAGATATTATCTTGTATCTAATTAGGTTTTCATATAACGGTGAATATTGAATGCTTTGTTACTAAGATAACATTGATTGCAAACCCTGATTTTAAAAGACTATATAAGGGAGAACTCTACCAACTGGGAAACCTAATCCCCACACATTCTATGTGATACTAGTTTGCTAAGCTAGAGTCGATTCTCCTTTAACCTTTGGTTTTCTTCTTCCAAAACCATGTTAACGACTTAAAGACTTCATTTGGATTGTGAAGCCAGACCGATACTACTTTTCTTGTAGTTGTGTGATCTGATCTTGTTGTTTCTATCTTACGAGTACAATTGTAATAATTGTCTTGAGATTTCTATCTCCGATATGCAAGATATAAAAGTTATCACAAACATCTTCGTCTCATCGTTTGTGATTCCACAATATCTTTTTTCGTTGCGTCAATTAAGACTATTGTGAGGTGATTTATAAAACTGAGTTGTTCTTCGGGAATATAAGTCTGGTTTTATTGATTGGTTCCAGTTCACCTCAAAATACGGAACAAAACTCATAGGTTTATTCATGTGAGACGGATTTATCTATCTTGTAGACTTTTCTGTGTGAGACAGATTTGTTTTCTAAAGTCTTTGACTTTGAGTCGTAGAAACTCTTAGTTGTGGGTGAGATCAGCTAAGGGAATCAAGTGCGCAGTATCCTTCTGAGATCATAGGTGTATGAGCATAACTGTACCTTGGATCAGTGTGAAATTGATTGGGGTTCAACTACAGTCCAGACCGAAGTTAATTTGGAGTAGGCTAGTGTCTGTAGCGGCTTAATACAGTATATGTTTAATATGGACTAGGTCCTGGGGTTTTTCTGCATTTGTGGTTTCCTCGTTAACAAAATTCTGGTGTCTTTGTTATTTCTTTTCTGCATTATATTTTGATATATGATTGAAATAATATAGGTTGTGCATTGGTCAATCAACTAGAATATCCGACCTTATTGGTTGTTGATTTAAATTGATTGACACTTGGATATTGGTCTTTGGTACCATCCAAGTTATCTCTCTTTGATTAGACTCGCGAATCACATTTGCTTGAGTAAATCAAATTGAGAGATTGAGATAATAACTCCTTGAGTATTTTCTATTGATTGAGTCTAGTTGATTCTCTAGAAAACAACTCAGAGTTGTGTATATAGATTGCTAATCGAAATATTGGGTGAGGTTGTTAGACCCCTGCTTTTTCAATTGGTATCAGAGCATGCAAACACGTTCAAGACCTTACAAGTCTGTGTTTGTAGCGATCTGACTCTATGGACAAGAGTAGTATCTATGATAATCGCGTCACCAGAAATAAAAACTTTGTCTCGTCTAATTCTATTAAAGAGAAAGATTCCTCTATCTCAACCATAGACGAACCCTGTGTTCAAATTAGATAGATAGATCCTGACATGCTTTGTTCTGACTACAATTCAAAAGAGTCTACTTCTCAAAATAAATGAGAAACAGCTGAAGAGAGTAAGTTGATTATGAATCTCGTTAGAATCCAATCTAATAGACTCAATCAGATGAAACGACATGTCAATGTTCTTCTTGGTATAATAAGAGACTGCAAAACCAAAGAAAATACTGAAGATCATTCATCGTGTATGACACTTGATGCATATCTTAAGAAGGATGTGTTAGAAATAGAAGATCACTTGAGTAAGATCTCTATTCAAGGATGCTCTAAGAATACCAATATACCAAGTATTCTGCTACTTCTGAAAATGCTCCAGCACCAGAAGTATAAATGGAGTCCCTTCCAATTAAGAAAGTTGTGTTTGTTTTCTCTAATCAAGGAAATTCTACAACATATGGAAGGAAGAAATATCCTGACGAGAATGTTAAGACTAAACTGCCTAATCACTCGTGTGATCAGAAAGTATGTCACTTTTGCAAAGCAAAAGGTTCTGTTAGACAAAAGAGAAACTCTAAGTTGAATAAAAACTTTCTTGTTCAACTTCAACACACCGTAGACTTAATTCTCAAAGGTGTAACTAACATTCGTATGTCGAAGCCCATTGGTTTTCATAGTACCATGTGTATGTTACCAGGAAGGTCATCTTAATAAGTTCCTCAAATGTTCGAAAGAAGAACAAAAGTCTTAATAAGAATCGTCTGGGGAAAGACTAAGCTTTTGTTTATGAAAATAACGTGTCTCTTGATTTGAGAAAAATTCCAGGAGAAAGAAGGAATAATGATGATATGAGAAATGACTTGATAAAGATAATTCAAGGTTATAAAGAAATTGTCAACAGGTTGTCTTCCTTCTCAGGTCAAGACTCTTCTGGTAAGAACTCAAACTATGTCTCACTTTTTGATGACAGTAAGTTTTATGATAATTTCTCAAATCAAAAGAAGTCTCTCTTAAAATTCAGAAGGAAAAAGAGACATAATTCCTTAGATGAGCTCAAAGCTCATAATTGTTCTAATTAATCACAAGGGTAGGAACTTGCTCATAAAAATCCTGTTGAGAAAGATGTGTAAAAGACATGTATACTTTGGAAATTTGCATTTTGTCTAGTTGAGCTTTTCTCATATCGTTTATAGATAAACTAGTGCATGCTGACAATATTGCCTAAAAAGTATTTGCAATGTTTTTTTGTTCTTTTCCTGTTAATTTCCTTGGGGTGCACTTTGTTCGAATACATACACCGGTTACCATTTCGAGTTTACAGCTTGGAAACCCTAAAAAAAAACATTCTTCCAAACGAAACCTTTAAATAGCCGACATATTGAGTTACTTTAGTTCACGAATGCATACTCTAGGTCATTATCTGGGTTTTCAAGAATGTCCTCTTCTCCATATCTCCATGGTGTTTTTGCTAAAGGATTTCTTGAGAAAGGTTTCAATGTTGAATTGAAAGGAAGGAAGAAAAGAACTCTTGTAGAAGATGATGTACCCAATCCCTCATGCTACTATGCCTACTCACATCAAGATGTTGAGAATGAGGATATGGTCTCTTCTGAAGTGGTTCATGACTTTCTTAAATACTTTGAGAAAACAAAACTGCAACTTGTTGATACAATGAAAGATCTTGATGTGGTTAGAAGTGAGTTGAAAAAGGTTATTGCTGACCTTGGTCTCATGAAGACACATGTTAAAGAACTTTTCAACAAGGATATCTTATCGGAAGACACAGTTGATATGAATCACAAGCTCAAAAATCTCAGAACCTGTGAAGCTGTCGAACGTGAACTTTAGCTCATGATTAGGTTTCCAGTAACTTGAGTTCTTATTGTCTAGTAAATATTCTAAGTGTTTTTCTTTTGTTTAGAAGAATAACTAGTGTTTTGGAATAGCCATTATTGTGATTACACATAGCTATATCCAATGTTTTTCATCTTCTTGTTTTTAGATTTATTGGTTTAAAATCTAAACTTGTTTGGAAGATGATGGTTGCAGTATTAATCTTTATGGTTTTATATATTGCAATATTTTGATGGGATATATGTGTTTACGTCCATGAGCTTGATTGTCCCATATTTTGTCAAAAGTAAAGTCGTTCGTGAATTGATATGCAAATATTGATAAAAGGATGAATAGACTTTTGACAAACACAAAAGTTTAGCCTTTATTGTCAATTATTGATGTAAGATAGGTTAAAATCTTTTGTAATTCAAGGATTAGTGCAAATGGTGATGGAAACATAGAATGAATCCTTATGTTATCCATAGTATAGAGCTTTATTGATCCATATTATTATTACTGTGAAGGCTCCATTGTGTATCTTATGTTGAGCACGATACGACTAAGTCGATTCCTTATTGGCATGGTTGGTTGTTCCATGAGATGCTATATGTTGAGCATTAAGAACTAAATTAATCAACTTGTGTGGTTATTTAGTTTGTATTCCATAAGTTTTCTTATGTTGAGTACATGTACGGTTAAGGTTGTCATGGCTTATGATAATCTTAGTCGGGGTTCCATAATCTCTTATGTGGAGACCAAATAAACTAAACTAATCATCTAGTATGGTTATTTAGTTAGCACTCCATAAATTTCTTATGTCGAGCATGATTGACTAGGATGGTTTTTCATGATTAACTTAGTCATTGATCCATAGAATGGTCTTATATCGAGTGTGGCCAATTAAATTGATTACACTTGTAATTAGTCTGGTTGAGTATGACAATTAGATCATTTGCGAGTCTTCTTGTAATTAATCTAATTGATTTATTAAGTCTCCATAAGTTTACTTGTGTTGAGCATATTTAGTCAAATTAATCTTGGATTCGCTTTGGTTAATTTGATTGAATATTTCTTGCTGGATTCCAAATTCATACTTGTATGTAATTTGTTGAGTCTAAAGAAATCCTTCTTTTCTTTTTTGAAATTAAGGTCGCTCTTGTTGTTCCTTAGGGAATGACATATTATGGGGGAGATTTCTTTTGAACTTGTGCTTAATTGCCAAATCTTTGTGGGGAGTGGGGCTATGGAATATTATAGGGGTTATCTTGCGTCTTTATAAACTCCTTGATGAATGCATTTAGCTTCGACTTTATGATTACATCTAAACCAGATGATACACATTTACCTTTGGTCATGAAATGTCTCTTACGAAAATTTCATTAGGATCCCGTTCTTGTACCTTTGCCAATTTTATTGACAAAAAGGGGGATAATTTATATGTAGTTCACACTACAAAAACATATGGTTTTCGGATCATTATGTAAGGGGGAGTGGTTTCCATGTGAGATGGATTATTGACTAAGGGGGAGTGACGTATCACCATAGTATTTTTGTTGAAGTTGTGATGCAATTGGACTTTGACGCTATGCAATAATACTATGACATTGTATAACAATGATTGAGAATCAATGTTTTTCTCATTGTTATAGCTACAGATTTTCAACAACGATGATGCTAAACTTACAACCTTTGGGATCATTATACTACTTGGAAGTGACGAAGATTTCGAGTATTGTTGAAGATTAGACATGTGGAATAGGAGCTACAAAGTTTATTTATATATTTTTTGTATTTCATATATATTAATAGTTTTGCCACTAAAATTGACAAAGGGGGAGATTGTTAGAGCATTGCTCGGTCGAACTCGCATGTGTTGCTATCTCAAACATGTTTGTCAATGTTAGTGATCAAAACTATAAAGTCTTGATTTCTATTCTACTATAGCTAAGATCTCGGACTAGGATAGAAAGTGTAGTTGAGCTCAAGAACTCCATGGCAATCATCATACAAGATGAAGGACTACTCAAGGAACCAGTGGATCTTCATCGACTAAAAGTTATGTGGAGACTTGAACTTATCTATCACTCAAAAGTATATCTACTCTATCTCCTATCTTGAGACAAAAGTCGTTTTACTATATAAACTAATAATATACACATGTGACATTTCGAGCTGAGTATATCTCGCTTATCTATTTCTCGAAATTTGTGTTGGTAAAGCTTTCGCTTTATCCAAGTTCATCTTTGCCTAGTAACAAAAGTCATGTTATGTTTCAATCACTTTGGAAATTACTCTGACGAAAACTAGTTTGTGAATAACAACTATATGACGTCCTATGAGAATGTTTCAATGATTGAAATGAGAGATTAGACAATATAACCACTGGGGGATATAAACATTATTGTGGTAACACATATATGTATAAGTCCTTAGCACTTGAACCAAAGTTTGCGAACTTTGTTGATCAAGTGAAAATCGGAACTTGAGCAGTCAATCCACTCCACGAACGCAATCCGCGAACGTACGTAGTTCTCGAACCCAAGAATTTCTGCTGGAGTTGTAGCTCGATTTCAGTCCCCGAACTCAGTTTGCGAATTGACGGAAGTTCTCGAACCCGAGAATTTCTGCTGGAGTTAATTTGTGAACTCCAACCGGTTACTTGAGTCCACTAACTTGAGTGGTTATGTCTAAAATCGATGTTCATGAACTTATCTAAATTATCTAAGGAATGCTATTGTAAATCGTGGCTTTATAGTTCATGAATTAATTCGAGTGAATCACATCGTTTTTGCTTCAATTGTGTCTTGTGTAGTACATAAGATCTCATAGCAATTGAACAACTCTCTAACTAGTTCATTTGAGTCATTTGGACTAGTTTTGGTGAAGAAGAATATGGTTGATATGAAAGTTATCATTTAAATAACCATTTAGTTGAATAATATTGAACCAACTATTATACACGTTTGGGTACGGTTACACAAACCCAAGATCTTCAAGTACATGTGTGTATGGAAAGCTAAGTTTTTGATCTAAAGATTGAGAGATATTAGCTTGTATCTAATCATGTTTTCATATAACGGTGAATATTGAGTGCTTTGTTACTAAGCTAACATTGATTGCAAACCCTGATTTGAAAGACTATATAAGGGAGAACTCTAGCAACTGGGAAACCTAATCCCCACATATTCTGTGTGATACTAGTTTGCTAAGCTAGAGTCGATTCTCCTTTAACCTTTGGGTTTCTTCTTCTAAAACCAGGTTAATGACTTAAAGACTTCATTGGGATTGTGAAGCCAGACCGATACTACTTTTCTTGTAGTTGTGTGATCTGATCTTGTTGTTTCTATCATACGAGTAAAATTGTAATATTTGGCTTGAGATTTCTATCTCCTATAGGCAAGATATAAAAGTAATCACATACATCTTCGTCTCATCGTTTGTGATTCCACAATATATTTTTTCGCTGCGTCGATTAAGACTATTTTGAGGTGATTGATAAAACTGAGTTGTTCTTCGGGAATATAAGTCTGGTTTTATTGATTGGTTCATGTTCACCTTAATTTATCAAAATACGTAACAAAACTTATAGGTTTATTCGTGGGAGACGAATTTATCTATCTTGTAGACTTTTCTGTGTGAGACAGATTTGTTTTCTAAAGTCTTCAACTTTGGGTCATAACAACTCTTGGTTGTGGGTGAGATCAGCTAAGGGAATCAAGTGCGCAGTATCCTGCTAGGATCAGAGGCATATGAGCATAACTATACCTTGGATCAATGTGAGATTGATTGGGGTTCAACTACAGTCCAGATCGAAGTTAATTTGGAGTAGGCTAGTGTCTGTAGCGGCTTAATACAGTGTATGTTTAATATGGACTAGGTCCTGGGATTTTTCTGCATTTACAGTTTCCTTGTTAACAAAATTCTAGTGTCTGTGTTATTTCTTTTCCGTATTATATTTTGATATATAATTGAAATAACACAGGTTGTGCGTTGTTCAATCAATTAGAATATCCGACCTTATTGGTTGTTGATTTAAATTGATTGACACTTGGATATTGGTCTTTCGTACCATCCTTTGATTCGACTCGCGAATCACATTTGATGAAGTAAATAAAATTGAGAGATTGAGATAATAACTCCTTGAGTATTTTCTATTGAATGAGTCTAGTTGATTCTCTAGAAAAAAAACCTGGAGTTGTCCATACAGATTGCTAATCGGAATATTGGGTGAGGTTGTTAGACCCCTGCTTTTTCATTGCATATTATGATTTTACATCCCTTCTAGAAGGTTCGATGATGGATTAATCACATGTTCTATCGGTACATGATCTTAACTCAGTAATGGTGGTATTGCCCGGCTATCTTCCTGGTTCTTACACTGGTAAATTTATAGTGATGTCTTATAATCTTGATCGTGCAGCTCGGAAATTGGGGTTTGATCAAGGGTTTCCTTTTCCATTTTTGTCTGTTTCCGATGTCTCGGCGGTTCCTGCTAGTTTTGACCATTTTTTCTTTAAGGATGCAACTCGTCTAAGTGATCGTGGGATTAATTTTTCTTTCCAACATCCTATCCCAGACCGTATCTTATCCTATTCTGAGGAGGTTCATGAATACCGGGATTATATTCATCGGCACACGCTTATTTATTTTTTTGAGTGAGGTGTCCCCTCCTCCTCAGATGATTTATGACAATCTTAAATTTCTTCATGCGTTTGGTCGTATTAAGTTGAATGAAGAAGTAGCGGAAGATCATGGTTTTAAACTTGTCACTAAAGTTCACCCCTTGGAGTCGTTGGTAACTTCTTGGGACCCGTCGGAGGGGCACGAGCCTATAAGGAATGATCTGAATAAGAGAGGAGCCAAACCGCCTTTTCCCAGCAGGAAGCCCGCTAGTATTCATATCCTGAAACCTGCCGTCATCTCTCCGATGACGCAGGTGCATTTTGAACTTGTCTTGTGATTACTATATGTTCTCCTTCTCCCTCTTTTTTTTTTTTTTAAAAAAAAGGCAGGTAGTGGATTCTCATGGGCCCTATCATCTAATCTTGTGGGATACAAGCTGCCCTCGTATTTGATAGATGAGTATCTCAATATAACTGAGCGCGAGTGGTCTCATAAGAGTCTTACCAAAAAGGTCAAATGGGACCCGGATATGTCATTTGTTGCCCGCTCTTGTTCCTCCGCTAATGCTTTACATATTTTTCCCGTGCAGATTCAACATGGTACTGGCGGTAGTCCCACTCCTTATTTCATGGATCATATGCAAAGCCTTGGAATTGAATCTCCAGGGGGCTCTGGATGGATTTTTCCACGTTTGCATGTGTCATTGGTTAATCCCTTAAGGGTAGAAACCTTTCATGCTAGGGGCCAATATTTAGAGTCCCCTAATGAGTTACAAGATTTTCTTAGTCCTACCGACCCAACTCGTTCGGTTTTGGGTGGGTCTTCTGCCCAGATGGCTCCTCAACCAGATTTTCCTGCAAGTAACTGCCCATTCTTTACCTTACACGTGTCACCATATTTAATTCACGGCGTCATTTGTTTTCATTCTGTTTATACATCGAGTTTTCTTTCTCAATGTTATATTTTCTTTGTTCTGTAGGTTACTCCAGCGACTCCGAGTCATCTTGTTTATGTAGTTGCAGGAAAACCTACACTACACCCTTCACAAGAATTCACAATAATCAGCACATATTTGAAGATTAAAAACAACACTTTATTATTTGATTCTCGGAAATGTTTACAAGAAATGGAAGAAATCAAGAATACAACCGTTCTCTTGGATTTTCTCTCTCCTCAAAACTTTCTTAACGCTCAAAAATTCATCCCCTTTTCTGAATCTACTGGGTATCTTTATATAGGGTAGTTACATAATGGATGACATCTAAGTTGTCCTTTAATTTCAGATCTGACTCGCGATATTCTCACAGCAGTGATAATGCTAATTCTCGCAGATGATATAACCCTCGCATAATTGTCATACTCTTCTCATGTTTCAGCTATCGTCATCTGCTACATCACTCTTTGAGTCATTCTGCGACACTCGCAATATTTTATTGAAGAACTCGCAGACAAATTCGCAAAAGTGTTGTAAATCTCGCAAGAATAATATCATGGCGATATTCTGGTCCTACATCTTGCCTCTTCTCATGCCTTCTCTGCGAAGAGGAGAAGATCATGAGAGATTTATCTCTTCTTAATGCCGCAGCTACCCATTTTTTCATCTTCTTTTTCCGACAAAACTCCGTAAATTAAGTGTAACCGCCTACACATGTCGAATATTCTTTTATTTACCGGTTAATCCTTTATTATCCGGTTACCATTCTTCTGTTTATAAAAGAGAGAATTTATCAAAGAAATATTTTTCTTCTTTTACTTCTTCGTCTTCTTCGTCTCTTCGTTCTCTGCAAACTTTTTCCACCTGCAATTTTCTTCTTTTACAAATTCACCTGCTACTGCTTTAATGGAATCACCAAGGTATGTGTTCTTCTGAAGTTATTAGACTCGATTTTTCTTGTCTGAACTATGTTCATCCATATATTATTCAATATTTTCTACTTGATTCTTCGTAATTCCCATACTGTGTTTTCTTTTCAGTGGAAATACTCCTAACACCCGGTCTATAATCCAAAACCCTAATCTTCTTAAAGATTCGCAGAAAAAACTAGCTGAAAAGAAAAGGAAGCCTGCGAGTCATAAGGTAGTAAGAAACATTTGTTTTCTTAATAACAATATTGTTTCCTCTGTTTCTTATCTAAATTATTATTCGAAGGATGACGAAGGTATTGCTAAACCTCGCAAGCGATCTCTACAAGCTAAAACTATTGAGATTGACATTATCATTCCCAAATTAACATTTGCGAGTTCTGTTCCTACAACCTCGCAACTGGAACCTCCATCCTCTATCCGCGAGAATATCGTTACCAATATCCATGTCTCAGCTGATCTTCTGACAAATGAGACTCTTAAAGTTGTTGTGAACAAAACTTCTTCCACTCCTATGTCACTTCCAACTGTTACTTTTCCAAACACTCCACCTTCTAATGATGCAATTATTGTGAATGATTCAGATCTCCAACTTTCTACTATCACTACTTCACCATCTGTATCTCTCCCTTCTTCTAAGGAAACTTCAGTAGGAGTAGATGTTGCTTTTAAAATCTTGTCTGATATTTTAGATGATGCTAGGAAGTCTTCTAATGATCCTGTCAAGCAAGGTGTCTGCGAGGTTTTAGGTAAGTATTTTGGTTCTAACCAAATGGCTTCACAGGCATCTTTAGAGAATGAAGTTGAAATTTTAAAAAGAAGTCTCCAAGTCAAGACTTCAGAATATGACACTCTTTGCCAAAAGCTTCGCAATTCTTCACTTGATTGCGAAAATCTTCGCGGTAAAAACAATGAACTAAAAGGTATAATTTCCCTTCCTCTGTCTCTTATTTTTCTGTTCTAGCAAATTTTCATCTTTTCTGTACTCAGTTCCCTTTTTAAATTCTTGGTTCGCATATTTAGTTTTAAATCAGAAACGATTCATAGAGAGATTTCAATTTGAGTCTATTGCTGAAGAAGCCCGTGCTGAGAAAGATTCTTGGATGGACCAATATAATAGACTAGACAATCTTCACACATACTCGATTGATCAAATAGATAATCTTACTAATGAGAATGGCCAATTATTGCAAAGGAAAAATTTATTAAGTAGCTAAGTTACTCGCCTCTCATATTTGTTAACCTAGGCTAACTTGGCGATGAAATCTTTATCAGATGAAAATAAAACTTTGTCTCAGGAGAAATGTAGTTTTTCGAACATGATGGCGATTTCCTCGCAACAATTGAGTATTCTTCAAAGAGTTTGTGATAATCAAGAGCAATCTCTTTGTTCACTAAAAGATGAACTCAAGGAAGTAACCGAATCATCTACCGCTGAGAAATATAATCAAGGGTAGGATAACTCTAAGTTTAAAGGCCAGTAAAATCCAAGATCAATATTCCCAATTAGAAGAATCTTACTCTTTATTATCAAAAGAAAATCCGTATCTCCTCTCCAAAGAAGAAAATATAAAATCTCGCCTGAAGGGTATAGTTGGGGATAAATTTGATGATGCCATGAACCAATGGGAGAATTGTTGCTTAACACTAATTCAAAATTTAACTTCGCAAAAGGAAGGTAGTCATTTTGACTGCCTCAATTGTTAATCTCTCTGTTAAATTTCTCTGTTATACTTCTTGCGAGATCTTTACCTGAATATCTTTTCTGTTAATTTGTTTTTCTCGCAGAATCTGAAAAAATCCTTCATTCTACCATTTCTGATATGACTGACAAATCGGCTAAAGTTCGCAAAGAAAATGGAGTTCTCACTTCTCATCATGTTCAATCTCGCGATCGAGCAGAGAGAAGATATGACTATCTTGAATACTTCATGAATATGGAGATTAGAAATCGCGATAGAGGTTTCCTTCGCAAAGTTAATCTTAGTGCTGAAGTTCTTGTGAATGACATTCTGATATCCAAGTCTCTGCCCCCTGTATCCATCGAGCCTCTAGAAGTAGATGATGATGAAATTCCTCTTCCTATTGATAGTGATCTAGATTATGCAAGCGTTGAAGAATATATTTCTCAAGAAGACCCAACAGAAGAAGAAAAAAGCCCTCCTAGAAAAGTAGATACTGGTGGTGAATAAATTGCCGGTGAAGAGTTAGAAGAAGAATAAGCTCGAATCAATCGTAACGAGAAGAATATTGTTGAAGTTGATCACATTGGCAAAAATAATAAAGCTGGCGAGACCAATACTGAAGCTTGAGTTTTGTTTTTGTTTTTATTTTCCTTTACTTCATCTTTCTTGCGAGTAATGTACTTTTATGCAACTTTGGAACTCAATTACATTTCTGTTATTTTGAATATTTTCAAGAAAGATAATGATATTTTATTTATTAATTCCCATACTTACCCCTTATTATCTTTCTTGTAATGGACAAGTGTTTCCTGCATTTTAGTATATTGTCGTGAACAGTGTTGCGAATAGGACTGCAAAATTATGGATAGTGCTGCGAAATTATGGATAGTGTTGCGAGATTGTAAATAATCCTTCTAAGAGAATTTGAATAATACTTCTGAGAAATTCTGAATAGTACTTGTTTCTCACTATCTCTCTTGCGATGAACAAATCTTTCCTGCATTCTTAAAAGAAAATAGTTAATGTTTGGGATCATTTTGTTGGTCTTATTTTGCCTTCCTAGTTAAAGGTCTTATTTTGCCAATTTTTTGTTTCTGCAACAAAATCGCAGGACGTCCTTACATTTGCATATATTGACCCATTGATCTTTCCTTATCTTTATTCTTTCAATGTATTGCGACAATATGACAAGTCTAAGCTCCCTTGCGAGAACAAATCCTCATGACATTGTCGTCTTGCGATGAAATTGCAGGACGTCTTTGCACTTTCATGTAAAAACCCATTGATCCCATCTTTACTTTTTCTCATGGCTTGTTGCCTCTGTATAATACTTGTCACACGATAATATGACAGGCCTAGATGTTCTTACGAACATAAAGCCCCATGACATTGCCGTCTTTAGATACTTATCATATCCCTAATGGAGGGTGCCACCCTTATCTTCCCCCTCGTTTCCCCTTCAAGGAGGGAACATTGGCCATACAAGAATAGCTCCTTCCATCAGGTCTTAACAACAACCAGTTGTTTTCGCATCCTCTTATCCTTTTTGCCTATATGGCTTATAGTTACAAGACTGCACCCTAAGTGGGGTTTTCTTCGGGCCTAGTGCATCATAGCCAAGACTTTCCAAGAATGTCCATGGTAGTTTCGTACCCCCCGGGCACCCTTGGCACAATCGTGTACCTCGGTGCCTTGGTCATACTATGCACTCCTTAGGAGATACCCTCGGTCATCCAACCAGGGTATAACCTTATATGTATAATTGGAAATCCAAGGTACCTCTCCTGGATAGGTATCTCTCATGGAGATGGACCCCATCTCTCTATAACTCAGGTTCCAGCAGCGGTATAACCTTATCCCTGAGCCATGCAAACAAATACCCTCTTATTTGACGTACTTTAGGTCTTACATTTGCCTCTTGCGAAATTTTATTCGTGATAGGTGTCTAAAACACCTAATTTTATATTTAGTATTTATGCTTTCTTTTCTATTTTTCGTATGAATTATGTATCTTATGTTCGCTTTTGAGTTATTAGGTACTCTGGAGTCGCACGGAGGAAAATAAGAAGAAATCATCTAATTTGAGAAAAAAGGGCAAATCTATCATTTCAGGGGAGAACACTATCTGGAGCTCAGCCACGGTTAAGGGGCAACTCTCTTTTTGGAGAAGTACTAAAAGACAGCCAGCAATGGTTAGGGGGATGCTACTAGGTGACCCCTATCGAGATGACCGGACATTGATTATAACCTACAACCCTAAAATCGAGAGATTTTTCTCTCATTCACAAACACCACCTGAAATTGAGAAGTAGGAAAGAAAAGCAGCAGCTGTTACTTTTGGAAGAGAAACATGGATCGAGAAATAGAAGATGAAAGAATGAATCAGTTAATCAAGGTTTGCTGTTTCTAATCAGTTGAAGATGGGTATTATTTGGGGCTCGAATTCGAAGAGAAGATTTAGAACAATATTGAACAAAGGGGATCTGAAGAAACTGACTGAGGAGGAATCGAGAGTTTCAAGCTCGGATACGGAAGAATTAGGGCAAGAGAAATGGGTTTTCGTTGGATTCCAATTTGAGATGATTCTGCTGCTATGGTTCCAGCAACATTGAACAGTTGGTTGAATGGAAGAATGGGCATGTTCTGTGAACACAGAAGTAGATGTATGACTAGGAGAACACTGCAGATGGCTAGGAAGGAATGTGTTTGAGATCAGATGGAGGCATTGGTGGTGCTGCTGCAAGACTCTACGATGTAGAGCAATGTGGAGTTAGTGAATTGCAGGGGAGTATCTGGTGCTAGAAAAGCTAAGGGAAGTGAAATGTGGCCTGCAGTACTAGTCACCAGTTGGTGCAACTGCAGTTGATTGAGCATGTAGTTGTGTACTGATGCTGAATGTTATTGGAAATGGTGTTGGTATGGAAGTGTGGCATGAACTGAAATGGAGTTACATCCATGTTGCAGTTGAAGAATGCAAGGCAGTGAAGGTTTTCAAAGTAGAGATGAAATGTTTGGTGGTGGAAAAGACTGAGACATATTATTGTGCTAATTGGAGTTGGTTGCAATAGCTGGTGGTGCTGCTGTTACATGGGGTTTTGATGGTGTTGTTGGTGACACTTAAGGGATGGATGAGGTTATAGTTAATGAATGAAATGGTTCCTGTGAATAAGGCTGGTGCTAAGGGATGATGGTTACAAGGGTTTTTTGTGATGAAGGAATTAAATGATGAAGCAGGTTCTGATGGGTGTTTACTCTGTGTTGTTGAGATGAATTGAAGTGGTGGATGATAATGGAAGAAATATGAATGTAGGTGGATGGGTTGAATTTGTGAGAGGAATTGTTGTTGTGTGCTTTGGTGGTATCCCAAGTGCAGGTGAAGCAGCTGTATTACAAGGTATAAGCAAGAGCAGGTCTGTAATTGCGCAGTGAGGGGAGATGTTGCTGTCAAGGCTTAGAGGTATGTGAAAGTTGAAGTTGATTATAGACAGGATGGTGAACAATGTCTGAAAGTCCGGGACGATATGAGTCAAGTTAACTGGAGCTGAGAAGCTGTAAATGGTAGTGCACATGAGCTTTTGGCGATGCAGTGGCTCTGAAAATGGATGAGCAGATGTCTAGAGAACAAGTGGAGGAGGAAGAGAACCAAGTGTTTCCACAGCTGAACCATGGAATGTATTGATGGGTTGAAGAGAGTTTTTAACAGCAGCAAGGACCAGTTTTTGGCTCGAGTTTGGCTGTTGAATTTAGCCGCGATGGTTAATGGAAGAGAGACGGACTGTTGCCATCATATGAGTGGTCGCGTTTGAGAAGTTGAGACCTGATTCAGAAGCTGTGAAGATTATGGGAAAAGTGGGACATGGTGGTCTGGTACATCAGTTGAGAATGTGCTTCTGCAATGGAATGGTTGTGTCAGGGCTACAAATGGAGTATGGAATTGTAGCTAGTGCAGTTGAGTATTGGATTGCAAGCAGCTGTTGCAGGTGATGGAATTGGCAGCGAAGGCATTGGTGATGGATGTATCTCAAATTGAAGATGTTTGGTTGCTGCTTCAAGGAGCTGAAATGGATGTGTGATGTGACTGTTGATGTTGGTGGAACTGTTGAAGGTGAATGGATTGATTAAACTGTGAATGAATGAATGCTAGGAACTAGACTGTGCATGGAGCAAAGAAATGGCTTGAAATTATAGCCAGGAATCGGTCAGAACTCGGCCAGTTTCCGAGTTGGACGAGTTGACTCGTCGATCCAACAGTGTAACCAAATGGACTTGGACCTTAACTGGGCTTTGCTAATGGGTTGCAGAAACTTGGTTTGGTTATGGGCTAAGCTAGTACGGGAAGTGGAGAAACAAGTCTATAAAAGGGTTAGAGAACATTTCAGAAAGGCATCTTGATCTCATCTTCTACTTTTTCCTAGGGTTTTGACAACATGATAGTTTTATTTCTTCTTCTTGTTTATGAACTCCATTGATATGATTATATAACTCTCTTTTGGTTAAGGAATAAATTGGATTTTCAAGCATGAGTTTTGTTCAATAAATTAGTTTTGTCTCCATGTTTTATTGCTTATGATTCACTATATTTATTGTTATATGATTTGAAAGCTTGTTTAGTCGAGTCGCGAATCGATTGAGTTTGTTTTCATATTTATTGCTAGATTAGGGTTATTATACGCAAAAGTGATAATTTCTGATTGCAAGTAGCATAGTTGTGAGTATTTCTTGTAGTGATACATCCTAGTAGTCACAAGTGAATCATAACCTTGGTTAAATTGAATTAGTGCTTTTACACATTTTGATTGCCTTGATTAGTCTTATTCCATAGAACTTATCGCTTTTAGGGAGTTAAATCTAATTGTGCTTTTACACTTTAGGCTGCTTTCTAGGAAGAATTTACATGTGCATCTTTTAATGTGGTTGTGATGAAATCAGGGAATTAGCGGGATATTCTTGCGATCAAGGTATCCTATGACTTTTAATAAAATGAGAGATTAAATATCAATTCTACTTATTGTTAAAAAGCATGTTTGTGAATGAAGATGAATCCTTAACCAATATCTTTTCTACTTGATTTATTTGTTTATTTGCTTTTAGTTTATTTTACTTTATTAAAAATCAAAAAAATCCCCCTTGTTACTTTTAGGAAACCGAAACATATTGACAACGAAAGTCTCTCTGTGGATACGAACTCTTTCTTATCACTACTACATTTATTTTAGTTGAGCAAGAAAGTGAATTATATTTGTGTCGCCTGACAACCGACCAAATTTTGGCGCCGTTGCCGAGGAGGCAGCGGTTGTCACTTGTTTTTGGTTTCTTATTTTTCTTAGTTTTGTTTTTGTTTTATTTTCTGGTTTTTAACCTTGTTTTGAGAATCGTGTTTCAGGTACTTATTTCTCATGGATGGAGCATATTGGAACAACGGATACGGTTTTCAACAACCTCAACAATATGATAACTACCAATTCCAGGAGTATAATCAAAACCAATTCATTGGTTATGACCAATATTCCATGGAACCTTATGGTTTTCCTCAACAACCTTATGGAGGGTATGTGTGCGAACAACCACAAGGATTGGAGGATTCTTATGCTCATGAACAACAAGTCTCTAACTTGTTAGACAACTTTTCCAACTTTGTACGGCAGAGTTTCAAAAAGATAAAGAGGCTACAGACGAGCAGCTCCAAGAACTTCGTGAAGGTATTGCTAACTTACAAAGAGATATTGATCAATACAAAGAAGAAAGGTATGAAGAAGAATTTTTTTTCAAAATAATAACTATTCTAATGTGCCTGTGGTTTGTGATGAATATTTGATTGATGATAATGTTGAAAAAGGCCAACCTTTGGGGTCTTTAGTTGGTAATTGTGTAGTTAACTCAACTCTTGATCTTAATAATGATCATTCACCTATTCAAAAGGATGAGTTTGAGACTAGCAACACTAAATTCAGCGACGACCAACTTTATGTTAACTATGAAAGTGAAGATGATTATGAAGATACATCACTTGAACCAACTCATGGTGACATTTCCCAAAGGTGTACATCGGAATCTTTTTGGGATCAAGATGAAGACGAAGAGGACTATGATGACACTTATGTATATAACTCAAGCATTGATCTCAATAACGATCAAGATCCTATTCAAAGGGCGGAGCTTGATGATGAGGCATTTTTGAGTGTTCTAAAAAAGTTCCTCATAGTGAAATTTGGATCCGCAGTAGAGCATGTGCCTAATAACGAAGAGGAGTATGTTGAGAATGAAACCGATTTGACCAATATTGTGGAAGACCCAATTGAGCATGTAAAAGATTGTAACGAAGATGTTGATGTCGAGACTTTGGTTAAGGCAGAAATGAATGAAGAATTGTTGCAAATTTTAATAGAGGACCACGATGTGCAAGAGGTAAGCAATTCACTTGAAGTTTATAAGGATGAAGAGGATACTATAATACAAGAGTTGCAAGGTTTGGCTAATCCTTTTCCTATTTATCCTTCTCCTTTACCTCTTATTGGCTTGAATATATGTGCTTCGAGAATATTGTTAAATGACTTTATTTCTCGATATCCACCATTAGAAACTTTTGATTCTCATACTATGAATGTTTGCAAAGAAGAAACCATAGAAGTCCCTGATTTTTATGTTCTTTATACACTTCCAAGTGTATAAAAGAATAAGTGTGGGGGAAACTTCTATGGGGAGATAGCTTCAATTCTATTTTCTTGTACTAATATTTGTGTGAAGCTAATATTTGCAAAACAGGTTACATGGAAGGATCCTCAACTTTTCAGATTATTGGTGTATGGGGAATTCGTCTTCCAAGTCGGGCTGACGACTTTAAACCAAGCGCTAAGTGGGAGGCAACCCACCGGTTTTGTATCTTTATCTTTATCTTTTTATTTTTAAGCATTTGCTTTTATCTTTATTTTCTTTGTTTTTGCATTTCATTTGCGGAATTTCCCACCTTGAATTTTCTTTGGATGATTCAATTTTACATTGAGGACAATGTAAAGTTTAAGTGTGGGGGAGCATTTATATGTTTGTATAGTTTGTTTTAGTGTGTTTTATGCTTTTAGTAAAAAAAAAAAAAATCAGAAAAATAGAAAAACCAAGAAGAAAAAAAAATGTGCTTTGTGAACTCCGAAATCTAGAAACATGTGCCTTTAGGATGACACCATTAGTGGATGGAACCATTTTGATTGCAGGAGTTGAGGAACCAATTAACTAAAAGGGATGAACATAGCTCAGAAATCACAATTAACATGATAGTTGTGACCATATCTCGGAATATCACCATATCGCATTCTATTTTTATTTTTCCATATTTATCTATTGTTCTCCAAGTGCTTTGGTGGGTCTCTAAAAATCGAGTTGTTATTACTGCTAGGATGAAATAGAGTGATTGAGTTGCTAAAAAAAAAAAGACCGACCAATTAGACCAAACGGAATAAAAATGACACTTGGGAATAGCAGTATGTGTGAAACGTAGTCCCTGTCTCCGTCGCCTAAACAAGCGTGGAATGCAGGATCCAAGGCAACTATCACGTACTTGCTGACAAGAAGCATGCGCTTGGATCCAAAAGATCTAATCATGCTGTCTAAAAAAAAAAAATTTATTTTTGTTGAATAAAGTCACTCCTGGTTCCCTTGTATATGCCAGTGAGTTGATGTAGAAATAAGTTTGTTGACCACTGGTTTCCTTGTATATGCCAGTGTGTTGACACTAGAATTGACCAGTAGCTCAATCCAATAGGTTGCATAGGTTCATTTTGGCGGTGACCTTCAGACAGATATGGGATACATCGATCACTTGTGAACATTCGCCAACATCTACATCTATATCCATCTTCTTAATATTTTCATTGTGATTGTGGTTAGTCAGATTCCGAGTATTGTGGTTTATTCGACTATCTAATTAAAGCTTTATTTACTAATATATGAATTGAATTTTTGCAAGGTACCTCCTCCTGTAGTCATTTTGAATTCGTTCATTGATTTTTCACAAATAGACGGAGTTGGAAATATAGGTTTTGTAGGTATATCTCTAGTAAACCTTCACGAGACTATCACTCGTCCACAAGGGACACCTAGGGGTTTAAAGGCTTGTTATTTATGCTAAAAGTGACCGTAGACTCGACGTCACGGAGTTGTTGTATTTTTGTTTTGTTTGATTTGCTCGAGGACTAGAAAAGTCTAAGTGTGGGGGAATTTGATAGGTGTCTAAAACACCTAATTTTATATTTAGTATTTATACTTTCTTTGCTATTTTTCGTATGAATTATGTATCTTATGTTCGCTTTTGAGTTATTAGGTACTCTAGAGTCGCACGGAGGAAAAGAAGAAGAAATCATCTAATTTGAGCAAAAAGGGAAAATCTGTCATTTCAGGGAAGAAAACTATCTGGAGCTCAGACACGGTTAAGGGGCAACTCTCTTTTTGGAGAAGTACTAAAAGACAGCCAACAATGGTTAGGGGAGTATCTGGTGCTAGAAAATCTAAGGGAAGTGAAATGTGGCCTGCAGTACTAGTCACCAGTTGGTGCAACTGCAGTTGATTGAGCATGTGGTTGTGTACTGATGTTGAATGTTATTGGAACTGGTGTTGGTATGGAAGTGTGGCATGAACTGAAATGGAGTTACAGCCATGTTGCAGTTGCATAATTCAAGGCAGTGAAGTTTTGAAAAGTAGATATGAACTGTTTGGTGGTGGACAAGACTGAGACCGATTGTTGTGCTAATTGGAGTTGGTTGCAATAACTGGTGGTGCTGCTGTTACATGGGGTTTTGATGGTGCTGTTGGTGACACTCAAGGGATGGATGAGGTTATAGCTAATGAATGAAATGGTTCCTGTGAATGAGGCTGGTGCTAAGGGATGATGGTTACAAGGGATTTTTGTGATGAAGGAATTAAAGGATGAAGCAGGTTCTGATGGGTGTTTACTCTGTGTTGTTGAGCTGAATTGAAGTGGTGGATGATAATGGAAGAAAGATTAATGTAGGTGGATGGGTTGAATTTGTGAGAGGAATTTCTGCTGTGTGATTTGGTGGTAGCCCAAGTGCAGGTGAAGCAGCTGTATTACAGGGTATAAGCAAGAGCAGGTCTGTAATTGAGAAGTGAGGGGAGATGCTGCTGTCAAGGCTTAGAGGTCTGTGAAAGTTGAAGTTGCTTATAGACAGGATGGTGAAAAATTGATAGGTGTGTAAAAACACCACTCTAAGTATTGATTGGTTATGCTATCTTATCTAGTTTTTGTGCGAAATTTTATTATTATCTTTCTTTTTATATTTTATGGGAATTTTGGAGCTTATTCCCGAAAAGAACAAGAAATCGTCCAATTTACCAAAAGAGAGATGGAGTTATCATTG
Organism: Papaver bracteatum; assembly: GCA_023529315.1. Classification (NCBI taxonomy): domain Eukaryota; kingdom Viridiplantae; phylum Streptophyta; class Magnoliopsida; order Ranunculales; family Papaveraceae; genus Papaver; species Papaver bracteatum. The sequence continues at coordinate 1,215,682 of JAJJWX010002530.1, forward strand.
CATGGGAAACCACATCGTAGCTGCACCGGAGTTCAGGGTACAACCACAAGCTAGGTGGTTTTTGAGTTTTACTGTATGGGATAGTATGGGCTTACTGATGGGCTTCCAATAAGTCATGACAATGAATGAAGTTGGCAGTTAAAGGGTTTTATACCAGTGGTTTGGTTTTGAACGTATTTGCTGCCAAGATAAAACAATGGGTGTGACTTCTGGAATAGTGCAGACGGGTGGTTGTGGACATGGCTGGAAGTTGGTAGAACGAGAAGGAGATCAAGCTGCATTTGGTCTTAATATAAAGGGAAGATGGTAGAGATGAGAAGTGATGCTCAGCTGAAGAGTGATGATTTCACTCTTATGATGGTAAGGGAGAATCTCGATTTGGTTGGTCATTTTAGGTGGCTTACTTCCGGTGATGGAAGAAGTTTGATAATAAGAGATCGCTGGAGTTTGGGTTGATTGGTTTCCAGATATTAATGGAGTTGTGCTGTGTATTTTAGTCGATCGAATGAAGGGGATTTGAACTCGAGTTTGGTTATATTCCAAGCAGTGAGAGGTACTGATGCTGCTCACATATTAATAATGTTGGCAGCGATGATGCATTGAGATCGAGCTGTTGGTTAAGCCATGGAAAGGAAATCGAGTTCAGGTTGCTGCCAGCGTGAAAAAGTGATAGAGAATAAGTCCGTGCGATGGACTGTGATGATACTGAAAATTGGATGTGAGTCTGTGTCGCTGCTTATGACGATTCTGCAGGTACTTGCAAGTTTTCTTCCAATGATAAGACTGCATTCGACATGTTAGGGAAGAATAATGGAGATCGGAAGTGCATGAAGTGAAGGTTGGAGCTCGACAGAAAGGTAGTGGTCTCACCTGTGGTTCACGGAAATACTGTCGAGAAGATCAATGGACGTATTTGAGATCGGGTGATGTTAACAGTGACTTCTGTGAAGGTAAGGTGTTGTTTCCAATCATTGGCAGTAATGATCGAAGGATAAGGAAGAGCTGATGAAATGATACATATATGCATGGTGAGAAGACCAAGCTCAGGTCATTGGGATTTGTTAGAGTAAATAAGAATATGTGGGATGGGCTTCCGAGTCATGATATGATGAGGAACAAGCCAACAAGTTTATTTGGGCTGGGCCTCTGCCACTTTCGCAAGCCCCATGGCTGTATCCATTCTACTCACGGCCAGACTTGGCCAATGACCTTCTTAGGCAAGTTGCATGCGATTTTGGCAAGAGTTTTGGCAACCTAATTCAACCGGGGGTTTGATTCACGGGACACTCTCCTATTTTTGCTAGGTTTACTAGTTTTCTTCAAGAGGAGGTGCACTTTCCTATTTTTGCTAGGTTTTCTAGTTTCTTAAGAAGGAGGTTACAAAAACTCTATATATAGAGAACCCTAGGCACAATTTTATGATCCTAAAATCTTCATAACACATATATATTTTTCACCGTTTTTCTCCCCCTTAGGGGGGATAACTATCTCTTTTCTATTATTTTATATTGTAAGGATGAATTCAAAGTTCTAATGTGAAGCTCAATTATTTTGCAAGTTTGTTTCAAGTTTTAAATTGATTCATTGTGGATTGTTTTTACTATATCGAAGGTTTATGATTGGTTCTTAGATTGGTTTGGGTGCGCAACCAGATTAGTTTATTAATCATTCTAATGCTAGTAGAGAGGTGAGTCGACCCGTAATTGTCTCTTATCTCCTACACAAGTAGAAATCGCAAGACCTTACGGAGGGATTATGTGGAGAAATTGCGAGTAAAGACAACACCAGTAAGTGGACCGTGCGTACCGAGTTTTACTGCTGGGATCAAACCTAAATTCATAAATCTTAATGCGTTTTGGGAATTACATCTTGTAGTCGAGCGCTTCCGTGTCAAGGTGGTTCTTTAGAATAGAATCTGGTAGTCGAGCGCTTCCGTATCCGGTGATACAAGGAGTTTTTGGGGATTGCTAAGCGTACCTGCTTTCCTACGGTTGGTGACAATTGTTTCTAACAAGAGATATACGGGTACAATATTGAGTCAACGGTTAGTAATGGCGAAGGATTTCTTCAATATCTTTTTCTTTTTATTCTTCTTTTATATTTTCGCCGATTTAGATAACATAACAATTACATTACTCTTCGTGGGAACGATCTCTTACTACCGCTATATTATATTTAATTAGTGGGAAATATATTTTTATTTTGTTGAGTAAACGACGCTCACCAAAATTGGCGCCGTTGCCGGGGAGTAATTGCTAATTGGTTTGTTATTTGTTTTGGCTTAAAGGTTTTGTGGGTATAACTCTCGTAAGCCCTCACGAGACTATAACTCGTCCACTAGGGACACCTAGGGGTTTAAAGGCCTGTTATTCATGCTAAGAGTAACCGTATCCTCACGACATGGAGTTGTATTTTATTTTTATTTCATTTTGTTTGCTCGAGGACTAGCAAAGTTTAGGTGTGGGGGAATATTATAGGTGTGTAAAAACACCACTCTAAGTATCGATTGGTTATGCTATCTTAGCTAGTTTTTGTGCAAAATTGTATTATTATGTTTCTTTTTATATTTTACGGGAATTTTGGAGCTTATTCCTGAAAAGAACAAGAAATCTTCCAATTTACCAAAAGAGAGACGGAGTTATCATTGCATGGGAAACCACATCGTAGCTACACCGGAGTTCAGGGTACAACCACAAGCTAGGTGGTTTTTGAGCTTTACTGTATGGGATAATATGGACTTACTGATGTGTAGTTGCAGGAATTCCCACACTACACCCTATTCAAGAATCTATCAATATTGATGACATAATTTGAAGATTAAGAACACTTTTTCATTAATATGACCTTAAGGAATTATAGAAATCAAGAACACAAAACACTTAACAAAGATTTTTCTCTCTCCTAAAAACTTTCCTAACACTCAAAAATTCATCCCCTCTCTGGAACTATTCACCTCCTTTATATAGGTATTTACATAATGGATTACAGCTCATGACAGCTCATTTACAGCTAAGATTCCCTTCAATTTCGGATCTGAGTTCTTGCGATAAATCGCAGCTGGCACCGCCTTTGTCTTTCGCAGGTTTTATTGATATACCGCAAACATGTCACACTTTCTTCGTGTTTCTGTCGCTTTCAGTCATTACGTCATTGTTTAAGTCATCTTTGGATGTGTCGCATAATATCACTAATGTGCCGCAGAGTAATTCGTTTATTATCGATGCATCGCAGAACAATTGTTTATTTCGCAGGAATATTGTTGTGACAATATTCTGTCCATACATCTTGCCTCTTCTCATATCTTTTCTGCGAAGAAGATAAAGATCATGAGAATATTTGCCGCAACTCCTTATCTTTTACCCGACAAAGTTCCCTACTTTATGCTTTTACTATTGACACGCGTCGATCTTTACCGTTTTACCCGGTTACCCATCCTTCATCTATAAATACCATCCCACTCGAGTGTATTTCTTTCTTCTTTCACCTTCTCTTTTTTCTTTAAAATCTTTTTTGTCTGCAACTTTTTCTTTCCTGGTATTCTTCCTACTGCTGCTTTAATGGAGACTCAAAGGTATGTTCTTATTTTCCATCTTTTTTTGTTATGTTTCCTTTATTGCCCTCTTTTCTTCATAATCCCCATATTCTATCATCTTTTTCAGTAACACCACTTCTCAAACCAAAATTACTATCAAGAACCCTAACCCTAAGGGTTCTCAGAAAAGGCGCGTTGGGAAGACGAAGAGATCTGAGAATGATAAGGTAGTAAGAAACACCTATTCTTTTGAAATAACAATATTGTTGCCTCTGTTTCTTACCTACATTATTATTCGCAGAACGAAGAGAATGCTCCTAAACCTCTTAAGCGTTCGCGTCAAGTTAAAGCTCTTTCAGATGAAGTGGATATTCTCGAATTTTTACCTGCAAAACCTGTCCCATCGCAAGATAAATATTCTTCTTCTCCTTGCGTGAATCTCAATACCCATATTATTTCTTCATCAACCTCTGATGAAGTTATCAATACTAACATTCCTATCTCTGATAATCCCAACATTTTGGAAACTGCGATAGATGAATCTATGATAATTGGAAATAAATCTGCGACAAATGAAGCTGCGGTGAATGTAACTAACGTAAATGAAATAACAGTTAAGGAGGCTGCGGAAAATGAAGTCGTAGATAATGAAACTGTGGTAAACAAAGCTGCAATAAAGGAGGTTGCGGTGGATGATGATGCGGTGAATGAAACTATAACTGCGACCAATCAAATTCCTTCTTCCACTCTTACTATTGCCAAAACCTATTCTTCTACTTCTCTTCCTTCTTCCCAAGAAATAGCAACATGGGTTGAAGATGCTTTTCAAGTATTATCTGAAATTTTCAACGATGCTATGAAATCTTCTTCAGATCCTGCGAGACAGGATATTTATATGATTCTAAGAAAACATCTTGGGTCTTGCGGTTCTTCATCTTCGTTAACTTCTTTAGAAGATGAGGTTGAAATTTTGAAGAAGAATCTTCAAGCCAAAACTTTGGAGTGTGAATTTCTCGATCATAAGCTTCATAATTCTGAATTATTTGTGAAATTCTTCGCAGCAGAAATGATGATCTAAAAGGTATAACTTTCTTGTCTTTAATTTTGCCTCTGTAAATCCTTGCTTTTTAAGTACTCAATTTTCCCTTATTTATTTGTTGATGTATATTTAGCTTCAAAACATAACCAATTAATGAAGATATTTGAGTGGGAAACAATCGTTGAGGAAGCCCGCACTGGGAAAGAATCTTGGAAGAATCAATTTGATAATTTGAATATTCTTCATACATATTCACTTGACGAGATAAATAACCTTAAGAATGAGAACAACCAACTAACTCATGAACGCGATCAACTAATTCATGAACGGGATCGTCTAAATAACGAAGCCTCCCAACTTTTATATTCGCTGAATCAAATTAATTTGAGGGTGGAATCTTTATCAGATGAAAACAGAGTTTTATCTCAAGAGAAACGTAGTTTTGTAGATACAACAAAGGCTTATTCGCAGCAACTAGACAATCTTCAAAAATTGTGTAAGGACCAAGAGCAGTCCCTTCGCATACTGAAAGATGAACTTAAAAAGAAAACTGAATCATCTGCCGCTGAACAAGAGAAGCTTATTAAAGGCAGATTATCTCTAAGTGTAAAAGTCAACAATCTCAAAGATGATTATTCTCGACTGAAGGAAGAAAATGTTTATCTTCGCAATTATGAAAAAAGCATAAAATCATGTTTAAAAGGTAAGGTTGGGGATAATTTTGATGATGCCATGGATCGATGGAAGAGTTTCTTCTTTACTATAATTCACACTTTATCTTCTCAAAAGGAAGGTAGTCATTTTGACTGCCTCATCTATTAATTACTTCATTGTATTTTCTCATCTTATTTTTCGCAAAAATTCTCTCTAACATGCAATTTTTCTTTCGCAGAATCTGAGAAGAATCTTCAAGCTTCAATTTCGGATCAATCTATGAGATTAGCCAAACTTCGCAAAAAGAACACCACGCTTTCCAACTCTCATAATAGGGCATTGAGAATATTTGACTATCTTGAATATTTTAAAGATATAGAGATCAGAAATCGGGAAAAGAATTTCCTCCGCAAAGCTCATTTAGATGTTCTACTCTCTCATTATCTACCTCCTATAAAGATCAAACCTTTAGAGATAGATGATAATGAAGTTCCCCATCCTATAGATGAAGATCTGAATTATTCAAGTAATGAAGAATATTTTTCTGAAGACGAACAAAATCCACCTGAGGACGAAGGAAACCCTCTTAATGAAACAGAAGAACAAGATCCTCCTCATGAAGAACAAAATCCTCCTCATGAAACAATCACTGGTGATGGAGAAACTCATCTTGAAAAAGATGATACTGGTGAAGATAATAGTGGTGAACAAGAATGATGAAATTAAAGAAGAATATTATTTAAATTATCATGTATTCCTGCGAGATGTTTATGGTTCTGCGAATCATTGTAATTTCCGAATTTTTCTTCTTCCTGCACTTTTTGCGAAACATTGAATTTCTTTGTAACTCAATCACCTGCTCTAATTTATATATTTTTATTAATTCTGAATCCAATCTTCATAAACTTGATTATCTTCCTTCTTTTTTATTATTTTGATTCTTCTCAAGGGAGATAATGAAATGTTGTTTTATAATCCCCATATTCGCCCCTCATAATCTTCCTTGTGAAGTATTTTATTTGTTACCCTTGTAAGAAATCCCATGCTTTCCTTTTGTTACCAATTTGTAGTATTATCGCAAATATTTCTGCGATTTTTTTTTTATATGCTTCGCAGATATAACTTTTCTTGTGGTCTTATTTCGCCTTCCTAGTTAAAGGTCTTATTATGCAACTTTTATGCGACAAGATCGCATGAAATTCTTACCTTTATACGTAATAATCCGTTGATCTTGCCTTATCATTTAATTTTAATCTCTGCGACAATATGATAAATCTAAGCCATCTTTTGAGATTAATCTCCCTTTGCTTCTTAAGACTTATGATATTGCCATCTTTGCGATGAAATCGCAGGACGTCTTTGCGATTTATATCCTCTTATTATTGATTTCATTTATCTCATCTTTTGATCTTATCGCAAAAACCCATTGACCTCATCTTAACATTTCTCTCTAGGCTTTTTGTCCAGTCACGCGGCAATATGACGGGCCTAAATATTCTTGCGAATATAAAGTCCCATGACATTGCTATCTCTGTCACGCGACAATATGACGGGCCTAAACATTTTTGCAAATATAAAGCCCCATGACATTGCCGTCTTTTTTGATACACAGCTCCATAATGGAGGGTATCGCCCTTATCTCTCCCCCCGGTTGCCCCTTCAAGGATTATACATCGGCCATACAAGACTAGCACTTTCCCATCCGGTTCTGCCAACAACCATTTGTTTTCACAGCCTTGTCCTTTATGCCTTATATGGCTTATAGTTACAAGACTACACCCTAAGTGGGGTTTTCTTTGGGCCAAACACATCGTAAGCCAAGACTTTCCATGGATGGCCAGGGTAGGTTCATCCATCCCAGGCACCCACAGCTCAACCGTGTACCTCGGCGCCTTGATCATTCGTTGCATTCCTTAGGAGAAACTCTCGGGCGCCCAACCAGGGTATAACCTTATATAATTGGGAATCCAAGTTATCTCTCCTGGATGGATTTTCTATAATCCCAATCTCCATGACTAGGTTCCAGCAGCGGTATAGCCTTTCCCATAGCCATGCAAAGAGATACCCCTTTTATAACACACTTTAAGGACATTGCCTCTTACGGAATAGAATCCGCGAACTAAGGTGTACGCCATAAAAGTTCGTCCCGTTCTTATGATAATTGAAAGTAAAGAGATACCCCCCTTATGACGCTCTTTAAGGACATTGCCTCTTACAGAATAGAATCCGCGAACTAGGGTGTACGCCATAAAAGTTTGTCCAGTTCTTTATATGTTTTTAGTCAATTAGTGCCTATATTATTTGCATTTAATTTTTTAATTATCTCGCAAATTATTGAGGAAAATAATTTTTATATTCAGCCAGCTTTGTTCTTGTAGAATATCTCTTTTATTCTCTTGCAACTTCTTGCGTATGATCCATTCATTCTAGTCTTTCAAATCTTTACTGATAATATTTTCTTAGATATTGTCTATTCCATGGTCTGCCAAGTCGTTGACCCATCTCTTTTCCTTCGGGATCCATTAGTTTATATGCTCCAGTTCCAATTATTTCTTTGATTATATATGGCCCATCCCATTTTTTCTCTAATGTTCCTCCATTCTCTCGCTGATATTCTGGTGTTTCTCGCAGAACTAGATCTCCAACTTGGAATTCACGCTTCTTTACTCGTTTATTATATTCACGAGATAATATTCGATGGTAGTTCTCCATATGTTGTAATGCATTTTCTCTCTTCTCTTCTACCTCATCAAGCTTGTCTAGAATCATACCTGCACTAATATTTTTTTCCCAAGCTTCTCTTTTAGTTGTAGTAATAGCGACTTCTGTTGGTAATAATGCATCAACCCCATATGTTAAACAAAAAGGTGATACCCCAGTTGCTTCTCTTCGTGTTGTATTATAAGCCCAAACTGCATTATGGACTTGTTGACACCACATTCTATGATGCCCTTCTAATTTATTTTTGAGAATATCTGCAATTGTTTTGTTAGTTGCTTCAGCTTGACCATTTGCCTGCGGATATAGAGGAGTTGATTTTCCACACTTTAAATTGAATGCATTAAGTAACATCTCTATATTTTGTCCTTCAAATTGCTTTCCATTATCTGACACTAATTGCGCTGGAATTCCAAATCTGCAGATGATATTCTCAAATATAAATGTGAAAATGTCCTTATCACGAATATGTTGTACTGCCTTAACTTCCGCCCATTTTGTGAAGTAATCTGTTGCGACAATTAAGTATCTCTTTTGCCCTGTTCCTGGCACAAATGGTCCCACAATATCTAAGCCCCACTTTCCAAATGGCCAAACATTTTTTGAAGATGTTAACGTTTCACCTTGTTAGGCAAGTTGCATGCGATTTTGGCAAGCGATTTTGGCAACCTAATTCAACTGGGGGTTTGATGCATGGGACACTCTCCTATTTTTGCTAGGTTTACTAGTTTTCTTCAAGAGTAGGTGCACTTTCCTATTTTTGCTAGGTTTTCTAGTTTCTTAAGAAGGATGTTACAAAAACTCTATATATAGAGAACCCTAGGCACAATTTTATGATCCTAAAATCTTCTTATAACACATATATCTTTTTCACCGTTTTTCTCCCCCTTAGGGGGGAGAACTATCTCTTTTCTATTCTTTTATATTGTAAGGATGGATTAAAAGTTCTAATGTGAATCTCAATTATTTTGCAAGTTTGTTTCAAGTTTTAAATTGATTCATTGTGGATTGTTTTTACTATATCGAAGGTTTATGATTGGTTCTTAGATTGGTTTGGGTGCGCAACCAGATTAGTTTATTAATCATTCTAATGCTAGTAGAGAGGTGAGTCGACCCGTAATTGTCTCTTTACTCCTACACAAGTAGAAATCGCAAGACCTTACGGAGGGATTCTGTGGAGCAATTGCGAGTAAAGACAACACTAGTAAATGGACCGAGCGTACCGAGTTTTACTGCTGGGATCAAACCTAAATTCATAAATATTAATGCGTTCTGGGAATTACATCTTGTAGTCGAGCGCTTCCGTGTCAAGGTGGTTCTTTTGAATAGAATCTGGTAGTCGAGCGCTTCTGTATCCGGTGATACAAGGAGTTTTTGGGGATTGCTAAGCGTACCTGCTTTCCTATGGTTGGTGATAATTATTTCTAACAAGAGATATACGGGTACAATATTGAGTCAACGGTTAGTAACGGCGAAGGATTTCTTCAATATCTTTTTCTGTTTATTCTTCTTTTATATTTTCGTCAATTCAGATAACATAACAATTGCATTACTCTTCGTGGGAACGATCTCTTACTTCCGCTATATTATATTTAATTAGTGGGAAAGATATTTTTATTTTTTTGAGTAAACGACGCTCACCAAAATTGGCGCCGTTGCCGGGGAGTAATTGCTAATTGGTTTGTTATTTGTTTTGGCTTAAAGGTTTTGTGGGTATATCTCTCGTAAGCCCTCGCGAAACTATAACTCGTCCACTAGGGACACCTAGGGGTTTAAAATCCTGTTATTCATGCTAAGAGTAACCGTATCCTCACGACATGGAGTTGTATTTTATTTTTATTTCGTTTTGTTTGATCGAGGACTAGCAAAGTTTAGGTGTGGGGAAATTTGATAGGTGTGTAAAAACACCACTCTAAGTATCGGTTGGTTATGCTATCTTAGCTAGTTTTTGTGCAAAATTGTATTATTATCTTTCTTTTTATATTTTACGGGAATTTTGGAGCTTATTCCCGAAAAGAACAAGAAATCGTCCAATTTACCAAAAGATAGACGGAGTTATCATTGCATGGGAAACCATATCGTAGCTGCACCGGAGTTCAGGGTACAACCACAATCTGGGTGGTTTTTGAGCTTTACTGTATGGGATAGTATGGGCTTACTGATGGGCTTCCAATAAGTCACAGCAACAGAATGAAGTTGGAAGTTAAAGGGTTTTATACCAATGGTTTGGTTTTGAACGTATTTGCTGCCAAGATAAAACAATAGGTGTGACTTCTGGAATAGTGCAGACGGGTGGTTGTGGACATGGCTGGCAGTTGGTAGAACGAGAAGGAGATCGAGCTGCAGTTGGTCTTAATATAAAGGGAAGATGGTAGAGATGAGAAGTGATGCTCATCTGAAGAGTGATGATTTCACCCTTATGATGGTAAGGGAGAAGCTCGAGTTGGTTGGTCATTTGAGGTGGCTTACTTCCGGTGATGGAAGAAGTTTGATAATAAGAGATCTCTGGAGTTTGGGTTGATTGGTTTCTAGAGATTAATGGAGTTGTGCTGTGGATTTTAGTCGATCGAATGAAGGGGAGTTGAACTCGATTTTGGTTATATTCCAAGCAGTGAGAGGTACTGATGCTGCTCACATATTAATAATGTTGGCAGCGATGATGCATTGAGCTCGAGCTGCTGGTTAAGCCATGGAAAGGAAATCGAGTTCAGGTTGCTTCCAGCGTGAAAAAGTGATAGGGAATAAGTCCGTGCGATGGACTGTGATGATACTGAAAATTGGTTGTGAGTCTGTGTCGCTGCTGATGACGATTCTGCTGGCACTTGCAAGTCTTCTTCCAATGATAAGACTGCATTCGACATGTTAGGGAAGAATAATGGAGATCGGCAGTGCATGAAGTGAAGGTTGGAGCTCGACATAAAGGTAGTGGTTTCACCTGTGGTTCACGGAAATACTGTCGAGAAGCTCAATGGACGTATTTGAGCTTGGGTGATATTGACAGTGACTTCTGTGAAGGTAAGATGATGTTGCCATTCATTGGCAGTAATGATCGAAGGATAAGGAAGAGCTGATGAAACGATACGTATATGCATGGTGAGAAGACCAAGCTCAGGTCATTGGGCTTTGTTAGAGTAAATAAGAATATATAGGCTGGGCTTCCGAGTCATGCTATGTTGAGGAACAAGCCAACAAGTTTATTTGGGCTGGGCCTCTACCACTTGCGCAAGCCCCATGGCTGTAGCCATTCTACTCACGGCCAGACTTGGCCAATGACCTTCTTAGGCAAGTTTCATGCGATTTTGGCAAGAGTTTTGGCAACCTAATTCAACCGGGGGTTTGATGCACGGGACACTCTCCTATTGTTGCTAGGTTTACTTGTTTTCTTCAAGAGGATGTGCATTTTCCTATTTTTGCTAGGTTTTCTAGTTTCTTAAGAAGGAGGTTACAAAAACTCTATATATAGAGAACCCTAGGCACAATTTTATGATCCTAAAATCTTCTTAACACATATATCTTTTCACCGTTTTTCTCCCCCTTAGGGGGGATAACTATCTCTTTTCTATTCTTTTATATTGTAAGGATGAATTCAAAGTTCTAATGTGAAGCTCAATTATTTTGCAAGTTTGTTTCAAGTTTTAAATTGATTCATTGTGAATTGTTTTTACTATATCGAAGGTTTATGATTGGTTCTTAGATTGGTTTGGGTGCGTAACCAGATTAGTTTATTAATCATTCTAATGCTAGTAGAGAGGTGAGTCGACCCGTAATTATCTCTTATCTCCTACACAAGTAGAAATCTCAAGACCTTACGGAGGGATTATGTGGAGCAATTGCGAGTAAAAACAACACCAGTAAGTGGACCGAGCGTACCGAGTTTTACTGCTGGGATCAAACCTAAATTCATAAATCTTAATGCGTTCTGGGAATTACATCTTATAGTCGAGCGCTTCCGTGTCAAGGTGGTTCTTTTGAATAGAATCCGGTAGTCGAGCGCTTCTGTGTCCGGTGATACAAGGAGTTTTTGGGGATTGCTAAGCGTACCTGCTTTCCTACGGTTGGTGACAATTATTTCTAACAAGAGATATACAGGTACAATATTGAGTCAACGGTTAGTAACGGCGAAGGATTTCTTCAATATCTTTTTCTGTTTATTCTTCTTTTATATTTTCGCCAATTTAGATAACATAACAATTGCATTACTCTTCGTGGGAACGATCTCTTACTTCCGCTATATTATATTTAATTAGTGGGAAATATATTTTTATTTTGTTGAGCAAACGACGCTCACCAAAATTGGCGCCGTTGCCGGGGAGTAATTGCTAATTGGTTTGTTATTTGTTTTGGCTTAAAGGTTTTGTGGGTATATCTCTCGTAAGCCCTCACGAGACTATAACTCGTCCACTAGGGACACCTAGGGGTTTAAAGGCCTGTTATTCATGCTAAGAGTAACCGTATCCTCACGACATGGAGTTGTATTTTATTTTTATTTCGTTTTGTTTGCTCTAGGACTAGCAAAGTTTAGGTGTGGGGAAATTTGATAGGTGTGTAAAAACACCACTCTAAGTATCGATTGGTTATGCTATCTTAGCTAGTTTTTGTGCAAAATTGTATTATTATCTTTCTTTTTATATTTTACGGGAATTTTGGAGCTTATTCCCGAAAAGAACAAGAAATCGTCCAATTTACCAAAAGAGAGACGGAGTTATCATTGCATGGGAAACCATATCGTAGCTGCACCGGAGTTCAGGGTACAACCACAATCTAGGTGGTTTTTGAGCTTTACTGTATGGGATAGTATGGGCTTACTGATGGGCTTCCAATAAGTCACAACAACAGAATGAAGTTGGCAGTTAAAGGGTTTTATACCAGTTGTTTGGTTTTGAACGTATTTGCTGCCAAGAGAAAACAATGGGTGTGACTTCTGGAATAGTGCAGACGGGTGGTTGTGGACATGGATGGCAGTTGGTAGAACGAGAAGGAGATCGAGCTGCAGTTGGTCTTAATATAAAGGGAAGATGGTAGAGATGAGAAGTGATGCTCATCTGAAGAGTGATGATTTCACCCTTATGATGGTAAGGGAAAAGCTCGAGTTGGTTGGTCATTTGAGGTGGCTTACTTCCGGTGATGGAAGAAGTTTGATAATAAGAGATCGCTGGAGTTTGGGTTGATTGGTTTCCAGAGATTAATGGAGTTGTGTTATGGATTTTAGTCGATCGAATGAAGGGGAGCTGAACTCGAGTTTGGTTATATTCCAAGCAGTGAGAGGTACTGATGCTGCTCACATATTAATAATGTTGGCATCGATGATGCATTGAGCTCGAGCTGCTGGTTAAGCCATGGAAAGGAAATCTAGTTCAGGTTGCTGCCAGCGTGAAAAAGTGATAGAGAATAAGTCAGTGCGATGGACTGTGATGATACTGAAAATTGGTTGTGAGTCTGTGTCGCTGCTGATAACGATTCTGCTGGTACTTGCAAGTCTTCTTCCAATGATAAGACTGTATTCGACATGTTAGGGAAGAATAATGGAGATCGGCAGTGCATGAAGTGAAGGTTGGAGCTCGACAGAAAGGTAATGGTCTCACCTGTGGTTCACGGAAATACTGTCGAGAAGCTTAATGGACGTATTTGAGCTCGGGTGATGTTGACAGTGACTTCTGTGAAGGTAAGATGATGTTGCCATTCATTGGCAGTAATGATCGAAGGATAAGGAAGAGCTGATGAAACGATACGTATATGCATGGTGAGAAGACCAAGCTCAGGTCATTGGGATTTGTTAGAGTAAATAAGAATATATGGGATGGGCTTCCGAGTCATGATATGTTGAGGAACAAGCCAACAAGTTTATTTGGGCTGGGCCTCTGCCACTTGCGCAAGCCCCATGGCTGTAGCCATTCTACTCAAGGCCAGACTTGGCCAATGACCTTCTTAGGCAAGTTGCATGCGATTTTGGCAAGAGTTTTGGCAACCTAATTCAACCGGGGGTTTGATGCACGGGACACTCTCCTATTTTTGCTAGGTTTACTTGTTTTCTTCAAGAGGAGGTGCACTTTCCTATTTTTGCTAGGTTTTCTAGTTTCTTAAGAAGGAGGTTACAAAAACTCTATATATAGAGAACCCTAGGCACAATTTTATGATCCTAAAATCTTCTTAACACATATATCTTTTTCACCGTTTTTCTCCCCCTTAGGGGGGAGAACTATCTCTTTTCTATTCTTTTATATTGTAAGGATGAATTCAAAGTTCTAATGTGAAGCTCAATTATTTTGCAAGTTTGTTTCAAGTTTTAAATTGATTCATTGTGGATTGTTTTTACTATATCGAAGGTTTATGATTGGTTCTTAGATTGGTTTGGGTGCGCAAACAGATTAGTTTATTAATCATTCTAATGCTAGTAGAGAGGTGATTCGACCCGTAATTGTCTCTTATATCCTACACAATTAGAAATCGCAAGACCTTACGGAGGGATTCTGTGGAGAAATTGCGAGTAAAGACAACACCAGTAAGTGGACCGAGCGTACCGAGTTTTACTGCTGGGATCAAACCTAAATTCATAAATCTTAATGCATTCTGGGAATTACATCTTATAGTCGAGCGCTTCCGTGTCAAGGTGGTTCTTTTGAATAGAATCCGGTAGTCGAGCGCTTCCGTATCCGGTGATACAAGGAGTTTTTGGGGATTGCTAAGCGTACCTGCTTTCCTACGGTTGGTGACAATTGTTTCTAACAAGATATATACGGGTACAATATTGAGTCAACGGTTAGTAACGGCAAAGGATTTCTTCAATATATTTTTCTTTTTATTCTTCTTTTATATTTTCGCCGATTTAGATAACATAACAATTGCATTACTCTTCGTGGGAACGATCTCTTACTACCGCTATATTATATTTAATTAGTGGGAAATATATTTTTATTTTGTTGAGTAAACGACGCTCACTAACAATGGCAGAAATTCCGGGACGATATGAGTCAAGTTAACTGGAGCTGAGAAGCTTCAAATGGTAGTGCACATGAGCTTTTGGAGATGCAGTGGCTCTGACAATGGATGAGCAGATGTCTGGAGAACAAGTGGAGGAGGAAGAGAACCAAGTGTTGCCACAACTGAACCCTGGAATGTATTGATGGGTTGAAGAGAGTTTTTAACAGCAGCAAGGACCAATTTTTGGCTCGAGTTTAGTTGTTGAATTTAGCCGCGAGTGTTAATGGAAGAGAGACGGACTGTTGCCATCAGATGAGTGGTCGCGTTTGAGAAGTTGAGACCTGATTCAGAAGCTGTGAAGATTATGGGCAAAGTGGGACATGGTGGTCTGGTACATCAGTTGAGAATTTTCTGCTGCAATGGAATGGTTGTGTCAGGGATACAAATGGAGTATGGAATTGGAGCTAGTGAAGTTGAGTATTGGATTGCAAGCAGCTGTTGCAGGTGATGGGATTGGAAGCGAAGGCATTGGTGATGGATGTAGCTCAAATTGCAGATGTTTGGTTGCTGCTTCAAGGAGCTGAAATGGATGTGTGATGTGACTGTTGATGTTGGTGGAACTGTTGAAGGTGAATGGATTGATTAAACTGTGAATGAATGAATTCTAGGAACTAGACTGTGCAGGGAGCAAAGAAATGGCTTGAAATTATAGCCAGGAATCGGTCAGAACTCGGCCAGTTTCCGAGTTGGACGAGTTGACTTGCCGATCCAACAGTGTACCCAAATGGACTTGGACCTGAACTGGGCTTTTCTAATGGGTTGCAGAAACTTGGTTTGGTTATGGGATAAGCTAGTACGGGAAGTGGAGAAACAAGTCTATAAAAGGGTTAGAGAACATTTCAGAAAGGCATCTTGATCTCATCTTCTACTTTTTCCTAGGGTTTTGACAACATGATAGTTTTATTTCTTCTTCTTGTTTATGAACTCCATTGATATGATTAGATAACTCTATTTTGGTTAAGGAATAAATTGGATTTCCAAGCATGAGTTTTGTTCAATAAATTAGTTTTGTCTCCATGCTTTATTGCTTATGATTCACTATATTTATTGTTATATGATTTGAAATCTTGTTTAGTCGAGTCGCGAATCGATTGAGTTTGTTTTCATATCTATTGCTAGATTAGGGTTATTATACGCAAAAGTGATAATTTCTGATTGCAAGTAGCATAGTTGTGATTATTGCTTGTAGTGATACATCCTAGTAGTCACAAGTGAATCATAACCTTGGTTAAATTGAATTAGTGCTTTTACACATTTTGATTGCCTTGATTAGTCTTATTCCATAGAACTTATCGCTTTTAGGGAGTTAAATCTAATTGTGCTTTTACACTTTAGGTTGCTTTCTAGGAAGAATTTACATATGCATCTTTTAATGTGGTTGTGATGAAATCAGGGAATTAGCGGGATATTCTTGCGATCAAGGTATCCTAGGACTTTTAATAAAATGAGAGATTAAATATCAATTCTACTTATTGTTAAAAAGCATGTTTGTGAATGAAGATGAATCCTTAACCAATATATTTTCTACTTGATTTATTTGTTTATTTGCTTTTAGTTTATTTTACTTTATTAAAAATCAGAAAAATCCCCCCTTGTTAATTTTAGGAAACCGAAACATATTGACAACGAAAGTCTCTCTGTGGATACGAACTCTTTCTTATCACTACTACATTTATTTTAGTTGAGCAAGAAAGTGAATTATATTTGTGTCGCCTGACAACCGACCAATTCGCGAACTAGGGTGTATGCCATAAAGGTTCGTCCCATTCTATTAATCTCTGCGAAATTTTATTCGCGTTTCTTGCGATATTTTCGCGATTCTTATTTTCTCTGTCATTTTAAAAATCATGCAGCTTTGATGATTTTTTTTTATTATCCATTTCATCATATAATATACCAGCATCTCAAATCTCGCAGAATTTGTCATTGATAATATCTTTTCAGATATAATCTATTCCATGGTCTATCAAGTCTTTGACCAACATCTCTACCTTATGGATCCATTAACTTGTATGCCCCTTTTCCAACTATATCTTTAATGATGTACGGTCCATCCAATTTTCTCGCCAGCTTTCCACCATTTTCTCGCTGATAACTTGGTATTTCTCGCAACACTAAATCACCCTGTTGGAACTCACGTATTTTGACATGTTTGTTATACTCGGGAGCTAATCTCCGCTGAAAATTTTCCTTATGTTGTAAAGCTTTTTCTCTCTTCTCTTCTAACTCATCAAGTTTATTTAGAATCATACCAGCACTAAGATTTTTCTCCCAAGCCTCTCTTTTGTTGTAGGAATAGAAACTTTTGTTGGTAACACAGCTTCAACCCCATATGTCAAACAAAAAGGTGACATTTCAGTAGCTTCCCGTCTAGTTGTATTGTAAGCCCATATTGCATTATGCACTTGATCGCACCATGCACTGTGGTGTCCTTCTAATCTCTTCTTCAATATATCTTCAATTGTATTATTTGTTGCCTCTGCCTGTCCATTGGCCTGTGGATATAGTGGTGTTGACTTTCCACATTTAATCTTATATGCATTAAGTAACAATTCTATATTATGTCCTTCAAAATGCTTTCCATTATCAGATACCAACTGTGTAGGAATCCCAAATCTGCAAATTATATTTTCAAATATGGATGTAAAAATGTATTTGTCGCGAATGTGTTGTACTTCCTTTACTTCTCCCCACTTTCTGAAATAATCTGTATCGATAATTAAATATCTTCTTTGTCCAAAACTAGGTACAAATGGTCCCACGATATCCAACCCCCATTTTCCAAATGGCCACACACTAGTTGAGGATGATAATGGGGCCCCTGGTGCATGTATTTTCTTTCCATATCGCTGACAATCTTCGCAACGTCTTGAAAGTTGCTTCGCGTCCTCATGCATGTATGGCCAGTAATAGCCTTGCATTTTTATTCTATATGCCAAAGATCTTCCCCCACTATGGTTACCAGCGTCTCCACTATGCAACATTTTTAACACCTTTTCTCCTTCTTCTCGTGTCAAGCATCTTAGTGATGGTCCATTAAAAGATTTGCGATATAATACTCCATCTCTTAATTCATAATTTGTTGCTCGACTTTTTAATTTATGTGCTTCTAATCTATTTCTTGGTGTTTCTCCTCTCGCCAAATATGCATGAAGTTATGCTCACCAATCTGCAATATTGCCTCTCGGTTCTTCTTTGCCACCTTCTATCATCATCACATTTGCCTCTTCTTCTTCTTCTTTATTGATTGAAGATGATATAAGTGTCTGAATTTTGATGCATCTCGCAGCTGGATTTGTCATCATGCTGGATATGAAAGCAAAAGAATTTGCGAGTCTGTTATCTTTTCTTGATATATGTCTCCATTTTATTTTTGGAATTCTCGCAGACAATTCTTCAACAAGTTTCTTGTATTTCTTCAAAAATGGTTCATTTGTTGTATATTCTCCTTTTATCTGGCGAATAACCAATTGCGAGTCACTTGTAATTCTAGCATTCTCCAACTTCATTTTTATTGTGAATTTTAGGGCATGAATCGCAGCTTCATATTCCGTCTCATTATTAGTGGACGCGAATTCCAATCTGAATGAAAAAACTATTTTTTTCTCCATATGGTGAGATAAAGATAACTCCAATTCCATTTCCTTCCCCATTTGATAATCCATCCACTAATATTTCCCACATGTTGGGTTCTGCTAATAGATCTCTTGGGTCCCCATGTTTTTCTTCTACATCCATCATTTCTTCTACAGCTTCATCATCTTCTAGAGGAAACTCAGCTAAGAAATCTGCTACAACTTGTGATTTTGGAGAAGATAGGATTTCATACTTAATATCGAAGTGTCCTACTTGTGCATTCCATCTCTCAACTCTGCCTGATCTTTTGGAATTCTTCATTACTGACTCAATTGGCACCTTTGTTAGTACTTTTACTTTATGTGCTTGAAAATAGATGCGAAGCTTGAATGTTGCATAAACTAATGCTAGAATCAACTTATCAATCTTTGAATAATTTTTCTCTGTAGTATTAAATGTTTTTCTGATGTAATAGATTTGGTTTTCCGTTCCTGCATCCACTCGCAGTAACACTGCACTTAATGCGTGCGAAGTTATCGCAAGGTAGATCAATAATTATTCTCCTGGATCCGGTTTCTGTAAGATGGATATGTTCATTAAATATTCTTTAATTCCTTGAAAATCATTTTCTCATTCATCTGTCCACTTGAACTTTGTTCCCTTCTTGAGTATATTAAAGAAATGCTTGCATTTGTCTGATGATCGCGAGATGAATATCCTTAATGAAGCCAAAGCCCATTCAACTTCTGCACATCTTTTACTATTTCTAGCATTGGCATGTCACGAATTGCTAGTACTTTATATGGATCAACTTGTATTCCTTCTTTTGACACAATATACCCCAAATTTTTTCCTGAAGCTACTCTAAAAGTACACTTTTCGGGATTCACCTTGATGTTAAAATATCGCATTTGATCGAAAATCTCCTTCAAGTCCTGGACATGGTTTTTAGCTTATTTACTCTTGATTAACATGTCATCTACATATACCTCTAATGTTTTATGGATCCACTTCGTAAACACTTTCTCCACCATTCTTTGATATGTTGAACCAGCATTTCGCAAACCGAAAGGCATCTTTGTATAGTAATACAATCTTCTTGGAGAAAAGAATGAGGTGTGCTCTTGATCTTCTTCAGCGAGAGGAATATGATTATACCCTTTATATCCATCTAATGAAGATATTCTATCATTTCCCGCTGCTGATTCGTCCATTTGAGGAATATCTGGTAATGGAAAGATATCTTTAGGACAAGCTTTGTTTAAGTTAGTAAAGTCTATACAAATTCTTATCCCTTTATTTTTCTTTGGAACCACCACCATATTTGCAATCCATTCCGGGTACTTTGCCTGCCTTATAATTCCCGCATCAAGCATCTTCTGTAATTCTTATTCTACTTGGGAATGGTATGTTGTTGCGATTTTTCTTATCCTTTGTTTAAATGGTCTTACATCCTTGTTAATTTCTAACTTATGACATGCAATTGACGGGTCTACTCCAGGCATCTCATCCATACTCCACGAGAAGATGTCTTTATATTCTCGCAAGAGGTTTACGGTTCGCTCTTCCTCATCTGCGTCCATCTTCGTTCCAATTTTTAGTATCTTAGGTTCTTCTTTACTCCCAATATTTACTTCCTTTGTTGGTTATGCTGCGATGTAACTGGATGGTGAGCGTCGTTTACTCAACAAAATAAAAAGATATTTCCCATTAATTAAATATAATATAGCGGTAGTAAGAGATCGTTCCCACGAAGAGTAATGCAATTTTTATGTTATCTAAATCGGCGAAAATAATAAAGAAGGATAAAAAGAAAAAGATATTGAAGAAATCCTTCGCAGTTACTAACCGTTAACTCAACATTGTACCCGTTTATCTCTTGTTAGAAACAATTGTCACCAACCGTAGGAAAGCAGGTACGCTTAGCAATCCCCAAAAACTCCTTGCATCACCGGATACGGAAGCGCTCGACTACTGGATTCTATTCAAAAGAACCACCTTGACACGGAAGCGCTTGACTACAAGATGTAATTCCCAGAATGCATTAAGATTTGTGAATTTAGGTTTGATCCCAGCAGTAAAACTCGGTACGCTCGGTCCACTTACTGGTGTTGTCTTTACTCGCAATTGCTCCACAGAAGCCCTCCGTAAGGTCTTGCGATTTCTACTTGTGTAGGAGATAATAGACAATTACGGGTCGACTCACCTCTCTACCAGCATTAGATTGATTAATAAACTAATCTGGTTGCGCACCCAAACCAATCTAAGAACCAATCATAAACCTTCGATATAGTAAAAAAAATCCACAATGAATCAATTTAAAACTTAAAACAAACTTGCAAAATAATTGAGCTTCACATTAGAACTTTGAATTCATCCTTACAATATAAAAAGAATAGAAAAGAGATAGTTCCCCCCCTAAGGGGGAGAAAAACGGTGAAAAAGATATGTGTCAAGAAGATATTATGTTATATTCTCAAATTGTGCCTAGGGTTCTCTATATATAGAGTTTTGTAACCTCCTTCTTAAGAAACTAGGAAACCTAGCAAAAATAGGAAAGTGCACATCCTCTTAAAATTATATCCCGTGCATCAAATCCCCGTGTCAAAGCAGGTTGCAAAAACTCTTGCCAAACCCTCACGGCCAAATCCTGCTCGTGCTAATTTTCAATCAGTCCAATGGGCCACACAGCTAGACATAATCCCAGTCCATTTCCTTCACTCTCTTTGGACGGTAGAAGCCCATCAAATTTCGTCTCATTCCCATACATTCTATCTTGGCAAGAGCCCATTTCTCATCATTGACTACTCATGCCGTACACCACTGCTCAGTTCATGGCATATTATTGCCATCTCATCACAGCCACCAACACAACACTTAATCGTCCTATCCCACAGCGTCATTCCATACATCTCCAATGTCCCTGAACTTGTTCCATCGTGGCTGCTATCACCATGCACGTCTTGTAGATGTAACATCACTTCCTCTACATGCCAGTCCATTGCAGACTCGCCTTTTATCCTCTCTTCCAATGACGTTAAACACAACAAACCACCTATTCTCTTCCATTAATACTTTGCCTCAGAAACCAGAGTTGTTGAATCCATACGAACCATGTAATACATCGCATGTTTTTCTCTATCTCATTGCCATTATGACCCATTCTGTTACTACCATGCTCGATTTACTGTACCCTTAAATATCCTATTGGGCTCACTCTATCCGGTCCACCTGTAGCCTAGCTGTTTCTGCATCACCTTAGCCCATTTATTGTTAATGCCTTGTCAGGCCTCTGTACCATAGCATGACTCGGAAACCCAGCTAGTTATCGTCCTTGGCCTGTCAATCCAAGTGCACTGACAACAGAAACTCAACTCGAACAACAACATCATTAAGCAATCCCAATTCTCCAACTCGAGTCACATCGTTACTTCCAATAGTGATTTCCCATGCAATGATAATTCCGCCTCTCTTTTAGGAAATTAGACGATTTCTTGTTCTTTTCGGGAATAAGCTCCAAAATTCCCATAAAATATAAAAAGAAAGATAATAATACAATTTTGCACAAAAACTAGCTAAGATAGCATAACCAATCGATACTTAGAAAGGTGTTTTTAAGCACCTATCAAATTCCCCCACACCCAAACTTTGCTAGTCCTCGAGAAAATAAAACGAAACAAAAATAAAATACAACTCCATGTCGTGAGGATACGGTTACTCTTAGCATGAATAACAGGCCTTTAAACCCCTAGGTGTCCCTAGTGGACGATTTATAGTCTCGTGAGGGCTTACGAGAGATATACCCACAAAACCTTTACGCCAAAAAAAATAACATACCAATTTGCAATTACTCCCCGGCAACGGCGCCAATTTTGGTGAGCGTCGTTTACTTAACAAAATAAAACGATATTTCCCATTAATTAAATATAATATAGTGGTAGTAAGAGATCATTCCCACGAAGAGTAATGCAATTGTTATGTTATCTAAATCGGCGAAAATAATAAAGAAGGATAAAAAGAAAAAGATATTGAAGAAATCATTCGCAGTTACTAACCGTTAACTCAACATTGTACCCGTTTATCTCTTGTTAGAAACAATTGTCACCAACCGTAGGAAAGCAGTTACGCTTAGCAATCCCCAAAAACTCCTTGCATCACCGGATATGGAAGCGCTCAACTACTGGATTCTATTCAAAATAACCACCTTGACACGGAAGCGCTCGACTACAAGATGTAATTCCCAGAACACATTAAGATTTGTGAATTTAGGTTTGATCCCAGCAGTAAAACTCGGTACGCTCGGTCCACTTACTGGTGTTGTCTTTACTCGCAATTGCTCCATAGAATCCCTCCGTAAGGTCTTTAGATTTCTACTTGTGTAGGAGATAAGAGACAATTACGGGTCGACTCACCTCTCTACTAGCATTAGAATGATTAATAAACTAATCTGGTTGCGCACCCAAACCAATCTAAGAACCAATCATAAACCTTCGATATAGTAAAAACAATCCACAATGAATCAGTTTAAAACTTAAAACAAACTTGCAAAATAATTGAGATTCACATTAGAACTTTGAATTCATCCTTACAATATAAAAAGAATAGAAAAGAGATAGTTCTCCCCCTAAGGGGGATAAAAACGGTGAAAAAGATATGTGTCAAGAAGATATTATGCTATATTCTCAAATTGTGCCTAGGGTTCTCTATATATAGAGTTTTGTAACCTCCTTCTTAAGAAACTAGGAAACCTAGCAAAAATAAGAAAGTGCACCTCCTCTTAAAGTTATATCCCGTGCATCAAATCCCCGTGTCAAAGCAGGTTGAAAAAACTCTTGCCAAACCCTCACGGCCAAATCATGCTCGTGCTAATTTTCAATCAGTCCAATGGGCCACACAGCTAGACATAATCCCAGTCCATTTCCTTCACTCTCTTTGGACGGTAGAAGCCCATCAAATTTCGTCTCATTCCCATACATTCTATCTTTTCAAGAGCCCATTTCTCATCATTGACTACTCAGGCCGTACACCACTACTCAGTTCATGGAATATTACTGCCATCTCATCACAACCACCAACACATCACTTAATCGTCATATCCCACAACGTCATGCCATACATCTCCAATGTCCCTGAACTTGTTCCATCTTGGCTTCTATCACCATGCACGTCTTGTAGCTGTAACATCACTTCCTCTACATGCCAGTCCATTGCAGACTCACCTTTTATCCTCTCTGCCAATGACGTTAAACACAGCAAACCACCTATTCTCTTCCATTAATACTTTGCCTCAGAAACCAGAGTTGTTGAATCCATACGAACCATGTAATACAGCACATGTTCTTCTCTATCTCATTTCCATTATGACCCATTCTGTTACTACCATGCTCGAGTTACTGCACCATTAAATATCCTATTGGGCTCACTCTATCCGGCCCACCTGTAGCCTAGCTGTTTCTGCATCACCTTAGCCCATTTATTGTTAATGCCTTGTCAAGCCTCTGTACCATAGCATGACTCGAAAGCCCAGCTAGTTATCGTCCTTGGCCTGTCAATCCAAGTGCACTGACAACGGAAACTCAACTCGAACAACAACATCATTAATCAATCCCAATTCTGCAACTCGAGTCACAGCGTTACTTCCAATAGTGATTTCCCATGCAATGATAATTCCGCCTCTCTTTTAGGAAATTAGACGATTTCTTGTTCTTTTCGGGAATAAGCTCCAAAATTCCCATAAAATATAAAAAGAAAGATAATAATACAATTTTGCACAAAAACTAGCTAAGATAGCATAATCAATCGATACTTAGAAAGGTGTTTTTAAGCACCTATCACTGGCTTCAGGCTCTCCCATTGGTGTTGAGGTTTTCACAACTCTCGCGGGTTCATATCCTTCTTGCGTGATTTCGTTGGGTATTGATTTTCCTTCTTTTGCTCTTATCATGTAAACTTTAAATTCTTCTTCTTTCTTTATCTCTTTCGCCATTTTTCTGCGAGATTTTCGCAGCTTTGGACGCCCTTCATAATTTCTCACTTCAATTTGATAACACAGCTTCGCAAGATCAGTATCTCCTCTAATTTCTCCAATTCCAATGGGCATAGGAAATTTGATGCATTGATGCAATGTTGATGCTACATCCTTGATTGCATGTATCCATGGTCTTCACAATATCATGTTATACGGCGATTCCACGTCTACCACATATAATGTTACTTGTGTTTCAATATTTCCTAGCAGAATTCGTACCACTATTTCGCCTTTAGGTTTTGTCAAAGATTTTCCAAAGCCATGAATATGATATGTTGAACAAGATATTTCTTCATCCTTGTATCCCATTTTCTTAAATGCATGATAAAATATTATATCTACAGAACTTCCTCCATCCACCAAAGTTCTATTTACAACCCATTCTTCCGCAGATCTTGTTGATTTTCCCTTTTTCATTAGTATAACGGATACCGTAATTACCAAAGGTGATGTATGATTCAAATTTTATGTTGGTATTTCTGCTGCTGTAAATGTGATTTTCTGCTTTTCCCAATCCTTCAATGGTGATATTTTCTCCACCGTCATAATTTTCTTTCCTTCAAAATCTCGTTTATGTATCCTCCCTTTAATGTTTTCATGAAATTTGTCGACCATTGTTCTTGTTATCATACCACACTCCAATTTCCTACAATTCTTTTTGGCTCTAAATTTTTTTCCTTCAACTATTTCACCGATTTGTTCAATTATCTTCTTAATCTTGAATAATTCTCAACTTCAACCTCACTTTTTCTATGATTTTCGTTAATTCAATCCCTGTTTCGGGCGCCAAAATGTAGTTGCAGGAAAACCTACACTACACCCTTCACAAGAATTCACAATAATCAACACATATTTGAAGATTAAAAACAACACTTTATTATTTGATTCTCGGAAATGTTTACAAGAAATGGAATAAATCAAGAATACAACCGTTCTCTTGGATTTTCTCTCTCCTCAAAACTTTCTTAACGCTCAAAAATTCATCCCCTTTTCTGAATCTACTGGGTCTCTTTATATAGGGTAGTTACATAATGGATGACAGCTAAGATGTCCTTTAATTTCATATCTGACTCGCGATATTCTCGCAGCAGTGATAATGCTAATTCTCGCAGATGATATAACCCTCGAAGAATTGTCATACTCTTCTCATGTTTTAGCTATCGTCATATGCTACATCACTCTTTGAGTCATTCTGCGACACTCGCAGTATTTTATTGAAGAACTCGCAGACAAATTTGCAGAAGTGTTGTAATTCTCGCAAGAATAATATCATGGCGATATTATGGTCCTACAGTTAGAGCATTTCTCGGTCCAACTCGCAAGCATTTTTATCTCAAGCTTGTTTGTCAAGTTTAGTTGACAAAACTATAAGTCTTGATTTCTAGTCAACTTATAGCTAAGTCTCGGATTATGATAGTAAGTGTATTTGAGCCTTAGACTCCACGACGTTCATTGAATGATGATGAAGAACTACTCAAGGGAACTTGTGGAACTTCATCAATAAAGAGGTATGTGGAGACTTGAACTTATCTATCACTCAAAAGTATATCTATTCTATCTCCTATATAGACTTCAATTATACACATGTGCTATTTCGAGCCGAGTTTAACTCACTTATCTATTCCTATAAATATGTGTTGGTAACCTTTCGCTTTGGCCAAGTTCATCTTTACTCGTGAAAAAAGTCATTTTGATTATTTCAATAACTTGAAAATCGCTTTGATGAAAAATAGTTTATGAATAACAACTATATAACATCCTCTAAGAAAGTTTCAATGATTGAAATGAGAGTTTTGAAAATGTAACCATCTTTGGATATAAACATAGTGTGTTCTCACATTTGTGTAAAAGTCCAAAACCGGGAACCTGAAGTATGCGTACTCGTACGGGTACTGGCAGTTGTTGGAAATCCGGGTGAGTATGCGTACCCATACGCATACTTGAGGAAAGTTCACGTCCGTGAATTTCTGCTGGAATTTGAAAGTGAAAAACAAACTCAATCCGGTTACTTAAGTATGTGTACCTGTTTGTGTACTTAGGTAGGTTACTTTCTAAAATCGGTTTATTCATGAACTAAAACATTTATATAATAAGGAATGCAATCTTTGCAAACCTTGGCTATAATGTTCATGAATTGATTCGAGTGAATCAAAATTGATTTTGCTTCAATTCTGTCTTGTATACTTCTATGGGATCTAAGCAATTGAACAACTCTCTAACTAGTTCATTTGAGTCACTTGAACTAGTTATGGTGAAGATGAATAAGGTTGATATGAAAGTGCTCATATGGCTAACCATTGGTTAACTATTATTGAACCAACTAAGTGTACACGTTTAAGTACGGTTACCCAAACCTAAATGAAAGTGCATTTCATTTGTGTATAACAAGCTAAGTTCGATCTAACAGTTTAAAGATATTAGCTTGAATCTAATCAGGTTTTCATCTAACGGTGAATATTGAATGCTTTGTTACCAAGGTAACTTAGATTGCAAACCATGATTTGAAATCTATATAAAGGAGACCTCTAGCAACTGGGAAACCTAATCCCCACACCACATATGTGATACTAGTTGCATAAACTAGAGTTGATTCTCCTTAAACCGTAGGTTTTTCACGAAACCCTGTAGGTTAACGACTTAAAGACTTCATTGGGATTGTGAAGCCACATCCAACTATTTTCTCTGTATTTGTGTGATCTGATCTTGTTGTTTCTATCGTGTTGAGTACAATCGTAAGATTTGATTGAGATTGATATCTCTGATAGGCAAGATAGAAAAGTAGTCACAAACATCTTCGTCTCATCGTTTGTTATTCAGCAATATCTTATTTCGTTAATCGATCAAGATTATTATGAGGTGATTGATAATTCTAGGTTGTTCTTCGGGAATATAAGTCTGGGTTATCGATTGGTTCCTATTCACCTTGATTTATCTATCTATTCTATCTCCTATATAGACTTCAATTATACACATGTGCTATTTCGAGCCGAGTTTAACTCACTTATCTATTCCTATAAATATGTGTTGGTAAGCTTTCGCTTTGGCCAAGTTCATCTTTACTCGTGCAAAAAGTCATGTTGATTATTTCAATAACTTGAAAATCGCTTTGATGAAAAATAGTTTATGAATATATAACATCCTCTAAGAAAGTTTCAATGATTTAAATGAGAGTTTTGAAAATGTAACCATCTTTGGATATAAACATAGTGTGTTCTCACATTTGTGTAAAAGTCCAAAATCGGGAACCTAAAGTATGCGTACTCGTACGGGTACTGGCAGTTGTTGGAAATCCGGGTGAGTATGCGTACCCATACGCATACTTGAGGAAAGTTCACATCCGTGAATTTCTGCTGGAGTTTGAAAGTGAAAAACAAACTCAATCCGGTTACTTAAGTATGCGTACCTGTTTGTGTACTTAGGTAGGTTACTTTCTAAAATCGGTTTGTTCATGAACTAAAACATTTATATAATAAGGAATGCAATCATTGCAAACCTTGACTATAATGTTCATGAATTGATTCGAGTGAATCAAAATCGATTTTTCTTCAATTCTGTCTTGTATAATTCTATGGGATCTAAGCAATTGAACAACTCTCTAACTAGTTCATTTGAGTCAATTGAACTAGTTATGGTGAAGATGAATAAGGTTTATATGAAAGTGATCATATGGCTAACCATTGGTTAACTATTATTGAACCAACTAAGTGTACACGTTTAATTATGGTTACCCAAACCTAAATGAAAGTGAATTTCATTTGTGTATAACAAGCTAAGTTCGATCTAACAGTTTAAAGATATTAGCTTGAATCTAATCAGGTTTTCATCTAACGGTGAATATTGAATGCTTTGTTACCAAGGTAACTTAGATTGCAAACCCTGATTTGAAATCTATATAAAGGATACCTCTAGCAACTGGGAAACCTAATCCCCACACCTCATGTGTGATACTAGTTGCATAAACTAGAGTTGATTCTCCTTAAACCGTAGGTTTTTCACGAAACCCTGTAGGTTAACGACTTAAAGACTTCATTGGGATTGTGAAGCCACACCCAACTATTTTCTATGTAGTTGTGTGATCTGATCTTGTTATTTAAATCGTGTTGAGTACAATCGTAAGATTGGATTGAGATTGATATCTCTGATAGGCAAGATAGAAAAGTAGTCACAAACATCTTTGTCTCATCGTTTGTTATTCAGCAATATCTTATTTCGTTAATCGATCAAGATTATTGTGAGGTGATTGATAATTCTAGGTTGTTCTTTGGGAATATAAGTCTGGGTTATCGATTGGTTCCTATTCACCTTGATTTATCTATCTATTCTATCTCCTATATAGACTTTAATTATACACATGTGCTATTTCGAGCCGAGTTTAACTCACTTATCTATTCCTATAAATATGTGTTGGTAAGCTTTCGCTTTGGCCAAGTTCATCTTTACTCGTGCAAAAAGTCATGTTAATTATTTCAATAACTTGAAAATCGCTTTGATGAAAAATAGTTTATGAATAACAACTATATAACATCCTCTAAGAAAGTTTCAATGATTGAAATGAGAGTTTTGAAAATGTAACCATCTTTGGATATAAACATAGTGTGTTCTCACATTTGTGTAAAAGTCCAAAACCTGGAATCTAAAGTATGCGTACTCGTACGGGTACTGGCAGTTGTTGGAAATTCGGGTGAGTATACGTACCCATACGCATACTTGAGGAAAGTTCACATCCGTGAATTTCTGCTGGAGTTTGAAAATGAAAAAAAAACTCAATCCGGTTACTTAAGTATGCTTACCTGTTTGTGTACTTAGGTAGGTTACTTTCTAAAATCGGTTTGTTCATGAACTAAAACATTTATATAATAAGGAATGCAATCATTGCAAACCTTGGCTATAATGTTCATGAATTGATTCGAGTGAATCAAAATCGATTTTGCTTCAATTATGTCTTGTATACTTCTATGGGATCTAATAAATTGAACAACTCTCTAACTAGTTCATTTGAGTCAATTGAACTAGTTATGGTGAAGATGAATAAGGTTGATATGAAAGTGATCATATGGCTAACCATTGGTTAACTATTATTGAACCAACTAAGTATACACGTTTAAGTACGGTTACCCAAACCTAAATGAAAGTGCATTTTATTTGTGTATAACAAGCTAAGTTCGATCTAACAGTTTAAAGATATTAGCTTGAATCTAATCAGGTTTTCATCTAACGGTGAATATTGAATGCTTTGTTACCAAGGTAACTTAGATTGCAAACCCTGATTTGAAATCTACATAAAGGAGACCTCTAGCAACTGGGAAACCTAATCCCCACACCTCATGTGTGATACTAGTTGCATAAACTAGAGTTGATTCTCCTTAAACCGTAGGTTTTTCACGAAAACCTGTAGGTTAACGACTTAAAGACTTCATTGGGATTGTGAAGCCACACCCAACTATTTTCTCCTTAGTTGCGTGATCTGATCTTGTTGTTTCTATCGTGTTGAGTACAATCGTAAGATTGGATTGAGATTGATATATCTGATAGGCAAGATAGAAAAGTAGTCACAAACATCTTCGTCTCATCGTTTGTTATTCATCAATATCTTATTTCATTAATCGATTAAGATTATTGTGAGGTGATTGATAATTCTAGGTTGTTCTTCGAGAATATAAGTCTGGGTTATCGATTGGTTCATGTTCACCTTGATTTATCAAAAGACAGAACAAAACTCATAGGTTTATCTGTGGGAGACAGATTTATCTATTCAATAGACTTTTCTATGTGAGACATATTTGTTTATCAAGTCTTCGACTTTGGGTCATGGCAACTCTTGGTTGTGGGTGAGATCAGCTAAGGGAATCAAGTGCGCAGTATCCTGCTGGGATCAGAGATGTAAGGAACGTAACTGTACCTTGAATCAATGTGAGATTGATTAGGGTTCAATTACAGTCCAGACTGAAGTTAGCTTTATAGTAGGCTAGTGTCTGTAACGGCTTAATACAGTATGGTGTTCAAATATGGACTAGGTCCCGGGGTTTTTCTACATTTTTGGTTTCCTCGTTAACAAAACTTCTGGTGTCTGTGTTATTTCTTTTCCGCATTATATTTTGTTATATTATATAATTGAAATATCACAGGTTATGCGTTGAATCGACTAATTAGTAAATCCAACCTTTGGTTGTTGATTAAAATTGATTAATCCCTGAACAATGGTCTTTGGTACCATTCAAGTTATTTCTCTTGTATTCAATCAGGCCCACAAATTCCTATTTGTTTGAGTGTGGATTGAATCGAGAAATTGAGATATAACTCTTTGATATACTTTTATTAAGATTGAGTCTGAATGTCTAGTTGATTCTCTTAAAAGTATATTGGAGTTAGTCCATACAAATTAGTAAGCGAAATATTGGGTGTGGTTGTTATACTCCCGTTTTTCCATATGTTACAACTTTTTTTTTTCTCATTCAAAGCCTCGCGATCCTTCTGTTGATCATTCTCTTCCCGAGGTTACATTCCCCCACCTCCTCATGTGTTACCATTTTTTTAGAACATGGGTAATAGTTAAGCGCAGTCATAAAGAATTTGTCAAGCAAGATGACTCTAGAAGTATGAGTGGCATAAAACGCATAAAGCTTGGCGGGGATGAGTTCATTCAGAGGAAACCATGAAACTCCCAACCCAATATCATTGCCCGAGGATGTCTAGTTCCGGTTTTATAAAGTGGTAGACGTTGCTGAAGCTGGTGCTGACCCACAGGTTTACACGCGGGAGCATGGTTTTATAGTTCCTTATGCCTTAACTACTACTTATAGGAGCATTGTTGGGATATGAATACATTTGGTGAAAGAGTGCTTTCGTGAGATGAATACCTTATGTGACATATAAACAAGAACCTTCTAGAAGTCGTCGGCAATCTTTCACGGGTGAGAGTGGTCCCGTTGACGTGGTTGTTTTGAAGGGATTGAAGACTACTATTCAGTCGTCCCTTTGGCTTGGCTTTCCCGTGAATTGGCTGGAGGATTTGTTGCTCAAGGTGAAAGATCACTATAAATGAAAATGCGGGGGTCTAACAACCTCACCCAATGTTTCGATTAGCAATCTATATGGACAACTCCGAGTTATTCTCTAGAGAATCAACAAGACTCAATCAATAGAAAATACTCAAGGAGTTATTATCTCAATCTCTCGATTTGATTTACTCAAGAAAATAAGATTCACGAGTATAATCAAAGAGAGATAACTTGAATGGTACCAAAGACCAATATCCAAGTGTCAATCGATTTAATCAACAACCAATAAGGTCGGATATTCTAATCGATTGAATAACGCACAACCTGTATTATTCAATTATATATAAATATAATGCGGAAAAGAAATAACACAGACACCAGAATTTTGTTAACGAGGAAACCGCAAATGCATAAAAACCCCGGGACCTAGTCCAGATTAAACATACATTGTATTAAGACACTACATATACTATCCTACTCTAAATTAACTTTGGTATGGACTGTAGTTGAACCCCAACCAATCTCACACTTATCCAAGGTACAGTTATGCTTCTACGCCTCTGATCCCAGCAGGATACTGAGCACTTGATTCCCTTAGCTGATTTCATCCAAAACCAAGAGTTGATAAGACCCAAAGTCGAAGACTTTAGCAAAAAAATCTGTCTCACACTGAAAAGTCTACAGGTAATAGATAAATTCGTCTCCCATGAATAAACCTATGAGTTTTGTTCCGTATTTTGATAAATCAAGGTGAACAAGAACCAATCGATAAAACCAGACTTATATTCCCGAAGAACAGCTCAGTTTCATCAATCATCTCACAATAAACTTAATCGACGCAGCGAAGAAGATTATTGAGGAATCACAAACAATGAGACGAAGGTGTTTAAGACTACTTTTATCTTGCCTATCGGAGATAGAAATCTCAAGCAAATTATTACAATTGTACTCGTACGATAGGAAGAGCAATATAAGATCACACAACTACAATAAAAGTAGTATCAGTCTGGCTTCACAATCCCAATGAAGTCTTTAAGTCGTTAACCAGAATTTAGAGAGAAAACTCAAGGGTTAATGGATATCGACTCTAGCTTAGAGAAAACTAGTATCACACAAGAAAGGTGTGTGGGGATTAGTTTTTCCAATGGCTAGAGTTCCCCTTATATAGTCTTTCAAATCAGGGTTTGCAATCAATGTTAGCTTAGTAACAAAGCATTCAATATTCACCGTTAGATGAAAACCTGATTAGATACAAGTTAATATATGTCAACCGTTAGATCGAAAACTTAGATTGCCATACACATACGTACTTGATGTTTTTGGGTTTATGTAACCATACCCAAACGTGTACAATGGTTGGTTCAATATTATTCAACCAAATGATTATCCAAATGATAACTTTCATATCAACCATATTCTTCTTCACCATAACTAGTCCAAATGACTCAAATGAACTAGTTAGAGAGTTTTTCAATTGCTATGAGATCTCAAGTACTACAAGAGACATAATTGAATCAAAAATGATGTGATTCACTCAAATCATTAATCATGAACTATAAATCCACGGTTTGCAAAAGCATCCCTTAGTAATTTAAGAATAAGTTCATGAACAACGTTTTCAGACATAACCTCTTGAGTTCGCGGACTGAGTTCACGGACTCAAGCTAACCGGTTGAAGTTAATAAACTCCATCAGAATTTCTCGTGATGAGAACTTTCGTCAGTTCGCGGACTGCACCTGAGCTTCAACTTCAGCAGATATTCTCGGGTTTGAGAACTTACGCCAGTTCGCGGACTGGGTTCGCAGACTGAGTTCGTGGACTGAGTTGCTGCTCACATTCCGGTTCCACTTGATCAACAAAGTTAGCAAATTTCGGTTCAAGTGTTAAGGACTTATACATATATGTGTTTCCACGACAATGTTTATATCCCCCAATGGTTATATAGTCTAAACTCTCATTTCAATCATTGAAACATTCTTAGGGGACATCATATAGTTGTTTTCACGAACTAGTTTTCGTCAGAGCGATTTTCAAAGTGATTGAAACATAACATGACTTTCATCACTAGGGAAAGATGAACTTAGTTAAAGTGAAAGCTTTACCAACACACATTTCGAGAAATAGATAAGCGAGATATACTCATCTCGAAATGTCACATGTGCATATTCTTAGTCTATATAGTAAAATGACTTTTGTCTCAAGATAAGAGATAGAGTAGATAGACTTTTGAGTGATAGATAAGTTCAAGTCTCCACATACCTTTTAGTAGATGAAGATCCATTGGTTCCTTGAGTAGTCATTCGTCTTATATGATGATCGCTATGGAGTTCTTGAGCTTAACTACACTTTCTATCCTAGTCCGAGACCTTAGCTATAGTAGACTAGAAATCAAGACTATATAGTTTTGATCACTAAGATTGACAAACATGCTTGAGATAGCAACGCATGCGAGTTTGACCGAGCAGTGCTCGAACAATATCCCCCTTTGTCAATTTTAGTGGCAAAATTATTAATACATATGAAATACAAAAATTATATAAATAAACTTTGTAGCTCCTATTCCACATGCCTAATATTCAACAATACTCGAAATCTTCTTCACTTCCAAGTAGTCCAATGATCCCAAAGGTTGTAGGTTTAGTATCATCGTTGTTGAAAATCCGTATCTATAACAATGAGAAAAGCATTGGTTCTCAATCATTGTTATACAATGTCATAGTATTATTACACTGCGTCAAAGTCCAATTGCATCACAACTTCAACAACAATACTATGGTGATACTTCACTCCCCCTTAGTCAATACTCCATCTCACATGGAAACCACTCCCCCTTACATAATGATCCGAAAACTATATGTATTTGTAGTGTGAACTACAATTAATTCTCCCCCTTTTTGTCAATAAAATTGGCAAAGGTACAAGAACGGGATCCTAATGGAATTTCCGTAAGAGACATTTCATGACCAAAGGTAAATGTTCTATCATACTGTTTAGATGCAATCATAAAGCCGAGGCTAAATGCATTCATCAAGGAGTTTATAAAGATACAAGATAACCCCTAAAAATTCCACAGCCGCACTCCCCACAAAGATATGGAAATTAAGCGCAAGTTCAAAAGAACTCTCCCCCATAAGATGTCATTCCCAAAGGAACAACAAGAGCGACCTTAATTTCAAGAGAAAAGAAGGATTTCTTTAGACTCAACAAATTGCATACAAGTATGAATTTGGAATCCAAAATATTCAATCATATTAACCAAAGAGAACCATGATTAATTTGACTAAATATGCCCAACACAAGTAAATTTATGGAGACTTAATTCATCGATTAGATTATTCACAAGTAAACCCATAAATATTCTAACCGGATTACACAATTAAAATAATCACACGGTAATCAATTCAATTGTCCACACTCGACATGAGAAAAATCTATGGAGTGCTAACTAAATAATCACACAAGATGATTGATTTAGTTCATTTGGGCTCAACATAAGAGATTATGGAACCCCGACTAAGATTATCATAGGAAATGACAACCTTAACCGTACATGTACTCAACATGAGAGAACTCATGGAATACAAACTAAATAACCACACAAGTTAATTAAATTAGTTCTTAATGCTCAACATATAGCATCTCATGGAACAACCAACCATGCCAATAAGAAATCGACTTAGTTGTATCGTGCTCAACATGAGATACACAATGGAACCTTGACGGTAATACATAATAATATGGAACAATTAAGCTTTATACAGTGGATAAAAAAAACAAGGACCTATTCTATTTTTCCATCACAAAGTGATATAATAGACTTTATCCTTGAATCACAAAAGATTTTAACCTATCTTACATCAATAATTGACAATATAGGCTTAACTTTTTGGTTTTGTCAAAAGTCCATTCATTCCTTTATCAATATTTGCATACCAATATGTGAACGACTTTACTTTTGATAAAATATTGGATAATCAAGTTCACGGACGAACATAAAAATCCCATCAAAATATTGCAATATATAAAATCAAAAAGATTAATACTGCAACCATCATCTTCCAAATAACTTTAGAATTTAAACCAATAAATCTAAAAACAAGAAGATGAAATCATTGGATATAGCTATGTATAATCACAATCATTGTTATTCCAAAACACTAGTTATTCTTCTAAATAAAACATAAAACATAGAAGATTTACTAGATAAAAAGAACCAAACTGAAAAACTTCCATGTCATACCGAATTAGGTTCAAATCGACAGTTCGGGACCTTCTTGAGCCTTAAGATCTTGAAGCTTGTGAATAGCAGCATCTTATGTACTTGTAACATCCTTATTGGGAAGCTCTTTAACATGGTTTTTCATGAGAACAAGATCAAACTTAACCTTTTTCAACTCAGTTCTTACCACATCAAGACACTTCATTGTATCAACAAGTAGTTGCTTATCCTTCTCAAATTCCATTAGGAAGTCAAGAACTACATCCGATGAAATATCTTCAATATTTTCTATATCTGAGAGTGAATTAGAGGATTGAGGAAGGGAACCTTCAATTTCAATAAGAGATTCCTTTTATTTATCGAGTTCGCAATATACCGCCTTATCAATGACATCATTAGTCCAGTCCGAAGTGCACGAAGAAGAAGCCATTGATAACATAAAAATTAGAGTAAAAGAGTAACTCAATATGATAGGTATATAAATAAAAAATCGAGAGATTTAGGGTTATGGGATAGGTTTAAGGGAAAACTTGAACGTACATGAACCCGTAGGATGGTTTTTCACAAAGCTCTACATGGAAGAAAAAGAAAAAAAAAACACTTTTTATTTTTCAAAGGTGTTTTAGAAAATGAACAAAGAAAAATACTCACTAATCAGTGTTTGAACAATTATCTTTCTAAAAGCGATAAGAGATTATCTAGATAATTAGAGACACATAGTTATGGAGTATACCTATCCACTTTTCTCACAACTAGGCTTTTTGTATGCGAGATATTCAGCCTTGTGATTAATTTACACAAGTTTGAGCCTTTAGCTCACCAAATGAATATTGTTCATTTCTATCCTTCTGTCTCTGACATGTTCTATTTCTAGTGAGAAAAAACACTGATTGATTATCTTTCTTATCAGAAGGAAAAAATCTAGGACCTCTAGCAACAGGTTCAAGAGGATCTGAATATATAGGGATCCATTTTCTAGATTTAGATTTATCAGAAACATCCTTATAAGTACATGAATTGTTCTTATTAATGCAGCAAACAGGATTTCCAGAAAGAATTTTATTCATATGATGATATCTAGAGTAGAGATCATTCTCATAAGGTTTCTGATTTCTTGTAGGCATACGATTCACTGCTTTAGTCGGCTGACTTTCTGTTCCATTGACAGTGAAGAGAAGCAAATT
This sequence comes from Papaver bracteatum, assembly GCA_023529315.1. Lineage (NCBI taxonomy): Eukaryota > Viridiplantae > Streptophyta > Magnoliopsida > Ranunculales > Papaveraceae > Papaver > Papaver bracteatum. The sequence goes on from JAJJWX010002530.1 coordinate 1,252,609, forward strand.
AAGAAGGTTAAAAATTTGTTTCCTTCTTGCAAAACAATGAATAGCATAGTGATTCTATTTCCCACAAAAAGTACAGGTTCGTAGAGGAGAAGAAATAACTGGCACCTGTTTAAACTTCATAGCCATATGAGAAGATTGGAAGTTATGCAAACTTTTCTTGACACAATCTTCTTCTGGAGAACATTTCTTCATAAATGGTAATTCCTGAGAATTAGTCACAGAAGAATTTCTCCTTAGGACAGAGTTTTCCTTTTCCAAGGATTTACACTATTCATGGGTTAGAGTAAGAGATGCACAAAGTTTCTCTTTTTCATCACGAAGTCTGTTGAGATCTGATGAATGAGTCTCGATCAAATGTTTTTCTCTAATGGAGTCCTCTTTAACAACTTCCTCAAGAGTACTAATCTTTTCCTGTTGTAGAGTAGTTTCTTGTAAAAGTTTCTCAATGTTCTTAGAGAATGACTTTATGATATGATAGAGATCACGTTCTCAATTAAGAGACTTTTCAAATTCATCAATGAGCTGATCATGATTATTAATATCAATATCTTTAGTTGTATGTTTTGAAATTCTGGTGAGTTCCTTTTCAGCTTCTGCCACAGTGTCACATGCCTCATGAGAGGGAGAAATATCATTATCACATTGAACATTATTTCTACCTCGGGATTCGGAAGAATCAACTAAGGAATAATCCTTTGAGGTGTTTCCAAGACACTTGACATGGTCAAAATATTTAGGAGACATTTTGGTATGCGCAACAGAGATTCCGTCCACTGACTCAGATTTCCACAAACACAGACTTATAAGGTCTTTAATGTGTTTTCCTGCCCTGATACCAATTAAAAATGCGGGGGTCTAATAACCTCACCCAATATTTCGATTAGAAATATGTATGGACAACTCCGAGTTGTTTTCTAGAGAATCAGCAAGACTCAATCAATAGAAAATACTCAAGGAGTTATTATCTCAATCTCTCGGTTTGATTTACTCAAGCAAATAAGATTCACGAGTCTAATCAAAGAGAGATAAATTGGATGGTACCAAAGACCAATATCCAAGTGTCAATTGATTTAAATCAACAACCAATAAGGTCTGATATTCTAATGGATTGAACAAAGCACAACCTGTATTATTTCAATTATATAAAAATATAATGCGGAAAATAAATAACACAGACACCAGAATTTTGTTAACGAGGAAACCGCAAATGCAGAAAAACCCCGGGACCTAGTCCAGATTAAACATACACTGTATTAAGCCGCTACAGACACTAGCCTACTCCAAATCTCACACTGATCCAAGGTACAATTATGCTCCCACACTTATGATCCCAATATGATACTGCGCACTTGATTCCCTTAGCTAATCTCACCCACAACCAAGAGTTGCTACGATCCAAAGTCGAAGACTTTAGCAAACAAATTTGTCTCATACAGAAAAGTCTACAGGTAATAGATAAATTCGTCTCCCACGAATAAACCTATGAGTTTTATTCCGTCTTTTAATAAATCAAGGTGAACATGAACCAATCGATAAAACCAGACTTATATTCCAGAAGAAAAGCTCAGTTTCATCAATCACCTCACAATAAACTTAATCGATGCAGCGAAGAAGATTATTAAGGAATCACAAACAATGAGGCGAAGATGTTTGTGACTATTTTTATCTTGCCTATCGGAGATAGAAATCTCAAGACAATTATTACAATTGTACTCATACAATAGAAAGAGCAAGATCATATCACATAACTACAAGAAAAGTAGTATCGGTCTAGCTTCACAATCCCAATGAAGTCTTTAAGTTGTTAACCCGAATTTAGAGAGAAAACTCAAGGGTTAATGGAGATCGACTCTAGCTTAGAGAAAACTAGTATCACACAAGAAAGGTGTGTGGGGATTAGTTTTTCCAATGTCTAAAGTTCCACTTATATAGTCTTTCAAATCAAGGTTTGCAATCAATGTTAGCTTAGTAACAAAGCATTTAATATTCACCGTTAGATGAAAACCTAATTAGATACAAGCTAATATCTCTCAACCGTTAGATCGAAAACTTAGATTGCCATACACATACGTACTTGACGTTTTTGGGTTTGTGTAACCGTACCCAAATGTGTACAATGGTTGGTTTAATATTAGTCAACCAAATTATTATCCAAATGATAACTTTCATATCAACCATATTCTTTTTCACCATAACTAGTCTAAATGACTCAAATGAACTAGTTAGAGAGTTGTTCAAATTCTATGAGATCTCAAGTACTACAAGAGACACAATTGAATCAAAAACGATGTGATTCACTCGAATCATTAATCATGAACTATAAAGCCACGGCTTGCAAAAGCATCCCTTAGTAATTTAAGAATAAGTTCATGAACAACGTTTTCAGACATAGCCTCTTGAGTTCGCGGAATGAGTTCGCGGACTCAAGCTAACTGGTTGAAGTTAATAAACTCCAGCAGAATTTCTCGGGATAAGAACTTTCGTCAGTTCGCGGACTGGGTTCAAGGACTGCACCTGAGCTTCAACTTCAGCAGATATTCTCGGGTTCGATAACTTACGCCAGTTCGCGGACTGAGTTGCTGCTCACATTCCGGTTCCACTTGATCAACAAATTTTGCAAACTTCTGTTCAAGTGTTAAGGACTTATACATATGTTTGTTTCCACAATAATGTTTATATCTCCCAATGGTTATATAGTATAAACTCTCATTTCAATCATTGAAACATTCTCAGAGGACGTCATATAGTTGTTTTCACGAACTAGTTTTCGTCAGAGAGATTTTCAAAGTGATTGAAACATAACATGACTTTCATGACTAGGCAAAGATGAACTTGGTTAAAGGGAAAGCTTTACCAACACACATTTATAGAAATAGATAAGCGAGATATACTCATCTCAAAATGTCACATGTGCATATTCTTAGTCTATATAGTAAAACGACTTTTGTCTCAAGATAAGAGATAAAGTAGATAAACTTTTGAGTGATAGATAAGTTCAAGTATCCACATACATTTTATTCGATGAAGATCCACTGGTTCCTTGAGTAGTACTTCATCTTGTATGATGATCGCCATGGAGTTCTTGAGCTTAACTAAACTTTCTATCCTAGTCCGAGATATTAACTATAGTAGACTAGAAATCAAGACTATATAGTTTTGATCACTAAGATTGACAAACATGCTTGAGATAGCAATGCATGCGAGTTTGATCGAGCAGTGCTCTAAAAATAAACCCCATGTGCATCTCCCTGAGCAGATTACCAAGTTGGAGAAAGATTTAGTTGCTCTATCCAAGGTAATTACCGAGAAGAAGGTGGCGCTAAACAAGCTCGTTGTTCATTTTTCCACGAAGATTATTGCAGCCCAGTGATAAGAGAAGGCTGAGAACGAGGTTCGCGTGGCACTTGATAAGAACATGCAAGAGTTGACTGTGCTCCACTCTGCTTGATGTTTTTTCATTTTGCCTCCCTTTCTATCCTAGTGAACAGTTTGCTTGCTTCTTACCCCTCCCCCCCTTTTTTTTATGGTTTTATGGTAATTTTCTAAAAACACTGTTGATGGTTGGCCTTTTTATTTTTAAGATTTCTTGGGATTTATATACTTTATTTAGGTGTAGCTTATTGGGAAGTATCTGCGTTAGAGGGGTTTTGTTTATGCTTTTTCCTTTTCTCGGGTTTTTAGTGATTTTTTGAAGGGCGATTATGGTTTCGCATAGGTGCGCATTATGGATGACTTCACCCGTATACAACATGTGAAGAAGACAAGGTCGGATTGTCAGGTAGTTATGGGTGTTGTTTGGAAGGGTTACCATGATTTTTGATCTATTCTGATGATGAGAATATGTTTTTATCGCACGTTATCCTGTAAGGCACTTAGTTTTTAGCGCATATTACTCTATAAATACTTGGCATTATGTAAAGGAAACTTCTCTTTTATCTTTGTTTGGAGGATCCTAATCAATGTTAAATCTCGTGCTTTGATAAGACCATTTTATGCATACAAAATTTAGTGTTATCTTTCTCTTTCTCTTTATTTTCTCCCTATTTTTTTGGTTTGTTAGCGCCTATGCTTTCCTATGGTACGCAACATACTTAGACCGACTCATTGTGTAAGAATAACTTAGCCAATTATGCGGCCAAATGGGGGTTAGATTGGTTTGTGGAGTTTGCTGAGACGTATGTGACAACTTATAACCATGTATTTTTTCACAGACAAATAGGCGCGCTAAGCGACCTGTAGCTTCGTATTTTTGTATAGCCGCCCAGCTGCGATGAGAAACCTGTAGCCTTGTATTTTTTTATAGCTGACCAGATGCGCGGAGCAACTTTACATCCGAACAGATATGCGGAGCAACCTGTAGCCTTGTATTTTTGTGCAGCCGACTAGATGCGCGGAGCACCCCTGTAGCCTTGTATTTTTGTATAGCCGACTAGATGCGTGGAACAACCTGTAGCTTTATAAGTAAGAGACCTTTGGTATGAAAAATACAAACTTGTGTTTATTTTGTGCAGATGCGTCTATTTTGTGTATCAATTACATTAAGACCTTGTGTTATCACAACTTCCTACTTTGCGTTTTACATTGGTCTCCAGCGCCAGGATGTTCTGTGACTCTTCGCGATACAGTGTTGAGAAAGGAATCATGCTTGATTATTGGCCAGCTATCTCAATTTACCATGCTGTTGTTTGTAGGTGAAAATGGTTTCTACTGATTTTGGTAATTGCGGGTGTGAAAGTGAGAAACAATTTAAACCCTAAACAATATATTGTAAGGGAGTACTCTAGATTCGAGAGATCAATCTGTATAAGTCCGGCCTAAACCAAGAAATAGCCATTCTAGACTTGCTTCGGTCACAAAGTGGAGGATAAGGATTGGTTTAGGGAGGGAAGTGAAGAGAGTGTTGAGGCCATAATAATTCTGGAAGAGTAGTACTTGACTTATATCAGAAGGTGAAAGCTTCGAGAAAGCTAGCAAGAGTTGCCTTTTTGAGTGTGGTATTTTTCCCTGACCAAAAACTTGTGTATCTGGTGGAAATAGGTAAGCCTATTTATACAAGTACAAAAATAAACGTAATATGTCCTCTTAAGAAAAGAAAAATGATGGGTTAAATGGGAAGAGGTGGTAACGCCTGGTATTGATGGGATTTGATGGAATTGATGTCCCATAATGAAAGAGCATTTTACCGTTGCTTCTTGCATTTACTAAACACCTTATTCTTATTACACTATCTTGTTGTATGCGCACGGCATTGAGCATCCCCCAGTTTGTTGATGTCTTGAATGTTTTTGAAAACATGTAGCCAGTTAATAGGGAAAGAGACCATGGTCGAGGTTTTGCATCTTGATAGGAGGGGAAACGTTTGCTTCATTTGTTTGCATTTACTAAACACCTTATTCTTAAACTATCTTGAAACGGGCAAAATATAATTTTATGATATTAATGGTCACTAAAAGACGATTTTAGGGACATACTTTAGTTACGTCACGCATAGATTGAAATTTAGACACCTATGATAAAACCAATTTTTCTTCTTTGAGCTCTCCTTGTAGTGAAAATGTAAAACCCTTAAAATGAGCATCTTAAAACCATGGCATATCTTAAAAGATAGAATCCGAATAAAATTTTTTGTGTTGATGTCTTGAATGATTTTGGAAAACATGATTTAGCATGTTGTTGTGGCTTGGAAAGTTAAGCTGCGGCAAACAATCATCATGGGAAACTTGTTTTGAACAAAATTGGGGATTTCTTCCTAACTTGTGTGTAATCTCTAATTCGACCTTCGACAAATTAGTTTCGAGGTTTTTTGCATCTAATTTTTTTTGAGAGGAGGGGCAAAAACGATTTGATCGTTGACACATTTAATTGTTGCCTTTGTTTTGGTAGCCACCGCGTAGTGAGGGCCAACGTGGTGGCTAGGATAATTAAGTTGACATCTCAAAGATAGGTTAGCATGCCGTTGGCATGGCATGGTTTGGCGTGGCCAAACTTAGGTTTTTGGGCCAAAGGTTACCATGTGTCGTCTGGTAACCTTGGATGGCTAGGATCTTCTCTTGGGATTGAAGGGAAACCGTTGATTTTTGCATGCCTTCGTTTTGGTAGCCGCGTAGCAAGGGCCAACGTGGTGGCGCAGCTAGGTTGGCATGGCATGGTTTGGCGTGGCCAAACTTAGGTCTTCGGGCCAAAGGTTACCATGTGTCGTATGGTAACCTTGGATGGCTAGGATTTGCTCATGGGATTGAAGGGAAACCATTGATTGTTGCACGCCTTCATTTTGGTATCCGCGTAGTGAGGGCCAACAGGTGGCGTGTCTAGGGTGTGTTTAGGCTTGGCATGTGGGGCCAAGGGTTCGCCTTGGGCGTGGCGAGCTTTGGCTAGATGCGATTTTGGCTTGGCATGTGGGGACAAGGGTTTTCCATGGGCGTATGGCGTGGCTAGGGCCAAGGCAAGGGCGCTTGGCTTGGAATGACTGTTTGTACCCAAAATCACTTTTGGGCACGAAACACGATGAATGGGTTGTTTGGTGTGTTTTTAGGGTTTGGAGATGAATTGAAAGGCAAATAATCAGACACAAGTTTAACGTGGTTCGGCATGGTTGCCTACGTCCACGGGTGAATCCCCTTGGGGAGTATTTTTCATTGATAATTGTATTACATTATGTTTTCTCTCCTATTGGCTCCCCCTCCCAAAATGATTTCTGCTCTCCCTATTTATACAGTTTTACATATAATTTTCAATATCAACTTAAATGGCATTAAACTGCCCATTTATGCTTCCGTCATAAAATTCGCATGAAACTGCCTCCTTTATGCCTCCTCTTTATTTCTGCATGAAAACTGCTCATTCATGTCTCCTATTAATTTCTGCATGAAAACTGCTCATTCATGTCTTCATCATCAATTTTGTATGTAACTGTTGGGATTAATGCTGCATGTATGAAACTGCTATATTTAGTGCTACATGGCTTCATGGTGATTTATGTATGAAACATCACATTTATCCTTCAAGATAAATTCTGCATGCTGGCAAGCTGGATTGGCAGCTGGCAGTTTGGATGGATGCTGGTTGGCAGCGTAATTGGTTGGCAGCATGGTTGAATATCAGACTGGATGGAGGTCGGCTGGCAGCATGGTTAGCAGCGTTGCAGGCTACAAGACTGAAAATTGGCTAGGGGTGTGACTGACTTCGATAGTTGACCGACGGTTGACTTTGACCATTGATTGGCCGTTGACTTTGAACATTGAACTTGACCGGATGTTGACTTTGATAGTTGACCAACTTTGACCATTGACCGGTCTGTGAAAACTGGTGGGATGCCTTGGTTAAATGGTTAGCGGGATTGGATGAGGACCAAAGGATGATTCAAGTATCAATTTGGCCCATTAAGTGGCATTTTTACTTATGGTACAAATAATGACGTGACTAGCATGGCTAGGGCCAAGGAAAAGTGTGTTTGGCATGGCGCGGCTAGCTTGGCTAGGTGCGGTTTTTGGCTTGGCGTTTGGGGCCAAGGGTTTTCCATGGGCGTATGGCGTGGCTAGGGACAAGGCAAGGGCGTTTGGCTTGGTATGGTGTGACTAGCATAGCTAGGGCCAAGTCAGAGTGCGTTTGGCATGACGCGGCCAGCTTGGCTAAGTGCGGTTTTGGCTTGGCATGTGGGGCCAAGGGATTTCCATAGGCGCATGGCGTGACTAGCTTGGATAGGTGTGATTTTGGCTTGGAATATGGGGTCAAGGGTTTGCCATGGGCGTATGGCATGGCTAGGGCCAAGGCAAGGGCGCTTGGATTGGCATGACGTGACTAGCATGGCTAGGGCCAAGGCAAAGTGTGTTTGGCATGGCGCGACTAGCTTGGCTAGGTGAGGTTTTTGGCTTGGCATGTGGGGACAAGGGTTTTCCATGGGTGTATGGCGTGGCTAGGGCCAAGGAAAGGGCGTTTCGCTTGGCATGGTGTGACTAGCGTAGCTATGGCCAAGGCAGAGTGCGTTTGGCATGGCACGGCTAGCTTGGCTAGGTGAGGTTTTGGCTTGGCATGTGGGGCCAAGGGTTTTCCATAGGCACATGGCGTGACTAGCTTGGTCTAGGTGCGTGACCAAGCTAGGGTTTTGGGGGAAAAGTCGTTTGGTAACCTTAGATGGCCAGGATTTTCTCCTGGGGCTGAAGGGAAACCCTTGATTGTTGCACGCTTTCGTTTTGATAGCCGCGTAGTGAAGGTCGGTATGGTGGCGCGGCATGGGGCCATGGCGAGGTGCATTTGGCATGGCGCGGTAGGTGTGGCTGGCATGATTTTCCATTGGCACGGAGGTGCAGCTAGCATGGTTGGCATGCTTTGGCGCGGTCGGTGTGGCTGGCATGATTTTCCATTGGCACAGAGGTGCGGCTAGCATGGTTGGCATGCTTTGGCACGGTTGTTGTGGATGGCATGATTTTCTATTGGCACAGAGGTGCGTCTAGCATGGTTGGCATGCTTTGGCGCGGTTGGTGTGGCTGACATGATTTGTCATTGACACAAAGGTGTGGATAGCATGCTGGCATGCTTTGGCACGGTTGGTGTGGCTGACATGATTTTCCATTGGCATGTAGGTGCGGCTAGCATGGTTGGCATGATTTGGCGCGGTTTGTGTGGCTGGCATGATTTTCCATTGGCACACGTAGGAATTAGGGTTTGGCTTGCCGTAACCCTAATTTGAAAAAGATACCCCGATAATCATTTAGAGACATATTAAAGGTTTCAGTAAATGTGCTTAGTAAATGCTTGTGACCTTAAATGTTGTGACATCACTGTCTGCTAGGGTCGCGACAGTGGAGCAGACGTCTTGGCATAGTGTGGCCTTGACAAGACGAGATGTACTCATACGGCCAGGCGTAGTGGGGCCGCGGCAATGGCATAGTGTAACGTGCAAGGGCGACTAGGCGTGGTGTGGCCGTAATGATGGAGCGAGGGCTTGTCCGGTGCCGTGGAAATGTGAGGCGCTGTTTGATGAGGTGAGGCATGCATAGGCGCTTGACACGGTTATGATTTGTCTGTGCCGTATGATTTCTTCTTGTTCGACACCCATGGGGAAATCTCCCCCCCCCCCTTTTTAAACATTAAAGTATCGCGCCTTCCCATCCCACTCAGCTTTCATTGGGGTTTTGATGAGGCGTTTTATTTTTGAGCCTGGTTTCCCGGCCGTGATTCCGGCATGTTCCACCTTTTCAGCCTGCGTTTCTCCTTCTTCCTTTAGGGCTTCCATAGTATTTACGCCTGATTAAGTTGTGTCGTCTTCCCAGTTTTCAACAAAGATTTCTTCTCGTCAAGTCCAACTTACATCATGTCGATCAGAAGCGAATCTTCCTCGAGTCGACCAGGTTCTCCAGCCAAACATGCCAGGCTTGATTCTCGTGACAATTCCCCCATCCGAGTCATTCGGGTTAAGAAGGTCATACCGGTATGTTCTCATTAATCAACATACATTTCTTTATTTGCCGATGAATAATGGAAGTTTTCCTTCTATGTAGAGGTATCCTGTTGGAGCATGTGTTACCGTCATTGATGAAGATGACTTGGTTACCCCTCTCTCTTCGAGCTCGATCTTTCCATCCGCTGCAGATCTAGAGAATGCTGACTTAGGAATTTCTTGCCATGAGTATCCCAATGCAGGCTTGTTGTTTGGAACCCACATGAGGTGCCTTTCTTCTAACTACCGGAACGTTGGGGGGTTCCTTGTGCGGAAATAAATCGTAACTCTTTACACAAAAATATGGAAGATATACGGCCACATTGCTACCATGAGCGTGGTACAGTATTGTTCGTCTGCTTTGGTTTCTATTGTGAATTATCTCCTGCCAATGGTTGTTAAAATGGAGAATATGTCTATCCGTGCCATCACATAAGCAGCTATTCAAAAGTGGGAGAACATGGTGTCTACCTGTGAATCTCTGAAGTTCAACGTTTATTGGTTGCGGCATCGTCTTGAAATTGTGAAGGTCGACAGGGCTGGCATTCTTGCTGGCATGGTCCCTGCTAAAAAATCTATTCTGAAAGAGAAGAAATCCTTGGCCGTGGAGTCACAGAAGGTGGAAGAGTCAATCTGGAATTTGAAGAGCAAGACTGAGAGGTATCAAAGTCGTTTGAAGATGATGCTTTCTAGAGATTACCATCTTTTGGACGGGCTTTTCTGAGTTATGTGGTTGTGATATGTTTGAGTTCCTTTCTGAGCAATTTTTTTTTTTACATTATTTTTCTTTGAAAGAACAAGAGAACTTTTTTGCTTCAATCAAATGAAATAGAAACTCAATACGGTATGGAAGAAAGTGAAAAGATGCCTGGCTATCCGTGTTTGTGATACGGTGGGGTGAGGCGGTGTTCAGGCATAGTATGCCTTTAGCCATTTCCCGTTGATGATCGCTTCCAGTTTTCCCCCATCCTCCTTAATGACTTTGTAATACCCACTGCTGTATGCTTTCGTGACTATATAAGGACCTTCCCATTTTGCGGAGAATTTTGGTGCCGATGTGTCTTGCTGGATGTATTTAGCAGTCTTCAGTACCAAGTCTCCTATTTGAAAAATTCGAGGTTTCACGGTCTTTTTGTATGCTCTGAAAACCTTATTTTTGTATGCCCGTGCGTGTTTTTCCGCTTTGGCCCCCCTGGAGTCTACAGTGTCCAATTCCGCAACCCTGGTACTTAAGGCTTAAGCTTTATTCCATCGAACTCCGCTTTCTTCGGTAATCCTGGATGATGGGATTTTAATTTCCGCCGGGAGGATAACTTCTGCGCCATAAACAAGAGAATAAGGAGAGACCCCAGTGGAACTTCTTGGTGACGTCCGGTACGCCCAGAGTGCCATGGGAAGTTTCTCATGCCATGTTCGAGGATTATCGTGCACTGTCCGATTGAAGATTCGAATCAGAGTTTTGTTGGTGCTTTCATCCTGCCCGTTCCCTTGAGGGTAGTATATGGTGGAGAAGACTTGTTTAATCCCGTATTCCTCGAGCAACTCTCGTACTTTCCTGTTCACGAAAGGGGTGCCATTATCGGTGATGATATGTTTAGGCACGCCAAAACGGCAGATGATGTACTCCTTAATGAATGTCGCAATCGTGGTTCCGTTCGTTCCTCGTAAATCTATGGCTTCGACCCATTTGGTAAATTATTAGGTTGTTGTTATTACATACTCGTGATGTTTTGAGGATGGTAGGTTGATCTTCCCAATGATGTCGAGTCCCCAGCTATGAAAGGGTCATGGACTGCTTATTGAATGCAGGGTGGTTTACGGTACATGAATAAGGTTCCCGTGGACCTGACATTCCTTGCACCTATGTACGAAAACAGCTGCGTCGTCCTCCATGGTCGGATAGTAGTACTTCTCGTGTATTTGGAGAAATAACTTTCGCTTCCCTTGGTGTTCTCCTTCGTGCATCTCCTTCAGCATGATTGGGACCTCTACCTCATTCAAACATTGCAGAAGACTCCCTCCAAATCTTTTACGATATAAGATCCCTTCGTGGTATACGAACCTCTTGGACCTGTGTTTTATCTTGGATGCCTCATTCTCATTGGTGGAGAGTATCCCATCGTGAATATAACTGATGTATGGCTTCTGATAGTCCCCAGTGTGACCAATGATGAAAATTTCTAATTGATACGGCGGCTCTTGAAAGTTGGAACAGGTTCTTTGAAGTAACCGAGCTTGGACCTCCATCTCCGGCCAATAATATCCAAGGAGTTGTAAACGACGATAGAGGGTTACCACCAATGTCTATCTGCAAACCTCACCATGGATGAGATTGATATGTTGATGTGCTTCATCTTCTCTGAGGCATATTGACAAAGAGCCGTCTGGATTTCGATGATAGAGTACCCCTCGAAGCATGAGGAAATCACGCAAAGTTTTAAGACTGACCTTTCCTTGAAAGAGTGAACTGCTAAGCTCTTGGATAATCAGTGTTCTCCAGTCATCAACTTTATCTTTTTCAGGTTGTGAAAACCACGTTGAATCCACGGTCCTTCTTTTCACCGTTAGAGTTTCCTCAAGGCCTTCAAACCGCAGTTTCGATGCTAACGTTGCTAAGCAGTCAGCATGTTGGTTGCTGTCGCGCCCGATATGGGCTACTGTTGTGTCGGCGAAGTAGTTCAGCAGTTTTTGCGCTTCAGCCCTATATGGGGCTAAGGTTACCTCCTTCAGCGCGTATATACCGTTTACTTGGTTGACCAGTAGTTTAGAGTCCCCTCTTATTTCCATACGTGTGGCTCCGGCTTGTTTAGCCAAGGACAACCCAATGAGGAAGGCTTCATACTCTGCTGAATTGTTGGTGCAGGGAAAGTCTAGCTTGAAGGAGTGTGAGAAAACTTCACCAGTTGGGGATAATAGAACCACACCGGCTCCTCCCGTGCCATTGTTAGGGGGGGTGGAGCCGTTGTAAAACAATATCCAGGTCTCCTCTTGGATGAAAGATATTTCCGGAAAGTCCCCGGGGAGGTCTTCGAGTAATGTTACAATATTTTCTCCTGGAAATGTTGCCAACAAATCTACAACTTCTTGTCCTTTGATGGCCCTCGGTGAAGCACATATTATGTCGAATTCTGACATCTGGAGGAGTCATTTGGTTGGCTTTCCTATCAGAGAAGGTTTTGAGAGGAGGAACTTCACATGATCATATTTGGATATCAGCACCGCTTTATTGGACAACATGTATTGCATGAATTTCTGGATGGAGTAGACCAAGGCCAGGTATGCCTTTTCTGCTTTGGGATACCTGAGTTTGGCATCTCTCAAAGTCCGACTGAAATAGCATATGGGGTATTCAATCCCTTTGTCATCTTCTTGGGCGAGGAGATCTCCGACAGCAGTGTCACTGAAAGCGGTGTAGAGGTGTAGTGGTCTTCCTTGCATGGGTGATCTCATGACATCCGGGGAAGATAACGTTCGTTGAATCTTCCGGTACGCTTCCTGTTATAATGTGGTCCAGACAAAGCTTTCTCCTTTCTTTAGAAAGGGGGTAAACGAAGCAATAAGTTGAGCCAATCCAGGAATGAAGCGGCGGATGTAGTTTATTTTTCCCATGAAACTCTGGAGTTCCTTCACGTTCCACGGTGGTGGTATTGTGAAGATGGCTTGCGTTCTGGTTGGGTCAACTTTGATCTCCTCAGCGGTTACTTGGAAGCCTAGGAACTTGCCCTAGGAGACACCGAAAGCACACTTTAACGGATTCATTTTTAGCTTGTATTCGCGGCATATTTCGAACACCTATTGTAGAATCCCTGTGTGGGACGCCCGAGTTTTTGACTTGACTACTATGTCATCTACATAATCCTCAACTTGCTTGTGCATTATGTCGTGAAAAATGGTGGTCATGGCGCGTTGGTATGTGGCGCCAGCGTTCTTCAAACCGAAGGGAATCATAGTATAGTAAAAGTTTCCCAGAGGAGTTTGAAAATACGTCTTGCTTGCATCATGCTCGTACATCTTTATTTGGTTGTAGCCATTGTACCCGTCCATGAAAGAAAATATGCCATGTCCGCTGGTGGCATCTACCAACATGTCGATATTGAGGAGCGGAAAATCATCCTTAGGGAAACATTTGTTTAGATACCTAAAGTCGACACATCACCTGATTTGACCATTTTTATTTTTTACCGGAACTATGTTTTCCTACCAGGTGGGGTGATGGATTGGTTTGATGAAACCAGCCACCAATAAATTTTGAACCTCCATCTTAATATGTTCTTCAATATCGTGCCGGAATTGTCTTGGGGTCTGCTTGACCGGCTTGGATCCGGATATCACATGTAAGTGGTGAGTAACCAGCTTCTCGTCTAGGCCAGACATCTCCTCGTACGTCCATGCGAACACGTCTTGATATTCCTTGAGGAGGTCTACCAATTTTGTGCGCTCGTCTGTATGTAGAGTCGAGCTTATGGAGATGGGTCGTGGAGATTTGTCATCCCCGATATTAACAATTTAAAGCTCGTTCGTGGTTGAATTGGTGTCGTCTTGTAGCTGTTGTGGTGCGTCATATATCTCCTCTCGTGGATCGTCACCAGGCTGACATTCTGTTGGGCGGAGAGACTCTGTGGTAGTATCCCCTGTTAATTGTTAACTGCGGTGTTAATATACAGTTTTCCCTTTTTCTTCGTGACCAGTAATGAAAGCCCATCCTCGCTTGGTTGGAACCAAACTATGGCCCTATGGATGGAGGTGAGTGCGTCTCTCTTCTGAAGGTGTGGCGTGAGGCTGAGTTTCTCTGCGGGGTTGTGTAGGACTATCACTTTCTTCAATGGTCGTCCATTTCAGCAGTGGGGTGTGGTGAGCCTTGTTGGTTGTGACTTGCGGCCCCTGTCTTGGTTCAAAAATTTTTATGCCACTGATTGGCGCATAGGGAGATGATGACGCTGCGAAGCTAATGACTTCTCCGTTTAGCGTGGTTTTCAAGCACTGGTGGTACGTCGAAGGAATAATCATGTTGTCATGGATCCATGGTCTCCCCAATATCATGTGGTAGTCCGGCTCCTTTTTAATTACATCGAATCTTACTTTTGACTGGACAGGTCCTACCGAAAGATCCAAATTGACGTACCCATATGTATTGGTTTGGTTACCTTCGAAATCGGTGATGGTAGTAGGTTGTCGCGTAACCTCGCTTGGTCATACTTTGGCCGTCCTGAGCGTCCTAAGGGTGACAATATTGGAGGACGCTCCTGTGTCGACGAGGGCCCTTTTGAATTCCACGTTTTTGATTCGAGGTGTGACGTGCAAGGTGCGGTTATGGTATTCCTCTGCCATCATGTCGTCGTCGGTGAACGTGATATTATTAATGGATGGATCATGTGTTTTTGTTGTTTCCGAGTGTGGAGGAACCAAGGGCACGCTTAACGTTATCCGATTGATGGCGGTGAACGTCTCCATCCATTGATCCCTTGAAAGATGTAATAGTTCACATAAGTTTTCCACCAGCGAGGCCGCTTCTTGGCTTACGAGTCTCTGATTGGTAGTGAATCTGTTAGCTTGAGAGCGGTCATTCGGGACGTCAGTCCCCAGCTCCGAAGTCTCTGAGGCAGGCGAACCGCTCACCTCTGCCGTCAGGTCAATGAGAAAATCCAGTATGGCGTTGATTGCATCTCTCATCAGCCCCATGTTTCTGGTGTGAATCCCCTGGACCCGTACTAGGTCAATCAGCCTTGGAACTCCTTCGTTGGCAGTGTTGTTGGGTGTTGAAATATTGTCATTTTCCTGAGTGGAATCCAAGGACACAGATTCAGTCCGAAGACCAACCATCCTTTCTTGTTAGAGAAACATATTCAAAGACTGATATTGGGACCGATAGACCGATCTCCCACTGTGGTCGCCGATTGTTTGTAGGTGAAAATGGTTTCTACTGATTTTGGTAATTGCGGGTGTGAAAGTGAAAAACAATTTAAACCCTAAACAATGTACTGCAAGGGAGTACTTTAGATTCGAGAGATCAATCTGTACAAGTCCGGCCTAAACCAAGAAATGGTCATTCCATACTTGCTTCGGTCAAAAAATGGAGGAGAAGGGTTGGTTTAGGGAGGGAAGCGAAGAGAGTGCTAAGGACAAAATAATTCTGGAAGAGTAGTACTTGACTTGTATCAGAAGGTGAAAGCTTCGAGAAAGCTAGCAAGAGTTTCCTTTCTGAGTATGGTATTTTTCCCTGACCAAAAACTTGTGTCTCTGGTGGAAATAGGTAAGCCTATTTATACAAGTCCAAAAAGAAACATACTCTGGCCTCTTAAGAAAAGAAAACGGATGAGTTAAATGGGAAGAGGTGGTAACACTTGGTATTGATGGGATTTGATGGAATTGATATCCCATAATGAAAGAGCGTTTCACCGTTGCTTCTTGCATTTACTAACCGCCTTATTCTTATTACATTATCTTGAAACGGGCATTTGTGTATGCCACACGCTATATACCACCAAACCAAAACCCTAATGAGCATCCCCCAGTTTGTGTTGATGTCTCGAATGTTTTTGGAAAACATGTAGCATGTTGTTGTGGCTTGGAAAGTCAAGATAGGGAAACTTGCTAGCCTGGCGACCTTCGACGGTCGAGATTTTGCATCTTGAGAGGAGGGGAAACCGTTGATCGTTGCACGCCTTTGTTTTCGTAGCCGTGTAGTGAGGGCCAACGTGGTGGCGAGGCTAGGTTGGCATGCCGTTGGCATGGCATGGTTTGGCGTGGCCAAACTTAGGTTTTTGGCCAAAGGTTACCATATGTCATCTGGTAACCTTGGATGGCTAGGATCTGCTCATGGGATTGAAGGGCAACCGTTGATTATTGCACTCCTTCGTTTTGGCAGCCGCGTAGTGAGGGCTAACGTGGTGGCGTGGCTAGGTTGGCATGCCGTTGGCATGGCATGGTTTGGTGTGGCCAAACTTAGGTTTTCGGGCCAAAGGTTACCATGTGTCGTCTGGTAACCTTGGATGGCTAGGATTTGCTCCTGGGATTGAAGGTCAACCGTTGATTATTGCACGCCTTCATTTTGGTATCCGCGTAATGAGGGCCAACAGGTGGCGCGGCTAGGGTGTGTTTAGGCTTCGCATGTGGGGCCAAGGGTTCGCCTTGGGCGTGGCTAGCTTTGGATAGGTGTGATTTTGGCTTGGCATGTGGGGCCAAGGGTTTTCCATGGGCGTATGGCATGGCTAGGGCCAAGGAAAGGGTGTTTGGCTTGGCATGGTGTGACTAGCGTAGCTAGGCCCAAGGCAGAGTGTGTTTGGCATGGCGCGGTCAGCTTGGCTAAGTGCGGTTTTGGCTTGGCATGTGGGGCCAAGGGTTTGCCATAGGCGCATGGCGTGACTAGCTTGGCTAGGTGCGATTTTGGCTTGGCATGTGCGGCCAAGGGTTTGCCATGGACGTATGGCGTGGCTAGGGCCAAGGCAAGGGCGTTTGGCTTGGCATGACGTGACTATCATGGCTAAGGACAAGGCAAAGTGTGTTTGGCATGGCGCGGCTAGCTTGTCTAGGTGCGGTTTTTGACTTGGAATATGGGGCCAAGGGTTTTCCATGGGAGTATGGCGTGGCTAGGGCGTTTGGCTTGGCATGGTGTGACTAGCGTAGCTAGGGCCAAGGCAGAGTGCGTTTGGCATGGCGCATCCATCTTGGATAGGTGCGATTTTGGCTTGGCATGTGGGGCCAAGGGTTTTCCATAGGCGCACGGCGTGACTAGCTTGGGCTAGGTGCGTGACCAAGCTAGGGTTTTGGGGGAAAAGGTCATTTGGTAACCTTAGACGGCCAGGATTTGCTCCTGGGACTGAAGGGTAACCGTTGATTGTTGCACGCCTTCGTTTTGATAGCCGCGTAGTGAAGGCCAGTATGGTGGCGCGGCATGGGGCCATGGCGAGGTGCGTTTGGCATGGCGCGGTAGGTGTGGATGACATGATTTGTCATTTGCACGGAGGTGAAGCTAGCATGGTTGGCATGCTTTGGCGCGGTCGGTGTGGCTGGCATGATTTTCCATTGGCACAGAGGTGCGGCTAGCATGGTTGGCATGCTTTGGTGCGGTTGGTGTGGCTGGAATGATTTTCCATTGGCACAGAGGTGCGGCTAGTATGGTTGGCATGCTTTGGCGCGGTTGGTGTGGCTGGCATGATTTGCCATTGGCACAGAGGTGGGGCTAGCATGGTTGTCATGCTTTGGCGCGGTTGGTGTGGCTGGCATGATTTGCCATTGGCACACGTGGGAATTAGGTTTTGGCTTGTCGTAACCCTAATTTGAAAAACATACCCCGATAATCATTTAGAGACACATTAAAGGTTTCTGTAAATGTGCCTAGTAAATGCTTGTTACCTTAAATGTTGTGACATCACTGTCTGCTAGGGTTTAGTGTTTTACGATTTTAACCTAAACTAAAAACCACCATCAACAACTATGCATTTCCGGTGGAAGATATTTCTGATGGTGAAGCACTCGGTCATTGGGTGGCCTATCCTTCGATGATAGTGGCATTACTTAGCACCATTCTTGTTTATTTTGTTAACATCCACTACTGGTTTTGGTAGTCCGATATCCCTGTTCGATATCCATTGTTCGAGTAACCCAATGAATTGCTCCCGGCTGCATGGTAAATGAAGCAATTTGGTGAAGTCTTTTTTTGGTCCTCTAGTGCCTTCTCGGTTTCCATTACGAAGTAGAGATGTAGACGCGTTCCGCCCATCTTGGTTATTATTCGTACGGATATTCCGTGGATCCGCCGATGCTATGTTAATCGTATGATGCCAGGCGTAATCCGCGTTGGTCTCGTAGATGCAGTTAACAATCCTCACTGTTGCTTCCTCCAGTTCAACAAAGGTTTGGAATCCGAAATTGACCAAGTTCCTTCTAAAATAGGGAATCATTCTACGTATGCTGATCTCCACCAACACTTCCTCTTTGATATCCTTATGGAAGTCCAATGCAAAATGCCTGAACCGAGTGATATATCTTCCTACTTCCTCCCCTATCTGTTGATTACATCTAATCAAATCTATTGACGTGACTTTTTTCTTGGCTGAGTAAATTTTTATGAGGAAAAAAGTGGACATGGTCTCCCGGAAATTTATGCTTCATGGTTTCAGATTATTGTACCAGGTGAATGTTGTATCCGTGAGTGATTTTGGTAATTCTTTTAAACACAACCTTCTTTCGGAGGCATGGTCGTTCATAGTTGACAGGAATCGGCTGAGGTGTTTATGCACGTTTCGCTGCCCGTTATATACTTTAAATTTTGGTGACGTATAATCTTTTGGGTATTGATACCCGGCGACTTCAAAAGAATATGAGATGTTCACAAAGTCATAATTATCTTGTTTCACCATGTGGTAGTTTGTCTCAAAGTACTTTGTTATTGCTTCCTGTGACATTATTGTAGGTAAATCTTTTTCGTTCCTATCGTTTTTTGTTGTTTCCTTGGTAGCGCCTTGTTTTACTTCAATCGCATGTTTCATTAACTATCTCAATTCTTGTTTTTTATGAGCGTGAGTTTCCAACTCTTTCTGCATGTCTTGTAAAGTTAGCAATGTTGATCGTGGGTTTGTCGGCCGCCTGGTGTTTGCTATTTTCTCCCATGAATTCTATCCTTCCTTTTCGAGGTCCCAATATGATCGGGTCTGTAACTACGCCTCTTATATATACCTTCTCCTCCATGTATTCGTGTGCGTATTCTATCGTCACATCATAGAAATTGATTGGTCGACCGGTCAATTAGTTCTCAACCTCGCCTGCACTGGTGCTTGCTGGGTGTGTCATGATGGACAAGAGACGAGCCTCCGGGTGTGGTCGCCAAATGTTGAGAGGTAAAAATGATATAAGTCATGCACGTCCTAGTCACAACAATTAATGACTAAAGCTTTTCCTAGAATAATAAGAGAGAGAGAGAGAGAGAGCTTCCTTTCCATTGTATTATATTCCACATTTTGTATGCTTTTCCAAAAATTCATTCTTCTCATAACATCATGCCACATGTCATTGAAGTCCTTTTATTTACTATTGTTTCCATATCTCTTCCTTATCCTCTCTATTCAATAGACATACCCTATTAGACATGGGCCTTAGTCCCTAAGTATTTATTTTCCTAATGGGATTATCCTCTCCTTTGAGGACTCCCTATCCATGTTAAGGGGTAACTATTTTCATGTATCAAAAGTATCTAATAAGATTGAATATGTACAAATTGCGTAAATCCAATTATAAAAATAAACAATATAATACATAAAGGAAAAACACAATACACCAGAAGTTTTGTTAATGAGGAAACCGCAACTGCATAAAAACCCCGGGACCTCGTCCAGATTTGAACACCAAATTGTATCAATCCGCTACAAATACTAGCCTACTATCAGACTTCAGACCGAATCCACCCTCCAAGAAATTAAGTTACAGTTGCACTCCTTATGTCTATTGAACCTCGCAAGGATCTACACAATTGATTCTCTTAGCTGACATCCTTTACAACCTAAGAGTTGCTTCGGCTGAAGTGAAGACTTTTAAAACCAATTCGCCTCTAACAGATAAGGCTATTTTATTTCCGTTTAGATCAAAGATTAAGGTGAGGAAATATGTTTGTAACAGAAAATGTTAGCAAACCTCACAAATATGGAACTTACAACTTCCGAAGAGCATCTTAGATTCTTAAACATGTATCAATAAGAATCTTCGAAAGATCAATTTTCAGATATCTATCTTGAGGAATCACAAAGTCTTAGATGAAGAGAACTTTGCGATTACTATCTATCTTGCCTTAATGTGATTACGAAAACCTCGATAACAGAAAACCAGGATAAGGATACATAAACTGTTAGAGTGCTGCTCGGTCGAACTCGCAAGCGTTTCTATCTCAAGCTTGTTGCCAAGTTTAGTTGCCAAAACTATAAGTCTTGATTTTTAGTCTACTTATAGCTAAGTATCGGATTATGATAGAAAGTGTAGTTGAGCATTATACTTCACTCCGTTCATCGATTGAAGACAAATAACTATTAATGGGAGCTCGTAGAACTTCATAAACAAAAGGTATGTGGAGACTTGAACTCATCTATCACTCAAAAGTCTATCTACTCTATCTCATATTTGAGACATAAGTCGTATAGATATATAGACTTCGATTATACACATTTAATATTTCAAGATGAGTTTAAGTTGCTTACATATTTCTTGAAATATGTGTTGGTAAGCTTTTACTTTAACCAAAGTTCATCTTATATTCTTGACGAAATTCAAAAGATGATCATGTGAAAATCGACTTGTAACATCTTACACGATTTGTGTGAGACAGTCATTTGATGTAGACTCAGAATGTTTCGTATTGATCATTTGATCACTTGAAAATTGCTTCTAAGCTAATAGTTCCTGTGAGACAGCTATTTTCACCTTCTAAGAATGTTTCAATGATTGAAATTGGAGTTTAGAACAAATAACCATGATTGGATATAACATAGTATGCGTACTTGTATGCTAATTGTTGCAATATATTCCAAGTCTGAGAACCATAGTATGCATACCCGTATGCGTACTGGTTGGTTTATGAAAGTCCGGGAACTCAGTATGCATACTGGCATGAGTTTCAAGTTCCGGAATTTAACTGAGGTTGGATGGTATGCGTACACGTTCGCATACTGGCGAACCCAAACTTGGTCCGCCCGCTTAGGTATGCGTACCCGTTTGCATACTTGAGAAGGTTATGTTCTAAAATCGGTTTGTTCATGAACTAATACATTTATATATTAGGGAATGCAATCTCTTTCAAACCGTGGCTATAATGTTCATGAATTGATTTGAGAGAATCAAAATCGATTTTTCTTCAATTGTGTCTTATATACTTCTATGAGAATATAAATAATTGAACAACTCTAGAACTAGTTTTATTTGAGTCATTTGAACTAGTTATGGTTAAGACGAATAAGGTTGATATGAAATTGTTCATATGGATAACTTCAGTTAACTATTTTTAAGCCAACAAGGTGTACACGTTTAGGTACGGTTACTTATATATAAATGAAGTCACTTTTCATTTGTGTGTAACAAGCTAAGTTTGATCTAACAGTTGAAAGATATTAGATTGAGTCTAATCAGGTTTTCATCTAACAATGAATATTGAATGCTTTGTTACTAAGGTAACATTGATTTCAAACCATGATTTGAAGACTATATAAAGGAGAACTCTAGCAACCGGGAAACCTAATCCCCACAGCTCCTGTGTGATATTAGTTGCGACTAGAGTCGATTCTCCTTTAACCTTTAGGTTTTCTCCCAAACCCTATAGGTTAAAGACTTAAATATTTCATTGGGATTGTGAATCCAGACCCAACTATTTCTCTATAGTTACGTGTTCTGACCTTGCTGTTTTCTATCGTGATTAAGTACTATCTTCTCTAAGATGTTAGAGCATTGCTAGGTCGAACTCGCATGCGTTGCTATCTCAAGCATATTTGTCAATATTGGTGATCAAAACTATATGTCTTGATTTATAGTTTACTCATGACTAAGTCTCGATGTAGGATAGTTAAGTATAGTTGATCTCCAGACTCCATGTCGATTATCTTACGAAGATGAAGAACTACTCAAGGAACCAGTGGAACTTCATCCGACAAAAAAAAATATGTGGAGACTTGAACGCATCTAGCACTAAAAAGTCTACTCTATCTCCTACTCTTGAGACACAGTCGTATAAGTATGATAGTTTTCATACATACACATTTGATATTTCGAGCCGAGTTTACTCGCTTATCGTTTTCTCGAAATATGTGTTGGTAAGCTTTCGCTTTAACCACGTTTCATCTTTACCCGTGACGAAAGTCATGATGACGTTTCAATCTTGAAAATGTCTTTGATGAAGACAGTCAATTCTTTATGTCTAACGACTATTAACATTATAGAAGAATGTTTCAATGATTGAAATGTAGAGTTGAGATTACGTAACCACCTATGGATATAAGAATACATAGTGTGTTCGCACATTATTGTATAAGTCCATATACCGTAAACCAAGTGTGTGCATATGCGTGCATCCGGTATTGGTGAAGGAGACAGGTTAGGTACGTGTACCCATATACGTACTGGCGGAGGTTCTATTACCAAGAATTTCTGCTTTGGAGTTTACGAACTTACAAACCAATCACCTTAGGTATGCGTACCCGTACGTGTACCCACAGATATTTTCCAACCGAAAATTTCAGCTGGATTTTCAAACCCAATTCCGGTAAATCTAGAGTACACGTACCCGTACGTGTACCCAAGATTGTTATATCTCAAATCGGTTAGCTCATGAACTTAAATAATAAATCAATAAGGAATGTAATCTTTGTAAACCGTGGCTATATTGTTTATGAATTGATTCAGCAAACTGATTTTTCTTCAACTGTGTCTTGTGTAGTACATAAGATTTCCTTGCAATTGAACAACTCTTGAATAAGTCATTTGAACTAGTTATAAGAAATATGAATACGGTTGATATGAAAGTACTCATATGGATAACCATTGGTCAACCATTTGTGAACCAACCAAATGTACACGTTTAGGTACGGTTACTCAAACCTAAATGAAATACATTTCATGTGTGTGTGACAAGCTAAGATTCGATATACCGGTTGAAAGATATTATCTTGGATAAGTCAGGTTTTTCATCTAACCGTGAATATTGAATGCTTTATTACCAAGGTAACTTAGATTGAAAACCCTGATTTGAAAACTATATAAATGACACATCTAGCCATTGGAAAAACTAATCCCCACACCTCTTGTGTGATACTAGTTGGTTTGCTAGATTCAATTCTCCTTTAACCGTAGTTTTCTTCTTGAGACCCTGTCGATTAACGACTTAAAGACTTCATTGGGATTGTGAATCCAGACGAAACTACTTCTCTTATAGTTATACGATCTGATCTTGCCATTTTCTATCGTAAGAGTTCAATTGAATAATTGGTTGAGATTATATATCCGATAGGGCAAGATAAAAAGAAATCACAAACATCTTCGTCTCATCGTTTATTATTCCGCAATATTTAGTTTCGCTACCATGCGATTTAGAATATTGTGAGGTGATTGATAATTCTAGGTTCGGGAATATAAGTCCGGGTTATCGATTGGTTCATGTTCACCTTGATATATCAAAAGATGAAACAATACTCATAGGTTTATCTCTGGGAGACAGATTTATCTATTATCGTAGACTTTTCTGTGTGATACATATTTGTTTATTAAAGTCTTCGACTTTGGGTCGTAGCAACTTTTGATTGTGGGTGAGATCAGCTAAGGGAATCAAGTGTGTAGTATCCTTCTAGGATCAGAGATGTAAGGAGCACAACTGTACCTTTAATCAGTGTGATATTGATTGGGGTTCAACTATAGTCCAGAACGAAGTTAGTTTGTAGTAGGATAGTGTCTGTAGCGGCTTAATACAATATGGTGTTCAATCTGGATAAGGTCCCGGGGTTTTTCTTCATTTGCAGTTTCCTCATTAACAATTTTTTTTTTGTCTGCGTTATTTTTATTCCGCATTATATTTTGTTATATAATTGAAATATCAAAGGTTGTGCGTTGTATCGATCAATTGTGAAATCCAACCTTTGGTTGTTGATTGGAAATTGATTGATCCTTGGATATTGGTCTTTGGTACCATCCAATTTTATATCTCTCTTGTATTTGATAAAGACTCGCATATTTCAATTTGCTTGAGTAAAGATCAAATCGAGAGATAGAGATATTAAATCTTTGATATACTTTTTATAAGATTGAGTCTGACTGTCTAGTTGACTCTCTTAAAAGTATATTGGAGTTAGTCCATACAGATTGTTAATTAAAATATTGGGTGTGGTTGTTAGACCCCCGTTTTTCATAAGATTTGTTCGAGATTTATTCTTCGATAGGCAAGATAAAAAAGTAGTCCCAAACTTTTTCTTCTCATCGTTTGTGATTCCACAATATCTTGTTTCTCTACCATACAATTAAGATTATTGTGAGGCGATTAATATTACTAGGATATTCATCGTGAGTATAAGTCCGGTGTATCAATTGGTTCATGTTCACCTTGATTTATCAAAAGACGGAACAAAACTCTTAGGTATTTATGTGGGAGTCAGATTTATCTATTCAATAGATTTTTCTGTGTGAGACGGATTGGTTTATCAAGTCTTCGACTTTGGGTCGTAACTCTTAGTTGTGGGTGAGATTAGCTAAGGGAATCAAGTGCGCGGAGTCCTGCTGGGATTTAGAGGCGTAAGGAACATGAATATACCTTGATCAGTGTGAGATTGGTTAGAGCTCAACTATATTCCAGATAGAAGTTAACTTGGAGTCGGCAAGTGTCTGTAGCGGCTTACTACAGTGTGATGTTCAAATATGGACTAGGTCTCGTGGTTTTTCTGCATTTGCGGTTTCCTCATTAACAGAATTTCTTATGTCTTTGTTATTTATTTTTCGCATTATATTTTCTATATAATTGAAATATCACAGGTTATGCGTAAGTTCAATCAGTTTGTGAATCCGACCTTTGGGTTGTTGATTGAATTGATTAACACTTGGATATTGGGTTTTAATACCGTCCAAGTTATTTCTTATATTCAACCGGGCTCGCAAATTCTTGTTTTTTTGATTGCATATTGAATTGAGAAATTGAGATATAACTCTTGGATATACATTCTTAAGATTGAGTCTGAGTGTTTAGTTGATTCTCTTGAAAGTATATTGGAGTTAGTCCATATAGATTGCTAAGCGAAATATTGGGTGTGGTTGTTAGACCCCCTCTTTTTCAATTGGTATCAGATCATGCAAACACATTTAAGACCTCATAAGTCTGTATTTGTGGCAATCTGATTTGTGCTGATAGTTGTTTATCTCAAACTCGCTCACTCAGAAATGTATTCCAAAAGTTTTGATTATGCTAAATGTCTTAGGCTTACCTCCAAGGATAACTCCTTTGCTGATTCTTCCAAATCCCGAGGTAAGAATTTTTTGCTATCAAATTCTGATAACATTCCCACTGATATGACATTTAATACTATATCTGAAGTTGAAATGGAACTTACCATAACTCAAAAAAATTCTGCTGAGATTATTGATTTTCAAGGAGCTAAGATAAAGTCTCTTGAAGAAAAACATGATCAGCTCATTGATGAACTTGAGAAGTCTTTTGATCGAGAACATGAACTCTATAGCATCATTGAGTCATTCTCTAACAATGTCGAAAAACTTGTTCAAGAAACTACTCTACAGCTTGAAAATATTAGTACTCTTGAGGATATTTTTAAAGAATATTTAATTAGAGAAAAATGTTTGATCGAGACTCATTCATCAGATATGAACAACTTTCGTGTTGAAAGAGAGAAACTGGTTGCATCTCTTCTTTTAGCCCAGGAACAGTGCAAATCCTTGGAAAGGGAAAAATCTATTTTATCGAGTAAACCTTCTTCCGTACCATTCTCTAATTCTCATATATGGAACTTCTCTAATTCTCATATATGAAGAAGAAAACTTCAAAAGAAGCATATGTTAAGAAATGTTCACATGTCATGCAGTCTTCTAATAGGGATACTAGTTTAAAACAGGTTTCTTCCGATGTTTCTCTTCCACGAACCTGTTCCTTTTGTGGGAAAAGAAATCACTATGATTCACATTGTTTTGCTAGAAAGAAACAGATTTTTGAGCTTCAAAATCTAATTTTTTTTATTGTCGACAGAGTAAATTGTCTAACGACATATACAATAGATTTCATTCCTGTTAAAAAAAAGAATTCGCATGCACAAGGTTTCGAGAGTCGCTCCTCTAGGAATCACCACAAGAATCGTGTCCCTCTTAATGGTGGTAATTTTTGTGCTACAAACTTACATATTCCCAGTGATATTGAGAAAAAGGCTGGTAGACCTAAGTCTAGG
Organism: Papaver bracteatum; assembly: GCA_023529315.1. Classification (NCBI taxonomy): domain Eukaryota; kingdom Viridiplantae; phylum Streptophyta; class Magnoliopsida; order Ranunculales; family Papaveraceae; genus Papaver; species Papaver bracteatum. The sequence goes on from JAJJWX010002530.1 coordinate 1,278,949, forward strand.
AGAATGAATTCTCTCAATTCTTACCCCCTGGAACCGATCTCTAAAGGTCCTAGACTTATTCCTCAGAAAATTTCCTCTGGTGGATTTTCTAAAAGGATTATGTCGAATTCTTCTGGAATGAGAAATAACCAAAGGAAGTTAAGGAATACTAGATTCAAACTCTCAAATGGTATTTACAACTAATCTCTCAATACTCATGGTGGGATTACATCTCACTTTGCTTCCTAGCTCTAGGTAATCTCATCCTTGTATCTAACTTGAGAGTTACAAGGATGACATTTGCGAGATGCTCAAGTCTATTGTAGGTTACATTTGTCTTGTGTTTAATTTAGTTGTTTTCATCTTTTGTGAAGGTTGAGTCATATCTTGACTCCTTGTAACTAGTGTATCTCTTCATTATGATTTGATTAAATCTTTTAATTATTGAGTCATGGGAGTAAGTGATATCTGAAAACATAGAGTATTTCTTTTTCTTGGATCTTTCCTGATCCATTAACCCTTCACATCCAGTCCACGAACGTCTGTGTCTTCTTGGGAATTTTAGGGTTTCCATAACAAGGGTGTCCCTCTCTTGTTCGAAAACATTTATATATTGTTTTTGCCTCCCCTAGTAAAAAAAAAAGGGGGGGGGGGATGGAGACCTCCTCAAGACCTCAAGAAGTGGTGAATATTTATATGGAAGAAGACATTAAATGATGTGTTTCAGTTCAAGAACTTGTCTTGAAAAAGATGATTGAAAGGAAGGAGTACAACTCCTGGATTGGAGAATCTGTCAAAAATCTATTTTTTTTCCAGAATGACTCTAAGATCGATTTTGAAAATCTTCAACTGCAAATAAATCATCTTATTTATGGACATACCAAAATCCTTGATAATCAAAAGATCTTGATCAGGAATCATAAGAAACTCATCATGGACTGTGTCAAAGATAGGCATCTTGCCCGCATTGTTGATCGGAAAGTTAATGTTCTAACTCATGAACATGGAATCTCTACGGTCAAAAGAATCAAGGATATCAATGATACCTTTTATGATGGACCCTTTCAAAGGTATGATGTTATTAAAGAAACTTTATTTTTGTCATGTGTAGGAAACTTCTAATGAGAATTTATTCTTGTGTTTTAAGAAGGATAACTAGGGTAAGGAATAACAATTATTGTGAGTACACATAGATATTGCCAATGATTTTCATCTTGCAATATTTTTAGTTTTATTTATTTAAATTCTAAAGTTTATTTGGAAGATGATTTTTTAGTATTAATATTTATTGGTTTTATATATTGCAAAAATTATTATGGGTTTTGTGTTTTTGTGTCCGTGAACTATGATTGTCCCATATATGTCAAAAGTTAAGCCTATTATGTCATTATGAATAAATTGATGGAAGATAGGATGAAATTTTGATTGCTAAGATTACGTCTTTATGCAAATATTGATGAAAAATAGAATGAATCTTTGAATATTCCCCATTATTGATCTTTGCCTGATCCACTTCTATGTGAACGTACTGTGTGTCTCCGTAAGTTCTCTTATGTTGAGCATTTCCGATTAAATTAATCATGGGTTCTCTTGTGGTTAATTTAATTGAGTTTTCTGGATGCAAGTTCATGTCTCATGTAATTTGTTAATGTCCAAAGACATCCTTCTTTTCTTGTAAAATTAAGGTCGCTCTTGTTGTTCTTTCGGGAATGACATTTTATGGGGGAGAGTTCTTAATTAAACTTGCGCTTAATTTCCAAATCTTTGTGGGGAGTGCGGTTATGGAATATTGTGGGAGTTTTCTTGTATCTTTATAAACTCCTTGATGAATACACAAAGTTCCGACTATGTGAAATCATCGAAACAAAGTTGACATGTTTCCTTTTAGTCATGAAGTATCTCTATGAGAATTTCATTATGATCCCACTAGTTTTCGTACCTTTGCCAATTTATATTGACAAAAATGGGGAGAATTAATTTGTAGTTCACACTAAAAATACATAATATGGTTTACAGATCATTATGTAAGGGGGAATGGTTTTCATGTGAGATGAAGTATTGACTAAAGGGGAGAGATACATATCACCATAGTATTGTTGTCAAAGTTATGATATAATTGGACTTTGATGATGTGTAATAATACTATGACACTGTATAATAATGATTGAGAGCTACTGTTTTTTCATTGTTAAAGCTACGGATCTTCAACAACTATGATGCTGAGTTGAACATGTTCAGGATCACTGGAGTACTTGGAAGTGACGAATATTTCAAGTAATGTTGAAGAACCAAGTAAATCAAGCATTTGGATGAGAAGGTACAAAGTTTATTTATTTTGTAATCCATATATATTGATAGGTTTGTCACTAAAATTGACAAAGGGGGAGATTATTAAAGCACTGCTCGGTCGAACTCCTAAGCGTTTCCATCTCAAGCTTGTTGTCAAGTTTAGTTTCCAAAATGCTAAGTCTTGATTTCTAGTCTACTTATAGCTAAGTCTCGGATTATGATAGAAAGTGTAGTTGAGCATTAGACTTCACGACGTTCATCGATTGAAGACAAATAACTACTAATGGGAGCTCGTAGAACTTCATAAACAAAAGGTATGTAGAGACTTGAACTCATCTATTACTCAAAAGTCTATATACTCTATCTCATATTTGAGACAGAAGTCGTATAACTATATAAACTTCGATTATACACATTTGATATTTCAAGATGAGTTTAAGTTGCTTACATATGGGTTCAACCGAGCTATGCTCTAACAATTACCATTACCATTACCATTACCAACCATGACATGGTTTGAACCAGAATATGTAGCCAGCACAATAATAAAGTTAGATCAACCACCATGAAATTCATAGCACCTGTATCAGCATACCAATGTTGATTAAAACATATCGAATGAATTTGCATTGCAACAAATAACTGGGGATGATATGGAGCTTGAAAATAGTGATTAAATATGTTAGGAAACTTCAATGTCGTATGAACCATCATATTGTAAACTTGACATGAAGAACTATCATCTGAAAATTTGATGCAGGAGTGCCAAGAATATACTTATTGTGTCGTATAAATTGTCTTCCCTAAAAATGAGATGAAAAAAATAATGGCTATTAAAATGAATACCACGTCCACTGTAGTTGCAGAATAACCTACAACTACACCCTCAATAGAATTAGTAAAAACTAAAGAAGTTCTTGATGATGAATAACAATTTTCTTATTAATGTTCTCAATTGATTACAAAGAAGTGTCTAAATGGAATTAGAATAGTTACAACTTTCTCTATTCTCTTTCCTAAGATATTTTCTAACACTCACTAAAAGAACCTCCCGAATTTTACATTTGAACTCCTATTTATAGTAAAACTTATACAGCTGTATATGAGTTGCGAAGTATCGCAAATCATACTCGCAAAATTATTCCATCCTCGCAAAACTTCATATTTCTCCGCGCTACTTCTATCATCGTATCATTTTATATCTCTTTTCTCCTTTATTTATTACGATACTCGTGAACTATTATCTTGCGATATTCAGTACTTACATCTTGCCTCTTCTCATGTCAATTCTACGAAGAAGAAATGTCATGAGAATCCCTATTCTCATAAATTTAGTGTAGTTATTATCACCCATCAAGTTCACAACACGTCTTTTTACTTTTCCCTTATCTTTCTGACACGTTTCTTCGTAACCATTCTTTTCAACCGTTCACGCTTAATCGTATTAATGAGTTTTTATCTTCATCAAACTCTCTTATAAATATTATCCTTTGTTTTTGCTTTTTATTCTCTTATTCATCTTCTTCACCACTTATGCCTCTGCAATCTTTTTTCCTTTCTATTTTCCCTCTTATATTCAATGGCACCAAAGAAGAAAACTATTGAACAAATTAATGCGGAACTTGCTGATAGAGACCTTATTCTTTCTGAGATTGAAGGTTATGATAATAAATCTTCTCTCTGTGTGAAGCTCTTTACCAACTATATTTGGGATGATCAGAAAATTTTAATCTCACGAGGTCAAATCCTCGCAGGTCTTCCTCTTCCTCTTTATGATGTTAACTTTCCTTTATTCTATGAAATTATTTCCCACCCCAATTTTTCTTGTGCCATTTACCAATTGACTGGTGATTGTATTCGCCTCTTAGTTGAATTCGCAAATCGTGCCGCTTTTGGGAAATCTTTGTATTCAGTTGATCTTAGGAAACCTGGATTTGAAAATATAGAAATTGTTGCTGCGAATTATACAGTTGAGGGTTTCTTCAAAAATTACACACTAATTCTTGCGCGAAAAGAAGATAATCGTTGGGGTGTTCGTCTTCATCGTAAAGCTAATATCGCAGCAGATGATCTTCTCATGCACGATATTGATTATGCTTCAGGAAATAATAAGACACCTCGTCGTTCTAATGATGAAGATTGGTATAAGTACCCTTTAACATTATCAGGTTCTTATATTTCTGGGATAGTAGAACTTCCTGCGAACCTTCGTAACCTCTATTATCAACCTTGGGTTTTTAGAAATGTATGTACTTCCATCTCCTTATCTTTTTGTTACCCTTTAATTTCAAATGAGGTAAGAAACACTCTTGTATTTTTCTAAACAATATATTGTTGCCTCTGTTTCTTATCCTTATTTGAATTTACAGGTTCCACTTCTTCCTCAGATTGCTATGAGTGAAAATAAGAGTTCTACTTCTTCTAAAAGGCTTACTGCAAGACAATAAACTCTTCGTTTTGTGAAGGTTACCCAAGCTTCTGGTAGTCAAGATGATGCTCTTCGCAAAGGAAAAAGAAAACTTCAAGATGTTGTTTATGAGAGGAGGAAAAAGAAGATACTCTCAACCAAATCTCATTCCAATGTAATTTCTTCTAATGAGAACATTGAGGAAGATCTTGGTGATGAAGATGATAAATTTCCTGAGAAGGACTTTAGTTCTAATTCCGATACCCTTTCTGACAAAGGAGATGATGATAATGATGTTGATGAAGGTGGAAATGAAGATTATAGTATCCCAGAAACTTTTGCCTCAGCAATGGTTAGCATCTCTGAGGCTTTCCTCCATTCTTCTCGTGGATTAGGAAATTCTCCTACAACGAATGCTCGCAAACTTATTGCGAAGGCTTGTAAAGTTCCTACTGTAATTGATAATAACTCCATCAAAGGAATTTCAAGATTCGTCTCTCCTGCTTCATTATATGCTTTAGGTAGCATGGTAAGTTTCTTCTTTATTCCTTGTTTATTTTCCTTATTTTGTTGATTTCTAACCCCTTTTTTCTTGTTTAGGTTGGAAGAGTTAGTTGTGCAGTTGCTTCTGATTGGGAAAGACGCCATTCTATTGCTGAGAAGAAAACTTTGAATCGTTGTAGGAAGTTAGAGGTTGAAAATTCAAATCTCCGTCAGAGAGTAGAAGATTTAAATATTGATAACGCAGAATTAATATCCCGTCACGAAGATAATTCACAATCTGCGAGCATCGCAATTGATAGTTCTTCTCTTCTTGAGGAGAATAATCAATTAAAGATTGAAAATTCTTCTCTTCGTAATGATAAGAAGCAACTAGAAGGTAAATTCTTTGCGATGGTAATTATTTTGTTACTTTTCCTTCGTAATTTGCTAACCAATTCCTTAATTTCTCTCCTTGCTGCAGAAAATTATGCGAAGATGAATAATGATCTGGAAACTATGCTTGCTAATCGTAATAAGAAAATTTCTGACTTGAGATCTCAGCTTCTAATTTCCAAAGATAACCATAGTTTATATGTCAAGCGTTTTCGATCTAAGATGACTCACAAGATTTGCGAAGATAATGAAATTCCTCTCAAGAAGTACCATACGCTCCTTTCTGAAGAAATTCCTGAAGATACTCCATATCTGGAAATCTCTGAAAGTGAAGTTGAAAATGATAGTGAAGTTGAAGAAGAAGATCATTTTGATGGGAATAGATCTCCTGAAAAATAACTTCACTCTTTTTTGTATGTCTGTTCTGTTTCTTTTCAATATAACACTTTCTTCTTGATTTCACTTTGAATCAATCCAACAATTTCTTTTTCAAAGCTTAATTTGAATTAATCTTTCTTTGATGTTTGTTTCCTTTATTCGCATAACTTGATCATGTGGAGAGAAATAATATATCTTAAAGACTTAGCTTAGTATTCCTTTTCCCCTTATTATTGCTCTTCAGATGATCAATTCTTGCTGGAAGTATTAGAATATCCTTCTCAATTTATCTTACGAAGTTTTGTCTGATTGTGATTATGAATAAAAAGTCCTCCCTTTGAAGTATAAGAAATATGAGCCTTTTGCCTTTTGCGGAATGTTGCGAGGTAAATAATAAATCTCCCCTTGAAGTATAAGAAGTATGAAGTATACGAAATATGAAATATCCTTAAGAAGTATAAGAAGTATAAAATATCTTTGAAGAAGTATTACCAGTATCTAATTCATGAAGAATTGCCCAATATATGAAGAAGTATAAGAATTGTATGAAGAAGTATAATAAGTACTTAACCTTCGTAAAATTAAATATCCGTTGAAGAAGTATAATAAATATGATATACTCTTGAAGAAGTATAAATAGTATTGAATTTGTAGAAAAATATTCAATATATGGAGAAGTATAAGAAGTATTTAATTCTCGTAACATTTTACGAGTATGAACTTATCTGTATTTGATTACTATCAAAATCGCATCTTTTGTTAAGTCTTCGTGAGAATTCTTCAATGATGTTATCTTCTTTGATAGGACTTCTTGTAAAAATTCTTCAATGATATTGACAGAGTTGTCTTCTCTTCAAAACTTCTTAATGTATATTCTTGTAAAATTTCTTCAATGATATTGACGAAGTTGTCTTCTTTTCAGATCTTCATAATGTATATTCTTGTATAATTTCTTCAATGATGTTGATGCAATGGATTTCATTAATTTCTGTGGTCTTATCATGCCTTCCTAAGTAAAGGTCTTATTTTGCCACCTCTTTTGTAGTAAATTTTTGTATTTGCGATAATATGACAAGTCTGAACATTCTTGCGAACATACAACCTCGTGACATTATCGTCTTGCGATGAAATCGCAGGACGTTCTTACACTTTCATGCAAAAACCCATTGATCTCATCTTAACTTTTTTGTATAGTATTTTAGCCTCTTCAGGAATTGTTGCGACAATATGACAGGCCTAAATATTCTTGCGAACGTAAAGCCCCATGACATTGCCTTCTTGCGATGAAATTGCAGGACGTCTCTACACTTTCATGTAGTGACCCATTGATCTCATCTTAACTTCTTTATTATGTTCTGCGAGTTCTTTATTCTTTTCTTTCTTTCTTTCTTCTTCTTCTTCTTTTTTTTTTTTTTTTTAGAAGGCTTGCAGAACTTCATTTGTTGCACAAATATGACAAGCCTTTATGTTTTCGCAAACAAGAAGCCTCGTGACATTTGCGTCTTATAGCACGTATCAGCTCCCTAATGGAGGGTGCTGCCCTTTATCTTCCCCCTGATTGCCCCTTCAAGGAAGCGTACATCGACCATACAAGGTTAGCTCTTCCCATCCGGTTCTGCCAACAACCAGTTTTTGATCGCAACCTCTTATCCTTTTTGCCTATAGGTCTTATAGTTACGAGGTTGCACCCTATGGGGTATCTTTGGGCCAAGTGCATCATTTGCCAAGACTTGTCAAAAATGGCAGATGTGGTTCAACCTCACCCGGCACTCTTGACTCAACCGTGTACCTCGGCGCCTTGATCGTTTTCTGCACTTCTTGGGAAAGAAAGTATGCCTTAGTCGCCCATCCTAAATCCTCTTACACCGCATTTTATATTGCGTAATTTCGCTAGATTAGGTGAGAATCCAAGGTGTCTAACCCGGATAGGTACCCCATTATTGGGTTGTACCCCAAAATTTTTACCATGTACTAAGGGCCCTTGGTGGTGTTCCGGTTACCCTTAGCCACGTTATAGGTACCCCCTTAAATGACGTACTTTAGGACTTTGCCTCTTACGAAATATAGCTTCGCGAACTAGGGTGTACTCCACAAAGGTTTGCCTGTATAAAATTTTTTGCGGCTCTTTTTTTTTTGTGGAGGCTGATCACAGATTGCGGTCTTTTATTCGCAAATTAATGAAATTTTAATCGGAATATAAATTCTGAAATTCGTAACTTTTCCCAATTTCCTGCGAGCAAACAATATTCGTAAAATTTATCACGAAATAAAAATTTTGTTTTGCCACATACCTTATTCCCACGAGCAAACATACTGATTACCTTCTTGTTTTATTATTTTCCTTCTTCTTTCTTCGCAAATCACAATCCCTTATTGTCATCGTAAATTTCTTGTATGATTATCATCGTAACTTTATTCTTTTTTTTTTCTTAATCCTCTACCATTAGATTTTCACTTATTTTCATAGCTTTTGCTCTTTTTCTCCAATTTTCCTTCACAACAGTTTTTCCTTCGCAAACTTCTACTTTTGTATCGTAACATTTCTTTCCCTCGGCCCAATCACCCTTGATAATTCCAATACCCTTCATATGAGGAAACTTTATGCACTGATGTAGAGTGGAATCTACGCCTAGAATTCCATGAAGCCATGGTCTTCCTATCAAAGCATTATATGGTGATTCGACATCAACAACGCAAAACAGAATTTCAGTTCGCATTCCACTTAATGGAATTCGCATGCTCACTTCTCCTTTGGGCTTGTTGGAAGTTCCATTAAAACCATAAATTCTGTAAGTAGAAGGTATTAAATATGCATCTTTTCCCCCCATAGTTTTGTAAGCAGAATAGAAGAGGATATTGACAGAACTTCTCGTATCAATTAGAATCCTATTAAGACCAATCGATTCTTCCTCCATATCATCTTCGTTTTCTTCCATATTCATGTAGATTGCTAATCTTACTACCAATGGATTATCATGTGCTTCACAACCTTCTGGAATTTCAGTGGCTTCAAAAGAAATTTCACTTTTCTGCCAATCTTCAAGTCGTGAAATTTTTGCGATGTTCATTACTTCCTTTCCTTCACCATCCCTCGCATATACCCTGCTTAACACATTATCATGAAAATCCTCTATGGTTTTATATGAATGAACAATGGAATTACAGAAAACATTCCTTGCTTTTGATCCCACTTCTATATGTAGGATTTCTTCTCCCTTTTCTTTTGTTGTGTTCTCCCTGCGAGTTATGGCTGGAGCCTGTGGTAATTGTTGCGAATTTGTCTTCTTAAGTAAAAATTGATTTAGTTTTCCTTGATCAATCATTCGCAAGATTATCCTCTTGATATTATGGCAATTATTTGTAGAATGTCCATGAAAATGATGATATGAACAAAATTCATGACTTCTTGGACCCATTGGTGGTTCTTTTCCCATATTCCATGGAGTTGGTATATTCTCTACCAGGATAATTGCTTGCCATATCTTTTCTACACTTGTATTCAAAGGTGGCAACTTTATCTCTTCCCTTACCATTCTTTGACCTCCTTGACCGTTGTTATAATTTTGTCTCTGGTTCCCTTGTCCAAAATAATTTTGCCTTTGTCCCCCATAATTTTCTTGTTGTTGATCTAGTCTTGGAATTTGGTTATTTCCTATTCGATTATAGAAATTCTTCTCTCTATCATACTCTTCTTGATCTCTACTGCCCATTGCTACCATTTTTGGCTGGCTATCATTGATTTTCTTCTCTTCTGAAATTTGCGAAGAAGTTTGTGAGGATGTTTGCGAAGTACCTGCTACTACATTGATTATTTTGGGAAGTAAATTTGCTCCTCCCTCTTGATTGCTAGTGTTTGCTACTGGATATGACTCCATACTGTTTTGCTTTTCCTCTAATGTAATGTATTCTTCCTGCAATTCTCGTAACTCTGTCATCATTATGGAATTCTTTCTTCTGAAGATTTGAACATATAATTGTTCAGTTGCGAACATCGCATTTATGAAGGACAGAATCAAGTATCTCTCATCCACGCGCCCTGCCATATCACTGCACATAGTCTTACATCGTCTTACCAAATGCTTCAAACTTTCACCCACTCTTTGTTTTAAACCAAATACATCTTCAATACCAAGACGTGAAGAGTGATTTGTGATATATGCTCCAAGGAAAGTTGCTTGCAAATGACTTAATGACGTAATAGTGTTCTTAGGGAGTCCTTCGAACCACTTTAAAGCTTCCCCTGTTAAACTTGATGCGAAATACTTGCATAACACAGCATCATGATTTTCCCATTGTAACATGCATCTTATGTATGCTTTAATGTGCTGAATAGCACATGAAGTCCCATCAAAGATACTGGTAAATGTGGGCAAGTTGCATTTTGGTGGAATTCCTCCCAATTGTACTTCTCTAGCAAATGGAGTCCTCGCAGCTTCTTCTATTGCTTCATCTAATTGCCTTATATCTCCTCATCTTCTATTGTTTATCATCCCTCTCATTTCTGCTAATTCTCGAAAGATTCGTGCATTTGCCTCAGAATTCTCATCCATTGGTCTTTTTAATGCAGCTTCTCTTCTTCTACGTTCTTGCGCTTCCTCCCTTGCCATTCTTCGCATTCTATCATATTCTTCATTAATGTTTTCATTTGCATAATTTTGCAAATATCTTCTTTCTAAATTATCATAATTGTTCAGTTGCATATCATCTTGGAATTCTTGTTCTTCCCTTTCTATTCTTCTCATTCTTCTCATGCGAATATCAGGAATTTCTTCTTCTTCATTTCTCCTTCTTTTGTGATTTATTTCTTCTTGATTTGCTTGTACTATGATTCGAGAATTTGGTTCATTCCTCTCCACTTATGTTTGTTGGTTTACAATTCTTCTCTTAATTCTTTCATACTCAACATTTTGTTTGTTACGAGCCTCTTCATGTCTTCTTACTCCATTCTCGTGATTGTTTTGATGTATTGCTTGTTGTCTCTCAGTTTCTTCCATAAGTTGCTGTTCTTCCTCTCGATTCTGATTGTTTTCTCTAGGATTTGTTCTTGTTCGTAAATTCCCCATGCTTTGTTCGTGGTTTGGTATTAAAATGAAATGATTCTCTTGATTTCTTTCACCTTGATTCTGCGCTTGTTCTTGCATATTATTTTCATTATTGATTATCGGTGAATTTTGTCCTTCTCTTTCTGTTCTAACATTTGATCTTGCAACACTTTGAGATTTACTTCTTTGTAGTATCTCATTTTCCATCCTCAATTCTTGATTTTGTCTTGTTAAATTGGCACGTTCTTCAGCTTCGATCATTCGTTCTTTTTTTATTCCTTGTCTCAATGTTTCTAACATCTCCATTTCTCTTTCAAGAATTGTTCCTCCCATCAACCTCCCATTTTCTCTGATTTGTGGTTCTCTATCTCCTTCTTCTGGTGTATTAGTTCTCCAAGTATGTATACTCACTTGATCATGATCTATTATTTGTTGAGCTTGATTTCTTCGATTACTCCTTCTCCTACTAGGTTCTCCTGTTATATTTGCTTCTCCTCCTGCAAGTCTTACACTTCTTCTTACTTCAGTTAATGGTTCTGATGTGTTTCTTCTTCTTGTCATTTTTCTGGTACAGGAATTCTTCAAATCCCTGTTTCTAGCGCCAATTATGTAGTTGCAGAATAACCTACAACTACACCCTCAATAGAATTAGTAAAAACTAAAGAAGTTCTTGATGATGAATAACAATTTTCTTATTAATGTTCTCAATTGATTACAAAGAAGTGTCTAAATGGAATTAGAATAGTTACAACTTTCTCTATTCTCTTTCCTAAGATATTTTCTAACAATCACTAAAAGAACCTCCCGAATTTTACATTTGAACTCCTATTTATAGTAAAACTTATACAACTGTATATGAGTTGCGAAGTATCGCAACTCATACTCGCAAAATTATTCCATCCTCGCAAAACTTCATATTTCTCCGCGCTACTTCTATCATCGTATCATTTTATATCTCTTTTCTCCTTTATTTATTACGATACTCGTGAACTATTATCTTGCGATATTCAGTACTTACATCCACGGCCACTGCGAAATTATTCATTGTTACCACCACAACCACCATTGAAGAAACCATTATTACCACCACAACATGAATTATTACAAGAACGAGAAAAATAAAAAATTGATGTTGAAGAGAAAGAAAAGGTAGAACCTTAGAAAGCAGCAGATAAGATAGAGACTGTTAGAGGTTGATTGTATTAGGTGGGTAGAATTCCATGCCTCATTAGAAAGGGTTTTAGTTCAGAAAATGAGGCATGGTTGTACGAGTCTCCATTGCAATAGACAAGGCTTGATAATTTGGACATATACCACAAAGGGTATTAAGAACAAGTTCAACATCACTTTTATAAGAAAATTAGGTTACAAAATTATTTTAGTAAGGTACATGATAGACATATTTTTGTGTTTGAATTGTCCTCAGTGTCTCTATTGTTAGTGCTTGATGTTGTACTTATTATGGTGTTTTTATTTTTGTGTAGGTGTTTTTGGAGAAATACACTTGTGTGGAAAATTGCTCAAAAAGTGCTATTTGCACCCCCAGAGGACATTTTCTAAACGGATCCCTACTTTGGATAATGGGCACATTAATTACTAAGGGGAACCTTCTTCACTTTTTACACCCCAGAGTGCCACCTGCTAGTCGTACCCCCGGTTTGGTTAGGGGGACACCTTTCTTCTTAGTTTAAAATCTGTTTTTGGCGGGAATTTGGTTAGTGAAACCCGAGAATGTGCAGTGAAGATTTCGACGAGTTTGAAGGAGATTAAACAGTTGGAGTTGGCATCAAATATCATGTTTTGACTAAACAGGGTTGGTAAGGGAGTTAGAATCGAAAAAGAAGGAGTATATTCACGCTTTGGAGTAAACATCACACGGGAATATCAAGTTTCTTATAATGTCTCGTGTTTACATGAAGTTGGCATGTTTTTGACTCAATCTAGCGTGTTCGTATCTTGTATTCAACATGTTTGGAGTTTGACAGAAGCAAGTTGACGCGTGAAAAAGAAATAACATGAAATAATCCCGTGAAAAATATATGTTATTACTACGGAGATATTTGGGAATTATGATGGAAGATTCTTGTCGTTGTGGAGTATAAAAAGGGTCTTGGGGTGGAAGAGATGGGGATGGAGAGTTAGGGGTGAAAACAGAGGTGTTTGGTGAGCTGCAGAGAAGAAATCAGAGGTTGCAGAGTCGTTTCTGCTGCTGCTGCACCTCAAGAACACGAATAACATAAGACAGCAAACAACTGTCGTTAATCTATAGCAACAACAACACATCATTGGAGGGTCGTACTGCTCTAGAGACAGTGACATTTTCTATTTATCGTACGCTGTAACAGTGGATTTGTAACACTTAACACGCGTTGCAAATTCCTAGTTTATTTGATATCTCTCATTTTCATCATTTGTAAGCACCTTTGAGCAATGAAATCATATTTTGAGTGTGTTTCCAACCTGATGAGCTAGACCCCAACACTGGGATGATGGAGGAAGACGAAATTCATACATGTGTAAAATTATTTAATTCATTTTAAGACTTTTGCATTAGTTTTAATTAAAATATGATTTGAATTAATTGGTTGTCATTTAATTTGATGAGGTATGCTTAGCTTAAATGTTTTGATACATCATGCTTAGGATTTACAACTAATCTTTTGAGAATCTACCTTGGCAAAATCATAGTTCATTTAGTTTTATTTATTGAGCTTTAATTGTTGAGAATAAATAAATTGAACCCTATGTTATGAATTCGACGAAACCCTAGTCCCAGTAACTCTCTTCATCCTGTGACAATATTTTGTATATATTTTCTTTTATTTTAGTTTTTTTATTATATATTTTTTGAATTTATTTATTTATTTATTACAACTTATTCAAAAGGATCTTCGCCAGACAAGAAACTTGTCGGGAGCCTAGCAACAAGCTGGGCTCCGACCCCTTTTTGTACTACCACACTCAACCTATGAAAAAGAAACTCCCCTACACGCACACTAGCATCATTACTGGCCATAAAATTGCAAAGTCGTTTAATAAAATTATTGGTTTCCTCCCCAAGCTCACCAAAGCCTCGAAACCATAACCCTGCGAAGTGCATTTTTCCAAATACTTGGTGTTCTTTCGAATGACAGCTTCCTTGAGAGATTGCTCTAGCTTCGAAATGCGACCCCCTCCTCCAAAGGGTGAGACGATCGTAACATCAAAGAAAACATCACGACCATTGTCCCAGTTAGGCACTAGAATGTTTGTTGGTCTCAAAGAATTGCCATTATTAGCAAGAAGCCCCAAGTCGACCTCCTTACGTGCCAGAACTCCATCACGATAACACATGTCTGCAATGGTATCACGCACCAAGTCATGTTGAAACTTTAGTCCCACTTCATTAGCACAATGCACTGCATGATCACCAAAAACATCCATTTCCCTCTTGCAGAAGGGGCACACACTATCCAACTCAAAAATGGGAATACCAAGCCTATAACATAACACCGCACTGAACTTCCTTGCGCCAATTTTCTGATTTAAACCAACTATAGGGATGGCCAATAGAAAATCCAAAGCATGCTTCATTTGATTACTCAACCAAAGCATCGAATCACATTCAGACAACTTGAAATTCGTAGTCAAGTTCTTCTTTACTGCATCAAAATAGAAAACTGCCAAGGTTTTCATTGAATGGGTGGCATTGCTATCAACGCATATAGGGGAAACAGGACTACATACCGAGTTGAAAGGAAGCAACAGATTTCATGAGATTGGTGCTGAAACCACTGATACCAGTGCGTCTCAAGATAATAGACTGAAGTTCAAGGGTCTATAGACAAGATGCCAAGTAGCAATAATGCGCAGTGTCTTGCATCGAATAAACCCCTAAACCTCCCAACCTGAGCGGCAAGGTGGAAAGTCTCTGCTGCAGAGGACCAAAACCAGGGCCATCACCTGTGATCACATGATGCAGAAACTTATAAAGTCGGGAGTCAAACAAATCTTGAGCTTTATGCAAATAGTCCGGCATGGTGGTTCGAAGAGCAAAGTATAAACGTGAAACTCCAGCATAATTTCTAAACAAAAGGAGTTTACACTGTGGATCTTCAAGTTTCTCAACTGCGTCATTGAGCTCCACAGTTTTATGTACTCTCTTCAAAACCAAATCGATGTTAAATTGGGCATCAAGACTGATAGGAGCTCCTAGAAACTTAACCCCTTTCTCTAGCCTACTAATGTCTGGCGGAAAAACACTTGGTGTGGACTCTCTAGGATCTGGAGAGGGCCAGAATAATTCAGGCAGTGAGTACACAGCCAACTCTCCAGACGCTGCAATGTAGACTTCCAAGCTTGGTAAACGTCTCCACAACTACGCACTCTCTCACGGAACCTATCGATTCCTCCATCTCTTTTATAATGCAGATTTTTCAGGTGATTAAACAGGGACACTTTCAGTAACCCTTTCCCACCAACACCATTTTTGCACCCATCCAAACCCTTAAAGGGACATTGAAAAAGATCAACCATGTTACCAGAATCATCACCGGGGGTAGCAGAAACAAACGTTGTGGGGTTTGAAGAATTGTTTGTTCTCGGCATCAGAAAAACACTTAAAACCCTTAAAAACCCTAGGAGAAACGACAACCAGTGATACTAAGGGAAGCACGAGTCGAAAGTGGTATCAATCAGTATAGCAAAATGAGGAGAAAATAATAGAGGGACGAAGACAGGGAAGAGATCAATATGATATGGTTTGATCAAATGAAAACCAATACCCTAGAAAACTCCTCTCATCGCCGGAAACCCCCCTCCGGGAAAAATGGTCTCTAGGGAAGATACCAAAATTTCAACAAGTCCGAGTGAGCGATAACCTTCTTACCACTATCTAAAATTCGATCAATTTTTGGCGCCGATGCCGGGGACTTGTTTATAGATTTGTTTTTAGGTTTTATTTTTTGTTCTTTTTTACGCATTTTGGTATTTCTTGTTTTCTTTCAGATTTGGAGCTGAGCTAAAGAAAAGAAAGAAAGTGCTGAAATGAAAAGTGAAGGAAAAAAAAAGGAAAGGAAAGAGGAATCAAGTGAAGAAGAAGATTTTGTACATAGTTATTTTATTTTTATTAGATTTTAATTTTTAGATTTTGTTTCTTTTATTTTTTTAGAAACTGTAATTAGGAATATATTTTTGTAATCTTTGATTTTTGGACATTGGACATTGGACTTTATTTTTAAAACCCTAAGGAAGGGTTAGTTTAAATATAAACTGCACAGGGAAGGACGACGGTTACGATACTGTCTCGGCCCCTCGGGTTCGTACACTAACATAGGAGTTGGTGGCCCGAGTCGACTTTAACGGTTCATCCCCCATCTGGAACGGGAGGTAAGAATTCTAAACACCCACGAATCCCCTGTCATCGGTTTTACTGGATGATTTTGTATGTATATATGTTGAGGTATTGAATACGGTTTTAAATTTCTAGTAAACGGCAAGGCCTAGCCAAATTAAGATAAGGACTCGGATTTCATTACCGTTTCCTTCTTTCCCTTCTTAGGAACACGTAACCTACGCGAACCTAAGCTTAAAATTTTGACTAGAACGAGACCGATAGGGTAACGAGCTTAATAGGAAAGTCGTTCGAAAAATATTGGTTGCTCTATTAAGCATACTTCTAAGTTCACGATGGTTTCTGTAAGTTGAATGCGCTGCCTTGTAATGCCGATGAGGCCTTGGGTATCAAAGCTCCACCGAGCTTCCCTCATCTCTATTTAACTTACTTTAACTCAGACTGATTCCATAGGGCCCTACTTAAATTGTAACGAATTCCCCTTCGAAGGAGTAGAAGATGGTCTAGAAACAATCTAAGTGGAGCCATCATGCTTTTTGTTTGCTAGAAATCAGTAGGTTTGTTGTGGTCGAGTCAGCCTTGTTTGTGCTTATGTAGAATTCCCTTGCAGTTAGGATGTCAAACTGGTATTATAATAGCCATCACAATAAATATGAATATCCAACTGAACAATATGGACATCACTCTTTTTATGACTATAATGTGAATAGTGGTTGGGAACGCCAACCTTTTGAAGGTTATGGGTCATACCATGGTGAGCCTAATTACTATCCACACGTGCATCAATCTTACGAGCAAGAAGATTATAATACTAGTTATTTGTTTCTAGAGGATACAATCAAACTATTGAAAAGTAGTCCATTTTATGATCCTTATGTTCCTACTCCTTCTTTAGAAGAGTCACTCAGGGATTTAGCTGAAATGACATATAAGTTAGCTGAGGTGAATAACGTAGTTATGGACGAAAGGACTACAATAATGACTGAATCTTCTTTAGAAGAGATCCTCAATAGATTAACTCAAAACTTAGATCCAACATTAAGGGAAATTTCTTTGGAAGAGACCCTTGAGAGGATAGCTGAGTCGACACGTAGACTTGAGTTAGAGACGAACGAATGTATTGCTCGAAATAACTGGAATTGCCAATATAGTGTATCCAATAATACCCTTGAGAATGAAGATAGTTATTCGCATAATCAAAATGACGAGGTAAGAATTGGTAACACTACTTGTTTAGATGAGGTTCGATCATTTTCATGTTATTATACTGATGATTATGATGAAGATAGTATTGATGAAGAATCTTACATATGTATGCATAGTGATCAGGAAATAGTTACTCAAGTTGAGCTTCATAAGGATAGTATTATTTCTGGTCCAAATACCGATAATTTTAATGATTATTCACTTATTCAAAAGGATTTGGATTTTACTAGAGATACCACCATTTTATACGATGTAGTTCATGATACTTTAGCCTGCAGTATGTTGGAATATCCATTATTTGATGTGCCTATCAGTGAATCGGAGGAAGTAACTATGATTAACACCTTAGTTAATGAGCCTTTACTAGAAACTTTCGCTGATAATCCTTTATATGATTATGATGATGGTTTAGAAGAAAGAGTTTACCCTGGGAATACTATTTTAGATTCCAGCGATTTAGAAACACTAGACTTAGAAGACGATAAACTCGTAGAGATAATTAAGGATGCATTACCTGATAATAACTTAGAAGAATCAATTGACCATTTTCAGGATTCTGATGTTATAGAAATTAGGGAAATTGTGACTAGTTTATCTAGAGATACTGAAAACTCTATGTTTGGGGGTGATTATCACACTCCTAGTGCCTTACCTTTAACTCTCAGAAAGTCCCCTCACTTAGGACTGGACATCTATGCCTCAACCATTTTACAAGATTATCTTCATACAGTTTTTCTTGAACCTAGTTTTGTCCATAAAGAAGTTCAGTTGTTAGAAACCCATCATCTGGTTGATGTGGTTAACCCAGGCTACGATACCACGATTGACTTTGTTTTCCCACCAAAATTTTTTTCTTCAATTGTGGGAACTTACGAAATTCAAATGTGTCAAATATTAAGTTTTAAGACTAAACCTAATTACTTTAGGAGATTAGGGTCGACACATTTTTTTAAGGAAGACCAACACTCTCTTTTTGGTTAGATGTGTAAGTAAAATTTGTTTGACTTTAAGGATCCACAATTATTTAGGTTATTATTATGTGCTTCTAAGTTTTTATTTGAGTTTATCCAGACTCTAGAACCTGAACATTCATATCTAACTTATGTGGAAATGCAACCCATGAAAATATTTTATCTAGACCCAATTAAAGAACCTGAACCTGAACCCCAGCTAGATGTAGTTGTCTTAAACAAGAAACTAGACAAGGGTGTGCTTTATTCATTATTTTTCTTGGCATGTTGCAAATTCCTTTTACTTGTGATAGCTCTATTTGGTTTTGGTGATCCGCAGGTATTCCAGCTATTACTTTATTATTCTATAAGGTGACTAATCCTTTCTTAGTCTGGCTGAAGACTTTAAACTTAGCACTTCTTGGGAGGTAACCCATGCTCATGTAACATGGTAATATCTTTCCTTACTCTTTTCTTAAAGTGGTAACAATTTCTCCTTGTTCATGCTTTTAATTTCATCTTTAGAACATTGAGGACAATGTTAGATTTAAGTTTGGGGGTATGGGAGGAACTTTTTAGTTGCAGTATAAATAAATAAACTCCAGAGTCTATAAATTTATGCTTATTAAGGTTGGCACTAACTAATCTAAGTGGATGGGAACATCTTGGTTTTAGCAGTTGAGGAACCAATCTGATTAGATGAAAACATCTATAGGGTCTATTCATAAAAGCACATAGCTGCTTAGGTGTTATAAAAAAAAACATGGCAGTTTCGCCATATCTCGTTGAATCCTTTTCACCTTTTATTTTTATTTTCTTATAAGTGATTTGGTGGGGCACAAAATTCAAGTTGTTACCATTGCTAGGGTGAAATAGAGTGATTGAGATACCAAAAAAAATAAAAAAAATAAAAAAATTGAGACCAGACCATCAGACCAACCGGAATAAATTCAATAAAGTCGACCACTGGTGCCCTTGTATATGCCAGTTGTGTTGACCTAGAGTTAGGATTATCACCCGCTGGTTCCCTTGTATTTGCTAGCGGTGTTGATATTAGTCGTAGGTTCATCCGGTATCTGGGAGTTCATCCTAACATCAAAAGTACGTTTTTTCTCTACATCCATTTTCTTAATCTTTTCATGTGATTGGTTGACTCCGTTTGTGATGATATGGGAAACACCGTTCACCTTAGTCAACATCAAAACCATCTACGTTTTTTCTCTACATCCATTTTCTTAATCTTTTCATGTGATTGATTGACTCCGTTTATGATGTCCATAAACTATCTGAGTAAATCTCTGTCACTTATATATGAATTTTAGTATGCTTGAGTGCAAACATATTCAATTGATAAATGTTTTAATTTTTTTTTTTTAAATGGACTTTCTAGCATCTTGTTTAATTTACTTCCTCCCGTAGTCAATGAGAGTATGCCAACCAAGGAAATTCTTTAGTGCCTTCCAAGGTTCTGTGTAGATAGCTAGAGTATGGAGTAAAGGTTTTGTGGGTACACCTCTGGTAAACCCTCCAAAGACTATAACTCGGTCACTAGGTCCACCTAGTGAGTTAGGATTTTATTTTCTAGATTAGTTTTGCTCGAGGACTAGAAAATAATAAGTTTGGGGGTATTTGATAGACACATTTTTGTGTCTGAATTGTCCTCAGTGTTTCTATTGTTAGTGCTTGATGTTGTACTTATTATGGTGTTTTTATGTTTGTGTAGGTGTTTTTGGAGAAATATACTTGTGTGGAAAAAATTGCTCAAAAATTGCTATTTGCACCCCCGGAGGACATTTTCTAAACGGGTCCCTACTTTGGATACCTTCTTCACTTTTTACACCCCAGAGTGCCACATGCTAGTCGCACCCCCAGTTTGGTTAGGGGGACACCTTTCTTCTTCCTTTAAAATCTGTTTTTGGAGGGAATTTGGTTAGTGAAACCCGAGAATGTGCAGTGAAGATTTCGACGAGTTTGAAGGAGATTAAATAGTTGGAGTTGGCATCAAATATCCTGTTTTGACTAAACAGGGTTGGTAAGGGAGTTAGACTCGAAAAAGAAGGAGTATATTCACGCTTTGGAGTAAACAACACACGGGAATATCAAGTTTCTTATATTGTCCCGTGTTTACATGAAGTTGGCATGTGTTTGACTCAATCCAGCGTGTTCGTATCTTGTATTCAGCGTGTTTGGAGTTTGACAGAAGCAAGTTGACGCGTGAAAAATAAATAACATGAAATAATCCCGTGAAAAATATATGTTATTACTACGGAGATATTTGGGAATTATGAGGGAAGATTCTTGTCGTTGTGGAGTATAAAAAGGGTCTTGGGGTGGAAAAGATGGGGATGGAGAGTTAGGGGTGAAAACAGAGGTGTTTGGTGAGCTGCAGAGAAGAAATCAGAGGTTGCAGAGTCATTTCTGCTGCTGCTGCACCTCAAGAACACGAATAACATAAGACAACAAACAACCGTCGTTAATCTCCAATAACAACAACACATCATTGGAGGGTCGTACTGCTACAGTGACAGTGACATTTTCTATTTATCGTACGCTGTAACAATGGGTTTGTAACACTTAACACGCGTTGTAAATTCCTGGTTTATTTGATATCTCTCATTTTCATCATTTGTAACCACCTTTGAGCAATGAAATCATATATTGAGCGTGTTTCCAACATGATGAGCTAGACCCCAACATTGTGACGACGGAGGAAGACGAAATTCATACATGGGTAAAATTATTTAATTCTTTTTAAGATTTTTGCATTAATTTTAATTGAAATATGATTTGAATTAATTGGTTGTCATTTAATTTGATGAGGTATGCTTAGGTTAAATGTTTTGATACATCATGCTTAGGATTTACAACTAATCTTTTGAGAATCTACCTTGGCAAAATCATAGTCCATTTAGTTTTATTTATTGATCTTTAATTGTTGAGAATAAATAAATTGAACCCTATGTTATGAATTCGACGAAACCCTAGTCCCAGAAACTCTCTTCATCCTATGACAATATATTGTATATATTTTTCTTTTATTTTAGTTTATTAAATCCTAAAATCAATTTCAGCAAGTCCGACTAAACGACAACCTTCTTACCACTATCTAAAATTCGATCAGTACATAGAGATGGAAAGGTTATCATGTTGAAAAGTTGAACTTAGTGACGAAGTTTAAGAAAATGAGTGGTAGTTGGGGCAGCATAAGTGTCAGTTATGTATTTCCAAAATTTGTGAAATCAGGGATGTCGGCAAAGGCAGGTTGAGTTAAAGTGGCTTGAATCCAATTAGTAAAAAGGTATCAGTTTGAAACCATTGAAGGTTATTAGGGTTTAAAACATGATTAAGGGGATTTGATCCAGGAAAAAAAAGAGACGAGTCAGCAGCATTAGAATCAATATGTTTGTACACATTATGGGAACGTAGGATTGGAATAACTTAGCGATGCCATTGTATATAATTTGTTTTATCAAGCTTGAAAGAGATATAAGGAGTTTTGAATTTTAGTTGAGGTAGACTGTTGGATGAAAAAGAAAACGAGAAAGAAGAAGAAGAAGAAGATAAGGTAGATTTTACAGACATGGATGGGGAAAAAAAGGAAGAAGAAGAAGAAAAAAATACGGATATTAATGTTCTTGTACCATAGTAGTGTTTAATTTCTCTTAAACCTAATTGGATTTAAGATAACTATTTATAATTACCAAGATCATACATAGTGGCTCCTTTAGGAAAGTTTAATTTACAACACAATGTTTTAGCAAAGTCTATAGATAAGTACAACTTTAAAATAATCCCAAGTCCCCCCAATGGTGATTTGTGTTAACATCCGAAACTTTTGATTATCCTAAAATGGTGGTGCATGATGGATGCCAAGGATACGTGAAAAGGCGAGGGTACCCCAAATATACCTGAAGCTATTACTATTCCTTCCTATAAGTCCTTTCCCCGAAAGTGATTGTCTATGGACTGAGTCGAGACAATACAACAAATTGGTTCACACTTTGTGTGATCGTCTATGGATACGAGATCGAGACAATACAACAACAAAGTGTGTTTACTTGATACAAAGGTTCGGACTTAACCAAACTCAATAGGATTCACGTATCACGTAAATAGTAATTAACGTTTGTGCAATTTACTTTAATTATAATAAAACAATTATAATGCGGAAATATAAAGTAAATGACACAACAAGATTTTGTTAACGAGGAAACCGCAAATGCAGAAAAGCCCCAGGACCTAGTCCAAAATTGAATACTCCCAGGATTAAGCCGCTATACAAAATAAGACAACTTCGTATAATTGAGACCAAGCAACTAAACCTATAGTTCACCTAGTTCCGTCTGTATTCCCACACCTCCAACCTGTAAAAAAGTCACGTACTTGGACCAATTCCTTTGGTTCGTATACCAAAAAGTAAAGGAACAACAAATCTGTGGTATCAACTCTCTTCAACCAAGTGATATGAGTTGCACAAAGGTTCCATTGTTTATCTTAACATAAACTCATTTTCCAGGTTCCAAGATCTATCTTATGTTCAATCACCCAAAGGCAATCGTTAAGATTAAGCCAATCAATACCTTTAATCACAAGGAATCGTATTGATGCCGATCTTCCTTAATTAATCAATCCAATCTACCACAAGGATAAACCGATTATTAATTGGATCCTCTTTTTCCCAAACAAGTATTGTGCACACCAAAGATTGTAAAAACCAAGTCAAAAATCTTTAATATCTTCTTTGTCTTCAAATCTTCTTAGATCTTCAATAAACACCTGCACACAACTACTTGAATCTCTTGTGATCAATCACACACAGAATGAAGTCTGTTAACAATGGATTATCACAAGATCGTCTTTAGATCTAACAACAGTCTAAAGATCCCTATCGAAACCTTGAACTAGTTTGAGTGAATCTTATATCAGAAGAGAAGATTCTCAAGCATAAACAAACTAGGTGCAATCAAAGTTCAACCACTGTTAGTCAATCAAATCAATACAAAAACTAAAGATAAACCGCAATATATAGTTTCTCACCAACGGGTCACGCTAGAACTTCTCAATCCCAAAGAAGACTTTAAATTGAACGGCCGTTAGAGATTTCACCTAATTAGATTACTCTCTTCTCCGATAAGAGGCTTCACCAGTAACAAAGACAAAAGAGTAAGTCTAATGTTACGTAGGATTAGTTTGATAGAAATGCAAACTCAAAGTATTTATAGACAAGGAAGTTTGGACACCAAGGAATTTCCAAAACCGAAAATATACTCAAGATATTTTTCCATATTAACCGAAATTCGGTTTTCATAATTCCTGTGAATGCACTGTCCAAAAATATGATCGAAATCTCCTTGGAAAATCTTTAATTAGCAAATGTACAAGACTAATTCTTATTTTCCATATATAATTAAAAACCCTTAATTAAAAAGATTCTTAACTTATTTAAATTCGATCTTGGGATTTAATTCCTTCTTAGCCGTTAAGGAATATCTTTGAACAATATAAAATAAGCATTAATGCACCGTGTTCAAAGTGTGACAACATCTTACTCTTGCAAGTCCTTTCCATGCTTGCTCACTTGAAACCGATTTACCACACTTCCAAGCAAGTTTAGAATTGGTTCATCTGACTTTCAAGAACTATGTGATTGATCAAGTTCCACTAAATTACAACTCATGGGTTTACGGTTCTACCAAAACAAGTTCCGGTTCTACCTCCATGTGAGTATTGTGCATAGTTACACTAGCTTACCAAAGATACGGCTGACTAGGTACTAGGATCGGTCCCTACATATATTTGGTATCTAACTTGTATGCACTGCACATGTCGATAGGATCAGTTCCCCCTTCCCAAAAAAGTGTTACACATGTTCATAGGATTGGTTCCCCTTTCTTCTATAAACCTTATTGCACCTCATATAAGGACTGGTTCCCCTCTTCCCAGTAATAAGTTCAGATACTCACAACCCGATCATACCCCAGGTGATTACTTAAGATCGGTTTCACTAATAAAAGTCATACCAATACATAAGTCAGGACTCATGTGAATAGTTTTACCAAGAACAAAAACAAGTCATGAGCGGTTATACTAATCACACATATTGGTCGTTCATAAGATATGCAATGTAGAACAGTCCCAATAACGCCTGGCGATTTTCTTTTCGGTTCACAACACATATCATGAACTTACTTCCTTAGAACACATGTAAACATTGTTCCCTAGGATGAAATCCTCACCTCATACCCATATATAATCATAATAGCATTCGTACGATTACGTCGATGTCTTATATACAAAGTTTAATGGTAAAGCAAGAAACTTCATATTGTATTCCTTAATACTATGTCTATCTAGAGTGTTCATGCTTAGCAGTTTTATGTTTTCAATATGCACAACTTGAAAGATACGTTAGGGAATGAAACAGTTCAAGTCAAATATCACTAACCTCTAGTGGAAGGATGATGTTGTCGTTGTAGCTCCGCACTTCTTCACTTCTTCAAGTCTTCGAAATACTTGTAATGTCTCACCCTAATACTTTCAAGCAACCTATACGAAGTTGACTCTAGTACATTTAAATCAAGCGACTCTTAAATGAGTTTTGCTTCACTAAAATATGACAACCAAAATTGACATACCAACGCTTGGTGGGTTCAACCGAGAAATGCTATAACAATACATGTATCAAATAAAGGATTTGAATTGTTCTATAACAACTCAGTCTACTCTTCCATAATTATCTCCAACTTAAGTTACAGTCTGTTATTGTTTTCTTTCGAATGTGTTAACCCTTGTATCTTTGTAAATGGTACAATCCAATGTCCACAAAAGTGTGGAAGATTTTCTTCGCAAACTCAATCTAAGTGTGAAAAAAAAACAAACGACAAAAGATATCGAGGTTGCTTGAAGATTTACTCAAAAAGATAACTAATTTTCTTGTTTATAAGTTCATGCTAAAACAGGCCCAAGTAACTCAATTGCCAAATGAGGCCAACCTCCATACATTGTGTATTGTCATGATGCTCAGGTAATAGTGTTAAACCTCCATAAATTGGCTTGATTTCAGTAAACCACTTGTCATTATCGAGCAAGATCTTTTTTTCTTTTTCTTTTTTTGATGGAAAAGATAATTTTATTGACTAGCAAATATAGTACATTAGATTCATAATTTCATCTTTATCAAACGCATTATAGAGTATGCTAGAAACCTGGACCTTTTGTTGCAGTTTGGACGCCATATGCTGTATATTTTTTTATCCTTGCTTCTTTGGCTATAAAGTCTGCTACAGAATTGTATATCCTTTTAATATACTTTAACTGAGCCTGAGGTAGTTCTTGCAACTTATCCTTGATTTCCTGTATGGTGTTTTCTGCTGACCAGGAGAAATCTACATTCAGCATGTTGATATTGTCTACAAGATTTTCACAATCAGAAACTATTGATACGCTTGATAATAGATTTTCTTTCAGCCATGTGACCTCTTTTAGCAATGATAAAGATTCTACATGTAATACCGAATATGCCTTCTTCGATCCTGCCGACACGTGCATGAAAGACTCGTTGTCAACAGAGTAAAGGATAAAGGAAAAACCCATAGACTGATCCTTTTTTTTATAAGAGGCATCTGTGAAAATTATCCAATCCGACTTTAATTCAGATCATTTATAATTGCCCTGATCCACCTTCCTAAGATTATTTCCATTTTGAAGAGATTTTGGTGGAATCGATTGCAAGAATCTTCTTATGTGGCTGATCAAATCTATGGGATTAGGTGAAATTTCATCAAAAACTACTAAACATCTGTATTTCCAAATGAACCACAACGTAGTGGCTATTTTTTCTGTTATGCTCCTTGTTTCCTTTACTGAAATCCATCCTTTTACCCAGTTCTCGATTGTATCATTATCGAACAAGATCACGTGACATATAATCCGATTTCTACTCTTTCCGACTCGATGACTTATCTTTACACTTTGAATACCGAGGATAGACAACAATTAATATTCTAGATTTTACACCAAACGAGAAAAACGTACGATTTTTAGGTTTTACAATAATATCATTTCGATAAGTGCGACAATGGAGAAATGTATCAATAAAAGGTAATATTCTATACTGTAAATATTAATGATATCCTTTTGATAATGTGACTTGTATCCTGTAAATGTTATGGATAAGTACTCTCAATATTTCGAATCAATCTAGAAATCTACCTCTAATTAGGGGTGAGCAACGGACGGACGGTTGCGGATTAGGGGTCACCCGTGTCCAAACCGTCAAAGTTGCGGATTTAGAAAATCAAACCGTGTCCGGCCCAATCACCCGCGGATTTGATATCCGCGGATCAACGAATGATGCGGTCCGGATGCGGATTAACCGCGGATTTATTCCAAAAAAAAAAAAAAAAAAGGAAGTGATACAAACAATGAGATTAAAGAGATTAATGAGAAGAAGCATAAGAACAACTGGTATTGCTATTGTTGCCGGGAGCCAAAAACCTATCATTCCAAATCTGGCATGCGGCCCATTTTCAACGGATGATGTAAAGGATAAAATCTGGCATGCGGCCCATATTGTTCACTTGGTGCCGGGGACACAGAAGATGTTGTAATGTAAAGGATAAAATGATGTTACCAAAAGTGGTGTACCAAGTTTTGATGAATGTAATGGCATTCCGAGTGTTGATCCTACCACTGGAAGTCCTAAAAACGGAGATGACAAAGATGATACTCATGGATCCCTTATTGTCCTACGGTACGGGTGAATCCGCGGATTTGAAAGTCCAATCGTAACCAAACCGCAAAACCTTGCGGATTTGAGAATCTCACCCGTGTCCGGCCCATAAATCTTGCGGTTTGAATTTCACCCGCAATTTGCGGACGGTTGCGGATGAAATCCGCGGTTCCGGATTTTTTGCTCACCCCAACCTCTAATCAAGAATTATTGTGTTTTTTATTACCACCGAGTGTCCGAACTCTGACAATAAGAAAGATAACAAAGTCACCAAAGCCCAGTTGCAAGGATGCTAAAGGGGCTAAACATATTTCTTTGAGGTCACCAGATTCCATATGGCTGAATCTTTGTTTCTGCCTGGTACTGGTAACCCCAGAAGAATTTGGTAAACCCCGAACAGTAACCTTGCCTACTTGGTCACATTGACTTTGACTTGAATACATCTACAGTGTAGCTTACTGGTTGACTAAAGTTTTTTAATGAGCTAGTTATTCCTGTGAGAAAGACCAATTAACTACCACCAAGCTTCAACTTTACTTCTTCTTCACCAAACATCTCAAGATCTGTCTAAAATCACAAGAAATAGTTGAATCTAGTCAGAGATATAGCTTACTGATTCATCAAGTGATCAAGAACAAACCCAGTTGTCTAATTTCAGGTTAGTGCGTGTTCTTACATCAATTTCATTAACTGATCTCACACTAAAAAACTTGAGCTTTTTCAATCTATCAAGTTGAACCCTTTTCTTATTTTAGTTCATTTTGTAAGTATTGCATGTTAGACTGATCTTGGGGTTTCCAGCAATGAAGTTGTTGGATTTTTGGATATGGTTAGGGTTCTGCTTGTTGTTCTTTTTCTTCTTTAGCTTTACTAATTCGTTCTCAGACACTTCATTTGGTGCTTCACAATTTGTACCTGAAAATGCTGGTGCTTTTCAATTAGAACCTGAAAATCATATAGAATATAAATATGATAGGCTTGATGAAGTTAGAAAAGAATGTAGGTCTGTATTGTCTTCAGCTTCTGAATTAGTACCTGAAAATTATATAAACGATCGAATTAGAAATGGTTTCTCTTTTGTAAATGGGGATTGGGTGCAAGAATCAGATGCCGTGGTGGCACCGTTGCTGCCATTTGATGACAGTGACATGCCCAAGAGCAGTTCTAGTATCCAATCACCACTTAAGTTGATTTCTTTTTGGGTCACTGATGTCGATTCGACGCATAGGACTAAGAAATCGGTAGCAATCAGTGGAATGTTGTTTATGGGCATAACTAGGAATAACTCGTTCGGTTATCAACTATATGGGAGTAACCCTCAGTTTCAAATGTATCCTGGAAATACCCAACTCACGATTTTCTTCCAAGGAGTTTATGTTGAAACCAAGGCAAATGGTGGAGAAAGTTCATTGTGTTTGTTAGGGAATGCAGTGTTGCCTTCTCGACAATCCGATTCTTCTGACCCATGGGAATGGGTAAAGGCTACTCCTTTCAATCAGCCACCTCTTCTGCAAGATGATCAAATTTTGCTTGTTCTTCACTACCCAAAGACTTTCACTCTGAGTACTAGAGCTATTCATGGAGAAATGAGAAGTTTAAACCCAGAATCAAACCTTAAGTACTTCGATAAGCTTCATATCTCGTCTCAATTTGGTGCTGCTGCTAATTATGAATTCGGGTCTGAAGCCCTTGTGTCGAATGCTTGTGAGCCATACCCATATCCAGATAATTCACTTGGGAATGGGATCAATATTTATAAAGGTCCTAGGTTCTGTGAGATTCTGCAGAGATTTACATCTTCAGATGCATTCAAAGTTGTGCCAAATTGGAAATGCAATAACACCGATGCATATTGTAGTAAGTTGGGTCCGTTTGTGACTGGAAAGGAAATCCAGGCAACTGATGGAGGATTTAACAATGTTAGACTCGTTATGCAGGATGTGAGATGTGAAGCAAAATACGAGCACAAGAACTCAAGTTCTGCAAAGGTTTCTTCTGTATTCAGAGTAGTTACTCCTTTTGAGAATAAGTTTACAGCTATAGAGAGGACTGGTCTTAGCAATTTGACTCTTCGTGCAGAGGGAATATGGAATTCGTCAAGTGGGCAGTTGTGCATGATTGGCTGCCTTGGGCCTGAGGGTAATGATCCTAATATCTGTAATTCTCGAATCTGCTTATACATTCCTCTCACATTTTCTATCAGTCACCAAAACATCATTTTTGGGACCATATCCAGCATCAGCAACAGTACAGACTCATATTTCCCTCTATCATTTGAAAGGCAAATGATATCTTCAGAGTTATGGGACCGCTTTGGTACCTCATTTCTGTCGTACAAGTACACAAAAATTGACTCAGCTAGTGCATTCCTGGATAGAAGTGAGCCTTTTGATTTTAGAGCTGTTATCAAGAAGTCATTGTTAAGTTATCCAGCATTAGAAGATGGGATTACGTTGCTCGATAGCCTTTCTCGTTTGTCAGAAGATCTCGACCTCCAGGTATCTGCTTTTGATGATGCTTCAGCAAACTTTCGCCAAACAAGGACTTTTATCCAAGTGGAAATACTATCTCTTGGTCCATGTTTCGGACGTTACTGGTCAAATGTGTCTAGTGTGGATCGAGAAGTTCCTTACCATGCAAAAGCTGAATCTACCGAAACACAGCTCCTTCTGAATGTTTCCGCACAGTTGAGTCTTAGTGGAGAACCTTACCGTAACATATCCATGATTTCTTTGGAGGGTCTATATGACTCACGTGTAGGCAAGATGTATTTGATTGGTTGCAGGGATGTTCGTGCCTCGTGGAAAATATTGTTCGATAGCTCAGATCTCGAAGATGGATTGGATTGCTTGATTGAAGTAAAACTTGAATACCCACCCAAAACAGCTCGGTGGCTAATTAATCCTACTGCAAAGATATCCATATCCAGCCATAGAACTGAAGATGACCCTCTCTATTTCAACCCAGTTAACCTACAAACTGTTCCAATCTTGTATCGAAGACAACGAGAAGATATACTATCTCGCCGTGGTGTTGAGGGGATTCTTCGAATTTTGACCCTTTCACTAGCAATCACTTGTATATTATGTCAGTTGCTATACATCCGAGATAAGGCGGATGCTGTTCCCTTTATGTCGCTTGTTATGCTAGGTGTCCAAGGTCTTGGTTATAGCCTTCCACTGATCACAGGCGCTGAGGCACTATTCAAAAGAATGTCATCTGAACATGATGAGACTGCGTCTTATGATCTCGAGAAGAGTCAATGGTTCCATATAGTTGATTACACAGTGAAGCTTCTTGTTCTGGTTGCATTCCTTCTTACATTACGGCTCAGTCAGAAGGTATGGAAATCTCGAATCAGATTACTCACACATGCCCCTCTTGAACCTGGGAGGGTCCCTAGTGATAAACGGGTTCTCTTTGTTAGCTTGGTCATACACACAGCAGGATTCATACTGGTGCTTATTTTTCATGCTGTGAATTCTGGCGCAAGACCGACTCAGTCAGGAAGATTTATGGATCCAAATGGGAAAAGCTATCAGCAACGTGAATGGGAAATTAAGCTAGAGGAGTATGTGGGTCTCGTGCAAGACTTCTTCTTGCTTCCTCAAATTATTGGAAACTTATTATGGCAGATTCACTGTAAACCACTCAGGAAAGTATACTTTGTTGGAATAACACTGGTGAGACTTCTCCCGCACGTTTATGATTACACAAGAGCTCCGGTGTTCAATCCTTACTTCTCTGAAGAGTATGAATTTGTTAACCCAAGTTTGGATTTCTACTCAAGATTTGGAGATATTGCAATACCAGTTACTGCAATTGTGCTTGTGGTAGTAGTCTTTATTCAACAAAGATGGAGTTATCAAAAAATCGCCGAGGCCGTTAACAGAGGTGGCTTTAAACTCTTACCCTCGAGTTCCAGAGTATATGAGAGACTGCCGTCCAAGTCATCCGAAGCTGAGCTTGTTCCTGTGGTGAATGAAACAGTCCCGCTTGCAAGAATACGAGAAGATTATGCTGAATGATTGAACATGAAAGTTGTTCATTCATAGGCTTGACCATCCAAAATCACACTGTAAGGTTTATTTATGTTTTCGCATGTTACAGAGGAAACGTTATACATGAACTTGTTTTTGTTATAGAGATTAGTTACAAGGTAATAACATTTTTCACCCAATTTCTCAAACTCTCATGTACGCCAACACCCAACTGATCGAATGCCTAATTTTATTAGAAAATGGCCTCTTTGTTCTGTTGACGAAAATATCGAGCCTGCCAATGTCATCAGTCCCCTAAATCTAATGTGCTGGTGTGGTTATACTTTTCTCGCTTAACAGTTGTCATTTTCTTAGAAAATATATTCCTTCCCTGTTCTTGCTTGTAATAACTTGTGCAACAGGTTTCATGGTTTGCTTTCCAGTCATGTAATATATTCTTTCCCTGTTTGGTCAGTTTTGTGCGTCATCACCATTATGTAATAATATGACTTGAATTGATTATCCAAGATGCAGTGGTATTGCACAATTCCATGTTTGCCAAAGGGTGTTTAGCTTCCCACATTCTTTCAATTGGGATTTACAGTTGAATCATTTGAAGGAGCCAGTTGCCAAAGTGCTTTTGCAGACTAGTTAAATTCCACAGCAGGAACAAATGCAACACTCCTAATTCTTGCCAGCTGCACCTTGCCCTAAGTTACCGTGCTATATTGTTAGCCCCTTACGAATCTCCTGGCAAGACTTTTACTTCCCTATGCTAAAATTCTAGCTCCGCCTCTATCCATGACTCATAATTTGTTCTGCAAAAGGAGGTCATCCATGTTGGAATAAAAAATTGCCTTACGACCCGCAACTTCCCAAAGAGTTGCACCTCAACTCCAAAATTTTGGCATAGCAAAGTTTTACCAAACCATTATGTATGACTCAAAAATTTCTCCTAGGCCGAAGATATGCGGTGTGAACTAAATCTACATCGTGACCCCAGATTTACTTCAGTGATCCAAAATTTATTAAGAAATCTGTGACATGTTACAAAATACTCCTATACATGACCCTGCTAATGGCTTAAAATTTGTCACGTGACTTGCAATCTACGAGATGATTGTTAATGTAATTAATATCAAAATTTACTGAGCGGGCTTCTGCCTCGTAAGAGCAATTCCTATGACAATGGTCAAACTCAAACATTTGTTGAGCCACATGGATGGCCAAACGGTTTTATCCACTATGGTAAAGCAGGGCAAAATGAACAGATTTGGTTTTCTAGGGTTCCACTAATATTTCTTTTTAATATAAAATGTTTTGTAGGATAAAGATGAAAAATAAAATAAAATATTTAGGTGAGATAAAATATGATGAAGTGGGATAAAATAAGATTAAAAAGTAATAAAATAATCAGGGATTGTACTTGGCATCAATCCAAGAGACGCGAGCATTTTTGTCATGGTCGCGCGTTCGAGCTTCCAACGCCAACGTTTTTGGCAAGAACGCACGTCTTTACCACAGACGCATGCTGGTTGTTCCATCTCGATGTTCAAAGCAACAGATTTGTTGATTTGAACATCCATTTTTCATGTTTGTTCATTTCATAATGGGAGCAAAATGAACAAACTCCAAGTTTGTTCATTCCATATGAAGTGCTCTAACCTTCAGCGGATACTTGGACATTTGTCCTCGCATGCATGCATGACACTGACACCCACGGATACTTGACTAAATTTTGTTCTGATGCTCCATATGGCCTTGCCTCGCGAGGCCAGTCTTGCAAGGGTAACCCACTGATAGAACATGCAGGTGGATTTTACTCTAGAGCTCCCAACTAATTTTTTTGTTGCTTAGCTGAAAACAGTCGTATCTGTATGCGAAATCATGAAAACACGCAATCTGGTAAAACAGAAAAGAAATTTCAGATCGTCAAACAAAGCGTATACAAGATACAGAATACCATTCTTAGTCATGATTCTTCTTGTCCTTCTTGTATCTATTTATTGACTGATACCATTTCATCTTCAACAACAAAAGACTAATTTTTATCATCTTCTCAACACTCACGTTTTGTCTCAATCTCATAAAGCTCAACACCCTATATCTATATAGATAGATAGATACCTCTTAGTCTTTCCAAAACACTCTCAATCTATAAGAAACTCCACACCAGGAGGAGGAGGAGGAAGAAGAAGAAGAAGAAAACTCAGAGTGGGTTTTGCAGTTTTGGTTGGTGGTTTTAAATGGATCACGGTGAAATATATAAAGTAGCAAGTTTAAGAAGAAATTCATCAGTTTGGAGAAACAATTCTGCTGAAGTAATATTCTCAAGATCAACTAGAGATGAAGATGACGAAGAAGCATTAAAATGGGCTGCTTTAGAGAAACTACCAACTTATAATCGTATAAGAAAAGGGATCCTAACTGGACAAGATGGTGTGGAAACTAAAGAAATCGATATTCATAATCTTGGGTTTCAAGAGAAAAAGCAATTGATTGAGAGATTATTAAGAGTTGCGGAAGAAGATAATGAGAAGTTCTTGACAAAACTTAAGAATCGAATTGATAGGTAACTAGTAACTCATTAACTCTACCCATCTCTCTGTTTTTCGATGAAGTTTAAACATTTCTTCTGTTTCTTTGATTGTGTGTAACAGAGTGGGACTTGATCTTCCAACAATTGAAGTAAGGTATGAAAATCTAAGTATAGATGCTGAATCTTATGGACAAGGAAGATCTTTACCAACACTTCTGAACTCTACTGTCAATGCTGTTGAGGTATGCCGCATGGCAGCCAGATGTCGCATTTCTTTTTGAATATTTAAATTTTAACCACACTGCCCATTAGAAAAAAATAAAGTCAAAAAATTTAACCACACTGGGCAGCTGTTTAAAACCCACTGTGAAGTTCTTTCTCTCAATGGTTTTTATAACTTTATTTCTCTGCTCTCTCTCTCTTAAAAAATCTCCATTAATTTTTTTTGTATTTCTCATATGTTCTTCCAGTAATTCAAAATGTAACCATGGGGATTTCTAAGTTCTGGGTTTGAATAAAATCTAAAGATTTTCATAAAACCTAATCAATTTAGATAGATTACTACAGCCCACATCATCAAGTTAGGGGATTTCGTTCTGGATTTTGAATAACATCTAAAAGTATTGAGTTTTATATTTGGTGATCTGAGAATTTACTGTGAATTTTGGGTTTTGAGGATTTCAGTAGAATGTTGATGACATGGGTTGTAGTGATCCATCTAAATTTGTTGATTATTCTCTGTATTTCTCTAAATGCTGATGAAATCTGAAGGCATAAATCTTCCGTGTTGATGGCGGCAGTGTGATTCAGTTCTGAATTTCTACTGTAAATTTCAAATTTTTGCAGTAATTTTTTTCGTTTCGTGTAAATAGCAAGGTTGCATTTGGATTCCTATTCCATATTTGAAGAATTGATTGTGTTCATTTGCAGGGATGTTTGAGTTTTCTCCATATTCTTCCAAATAGAAAGAAACCATTTTCAATTCTTAATGATGTTAGTGGAATCATCAAACCTAACAGGTAGATTATCCATGCTTTTGCTTCTACTCAAATCATTTTCAAAAAATAAATATTCTTTGTCCTGATTATGTTGATTTGGATGTTTTATTGGTAGGATGACACTTCTTTTAGGGCCACCCAGTTCTGGAAAAACTACTATGCTATTGGCTTTGGCCGGAAAGCTTGATAAAGATCTTAAGGTGTCAGGGAGAGTAAGTTATAATGGCTATGGAATGCATGAATTTGTTCCACAAAGAACATCTGCATATATCAGTCAATATGATCTTCATATAGGTGAAATGACTGTCAGAGAAACCTTGGCTTTCTCGGCTCGATGTCAAGGTGCCGGAACTGGTTATGGTGAGTAAATTAGCTGAATTCTATTGCATTGCATTGTGTACATTATGACATGATTGACACTTTTGTATGAATCTGAACTTTATTGATTTTGGAACATGAACAGATATGTTGGCAGAACTTGCAAGAAGAGAAAAGGCTGCAAACATTAAGCCTGATCCAGATATTGATGTCTACATGAAGGTATATGGATATTTTTCCTTGCAGAGCTATCTTTAAAAAGTTGTATAGTTGACGAAATTCATCCGATCAAGCAAAAATTAATTTTTAAATTCATGGATTTCGCTCTAAGCTCGATGTTATCCAATGAGTTTTATAGGCAGCAGCAATAGATGGTCAAGAAGCTAGTGTAGTTACAGACTACGTTTTAAAGGTACATCATCTTATCACTGCAAAACCATCTAAGTTTACGAAGCTTGATGAGTTTAGTTACTAATATGTTTTGCGTTAAATTTTAGATTCTGGGGTTGGATATTTGTGCTGATACTCTGGTGGGCGATGAAATGTTGAGAGGTATCTCTGGTGGACAAAAGAAACGTGTAACAACAGGTAGAGCAACTTTTACCCCCTAGTCTTATCAGCAGTAAGATGTAGCTAGTTTTCGTGAATAAATACTAAGCTCAATTTTTATTCTAACTTGATAGGGGAAATGTTGGTCGGTCCGGCAAGAGCGTTATTCATGGATGAGATATCTACAGGTCTAGACAGTTCGACTACATTTCAAATAGTGAATTCACTTAGACAGACAGTCCATATTATGAATAGTACGGCTGTGATATCTCTTCTCCAACCAGCACCAGAAACTTACAATCTCTTTGACGATATTATTCTCCTCTCCGATGGGAAAATCGTTTATCAAGGTCCACGTGAACATGTGCTCGAATTTTTTGAGTCCGTGGGATTCAAATGTCCAGAAAGGAAAGGAGTTGCAGATTTCTTGCAAGAAGTGAATTTCTTCTCTATGTATCACTTATCTATTTGATTAAATATTGCATGTTAAATTCTTCTTGGGCACCCCCTTAAAGTTTTCGGTTCAATTGCGTTACAGGTAACATCAAAGAAAGACCAGCAACAATACTGGGCTCGTAAAGACGGGCGGTACTCTTTCATCACTGTTAATGATTTCACACAAGCTTTTCAGTCGTTCCATGTTGGTCGAAAATTAAGAGAAGAACTTGCGATTCCTTTCAACAAAACGAAGAGCCACCCAGCT
Source organism: Papaver bracteatum (assembly GCA_023529315.1). NCBI lineage: Eukaryota > Viridiplantae > Streptophyta > Magnoliopsida > Ranunculales > Papaveraceae > Papaver > Papaver bracteatum. The sequence continues at coordinate 1,315,226 of JAJJWX010002530.1, forward strand.
GCTTTAACCATTACGCAATACGGAGTTAGCAAAACTGAACTCCTAAAAGCTTGTGCCTCAAGAGAATACTTGTTAATGAAAAGGAATTCCTTCGTTTATATTTTCAAATTGTTCCAGCTTATATTTGTTGCGTTTGTTACGATGACACTCTTTCTGCGCACTGAATTGAAAAGAGACGAAGTCGTCGATGGTGGGATATATGTGGGAGCTTTGTTTTTCACTCTTGTGATGATTACGTTTAACGGATTCTCGGAACTTGCCATGGCTGTGGTGAAGCTTCCCGTGTTTTACAAGCAGAGAGATCTGCTCTTTTATCCTGCATGGGCATATTCTCTTCCTACATGGGTCCTCAAAATTCCTATCACATTTTTAGAAGTTGGTGTCTGGGTGTTCATGACTTACTACGTCATTGGATTTGATCCAAATATTGAAAGGTATTAGATGTTTACAATAAGCATCCGACATTTATTTCACATTTTACAATTCGTGAAAATGAAAATCCTAATTTCTTTATGCAGGTTGCTTAGACAGTTCTTTCTACTCCTATGTGTAAACCAGATGGCTGCAGGTTTTTTCCGGTCAGCAGCAGCAGTAGGAAGAAATATGATAGTTGCAAACACTATTGGCTCTTTCGTGTTACTTATTATATTGGCCCTTGGGGGATTCATTTTATCTCGAGGTAATCACTCAATCTAAATACATACTTTCAAATTCTTTATTTTTCTTTCCAGTTGCTATCAAATTATATATGGATATTTGTCTTTCTATGCTACAGATAATGTGAAAAGCTGGTGGATCTGGGGATACTGGATGTCTCCCTTAATGTATGGGACGAATGCAGTACTCGTAAACGAGTTTTATGGAGATCAATGGAAGAAAGTAAGCATTATAGTTTCAAATAGATTCTCATGAAATTTTTTCCCAATTGAAGTTTACTAAGCTTGTAACTAACAAACTATAGTTTTGTAGGCTCTTCCCGGTACGAATGAGACGTTAGGAGAGGCGGTTATCAAATCTCGTGGATTCTACGCAGATCCATCTTGGTATTGGATTGGAGTTGGGGCGTTGCTTGGATATGTCATCCTATTCAACTTGGTTTTCACTTTGGCTCTTACTTATCTTAATCGTGAGTATCTTCCGACGCTTTCAGAAATTGTAACAGAGGTAACATCTTCTAACTGTATAATCAAATTAATGCAGCATCTAAAAACTCCCAAACAATCATAGCTGATGATTCGTCATCAAATAAAACTGGAGAAGAGATGGAGTCAACCTCGACTAGAAAGAGCTCCAGTACTAGCCGTAATTCTGGAGGTGATTAATGATTATGATGCAACATTTTTTTTTTTGCTTACTCCATCTATGGTTTAATGTTTTTTTGCTTAAATTTGAGTAAATATAACTGCAGAAAGGATTGAGGATATTAATAAAAGTATCTCATCGACATCGTCATCAGCAAGGATGAAGCCTATTAATGAGGTCGGCGGAAGCAAAAAGCGCGGAATGGTTCTTCCATTTCAACCTCTTTCTATCACTTTTGATGAAATTAAGTATTCTGTCGACATGCCAGTGGTAAGTACAACATTCAGAAAGTTATACATCAGTTTTATTATGAAAGGAAGTAATTATTGATCCCGACTCAAACATTTGTAGCTTAGAAAGTTTTATTATGTTTACGCAGGAAATGAAAACGGAAGGAGTCATTGAAGATCGATTGGAGCTTCTAAAAGGTATTAGTGGAGCTTTTAGGCCAGGAGTCCTTACAGCTTTAATGGGTGTTAGTGGTGCGGGTAAGACGACTCTTATGGATGTGTTGGCGGGACGAAAAACCGGTGGGCATATCGATGGAAACATCATGATATCTGGTTATCCGAAAAAGCAAGAGACATTTGCTCGCATATCAGGATACTGCGAGCAGAACGATATACATTCTCCACATGTCACAATCTATGAGTCCATTCTCTATTCTGCTTGGCTTCGGTTACCCGAGGAAGTCCAACCTGAAACAAGAAAGGTTTGTAGTGTGATATTTAAATTCCAATCGGTCAAATTACAGATTATTTTTTTATTGACAATCATTTTGATAAACAAAAATTATTTAAAATCGGTTATTATTGACTGTAGATGTTCGTTGAGGAGGTGATGGAGCTTGTCGAGCTGTCTTCACTGCGGGGAGCACTAGTTGGGCTGCCTGGTGTGAATGGACTATCAACTGAGCAGAGAAAACGATTAACCATTGCTGTCGAGTTAGTTGCGAACCCGTCCATTATATTTATGGATGAACCAACATCTGGCCTAGATGCAAGGGCAGCAGCAATTGTGATGAGAGCAGTGAGGAATACTGTGGACACAGGAAGAACTGTTGTATGTACCATCCATCAGCCTAGCATTGACATATTTGAATCCTTCGATGAGCTATTCCTAATGAAGAGAGGAGGACAAGAAATTTATGTAGGACCATTGGGGCGCCATTCTTGCCACCTGATCCGCTATTTTGAGGTAAACCTTTAAGAATGTTCAATTATAAAGGGCAAAGAGCTGATCCAAAGTCCCGAGTTTTTGAAAAAAGTTGAAATGCCCCACTCCATCAACTTTTCCATCCAAAGTAGTTAAGTTATGAAATTGGCACACATGCGAACTCACACACGTGAGTAAAGGTCACTATTAGCCCTAATTTTTATTAAATTGACATTTTCTTCTTAGAAAATGGCCACCCTTAATATTGTGACACGTGTCATATTCTCACCACCACCACCATTGTCTTCGCCACCACCTCATTATCATCTTTGTCGTCACCACCACTACCACCACCCCTGAACCCTGAACCATGAAACTTTTAACCCCGAACCCTAAAACCCTTAACCCTGAAGGGATATTATTGTCTTTTTCTTAAATGTGTGAAGTCACATGTGTGCCAAATTCACTACTTAACTTGCTTGGATGGAAAAGTTAACAGATTGGGGCATTTTAACTTTTTTTAAAAAAAATTCGGGCATTTCCGCAACATGCCTACCAAATTGGGGCATTTTGTCTATTTTATACTAAAAACAAACAAATTCTAGTTTCTTGCTTTTACTTATCTGATGAAATACGCTACTGACAAATAAGGTTTGCATCCAATTCAGGGAATTGAAGGAGTCAGTAAAATCAAAGACGGTTATAATCCGGCAACGTGGATGCTGGAGGTGACTTCCGTAGGACAAGAAGGTGATCTAGGGGTTGACTTCGCCGATATATACAAAAGCTCAGATCTATACAAGAGTACAAGAGAAACAAAGAGCTCATCAAAGAACTAAGTGTTGCACCTCCTGGTACAAAGGACTTGTACTTCCCGACCATGTACTCAAGATCATTTTTCATTCAGTGCATGGCTTGCCTATGGAAACAATATTGGTCATATTGGCGAAATCCTCCATACACGGCATTGAGATTTTACTTCACAATATTCATAGCACTGATGTTTGGTACAATTTTCTGGGATCTTGGTACCAAGACGTAAGTCATATATAGATTTTACGTACATATAACTTTTACAGCTTTCATCTCACGATACAATCTCTTTAATGTCATCCATTGTTTCTAAAATTACAGGTCACAAAGACAAGACCTATTTAATGCTATGGGCTCTATGTATCTTGCTGTTCTCTTTCTTGGAATTCAAAATGCCTCTTCAGTGCAACCAGTTGTTGCTGTGGAGCGAACAGTCTTTTACAGAGAAAGAGCTGCTGGAATGTACTCCGCATTGCCGTATGCCTTTGGACAGGTAATTTAATAATATATTTTATATATGTGACTGCGTATACTTGTTTTGTTATTGAAATCTTCTCTTATCATTGCAGGTAGTAATTGAGATTCCATATATCTTCATTCAGTCTCTGGTCTACGGAGTTATAGTGTACGCCATGATCGGATTTGAATGGACATTCGCAAAGTTCTTCTGGTATCTCTTCTATATGTTCTTCACCCTGTGTTATTATACGTTCTATGGAATGATGACTGTGGCAGTGACGCCAAATGAAACCATTGCTGCCATTATTAGTGCTACTTTTTACGGTTTATGGAATCTTTTTGCAGGATTTGTAGTCCCACGAACGGTAAGTTACATTAATAGACATGAATATTGATTTTCTAAAAACTACAAGTCTATTTTTTTCAGCTTATTCACTAATGGTTTTCCTTCTGTGACTGATTACAGAAAATTCCAATTTGGTGGAGGTGGTACTACTGGGCATGCCCTGTTGCATGGACCTTATATGGATTGGCTGTCTCACAGTTTGGGGACATTCAAACTTCCATGGTTGATACAGGCGTGACAGTAGAATTTTTCATGAAGGATTATTTTGGATTCGACCGTGACTTCCAGCCAGTGGTTGCAGTTGTTATTGTTGGCACTACCATAATTTTTTCATTCATTTTTGCAGCTGCCATCAAAACTCTTAACTTCCAAAGTAGATAAATTACGAGTCGTCTATTTAGCCTAGAATTTGTTACTGTTGTTGAGTTTCATTAAGGTTTAAGGATGTAGACATGTAGTACACGAGGCTTGCTAGCATTGGCATTTTGTGTATATATTGAATTGTTATAAACGTGTAATTATGTTAAGAATATCTAGGGTGAATCTCGTTTATTATTGGGATGCCCTTGTGTCTAGCCCTATAAATAGAGGCTCTAATGTTTGTCTGACACACTAATGAATAAAATTTCTCTCTGTCTTCTTCCCCTCTACTTTATGTTTCTCTTTCTCTATTTCTAGTTTCACAACACGTCATCAGCACGCTTTGATCACTGAGTATGGGCGCGTCTCTAAGAATTGAGTACGGGCGCGTCTCTAAGAATTGAAGATAGGAGAAAGAAAAGAATAGTATTGCTCGCAGTTGTACTAGATCTCCTTGGAGCTGTAATACGATTGTTTTTTTGAAACAATTATTTTATTATTATATCTTTCCATCCAATGTTTAATATCTATTCAGTTTTATTTTGCAAATCATAGGGTATTCTAATACTAACACCTGTTTTTGGTTTTGCGTGGGTTAATGATGGGATATGGAAAACTGGATCCATACCATGATTTAATGACATGGGGTGTCGTAAATCTGGACAATCATGATAAAAAAAAGCACAGTATGATTGTTGATGATAACTGTCAGTCTATATTTTTCCTCTTTGTTTTCTTTATTTAATATTTCTTTACATTCACTTATTAAGAACTGTTACTTAATTTACATATACAGTGAGATCCTATTTGATTACTAGTGGATCTATCATCTATGAAGGCCATATATATATGTCGCTTGTTGTATATGTTAACAAGCAATTCGGTTTCTTCATCTAATGGGATTATGATTGATGTCTGCGTGACATAACGAAGCCATCAATGGTCAATGATGTTGATTTCTTTCTGCACATCATGGTGTATTTTTTGGCAAATATTTTATTTATTTTCACAGCACCGACCAAAAATATGTGCTTACACTCACGATTTTTCCTTTTTTTGAGGTGCAATTAAAACCCATCGATTAGTCCTAAAAGATATAGTTTATATTTTTGAGGCGCCGTTAATCAGGATAATTCTCCCTTCTTCTCTAATTCATTTCGCATCATATGATGGTTTACTGTTTCTATTATCCTAATGAAACCGTAATCACCAAACGTTGGTGTTGTCGTAATTTGACTGCCTTTATGGTAATAAATCACATGCATGGTTGAAAAACCTACGGCCAATTAAATTTGGTATCTTTATCCGTTGGATTTAGATCATGCGATTTTTATTTATGGTTTCCATTTATTTACAGGAAACCATCCGTCAGACACAAGATGGATTTTCCATATGCAGTGATGAAAACGACAATATCCTTTATTTGTCGATACAATTTCGTTAATTGTACAAAGCAATTGATATTGATTTTTCTCATCAATTCTCTACAACGAGATGTAAAAATTGGCATTCTAAGAACTCTTAGCCAATTTTGATTATTGATTTCTATTCCTTCAAAGAAGTCTTTATCAACCAAAAAGTGGATTTTTCTCTATAAATAAAGAATACAATAATGATTTCTTTATTTTTCTCAAAAGAATCATTTAAACCAATTTGAATTAAATTTCTCTATGGATCCTAAAAGGATAAGATTGGCTATTATGGTATATTCACAATGCAAACACCAATTGCTGCATTCCCGAGGGATATTGAGCATTTTTTTTATTAGTATTTTTTCTTTTCTTTTCTTCCTTGTGTTAATCTCCAAAACTGAGACAGTTCAACTTTATGTTGGAATACAGTGGGACATAAAAGATCAATGGGTGCGCACCCGGCTTGTTAGCCAATATTATTAGTCCTCGTAGTGACTATATTGATCTTGATTTAATTTTCTTTTGATAAAGAAAGTGTCCATAACTTCATTCTAAATCACGTTGGCCGTTGAGGTCACGAAAGTTATTGGAGATTGTTTGCATATTTTCAATACTTTTGGTTTTTGATATATCATTTTTATTTTATTTTGATTTTGTTTTCCAAAAGTAATCCACGGTTGATGGTAAATATGAGTATATGTCTCGAATTAATCGGATAATACTTTACGAAATTTGTTTTCGTTTTTATAAGATGAAAATATTTCCGCCATAATCAGGGGGAGACTATACACTACGAGCAAAAGTTGGTGTTAATTAACTTGAATGTTATATCAGTTTCCCTCCCATCATGATCAAATTGGAAAAAGGCTGCCATTGACTAGGCGTGAAATATCATATTCGCTTTTGCATAAGCGTTTACCTCTTTAAGAGGAAAATCCAATCACATATAGAAGAAAGTAGCATTTTAGAATAAGCTACATATAGTACTTCAATAGAGTCTATCAAAACAAGATCCACATTCTCATAGTTCATATCTCTTCACTGGAAGATGGGGAGATTATAATGCCCGCGGGCGCTGGTACCAGTATTTATGTGAATTTTTCAAGATATGCATACATTTGAGAATTATGTGGGATCGTAATTAATTAATATATTGTCGAATATTCATTTAAAGTAGCTACTGAAATAAATGATGGTGGTTTTGAACCCCTATGCAGAGGAATATCGACATATGTGATTGGTTGGCATACAATCCAAATTATGTTGGATTAATTTCTCGATGGACGCAATTTTGGATCCAAAACTTATCACCTTAAAAATGCCAAGCCTATTAATTACAGGTTAGTGTAGTCATATTGCGTCGCTATACGAGAAATGTACTCGTTTCAGGGTCTTATTTATTTTCAGACCCTAGGATTGATTTATTAATTGTTCTCTTTATAGAATGCACATGGCGTGGTTGAAGAACTCATATTGCATTCACACAAGAAATGTGGTCGGAGAACATATTAAATTTGTAATCCTTGGAGGATTCAAATTATATTTAGGCAGCCACCTTAATTATTTTCTTACATAAGGTTTAACAATCCTTTATGTGTTTTTAGAAATTTGGTACACAACCACAAATCCGGATTAATTAGTTGATGATTTCAATGTTATAGGTCTCTTGAGGAGTCCTTAAAAACACATAAATCCACGCGTTAGCAGCATAAATTCTATTTTTTTTCTTTCTCTTTCTTAAATCCGTGGTTGGAATTATGCTAGATTAAACTCTTCTTTACGATAGACTAGAGTTTTAATTTTGATGCTTATTTCTTGAAAAACTCGTGTAGTTGAGTTAGCATCGATAAATATGTCAAAAGTTGTACTCTTTTCCCTTAGATTCAGGTTTTGTCCCATGTGGTTTTCCTGACAAGGTTTTAATGAGGCAACATCTCTGACGTTTAATATATATATATATATATATATATATATATATATATATATATTACTGTTGATATTTGTGCTCTTTTTCCTTCGTCCCAATTTTCTCCCATTGGGTTTTATTGGCAAGGTTTTAGTGAGGCAATTTAATTCAACATGATGGTCATCCAAGGGGGAGTTGTATATATTTTGGTTGTTTAGTGGATGCCCATATTTGATTAAACCAAATCAACTTAATCATCTCCTAAGAATTTGGATTTCCTTATAACAAATACAATTTTTGTTCACGTATGATAAGGTATTCATATCTTGGCACTTTGTTCTCCAAGAAATCATCAATCCAAGACACAAGTACTTAATGTATCTGAAAGAAGCATGAAGACTCAAGAACACTACCAATAGAAGACTAACACAAACGAAGACTTCATCAACTGGAAGATTCTCACGAACGCATTACAATATTCAGCATTCAAGAAATTCGTTTACCGAAATTGGGAAGTCTCATCTCAAAGATTTGCAAGCCAAGAATTTACTGAAGTACTCATCGGGGGGAGCACCATCGCATAAGGTGCATTCTGTTGGACTTATTGTGTTGTACTCTTTTTCCTTCATCAAGGTTTTTCCCACTGGGTTTTCCTTGTCAAGGTTTTAGTGAGGCGACATTTGCGTGTCCAAATCTTTTCTAAGTTTTGTTAATTGTACTCTTTTCCCTTCGATCAGGTTTTGTCCTTTTGGAATTTCCTGACAAGGTTTTAACGAGGCAATTATCTTAGACACAATGTCATCAGGGGGAGTGTTATAAACGTGTAATTATGTTAAGAATATCTAGGGTGAATCTCGTTTATTATTGGGATGCCCTTGTGTCTAGCCCTATAAATAGAGGCTCTAATGTTTGTCTGACACACTAATGAATAGAATTTCTCTCTGTCTTCTTCCCCTCTACTTTATGTTTCTCTTTCTCTATTTCTAGTTTCACAACATGAATAAACATATCCCTATATATGGCAAATAAGGTCATTTTGTGTCGCCCCTAATTCTTTTGTGATCGCCCCTAATGACGCCAGGTTTCTTTTCTGTCATTTTTATTCTGTGTACACTAAAAACTTTTATGAAAGTAATTTTCTCTCTCTTAAAATCTCATTCTTTCGATTCATGTTGGAGATGAGTTCAAATAAATTAGATTAGATAGATTGATCCTTCACCAAAAAATGGAGTGAAAAATGGAATTGAGAAAGGGAAAGATATTCCCTATATATCACATATTTAACCTAATTTAATTGGGGCCCAAAAAAATAATTATAGTAAAACTTTTTTAAAATAATACTCGATAAAATAATAGTAAAAAATTTCAATCCCGATTCGGACTTTAGTGCTAAAATAATAAATTCGATAAAATTATAATATAATACATTTCAAAAGTTCCCCTTAAACATTAATAGATCCCAAATATTATATAAAATAATAATTTCATTAGAAAATAAAAAATAATTTTTATACACATTAAATTTTCTAAAAATATGATTCAATGTTGGTTTGTTTTTCTCTGAAGTTCAAATAAAAATATTGTGTATAAAAATATTATTATGAAAATTAATAAGATTTATTACTTTAAAAGCAAATGTATGTCGTTTTAAAAATATTTCCGTTAATGTTTTTTTTTTTAATCTTTTTCTATATTTTCCACTTTAAAAAATCTATTTCGGTATTTATCCTAAGATACTTTATTTTTTTAATATGGAAATTCTTGTTTTTTCTAAAGAATTTTTTTAAATTAAGAATTAATCTTTAAATTAATAAATTATTATTTTATCGATTAAGTAATATCTCTTTAAAATAATAGGATTTGGTTGGTCCCAAGCCTATTATTTTATAGATGTTTTACTGTAGGGGCCCTACATTACAGGATAAAAAGGGACATGAAATAGCAATTTTGGGTACCCCTTATCCAATTTTTTTAATGTCTAAACTACCCCTAAATGATTAGTGTTAATAATTAGTTAATTAAGTTAATTAGTGTGTTTATGTTAAAATCAGATTTAAGATTTAAAACTTGGGATTTTTTTTTTAATGTTTTTGTGTGTTGAGAAGAAGAAGAGGAGTTTTGGGGAAAAACTTAGGGTTTTTAGAAATGAGTGATTGAAGTGGAGGAAATGATGTTAGTGAAGATTCAAATAAGAAACATGATTGTGATAATGGTAAGATTAAATTTATCTGTTCGTTGCTCCAAGTGGTCGAATCATCCACACCATGGAACAACTCAGTGTAAGGGTCGTCATAGTCGGGGGGGTGTATACCCAAACGACTCTCTTATGTCGTCACTTTACTGACACTACCAATAACGATTTTTCATAGAGTATACATGCAGAATTAGGGTCGTTAGGGTATAACATCATACAGAGTAACGACCCTAATTCTGCTACTACAGTATTTTGGCATAGATTATGAAAAATCGTTAGGGTAGTGTGATACAGATTGACGACCCTATCAATATTTTGGATAGTGAGTATTTTTGTTTGCAACTAGGGTCGTCATCTGTTACTATATATGGGTAACGACTCTATTCTAAACCAAAAGAGTTCAATGACGACTCGCTTATATATATTGACGACACTACCAATTTTCAAGACAGAGAGACTGTTCTTAGCAGAATTAGGGTCATCAATAGATTCAGTTACATAGGTAACGACCCAAATCTAGGGCAAAAAATTGTAGTAGCAGAATTAGGGTCGTTCACTAGAACATCTCATACAAATTAACGATTTTTCATAGAGTTTACATGCAGAATTAGGGTCGTTAGGGTATAACATCATACATAGTAACGACCCTAATTCTGTAACTGAAAAATATCGGTTCGAGAACTAAATTTCACAATCAAAACTCAAGAAAAAATCAAAACATAAGTGGGTTTTAGTCACTTACTTTCTAATTGACGAAGTTTTTTTTTTTTGTTGTTGTTAATGGAGGAGAGGGGGAGAACTCGGTTCGGAGAGGAAGGGAGGGGTAGAGAGTTTTCTGATTTTGGCTTTAGAAAATAAATTGGGGGCCTTATGTTTAGGGTTAATAGGTTGTTAAGTAGTAAGGGTAAAATAGTATTTTCACCACCTTTTGAAATCCCCCTAAATTTTTTGGTGTGAGTAGAAAATGGTCAAGGCCCCTAATTGTTTTTTGGGGCCCCCAATTAAACGAGGATATTTAAGCCTTCAGATTATCCACCTCATCTCTTCTTACGGCTGCACCGGTTCCTTGTTTTTTTTCTTATTTTGATCAATCTGCACCAATTTTTTCTTAATCTTTCATCCTTTTTCCACCAATTCTCTTTCATCTTCCAATAAAGGATTAGTGACAACCATGATTATGGATTACTGATTTTTTCTTTCTTTTCGTTTTTTAGAAAAAACTTAGGCCTATAAGGCACTTAAGGCCCATACATAGTGGTTGTGATGGCATTGGGAGCATAGGTGCCACTTAACCTGCCAGCATTGTTTTTACAAAAAAATGCTAAATTGAAAGCATCCATGTTTTGATGTCTTTGGATGATGTTAAGATTGAATAAAACAAAAGATATTGGGTGAACACCCAAGCTTGGACTATTTTCTTCTTCTTCATCAGGACAGTTTCTACTTTCATGGTAGCTAACGTGAAATCATCCTGTAACCGCTTCATGGTAGAGTAATTTGAAACGAACTAGAACCTCAATTTCCTCAGCAGATATGGTAACGTTTGTTTGCTGCAATTATTTGGCCCATTGGAAAGCTAGGTCTGCCCCTTCTGCTGCTCCATATGCTCCATAGTATCCTGGATGTCCTCTGGTTCTAGTGATGTTTCCTGCAAAATCTGTCATTATCAGAGCAATGTAGTATAATAAGGTTACAGGGCCTTTTAGTGTGCATATTTTGATATTATTTCCAAACTCCGATGAAGTATTCAGAGTATAGGAAGTAATATTATGTTGAGATGTTGTATCAGTTTCCTCAGTCAAGAGAGGAAAATTGTCCATGCATATGATGAATTCTATTGTGATTGCACAAGTGCTGCTTAATACGGAGAGAAGTTATTCCCGCATTATGCTGAATTTGTTGGAAGATAAGATCACATCTTTCTTTCCAGATATACCAACAAGTAGCGGCATAGATGTTGCGGTTAGAACTAGTAGCTCCATGTTGAAACCAGGAATTCAACCATTCGATGAAAATGGTATTGCTGTGAAAATGGGTATTAATGGATCCCAAAACCTCTTGCCAGACCAGAATAGCCGCTGGACAGTTTAAGAACATGTGTGACATGGTTTATGCTTCACCACTATTGCAAACTAAGGGTGCACACGGTATGGTTCGGCTCGGTTCTTATGGAGGCCGAGTACCTGTGCCTCCCTAGTCTCGGTTCTTAGTTTTTGAACTGGTACTTGTACCTTGTTCCTCGGTTCCGGTACCATTCGGGACAAGTACGGTACCAAAGACGGTTCTGGTACCAGTCGGTACTTGTTTTACCCACAGTATTAGTTTCACCAAAATCAAGAGATTTTATCTCATTAACATTCAATTGTTGATTACAAGATCTTTAGCTTCGCTCTGTTGAGTTGCTAAGGCAGTACGTGGGATGGATTTAACCCTTCTTGTTTTCTAGAATTGGCCAATGCCAATAGATTTATTGTGAATCCATTAAAGGAAGCAGCATCAAACTTGATTATGTTACAGTCAGGTGGCTGTTGTGTTGCTCAGGGGTGGAAGCCTTGATTGGATGAATGCTATTGATATTTTTGGAATTTAAGGGGTAATTCAAATGCTATAACTGTTGAATTTCATTATTTTTGCGGGTGTCATATAAACATTATGATCTTGTTGACTTGTTGTGACAGGCCAAAATTTCCGTTTGAATACTGTTTTCCATTGTATAGAACGAGACCATTGAGTACAACATCTTTATGAAAACTAGCTGAATTCATAATATAATTACTCAGCATTAGATGACTAGAAATCAATGGATAGTTTCCAACCACTGATGACTAAGTTTAAATCTCTGAATGTTTTATTAAGCTCTTAGTTGAAACCAATTCATTTTAATAAATATATGTTTATTGTATCTTCCAATTGATTTCTTTATACTTGTAATTCCTAAACTCCTAATTGAGTTTCATAATTTATAATATAACTTGATTTCGCTGCAAAAGAACAAAAACTAATTACAAAACTTTAAAGCTTTAAATCCTCAGTTGGCAAGGAAGATGATAATGAATAGGAAAGAAGCAAGAAGAGGATAGAATTATTCAAGAACTGAGGATAAAAATAAATAAATCAGAACTCCATACTTTCATCTCTTTATTATTAAATGATAAAAGCACAAAATCAAATCGGATAATGCTAATTCTCTAGAGACTAATCCCTGAATCTAATGGTTTGTATTATTCGGTACAAACGGGACGGGACGTTATGTGACATGAATAGGGACGTGTACATGTATCCTTAGAGGTCGGTTCTCAGTTTTGGAACCGGTACCTGTACCCCCTTCCTCGGTTCGGTACAAAACCAGGTACGGTTCGGTTTTTTGGATCGGTTCATGTGCACCCTTATTGCAAACAGTGCATGTAGGGTTGATGTAATAAAGGATGCTAGATGTTTTAGCATTGGTGGGAAGTATTCCATGAGCGCATTTCCATATAAATTTTTTGATAACTGGTGCCAATTCCATGTTCCATATTGCTGCCCAGATCCTTGTAGTGGTATGGTATCATTTCTGTATAGGTTTTCAATTTTAGCCTTGTATAATTCCTTGACAGTGAAAACACCTTTGTCATTGAGATCCCAAATTATTCTATCTTCTTCATTTGGATGTGTCTGCAGATTGACAATCACTGCAGCCTTGTCATTGCTAAAATAGGTAAGAATTAGAGCAGTATCCCATGTTCCATCTGGTAGAAGTAAGGACTCTAACATTTTAATATGATGTGGGAAATCCTGTGGTTTGGTATGTTTCAGAGAGATATATGGAATCCAAATGTCTTCCCATATCTTTATCTTTTTCCCATTGCCAATTCTCCAGAAGCAGTGGTGTTGTATATTATTGATGCCTTACAGGATTCCTTTCCAAACCCATGAGTCACCATCCTTAGGTTTTGTATCCATGTTGATAACATTCCTTCCTAAGAGATATTTGGCATCCACGAGATTATATACCATAGAGAATTTTTATCCTTTTCAAGCCTCCACACTATTGTTGTTATCATAGAGCTGTTGAAGAGTTCCATATTCATGAATCCTCCCCCCCCCCCCAGATCTTTGGGTTTGCATACTGTAGTCCAAGCTTTAGGATAGTAACCAGAAGGGTTTTCTATATTTTTTCCCCAGAAAAAATCTCTTTGAAGATTGTTGATGTCTTTGCAGGTTTGCTTACAATCCTGCTACATGAACAGCTGCTTGACAGCTGAATGATAGCGATGATGATATGGCACATATATGTAGGAAAGAAACCATTTTCTATCTCCGCCAGGTCACATAATTTAAATAGAAAAAAATTAGAGATTTCTTAATTATATAGATTCTTGAGACAAACTTTCAGAATTTCATAATTTGAAAACAAAATTACGATGTTTCCCGTCTTCTGTTTTTTTTTGCGCGAAAGTAGCAAGCAAGTGTTAGTGAAAAGACTAATTTTTTAAGATGTTAATTTAACCCAGTAAGAACCATGAATCAGGTACAAAAGCAGAAAAAAAAAGTATTCAATTTCACTCAAATTGGTTAATCATGTCCATAAGCAAGTTAATCATTCTGAATGAGTTTTTTGTTTTAAATAAAATCTTAATTAAAGTAGTTTTTTCTTATTGGTTTTGATTTTTTGTAGAGAATGCTAACTTAATGAAGAACAGTAAGTTACTGCGTTTGTCCATTAATGGCGGACAACCACAGACTGTGATATATGGAAATAGAAGATTCTGGCAGTAGAAGAGAAAGAAATCAGAGGAGAATGAATACTTGCTTGTTCATGATGTTAAACTTGATTTATCTCCCCGTTAATAACCTTTGTTATCATCTAATCAAGATCTATTCGAATAAAAACCAGCGACTACGGGGAAAGAGAAACTAAAGTTTTAAGATCTGTTTTTTAATTTTTTAAATGAGGTGTCAAAGTAAGAAACAATCTCTTTCTGCCACATAAGGGGCCACGTCGAAAAACGCTGTTACTCAGCGGTTATTTAGCTGGCTATATAGCAATTTCGGTTTGATTAGGCACCTTGAAACAATTCATCTGATAAATACAATCTTAAGAAGTGACATACTTGATGAGGATTTCTCTTCTAGCAGGGTTTAGAGGAGTATTTTTCCAGCTAGTAAGTCTCAGCTTCAGCTTTTCCACTCCAGGCTTGAAAGAATTGATTTTTATTCTGTGGGTGAAGAGGGGTAAGCCTAGATACTTATCATCTAGTTGAAGTATTTGAACTCCCATGGAACTACTGATATGGGCGATGAGGTCTGGATTGGTGTTATTGCTGAAAAAAACTCCAGACTTGTTGAAATTTATTAACTTCCCTGAGGTGCTACCAAATATTTGGATAATCTTCATTATGTTTTGGGCTTCCATCAAATTGGCTTTGCAAAATATCATACAGTCATCAGCAAAAAGAAAATGGATGATAGATGGTGCAGCTTTGCATATCTTGATGCCGGCTATGATGCCTAGCTCCTCAGCTTGAAGAAGGGTTCTTGACAGTGCTTCCATGCAGGATAGAAACAAATAAGGAGATAGTGGGTCCCCTTGCCTTAGCCCTCTGGAAGGTTTGAAGAATTTGTTAGGAGATCCATTAATGAGAACATCAGAGGTGGAGGTTGAGATACACTGCAAGATTTTGTTGCTCCATTTGTCAACATTAGATTTGGAGCAAAAAAGTAGAAAAAAGATAAATGGTTGCAGGAGATATAAGATTGAGAATTTATAGAGGAAAAAGAAAGAAGAAGACAAAGTGAAAAATGCCAAGTAATCTGTCAACATAGGCCACGGAAAAAACGACGGTATTTCCCTCGGTATGAGTACAACTATTAGTCTATTAAATCGTGTATCTCTTATTAAGAACCTAAATAATTGATTGATTTTTTTTTATATGAAGGCGATTGTAAAACGATTTAAGCAACCACATTGAAACCTAGTGGACCTGATCCAGATATTATGAATCCGATTTAGCCAGTTCCAGAAATTCAAGAATAGGAAGAAGGAAATGAAGCTGAAGAAGAGCAAACTTTCACCCCATTACAAATAGAAGAAATGGCAAGAATCTGGTACTTGTCATACATTCAAAAATTGAAAATCCTAAAAACTGGGTTTTCCGTTTTTAACCAGAATGGGTCAATGTCAATAATAACAGATTCCTAGATTAGCCGATCGATGTGCACATACGCGCCGACCTATTGTTCTTGATATTCTACGTGGTTGAAGAACATCAACACATAATCTATCGATGTGAATATTCATATCGGCTGAATCTGGTTAAACAAAATGCACACTTTATTATTGAATTTTTTTAATATAGTTGGCGAATGAAATTATCCACGTCGACCTGCTACAAAGTCGTGATTTTGAAAATGTAAAAAGATAAATCATCCAATATAAATACTTATATGGATCGATTGTATCGATGACTTTTCACAAAATTCAGGATGTTTTTTAGGTTATAATCGGTTGATATGAATATTTATACTGACAAATTGATGAGAGTTGATTATTACAATTGGTCGTTATAGGTGTATCGTGATGTCCAATTGTATATTTGTTGATGGGGCAAAACGATTTGTTGGTTTTTTAGGAAAGTGAAGAGACAACCGAACGTGACTCCTCGACTGAGAAAACTGCTTAACCTCAAACAGATGCACTGCACGGGAGTGTTTTGAGTTCGAGAGATCAATCTGTAGGACTCCGTCCTAAACCAAGACAATGTTCATTCCAGAGTCAATTCGATCACAAAGAGGGAAGAGGGTCGATCTGTAGAATGGAAGTTGAGAAGTGTGTGAGATCAATGGTGATCAAGGATTGTGAATGTGTTGTAGGTTTCTGCAAATTGATGAACTATTGAGTTCGAGTAAGTAATGATGGATTCATTGAATTCTGCTCTGTTGAGAGTTGACGAGAATTCTTGGTTAGACGGGCGTTGTTTGTCCTTGTTCAATCGTGGATTCAGAAAACTTATTTATATTGCTAGAATGTAGACACATTAATCTCTTGTAAGTGTGATGGTTGCTCGAGTGAAAGAGTAGGAAAATGGGAAATTGTGGTTAAACCAGTTCCAGGTCGTGCGAAGACTTGGTTGATTATCCACCCACTACTTTCCTAACTCCCTCAACTGCTTGCACGACTTACTCACGTTTCTCATCGTGGATGAACACACGTGCCATAGGTCGCCAGAACAAAACCCTAATTAATATCCCCCCATGTGACATGATTGATGTCTCATGATTGTGGAGTCTGCAAGGCATACGTGTATTTAATTAGTAAGTTGTTGACTTGATTAGACAATGAGTCTAAGTGTTGTTGAATCGAGCATGATTGAAGAATTCTCTATGATTCATGGATTAAAAATTTCTGCTGGGACATATGTATAGGTCTTAAATGCGTGTTGATAATTGAATCAACGTGATGAATATTCACAGCCTGAGAAAATATTGCTCGTCTGAGCGAATATTGCTCGCTTGAGCGAATATTGCTCGATTAGTAAATTATTGAACATTGATAGTCGAATAATATTACTAGTCCCATCTGAGCAAATATCACTCATTTGATGGATTACTGAATATTGATAGTTGAATCAATATTTGAGCAAATATTGCTCGTTTGAACAATTATTGGTAGCATGACCAAATAAAATGTTAATTTAAAATATTGGCAGCTGAACCGAATATTATATAATTAATCAAGATGTTGATTACTTGATCAACATAAAATTATTTTTGTTTGAACTTGCTCATAATTATGATTTGCAGAGCATTCAGTTCGAAACCCTAATTTTGATCGATTGTTGATCAATTGATGATTTACTGAAAATAAATCACTGAGTAAGAGAGGGACCAGCTACATGGGATGATGGATGAACATGTAGCACCCAGATGATCGAATGAGCAAACACCAAAATCGTTTGCAGACCAATTGGTGGAAAGATGATTAAATGATGGTTTAATCATTTATTAAAATAGTGCCCGTCTGAGCATTATGCAATAATACCTAATTATGGAGAGATGAGGGACCGACCAAGGGGTATAAAACTGGCCCTTGGTGGTCGTGGGACCAGCTGGTGCTCCATCCACTACTTTGCTAACTTCCTTAACCGCTTGCATGACTTACTCACATTTCTCATCATGGGTGAACACACGTGTTGTAGGATGCCAGACCAAAACCCTAGTAACTATCCCCCATGTGACGTGATTGATGTCTCATGAACGTGGAGTCTGCAAGGCAGACGTGTATTTAATTATTCAGTTACTGACTTGATTAGAAAATGAGTCTTAGCATTGATAAATCGAGCATAATGAATGAATGTAATATGCTCTGGGACTCCTGTATTGAGCATAAGGTGTCTCCCGGGACACGCTCAGACGCTGAGTCTTGATGAATTGTGATGTATCGTTTTACCAGTTGAGGTAATAATGATATTTTTAGAATTTGAATGACCGTCCAATGAGGTTGCAGGATCGAGGACTTAATCTGATATGTTCGACAGGAAATCAGACATATTGTTGAATCATATAGAATGATTTTTTCTGATTTAATATAGCATGAATGATCGAATGACAACGTAGAATCAGAAATATTGGATGGTCGTCCGTTCGAACCATGTTGCTTAGTTGAGCAAAAATGTTGGTAGCAAGACCAAACATTAAATTAGAATATTGATTGATGGATCAATAGAATTATCAAATGTTGATAGTTGAACCAGCATGAGGAATATTGCTCGATCGAGCAATTGATAGTTGAATCAATCAGTTCTTATCCCAGTTAATCGTGTAAAATAAATATTGCTAGTTTGAGCAATATTGTTCGATTCATGAATTATTGGTAGCGATACCAAATAATATAATTAATTAGAATGTTGATTGCTAGATCAACATAAAATTATTAGGGTTTGAGTATGTTCGGAATCATGCTTTGCAGAGCATTTGATTTGAAACCCTAATTTTCGTCGATTGTTGAACGATAAATGATTTACTGAAAACTAATAATATAATTAATTAGAATGTTGATTGCTAAATCAACATAAAATTATTAGGGTTTGATTATGTTCGGAATCATGCTTTGAGTGAGAGAGGGACTGTCTACATGGGATGATGAGACGACCATGTAGCTCCCAGGTGCTCGAATGAGTACGCACCAAAGTCCTTTGAAGACCAGTTGGTGAAAAGATGATTAAATGCTAGTTTAATCATTTATTAAAATAGTGGTCGTCTGAGCATTAGGTGGTAAAATCTAATTATGGTGGTCGTGGGACCAGCTGATGGTCGACTGAACAAGTTCCAAGTTGGTTGGAAAGAGTTTAAATCCAATATGAACCGTAGAAGATTAATTATGTCAAAATCGTTAATGAGATGTGGGACCGTCTTCTGCAATCCTAAGGGCCGACCTTGGTCGGTTAAGGTGGCATGCACGTGTCACCATATTGTCTGTGACTCAATTTTGAAAATTTGGGTATTTTCTGGTGCACGCTTGAGCAACATTTTGGATTTTTAGAAGTGTTTGATCTTGACTGAAACTCTCGATTTTGCTTGAGTGAGAAAGTACAATTTTGCTCGCGCGACCAATATTTTGAGAATATTAAAATAATAATATTTTAATATATGTCGTGAGAAGCTCGGTCGGTCATGTGACCAGTTGAATTTTTGGATTTTTGATAGTTTGAGCAATATTTGAGAAAATATGAAAAAACCCGGGGTTTTTGCTCAAACGAATGAGTTTCATGAGATGAAGGAAGAAATAATAATGATAAAATAAGGAATTGGAAGATGTGGGACCAACCATGTAGAGGTGTTGATGGTGGTTTTTAGCTTAGGGTTAAAATCTTAAAACCCTAGTTAGACTGTGACGTCACAGAACTTGAGTAATAATGTCCAAACCAAGCACATTTATTGAACCTTTTAATTTGTCTGCGAGAAAATTGCCGGGGTACCATTTTTAAATGCTAATTAGGGTTTCGACTAGCCAAAAACCCTAATTCTCACACCGCATGTGCCAATGACAAACCATGCCAGCCACACCTACCGCGCCAAGGCATTCCAACCATGCTAGCCGCACCACTGCCCAATGGAAAACCATGCCAGCCACACTTACCGTGCCAAGGCATGCCAACCATGCTAGCCGCACCACTGTGCCAATGGAAAACCGTGCCAGCCACATCCACCATGCCAAGCCAAACAACACCTTTCCTTGGCCCTAGCCAACCTAGCCGCGCCACCATGCTGGCCTTCCCTACGCGACTACCAAAATGAAGGCGTGCGACAATCAACAGTCCCCCTTCAATCCCAGGAGAAAATCCTAGCCATCCAAGGTTACCAGTCGACGCATGGTAACCTTTGGACCGAAAACCTAAGTTTCGCCAAGCCAAATTATGCCATGCCAACGGAATTCCGACCTAGCTGCGCCATCATGTTGGCCTTCCCTACGCGGCTACCAAAACGAAGGCGTGCGACAATCGACGGTCGCCCTTCAATTCCAGGAGCAAATCCTATCCGTCCAAGGTTACCAGACAACACATGGTAACCTTTGACCCAAAACCCTAGTTCGGTCATGCCAAACCGCGCCAAGGCATGCCATGCCAACCTACCATGCCACGCCAATTGCATGCCAACCTAGACGCACCTCCATGACACGCCAATGGCATGCCAACCTAGCCGTGCCACCATACCATGTCAATGGTATGCCAACATAACCGCTCCACCATGATGGCCTTCCCTATGCGGCCAACAACAAACGAAAGCGTGCAACGATCAACGGTTACCTTTCCTCTTAAGATGCAAAATCTCGACCGTCGAAGGTCACCAAGCTAACAAGTTTCCCAAGCTTGACTTTCCATGCTACATGTTTTCCCCTAAAAACATTCGATACATTAACACCATGTCACACAACTGGTGGAGCATTCACCTAACGCACTCAACGTGCTGTATCCGAATCACACTGACAATAAGTTCAGTCAGGAGCATACACCACTCAGAAAACATTTACTAGTTTTTCATCTGCTAACTTCCCACTTTATGATACAAATCGTAACACAACTACTCTTCCAGAATCAACTATTCTGGTCTCATCACTTTCCTTGTTTCCATCCCCAAAACCAACCCATTCTGCTCCACTTTGTGACCGAAACAAGTATGGAAAGGCCATTTCTTGGTTTAGGCCGGACTTGTACAAATTGATCTCTCGAATCTAAAGTATTCCCTTGCAGTACATTGTTTTGGGTTTAAATTCGTTTCTCTCCCACACACCCGAAATTACCGAAATCAGCAGAAACCATTTTCACCCATAAACAATTGGCGACCACGGTGGGAGGTTGATCTATCGGTCCCAATAGTAGTCTCGAAATACGTTTCTCTAATTCAGAAGGATGGTCGTTTTAGGGGATGGATTTGTGTCCTCAAGTTCCACTCAGGAGAACATAGATATTTCCTTTCCCAACATAACGTCCAAAAACACGATCGATAAAGGAATTCCAAGTCTGGATGAATTGGCACGGGTTCAGGAGATCAACTTAACGGCAGGGTCGAACGGTTCACTCGCCCCGGAGACTCCAGACCCGGGGACTGATATACCGAACAATCACTCTCAAGTCAACCGTTTCACTACTAATCAGAAACCAGTAGGCCGGGAAGCGGCCTCACTGGTGGAAAAGCTGTGTGAGCTCTTACATCTTTCGAAGAATCAATGGATGGATATGTTTACCGCCATCAATCGCATAGCATTAAGCGTGTCCTTGATTCCTTCACGGTTTGAGGCATCAAGAACGCCAGGCTCATCCATCAATAATATCACATTTACCGACGATGACATGATGGAAGAGGAAGGCCATAACCGTGCCCTACACGTCACAGCACGTATGAAGGATGTGGAATTCAAAAGGGCTCTCATCAATACAGGAGCATCATCCAACGTTGTTACCCTTAGAACGCTCAGAACGGCCAGGGTACGGACGAACAAAGTCGTACGATAGTCCACCACAATGATCGATTTCGAAGGAAACCAAACCAGCACATATGGGTACATCAATTTGAACTTATTAGTAGGACCCGTCCAGTCGAAAGTGAGGTTCAGAGTAATCGAGAAAGAGCCAGATTACCACATGATACTGGGAAGGCCATGGATACACGATAAAATAATCATCCCTTCAACGTACCACCAGTGCTTGAAAACCATGCTAAACGGAGAAGTCATTCGTATCGCTGCATCATTATATCCCTACGCGCCAATCTGTGGCATGGATATTTTTGAGCCAAGGCAAGACCCGCAGGCCACGGCCAACAAGGCTCACCACACTCCACTACCAAAGTGGACGTCCATTGAAGAAGGTGATGGTTTTGCACAGCTTCGCGGAGAAACCCAGTCCCACATCATCCCCCTCGAAGGAGACACACGCCAACCTCCACCCGCCGATCCAGAATTCGCATCACACTCATACCAAGCGAGGACGGGCTTTTATTATGGGTCATGATGAAAATGGGAAAACCGTATATCAGCGCCGCTGTTAGAAATTAGCAGGGGAGACTACCATACAGTCTCTCCGCACAATGGAATGTAAACATAGTAACGAGCCGCATGAGGAGGTACCTGATGCACCATAACAGCTACAAGACGGGACCAACTCAACCATGGACGAACCTGAGATTGTTAATATTAGGAGTGAAGAATCTCCGCGACCCATCTGCATAAGCTCGACTCTGTGCATAAATGAACGTGTAAAGTTGGTAGACCTCCTCAAGGAATATAAATATGTATTCGCATGGACGTACGAAGAAATGCCCGTCTTGGACGAGAAGCTGGTCAGTTATCACTTGCACGTGATACCCAGATCCAAACTATTGAAGCATACCCCAAGACAATTCTGGCTCGATGTAGGAGAATAGATTAAGCTAGAAATTCAAAACCTACTAGCGGTTGGCTTCTTCAATCCGATTCACCACCCCACTTGGTTGGCAAACATAGTCCCGATGACAAAGAAGAATGGCCAGATCAGATGATATGTCGATTTTAGGGATTTGAAAAAATGTTGCCCTAAAGACAATTTTTCGCTTCCCAACATTGACATGCTAGTAGATGCCACAAGTTTCCATGGAATGTTCTCTTTCATGGATGGATACAGCGGATACAACCAAGTAAAGATGTACGAACACGATGCAAGTAAGACGGCTTTCGAACTCCTCTTGGAAACTTTTACTACACTGTGATGCCCTTCGGTTTGAAAAACGCTGGCGCCACATACCAACGCGCCATGACTACCATTTTTCACGATATGATGCACAAGCAAGTTGAAGATTATGTAGATGACATAGTGGTCAAATAAAAAACCCGGTCAGCCCACACAGGAATCCTGCGGCAGGTGTTCGAAAGATGTCGCGAATACAAACTAAAGATGAATCCATTTAAGTGTGATTTTGGTGTCTCCTCGGGCAAGTTCCTAGGCTTCCAGGTAACTGCCGAAGGGATTAAAGTTGACCCAGTCAAAACGCAAACCATCCTCACGATGCCACCACCATAAAGCGTGAAAGAACTTCAGAGTTTCATGGGTAAAATAAACTACATTCGCCGCTTCATACCCGGATTGGATCAACTTGTTGCTTCGTTTACTCCCTTACTGAAGAAAGGAGCGAGCTTTGTCTAGACCACACTACAACAAGAAGCTTTCCGGAATTGCCGAAGCAAGCAGAGTTCGATGGAATGAAGTTGAAGCATTAAGTGCCAGAGTCGCAGAATTTGACACTGTAGATTCCAGAAGGGCCAAGGAGGAAGAACACGCACAAGCATACAGAAATAGGGTTTCCAGAGCGTATAACAAAACCGTGAAACCTTGAGTTTTTCAAGTGGGAGATTTGGTACTGAAGACTTCTAAACACATCCATCAAGACGCATCTGTACCAAAATTCTCCGCAAAGTGGGAAGGGCATTATATAGTCACGAAAGCGTACAACAGTGGGTACTACAAGGTTATTAAAGAAGACGGAGGAAAACTGGAAGCGATCATCAACGGAAAGTGGCTTAAGGCATACTACACCTGACCACCGCCTCGCTCCGCCATATCACAAGCACGGATAGCCAGGCATATTTCCACTTTCTTCCACATCCCAAATATCAAGTCTTTTTTTTTTCCTATATATTTCGAAGAATCAACGGATGGTGACGTTTATCGCCATCAATCGCATAGCGTTAAGTATGTCCTTGATTCCTTCACAGTTGGAGGCATCAAGAATGCCAGACTCATCCATCAATAATATCACATTTACCGACAATGACATGATGGCAGAGGAAGGCTATAACCATGCCCTACACGTCACAGCCCTTATGAAGGATGTGGAATTAAAAAGGGCTCTCATCGATACAGGAGCATCCTCCAACGTTGTTACCCTTAGAATGCTCAGAACGTCCAGGGTATGGACGAACGAAGTCGTACGACAGTCCACCACAATGATCGATTTCGAAAGCAACCAAACCAGCACATATGGGTACATCAATTTGAACTTATTATTAGGACCCGTCCAGTCGAAAGTGAGGTTCGAAGTAATCGAGAAAGAGCCAGATTACCACATGATACTGGGAAGGCCATGGATCCACGACAACAGAATCATCCCTTCAACGTACCACCAGTGCTTGAAAACCATACTAAACGGAGAAGTCATTTGTATCGCTGCATTATTATCTCCCTACGCGCCAATATGTGGCATGGATATTTTTGAGCCAAGGCAGGACCCGCAGGCCACGACCAACAAGGCTCACCACACTCCACTACCAAAGTGGACGTCCATTGAATAAGGTGATGGTTTTGCACATCCTCGCGGAGAAACCCAGTCTCACATCATCCCCCTTGAAGGAGAGACACGCCAACCTCCACCCGTTGAGCTAGAATTCGCCTCACACTCACACCAAGCGAGGACGGGCTTTTATTATGGGTCATGATGAAAAGGGGAAAACCGTATATCAGCGCCGCTGTTTGAAATTAACAGGGGAGACTACCATATATTCCCTCCTCCCAATGGAATGTAAACATAGTAACGAGCCGCATGAGGAGGTACCTGATGCACCACAACAGCTACAAAATGAGTCAACCTCGACCACATGGACGAACTTGACATTCTTAATATTGGGAGTGGAGAATCTCCGCGAACCATCTCTATAAGATCGACTATGTGCATAGATGAACGTGTAAAGTTGGTATACCTCCTCAAGGAATATCAAGATGTATTCGCATGGATATACGAAGAAATTCCCGGCTTGGACGAGAAGCTGGTCAGTCATTATTTGCACGTGATACCCGGATCCAAACCATTCAAGCAGACCCCAAGACGATTCCGGCACGATGTTGAACAACAGATTAAGGTAAAAATTCAAAAGCTACTAGTGGCTGGCTTCCTCAAACCGATTCACCACCCCACCTGGTTGGAAAACATAGTCCCGGTGAAAAAGAAGAATGGCCAGATCAGATGATGTGTCGATTTTAGGGATTTGAAAAAATATTGCCCTAAAGACAAATTTATGCTTCCAAATATTGACATGCTAGTAGACGCCACCAGTGGCCATGGAATGTTCTCTTTCATGGATGGATGCAACGGCTATAACCAAGTTAAGATGTACGAACACGACGCAAGTAAGACGGCTTTTCGAACTCCTCTTGGAAACTTTTACTACACTGTGATTCCCTTCGGTTTGAAAAACGTTGGCACCACATACCAACGCTCCATGACTACCATTTTTCACGATATGATGCACAAGGAAGTTGAAGATTATGTAGATGACATAGTAGTCAAATCGAAAACCCGGGTATCCCACACAGGAATCCTGCGGCAGGTGTTCGAAATATGTCGCGAATACAAACTAAAGATGAATCCATTGAAGTGTGATTTTGGTGTCTCCTCGGGCAAGTTCCTCGGTTTCCAGGTAACCGTCGAAGGGATTAAAGTTGACCCAGTCAAAACAAAAGCCATCCTCATGATGCCACCACCACAAAGCGTGAAAAAACCTTATAGTTTCTTGGGTA
Organism: Papaver bracteatum; assembly: GCA_023529315.1. Lineage (NCBI taxonomy): Eukaryota > Viridiplantae > Streptophyta > Magnoliopsida > Ranunculales > Papaveraceae > Papaver > Papaver bracteatum. The sequence goes on from JAJJWX010002530.1 coordinate 1,341,195, forward strand.
ATATAAACTACATTCGTCGCTTCATACCCGGATTGGCTCAACTTGTTGCTTCGTTTACTCCCTTACTGAAGAAAGGAGCGATCTTTATCTGGACCACACTACAACAAGAAGCATTCGGGAAGATTCAGAAAACGTTATCTTCCCCAACCGTCATGAAATCACCTATGCAAGGAAGACCGCTACACCACTTTTAGCGACACTGCTGTCAGAGCTCTCCTCGCCCAAAAAGATGACGAAGGGATTGAACACCCCATATACTACTTCAGCCGAACTTTAAGAGATGCCGAACTCAGGTATCCCAAAGCAGAAAAGGCGTGCCTAGCTTTGATCCACTCCATCCAAAAATTCAGGCATTACCTATGGTCCAATAAAGTGGTGATGATATCTAAATCTGATCCTGTGAAGCTCCTCCTCTAAAAACCGGCCCTGATAGGAAGGCCGTCCAAATGGCTCCTCCAAATGTCAGAGTTCGACATAACATATGTTTCCCCGAGAGTCATCAAAGGACAAGCAGTCGCAGATTTACTAGCGGCATTTATGGGAGAAAATACCATGACGCTACACGAGGACCTCCCTAGGGACTTTCTGGAAATATATTTCTCCCAAGAAGAAGCATGGCTAGCTACTATTCTTCGACGGCTCTGCTACTCCTAACAACGGTACAGGAGGAGCTAGTATAGTTCTAGTATCCCCAGCTGGTGGCGTATTCTCGCACTCCTTCAAGTTAGACTTCCCATGCACCAACAATTCAGCAGAGTATGAAGCCTTTCTCATCGGGATATCCTTGGATAAACGAGCTGGAGCCACGCGTCTGGAAATAAGAGGGGACTCTAAACGACTTAACAACCAGGTAAACAGAGTATACGCCACGAAAGAAGTAACCTTAGCCCCTTATAGAGATGAGGCGTAAAAACTGCTGAACTACTTCACCGACGCAACCATAACCCATATTGGGCGCGGCGGAAACCAACACAATGATTTCCTAGCCACGCTAGCATCGAAACTGCGATTGGAAGGTCTTGAGGAAACCCTGATAGTAAAGAGACGAACCGTGGCTTCAACATGGCTTTCACAACCCGAAGAAGATGAAACTAATGACTGGAGAACACCAATTATCCAAGAACTTAACATCTCACTTTTTTAGGGAAAGGTCAGTCTCAAAACCTTGCGTGATTTCTTCATGCTCTGAGGGGTGCTATATCATCGAAATCCAGACGGCTCCTTGTCAAGATGTCTCGGAGAGAGAGAAGCACAATAACAACTCAACCACGTCCATGATGAAATTTGCGAGCAGACGTTGGTGATAACACTCTATCACTGTTTGCAACGCCTTGGCTACTACTGGCCGGAAATGGAGGCCCAAGCTCGGTTACTTCAAAGAACATGTTCCAACTGTCAAGCGCCACCGCATCAATTAGAAATTTTCAATATTGGTCATGCTAGGGACTGGCAGGAGACATATATCAATTACCTTCGCGACGACATACTCCCCACCGATAAGAAGGATACATCCAAGATAAAACAAAGGTCCGAGAGGTCCGTATTCCACAAAGGGATCTTATATCGTAAAATCTTTGGAGGAAGTCTTCTGCGATGTTTGAACGGAGCAGAAATCCCAATCATGCTGAAAGAGATGCACGAAGGCGAAAATTAAGGAAAACGGAAATTATTTCTCCAGATACATGAGAAGTACTACTAGCCAACCATAGAGGATGATGCAGCTGCTTTCGTCCAGAGGTGCAAGAAGTGTCAGATCCACGGAAACCTTATCCATATACCGTCGACTCCCCTGCATTCAATAAGCAGTCCATGGACCTTTCATAGCTGGGGACTCTACATCATTGGAAAGATCAATCCACCATCCTCAAAACATCACGAGTACGTAATAATGGCAACCAAATACTTCACCAAATGGGTCAAAGCCATACCTTTACGAGGGACGAATGGAACCACAATCGCGGCATTCATTAAGGAGTACATTATCTTCCGTTTTGGCATGCCTAAACATATCATCACCAACAAAGGCACCCATTTCGCGAACAAACAAGTACGGGAGTTACTCGAGGAATACAGAATTAAGTAAGTCTTCTCCACCGTATATTACCCCCAAGGGAACTGGCATGCTGAAAGAACCAACAAAACCCTGATATGAATCCTCAGTTGTACAGTGCATGATAACCCTCGGGCATAGCATGAGAAACTGCCAATGGAACTCTAGGCATACCAAACATCACCAAGAAGTTCCACCGGGGTCTCTCCCTACTCTCTTGTTTACGTCGTAGACGTTATCCTCCCAGCGGAAGTTGAAATCCCATCGTCTAGAATTTCCGAAGCAAGCAGAATTCGATGGAATGAAGTTGAAACATTGAGTGCCAGAGTCGCAGAATTGGACACTGTAGATTCCAGAATGGCCAAGGAAGAAGAACACGCACAAGCATACAGAAATAGGGTTTCCATAGCGTATAACAAAACCGTGAAACCTTGAGTTTTTTAAGTGGGAGATTTGGTACTGAAGACTTCTAAACACATCCATCAAGACGCGTTTGTACCAAAATTCTCCGTAAAGTGGGAAGGGACTTATATAGTCACGAAAGCGTATAACAGTGGGTACTACAATGTTATTAAAGAAGACAGAGGAAAACTGGAAGCGATCATCAATGGAAAATAGCTTAAGGAATACTACGCCTGACCACCGCCTCGCTCCGCCATATCACAAGCACGGATAGCCAGGCATCTTTCCACTTTCTTCCACATCCCAAATATCAAGTCTTTTATTTTTCCTTTATTTAATTGAAGTAAATCAATAAAATTCTCTTGTTCTTTCAAAAAAAAATCTATAATAACACAAAAAAAAGAAAAGAAAGAAAGAGCAAAAGTGTGCTTAAAACCTAGAAAGAAGCCGAACATCTCACAACCACACAACTCAAAAAATCCCATCCAAAAGATTGTAATCCCTAGAAAGCATCATCTTTAACCGGCTTTGATACCTTTCAGTCCTACTCTTCAAGTTCCGGATTGACTCTTCCACCTTTTGTGACTCCATGGCCAGAGCTTTCTTCTCTTTCAGAATAGCTTTCGTAGCAAGGACCATGCCAACAAGAATACCGGCTCTGTCGACTTTCACAATCTCAAGACGATGTCACAACTAACTAATGTTGAACTTCAGAGATTCACAGGTAGACACCATATTCTCCCATTTTTGAATAGTTGATTTCGCGACGGCACGGATAGATATACTCTCCATTTCAACAACCATCGGCAAGAGACAATTCACTATGGAAACTAAAGTGGACGAACAATATTGCACCATGTTCATGGTGGAAATATGGCTATATATCCTCCATATTTTTGTGTAAAGAGTTACGAATTCTTTTCGCACTATAAACCCACCGACGTTCCGGTTGTTAGAGGAAAGACACCTCATGCGGGTTCCGAACGACAAACCTGCATTAGGATACTCATGACAAGAAATTCCTAAGTCGGCGTTATCCAGATCTGTGGCAGCTGGTAGGATAGAACTTGAAGAAAAAGGGGTAACCAAATCATCTTCATCAATGATGGTAACGCAAGCTCCGATGGGATATCTCTACACAGAATAAAAACTTTCGTTATTCAACGACAAACAAAGAAATAATTGTTGATCAATAATAACATAACGGTATGATCTTCTTGACCCGAACAACTCGGATGGGGGAATTGTTGCAAGAGTCTAGCCTATCGCGTTTGGCTGGAGAACCTTGTCGGCTCGAGGACGATTCACTTCTGATCGACATGATGAAGAAAGTTGGACTTAACGAGAAGAAATTTTTGTTGAAAAAATGGGAAGACGACACAACTTCATCGGCGTAAATACTGTGGAAACCCTAAAAGGAAGAAAGAGGAACGCATGCTGAATAGGCGGAACATGATGGAATCACGACCGGGAAATCATCCTCAAACGAAATGCCTCATCAAAACCCCAATAAAGGCTAGGCGGGATAAGAGGGTGTGATACTTTAACGTTTGAAAGAGGGAAAGGATTTCCCATTGGAATCGAGTAAGAGGCAATCATGCCCGTAAAGGCAAATCGCCACCGTGTTGAACCGCCCACGCATGCCTTGCCCCACCAAACTACATATTACCATGACCTGCGCCAAGTTGTGTGTTCCATTGTCGTGGCCTCATCATGCCAAGACCGTCCGCATCATGCCTTGGCCCTACATGCCAAGTTGTCCGCTCCATTACCGCGACCCTACCACGCCGAACCATCTGTGCACGACTCGCCTCAGCAAACCACACCTTGCCATGGCCGCACCATGCCAAGTTGCCCACTCCATTGTTGCGGCCCCCCATCATACCAAGCCGTCCATGCCATGACTTGTCGCGCCCACACCAACTCGTCAAGCCAGCGTTATGATATTCTTTAAACCCATTCAAGGTGATACACGGCCAGACCAAGCCATCAATATTCGTCTCACCACTCCACGGTCTGCATACCAGTAAAATTTACGCAAGACCGCCAAACACGGGATCGTGAACTCTCCTTACCTCTCGAAAAAGGTTATTCGTACTTTCCTGACCATCTTGCATGTCCTACGTTTCGATTCCATCCTCGTCTGTCACCATCATATGCTTACCTCGTAACAAGGCACATGTTCCGAGCTAAGCAGGGGACTTAATGTTGATAGTGGTTTTTAGCTTAGACCCTAGTCAGACAGTGACGTCACAGAACTTGAGTAATAATATCCAAACCAAGAACATTTATTGAACCTTTTAATTTATCTGCGAGAAAATTAATGGGGTACCATTTTTAAATGCTAATTAGGGCTTCGACAATCCAAAAACCCTAATTCTCACACCGCATGTGCCAATGGCAAACCATGCTAGCCACACCTACCGCGCCAAGGCATGACAACCATGCTATCCACACCTACCGCGCCAAGTCATGCCAACCATGCTAGCCGCACCACTGTGCCAACGGAAAACGTGCCAGCCACACCTACCGCGCCAAGCCATGCCAACCATGCTAGCCGCACCATTGTGCCAATGGAAAACTGTGCCAGCCACATCCACTATGCCAAGCCAAACCGCACCCTGCCTTGGCCCTAGCCAACCTAGCCGCGCCACCATGCTGGCCTTCAATACGCGATATCCAAAATAAACGTTTGCGATAATCAACAGTCCCCCTTCAATCCCAAGAGTAAATCCTAGCCATCCAAGGTTACCGGCCGATGCATGGTAACCTTTGGCACGAAAACCTAAGTTTCGCCACGCCAAACCATGCCATGCCAACAGCATGCTGGCTTAGCCGTGCCACCATGCTGGCCTTCCCTACGCGGCTACCAAAACGAAGACGTGCGACAATTGACGGTCGCCTTTCAATCCAGGAGAAAATCCTAGCCGTCCAAGGTTACCAGAAAACACATGGTAACCTTTGACCCCAAACCCTAGTTCGGTCACGCCAAACCGCACCAACCTACCATGCCACGCCAATGGCATGCCTACCTAGCCGTGCCTCCATGCCATGCCAATGTCATGCCAATATAGCTGCACCACCATGCCATGCCAATGGCATGCCAACCTAGCTGCGCCACCATGCTGGCCTTCCCTATGCGGCCACCAACAAATGAAAACGTGCAACGATCAATGGTTACATTTCCTCTTAAGATGCAAAATCTCGACCGTCGAAGGTCACCAAGCTAAAAAGTCTCCCAAGCTTGACTTGCCATACAATAACAACATGCTACATGTTTTCCAAAAAAAAACATTCGAGACATCAACACCATGTCACACAACTGGTGGAGCATTCACCTAACGCACTAAATGTGCTAGGTTCGAATCACACTGACAACAAGTTCAGTCATGAGCATGCACCACTCAGAAAATATTTACTAGCTTTCCAACTGCTAGCTTCCCACTTTCTGATACAAGTCGTAACACAACTACTCTTCCAGAATCAACTATTCTGGTCTCATCACTTTCCTTGCTTCCCTCCACAAAACCAACCCATTCTCCTCCACTTTGTGACCGAAGAAAGTCTGGAACAACCATTTCTTGGTTTAGGCTGGACTTGTACAAATTGATCTCTCGAATCTAAAGTACTCCATTGCAGTACATTGTTTAGGGATTAAATTCGTTTCTCACCCACACACCCGAAATTACCGAAATCAGCAGAAACCATTTTCACCCATAAACAAGAGGGCATGGCCGACCAGGCCGTATGCTCGGTCCTGTGCTCTTCCCTACTTTGAATTATTATTTTTCATCACTTGAGGAAATATAGAGAAACTATGAGTTTTGCTCGAACGAGTAAGTTTGCTCAAACAAGGAGTTTTCAAAAGATAAGGAAATATAATAAATTAAAAATAAAAGGAAGAGGCGTGGGACCGGCCACGGCGGCATGGTCGGACGGCCGGTGTGCCTGGTCCTGTGTGTGCCTCTTTATTATTTTTTAATTATTTTCCTTTTCTGATTTTGCACAGGTTACCTCATTCGTCCATATTTTTGAATGCTCGTTTATGCATTTGGGTGCTCGTTCGTGCATTATTGTTAAGTACACTCGCACCATTTTATCGGGGCTTAATCGGACCCGAACAATGAATATTTATTAGTTATTCGTGGAATTAAGATGAGAATAAACCACGAAACGGAGTAATAATATATTGATTATCTATTACTAATTCATGGAATTCGGCCGGGAATAAGCCATGAAACGGAGTAATGAGATAAATTGATTATCTATTACTAATTCATGGAATTCAATCGGGAATAAGCAATGAAACAGAGTAATGAGATAGCATAGATTATTTTTCTAGGAATTCAATTGATGAATGTTGCGCTAGAATTTAATCCATGAATTGCTCTACACTAGAATGTGATATGTCTAGGAGCGAGTTTATTCGAGAATGAAGTATGAGATGATGGAAGCATCATACTCATTCTGAATTCTGACTGTGCATAGTCGGGGAACAGTGTGGTATCCCGAAGACGTTAGCGCTCTATCCTAGCATGAAATATGTCTAGGAGTCGTCCAATCGTTAAGAGATTTTATACATATTCTCTCCACATAGTCAGGGAGCAGTATGGCATCCCGAAGAGGTTAGCGCACTATACTACCATGCAATACGTCTAGGAGTCGTCCAATCATTTCGATTATATATAAAGGTGTTGATGAAATATGCGAAGTGTCGAAAAGCTTAGTCAGGGAGGCTTTACGAATAACATATTCATATAAGGCTCTGAGAGGGTGTACATTCAGTCAGAGATTGTGAAATGATCTTTCACGAATCCTAAAATATGAGTTTCAAATACATTCCTGAAGCCGCGTCAGAATCATGCAAGATCATGATTTTACGATTTTAGTCTTTATTGAAAATCCACCATCAACAAATATAATAATATCCAAATATGTCCTAACGTCCAGTTATATTAGTTATACGTGTCCAAATCTAAAATGGCACCCGAACAAATGGCTACCATTAAATCACCTTTAATCAAACCTTAAAGCCAAACTCTTTTCATTTCTCTTCGTTTGTTCTTGTATCTCTGCGACTCAAAAACAGAAATAAGAAAACTAAACACCTCATCAATTTGAACCAGACATCATCATAAATGCCACTTTTCTACGTTTCCTTCTAACTTATCCCCTAGCTCTAACCTTCGATTTTGTAATACAAATAACCTAGGTATGTAATTTCTGAATAGTAAGAAGAATAAGAAGAGGTAGGTTTCAGAAAATTATTTCATCAATCTTCTCTTTATTTTTTTTAATTTTTAGGTTAGGTATACTGATTTTATTACTGGTAGCGATTTGTTGAACGTTTCAAGGTTTAATCGAGGAGGAAATTAGGTTTTGAAGAGTTTGGATTGTTAATTTGATAGTTGACTTGTTGATTGAGTTGGAAAAGAGGATTTTAGTTGACCGAATTTGTGTATAAAATTTATTGATTTCATGTTAGACTTGGGTTTTTGTTTGAATGTTAATTCGTCAATGGGATTTGAAATTAGGTATGATGAAATTGGGGATATGTTTAAACTGAAATTAGGTATGATAAGTGAAATTGGGGATGGGTTTTGACTGGATTTTGCTTGATTGTGGTAGAAGTGGTGGTAGTGGTGAGGTGTTGGTGGTTGTGGCGGTGGTTGAATGATTCGAGGAAATTCAATTTTATCGATCAACGTTTTGTTTTTCTGATTTTTTTTAAGGGTTTAATTTTAATTGATACTCAATTTTATTGTTGTTGAATGATTTGATGATATTATGAATCAGTGATTTGGGAATTCAATTTTCATGTCTTGTATCCGATCATGGTGCGTGTATGGTGCTTTTGACATGAGTAATGCTAATGGTGCTTGTACTGGTGCTTTTGACATGAGCTAAAAAAAACTTTGTACTCCCTCTGTTTCACAAAGACAGTCCGCTTTGACTTTCTCATAATATTAAGGAGACCATACTATTTTACTTGACTATCCTTAGTTACTTACCTATTTTATTTTAATAAAAATGCTAGCAATAAAGACTATCCAAAATTGGTTTGAGAATTATAAATACGAAATATAAAAGGGAAATTTAAAAGATATTGAATTTAAGAAGTATAAACTTTATAAGGAATCTAATTTTTAGAGTTAAATGTATATTTCCTTAAAATGAATGAAGGATATATTTGTTTCCTCAATTATACTAATTTATTTAATATTTTAGATTGAGTCATGTTAAAAATAGATTTATGAATATAAAGAATTCAAGGGTATATTAGAGAGTTCATTGAAAAAGTATGACTATAAACAGAAGGTGGACACAATTTTGAAACTGACGAAAAAGGAATAGAGGACGGTCTTTCAGAAACAAAGGGAGTATCAGATAGAGAAGAAGAAAATTATTACTCCCTCTGTTTCAAAAAGACTGTCCTCTATTCCATTTTGGTTTGTTTCAAAATTATGTCCAGCTTTTGTTTATAGTCATATTTTTCCAATGAACTCTCTAATATATTCTTAAATTTTTTATTTTCATAAATTTATTTTTAACGGGACCCTATAAAATAAGGAAACATATATATATATATATATATATATTTCATTCCTTTTAAAAAAAAATCATATTTGACTCCAAACATTAAATTTCTTGTAAAGTCTATACTTCATAAATTTGATATCTTTAAATTTTTCTTTTATATTTCTTATTTATAATCCTCTAATAATTTTAGGTAATTTTTAATGCTAACATTTTTATTAAAATAAAATAGGTAACTAAGGGTAGTCAAGTAAAATATTGTAGTCTCCTTAATATTTTGACAAGGTCAAAACTGACTGTCTTTTTGAAACGGAAGGAGTACATTACATGATTAGCTCAAAAGATAAAAAGAAAATCATGATAGAGAAGGCTAGAGTGGTGTAATGACTTAACTATACTGTAAAAAAAAAAAAAAAAAATTTAACGTGATTTAAACACTGATAAAGAATTTATATTTATTAATGATCTTAATATTTAGTTAACAGATTGTTAAGTCCACAGTTTAATTTACCAGTTTTCGACGGGTTAAGATAGCAACCCTTAATATTTGAAATATTGGGTACCAAAACTAGGTACTGGATATTTGTTGGATACCAAACGTTAAATAACCCATTAATTTATTGAGCTAAATTTTTTGCTTAACAAGATAATGAGCTCAGGCCCGGCTCTGAAGCCCGTCAACTTGTGCAGCAGCACAGGGCGGATTTTTTTTTAAAAGTTATTATGGGCTTGTATTGGTGGACCAATATTTTTTCGGTAGTACTGAATTTGAACGTTATTTTGGGCACCCTTCTTTTTTTGAGGGGACCCTGTTTTTTTAAAGGCACACTACCCTACATTTGTAAGGGGTGTCTTAAAACGTGGACTTTACTAATTTGCCCCCAAACCCTAATTAAGATTATCAATTAAACGGTTTTAGATTAACCTAATATATAAAAAAATTAGATTAACCTAATATATAACCTATTAACAAAAAAAAAAATCAGACCCTACCTCCTTCTTCTTCTTGGGGTCTTCTCTTCTTCTTCTTCTCAACATCGTTTTCATCGATTAATCGTCGATTCATAAAATTTTCATCGTCGATTAATCAATCGAGTATAAGAATGGTGCTTCGAAAGCAAACTAAACGAGTAACAGGAAAAGGTCCCCCATTAGGACATCTAGCAAATCAGAAAAGTTCATTGGAGATTGACAAAGTAGTGGAAACGGAAGACGAATTGGAGATTCAACCCGAAGTGGGCATGGGAAAGATCCGCAGGTAATTTTAACCAAACCCATTAGTTTTAATTTGATTTTGGTTCGTTTAATTGAATAGAAATCATCAAAATAAGGTTTGAATGTAAAGTGAGTGCTAGGTTCGGTTAGTAGTCGGAACCCAAAAACCCTGGTTTGGTAACCGAACTTCCTGAAAGGAAGAACACGAAGAACTGTTCGGTTGATTATGATTGAAAAATATGTAACCGAACTATTTAGTTCGGTTATTTCGCTAATTTTTCAAAAAGCCATCTTCTAACCGAACACTTCCCATTTTACCAAAATAAAAATAATTTCACTTTCCAACCGAACTCAACTAATTTATTCACTACTTTGAGTTCTCAATTAACCGAACTTTGTCAAAACAATTCGGTTAGTTCGCACAATATTTTAAAACAATTTCTCCACCGAACTCAAAACATTACAAAGAAAACAAAAAAAACCTGTGTAACCGAACTTCTGTTATTTTCCCACTATGTTGAACTATCATTTAACCGAACATTATGTAGTATGTTCGGTTGATTCGCAATATTTTGTTTATCGAACTACGAATCGAACTCCTTGCTAATTGCATATATGTTGAGTTCGGTTTGTTCGCAAGAAAACTTATAAACCGAACTCTTCCCTAATTTCATAGAATTTTGAGTTCGATTGTTTAGCAAAATAGCTGTACCAACCGAACTCAGTGCTAATGTCATTCATGTCGAGTTCGGTGAAATCGCAATTTTTTGTTTATACAACTACTAACCGAACTCAGTGCTAATGTCATTCATGTCGAGTTCGGTTTTTTCGCAAGAAATAGTTAGTGCTAATTGCAAACCGAACTCTAGCCCTTAACAGAATTATGAGTATTAAAATCATTTTTGGGTGAAGCTAATATGTTTTGTTTTCTTGGTTAGGGGCAGAGCACCAAAATCAAACCAACCTTCTTGGAAGAACTTAGAACTCCCACTCCTCGAGGCCAAAAACACTTAGGTTTTAATAAGCGTGGAACCAAATATGTTAAGCATGGAGGTGGTTCAACACCGGGTGTTGTCATCCAAGATGATGTCAATAGAGATAATGTTGACAACGTTATACAGCAAATTAATCAAGAGATTGTGGAAGAAATGGGTAATCAAGAACATAATCAAGGTGGAGAAGAGGAATCATCCGAAGAAGGAGGAAATGAAGATGAACAAGGAGATGACAATGATGACAATAAAGAAGATGGAGATAATGAAGATGATGAATCAGAGGAGGAAGAGGATGAAGAACAAGTAGAAATAGTTAAAAAACCAAAAAAGACCCCGAAAAAGCCTTGTGCTAGATATGCATACATTCCTGATGATACTTTGTGTTTGGCCCCAAAGAACCTAACTTATGGTACTCCAAGAGATGGAGGGGAGGTATTGATTGGCTACAAAAACTCATGGGCTGCCAAGATTTTTGCTACAAAGGTATTGAATCTTATACATGAATATTTCTTTGTCATATATTTTTCGGTATATATTAGTAAATAAGATATGATGTTGTATTTGTAGGATCATAATAATGTTGTTCGTGTTTTGAAACGTCAAAAGAACAAGAAATGGGATATAGGGAATGAGTGTGATGAGGTTAGGTTGGCCGTATTTGATTGTGTGCTATGGTACATGATACAACATGCGCACCAAAAATTTGATGATGTCACTGTTTCCGCATTTGCCGAGAGGGTTTATCCTGAGACCGAAACCTTTCATCTACCGTTTGGTGAGATGGCAATCACTCCGGATGATTGTTTTCGAATCACATGCCTACCAATTACTGGAACAAGTGTTCGAGATGGGTACGATCCCTCCATGAGTTATGAGCTTCTTGAACAGTTGGTGGAGAGGTGTCTAGGATGGAGCGCTAAGAAGGCACATTGTGAGTTTAGACGAGCTGCAAAAGAGCCTGATGAAGGTGATGAGTATAATGAGTTAAACCCAGACCGGTCTTACAAGAAGAAGTTGAAAAAGATCAAGTTGAAAGTCTTGTTAAAAGAGTTTGGAGGGACGAAATATTTGGTTTCCAAGGGAAAGTTGGTCATGACAGAAGAGAATATTAAACACCATGTGACTGCTTATTTATTATATCAACTAGGAACCATTTTCTTCCCCGACACTTCAAGTCATTCGGTAAACGTCCATTACCTCCAGCTATTGGACCCCCTTAATGAGGTGAACAACTATTCTTGGGGAATTGCGGTTCTATCGTTCGTCAAGCGGAGCTCGAGGAAAAGCTTCGAGGCTTAAGTGTTTATATTTTGGAGGCTTATACACCCTTGTTCAGGTACTCCGTTAATTTATCCTTTGTGTTTTCCAAGATATGTTTGCTAAGTGAATGAATGTATATTTTTACTAATGAATACATATTTACTATAATCATATGTGTGGTTTCTTCTCATAGGTTTGGGTGTACGACCACTTCCCAAAACTGAAATTGTCTTATGCTCAAACTCCTTGGCCTTATGGGAAACCTACAGCTGGTAAATATGAATTTTTAGACTCGCAAATGAAGGGTAAGAAAAATAGGTTGTTGAGGTTGAGAGAGAAATTGGATAATGCAACTCTTGCAGATGTGGTTTTCCATCCATACAAGCTTCAATCAGATGACGAAGAGGAAGATGTTGAGCCTGTTGATTTCTCACCTATTTCGGCTTATAATGGCCCGTTGTTTTATCCTGGCGGTTGTACAATGTACAATCCTCGAAGAGTAATGAGACAATTATGTTGTGTCCAAAGTGTCCCAGCAGAGGATAAATTCAAATTCAAGTTGATGAAGCGGGGAACTAAGAACACCGAAAAGAATTTTGTTCCAAAGTACAATCCTGCTCCATCAGTGGACCAATGGAACAACTGTGAGGATTATTATATTCCAATTGAAGAGTTAGAAGATTGTTATGGTGAGCCAAATGCTGCTGAAGAAGGGTATATGGAATGGTATGAAATTTTTTCTCATCCTCGTGTAATAAACACACAACAACAAGCCCGTGCTGAGAAATCAAAATCGAAGGCAGTGGAGAAAGAGACCCAGAAAATTATGAAGCATACCCCAACTTTGTGGTGATGAGGCATTGATCTTATGGAATTCAGCGGTAAGATATTTACTCTTATTTTTTCTTTTTATAAACTTATTAAGCATGCAAATATAGGAAATTTATACTTGTTTATGATTTTCATTGAAAAAAGGTGAAGTCAAGTTCTAAATTGTTGAAGAAAATGATGTCAAAAATCCGTAGTGGAGAGCCGATGAAAACTGCTGAACAAACGGAACTCTACAACCAATGGACAAATGTTTTTTCACCCAACACTGCTGATCAAAGCTGGAGCATGCCGATGAAGAGGGGTCGACGAGAAGGGGAAGGTTCAAGTCGAATGGTTGAACAACAAAGCAGTGGAGATGACACTCCTAGTGACGAAGGACCAGCTAAAGCTCCTAAACGCAAGGGTAGAAAAGTCTCACGTAGTGGTCGTCGTGAATGAGTGATTGCAAGAATTAGTAATTTGGCATTTAATTCTGGATTTGGTACTTTTATTCTGGATTTGGTACTTTGTTCTCTTATGTTTGGAATACCTCTTTATTGTGGATTTGGTAGTTTGTTTTCTTATTTTTTTGTTTTAGTAAATGAATTTCATGTTTTTGTTTCTAATTTGTGTCTAAGTAAGATATAAACGTTCGGTTTGATCGCAATTACAAAATTCAACCGAACTGAACACTACCAAAAAAAAAAAAGTTACAGAGTGATGTTCGGTTTGATCGCAATTACAAAATTCAACCGAACTGAACACTACCAAAAAAAAAAGTTACAGAGTGATGTTGGTTGGATCGCAATTAAAAATTCAACCGAATGAACACTACTAAAAAAAAAAAAAAAGTTCGAGAGTGATGTTCGGTTAGATCGCAATTACAAAATTCAACCGAACTGATCACTACAAAAAATATTAAAAGTTATAGAGTGATGTTGATTCTTTGGGTAAAAAGCGCAGTTACCGAACTTAGTTTTCGAAAATAAAACCTTATGTTCGGTTACCTGCGAAACTTTTATTACAAACCGAACGCATAGGTTCGAAAATAAAACCTTATGTTCGGTTACCTGCGAAAATTTTATTACAAACCGAACGCATAGGTTCGAAAATAAAACCTTTGTTAGTGTTCAGTTCGGTTAGATATAATAACAGAACTAACCGAACATAATTGTTGACCAAAACTTGTACTTGATCTGACAAATGTAATAGCAATTTTTTAGTCTGTTATACACCCCAATGCTATATATATGGGTCTGATGCTTCATTTTTTTGTATACCATTTCATAAAAATGGCATTTGGTAGTCATAAATTTACTTTAGAAGAAGATATTTCTATTTGTAGAAACTTAAATCTTGTGGTTTCCAAAGAGGGGTGAAGAACAGTCAAGGCATGGTCGGATTAGTAATAGTTATTGGGGGAAAATACATGAGAAATTCTGCGATGACACATGTAACCCTCATAACCTTGAAGAGCTATCTTTGTTCATTCGATTTGAAAAAATTCAAAAAAGAGTTGAGGATTTTTTGATTTTGTATCGGATAGTTGCGAGGAATCGACTGAGGGGTGAAACATACGAGGAAATCGTTTTAATGTCAAATAATGAATGGCGACGATGGAAAGTAAAGGATTTAAAATATGAAGATCATTTCCGCATCCTTAGAGACTTTTTCATAATGCGTTTTGGATATTAAGTCTTTTGTAATTTAATTTCGTCAATGTCATGTAATTTCATTTTCAAACCGAACTAATGTTGTAATGTAATAGTTCGGTAATGTCATTTAATGTAATTTGTTAACCGAACTTATATATTTTGAATTGCAAACCACAGTGGACCTACAATCTTTATGCCAAATGACTCCTAATAAAAACCAAATACCAAAAAACACAATCTTTCATTGTTATGTTGATTTTCAAAGCATACTTACAATCAAAAAACACCATCTAACTAAAGGTACAAATAATCATCCGCAAGGGAAATACAACCTTGGTGTATAATCGCTTCCGAATCCTTCAAAGCTTTCCACATCTCCATGTTATGTTCATACATAACGCACCAACCCAACATTGTGTCGGGGTTAAATTCATTCCAATAAGAGTATGGGCATATCGGAGGCAATGGACAATTGTCTTCTAACCGGAGGCCTATAAAATGGTTGTAGTTAATCAACGCAATCACCACTCTCCTACGTTTTAGTTGCTCGACACATATGGTTTTTTTTCGGAGTGTATGTGAAACTACCACATTTTGAGAACAAGTGAACCACGCAATTGAATGCTTCGGCTATTAAGTGCCCACATATCGGCATGCTCATCCAATGATCCCTTGTGATTGGATTGCCCCCGTGGAGACGGCTTTGATATCTAAAAAACTGCACATTGAGACTATCATCCCCATCGGACAACATTGTCTTGTAAAATTCCGGTTTCTCCCTTAGCTTCATCAACAACCTTTGACGGACATAAGTGACATGATTATCATTATATATCTTGGCACCTTGAGTGAAAGGCCCTAGTTGTTGTACGACAACGTGGAAACCGCAATTACCATCCGCAGGGACGTCATTGGTGGTTATGACGTAATCTCTAATGTAAGGAGGTATCTCTTCCAGGAACCTTTTCTCAACAGGAGGGGCAGTCATATCAATTGGACTAGGTTGAGAGTGTAACATAGGTCCTTTTTTCTTCATATCCCGTTCACTTGTCTCGCCCTTTTCAACAATATTACTAGCCCTTATCTTACAATCTTCTTGGTACGTAGCCGCGTTATGCTCATGTTGCGAAGGATCTCTAGTAAAAGGGGTCATTTCAGTCTTCCTCTTGCCCAAAACCTTTGCATATTGTCTGACTTGTTTTTTGGTTTCTTTGGTTGGTGGCCTACCTTTGGCCTTGCCTTTATTCGGTTCTTGCACATTTTCTGAAGTCTGCGGATAAACGATTGGCCTCATGTCATCCCAAAAGATTTGCCTTTCAAGATTGTTCATGTTCCGGTACCTCTCGATAACGACTCTTCCCATTTCATTATCACCAAACTCTTCTCCGACATCGCCCTTGGGAGGAGGAACAAAACTTAAGTGTTTCCAATGTGGATCTATATCGCTTAAATGGATTATGCCATGTTCATACTTATCTATCATGTGGCGACAAGGGAGCCCAATAGACTTCATCATGTTGCAAACACACACCTCTTCCGTCTTGGTTCCCCATATGCGGATCAAATTCACCTCAACCAATAACCTCTTAATGCAAGCATGCGAAACATTAAAGTGGAGTCCCTTGAAAAACCGAAGGTCCTCCATTTTCACGATGTTACCACCTTTGTCTACAATCTTTTTGTACTTCATGATGCGACTTTTTTGAAACTTCTCTTTAATTCTATCAATCTCGCGGTTGAAGTAAACCTCCATAGCGTTAAACACAACCACAAAATTATCAATACATCCAAAGAGATTTTTCTTCAAACGGTGGTGAGCCGATTCTACCAAACTTGTCGCTTGATTCCCAAAGTGTTTATGGTGGTTGGTAAAAGCATAAACAAACCGCTCTTTGTGCGGTTCCAACCATTGCTTGACCACATACGTTACAATATCATCGGGATATTCGGGGCTACGCCAATGCTCAATAAATTCGGCAAGATTTAGATTGTACTCTTCTTCGGTGAGAGACCAAGTCAAAGCCTCCCATTCCCCGGAGAAAGCTACCCATTTAGCATGATTTATGGTGTATTGTTCATCGAATGCCTCTTTTGCACCAGCTTGTTCATCTTCCGGTAGCTTACTAATCTCTTCGAATGCTATCCTCTTTGGTGGACAAAGTTGAGGCTTGCACCTATTCATCACATTGCACCATATATGAAATGTACAAAGCATATTATGTGCCAATGGGAAGACTCTCTCTATTGCATTCATCAATGATACTTGATTGTCCGTCACTATAACCCCCGGGATATCATCATCTCGGTAGATCGCCTTCAATTGTTGTAGCGCCCACCTATAACTTGGTTCTTGCTCGTCCTTTAGAAAACAAAAAAGCAATGGTAAAAGGTGACTTCGTCGACGTACGACCAACAATGTTCAACAATGGCATCTCGTATTTGTTTGTCTTGTAAGTGCAATCCATTATAAGAACTTCATGGAAGGATTGAGACAGTTGAACACTCTTCGGATGAGCAATGAAGAGATGAGTTATTTCTTCACCCTGACCTAGCTTCTTTTGAACCGCGTAGCCTTTCTCTTCAGCCAACATAAACAATTGTTGCATGACTTTTCTATCCTTCCATTGATTCTTTTTAATTTACTCAATTGCATTGTAAATGGTGGTCGGGGATGATACGTTTTCCGTGTTATCATCCTTTAATAAGCGAAGCATACCAGCTGGGGAAATACGCAATCTCCTATATTTAGCTACTTTCTCCTTTTCTTGAGGAGTCAGCCTTGCGGCCATTGCATGTCCTTCAAGATGCTCCGGACGATGGTGGTTGTGATTACCTACCACCTTATCCATCGATAGAACCCATCCTTTCCTTAGTTTTGAGTAACTAAAAACTAGCTTGAACGGACATTTTATTTTCTTTGAGCACACTGTGTTCTTCCTCGTCGTCTTTCCTTCATACACATACCCCTTCCTCTTGTGGCTAGCATCCGGATCTCCACTTCTCTCGCAAACCATTTCAAAACGAGTTTTGCTTTCTTTTCCATTCAAAACTAATACGCACATGGCTCTCTTGGCATGCTCTCAAGCCCAATTCTTCGCATCAATAGGTTGATCAAATACCAAATCATTGGCATAGTGATGGGATGTATCTTCGTACAAGATACCAATTGGAGAAGGTTGATCATCCATTGGTATATCTTGGCATTCAATCTACAAGAAATGGAACAACATCAATTGCAATCACAACCGGGTTCTGTAAGCTTTTAATTTAAGCGCGTAAACCGAACTACAAATTCGGTGAACAAACCAAAAGTCCATATAACCGAACATATAAAGTATATGTAGTTCGGTTACAATATATTTTACATAGGTCACCGAATACAACACTGGAACTATTCATTTTTTTGGGATTCTTAAGTTCGGTTAGGTATGCTCTTGGGATCAAGTATGCGAAATAACCGAACCTGCATAACTTAGTGTACTCTTATATTTTGTACAGTTCGGTTAGATAGTGGCTTTACAGGAAGTGTGCGAACAAACCGAACTTTGTATGCTAAGTTTAATTAGTTTTACGTAAAGTTCGGTTGGTTAATAGTTGCAAAGCAACCGAACTTTGTACATTAAGTTAAATCATAAATTTACGTTAAGTTCGGTTAGTGTATATTGGTTGCGAAACAACCGAACCTTACACTGGAATTCATCAAACTTCCATCAATGCATAGTTCGGTTATCTGCGTGTTTGTCTAATGTAACCGAACTGCATATCCCGATGAGTTCGGTTAGATGTTCTTCACCTTTCATAACCGAACTGCATATCCAGATGAGTTCGGTTAGATGTTCTTCACCTTTCTTAACCGAACTACTTAAAAAATGTACATTTGTTTTGAAAATTTGGAGCAACTAGACCAACATTAGCTAAATTTGGAGCATACCTGGATACCCAAATGATCTTCCTCCGGTTGTGGTTGATAAAATCCATCATTTTCATATTGAGATTGAGTTTGTGGAAGAATACATTCACCATCTAAGAAATTACTCATATCCGGATCATTGTGAATATTAACAAATACTCTAGGAGTTAATGGAGATGAAGAATCAGATGAGCTTTCATCACAAGAATTCCCAAACGTAGTGAATGTGAAATAATGTTTTTTTTTCCATAGTTCTCCTTCTTGTTCTCTAACTTTATCCTCTTAAAAATTCAATTTCATTTTTAATAACTCATGTTTTAATCTAATCTCACTAATCAGTTTTTTCTTAATCATTTTAATAATTATTTCACTAATCAAAACCAAAAGATAATTAAAAGGGTATTTTAGGTAATATAAAAAGTATTAGATTAGGGCACCCCTACCCCAAATAACATCATGGTCCCCTCAAAAAAAAGAAGGGTGCCCAAAATAACGTTCCTGAATTTTGCCATACGAGCGAAAGTGTGAAACACAGTTCCTTTCCTTGCCCAATATTAAAATTTTCGTAAACTAAAAAAAGAAAAGGGGTTATCATCTAACCCTAATTCAATCCTCAAAAGCGAGACAGAGAAAAATCAAACCAAGCATATTGGATGTGTGTATGTAATCATGCAATCTTGCCTCTTTCTTCGCTAGTTTCAAATAATTTCCAAGTATGATCCAACTTTCTTTTTTTTTCTTAATGGTTTTTCAAGTTTAAAGACACGATGGATTATATGTTCTTGTTTACATTCTAGCATGTTCGGAAATTGATAGTTGTTGTGATTTTGATTGCTCCGTACCGATATTTTTCTATTAAGATTATTGAATCAATTCTTGCTATAGCTGCGAAGTGGTTGCTGCATATTTTTTTAGGTGACCTCATCGACCTAGGTGGAATTTCTTGGATCCTTAAAGAAATAATAAAGCTTGATTCGTTATGATGGTCATACCAGTTGAAAACGGATTCGCTACACGTAAACAGAAAGATAAAAGTGATGCAATAGTATAATCTTAATGAAGATCCCTTGATAAGTTTATTGTTAAAAAGCCACGTATTATAGTTGGAAGTTTGTCAGCTGTAAACAAACGGGCTCAGGATGCATATCATGAGCATGCGGAAAAAAAGGGCGTACCGAGCTCTTTTGCACAAGGTCATCTATATGTCAGAGACGGCCCTGAATGAGCTAAACAATTAAGCTCCTGGTTGCACATGTTCGGTTCACGTACACTGAACCAGAACACATGTGAATCTAGTTTCTGAACTAGTCTGACCGGTTTGTTGTTTCATTCCAACTTCACATAAAACGAGAGTCTTCTCTTGTTTTTATCTCCACCTTAGTCCAAACGAGATAATTGATTATAATAAATTATCTCGAAACTGAATTTATTATAAAAACGAGATAATTGATTATAATAAATTATAATAAACGAGAGTCTTCCCTTAGCCCATAATCCAAACGAGAGTCTTCTCTTCACATAGTTATGGAATAGTTCGATAACAGTTGAGAAATAAAACCAAGAGTTTGACTACCATCATCACCTCCACACTCGTACCTTTACCATTTTGATTTTTCTCAGTACCATTGAAATCAGGACAAGCTTTTATGCTACGAGCTAGGAGCAATGTTCAATTTGATCGTCGTATTGGAACTTCACCATTACCGACAGTTCGCTCACCCAAGTTAGTACCCGATCGATTCCTACTACTTATTATCTCTCAATTAGCATGTCCAGGAGAAGGTATAATAGTGGTGAGGGCTCAAGTAGGAGAGTAGTTGATAGTGATGACGAGGCACATATGGATGTTCACCAACCATATTTTGATGCAAGTCGTCAAATAGGCTTTGTTAGTTTGATTGCTCGCAACAAATACGTTCAATTCCTTGATGGGAATTTTATCATGGAAAGAGTATATGATCATATTGTTCAGGAACTGGATTTTTATATGTACATGAGACGGTATGAATGGGGTTACGTTTATAATGGCATGGGTGCTTCACACCCCGAGATGACATGTGAATTTTATGCAAATTTGCATGCATCTAGCAAGACAAGCTGTTGTTTTAAGACTATGGTCAGAGGAACTACATTTGAGGTCAACCGAAGCGTAATTGCTGAGTTGTCAAACTTACCTCTCCATCACTCATTTGCTATTCCTCAACCCGAAGGTCGAAGACCAACTCAGCGTCAGCCGTCTGAAATGCTATTAGGAAGGAATATGCCCTGGACAGGAAGCAAATTTCCTGTGGATAATAGAAGCCTTCATTTGAAGATCTTCAGCAAGCTGTCAGTGGCAAAGCTAATACCCAGCACACTTGACAAGAATCTTTGGAGCAGAACACTGGCTGAGTTGATTTACTATATTATTTCTGGGCTGATTATTTGCCAAATGATACGTATGGTATCACAAAATAAAAATCTTGGCTTTCTGTGTCTTATCAGCAGAATCTGCAGTCATTTTGGGATTCCTCCCTTTGGAACTTGTGTTGGTCGTCCCTCTCTCTTAATTCAAACTGACATCAACAAGATGAAGAAACTTGTCAATCGTGAAGTTGCTCTTCTTCAACAAAGAATTGACTGCATGCAAGAGAAATTGTCATATGCCATGACAACTCATCCATACCTGGTTGAACCAATACTCAAGATTGTTGAGGACTTCTATCGCAATCGTGCATATATGGGTTTTTTATTTTCATATGTTATGTATGTTATACTAGGGAATGACCCGTGCCTTTCGGCACGGGCTATCAATTAGCCGAGATTCTAACTGGTTATATGGTACATTTTCACTCAATTATGACGTCCTTCATTTTCCGACCCCCATTTTCAAACCACATTGTATTCTTGTTTATATTAAGCCCTATGATGCATGTTCTTCCACCCAATCTCTGAATGTAGCCAAACCTTCCCGTCTCCACTAATAATGTGTTTTCGAAATGTCAGTAATCCCTTGAGGATCTTAGCCGTCTTTATGTTTGGACTTCAGAGAAAAAATAGAGATAAAAACATAAAAAGTAATTTAAACAACTTTGTTTTATTAAAAATGAAAAGTAAAACAAACAGCACTACTACCCATTTGATGGTTGTTTATCATCGAATCCAAAATTCAAAAGCAATGCAAACTAACAACCTTGATAGAGGAAAAAACAATGTAAACATATCTAAGCAATGCAATTTTTTTTGGCACTCACTCTCCTTATAGTACCATAGCACGGTATAGTTTATCCTCATTTTTAAATCTCTCTCTCTCCAATTTTCTCCAACTAAAACTGCTCCAGGCTCCATCACATTTTCGTGCCGGTCAACATTAACCTCCTCCTACTTCTCTAACTCATGTTCATGTTTCAAATTCCATTTGGGTAGTAGCAATGAAAAAGCTACAAAGTATGTAATCTAATCAGGCAACGAAGACCCGACCACCTGTATTGGACGCCAAAGCATGATTTGTCCACATACCATTAGCAAGGGCAGATGTATACTGCAAGATACATTTTTCTTCCAAGATGTATACTGTGTATCGTAATAGAGCTTCAACAAAGATAGTTATCGTAACATACTTAGGTGCAAAACTATTGAAGCCACGAATCCGCTCCACTTCAAGCTATTGAAATGGCAATATTTGTGAACAACATCGCCGAGATTAGGTTTGATATGACACCAAAAACCTGCAAGAGCTTCTTGCTGTCATGCCACCTGAACCTTGTCTGCTAGGAAAAACAAAAAACATGGATCAAAATTCCAAATTCATTTAATCCAAAATACAGGAGATACTAAGAAACCCAGAATATGAACATTAATTAAGTCTAAAACCATATAAGTTCAACTCGCGCCTTTCAAAGAAGAAGACCCATTCATTTTTCCTGAACGGGGAACCCCAAAGGAACTCAGCACTAAGATCCAATGTGCTTCCTTCGAAATTTTACCTGATGACTTCTCTGCTCACTCAAAATTTTTTTCTGGCATATGAAGCCACCTCGTCTACTTTCCCAAAAAACCATTTCACTCCTTCAAAATCCAAAATCAATAACCAAAAAAAAAAAATACAAAATTCAACTCTAGATAAAGTAAAGATTTTATCTACATAATGAGGATAAGTAAATCCCATAAAAACATAACCATACAGGAAATATACCCAATTGAGATATGTAGTTCCCATCAGAGGATAACCATACACGTAACAGGGTGTTCCTGCAATTCAAAGAGGAATTTTCCAGCTAATTATCTTATGCATCCATCAATTTTAAGAACCCTAACTTTTAATATTACTTTTTATTTTATAAATAACTGAACAACACCGGTTGACGGTTGCCTTTAAGGAATTCTAATATCTTAGTCGTATCATCTACTTGTATGTGTTATTTCAAATTTCCATATCCACTGAAAAACACCGGTTGACGCTTCCCTTTAAGTAATATCTTAGTCGTATCATCTACTTGTGTGTGTTATTTCAAAATAAGTTAGAATTTAAAAACTTATATAGAGTTCCAAAGAGTTAATAAGAAGGATATAGGTGAGGTAGAGGGAAGTATGTCGACCAATTCTATCACGAATATGTCATTGGCGGGAGTCACTGACAGACATATACATATGACTGAAATGAGACAAAGCTGGTGTTTCCTGATGAGGGGTACACCTCCGCGTATATGGTGGCCCTTAAATTTTAATTGTTACGTAGCAATATGGCACATACATTTAAGTTTGATTAAGCTGATGTACATTAATTCATGGGGACTGGATTATTTACCTGAATTGTGCAGGTTGGTGGTGCATCTCAGTTCTTTCTTGCTACATGTGAGACGGTCCGGAAGATGTATGCCCAAAGTCATCCATTATTGGATCTTCCTATTATAGTGGTTTAACATATATACCCTGAAAAAGTTATGTTACAGTTAATATATCTGGCAATAAACACATAAATGTTAAGACAACTTACAATGGAATGGTGACAATGGACTTGGCTCACCGTTCATCATCTTTTGGGCAAAATGGATTGTCGTGGGAAGTTGTAGCCATTAACATCTGTTGAAGGGATTTGAAGGGTCCAAAGTCAGGACAGAAATCATGTCCCAATTGACAGAAAAACATCACCTACAGAGAGTGGGGTTATATTGTTAGACATCTACAATTTTTCAGCAGATTTCATAATAATATCAGTCGATTTAAGGGTTTACAATTAAAAATGCAACCATTTTAGACTTTGATTCGGACGCAAACACAACATACCCACTTTACACGCTACATTACCGGATCATCAAGATATCCACCAAAATATTATTGCAGTTCATTAGATGTCAGATAAAAAAAGGAAAAAGGAGCAATGTATCATTGATCAAATTATATCCAGCTTTACAATCAAAATTAGAATAACTTGGAATCAAAATATTCATATGAAAACTACATATAATCCAGAACCCATTTTTGATAAGAACAAAGCATGTTGATCTCCATTATCCTACTCAAAATAGAAATTCATTCAAGGAATCCCTGGACAAAAACTTACATATGCCAGGAAGTTTACCAACATTTTAGGGTTTTTTAATCTCAATCTTAAATTTCCCCACCAATGTCAAAGCCAAAGTCCTTTTCAAGTAAGCTGTTTGCCTCTTTTTGGTTGTTGCAACAATATTAGTATAAGCTACAGAGTAGCCACAAATCTCATCAAACAATTTTTATAATCTAAAATACACACATAACATCATTCTAAATAGTTAACATCGTTATTGATCATTAAAATTCATTCCTAGATCACATCTTACTATAGTATCTCTTTAAACTTCGTGGAAGAGAACAAATTGGTGGTGGCTGCTTAACCAAAGAAGGCAGCTTCAAGCAATGAAGGAATTCACAGATCATGGAGAACTAATTGACCCAAAAAACTCATTGTTCTATAACCAACAAACAATCATAAACAGGTGCCCAAAAAAAAATTGCGCAAATTAGAATTACCCAATTCACAATTTGCGCAAAAACATACCACCAAAGTAAGAATTTCCGACGATCCATTCATAAAATAAACCATTTTTATTCACAGTTCAATGGATGAAATTTCAAGAAAGGAAAATTACCTCATTGTTTCCATTAGGTTATTTGCGAAACCAATCAATATTGAATGCCTATTATAAAAAACCGAAGTTAAAATCTAGGGTTATAAAAATAAAGAATGCAAAGTTAGAAAACGAAAAGATTCAAACAAAAATCCATAGTTGCCTTACCTCAGATGCCAAAGTTTGAGAAGAAATTTATGTCGTTGAAGAGGGAAGACATGAAAGGGTGGATTCGTTTCACCAATGGAAGAGTAAAAGTTAAATAAAGAACTGCAATGAATGAAAAAGGTGGAGAAGGAATTCATTACGATATACGCGTGATCTAGATGATCCGAAACCGTTGGATATGTGGATCTAAGATTACACGGGGAGGAGAGGGAGGATCTCGTAGCCGCAAATTAGAAAAATGAATATATCTCAGCGGTTCCGTTTAGCCATTGGATCAACCAATTCAATACGTTATTCTAGGAAGGGAGAGCAGATCTCAGCCAGTAGTTAGAATTCCCTATGTATCCTGGCCACTGGGTGACACACCGGACCCTCCTTTTGTATAAGCATAGATCCTTAACGGTTGCAACAATTATGATGGTATTTTAGCCTTGAATGATTTTATCTTTCAATTAAGTTTCCAAATGTGTCAAATTCATAAAAAGATCAACTAAAATAATGGTAGGATTATTTTCAAATTCTCCTGCGATTGTTTATATTTCACTAGGAAACTTCTTGTGAGAATTTATTCTTGTGTTCAAAAAGGATAACTAGGGTTTGGTATAACAAATATTGTGAGTACACATATATTTATTATTTAAATTCTAGAGTCGTTGAAAGATGAAACTGCAATATATAATCATTATTGGTTTAATGTATTGCAAAGTCTTATGAGATATATGTGTCCTTTACTTTTTGTGAATTCAACTGATATCTAATATATGCTCAAAAGTTAAATTTATTAAGTTTTATAAACTAAAAATAGTACAATCTTTGTGAAATTTTTTGGCAGTATTGATCTACTCGTGATCACACTTTTGTGAAATTACTGCACTATCCACTCCGTAAAATTTTCTTATGTTGAGTCATATTGACAAAAATTATCTATTTGTTCGTAACTGACGTTGAGATTAATTTATATCGATGTTTAGGATATAAATCCATGTGATTTGTTAATGTTCGACAAAGTCCTTTTTTATTAAAGTAAGGTTACTCATGTTGTTCTCTTGGGAATGACATCAAATGGGGGAGAGTTCTTAATGAAACTTGTGCTTAATTGTTATATCTTTGTGGGGAGAGTGGATGTGGAATTTACATGGGATGCTTGTATCTTAAATCTCCTAGATGAGACGCTAAGTATTTTATACTCTGTGATATCATCTAAATAAAACTTGATATGTGTTTCCTTTAAGTCTTAAAGTATCTTTTGTTTGAATTCCTTACGATCCCATTATTTTCGTACCTTTGCCAATTTTTATTGACAAAAAGGGGGAGAGTTAATTAGTAGTTTCGCACTATATACATATGCTTTACAGATCATTATCAAGGGGGTGAATCAACATCTATAGGTTTCACCTATTATGCAAAAGATGTAAGTATTGACTAAGAGGGAGAAACATATCACTAACATTACTTCGAAGTAAGTATTGACTAAGGGGCAGAAACATATCACTAATATTACTTCGAAGTTGTGATACACTTGAACTTTGGAGAAGATAATAATACTATGTTTCTGTATAACGACGATTGAGAATATTTGTTTTCAAAGTTGTTAACACTACGGATCTTCAACAACAACGATGCTGAGTTGAACACATTCAGAATCATTGCAACTTGAAGTAACGAATAACTCAAGGAGTTGAAGAACCAAGGAAATCAAGCATGATGTATTCTGGAGTTTTGAAGCTTTATTTTTTAATCCATATGTATTGATAGTTTTGTCACTAAAATTGACAAAGGGGGAGATTGTTAGATCATTGTTCGGTTGAAATCACAAGTGTTTCTATCTCAAGCTTGTGTAGTGTATCTAGTACAACTACAAGGAGAATTTGGATAAAAATGGTAGCTAGCTACCTTCTCTTTGATAAATAGAGCATGGACTTCAATTGAAGTTTAATTAGGTTTTTCATTACATTCTCAGGAAAAGAATGATTGGTCTTTAATAGACCAATCCTACTAATAATCTCAATGGCTAGTAACTCATCCACTCAACACAGAACTCGAGGAATGACTTAAGGATGAGTACACCCGATAATTGGTTAACTGCACCCCCTAACAGCTAATTCAGAATAAGGGTATGCATACATGAGTTAATACAGTACACTTAAGTTGAGTATGCCATGAGTTACATGACACTGCCCCTCCCATTTAGAGATCCTTGTCCTCAAGGATAAAGTCAGGAAACTGATCTTGAATATGAGAAGCATCCTCCCATGTTGAGTCAGCAGGGTCTGAGTTGC
This sequence comes from Papaver bracteatum, assembly GCA_023529315.1. Classification (NCBI taxonomy): domain Eukaryota; kingdom Viridiplantae; phylum Streptophyta; class Magnoliopsida; order Ranunculales; family Papaveraceae; genus Papaver; species Papaver bracteatum. The sequence continues at coordinate 1,368,562 of JAJJWX010002530.1, forward strand.
ACCATTGCACCAAGACTTGTGGAATTTGAGTTGTGCCTCTGACAGTAACTCTAGTATCCAAAACAATAATGGGTTCAATGACAAACTGACTTGAATGGTCCACTAGGGGAAGTTGAGGTGATGACACATCTAGCAATCCAATCTTCTTCTTCAGTTGGGAGACATGAAAGACTGGATGGATTTTGGACCCCACAGGGAGCTTGAGCTTATAGGCAACAACTCCAATTCTTTGTAAGACTTCAAAAGGCCCAAAGTATTTGGCTGAAAGCTTGAAGTTCTTTCTCACATCAACTGATGTTTGCCTATAAGGCTTTAGCTTCAAGAAAATCAAATCACCCACTTCAAAGTTTCTGTCAGACCTCTTTTTATCTGCAAAAAATTGCATTCTACTCTGTGCCTTGGACAATTCTTTCTTCAACAGTTGTAACATAATGTCTCTTTCCTACAAGTAATTCTCCAAAGTAGCAACAGAAGTAGAAGAGGGAATTGGAAAAATCAAATGAGGTGGAGCATACCCATACAAAGCTTTAAAGGGTGACATCTTGAGGTTGGAGTGAAAATTGGTGTTAAGCCACCATTCAGCCAATGCCAACCAATGTACCCACTGTTTAGGATGAGAGATTGTCATACATCTCAAGTACTGCTCAACACAGGCATTATTTATTTCATTTTTCCCATCAGTGTGAGGGTGTTAGGCAGAACTGAGTTTTAGGGTGGTGCCTAAGGTTTTGAATAATGCCTTCCAGAATTGGCTAATGAAGATTTTATCCCTGTCACTCACAATTGAACTGGGAAGTCCATGAAGTTTAAATACATGTGAAAGAAATTCCTTAGCAACTATGATGGCGTTGAATGGGTGTCCAAGAGGAATGAAGTGGCTATACTTGGATAATCTGTCCACAACCACTAAGATGACATTTTTCTTAAAAGACATGGGGAGTCCTTCTATGAAATCTAAGGAGATATGTTGCCAAGCAGTGTCAGGTATGAGAAGTGGTTGGAGGAGACCACCTAGGAGTGTGTTCTCCCATTTATGACATTGGAATACATCACAACTGGTGACTAGTGCAATAATTCCAGTCTTCGTATTAGGCCAAAAGAAGGAGGTTCTAGCCCTGTAATAAGTACCATTAATGCCAGAATGCCCCCTACTGCAGATGCATGCAAGAAGTGTAATATAGAAGATATGAGTGTGGTACCTGAGCCAATATAGAGTCTCCCCTTGAACCTTATGATGCCCTGAGTATAAGAATAATTACCATGAGTTGGATGCATAGTTAGTTGTGTTATGATTTGTTGGGCCATAGGGTATGACTCATAGCTGGAGAGAATATCTTGCACCCATTGAGGTTGAGATAATGACAAGGCTGAGCAAGAAGCATCAGGCAATCTGGACAATACATCAGCAGCTTTATTATCTAATCCTTTTTTGTACTTAATGACATAATCAAAACCCATCAGTTTCACCATCCATTTCTGCTACAAGGAAGTAGACAACCTCTTGTCCATTAAATACTTTAAACTTTGGTGATCTGTATGAATGATAAATTATTGGCTTCTCAAATAGTGCTTCCACTTTTTCACAACCATGACAATGGCTAAAAATTCCTTCTCATAAGTGGAAATAGCTAATGCCTTGGGTCCCAATGGTTTGCTGAGGAAGCCAATGGGTTTGTCATGTTGCAGCAGGACAACACCAATCCCCATTGAACATGCATCAGTTTCCAATGTGAATGGTTGTGAGAAATCTGGCAAGGCTAACACTGGTGTTGTAGTCATGGATAACTTGATAGAAGAAAAATCTTTAGTTGCAGCCTCAGTCCAAGAAAAAGAGTCATTCTTAAGCAGATCAGTGAGGGGTTTACCAATGTTTCCATACCCCTTAATGAATTTTCTGTAGTAGCATGTAAGTCCCAAGAACCCCCTAATATGCTTCAATGTTGAGGTTGTGGCCAATGTACCATAGCTGCAACTTTATCAGGGTCAGCACCAACACCATTAGCATTAATAATATGCCCAAGATATTCTAACTGTGGTTGGGAAAATGCACATTTGGACAACTTGGCAAATAGAGAGTGTTTCCTTAACAATGAGAATGTTAGTTGCAGATGCTCCAAATGTGCTTCCATGGATAGACTGTAAACTTGAATGTCATCAAAGAATACCATCACGAATTTACGCAGATATGGTTGAAATACCTCATTCATCAAAGCCTGAAAAGTTGCAGGGGCATTAGTAAGACCAAAAGGCATTACTATGAATTCGTAATGGCCATGATCGGTGCGAAAATCCGTCTTGTGAATGTCAGGTGCATAAACTCGAATTTGGTAATATCCAGAACGAAGATCAATCTTTGAGAATACCACAAAACCATTTAACTCATCAAGTAGTTCCTCTATAAGTGGAATTGGAAATTTGTCTTTAACAGTTATGTCATTTATTTTACGATAATCAATACAAAAACGCCAAGTTCCATCCTTCTTTTTAACAAGCAGAATAGGAGAAGCAAATAGGCTATGACTGGGTTATATCACACCAGAGGAGAGCATTTCAGAGACTAAGGATTCGACCACAGACTTATAAACATAAGGGCATTTGTATGGTCTTTGAGAAGTTGGATCAGAAACAATTTTGAGTGGAATTTTGTGGTCAAGTGACCTAGAAGGAGAAAGTCCTTGAGGTTCTACGAAAACATCTGAAAAACTATCTAGAAGGGTAGATACTGCAGGTGGTGGTGGTAGTATAGGTGTAGTAGAGATGGATAAAAACTTTCCAATGAGTGTAGGGGTGTTACTCTTTAAAAATTTCTTAAGATAATAAGCACTGAGAAGGCTCAAGTAAGGTTTAGAAGAAGTACCTTGAAGGGTGATTGGTGTGCCTTGATGTACAAAATAAATACTTAATAGACTGAAGTTAAAAGTAACATCACCAAGTTTGCACAACCAGTCGGCTCCCAAAATAATATCGCAACCACCTAGGGGAAGAGCTCGTAAACTTTTAGAGAATTGATGTCCTTTCATTTCCCAGTTGAGTTGATGACAAATACCCTTGATGATAGTGATATCTCCATTAGTAACTATGATAAGCATCTGACCAGTTGGTGACACATGAAGGCTGAGTTTGGAGGTTAGAGCAATATCAATGAAACTATGAGTACTGCATGTATCAATAAGCAAAACCACAGGGTGCTTGTTAAGATGACCATGAATTCTTATAGTGTCATGAGCAATACTTCCTGTCAAGGCATGTAAGGAAATCTCAATAGTAGAATCCGAAGTTGAGGGAGATGCATCAGAAAGTTCTTCAGTAGATAAGGACCCATTTTCCTCCACATCATCATCAGCAATTAACATGAATATCTGTTTAGTTTTACATTTATGGCCTTGTCGGTAAAACTCATCACAGTTATAACAAAGTACTTTGTATTTCCTAACCTGCATTTGGGCATGGGTGAGTCGTTTAACAGGTGGAAGAGAATTTTCTGGTGAGGTTTTTGTGGGAGTAGGAGGTAGAGTTACAATGGGGGATGATGAAGATGTATTTTTCTAAATAAGGTTAGGGGATTGAGATAAAAAAGGTTTGATGGCAGATGGTGGGTGGGACACAGAGAGTGGTGAATGTATAAATGTTCTAGAGAAGGATTTAGTTTGTTTTGGATGGTGATGCAAAAAAGCTTGTTGCAGCCTAGCCAAATAAAGAGTTGTTGCAGTATTCTCAGGCTTGAACATATGCTCCACTGTACAAATCTCTTCCTTTAGCCCACTAATAAAACTTAGGGTATAATAACTATTGTAGTTGCGGATTATCTCACAACTACACCCTCATAAGAATCCATTAAAATGATTCCTAAATCTAATTAATTTGATATGAAAATAAGAATTAAAGTACTAAAATTATAAAAAGAGACACAAAGATTTTTTACATGGTTCGATCATTGTGATCTACATCCATGGTTCTTCACTAGTGATTGTATGTAATTACATAATTTTACCATTTAGACTCCATTAAAGAATATTTGGAGCTCTAGATTTTTGGGGAAGAAGATGATAAAGAAAATAAATCTCTCCTAACATTTTCTCTCTCCTCCTAAAATTATCCCTCTCCTTCTAAAAAAGACCTCTCCCTATTCTCATGCCTAAATGGCTATTTATATGATCTTACAAAATGTTGACAACTAAACTGTCCCTCAACTTCGGACTTTAGAATTATCCTGCAAACCTTCGCAGATTTATTTCGCGAACCTCTTTTGCTTTCGCAATCTGCTCACACTTTCCTCGTGATTTCCTTTGCTCGTAAAATGTCTTTTCTCTCCATAATTTCGCAAGTTATCATCTGTTGTGATATTCCGCTCCTACATTTTGCCTCTTTTTTTCTTGAATATTACTTGAAGAGCGATCTTCAGGAAAAAACTAGTTGTTGTAGCTGTTGGAGTAGTCTTTAATCTTTGTATATGAAGGAACAAGCGAAAGAATACTGGACTTGAAAAGTATATACTTGCCTCTATTCTTTTGCGAAGTTCTGAAGCTTTAAGAAGTAATTAGAAGTATCATCTTGCGAAGTATGAAGTGTGTGAAGTATCCTTAAAGAAGTATGAAGTATAAGAAATATAAAATATCCTTGAAGAAGTATAAGAAGTACTCAATCCTCGAAATATATAAGAAGTATGAAGTATCCTTAAGAAGTATAAGAAGTACTTAATCCTCGAAATATATAAGAAGTATGAAATATCCTTAAGAGGTATAAGAAGTATTCGTCCTTGAATGAGAGTGATAAATATTGCCTCTGTTCATGTGAAATTATTATTCCATTTTTGGTGAGGATTCTTGCTGAGAAGATAAAGAACATAAAATATTTTTTGGGTATCCATAGTTGCCTCTGTTCTTTATCTATGAAGGAGAATCCTTGAGAAAATGTTGAATGATAAAAATGCTGATTTCTGAGTTTTTCTGCGAATTTTTGAACATTTGCGAATAGTGTTGTGAATAGTGCTGCGAATAGTGTTGCGAATAATGTTGCGAATACTGTTGCGAATTATGATATTTATGTAATGATTATGTTATGAAATGTGTATGCAATGCGAGTATGATGCTTATATGATGATAATGCTTATCTATTGCAATGTATATCTAAAGTTTGTGTTACTTAGCTCATTTTGCCGCGGTAAAATTGTTGTAACTTTAAATTGCTTCCATTCCTGCACTATTAGTCTCGCATGATATAATATAATTAAAATATTAAAGATGCATAATCTCAATTTCATTTCTCAAGAAATATGTTCGCAAGCTTGTTTGCTTACATACAATCATCTTCGCAAGTTTATTTGCGTATTCTCTTGTGGTCTTATTTTTCCTTCCTAGTTAAAGGTCTTATTTTGTCATCTTTTTTGTATAGTATTTTAGCCTCTCAGGAATTGTTGCGACAATATGACAGGCCTAAATAATCTTGCGAAAATAAAGCCCCATGACATTGTCGTCTTGCGATGAAATCGCAGGACGTATTTACACTTTCATGCAAAAACCCATTGATCTCATCTTAACTTCTTTATTATGTTCTGCGAGTTCTTTTTTTTTTTTTTTTTAGAAGGCTCGCAGAAGTTCGATTGTTGCACAAATATGACAAGCCTTTATGTTCTTGCGAACAAAAAGCCTCATGACATTTGCGTCTTATAGCACGTATCGGCTCCCTAATGGAGGGTGCTGCCCTTTATCTTCCCCTTGGTTTCCCCTTCAAGGAAGCGTACATCGACCATACAAGGTTAGCTCTTCCCATCCGGTTCTGCAAACAACTAGTTTTTGTTCGCAACCTCTTATCCTTTTTTCCTATAGGGCTTATAGTTACGAGGTTGAACCCTATGGGGTATCTTTGGGCCAAGTGCATCATTTTCCAAGACTTGTCAAAAATGGCAGGTGTGCTTCAAGCCCACCCGGCACTCTTGACTCAACCGTGTACCTCGGCGCCTTGATCATTTTCTGCACTTCTTGAGAAAGACAGTATGCCTTAGTCGCCCAACCTAAATCATGGTACATCGCAATATTAGGTTGAGAATCCAAGGTGTCTAACCCGGATAGATACCCCGTTATTGGGTTGTACCCCGTAAAGTTCCATGTACTTAGGTTCCTTGGTGGTGTTCCGGTGTCCCTGAGCCATGGTTATAGGTACCCCCTTAAATGACGCACTTTAGGACTTTGCCTCTTACGAAATGTTGCTTCGCGAACTAGGGTGTACGCCACAAAGGTTTGCCTATGTAAATTTTCTGCGGCTCTCTTTCTTTTTTGGAGGCTAATCACAGTTTGCGTCTTTCTTTTATGAAAGCTAATCGCAAGTAACATTTGCGTCTTTCTTTTATGAAATCTGATCGCAAATAAATCATTTTTATTCGTAAAAACTCATCACAAATTTTTCATGTACATAGAATGTTGAATGTTTTCATAAAATGTTTAGTATAAGAAGTATGAGAAGTATTCATATCACGTCTTCAAATCAAAATTGTTCTATAGAAATATATAAATTTAATTTTCTCTGTTTTTGTAACTTTGAAGTCTTTGAAAAAATTTGAGATCTTTAAATTTTTGCGATGAATTCATTTTTGAATCTTGCGATTGTATCGCTTTTCACCAATCTAAAAAATCTTTGAAATGTTTTGAAATTTTAGAAATTGTAGAAATTGTAGAAATCTTGCGAGTATATCGCTTTTGGTAAATAAAATCAAAAATCTTTTGTCTTCTGTAAATGAAATATTCAAGGAAATGGTACTTACCTTTTATCGGATTGTTGTTGTCTCTTGCGAAGTATATGATTTGCCATTTTTTGCGAAATATGTCTGCGAATTAATCTCCCACTTTCTTCTTGCGAAATACCCAAGTTGTTTTTGCGAAGTAGATTTGTGGTTGTGAGCTGGAAGAAGAACATATCTTATAGTGTTAATGATTTCAACTGATAGTCAGCATTGGAATAGCCGTAAGTCTTCTTTGCAAAATTAATCTTCTCTTCATTCATCGTCAGCTTGTGGCATCTGCTATTTTGATAGTCATTATTAAAGAAAACTCGGTTTACTTTCTGCTTCTAGAAGCGATTGTTGATGCTCTCTTTCTTGAGCTCTTTGTTTGCTGTTCTTCAACATTTCCTTTGATGTTTATTGTCTGCAAAAGAAGTATTTGCTAAGAGAAAAATGTTTGCGAAGGAAGTATTTGCTAAGAGAAATATTTGCGAAGTAAAAATATTCCACGGAGTCAAATGTCTGCATTGTTGAGAGTTTTTGTTGGGGATGAGTGATCTATGGAGATTAGATTTAATTCCTTTGAATTTCTCCTTTCGCATTCGCATGGAGAAAGTCCCTTTGTTCGCAACTTCATACATCTTTAATTCTATGTTCGCAACTTCATTTTCTTCTCCACCGACCCAAATACTGCCAAGCTTCACTTTATTACCCACCTTCTCAAACTAGGACTCTGTGCATTGAGACGTCCCATGTGAAAACTACTCAAGTGCTTCCACTTTGTACTGAAATTCTTCTTTTTTAATCATCATTTTTTTTTTAACGATTGTAGATTATTAATCATTTCAGTACAAAGATATAGGACCCTCACGTGATTGTTGATTGAAAACGTGGTAGGACCCTCACGTGATGATTTATCTTTGAACTAACAATTTCAATTGTTGATTGAAAACTTGGTAGGACCCTCACGATCGCAGATTTTTGTTGTCAATAAACTTTGCAACATTTCTTCGCATATTAGCTATATTCAGATTGCATTTTGGTGTAGTTTTCTTAAAGATGCATCTTCAAGGATATTTCGCAAAAATGTGGGAATTTCGCAAAGCTCCTTGTATAAATTTTTCTTTGTCTTCTCCTGCTATCGGTTTCTTCTCGGAAATTCTTCTTTGTCTTCAATCAGGGTTGAACTCCTTATTAATTTGCAGTTTATTGCATAGCTTTTGAACTCCACATCATTTATTTCTTTATTTTGTTGAGTCTGTTGATGTATTCTTTCACTTCCTGATTCGTATTGATTCTTTCGTGCTGTTAGTGTTGATTATCCATTCGCACTCTAATCTTGCTGGAACTTTTCCCTTTGTCTTCGCACAGAGAAAGTTCTTCTTTTCGCCTTTGAAATGTTGGTTATCTTGAACTGATTATTTTTCCTCCTGTATGTCTTTCTTCCCCTATAAACTTGCTCTTGGTAGTCCATTTTTTCATCGTCGATAATTGGTCAAGGGAATTTTTTTTGTCCCTACAGAAAATAAAACAACTTAATTTCACTCCGTCTTCGCTGGAGCTGTTGATTCCCTCATGTTTCCGGTGGATTGCTGGCTGTTCACGAAGTAGTTTGCTTCTTCCCGAAGTAGGTTATGTTGATGCAAGTCTTGCAAAATATATGCGAAGTAAACGTTCATGAAGTTAAATAGTTGCGAACTTAAATGAATATTCGTGAAGTAAATGTTTGCGAAGTAAATGTTCACGAAGTTAAATAGTAGTAAATATTACGAAGTTAACATAATGTAATGTTCGTGAACATAGATGTAATTATAACATATCTTAGGTAATGCACAGATGTAGGCAAATAATTTAAGATTAGTTAAATTATATTAGTTATAATTTAATATTAGTTTTAATGCTAAACTTTAAATTTAAGATTAGTTCATTGCGATGTTCGCAGCACTTAGAAATAACATATCTTTAATATCTTTCTATTTGGTCCTCTATCGTTTCCTGCTAAACTAATACGAAGTTCTATGAAAGAAAAAGTTTAGATGCCATAAATTAACTAAAGTGGATCATGTATCTGCAGCTTAAATTGTGGAAATAATAGTGTATGCGAAGAATGAAATTTATCATTTGGAAATTGCCTTATTTTGTTCGTAGAGAAAATGCCCAAATCACATCAAATATTATCAAAACTTGTTTGCAAATCATGATTTTCAAAAGGAAATCAAATTTTTGGAATACCAGTAAGGTTTTTAGGAAATATTTTTAAATCTTTGTTTATAAATCATGGGATTTGACTAATTGTTAATAAAGATTCTCCTCAATTGGTTGTTTGACGAGGACTGTGGTTGATTCCATTTTGAATGTTTTTCTTGGAATCTCACTGTTGATGTAGCTTTTACGTCTCCGCCTCCACATTTTCTTGTCATTCTCTAAGTTGTTTGTTTCCTGAAGAGATAAACCTGTCACCTATACTTCCGTATTTGACGTAGAAACTTACAGATCCAGTCGAATTCATCACCAACGGTAGCCTATTTTTCTAAATTTTCTGGAATCAACCAGATTAAGTCCCTGTTTCTAGCGCCAATTATGTAGTTGCGGATTATCTCACAACTACACCCTCATAAGAATCCATTAAAATGATTCCTAAATCTAATTAATTTGATATGAAAATAAGAATTAAAGTACTAAAATTATAAAAAGAGACACAAAGATTTTTTACATGGTTCGATCATTGTGATCTACATCCATGGTTCTTCACTAGTGATTGTATGTAATTACATAATTTTACCATTTAGAATCCATTAAAGAATATTTGGAGCTCTAGATTTTTGGGGAAGAAGATGATAAAGAAAATAAATCTCTCATAACATTTTCTCTCTCCTCCTAAAATTATCCCTCTCCTTCTAAAAAAGACCTCTCCCTCTTCTCATGCCTAAATGGCTATTTATATGATCTTACAAAATGTTGACAACTAAACTGTCCCTCAACTTCGGACTTTAGAATTATCCTGCGAACCTTCGCAGATTCATTTCGCAAACCTCTTTTGCTTTCACAATCTGCTCACACTTTCCTCGTGATTTCCTTTGCTCGTAAAATGTCTTTTCTCTCTATAATTTCGCAAGTTATCATATGTTGTGATATTCCGCTCCTACAACTATCATGCAAATAGGGATTGTTGGTTACCATATAGCTTTTATAATGTTCCCAAAGATCATAGTAATCTTCTATAGTGGTGGTTTGGTTGAGCTTATTGAAACTACCTACATAGTTATCCTGAGCAATATCTTCAAATCTAACAAAAATATCATGTTTAAAGGATTCCCAAGAAATAAACTCCTTACCCCGTTGGTAATTTAAGAACCATGAATCTACTGATGAATCAAAATGTATAGCATCCATATCAACACGCTCATCATCCGGAAATCGATGCAAATTAAAATACCTCTCACATTTAAGTATCCAACTACGAGGATTAGTACCATTGAAACGTGGAAAATCAACCTTAGGAGTATGAGTAAACTTACGAGAGTCAATATTGGTGAATTTGTGAATCATCTCATGGAGGTCGGTATAACGATCATCTAGATGTTGTTGAAGAATTGCTGATCCAGAAGGGTCTGGAGGTGTAGAATGAGATGATTGAATCAAGTTAATAAGAAAATTCATCTTGTCACCCAAAGATTGAATCTCTGTCTTCATCTCTGAGATTGAATCTGTGTGTTGAGTAACAATGGTGGAAATCTCTTAAAGTTTTCTTTGGTGGCCATGGTTACAGGTTCCAGGATGGAGTCTGATACCAATTGTAGTGTATCTAGTACAACTACAAGGAGAATTTGGATAAAAATGGTAGCAAGCTACCTTCTCTCTGATAAACAGAGCATGTACTTCAATTGAAGTTTAATTAGGTTTTTCATTACATTCTCAGGAGAAGAATGATTGGTCTTTAATAGATCAATCCTCACTAACAATCTCAACAGCTAGTAACTCATCCACCCAACACAGAACTCGAGGAATGACTTAAGGATGAGTACACCCGACAATTGGTTAACTGCACCCCCTAACAGCTAATTCATAATAAGGGTATGCATACATGAGTTACTACAGTACATGTAAGTTGAGTATTCCATGAGGTACATGACATCTTGTTGTCAAATTTAGTTGTCAATACTATATCTTGATTTCAAGTCTACATTTAGTCAAGTCTCGGATTAGGATAAAAGTGTGTAGTTGAGTATCGGATATCATTGCGCTCTACCTTTTGAAGGTGAAGATCAACAAGAGATTTGGAGAATTTCTTCAACAAAAGATAAGTGAAGACTAAACCACCTATTTCTAAAGTTTTCACCTTTCAATCTATGAGACATTGTCGCATTACTAAAATAGACAATACATACATAACAAAAATTTCGAGTCAAGTTTATCTTGAATATCGTTCTCAAAATATGCTAAGCTTAAAAACATTTGTTCATACTTGATGAATTTGGTTAGGAACAATTTTTTATTTATGACCTAATTATGATTCAAGATTTAATCATTTGAAAATAGCATGGAAACAGTGATATGTGTCATTGATGTTATTCGGGAATGTTTCAAATCAATTATTAGAGAGATATAGAACTACTGTAAATCTGGATACATGACAATATGCATACCAATTCACACACTGGGAGAACTGTTATAAGTCCAGAGCCGCAGTACATTACCCAGTACACGTACCAGCATAGCTATAGTTCGACATCAATTTTTTGGTACGCATACCCGGTATCCATACCATAAAAAGTCTGTGGACTTGTGAACTAGGAAGTTACGCATACCTAGTATGTAAACTGGAAAAGATCTTTCAAAACCGAATACGTACACATACCCAGTATGCTAACCATAAAAGATCTGTGAGTTCCTAAACCCGTTTTGTCTTAAGGGTATACACAACCGGTACACATACCATGATAAAAATATTCATGAACAGGTACAATACATGTACTAGGTACACATACTTACCTTGTCGAATATTTTCGGATGCAGCAGAATTATTTCAATGAGATAATCGGCATTTGAACAACTCTCTAAAAACACTATATATACATGATTGATCACATCTGTGACTCAGGATTAAAGTCTTAAAGTGTTATATGAAAATGGTTAAGCATATCATTCAATTGGCTAGTTTTTTTAATCGAGCAAAAAGAATAATTTAAATCCAGCAAAACAAAAAAATTGGTTAATTTGGTCTAACCTTTCATGAACATGTCGTTTTACACGGTTACGGTTCATCCTAACCAGAGTGTATATTCTGTTATGTTAATCTCAAGTCAAGTTTTTCATCTAATGGTGATTATTGATTGCTTGATTCCAAAGCTACCTTAGCTTCAATCTAAAACAACCTTGATCTTGAAAGTCTATATAAGGAGCACCTCAAACAACTGGGATCTTTGAATGCCCGACACTATTCTTGTGTGTCCTAGTTGTAAACTAGAATCGTCCTTTCCTTTAATCCTTTTTAGGTTTAACGACTAAAAGATTTCACCTAGGGATTCGTGAAGCCATGTCTGACTATCTTTATCTTGGTAGTTCATGTATCTCGATCTTGCTTTGATTGTTGAGACATTAGATCTAACAAATAAAATAAATAGAAATCACAAAGTTTTTTCGTCTCAGACTTTGTGATTCCACAATTTTATACTTGTGAGGTGAATAATAATCTAAGTTGCTCTTCACGAGTCATAAGATCGTATTTTGAGGTTTGCTAGACTTTATCTGTTGCAATCGATTTCCTACCTCACCTTGATCCATGATCAGAATGGAAATCACATATAGGCTTATCTGTATAGGAAGATTGGTTTAAAGTCTTCAATTTAGTTGAAGAAACTCTTAGGATGTAAAGGACATTAGCTAAGGAAGTCAATTGCGCGAAGTTCTTCTAGGATTCAAGAGGCATAAGGAGAGCGAATGTAACTGAATTGATGTGACGGTAGATTCATCTTAACTACACTCATGTCCGAACTTCTGATAGTAGGCTAGTGTTTGTAGCGGCTTAATATAGTTTGATGTTCAAATCTGGATTAGGTCCCGTATTATTTATTTTTTTACATTTGCGATTTTCCCGTTAACATAATTCCGGTGTCTGTGTTATTTATTTTTCCGCATTATATTGTCTATCTTTATAATTGAAATATCACAGGTTGTACATTAATCAATTAAAGTAGATACATCCATCCTTGTTTGTTGGATATGACTTGATTAATTCTTGGATATTGATCTTTGGAATCATCCAACTACTCTCACACATAATCAGGTTCATGGACTTGCTTTTGTAAACTTTTTTATTGTGGGAGAAAGAGATATAAGATCTTCATATAATTCCTTGATTGAGATTCATCAAGTTAAACTCTCGGAATTGTATTCGAGTTTAGTCCATATAGGTTGCCTAAGAAAAAGTGGTAGTGAATTTTGGTACCCCATATTTTCATAAACTTCGAAAATGAAGTTTCGTTAGTAACTCCGAGATTTCTCCCGAGAATATCCCCGAGATAAAGATTTCACAGTGTCTCGGCCGGACCAAAATCTGGAATTGACTACATTGGTTGTAATGAACCGACGGTCTAAAATGCATTTGTATGATAGCTTTAATTGACATAAATCATGGCAACATGTTCATTTTTATTGGTTTTGGAAAATTGTATACTTGTAACAGATACAGTTTTTGAATGTAACTTTTAAACCAATTGTTTCCACACATCTTCCACATATGTGAATAGAGATATAGAAAATAGATGTTTCTGATATCTCCAATTAGGGATAAAAAAATTGGTAACAAAGATATTTGATTTACTGCATAGTTTGTTACACTAATATCGTATAAGTGAAAAAATTAGTGACACATTTTTAGTGTGACATAAATTATTGTGTAGGAAAATGCCAATATATTAATACATATAAGTATGACATTAAATAAGAAGTTACACATATTTGTGTAACAAAATATCTTTTGGTGTAGTGCACAAATTTGTATAGTTACTCATGACTTAAATGTTCTTAAAATTACAAAATCATTGTTTGGTTACCATTATATTGGCACTAGACTTAAACTTATAAATCACGGCATGGCAACATCGATATACTAGAATTGGCTCTAGATCTGAAAGCACCACATGACATAAAACAGACACAAAATATTCACCGATATCCTAAATGTACCTATTGATCCTGAATCGGTACCTTCCCCGACAAATTTCCCTACGAACCAAAAGCTTTAATTTTTTTTTAAACATAAGAGAAACTTTTATGAAATCTCAATCTCTAGGATGGTGACTTGATCCGTCACTTTCTGAACATTAAAGATGAAAGTTAAGTTCATGGTCAATTGAGATAGCTCCAGAAAGAAAAACTGACGGTAAGGGAAACTTTTATTAAAAAAAGTTCTAAGTCATTAAAACAGTAACAAAGAAACTAAAAAAGATTACATATATGTATGAACCACAACATTCCAATTACAAATAAGAGTGGATATACTAAAGCCAGAAAACACATCAGCGTTTATAGTCCACTTGAACAACAAACATTTCACATCAACAATAATCTTCTTAGCACTTCGAGCCCCGTTGTTGTAAATTCTATTATTTATTTCTCTCCACAAACTTTACCATATAGCAAACGGCAAATAACCCCATAGTCTCTTTAATCTATTCTTACTTTTCTTGTTTTTCCACTTCCGTAAAGTTCACCTAACATCACAAGAATGTACCCATCTAATGCCAAATGTTGGAGCACCATTGTAACCCAAGGTCCAAACCAGAAAAGTAACTTTTAGAGGATTTTTTGGATTCCAAAGTTATTTGTTAGGAAAAACAAGTAGACCATCGGTGATCCAATGTTGTGTAAGCATTTTCCACTGAGAAACCTTTTCCCATACCATAGTTCCAGAATCCAGTATCTGTTATCATCTATTGTACCTTCCAAAACAAGAGAATTACTAGGATCACCAATTACCTTCAATAAGTTGGCCACTTCTGCAACCTTATTTTCTTTTAGACTTCTAGGAAAATGTAGATTCCAAGCTCCCTCAACAGACACCATATCATTTAAAAATGCACCTTTATTTTTAGAAAGTTTATACTAATCAGGAAAAAGAAATTTAAGAGATTGCTCTCCCACCCAAATATCTTCCCAAAAGTAGATGTTATTTCCATTCCCAAAAATAAAAGAGGTTCCCGTTTTAACAAATTTTTTTTTTTTTAAATGTCATCCCATAAACTAAAACAAACAGGTTTATTAGAATGATTAGGATAAAGAGCATTGGTGATACCTCCAAACTTCTGATTTATTATTCTCCTCCACAGAGCTTGTTTCTCTATGCCATATCTCGATATCCACTTAGCATGCAAAGCTTTGTTTACTAGCTTCAGCTTTTTCATCCCAACACCCCTATATTTAAGAAGGTTAACATTAGACCACTTAACCCAACTTGTCTTCTTGGTTGTTGCATTGGAACCCCACAAAATGTTTCTCATAATTATGTCCAAATATTTTACCACACTTAGTGCCATCTGGAACATGGATACATAAAAGGATGGTAAACTAGCCAACACACTTTGGATCATGATCAGTCTTTGTCCATTAGACAAATAAGATCTCTTCCATCTAGCTAGATTTTGTTGAAATCTCTGGATAATGTCATTCCATACAACTTTGCTTTTAGATTTGCTACCAATTGGAATACCTAAATAATTCATAGGCAGTTGAGTCATAGAACAACCACAAATTTATAAACAAATCTCAGCATTGTGCATCTGATCAAGCCCAACAATGGTACTTGTAGTTGCAGGAATTCCCACACTACACCCTTGTTAATATTTTACAATATTCAACTCATAATTGAAGATTAAAAACGACACTTATCATTCAAATCTCAGAAATGTTTACAGAAATCTGGATTACAACTATTCACTCCAAGTTTCTCTCTCCTCAAGACTTTCTCAACTCTCAAAAATACATCATCATTCTCTAAATCTATTAGAACCCTTTATATAGGAAATTACATAGTGGAGGATAGCTAAGTTTTCCTTTTGTTTCGGATTTATTCTGCGATCTTATCGCGATAGTTATAATGTTTATTATTGCAAGTTTTATAACCATCGCAAGACAAATATGCTTTTCCCGTGTTTCTTCAATCGTCTGCTATTGCGTCATTCTTTAAACTATTCTGTAACAATCGCAAAGTGTTGTTGAAAATCTTGCGGTGATGCTCGCTGGGAAGTGTTGTTAATCTCGCAGAGAAATGTTGTAGCGATATTCTGGTCCAACATCTTGCCTCTTCTCATGTCTTTTATGCGAAGAAGAGAAGATAAAGAGAGTTTTTAGAATGCCACAACTACTTATATTTTCAGACTTCTATGTTCTGACACGTTTTTGTATCCTTTGCCAGCTGTTTTCACGTATTCTCTCTTCTAATAAATTTTTGACACGTCCTTTCTAACCGCTGCGATATGACCACTCATGTCTTTTCTTTGCATTTATTGCATTCATATTCTTCGAGAAATTTCTTCTATAAATACTTCTTTCATTCTTTTCTTTTCCCCTTTTACTTTCTTGTTCTTTCTCTCCGTAACTTCTCTGCAAGTTTACTGTTCTTTCGTAAATTGCACGTCTGTTATCGCTGTGATTTCTTTCTTATTTTTCAATCTTCTTCTTCATTCCCATACTTAAAAAATGGTTATTGATGGTGCTAAAAATTTGGCTGCTTTTGGTGAGATGCGAGAAAAACTCAAAAGTAAAGTTTTTACTTTGTCCACAATTCCAGATCAAGATCCTAGATCCGAACTTTCTCTCAAACTATTTACCGATTATCAATGTTCTCGCGAGAAAATTATAGTATCACTAGGACAACTTGAAGCTGGTCTTCCCATTCCTCTCTACGACCCAGAGCTTCCATTATTCTATCAAATAATCTCTCACGAGAAGTTCTCGCGATCGGTATATCAGTTGGGTGGAGATTGTATTCGATTACTGCTTGAATATGCTTCTCGCGGTGCCGATAAAGGATCTCGCTACCCTGAAGCTACGAAGAATCCTCAATTTAAAGATGTTCCAATTGTCTCTGCAGATTATACTGTGGAGAACTTCTTTGAAAACTACAAGATAATTCCTATAAAGAGAGATATCACTTGCTGGGGTGTTCGCTTGCAGAAAAAAGAGAAGATCGCTGAAGATAAAATTCTTATGCTAGATATAGATTGGCATACAAATAATAATCAAGGCCCTCCCCATTCTAGCGATGACAAGTGGTTTATTTTTCCTCTAATTTTATAGGGTCCGTATATTTCTGGCACACATGCACTACCTGCGAGTGCTACAAAGTATCAACCATGGGTCTTCTACTAGCCTGAAATATCTAAAGAGGTATGTTCTCTCCAATTTTTGCATAATTATTTTCCATCATCTTCCTTATATTTTCATATTCTCTCTAAATGACTTCGATCTTTTCCAGATTGACAGGATGAAACTCAGTTACCAGAACTTTAGGAAACCCAGCACTTTATTCGCTCTTAAATCTATCACAGATGAAGTAAGAAATATATTTTTGTGAATTTTAACAATATATTGTTGCCCCTATTTCTTATCTTCATCTGTGTTCGCAGGAAATCGAAGAATTAGAACCAATAAAACCCGCGAGAACCAAGGTGAAATCCGTGAAATCTTCAAAGGATAAATCTACTGCTCCTCCCAAAGGGAAGTCTATCGCTCCTCGCGGTGAAGAATCTGACAATCCTCCCTTAAAGATAAGAAAGACCCAACAATCTTCTTCTTCAACTCCTCAACCCACTCCAGAAAATTTAATTGTTGATTTTGATAAGGACAACAATGATGATGATAATGCCATTCCTTTCATGAAAGATTCTTCCTCTTCTGATTCTTCAATGGCCTAGTTATCTAAGATTTTTGGCAATATTACTCATGGTATCGCTAATGATTATGGAGATGAAGTTCTTAACAAGATATCCCAGGCTCTCGCCAAAGTACGCGGTGCTCCCATATTGGTAGATAATGACTCTCTTCAAGGAATCTCAAGATCGCTGACTCCCATTCTCTTAAATTCTCTTGGTACCTTGGTATGTTTTCATTTCTTCAACTTGTTTATGTATTTATTCCATCGCCCAGTCTTAACTTATGTTATTCTCTCGCAGGTTGGAAGAGCTTCCTTTGTTGTTGCCTCTGACTTAGATAAGAGGCATGCATTTTCTCATCGGAAGAACATTGTTCTTCGCGAAAAGAATGAGAAGCTTGAATCTGAACTTGCTAGTCTTCGCGAGAGAAATAAATAATTAGAGAATAATATTTCCAATCAATCGCTCAGAGTATCCAACCTTGATAATGTCAATAAGCAACTCTTAAGTATGAGAAATTTCATCTTTTCTTTTATATTTTTATTTTTCATTACTCTTTCTTACTTGATGTGTCATTCTCGCAGACATTTATGGTCTCACTGATGAATCTTTAACCATTCGTTCTTTCCCCTAACCAGTAGATAATGATACTCTTCTAGAGCTTCTTAACAATTCCTTGAATAACCCTTCCAACATTAATTCTCTTTCCATAGATGAACTCATATCTAAGTTTCGCCTCTTAGAAATTGATCACAGATCTTGTATAGACGTAACTCACAGATTCAAACAACTTTACCACAATTCCAAAGTAGAGATTAAAACTTTAAAAGCCAAGAATAAAGATCTTTCAAAAGGCAAAGATTGTATATCTAGGCAAGGATCTGAAGCTTTAGCGAATTTCCAAAAGGCCATTCTTGAGATTCAAATTTAAATGGATAGACTTCTTCGCGAAAAAGAGGGTTTTGTTGAAAGAGAAAACCAAATTCGTTCTCGCCTTCTTATTAACAGTCATAAGGAGTATGCTTGGGATGCAAAGGTTCTTGATAATGCCAGAATTAACTTAGGTGTAGATGTAAGCCTTCATGTTGAACAAGCAGCTTTAATTAAAGACCTGATTTCTGAAAGAGAAGGTTGTTAATCTTTTTTCCTTGTTAATTCTTTGTTTTTATTGTTCTCCCTTGCAAAATTTCCAATTTGTTGTTATATACTCGCAGGTGCTGAGAAGAGATATCTTGAAAGAATTGGAGAACTTGAAGCTGATAAGAATCAACTCGCAAGTGCTCTTACTGCTCGCAACGAGAAGTATTCAAGATTTAAAGAACAATTAAAAATCAAAGTTGCGAACTTTAGTAGCTCTCTTGTTGATGTTCTCAATGCCTCCATTAAATTGGTTTGTGATGATCATGACATTCCTCATTCTAAATATCCTGATCTTGAATAAGAAGTTCCAGCAAAAACTCCAAACCTTGTAATCTCTGATAGTGAAGCTGAGGAATCTGATGAAGACGAAGATACTAATGAAAAGGGCGAAGAAGAGAAATCTGGAGAAGAAGAAAAACTTGATGAAGAACACGGTGATGGATCTAATTAATTGTGTCTCTTATTTTTATCCTCCTTGTAATTTTTATATACTTATTTCCTTCTTCTTGTAATATTTATGCGAGTTTCTCCAACTTGCTGTAAGTTTTCTTGGTGTATAAATTGCTTTTTCTTCTACCTGTATGACTTAGAAAAAAATTCTTTTCCTGCAATATTAGTAAATCAATATATGTATTACCCTCTAACAATATGCGTAAATGTTTCATATAATAGTATCTATGCAATTTTATCATATGATGATGAATAATAATTTCTTAATTCTGTGCATTCCCATACTTGCCTCTGTTATTCATCTGCAATATGAGAAAATTGAATAGATATTAGATATCAATTGTAAATAAAATATGTTGAATACAATCTGCCTCAATATCTGCGAGGATATCGTTATCAATAATTGTATAATTTCTGTGTTGCTATCGCAACCATGTAATCGTGTGGTCTTATTATGCCTTCCTAGTTAAAGGTCTTATTTTGCCACATTTTTCTTTCTGAGACAAAATCGCAGGACGTCTTTACACTTACATGTATTGACCCATTGATCTTGTTTTATCTTTATTTTGTTAATTTATTTGCAACAATATAACAAGCCTAAGTTCCATTGCGAGAAAAAAGCCTCATGACATTTCCGTCTTGCGATAAAATCGCAGGACGTCTTTACACTTTTATGTAAAAACCCATTGATCTCATATTATCTTTTTGCTCTTATGGCTTGTTGCCTTTTTATAATTTTCCTCACGCGGCAATATGACAGGCCTAAAATTCCCTTGCGAGCATAAAGCCCCATGACATTGTCGTCTTAAGACACTTATCAACTCCCTAATGAAGGGTGCCGCCCTTATCTTCCCCCTGGTTTCCCCTTCAAGGAAGGCACATCGGCCATACAAGACTAGATCCTCCCATCCATATTTACCAACAACCAGTTGTTTTCGCAACCTCTTGTCCTTTATGCCTATATGGCTTATAGTTACAAGACAACACCCTAAGTGGGGTTTTCTTTGGGACGAATGCATCATAGCCAAGACTTACCGAGAATGGCCAGGGTAGGTTCATCCGTCCCGGGCACCCTTGGCTCAACCGTGTACCTCGGCGCCTTGGTCATACTCTGCACTCCTTAGAAGAGACCCTCGGTCGTCCAACCAGGGTATAACCTTATAAAGCTGGAAATCCAAGGTATCTCTCTTGGATAGGTTTTCTTTAACCCCAACATCTGCATGACTCAGGTTCCAGTAGCGGTATAACCTTATCCCTGAGTCAAGTAAAGAGATGCCCCCTCATATGACGTACTTTAGGTCTTACATTTTCCTCTTGCGAGATTATACCCGCGGACTAGGGTGTACGCCATAAAGGTTCGTTCCATTCTTTAAATCTCTGCAAAATTCTATTCGCGTTTCTTGTGAGTATTGCAACTCTGAGAAAATTTCATTTCTTTGACTTTCTTTCTTTTTGTATGATAAAATTTCAAGCCTCTGTCAATTACATTTTCTTCAAACAAATCATTCATAAATTTCTTAAACTTCATCATACTACCTTTCTACTTACTATATTCCATTGCTACTTTTTCTGTTGCGTTTTACTATCTTTTCTTCACTAGCGAGATGCTCACCACCAATTGTTTTTAGCATTTTTTTGACTTTGTAGCATTTCATCTTCTCGCCGCTCTATTGCATCAATCATTAGTCTGTCTTCTCTCTGTTTCTGTTTGATGTTCTGCGTCCAATTTCTGTTCCTCGTGGATCTTCCCTCGCAAGTTTCCATGTCGATTTCATAGCACTTCTTCCCCTCAACCAAATATCCTTTTATAATTCCAATACCATTGGGATGTGGAAATTTAATACATTGATGATAAGTCGATGCAACACCTAAGACTCCGTGCAACCATGGCCTACCAATCAAGGAATTATATGGTGATTCAATGTCAACAACACAGAATAAGACTTCAGAAGATATCACCTTTAATGGAATCCGTATTGTAATTTCCCCTTTGGGTTTATTAACAGTGCCATTAAAACCATATATCTTGTATGTTGACGGTATTAAATCTTCGTCTCTTCCTCCCATGGTCATATAAGTGTGATAAAATAAAATATCAACGAAGCTGCCTGTATCAATTAACACTCTATTAATTGCCCATGAATGTTCATTTTCATCATCTTCAACTTTGTCTTCATTTTTATTTTCATCCTATTTTTGTTTTGGGTTTATTTCTAATCTAACAACTAATGGATGATCATGCATCTCGCCAGAGTTTGCTACTTCTTGTGCAGTGAAAGTAATAGTTTTCTTCTGCCATTCCTTTAATGGCGAGGCTCTCGCAATATTTAGTATTTCTCTTCCATCGGTATCTCTTGCGAAGACTCTGCTTAGAACACTGTCGTGAAAATCCACAATGGTCTTGAATGAATGTATAATGGAATTACAGGATAAATTCTTTGCCTTAGATCCCACTTTTATCATAAATGTTTCTGCTCCTTTTACATTATTCACTCTGCGAATGTCTGGTGCTGGGGGTAATTGCTGAGATTGTGGATATCCTAAAAAGTGATTTAACTTTCCTTGATCAATCATCCTCAAAATTATCCTCTTTACATTCCTGCAATCATTTATTGAGTGACCATGAAAATGATGGTAAGGACAAAATACTTGATTTCGATTATTTGGATGTGGTTCTTTTCCCATGTTCTAGGGTGGTGGTATATTTTACATCAAAATGATAGCTTCCCAAATTTTCTCTATGCTGGCATTCAGGGGTGGCATCTTAATTTCTTCCCATATTGTCTTTTGATTACCTTGACCTCTAAAATTGTCTTGCCTCTGTCCACCATAAGTTTCATGTGGTTGATCAAACCTTTGGATCTTGCTATTTCCACCGCGATTGTAATAATTCTTCTCTCTTTCATACTCTTCTTGATCTCGACTGCCCATGGCTACTAACTTCTGCTGGTTATCAATCTCCACTTTCTCTTGTTGTGGCTGCGAGGTGCTCGCCACATTATTAATCATTTTAGGAAGTAGACTTCCATTTGCCGCTATTGAGCTGGTATTTGCGATTGGATATGATTCCATCTCATTTTGTTTCTCCTCCAAAGCAATGTATTCCTCTTGTAATTCTCGCAAATCCGTCATTGTAATTGTATTCTTGATTCTGAAAATTTGTATGTATAACAGATTGGTTGCGAACATTGCATTGATAAAAGATAAAATGAGATATCTCTCATCCACTCTTCCCGCCATTTCACTGCAAATTGTCTTCCATCTTATGGTTTGGTGTTTCAGACTATTGCCAACCCTCTGCTTTAACCCAAATACATCTTCAATACCCGGCCGTGATGAATTGTTGCTTATGTAAGCTCCCAGAAATGTAGCTTGCAAATGATTAAAAGAAGTTATAGTATTTTTGGGAAACCCCTCAAACCATTTTAGAGCCTCGCCAGTTAAGCTAGACGCAAAATATTTGCATAATACATCATCATGGTTTTCCCACTGTAGCATACACCTAACATAAGATTTGACATGTTGAACATCACAGGTAGTTCCATCGAAGATACTGGTTAATGCTGGTAAGTTGCATTTTGGGGGTATTCCTCTTAATTGTACTTCTTGAGTAAATGGAGTTCTCGCAGCTTCCTTAATTACTTCATCAAGTTTCCTCCTACCACATTCTCTTCTATTATTCATTCATCATTTCCCTCATTTCTGCTAATTCTCTTAAAATTTGTTCATTTCCAGTCGAATTTTGCTCAATTTGCCTTTTTTAATGCAGCTTCTCTTCTTCTGCGATTTTCTCCATTTCTATCCATTTCTCCTCGCTGTCTTTCTATTCTTCCTTGTATTCTATCGTAATCTTCATTGATACCATTATTGTGGCGATTATGCGCGCGTTTCCTTTCGCGATTATCATGATTATTCTGTCGAATTGCCTCCTGAAATTCTTGTTCTTCCACCTCTGATCTTAACCTTTCCCTCTCGCAAGCTAGACGTGCTTGTTCAGCATAATGCCTCTCAATTTCGTCCTCGATGATTCTTTGATTTCTTAGGGTTTCTCGCCCATGTAATATTCTTCTACCTTCTTCTCGATTTTCCTCGCTATTTTGGTTATTTCTATCCTCTTGATTTCGTCTACCATTCACAGGGGAATTTTGAATTCTTCCTTGAATATTTTCTCCAATATTTCTCACAGGGGAATTTTGCCTTGGTTCTTCTCTAAATGATCTTGAACTTGACCTAGCGGTACTCCTTGATCTTCTTTGTTGCAATCTTAAATTCTCCACTCTTAACTCATGATTTTTTCTTGTCAGATTCGCACGTTCTTCCGCTTCTAATCTTCTTTCCTCATGTATTCTTTGTCTTAAATCATCTGCTATTTCATTTTCACCTTCTTCATGAATTAATCCCTCAACTACTTCTTGATTTATTCTTTCTCCTCTTTCATTTCTTAATTGTCGATCTTCTGCTTCTTCCATCGAATCCGATCTCCAAGTATGCACACTCACTCTATCATAATCCACAACTCTATCTTGTATTGGTGTTTGTTGAATCAGCTGTTGAATTTGGTTTTCCCCTTCATTTGTTGTTGTATTTTTTCTTGTTCTTACTCTTGAAGATTCTCTCATTTCGTTTGTTCCTCCTCCTGCAAGTCTTTTACTCCTCCTTACAGTTGTTGGTGGCTCCGATGTGTTTCTTCTTCTTCTAGCCATTATTGCGTTAAATCTCACACTAGTTGTTCTAAATTCCTTTTAATCACAATGTCAATTTTTATCTTTTTCTTCAAGTAATCATCAACTCATCCCTGTTTCGGGCGCCAAAATATAGTTGCAGGAATTCCCACACTACACCCTTGTTAAGATTTTACAATATTCAACTCATAATTGAAGATTAAAAACGACACTTATCATTCAAATCTCAGAAATGTTTACATAAATCTGGATTACAACTATTCACTCCAAGTTTCTCTCTCCTCAAGACTTTCTCAACTCTCAAAAATACATCATCATTCTATAAATCTATTAGAACCCTTTATATATGAAATTACATAGTGGAGGACAGCTAAGTTTTCCTTTTGTTTCGGATTTATTCTGCGATCTTATCGCGATAGTTATAATGTTTATTATCGCAAGCTTTATAACCATCGCAAGACAAATATGCTTGTCCCTTGTTTCTTCAATCGTCAGCTATTACGTCATTCTTTAAACTATTCTGTAACAATCGCAAAGTGTTGTTGAAAAGCTTGCGGTGATGCTCGCTGGGAAGTGTTGTTAATCTCGCAGAGAAATGTTGTAGCGATATTCTGGTCCTACAGTACTCTTTTTTAAATTCAATCTCATGCCAGAAACAACTTCAAAAGCTAACAAAATATTCTTCAAATTGTGCACCTAAGTTTCATCATCTTTATGAAAAACAATTAAGTCATATGTAAATTGAAGCCGAGTTATATGAAAGTACCTTGAGGATTAACATTGAAACCAGAGAGTAAACCTTGAGTTGTAGCTTTTTTAAACATCAAAGATAACATTTCGGCCACAAGAATGAAAATAAAAATAGAGATAAGATCCCCATGTCTTACACCTTTTTGACTTCTAACAAATCAATAGCTTCATCATTTAAAAACACATCAAATCTTGGAGTTGTAATACACCATTTAATCCAACTTCTCTATTAATAGAAGTTTACTAGTTTAACGGGGAGGTACCAAATTTCATATAGGACAAAATATAATACTCCCTCATTCCTTATATTATATAGGCGGAGTTTAGAAATTTTCTAATCCCAGTAGGCGGAGCTCTAGTTCCAAAGTTATTTTTTCCACATACGCCCCCATTAATGATGCGTGAGTATCATACAATTAAATTTTACACGTGAGATAGAGCTAAATAAAATAATATTTGTATTGGTACAAGGGAAGGATAAATTAGGAAAGTAGAAGGAAATTTATGAAATTTATGAAATCTAAGAATATTCTTATTCTAAGAGAATACTACTTCTCCGCCTATAAAATTCGGAAACATGATAATAAGATACAACGTGAGAGCTATGTAAACAGTTTATCTCTCTACTTTCTCTCCAGTCAAAAGAAAACGAAAACCCTAAAACTATAACCGCCGCACTGCTCAGATCCGCTCCAAAGCATCAAAATCCTCTTTTGAGTCCTTTTATCTTATTTTCTTTCGATCTTTGACTCCTTCTAGCATTTTCTTTCTTTTTGATTTCGTTTTTAGGGCTCAATTTAACTTCCTCTTTTTTCTGCTGTTCACTTTGTTTTCTAGGTTTTTGGTAACATCCTAATTAAGATTCGAATTATTTAAATTGGGGGCCTGTTTAGATGTAACCTCTATTCTTGATCCGAATCTGGTTTTTAGTTTAAGATATTTTATAGCTTGTTTGATTATTTCAGCACTTATTTTCTTAGATTCTCTGCTTGATTTCTTCTTTACCGTTGAAATCTTTTATCTTGCAGGGATTTGTTGTTCAAAGTGGTTTCATGATTTGAGATACCATCAAGTTTTTGTTCGAGATTTAGCTGTTTTTTTTTTCAATCAAGCAGGACTAGTCAATTACATCAAAAGTCATCTTCAACCTCAGTTCCCCAGCAAGTTTTTGGTACCAAGCAGCAGCAACAGTATAGTTTATCTGATCAGTAGCATCAACATCCATCCTGACTCTGTTTCAGTTTTACTCTCCAGCAGCAACATGTTTCCCAAAGATACAGGTACTAGTTCCTACAAAGACTCCTAAGACACATATACAAGTTACACCTGAGACACCAAGACCGATTTCGATACTGACCGATATCACTCCAGACCGATTCAACAAAATTATGACCGATTTAATTTGTACTTGTTACTTTTGTTACTGTTATACTTGTTACCTTTGTTATTGTTACTTTGAAAAAATCAGTGACAAATGGTTGGATCTATGGATTCTTTTATACCTATGTCATATGTTTCACTGTGATTTTGAAAAAACCCTCGAGGAATGGTTGGATTTGTGGATCCTGACATCTTTATTGATTTTAGATTTGTTATATGGTTTGGATGTACTTTTATTCCAACCAAGACCGTTTAAACGTGATCTGTTACCTTTGAATCAATTAGGAATGGTAGGTATTTGTTGTCGAATTAGGTACTGAGGCTATGGTGTTAAAACGTGTGGATGTCTTTGTAGTCTTTTTAAAACTGTTGTAATCGTGGAATACTTCCGAGTCAGTCATGTAATTGATCCTGATCTTGAATCAGAGTTCTATGATGAATATATATGAGGCTTGCCTCTTTTTTGAATAAAATAAAATATAATAGGGACGGAGGGAGTAGATAATTAAAACGGTTTGGAAGCTGATACTCCCTCTGTTTCATAGAGAGTTAAATTTTTCCAATTCTACACATTGTAATTTACTTGAGATGTACTCCTTCCGTCCCCTATATATAGGCGGAAAAGTGGAATTCTCTTAGAATAATAAAAAATTTGGTTTTTATAAATTTTTTTGATTGTACCTCATTTACCCTCATCAATTCCAATACATTTGTCTATGAAATATGAATATATTAAGAGTTTTTATCCCACTAGAGTATTTAAAAAATGTAATTGTTATTGGAAATTACTAAGGGCATTAACAAAGTTTATGAATATCATACTCTTTAATAAGGGTATATAGGGAAAAAATCACATTGGAAATAGATTTCATATATATAAGGACTACAATTTTTTACTTCTCCGCCTTTATAATAGGGACGGAGGGAGTAGTACCAAATTTTTATGGATTTGAGCATATATTCTCCATGGAAAATATTTAAAAATTGAAGTAATGGTATATGTATTTGATTACAATGAAAATTTATGTTCTGGCGTGATTCCAAAGCAAAGATAAATCAGAAAAAATTTGGAAAAAATACTAAAACTCTCATCTATTTCGGATCAAAAAATAATCCCTAAAATATAAGGTAAAGTGGAACGGAGGGAGAGTACATTAGTAATGTTAAAAGTTTGTTTCATGACTTGAGATATACATGTCGGTGCGATACACAAGATAATTTAAACGGTTTAGTTGTTAAAGAAAGCCACTCAATTAATATTAACTTTACTTTTTGTTTGCATATTGATGTCATTGGTGATGGATTATTTCACTCACCAAAACGTGCAATAATAGCATCCATTCATCAAACCATTCTAGAAGCTTTACAGCCCCTATATAATAATAACTGTACTAATTCCCCGCCTAGGCGCCTAGTGATGTCATTGGTGATCGATGCTCTTTCATATTTACTCATCAGATTCATTCATTCATCGAACAACTCTAGAAGAAGCTTTATGGTACTTTCCTAGCTATAAAATCAATCAATATAAATATATCTGGTCCAATGTTTCTGGGTTTTCATTAATTAATCAGATTTAACTTCAAAACTAATTAATCAGATTTAACTTCAAACATGGTGGTTATCTGAATTATTGGACAAAACAACAACAATGAAATGAGTAGTAGAATCCAAAAACAATGTCACCTACAACGTACGGCTCAAGCCTCGTGTCCGTCCGGAGGTGTGCTGTCCTTCTGCTTCTAGAAGAATATCCAGTTGACATTAAGTATTTTGACTTTTGCGCGAACAATATTAATGCATAAATCTTTTGGCGCACGCACGCAATTATCTCATCTGGATTCACATTTATTACCGGGCTATAGGCACGCATTCGAGTACAACCATCAAATATCTGGCCAACTTAACTGCTCGACGGTCGGACACCCTACGGCCATGCACCGGCCCGCACTGATAATGACTTCTGTTCTTGTTGGTAATCCCTCCGGACACCCTACGGCCATGCTATCCACGATTCTTTATTCTTCTTCAAGTATCTACTTATTTATTTATTTTTATTTTTTGAAGCAGTATCTATTTATTGACTACGTATCATTTCATTTTTCGACAACAAAAGACCAATTTTATAATCTTCTCACTAATAATTCACGTTCCTTTAATAAAAGGTCTCAATCTCATAAAGCTCAACGGTCTATATCTTTAAACACTATAAATAGCACTTATTTATTCCCAGATATTCTCATAATCTTAAGAAATTCCACACCAAAAACAAAGTGAAACAGAGGAGCTTGAGAAGAAACAGAGGAGTTTGAGGAGAAGCAGAAGGAAACCCAGAGTGGGGGTTTGCAGTTTTGGTTGGTTATAATGGATCATGGTGAAATATATAAAGTAGCAAGTTTAAGAAGGAATTCATCAGTTTGGAGAAACAATGCAGCTGTAGATATATTCTCAAGATCATCCAGAGATGAAGATGACGAAGAAGCGTTAAAATGGGCTGCTCTAGAGAAACTTCCAACTTATAATCGTTTAAGAAAAGGGATTCTTCTCACTGAGAATGGTGAAGAAACTAAAGAAATTGATATTCATAATCTTGGGTATCAAGATAAAAAACAATTGATTGAGAGATTATTAAAAGTTGCAGAGGTTGATAATGAGAAGTTCTTGTTAAAACTTAAGAATCGAATTGATAGGTAACTAACTAATAACTCTCTCCATCTCTCTGTTTTTGTTTTTGATGAAGTTTAATCATTTCTCTGTTTTTGAATTGTGTGTTCCAGGGTGGGACTTGATCTTCCAACAATTGAAGTGAGGTATGAAAATCTAAGTATAGATGCTGAATCTTATGGACAAGGAAGATCTTTACCAACACTACTCAACGCTACTGTCAATGCTGCTGAGGTACGCCGCGTGGCAGCCAGATGTCGCATTTCTTTTTGAATGTTTAAATTTTACAATCGTTCCCAGAAAATAGACGACGGCAAAACCGACAGACTCAGAATTTTTTTGTGGGTTCTGGTGGGCCCCGCGAGGGGCCGGTATTTCTAACCTTATTTCTCTGCCCTCTCTTAAAAAATCTCCATTGAATTTTTAGTATTTCTCGTATGTTCTTCCAATAATTCAAAATGCAACCATGGGGTTTTCTAAGTTCTGGGTTTGAATAAAATCTAAGGATTTTCACAAAATCAATTTAGATAGATTAGTACAGCCCACATCATCAATTTAGGGGATTTCGTTTTGGATTTTGAATTTTATGTTTGGTGAATTGAGTTTACTGTGAATTTGGGGTTTACGAAAGTTCGGGTTTTGAGGATTTCAGTAGTAATAGTAGTATATATGTAGAATGTTGATGACATGGGTTGTAGTGATCCATCTAAATTGATTAGGTTTTGTTGATTATTCTGTGTATTTCTCTAAATGCTGATGAAACCTGAAGGCATAAATCTTCCATGTTGACGGCGGCAGTGTGATTTATTTTTGAATTTCTACTATAAATTTGATTTTTCTCAAGGTTGCATGTAGATTCCTAATCCATATTTGGAGAATTGATTGTGTAATTTTGGATTCATTTGCAGGGGTGTTTGAGTTTTCTCCATATTCTTCCAAATAGAAAGAAGCCATTTTCAATTCTTAATGATGTTAGTGGAATCATCAAACCTAACAGGTAAATTATCCATGCTTTTGCTTCTACTCAAGTTTTTTTTTTTTTTTTTGAAAAGAAAGGTTAATTTTGTTGATTTGGATTAGTTCTACTCAAATCATTTTAAGAGAAATAAAAACTCTTTGCTCTGATTTTGTTGATTTGGATTTTTTTTTTTTTTGGTATAGGATGACACTGCTTTTAGGGCCACCAAGTTCTGGAAAGACTACTATGCTCTTAGCTTTGGCCGGAAAGCTTGATAAAGATCTTAAAGTTTCAGGGAGAGTAAGTTATAATGGTCATGGAATGAATGAATTTGTACCACAAAGAACATCTGCATATATCAGTCAATATGATCTTCATATTGGTGAAATGACTGTCAGAGAAACCTTGGCTTTCTCGGCTCGATGTCAAGGTGCCGGAACTGGTTATGGTGAGTAAATTAGCTGAATTCTATTGCATTGCATTGTGTACATTATGACATGATTGACACTTTTGTATGAATCTGAACTTTATTGATTTTGGAACATGAATAGATATGTTGGCAGAGCTTGCAAGAAGGGAAAAGGCTGCAAACATTAAACCTGATCCAGATATTGATGTTTACATGAAGGTAAAGATAGTCTCAGAGTTTTTTTCCTTCAAACATTTTTAATTGATGCTGGTGCAGCAAAATCCCGTTTTTCTTCTAGGAGTTTCTCTTTAAGCTCGATTTAATGCCATAATTTTAATCTCCAACAATTTTCATAGGCAGCAGCAATAGATGGTCAAGAAGCCAGTGTAGTTACAGACTACGTTCTAAAGGTATCATCTTGTCACTGCAAAATCATCTATGGTTATGAAGCTTGACGATTTTACTGACTAGCATGTTTTGCGCTAAATTTTAGATTCTCGGATTGGATATTTGTGCTGATACCATGGTGGGTGATGAAATGTTGAGAGGGATCTCCGGTGGACAAAAGAAGCGTGTAACAACAGGTAGAACAACTCATACCTCCTAGTCTAATACCGGCACTAAGATATAGCTGGATTTTGTGAAAGAGTTCTTAGCTGAATTTTTAATTCTAAATTGATAGGGGAAATGTTGGTCGGGCCGGCAAGAGCGTTTTTCATGGATGAGATATCCACAGGTCTAGACAGCTCAACAACATTTCAGATAGTGAATTCACTTAGACAGACAGTTCATATTATGAACGGTACCTCTGTGATATCTCTTCTGCAACCAGCACCAGAAACTTATAACCTCTTCGATGACATTATTCTCCTCTCTGATGGGAAAATTGTTTACCAAGGTCCGCGTGAAAATGTGCTCGAGTTTTTTGAGTCCGTAGGATTCAAATGTCCAGATAGGAAAGGAGTTGCAGATTTCTTGCAAGAAGTAAATCTCTTCCCTAGCTATCTTTCACTTATCTGTTTACTTAACAATTTCATGTTGAATTATTTATGTGTGCCCTTTCGGTTCCATCAATTTATAGGTAACGTCAAAGAAAGATCAACAACAGTATTGGGCTCGTAAAGACGAACCTTACTCTTTCATCACCGTTGAAGATTTCACAGAAGCTTTTAAGTCGTTCCATGTTGGTCGAAAATTAGGAGAAGAACTGGCGATTCCATTCAATAAGTCGAAGAGCCACCCAGCTGCTTTGACCACTGAGAAATATGGAGTTAGCAAGACTGAACTTCTAAAAGCTTGTGCCTCGAGAGAATACTTGTTAATGAAAAGGAATTCGTTCGTTTACATTTTCAAGATGTCCCAGCTCATGTTTATGGCATTTGTTGCGATGACACTGTTTCTGCGTACTGAAATGAAACGAGATAATGTTGTCGATGGAGGGATTTATATGGGAGCTTTGTTTTTCACTCTTATGGTGATTATGTTTAACGGATTTTCAGAGCTTGCCATGGCCGTGATGAAGCTTCCTGTGTTTTACAAGCAAAGGGACCTGCTCTTTTATCCTGCATGGGCATATTCTCTTCCTACATGGATCCTTAAAATTCCAATAACATTTGTGGAAGTTGGTGCTTGGGTGTTCATAACTTACTACGTCATTGGATTTGATCCAAATGTCGAAAGGTACTAAAAGTGTACAATAAGTTTCCAGACATGCATTCTATATTTTCCATAAATGATTATCTGAATGTTCTTTTGGCAGGTTGCTTAGGCAGTTCTTTCTACTCCTATTTATCAATCAAATGGCTGCTGGACTGTTCCGAGCAGTTGCAGCAGTAGGGAGAAATATGATAGTTGCAAACACAATTGGATCGTTTGCGTTACTCATTCTATTAGCCCTTGGGGGATTCATTTTGTCTCAAAGTAATTACTTGAAATCTAATCAAATACTTTCCATCTCTTTAGTGTTCTTTGTTGTTGTTTTTATCTGGCTTTCCTATTTATATTTGACTTTTTGCTATAGATAATGTGAAAAAATGGTGGATCTGGGGATACTGGATATCTCCCTTAATGTATGGGACGAATGCAATACTCGTAAACGAGTTCTATGGGGATCAATGGAAGAAAGTAAGCATTAGAATTTCAAATATATTGTCCAGGAAGAAATTATCCTATTGAAATTTCCTCAACTCAGAACTAACTAATCACTGTTTTGTAGGTTCTTCCTGGTATGAATGAGACACTAGGTGAGGCGGTTATCAAATCTCGCGGATTCTATGCAGATCCGTCTTGGTATTGGATTGGAGTTGGAGCGTTGCTTGGATATGTCATCCTGTTCAACTTGTTTTTCACTTTGGCTCTTACCTATCTCAATCGTGAGTGTCTTCCTACGCTTTCAAAAGTTATGACTTAGGTAACAATTTTAATAGTGCATTCAAATTTTTGCAGCATTTGCAAATTCCCGGGGAGTCATATCTAATGATGATTCAACATCTGACAAAATTGGAGAAGAGATGGAGTCAACCTCCCATAAAAAGGGCTCCACCAGTCGTCGAGTTGGAGGTTATTATGATGCAACAAATTCTTGTTTGCTTACTCAATTTATGGTTTAGTTTTGTGTATTGAAGTTGAGAATATAACTGCAGATGGGACTGAGGATATTAAGAGAAGTATCTCATCAACATCATCATCAACAAGGATGAATGCCATTAACGAGGCAAAGGGAAACAAAAAGCGTGGAATGGTTCTTCCATTTCAACCTCTTTCTATCACTTTTGATAACATTAAGTATTCTGTCGACATGCCACCGGTAAGTTCAATATTCAAAAAGTTATACACTGAAAATTAAGTGATTGTTGAATCTTTCCCGACACAAACATTGGAAACTTGAAAACAAAGTTTTTGTGGCATTTACTCAGGAAATGAAAGCCGAAGGAGTCACTGAAGATAGGTTGGAGCTTCTAAAAGGTGTCAGTGGAGCTTTTAGGCCAGGAGTTCTTACGGCTTTAATGGGTGTTAGTGGTGCGGGTAAGACTACCCTTATGGATGTTTTGGCGGGACGAAAAACAGGTGGATATACTGATGGAAACATCATGATATCTGGATATCCAAAGAAGCAAGAGACATTTGCTCGTATATCAGGATACTGCGAGCAGAACGATATTCATTCTCCACATGTCACAGTTTATGAGTCAATTGTGTATTCCGCTTGGCTTCGATTACCAAAGGAAGTCAAACCTGAAATAAGAAAGGTTCGCAGAGTGATGTTTAATTTACTTCCCATCGAATATAGAAAAACTGTTTAAGTTTGTTCATAATCAATTTGATATACGAAAATAATATAATTGGTTATTACTGACTGCAGATGTTCGTTGAGGAGGTGATGGAGCTTGTCGAGCTGTCTTCACTGCAGGGAGCACTAGTTGGGTTGCCTGGTGTGAATGGTTTATCAACTGAGCAAAGAAAACGATTAACCATTGCTGTAGAGTTGGTTGCAAACCCGTCTATTATATTCATGGATGAGCCAACATCTGGCCTAGATGCAAGGGCAGCAGCAATTGTGATGAGAGCAGTGAGGAATACTGTGGACACAGGAAGAACTGTTGTATGTACTATTCATCAGCCCAGCATTGACATATTTGAATCCTTCGACGAGCTATTCCTAATGAAGAGAGGAGGACAAGAAATTTATGTCGGGCCACTGGGGCACCATTCTTGCCATCTGATCCGCTATTTTGAGGTGAAGCCTAAAGAATATTAAAAATAAACAGGCAATTTCTAGTTTATACTATACATTTATTTACTGAATACACTACTGACAATTATAGTGTCAATCCAATTCAGGGAATTGAAGGAGTCAGTAAAATCAAAGATGGTTATAATCCGGCAACGTGGATGTTGGAGGTGACTTCTGCGGGACAAGAAGGTGGTCTAGGGATCGACTTTACCGATGTCTACAAAAACTCAGAGCTGTACAAGAGAAACAAAGAGCTCATCAAAGAATTAAGTACTGCACCTCCTGGTACAAAGGACTTGTACTTCCCAACCATGTACTCGAGGTCATTCTTTACTCAATGCATGGCTTGCCTTTGGAAACAATATTGGTCATACTGGCGAAACCCTCCATACACGGCAGTGAGATTTTTCTTTACCGTGGTCATTGCACTGATGTTCGGTACAATATTTTGGGATCTTGGAACTAGAACGTAAGACAAATAAATATTTCAATTACATCCAAAAAAAAGTCTCTCAAGATTCAATCTCTTTAATAACTATTGTTTCTAAAATTGCAGGTCACAAAGACAAGATCTGTTTAATGCTTTGGGTTCTATGTATGCTGCTGTTCTCTTTCTCGGAGTTCAGAATACCTCGTCAGTTCAACCAGTTGTTGCTGTGGAACGAACAGTCTTTTACAGAGAAAGAGCTGCTGGAATGTACTCCGCCTTACCATATGCTTTTGGACAGGTAATTTGATATATTCTTTCATGATAGTTATCAGATATCTAACTGAGAAAACTTGTTTAGGTGGTCATTGATTTGTTTTCTGATCATTGCAGGTAGTAGTTGAGATCCCCTATATCTTAGTTCAGTCTTTGGTCTACGGAGTTATAGTGTACGCCATGATTGGTTTTGAATGGACACCCGCAAAGTTCTTCTGGTATATCTTCTATATGTTCTTCACGTTGTGTTACTTCACGTTCTATGGAATGATGACCGTGGCAGTGACTCCAAACCAAAACATTGCTGCTATTATTGGTTCTGCTTTCTATGGCTTATGGAATCTCTTTTCAGGATTTATAATCCCAAGAACGGTACGTTACAATGGATATTTATTCCAATTTTCCAAAAACTACAAAGTTTTCTGCTCATTTTCTAATGTTTTTCCTTTTGTTTCTGGTTACAGAAAATTCCAATTTGGTGGAGATGGTACTACTGGGCATGCCCTGTTGCATGGACCTTGTATGGATTGGCTGTCTCACAGTTTGGAGACATACAAACTACCATGGTTGATACAGGCGTGACAGTGGAATTCTTCATGCAGGATTATTTTGGGTTCGAACGTGATTTCCAGCCAGTGGTTGCAGTTGTTGTCGTTGGCTTTACTGTACTTTTCGCTTTCATTTTTGCGTTTGCCATTAAAACTTTTAACTTCCAGAGACGATAGGTGATGCGTCCTTAATCTGGCTTACCTATTTCTTGTTGTCGTCATCATCAAAATGTACACAAAGCTTCTGAGCATTGGTCTTTTTGTATGGTTATTGATTAATGAATTTTCTCAAATCCATGGAACATTTTTTATGTGTATTTTGAGTCTTTTAACAAAAATGTGAACCATTTTATTTTTATTTTGTCGCTTTAGGCGTGCCTAGGCGCTAGGCGAGGTGAGAGGCGCCTTATATAGGCAACTATGCCACCTGCCAATCCTGTCAGAAAATTTAAGCTCGAATTCTGCAGCACCAAAATAGTTGACTCATGGGTGTCTCCACAAATGAACACTATCATCTTCTTCAGACTTGAC
Source organism: Papaver bracteatum (assembly GCA_023529315.1). Taxonomy (NCBI): domain Eukaryota; kingdom Viridiplantae; phylum Streptophyta; class Magnoliopsida; order Ranunculales; family Papaveraceae; genus Papaver; species Papaver bracteatum. Next base: position 1,404,099 of record JAJJWX010002530.1, read on the forward strand.
AGTGTCGCTACATTCAAATCATTTTCCTCAATTCATCAACATCTGTCAAAACATTTCACAACAATATCATCTTCCTCCTCAGAAGACAAACGAAAAGGTTTGGATCAAGCTTTGAGAATTTTGAAACTCAAAACACCGAAACCTGCTCTTACCCATGTCCGTCAAAACCATCTCAACCTCGTACAATCTTGTACGGTTGATAAAAATCCTGATGATCATAACATCATATCCTTTAGAAAGACACCACTTGAGAAAGTTCCAAACAGAAATTTTGTTTCTAATGTCGATAAGAATAGTCTCTCCACTGCATTAAGTTATTGTGGGTATGTTAGAGGTTTCGTTCATGGGATTCAACTCCATTGTTTAGCAATCAAGACTGGTTTTGATTCGTATGTTTATATTGGAACTTCATTGATCAACTTGTATGCTAAATGTGGTGATCTGGTAAACGCATATAAAGTGTTCGTTGAAATGCCTGAAAGAAATGTTGTTTCGTGGACTTCGATAATTGCAGGATTTTCTCAGAATTTGCAAGTGTATATGTGTTTAAAGCTTTACAATCAAATGAGGCATTCAAATGTGAAACCAAATGACTATACTTTTACAAGTCTGTTAAGTGCTTATACAGGTAATGGGTTTCTTGTGCAAGGTAGAATAGCTCATTCTCAAATAATTCTTATGGGTTTTGATTCATATACTGATATCTCAAATGCATTAATATCTATGTACTCAAAATGTGGTGATATTAGAGATGCAGTTTTTAGCTTTGAAACTATGGAAAGAAGAGATATTGTTTCGTGGAATTCTATGATTGCGGGTTATTCACTGCATGGGTTATCTGAGAAAGCTATAAAACTTTATGAAGAAATGCGGAGACTAAAAATTAAACCAGATAGCATCACTTTTCTTGGAATTCTATCATCATGTCGACACGGTGGGCTTGTAGAAATTAGTAGGCATTGCTTCAATTTGATGCTTGAAAACGGGGTTAAACCAGATTTAGATCATTATTCGTGTATGGTAGATAGTTTAGGCCGAGCAGGGTTGCTAGAAGAAGCTAAAGAATTAATAGAGGAAATGCCGGTAACTCCTAATGCAGTTATATGGGGATCACTGTTATCTTCTTGCAGACTTCACGGGAATGTTGCGATTGGAATTCATGCAGCTGAGAAGCGTCTTTTATGTGAACCAGATTGTGCTGCAACTCATGTGCAGTTATCGAAATTGTATGCGATTGCCGGGCGAAGGGACCAAACAATGAGAATTCGAAAATTGATGAAAGATAGAAGTTTGAAGACGAATCCTGGGTATAGTTGGATTGAGATTAAGAACGAAATTGTCAGTTTTGGAGTTGATGATGGATCAAACGCGAGAGCTACTGAAATATTTGATGTTGTTGATAGTTTAGTTGAGAACATGAACAGTTCAGCATGTGTCCCGAATTTGCATCAAGGCATCGAAGGGCTTGAGCTTTAACCATACTGTGGAGCAAAATTCTGAAAGCCAAGTATCTTAAGAATACCAGTTGCTGGTGTGTCAAGCAGCCTCAAAAATGTTCCTCTACTTAAGTTGGAGATGGTCTTGATATCTGGGCAGACCCATGGATTCCCACCCTTCAGAAATTTCAAGACAAGTATGCCAAACCAACTACGCTACAATATTCAGAAGCTGGTGAGTGATTTGATGGTCTTAAAATGAGAGGAAATTGAACCAACTGTTGATACAGAAGATCTTTGATCTTATGGTAGCCTCTCAGATTCTTGGAACCCATATTAGTAAAGATGCTAGGCCGGACAAGCTGGTTTGGACGCCTAACCTCAAGGTGATTTTACTTGCCAATCCTGTCAGAAACTTTTAAGCTCGAATTCTGGTGAGTTTTCTTGTTTTGATGGTGCTCCTTTCCCATGGTCGATTTTCTGGAAAAAGGAAAATATTGCTACAAAATATTCACATGTTTCAGTGGAGGTTAACGCACAATGGAGTAGGGGTCTTTCAAAACATAGGAAGGTTTATTGAAGGCATTGTAACTGACTGCAGATTATATTACTCTGAAGGAAATATCATAAAGTATTCCCTCGCTAAGGATAATGGATACAGCTTCTGTCTTGTCTTGGTGCTTGCATTCTGTGGCCTATTTGGAAGACTCGTAGTCAGGTTGTTTTCTTGATAATGCTAAGCCTCTAGTGAATCATATCATTAGAATTGCTTTGTACTGGTTCTCTCATTTTTACTCTCATGGTCGAAGTGATGAAAACTTGGGTACTTAGATGAGTATTTTTGGGCTGCTCCTACAGGTAACACTATCAAAATTAACATCTTTGCTGCAATCGCAGAGGGCTTGTGCTGCCATCGCCAAGAATTTCAGTGGCCAGATTATCTATTGTAAAACTTCTCTTGTTGGGCCTTCCATTCCTAGTGTTGCTGAAGCTTTAATAGAGGTGGCTGTAACTTGTAAGCCTGTAACGAGAAGATGATGTTGAATGAGATTGAACTTGAAAGTTGTTCATTCAAAAGGCTTGACCATCCAAAGTCACTCTAAGATTTATCTTGTGTTTTGCCTCAGGATTAACCAAAGGGTGTTCAGCTTCTCACATTCTTTGAGGATCTACAACTGAATCCTTTTGAGGAGCCGATGAAACGAAATTGCCATAGTGCTTTAGCTAAAAGTTCTTCAGGTCTACGGGAGGCAACCGCGAGCAGTGCACTTCGGCTATCATTTTTAAGTTAGAGGTGTCTCTACTATGAGAAAAACTATAGGAACTATACGAATGTATTTTATGGAAGTGGCATTAAGTTTTTTATACAAGGATATTTTTTTTATTTTCTTTGGTCATATGGTTCACTAGTCTGACTTTGAATATTTATGGACATCTCGGACAATTAGGAAGGACAACTAGCCATAGTTATTGAATTTTGATTTCTTGTTCCAAAGGCTGCTAAAGAAAAATATGGACTTGGAAAAATCAAACTTTCAGCGCAAGTGATCCTTCCTTTTTAAATTGGTCTGCAAGATGAATTTGATGTTCTCCTAAAGACTGGAATAATATCCCTTGGTGCTACGTGATTTTTGAAAATATGTGCCTGTCGATGAAAATGACATCGCAAGAAGAATTAAATCTTTCTACGCAGACCTGTTTTGTTCGATGCCAGGAAGATGTCCATAATCACAAACTTCTGGGAATATCACCTGTAATTCTTCTACCCCCTCCTACATGCATTATTGGGCAACTTGACCATTAGGATATTTCTAAGACGGCTAACAATATGGTACTCCATAATGAGATGAAATGAATTATCCTACAGACTTTGTCAATGTGTTTTAGATTTCCGTGATTACTAAACGCCGGTACTAGTTTTGTTAGGGCTGATATCAGTAAATTTGGGCATCGAATTTGTGGATTGGCACCAGGGACGGACCCAAAAAATTTCATAGGGTAGGGCTATAATATCAGTAATTGTCAATGCAGCCGATGGTCGCGGCAAATTTTTTAAATGAGTTAAATAAACAGTGGTTTTATTGAAATTTGCCTATAAAATACTAAATATATGGACAAATATCATATTAAAATCCATCAATTTTAATCACTTTTTAGAGAATTTAATTGGTGGGATATGGATTTTAATTAAGGGGGATATGAATTACTTCCCCCAACCATTTGTGGTGATAAGGGGTGTCTTTTAGTGCGAAAATACCCGAATATCCCTTCATTAATTAAAAAACATTATGAAATTAAAAGTAATTGTAGAATTATTTTTTTTTATGGTTTATTGAAAACAAATGGGAAAATAAATAGAAGCGATAAAGAAATTTACTCCTTTGGATACAAGAACTCTTGGGCTCGTATAATCTTTCAAACTTATGTAAGTATTTTTATTTTGTGCATGTGCATTGTTTTATTTTTTACATTATCTCTTAATCGTATTATGTCCTCCGTTCCATTTCAAGGAACTCGAGGAAAAGCTTCATAGAATTGAAGAAACCGACCCTTTCAAAGCTATGTATGGGGAAACAAGGAAGGCGCCAACCCAAAAGAAACAAAAGACTAATTAGTGATGGTTAACTCTTTAGTTTTATGGTTTCAAAAACAATTTCAAACTTGTTTTAATTTGGGTTAACTCTTTATTTACTTTGGTTTATGTTGAACATGATTAGAGTTTTGGTTTGAAAGTTAAAATGTTCGGCATACTCATTGTTTGAAATACCGTTACACATACGGCATTTAATTTACCAGGTTTCATAAACCGGCATAGTAAAATTCAAAATCATACATGTAGCATTGTTGTGTTTGCTAAGGTCTAATTCAAAATCTCAAAAACTATTAAATAAGTGACGAAGAAAACCGGCATATGAATATTCATTTTAAGAATGTCGGTATTCAAAACTTTAATTATCTCTCTAATGGAACTATTCCCAAAACCGGCATTGAAGTTATTAAACATTGTATGCGGTATAGTAGTTATATTTGGTTCCTCAACTTTGAATAGAATTTCCTCAAACCGCATCATCGTTGTATTACGTTGAAGCGGCGTAGTTTACTTCATCCATTGTCTGCTTAGGTTGGGCATTGGAATAACTAACGGCTAGTTTTTTAAACCATACTATAGAAAACATTAGTTCCGGCGTGGGATCCGAGTTTCTTATTGTCGTTACTAAAGTGGAAAAGAGTCTGTTATGACTAAATCTATTTAAAGGAATGGATACACCCATTGCACTTGATACCTCACTGATATATCTCCAATGGATTATTAGCTTCCAAGTTCATCAATTCCTCGAAAAAGAAAAACGTTTTCGGGAGCATATCGCTCAAACGACAGAATTCAATCATCAACCACGACCAAATCCATTGCCACAATACTAGAAAAACTAAGAAGGAAGGAAGAAACCACCAACTCAATTGTCGCAATGGAGGAAGAGATAAGTAAAAGGAAGAGAGAAGAAAAGAGGAAGCAAAGATTGAACGTTATCGTCAAAAAATAGATAACATCGGAGCGGAAGCTGGAAGAGGTTAAACATCAAAAAAGAAGCTAAGATGAAGCGAGATGTTGCCTATAAGTTAAAAAAAAATAAGAAGTTATGAAATCTTAAACCTAAGCATCATGTATATGTTTACGAAAGAGACACTAAGTTAAAAAAATAATGTTTAAGCATCATAGGTATGTAATTGTCAATCGGTATTCTGGCGTTTTAAAATTTCATTCAACTTGGTTGACGGTTAGAATTTCATTCAATTTGTTTGGCCGGTTTCCAAATATACTGGTTTCCAAATATTTAATGAGTCATTGGAAGGTTACAAAATCGTGGTTTTCTTTAATGACGGTTTCAAACTTCCAAAGCTGAGTTTTGGAAAGAAAACTATTCGCTCTATTCAATTTCCCCTATTTTTTTCATCTATTATTCGCAAATCTCATGATAACCCCAATGCGATGCGAAATACCGTTGATGCGCAACAAACTCCTGAAGAGTCTCCTGGTGAGCGGAAAGGTCATGATTTGATTAGAAAGTCATGTATAACACAAAGTCTCCGTTGAATTGAAGTAGTTTTAGGGTTTATCGATAATATACAACACAAAGTGAAACTTGATAGGAGTTCATGATGGATTAAAATTTCTTTTTAGGGTTTTGAAATTGCATTCTAGTCAATTGAGTTCAATTTGAAAACAAACAGGCGATTCCAAAAATTACTCATTTTGTATGTCGACAATTGGCGTTCACGGTATGGTAACATACAATTCCGGTTTTTGTTCCTAAATTTTTTAAATTCACGGATACAATTCAACAAAAATCGGCATCTTCGTATTAATTGATATAATGCGGAATAAAACCGCATAGAATAGTTTAGCGTGAATGCCGGTTTTGTGTGTGAATGCACTATATAAATCCGTTTAATGTGTTGGAACATAGGTCTCACGCACCAAAAAAGGACAAAGGAAAAGGAATAGCGGCTACTACAGGTGTCTCAACTCACACTGATGAGTATTAGTGTAGGTTCGGAATGTTGACCTTGTTGTCCTTCGTAAATTAATGTTGGTACCTTCGGCGGCCTTCCCCGTTTCCTTTGAACCTCGGATACATCGACTATTGGTGTAGGTTCGGAATGTTGACCTTGTTGTTCTTCGTAGCTTAATGTGGGAACCTTATGCCTTCCTCTTCCTTTGAACCTCGGATACATCGACTATGGTGTAGCCTGGAGCCTCGTAACTCGTCGATTGTTGTTGACTTGATATCGGTTCCTTCCTGCCTATCCCTTTTATTTGGACGGAGTTTCAGAATCTTGCTTCAAATCTCACTTGCACATAGGTCTCGTTTTTTGTTGCGCGAGTTCCTCTTCACGTAGTCATTTCTTTGAATTCTTTTCTTTGTTTTTTCCTTGGAATTTTTAGTTTGTGGTCTGCCGCGGATCTCCTTTGTTGGCTCTTCACTATGTGCTATCCATGGCCGTGTAATTAGTCTTAGTTGACTCAATACTTGTCGGCTAGCCAAGTTGCCACGTGAGTAAGCTTCAAAATTCTTGGGCCTCCTTTGTATCCCATGGTGATTGTCCAGGAACCCCGGTGGGGAAGGTCGAAAGATAATTGCTTCCAAAAGGATCAATAACACCAATAGGTATCACTTCTTCATACTTCACAAGCATATGTATTGAAAGCCCCAAAGAAGACATGTCGGGGGTTTTCCATAATTTTTTTCATATTGCATTTGTCTCATCATATGTTTTATTGCCCACCGAGAGATGTTAAACTCTATTCCTTGGAGCAACTTAGTATGTTTAAGAAATGGAGTCATCCTATCCATGGAGATTTTCTCAAAACCCTTCTTGATCCTATCAATATCGGCCTTAAAGTTTTGTTCCATTTCCATAACCACGTTTACTGGATGAGATCTTTAAATCTCCCATGTGAGGACTCCGCTATACTAGTTGCTTCATTCCCGTAATGTCTATAACGATTTGTACGCACAAATTTTTCCTTGAACTTATCCAACAATTTATCCGACAATATGAAACTAAGACTTGGATACACTTCGTTATAGATGGCAATAAACATTTTCAATCTCTTTTCATACATGTCCTTGAACATCTTCATCAAGTTGACCAACCATTCTTTTTTAATATCAGCCTTAGAGGTTCAAACAAAGCATGACAATGTTTTTTCACATTTTCACCTATATGAAATGAACATAGGAAATTTTTTGCATCCGGAAATACGTCGGATATGGCATTCATTAGTGCGTCAAATTGATCGGTTATGATGACCTTCGGACCACCATTTTCTGAGGAACAATAATTTCAATTGTCATAACGCTCAATGATAATTGTAATCCCTCTCGTTTTCCATTAAACACCAAGCCAATGTGAATGTTACCTTGTCCGGGATGTGTGCCCCACGATGTTGAACAACGGCATGTTGTATTTGTTTGTCTTGTACGTGAGTCCATCATAAGAACATCACAACACGTATGAGCCAATTGTGAAAGCAAAGGATGCGAAATGAATTTTTTACTCGTCCGTACCTCTTTTAATGGTTTGTAGTTGTGATCCCAAACTATCTTCTCAAATTCTTGCATAACATTCCCCCTTCCCATTCCAACCTTTTAATAGTTGAAAATAAAACTTAGTGAAGAAACGTTCATCTTATCCTTTGCCTTGAAGGTTCTGGAGAATCACTCTTGGTTTGATACATGATTTTGTCATCATCTTGACATCCTCGAATTGATCGAGTTTTTAGCTTCGCAACTAGGGAGTGACCTTCAAAATCTTTCGGATCGGGGTGGTTGTTGACCCAAACCACACCTTTTCCATTCTTTTTCTTCTTTACTTTCTCCTCTTGCTTTTTAGGGTTATTTTTATATTCCAAAATAGATGAGTGTTTAAGCTTTTTTCCCAAATTCTCACTAATTTGCCCTTGCTTTGAAATCATACTATACCATTAATTTTCATTAAAATTAGTAGATGGATAATTATTCTAGTTTTTAAATCCACTCCATGGAGGATAAATACTCTATCCCAAGCAAATTACAACGGGATTCGTAATTTACACCAAATATTGAAACTAAAAACTAGGTGATTTAAAATTTTAGGAAGCTTATTAATAAGGGCAGATTTGGAAAAAAATACTCTCTATGTTGTTTCTTAATCTGCATGAAAAACTCTACAACGTCAAGTAAAATGGAACGGAGGGAGTATGTTTTAAACAAGATTTTGGGCTTAAAATTGATTGTGCTACAACTACAAGGATTAATTATGAATAGGGGAGGGCTAGTTACTAATATGAGATGGTTAATTACTAATTATATAAAAATTACTTATACAGTAAAAAAAAAATCGAGCTAAATATAGGGACGGGCTATAGCCCGGGTTAGCCCCTTAGACCCGTCCCTAATTGGCACCGGTCCTAGCAAGACTAGCACTAACCTTTAACAATTATTTGCTCAAAATTTGCCTGGTGACACCGCAAATTTGATTCTTAATTAGAATCTTATATTGCAACTCAAAAACTTAGAATCGACAACATAACCTAATTTTTTTATTGTTACTCTCACTGATCCAAAATTTACTTGGTGACCTAAAGATTGATCCAAAATCTGTTTAACTTTAAACCAAAACAAACAAAAAGAGGAATTAATCATATTAACAATGATTATTATTAATTTTCATTGACTAATGTCATTTGGTGATGGATGCTCTTGCGTTACTATTCACTCATCAAACGTGCCCTCGTAATATACATACGTCAAGCCAAGCCCTCTAGAAGCTTTACGGTTTCCTGCCTCGTGATGTCACCCGATATTGCTGCACATATAAAGTACCAAGATTGATAATAGGGGACTGATTTTGCTTACGGGTGTACCAAATGCTAATAACACAAAACATCATTTGTCTTGGAGTCGGTACATCCCCAAGCAAATTGGTATCCAGTATGCTCATGCCTCTGGCTGGTGCTTCTAGATGACATAGAAAATTATTTCCTATGCTATGACATTTTATAATAAAATGCACGTGTATTTTTGGTGCACGTCATGACACTGTTGATTTACACCATTCACCACCCCAACTGCATTCAGCGAAGGAATTATCGGTCCAAGATTTATTAGGACCTCGCATGCCGCCCACGGACTTTTTAACTTTTGCTATGACGCCAGTCTTGTTGGGGTAACCCCACGGATAGAACATGCAGGTGGCTTAAAGCGGTCATATAATATCTGTTTGTGAAACCATGAAAGCCAATTTAGATACAGAAGACCATTCTTAGCGGTGATTTTCTCATCATTGACTGATATTCAACAAAATACTAATAATTTGATCTTCTCAATACTCCACGTTTTTGTATAAAAGTCTCAAAACTCATAAACCTCCACGTCCACGGTCTCCATATATATAAATATAGATACTTGTTATTCTTTCCAAGATACTCTCAACTTTATAACAAACTCCATTCCAAAAGAATTTGAAGCAGAGGAGTTGTTGAACAGAGGAGTGTTGTGAAGTTGTGAAACAGAGGAGTTTCAGAAGACGAAGAAGAAGAAGAAAACCCAGAGTGGGTTTTGCAGTTTTGGCCGGGTATAATGGATCGTGGTGAAATATATAAAGTAGCAAGTTTGAGAAGAAGTTCATCAGCTTGGAGAAACAATTCTGCGCAAGAAATATTCTCAAGATCAACTAGAGATGAAAATGATGAAGAAGCATTGAAATGGGCTGCTTTAGAGAAACTTCCAACTTATACTCGTATTAGAAAAGGGATTCTGACTGATGGTGACGAAACTAAAGAAATCGATATTCATAATCTTGGGTTTCAAGAGAAAAAGCAATTGATTGAGAGATTATTAAGAGTTGCGGAAGAAGATAATGCGAAGTTCTTGACAAAACTTAAGAATCGAATTGATAGGTAACTAATAACTCTCTTCATCTCTCTGTTTTTCTCTGTTTTTTTTTTCTCTCTCTCTGTTTCTGATGACTCTGTTTTTGAATTGTGTGTTACAGAGTGGGACTTGATCTTCCAACAATTGAAGTGAGGTATGAAAATCTAAGTATAGATGCTGAATCTTATGGAAAAGGAAGATCTTTACCAACACTACTCAACGCTACTGTCAATGTTATTGAGGTAATCATATCATTCATTTGGAGTACTGTTATTGCATATTGAAGAATTATTGATTGTTTGGGTTTAGTTAAAAATGGTAAACTTTTGTTCTTTTGCAGGGGTTTTTGAGTTTTCTCCATATTCTTCCAAATAGAAAGAAACCATTTTCAATCCTTAATGGTGTTAGTGGAATCATCAAACCTAACAGGTACAACAAATTAATCCTGGTTTATATAAAATTATATCATTTTATTTATTTAAAAAAAAAAATCAATCTTGTTTTTGCTTCAATGTAAAATAAAAATAAATAAATAAAAGAATATGACACCAATGAGTTTCGAACTCAAATAATTATTGTTATTGTATTAAATTGGATTTTTTTTTTTTATTATTATAGGATGACACTGCTTTTAGGGCCACCCAGTTCTGGAAAAACTACTATGCTCTTGGCTTTGGCTGGAAAGCTTGATAAAGATCTTAAGGTGTCTGGGAGAGTAACTTATAATGGCCATGGAATGCATGAATTTGTTCCACAGAGAACATCTGCGTATATCGGTCAATATGATCTTCATATTGGAGAAATGACTGTCAGAGAAACTTTGGCTTTCTCGGCTAGATGTCAAGGTGCTGGAACTGGTTATGGTGAGTAAAGCTGAATTGTATTGTGTGCTATTGTGTCCATTGATTGGCAAAGTTTTGTATGAATCTAAACTCTATTGATTTTGGAACATGAACAGATATGTTGGCAGAGATTGCAAGAAGGGAAAAGGCTGCAAACATTAAGCCTGATCCAGATATCGATGTCTATATGAAGGTAATTTATATTGTTTTTCTTTAAGTTATTGATGTCAAGCAAAAACCATTTTTCGAATTCATGGATTTAAGCTCGATTTTGTCTGATTTTTATAGGCAGCAGCAATAGATGGTCAAGAAGCCAATGTAGTTACGGACTACATTCTAAAGGTATCATCTTGTCACTGCAAAACCATATTTGGTTAAGAAGCTTGACAATTTTACTTACTAACGTGTTTTGCGTAAAATTTTAGATTTTGGGGTTGGATATCTGCGCTGATACCCTGGTTGGTGATCAAATGTTGAGAGGTATCTCTGGAGGACAAAAGAAGCGTGTAACAACAGGTAGAAAAACTCACAACCCTTAGTTTTTTATCAGTAATAAGATGTAGCTTGTTTTTGTGAATGAATGCTAAGCTGAACTTCTAACATGATAGGGGAAATGATGGTTGGGCCGGCAAGAGCACTGTTTATGGATGAGATATCTACAGGTTTAGATAGTTCAACGACGTTTCAGATTGTGAGTTCACTTAGACAGACAGTCCATATCATGAATGCTACCGCTGTGATATCTCTTCTGCAACCAGCACCAGAAACTTATGATCTCTTCGACGACATTATTCTCCTGTCTGATGGGAAAATCGTCTATCAAGGTCCACGGGAACATGTGCTCGAGTTTTTTGAGTCTATGGGATTCAAATGTCCGGAAAGGAAAGGAGTTGCGGATTTCTTGCAAGAAGTGAATTTCTTCCTTACTTATTTTTTACTTATCTGTTTGCTTAAATATCTCATGTTGAATTATTTTTGCAAACCCTCTTACAGTTTTCGCTCCCATTGTTTTACAGGTAACATCGAAGAAAGATCAGGAACAGTATTGGTCTCGTAGAGACGAACCTTACTCTTTCGTCTCAGTCAATGATTTCACACAGGCTTTTCAGTCGTTTCATATTGGTCGAAAATTAGGACAAGAACTTGCGACTCCATTCAACAAGTCGAAGAGTCACCCAGCTGCTTTAACCACTGAGAAATACGGAGTTAGCAAGACTGAACTTTTAAAAGCTTGTGCCACAAGAGAATACTTGTTAATGAAAAGGAATTCCTTTGTTTATATTTTCAAGTTGTTCCAGCTTATCTTCATTGCATTTGTTACGATGACACTCTTTCTGCGTACTGAAATGAAGGAAGATACTGTTGTCGATGGTGGGATATATACGGGAGCTTTGTTTTTTACTCTGATGATGATTATGTTTAACGGGTTTTCGGAGCTTGCCATGACTGTGATGAAGCTTCCAGTGTTTTACAAGCAAAGAGATCTTCTCTTTTACCCTGCGTGGGCATATACTCTTCCTACATGGATCCTCAAAATTCCTATCACATTTGTAGAAGTTGCGGTTTGGGTGTTCATGACTTACTATGTCATTGGATTTGATCCACATGTCGAAAGGTATTATATTTTTTTTGGTTTGTACGATAAGTTTCTGACATGAATTCCGCATTTTGCAACTCATGAAAATAATATCCAAATTTAACTCCATGCAGGTTGTTTAGGCAGTACTTTCTACTCCTATTTGTGAACCAGATGGCTGCAGCACTGTTCCGATTAGCTGCAGGGTTGGGAAGAAATATGATAGTTGCAAACACAATTGGATCGTTCATTTTACTTATTCTATTGGCCCTTGGAGGATTCGTTCTATCTCGAGGTAATCAATCAAAATCTAATTAATTAAGTACTTTCCATCTCTTTAGTTTTCTTTCTTGTTGCTGTCAAACTATGGATATCTGACTTCTATGCTACAGAAAATGTGAAAAAATGGTGGATCTGGGGATACTGGATATCTCCGTTAATGTATGGGACAAATGCAGCACTCGCGAACGAGTTTTATGGGAGTCGATGGAACAAAGTAAGCGTGCCAGTTTGAAATGAATTCTTAAAAAAGAAATTTTCCCAACTTCATTTTACTAAGCTTAGAACTAACTAATTATTGTTTTGTAGCCTCTTCCCGGTACGACTGATACACTAGGAGAGGCAATTATCAAATCTCGTGGATTCTTCGCAGATCCATCTTGGTATTGGATTGGAGTTGGGGCGCTGCTTGGATATGTCATCTTATTCAACTTGCTTTTCACTTTGGCTCTTACTTATCTCAATCGTGAGTATCTTCCTACTTTATAAAAAAATTATAAATGAGGTAGCATTTACTAATATTGCCATCAAATTTGTGCAGCATTTGCAAATTCCCGGGCAGTCATATCTGACGATTCAGTATCTGACAAAACTGGAAAAGAGATGGAGTTATCCTCTCGTAGAAAAAACTCCACCGGTCGTGGTTCTGGAGGTGATTACAATGCAACAAATCTCTATTTTTTTCCTAAAGGACTGAAACTAGTAAGAGAATGTATCTAATTGACATCTTTATCCACAGAGATGGATTCCATTAATGAGGAAAACGGAAACAAAAAGCGTGGAATGGTTCTTCCGTTTCAACCTCTTTCTATCACTTTTGATAAAATTACATATTCCGTAGACATGCCAGCCGTAAGTACACCATTTAGAAAGTTACACACTTGTTGACTTTGAAAGGCTATATCAAAGGAAGTGATTATTCATTACTACACAAACATTTGAAGCTTAAAAACAAAGTTTTATGGTGTATTACTCAGGAAATGAAAGCTCAAGGAGTCACTGAAGATCGACTGGAGCTTCTAAAAGGTATCAGTGGAGCTTTTAGGCCAGGAGTTCTTACAGCTTTAATGGGTGTTAGTGGTGCGGGTAAGACTACTCTTATGGATGTTTTGGCGGGAAGAAAAACTGGTGGATATATCGATGGAAACATCATGATATCTGGATATCCAAAGAAGCAAGAGACATTTGCTCGCATATCAGGATACTGCGAGCAGAACGATATACATTCTCCACATGTCACAGTCTATGAGTCCATTCTCTATTCTGCTTGGCTTCGGTTACCCGGGGAAGTCCAACCTGAAACAAGAAAGGTTTGTAGTGTGAATTTAGATTCCAATCGGTCAAATTAAAAAAAAATAAAAAATTATTGACTGTCTATTTGATAAACAAAAATAAACTAAATCAGTTATTATTGACTATAGATGTTCGTTGAGGAAGTAATGGAGCTTGTCGAGCTGTCTTCACTGCGGGGAGCACTAGTTGGGCTTCCTGGTGTGAACGGTCTATCAACTGAGCAGAGAAAACGATTAACCATTGCTGTAGAGTTGGTTGCGAACCCGTCTATTATATTCATGGATGAGCCAACATCTGGCCTAGATGCAAGGGCAGCAGCAATTGTGATGAGAGCAGTGAGGAATACTGTGGACACAGGAAGAACTGTTGTGTGCACCATCCATCAGCCCAGTATTGACATATTTGAATCCTTCGACGAGCTATTCCTAATGAAGAGGGGAGGGCAGGAAATTTACGTTGGACCACTGGGGCGCCATTCTTGCCATTTGATCAGCTATTTTGAGGTGAAACCTTTTTTTTAAAAAGAACTAAACACTGGAAAATTCTAGTTTCTAGCTTTCATTTATCTGCTGAATACATTATTAACAAATAAAGTTTGGATTCAAATCAGGGAATTGAAGGAGTCAGTAAAATCAAAGATGGTTATAATCCGGCAACGTGGATGTTGGAGGTGACTTCTGCAGGACAAGAAGCTGGTCTAGGGGTTGACTTCACTAATATATACAAAAACTCAGAGCTATACAAGAGAAACAAAGACCTCATCAAAGAACTAACTGTCGCACCTCCTGGTACCAAGGACTTGTACTTCCCGACCATGTACTCGAGATCATTCTTTACTCAATGCATGGCTTGCCTGTGGAAACAATACTGGTCATACTGGCGAAACCCTCCATACACGGCAGTGAGATTTTACTTTACAGTGGTGATCGCACTGATGTTTGGTACAATTTTCTGGGATCTTGGTACTAAGACGTAAGTCGAATAAAGATTTTAAGTACATTCAATTTTTATAGTTTTTCTCTCATGATTCAGTCTGTTTACTATCATCCATTGTTTTCTAAAATTGCAGGTCACGAAGACAAGATCTGTTTAATGCTTTGGGTTCTATGTATCTCGCTGTTATCTTTCTTGGAGTTCAGAACACCTCTTCAGTGCAGCCGATTGTTGCTGTAGAGAGAACAGTCTTTTACAGAGAAAGAGCTGCTGGAATGTACTCCGCCTTACCATATGCCTTCGGACAGGTAACTTGTAATTTTCTTTCATGATATTTTTGAGATATGTACATAATTTTTCTGGCGGTCATTGATTTCTTCTGTTATAATTGCAGGTAGTTATTGAGATTCCATATATCTTGCTTCAGTCTTTGGTCTACGGAGTTATAGTGTACGCCATGATCGGATTTGAATGGACAGCCGCAAAGTTTTTCTGGTACATCTTCTACATGTTCTTCACATTGTGTTACTTCACGTTCTATGGAATGATGACCGTGGCAGTGACACCAAACGAAACCATTGCTTCCATTATTGGTGCTGCATTCTACGGTTTATGGAATCTCTTTTCAGGATTTATAGTCCCACGAACGGTATGTTACAACGGATATGGATATCTATTTTCTAGAAACCACAATGTCTATCATTTCCTACTCACTGTCTAATGTTTTTATTTTTGTGACGGATTACAGAAAATTCCAATTTGGTGGAGATGGTACTACTGGGCATGCCCTGTTGCATGGACCTTATATGGATTGGCTGTCTCACAGTTTGGAGACATACAAACTGTCATGGTTGACACAAACGTTACAGTAGAGGTTTTCATGAAGGATTACTTTGGGTTCGAGCGTGATTTCCACCCAGTGGTTGCAGTTGTTGTCTTTGGCATTCCTGTACTTTTCGCCTTCATCTTTGCCTATGCCATCAGAACTCTTAACTTCCAGAAAAGATAATAGACTGGTCCTCTATTTGGCCTACATAATTTTTATTTTGTAAATTGTGTCGTCGTCATTAAAATATATATATTCGAGTTTCATCAATGTTTAAGATGTAGTAGTACACGAGGCTTTCGAGCATTAGTACTGGTATTTTTTGTATAGTTATTCATCACTGTCTAATGTCTTTCGACCATGTAATATTTTTTTATGTATTATTTTAAGAAAAATGTCCCCACTTTTGTGGAGACTCCTTAATAAACCTCGTATTTGTGGAGTAAAATTTTGAAAGGCAAGTATCTTAAAAATGCAAGTTTTTGGTATGTCATACCAACGTATTAATGAACGCGTAATTGGAGGATACTTATATTAATTGAGGATATGAATTATTATCCCCATCCAATAATGTCTATTAAGGGATGTTTTTTGGGACGGAAATACTAAAATACCCTTTAGTTAATTAAAAACATTATGAAAAGACCATACCACCCTTCCCACAAAATAAAAAATTTAAAACTTAAAATCAAAAAACCAAAACATATCCCCATGTGTTCCGACACTCTTCTTAGGTTTAGGGTTTTTAAGAAAAAAAATTCCTTCATCGTTCATCATCGTCGATTACCCGAATCAATAACCATGCCTCCGCGAAAGAAACTCAATCCCAATCCGCAATCAAAATCAAAACCAGTAGCTCAACAAAAACAAGAAGAAAGGATCAATCGGATTGCTCTTGAAGAAGAAGAAGAAGAGAATTCGCACAATCAAACTCTCGAAGAAATGACTTCTGTGAGAAGGTAAGTGATTATGAACTGTTCTATGAGTGTTTAAATCGATTTAAGGCATAGGGTTTAGGTTAGAATCGCGAACCCTAACTCAAACAGTTGAGTTACATTCAATTCCGACATTGAAATTAGTATGAATATAATGCTGATAATGAGTTCCTGCATTGAAATTAGTATGAATACAATGCCGGTAATGAGTTCCGGCATTGAATTCAGTATAAATACTATGCCGGCTAACAAAAAAAAATCTCCTGAAACTGAATATTTAATCTCGGCATTGATTTTAGGTTGAATACCATGTTAGAAGCATCAGGTTACGGCATTGGTTTAAATTTTTACGTTTATGCCAGCAGTGCACTTTTTGTGTACATGAAACAACATATATATTACACAAGACTACCAGTATTGTAGCATTTTCTCGACAATGCAGGCATCATGTCCCGGCATAGATTATTTTAAAATACCAATGTCGTTTTGTGGTATCGGCATGGACTGTTTTTCGTTTACCAATGTCGGCTCTTGAAGAAGAAGAAGAGAATTCGCACAATCAAACTCTCGAAGAAATGACTTCTGTGAGAAGGTAAGTGATTATGAACTGTTCTATGAGTGTTTAAATCGATTTAAGGCATAGGGTTTAGGTTAGAATCGCGAACCCTAACTCAAACAGTTGAGTTACAGTCAATTCCGACATTGAAATTAGTATGAATACAATGTCGATAATGAGTTCCGACATTGAAATTAGTATGAATACAATGCCGGTAATGAGTTCCGGCATTGAATTAAGTATGAATACTATGCCGGCTAACAAAATAAAATCTCCTGAAACTGAATATTTAATCTCGGCATTGATTTTAGGTTGAATACCACGCCGGCATCAGGTTACGGCATTGGTTTAAATTTTTACGTTTATGCCAGCAGTGCACTTTTTGTGTACATGAAACAACATATATATTACACAAGACTACCAGTATTGTGGGAATTTTCTCGACAATGCAGGCGTCATGTCCCGGCACAGATTATTTTTAAATACCAATGTCGTTTTGTGGTATCAGCATGGACTGTTTTTCGTTTACCAATGCCGGCTCTTGTGTTTCAATGTCGTTTATTCTCCATATTTATGCCGGCATCTGATATGATTGTTAGTTTACGTATATTTATTTCGTTTGTCTTTTAACATATGGCTAAATCCAATGAATCTAAGAAAGGAAAAACTTAGGATGCTACTATTAAGAAAAGAAAGAAGAACTCTCTTGGTACTCCCGAGTCTCTGCCTCCTCTAGGGAAAGAACTTGTTCGTAACAAGAGTTTGGGGGCAGGCTCTACAAGAGGGAAAAAATGGGAGAGTGGTGGGGACCGTAGAAAAATTCGTGAACATAGCGGAACAGTTGATGATGAGCACGATGAAGAGGAAGACGAAGAGGAAGCTGATGAGTTTGATCCAAGTCAAATAGCAATCCAAAGCGAAGTTTTAGAGGAAGACGGTGGGCCAAATCAACAACCGACACAAGGGTAAGGGGAACAACCGGTAGAAGGAGATAAAGAGAAGAATAAAGTAGTAAAAGTAAAAGGTTCGCACATTCCTCATTCTGATGACATGATACCTGACCTTGATCGTGATAGAATTTGGGGTGAATCTTCGGATCCGAGAATTCTATTTGTCTACAAGGACACTCGGGCTCGTACTATCTATCAAACCTATGTAAGAATTTTTATCTTGTGCATATGTATTGTTTTGTATTTATGTAAAATCTCATAATTGTATTATCTCCTAATTGTAGGATCATAAGAAAGTTGTGCGTGTTTGCCGACACCAAGCCGCGACTCATTGGAATTTGGCTACGGAATGTGAAGAGGTCCAAAAATTAGTAAAGGACTCTGGGCTATATGCTTTGGTTGTAAATTATGTGAAGTATGATTCTGTGATAGCCAATTGCTTCGTCGAGAGGTATCATGGTGAAAATGATACCATGCACTTACCGTTTGGGGAGATGACCTTGATCCCTGATGATGCTCAGAACATTCTAGGATTATGGGTTACCGTCAAATCAGTTGCAGAAGGAGATAAGTGTCCGGACCTAGAATGGTCGAAGTTACACGCTCTGACTAACAAGTTGTTTGGTTGGGACTACAAAACTTCTTTGGAAAGCTTTTATGTATCTAAGAGTAGTAGGACAAATACCACAATCAAACTGAAGCTGCTTAAGGAAAGGTTTGAAAATACAAAGGAGAGACAAAAGAAGGATGGATGGGACCCCGCAAAAATTCGTTATACAGCTGCTGCGTACCTGTTATTCATTTTGGGCACTAAGGTACTCCCTGACGCTAGTGGGAACAGGGTGAGTGCAAATCACCTGCAATACTTAGATCCATTGGAAGAGGTCTGTATCTATTCTTGGGGCATCGTGGTAATGGAACATTTGATGGCGGAGATGAGAAGGGCCTCTAAGGTTGTTACCAACCAATTTGTTGGGAATTTCACTCTACTCCAGGTAATTTTGTTTTTAAACTTATGTTCTTATATATTATTCACATGTACCCTTATTATTAGAAAAAAAATTACTGCTTCTTATATTATCGTTCCACATCGGCATAGGTGTGGGATTATGTACACTTCCTAACATTGTTCACGAACTACAAATGCTTGACGATAAAAAAAAACTTTCTGAACCCGATGAGCCTAATGCTCGGAGATACAAGATCAACAATAGTATGAAGCCCGGTAACAGTCGTCCACTGACAGATATGAGATTGGATCTGGATGCGATGTTGAAAAGTAAAGTTCTGGCATGTTCATCACCTAGTATCCATTAGTAAAGTTCAAGATACTATGTGAAAAGTATTGTTTGGTAATATACTGGAAGCATTTTATAGTATTCCGACGTATCCCGACCAAGCGGTCTTGCATTTGTTGGATCAATATATGTCACAATCTAAGGAACGAATGAAAAGAAAATTAAATTAGTTCCAAAAAATTTAAAATACTATGTCGGACCACAATCCCGGCATGCTCGACCAAAGTTCCGGCATGTTCGAACTGAACCGAAACTGAAGACCAAATTTGAAATGCTTCTAGCATAAAAAAATTAGTGAAAATCAACGCCGGAAATTTTGGTTCCAGCATGCACATTACCTATGGATCCACGCCATTACAAAGTCCCGGTTTGGTCGATAATTAATCAATCACTCCGATAATTAACTTTCAAAGTCACTAATTCTTGTATGTTTTTTTTGGAGGTATCGGCATGGTAACGTTGTAATTGAACCATGCAGGTAGTATATTCCGTGGTAGCCTGGTAGGTAAAAAATAAATTTTGTGTCGGCATAGTTTTTTTGGTTGAATACAATGTCGGCTTGCATTTCAAAATGGGAAATATTATTGACTGGCATGGTTGTAGTATGAATACTATGCCGGTAATGGTACTGCCGGCATTGTATTCATACTACGTCCATGCCGACACCGAGCTATTTCAGCTGCAACAATGGTGAATTCAAAGAAGAAGAAGAAACCAAATTTTCAACACATTGGTACCTTCACCTGAGTATTGGGAGTGATTGTATGTTGAACTTGTTTACTTTCTTGGGTTGGTTCTTCACGAAACACTTCGTGCTCATAAAAATCACGATCTAAGGGTGTTGGTTCCACAAATAATTGAAATTGTGAATTGTTATCATTAGATGAAAATTCAAGATATACTCCTTGTTGTAGTTGAGCTAAAGATTCACCAAAAAAACTTCTCTCTCAAAATAAATTCCCTCCTTCTACACTCACTTCACCCAAATAATAATACACACTAATCATTTATCAAATAATCTTATAAATTTCCTAATTATAATTAAACACTAAACCTGATTAGTGAGGGGTAGATTATGAATTGGTAAAAATACATAGATAAGGGGTGACCCTGATTTGATATTTAAATCCCGTTTTTGTCCTTTTTCTCTATCCCCCAATCAATATGAGTATCCCTAATTGCGCGTTCATATTAAGGGGGGAATTCTGCGCATCCCTTGGGGAGTTTTTTTTTTTTTTTTTGAAGCAGAAAGATGATGTATTGCAAAAGATCAGTTTAATACATTAGACATGTACTCTAACAGCTGAGTTCTAATTTCCACAGGCGAAAAATTAGACCAGTCAACTGAAGTGGTGTACTCTCTAGCTAGCTTAGAAAGAGTGTCTGCAATTCGATTGCTTTCTTTAGGAATATAAAGACATTTCCAGAACCGAAAATTATGAAAAAAAGACTGAATATCTTTGATATAGTTGAGTAACTGCCAATCTATAGGAGTGTTGTTATTGACTGCTTCCACAACCGTCTTCGCGTCCATCTCAGAGTGTACATTCTGAAGCTGAAGTCTCTGAGCAAGATTCACTGCCTCCCATAAAGCCATACACTCCGCCTGGACTGCATTCCTTAGCCTTTTTAGATAGATGCATTCTGCCGCTTGTTGTACACCTGCAAAGTTACGGACTATTAGACCAATTCCACCTGAATTGTTTGAGTATAAAAAAGAGCCATCTAAATTAATCTTAATGACATTAGGGGGAGGTGGTATCCAATGGCTGTTTCTACGGCAAACTCTATTGGACATGGTTGGATGTATCCTAGTGATAGTCGTATGATCAGTAATGAAGCTTTTAGATTTTAAGATTGATCTATTTTGGTTGGTGTTGATGTTCTGAAAGGTCTTGTCGCATCGATCAGACCATAAGCACCAAGCAATAATGGCTCTTGAGCAAATGTCAGTTCCTGAAATTCGCTGGGCATGAAAATCATCGAACCAGTCTTGAGCCCAATATGAGAAAGATATTGGAACTGATCCTGACCAGCCGATGACAGAGAACCAAACTGCTTTGGCCATATCACATTCCACCAAAACATGTGCAATAGTTTCAGTAACCCGGTCGCAAAAAGGGCAAAGAGAAGAGACTCCTGGAACTTTGGTGCTTAGAACGTCTCTTGTGGGAAGGAGAGTGGAAACAGCCTTCCACAAGAATTGTCTTATTCTGGGAATTAGAGGGATTTTCCACAGGGATTTGTAGATCTTAATCAAACGTGGTCCTACTGAATCTGAGTTGTTGTTGTGCTCGTACATCCTTTTGTAAGCTGATTTTACAGTGAAGTTTCCATTTTTTTCCAGCAGCCAAATTAACTTGTCTTCGCAACTTTTGTGAATCTGTAATCCCTTAATGTTCCACAATATTGTCTTCAAACATCTCATGCAATATATGAATGTTCCATGAAAACGTGTTAGGACAGAACAGTTCATGAACATGCGCTCATATTGCCGATAAGAGGTATAGTTGTGCTTAGGAAGAGGAGGCTTAGTAATATCTTGTATCCATCTGTGCATCCCTTGGGGAGTTAATAGACTCATTTAAGGCATCGAATTTTTAGCCTCTTCCTTTGCTGATATTTAGTCCAGTTTTAGCAGAAAAAAGAGCTAACAAAGCTACTCATAGTCCGGAGAAAAATCAGAGAGAAGTTGAAGCATCCGATTTTACTCCCTCCATTTCAAAAAAATATGCTTGTTTCCTTAATTGAATGTTTAAAAAAAAATAGGCTTGTTTCCTTATTTGGAAAGTCAAATGTTATTAGTTTACCAATTTACCTATTTAGGGACCACTTTCTTTGTTCTTTTTCTCTCTTAATATGAAGAGGGGGACCACTTCTCTCTCCATCTTCTCTCTAATATCAAATCAATAGGGCTATGGATAAAATAGGAAAAACTATAAAAAAAACTATATATATATATTGATTAATTATCTTAATCCTTGTGCAAACCAAATAAGCCTATTTTATTTATTCGTATGACCCTGGAAATTATGGGTCTTACTCTTTTGGCCCATGGTTATTTAATTAAATTTACAAATTATTCTAGTGTCCCTGGAATATTATAACCGGTGTGCATATTGTATGCACATAAAATCAGTGTGCATATTGTCTGCACACTATAAAATATGAAGAAAATAGTTTACAAAAATCAGTGTGCATATTTTCTTCACACTATAAAATATGAAGAAAATATAAAAAATTGTTTACAAAAATCAGTGTGCATATTGTCTGCACACTATAAAATATGAAGAAAATTTAAAAAATTGTTTACAAAAATCAGTGTGCATATTTTCTGCACACTATAAAATATGAAGAAAATTTAAAAAATTACTTAATGAATTAAAAAAATTATATGAAATGAAAATTTGATAGTTTTATTTATGCTCATTATGTAGATCTTTCAAAAAGCTTTCCAAATATATAAAATTTTTCGAATTCTTACGTATGGTTCATGAGACATGTTATGTTTAAGTTGGCATGACTATTATACCCTTCAAGGATATACTTTATTATTTGATAATATCATCAACCATTCTTATTCAAATGACCCTCCTTCTTTTTTGGAACGCGTAATTGGGGGATATGGGAATTAATTGGGGGATATGAATTACTTCCCCCAACCCATGGTATGTGTTAAGGGGTTATTTTTGGTTATGAAAATACTAAAATACCCTTCCCACAAAATAAAAATCAAAAACTTAAAATCAAAAAACAAAATCATATCCCCCATTTCCATCTCCAATTCTTATTAATCTTATTTAGGGGTAGAGCTTTGAAACCCAAATATTCCCCATTCCCTTTCAAATTCTAAACTCTCCCCACTCTATATCAAATTCTCTTCTTCTCACTTTGGAAACGAAATTTTTTTTTATTCGGAAGTGATGATGACCATGCTGGAATTGATGAAGACCGTATGCCGGAACATGATTCCGGCATACGGTCTTCATCAATTCCGGCATGGTCTTCATCACTTCCGTTTTGAATTTTTCTGGTTTTAATCAGTCCACTGACGGCATGGTCAGTTGATATGAAGACCATGCCGGTATTGTTTTCCGGCATAGAAAATAAAGCAACATGCTATGCCGGAAAATAATACCGGCATGGTCTTCATATCAACTGACCATGCCGGCAGTGGAAAAAATTCAAAACGGAAGTGATGAAGAGCATGCCGGAATTGATGAAGACCGTATGC
The DNA here is from genome assembly GCA_023529315.1 of Papaver bracteatum. Lineage (NCBI taxonomy): Eukaryota > Viridiplantae > Streptophyta > Magnoliopsida > Ranunculales > Papaveraceae > Papaver > Papaver bracteatum. Next base: position 1,427,674 of record JAJJWX010002530.1, read on the forward strand.
CGGAACATGATACCGGCATGCTCGAGAATTTCCTATCAATGCCGGTAGTCAAGTGAAAAAAAAAATCAACATTCTGGATACTTTTCATCCTGTTCCTGCATAGAAATTTAAGAAAAATACTATGCCGGAACAGGTACCGGCATGCTCGAAAACTAGATTACCATGCCGGTACCTGTTCAAAACCAGAAAAAAAATCAATATCATGAACATTTCCAACAATTGCCGGAATGGGTTTTTGGTTGAATACCATGCCGGCACCAAGCTTTTTCAGCTGCAACAATGGTGGATTCAAAGAAAAAAAATCAATTTTTCAACCTCTTATTAGCAGTAATTCTCTCATCACAATCATCTTCCATTTTCAAAAAAAAAATTCCGCTCAAATATTTTTTTCCCTCATTCTACTCTCACCCAAACACAAATAAAAAAAATACACATTAATCTATCCCCCAAATACTTAAGATTTTTACTAATTATTATTAATCACTAAACCTAATTAGTGAGGGGTAGATTAGGAATTAAAAAAATAATTACATAAGGGGTGACCCAGAATTGCTATTGGGACTCCTATTTTGTCTTGTAGCTATATCCCCCAATTAGTTTTCATATCCCCCAATTACGCGTTCCTTTTTTGAGAATCATTTCAATAAAATGGGTTAATTTTTTTAAAAATGAGTTTTAAACCAAAAGCCATTTGAATAAGAGAGAGTGAGGGGAGGGTCAAACACTTAATTCCCACTTAAAAAGAAACGGATGGTGTAGCATTCAAATGAAATCATAAACGAAATAGAAAATGTATCAACAACCTAAAAACTCAATACCATCCATCACTCCAGAATAAAAGTAGCACTGGTGCTGCTTACTCTCCCTCTTATTGGTTGGTTACCGTAACCTCGCGCTCACATTGGCTAATTGAGAAACCATTCGTATTCGTCAGATGAAATTTCGTTAGATATGGTGCGTTGATCTGACAATGTGCGGTATAGATTGGATGGATTAGTGGGACACACGCGACGGACGGCCCCCATTATTTAGAAAAATTGCTATATTAATTTCGTGTATTTATTGTGAAAATCCAAAAAATAAAAAAAACTACTATATTAATTTTGGACATTTATGATTAAAATAAAATAAAAAAATCAATTCAGCATATTTATGGAATGAAATAATCTTTTATAATTTTATGAAAATCCAAAAAGTAAAAAAAAAATACTATATTAATTTTGGACATTTATGATTAAAATAAAAAAAATTAATTCAACATATTTATGAAATAAAATAATTACACTTATAATTTCATGAAATTATTGTAAAAGATCCAGAGAATTAGAAAGACACTACATTATAATTTTGGATATTTATGATTAAAATAAAAAAAGAATCAACATATTTACGGAATAAAAAAATATTTATATTCTTTGAATCTTTTAAAAGGAAAAAAAAATATATAAATAACTATATTAGTTTTTAATATTGATGATAAATATCTAAAACAGGAAAAACTAACAATATATAAAAAATACTACATTAATTGATATTTAAATTACTATTTATAATTATGTAAACAATATCCATTAATATATAAAAAATCTGATTATTTACCTGAACACAATCTAATAAGTTCCATTAATACGGTTAATTTACTAATAAAAACAAAGCCAATGGTTAATAAAGGATGGAAATCATTCTTCATCCCTATTTTCTTTATAACAAGCCATATAACTGGATTTAATTCCATAACAGTTTTAAAGATTTTCTTTGGAACCAAGTTTCCAACATCTATATAAAGGATGCAAATCACTCTTTATTCCCACATAAACCACGTACTTTCTGTGAAAAAAGAGGTAGCGAACAGAAGATATCAATTATGACTTTTGAAGAAAATCACAACAAAGGGGAAGCAATGGAAGTTGATTCCGATGGTATGTAGATTTATTCAAGTGTTACAATTTGGATTCTTATGGTGTTGTTTATTTTTTCTCTTATCAATTTTTTCTTTATATTCCTAGGTTGTTGTTTTTTTCTTGTTAAAGAATAATGACGTTCTTTCCTTCTCCAAAAAATTAGAATTTCTAAAATACGGAAGTTATATATGTCCCCACTATCATCCCCCATTATTGTCCTTCATGACGTGATTTCTATCTAAACCTATCGTCCCGAACTGGTGAACCCTCAGGAGCTTACGGTGGGTTCGTGGCTAAATGCCCAGTACCTTGTTGAGGGATGATTGTGAGGGATTGAGAAATTATTATCAATCAACTCAAACTAAGGTTTGAAAAACAGTGGTTTTTCCCGGAAAAAACGGCCTTTTAAAACGCTCACGCGCGCCTATGTAGCGTGTTCGTGAGGATCACCGATACGTGTTGGAAATATTAATTCAAAATATTTCATTGATTTAGTCTTTAGAAAATGTTGGAATTAATCCTCATAATTAGGTAAGTTTGGACGTGGTATATTGTGGACGTGCAAAAGTGGCGTGGGCTGATCCTAGAGTTTAGGAATAGTTAGGCTTTTGAATTGGTGTGTACCGGCTATAATTTAGGAATTTATTGTTAGTGGATTAGTGAGTGGGTTAGTGTTTTAGTTTAATGTAAAGTGTATTTAAAGCCGTTTTGTTAATGAAAAAATATGCAGAAGTTTTATCGATGTAGTTCTTAATCTTGTTGTGTGTTTCAATCTCTCTCTCACTCCTCTCTGTGCTATGTTGGAAAATTCTCACTTGTCTAAATAACATCGATAAATAGTAAAAAACAACGTTATTTAGACCTGTTATATCTGTTTTCACGTATGTGATAACCGTTTTTTTAAAATTGATTTTTACGATTTTTTCGTCTAAAAAACATTTTAACATAAGTTTTTTAGATTGTTTTTTTCCGTTTTCACACCCGTTATACCCGTCTTTTAGAAAAAAAGAATACAAAAATACTATTAATTTTTTTTTAAATAAATGAATAAACAAATAAAATAAAAAACTTAGTAACAACGTTATTTAGACCTGATATAACCGTTTTCATGCATGTTAAAACCGCTAGATAGGAAATTCAGATTATAATTTATTTACTTTTTCTATTTAACCATTATCACAACCGTTATTTTATAAAAACATCAAATAAAGCGTTTTTTTCTCGAAACGTGCTCATACCCGTCAAAACACGTTATGACGGTCACGTCCTACGACCGTAACCCGACATATGACCCGTTTTTTCAAACCTGGACTCAAAAGCACTTGAAAAACGTCCCAAAAGTTATAAGGGAACACCATATCAATTTGTCCCCCCACAACTGTTAAATTTTCCATTCAACCAAGTTGGATGGTCAACTTCTTGGGCATATATCTTCTTCTCGACACAAGCAAGTCTAGTTAAATCAAAGAACATCAAACAGTTTTAAGTCCCACGAGATTCTTTTTCTAATCAGTCAATTTATTTTTTTCTCTCTTTCAAATCCCACCTTGTTGGATCATTTTCTACCATATATTTGGATTTAGATTGTAAACAGATGATTGTCACCAATTTACAGTCATCAAGATTCAAGATTAATATGGAGGATCATAAATGTTATATACTGTTCACAATCACCAACCATTTTTTTTTGTGCCGGATGGTTTGGGGAAAATAAGAGGAGATTTAAAAAGAAATTAGTATCTTTATTACTGATTCAATTAGCTTTAACTACATTATATTATAGTAAAGACCAAGTATTGTACCATGGCACATCTTCTAGCTATAAATATAGCCAAAAGTTTTGGAATGACGGAAATTGAAACTAACGGGGGTTTACTTAATGAATACATTTGTAGATTTGTAGAGATTTAAAAGAGTCATGAAAATTAATAACTTTGCGAGAATTATACAGAATTGAGCAAATTTTTGCGGAGATATGCAGAGTTGTCTAATGTCTTGCAGACATTTGTAGAGTCTTCAAGAGTTGTATAAACAAATTTTATATGGAAATATGCATGATAGACATAAATATAAATTTATTGTAGCTTATTTATTACTAGATCTTAACCCGTGCCATAACGGCACGGGATGTTTTGTCTCTAATACGATATTGTTCACATTCCTCTTGCTTCATTTTATTCGTGAGTAATTATTTTGATATTCAAATAGGTTTTGGGAAACAAAATGGGTTACCTGATCTTTTTATTTTTTACTTAAGCATGTTATTCCAATTTATTATCTGGACGGAGTAATATGTTGTGCCAACATGAAAATAAAATAAAAAATACAGTAAATAAAATTTTCCCTATTTATTGTTCCATCATACCATAATTTCAAACTTCAAAAAGAATATTTCATCTAACAATACATATACCTAAACAGCCAATCCAACTCCATGATGTTTATGAATACATTTGTTCCGAAATTATTGATAACTAAGGCTTTAAGGAGTGAAGCAAAAACCCATAATATTTTCCCTACTATAGATAAACACTATTTATTTATTTTTTGCAAATGTGAGAGTTATAAAAATGAAGAACCCTTGGCTATTGGAAGGCTGAGATATACACATATGAGTTGAAAAAATAAACTTATAATAGTAAATCAAAACATGTGTAAGATTCTTTCTCAATCATATTGATAACATAAAATCAAAAGATTTCACACCAACTATGCTAAGTAGTGCATGAATAACGTTCTCACATCTAATGTTACTCAAGTAATTTGGATTTTTAAAGAGCATAGTCATATTGATATTTGTATCTACATAAATTCAACTAACCTTCCGAAGAAAAATTATTAGTTTCAAGGTAGAGCCGACACAAACTTCTGTCGCCTTCAATGTATACAACACACATTGGGTTTAATTGGCCTTGAGATTAAACAAATACCCCAACATTAGTCAAATAATGTCTACAAATACGGGATCGAAACAAAGTGTTAACGGGAAAAATGAGAGACTAACATCAGTTCTACAAAGAAAATACCCTATATGTATCAAAGTTTGTTAACCAAACATGTAGTCAAATTAAAAATTCATCAACTTAACACAAAAATGTAAAAGAACCCAAGTTAAATCAATACTTGCATAAACAAAACTTATAAGAGAATTTTGTAATTATTAAATACCTTTAAAATCACTATTAGAGAATTAATTGCATGCCTCGTTAAAAACTACGGCAGGACGAAATCACCAGATTAATCTGTAGAAATTTCACCGGATATGTAGCAATTCAAAGAAGTTTACACTGGTGGTGATGCGTTCCATCTAAGTGTTGTTCGATTGGTTTTTTTTTAGAAGGTTTCGGTTTTCATTGGAGAAACCGAGAGGGAGCGTTTCATTATATTCATTATCATTCAGAAATCCAAGACCAACTCGCCCTCTGCTTACGGGATCTCAATACAACCTTAGATTTATCTATTGGACGGAGAAACCTTGAAACTAAATATGTAGTTTTTAGTGTTATTTATTATATAACGTGGCATCCAAATATTTTTTTCTTCTTCTTAATTTTCATGTATTTTAACCGAGTTTATATTAGCATTAAGACGATCAACCACATTTCTAATTTATAGTGTTATCCTTTTGTAACAGCACATAATTAACATAGTTAATTACTACTCATCAAAACCGGCCAGTACCACAAACCACCAGATATCACTTCTTTCTCCACCACCACCATTTTTCATCCCTCGTAAAATATTGGTCACACTTATAACTTTTAATCCCACACGTCATGTATAAAGTTTAGATTTAAGAAACTTAGGTCGTCAATTAATTTATTCAACTCTATGTTTTTTGCTAATACTGAAAATCATGCGTACGAACGGTTACCAAAGATAGCAGTGGTACCAAAAACAACCATTTTGTTTTATATGATTTGGTATCATCCCAAAAGTATTTGTTATCCGCCTTTTTTGATCGTGCCAAAAACAACCAACTATACTTTTCACAATACAATGTTACCCGTCATGTAAAAAAAATTATTTTTTTTGATTCAAAAAGAAAAAACCAATACCACCGCCATTAAAACCATCCAGCGCCACTATTTCTTCCACCAAAACTAATGTTACCGCCTCCACCACTTAGTAACACCTTCCACCGCTTCCACCACTTACTTCTTCCTCTACTACCACCACCACCACTAATATCTATTGAAATAATTTTTGTCAAAATTATTATTTATTGATGGAGATATGTATTAATATTAATTAAGGGATATTTATGATGTAAAATTAATAAATTATTTATCATGAGAAATTAATGAGACATCAATTAATAAAACACTTATACTAATTAATATTTAAGTTGAACAAACCATAGCCATAGATTTATCTTCTCTCTAGACAAATCACTTATACTAATTAATAAAACACTTATACTAATCAATATTGAAGTTGAACAAACAACCACTGTTGATTTATCTTTTCTATCAATTCCAACCAAGGTGGAACAATGGTTAGAGGCCACTCTTATGACACAATAGGTCATGAGTTCGAACCTCCCGGTTATAATTTTTGAAATTCCATATCTTGACTTGAGTATTCATTTTTAATTCATAATATTGGAATGAACACCACATGTGCGACTTGTAGGGTGTGGCACGGAGAACCACGACCTTTGATTTATCTTTTCCAAGGATAAATCCTGACCACCACTCAGATAGGCAAAGTTAGCTAAACTCTGCTTTATACTATTGATAGTAACTTCAACTAAATTAAAATAAAATCTTATTATTATATATATATAACTTAAAGTGTAACAATAAATTAAAATAATTATTATTGTACGTTTGTACATAATAATTAAAATTAAAAAAACTGTTTAATTTTTTTTATTTTTTATTTTTTTCAATGTATGTTGGAAGCCTAACAAGCTAGGCTCCAACGACATACTATTACATTAATTGAACAGGTTGATGTGCTAGCCTAATAGCGAGCCTCATGGGTAACCTTGCCAAGGGGAGCCGAAGCGGGAGTTTTATAGATTGTGTATTCATGGAAAAAAATAAGATAGAGTAAAAAAGATCTTTATAAAAAAATTGAAAGTCTTCCAAAATCTTACATATTTTGCAAGACTTTTATCAAGGCAAAATATACCCAAAAGTCACTCAAAGTCTTGAAAATAGATAAGTATGAAAAGTCTTTGAATTTTCAAGTTTACAAAGAGTAACACAAACTTTAGAAGACCTTTTGACAATCTACAACGAGTAACATAAACTTTGAAAGAGATTTTAAAAGTATACAACCAATAACACAATACTTTGTAAATCCATTAAACTCTTTGGAAATCGATAAAAGTATTTATTGAGTAAACCCCTGTAAAGCATATATTTGTGTCTCCACAATAAAAATTCTTTTTTATACAGGATGGATTGTGGAGCCAAATTAAAAAAAAAAATGAAAAGATTAAAATATATTGCCTAGCAAATATAGTATAATAAGTTTACAATCCCATTTTTATCAAATACATTAGAGTAAATTCTAGATTTTTGAATCTTTTGCTGCAAATGTGAAGACATATGTTGAAGATTTTGTATCCTTGCTTCTTTTGCAATGTAGTCTGCAGCAGAGTTATGTTTTCTATTTATGTATTTCACCTAAGCTTGGGTAATTCTCGTAGGATTGTCCTGACTTCTTGTAAAGTGTTTTCTGCTGTCTAAGGGGCTTCTGTACTTACTTTGTTGATATTTTCTGCCAAAGCTTTGCAGTCTGTAACTATGGAAACGCTTGACAAAATGTTCTCATTTAACCAAGTTGTTTCCTTTACCAAGGCTTTTGTTTCCGCATGAAAATATGAAATAGCTCATTCTGAACCCGCCGATATATGCATAAAAGTCTCATGATTCACTAAGAACACTAAAAAGGCATAACCCACAGAAGAATCTTCTTTTCTAAAAGATGCGTCAATAAAGATATCCAATCTGTGTTTATGTCGGACCAACTATTCCTAACCAAAGTTCATTTATTTTGGGTAATTTCCTTTTGGACAACTTTAGTATGAGTAGAGTTTAAGTATCTGTTAATATGATCCATTAATTTTATTGGCTCGGGATTGATTTTTTCGAAGACTACCGAGCATCTATGTTTCCAGATGAACCATAAGATTGCTGTTATCTTCTCCACAAAATGTGCCAAGTTAGGGTCCAATAACCAACCTCTAATCCAGTCATTAATCGAGATTGTGCTACTCCTAGTATTAATGGCTTCTAAAGAGAAACTGAACCAAATTTCTCTGGCAAAAGGAAAAGATCTGAAAAGATGTTGTCCAGATTCCTGTTCTTGAGAATTGCATATCTGACAATGAGGGTCTATATCTGAATTATGGGCACCAAGCCTGGAAGAGGTGGGGAGCGCTTTTTGCGATAGTTTCCACATAAATAATCGTATTCTTGGGATAGATTGTAATTTCCAAAAAAAAAATCCAAGGGAAGTCCGTTAAGTTATCATTTTCTTGATCTTGGTGGACTAAAAAATTGCAGATATTTGTCATGATCCTGAGTGCCCCTTAGTTCGAACTAGGTGTTGTTATCTCTTTTGAGTGTTTAATTAGTCATTGTTTAGCAGTTAATTCTTCTTTAAGTTTTAATTGTATGTTAATAATAAATGGGGTTGATTCACCCACGTATAGGTAGGAGATGCACCAGGGTTCAGTGTTAGGTCTTCGTCTTCTTAAATACGTAGTACCTGTATTGAAAGTTTATCATGAAAATAGAAGAGGAGCGGCAGTACAGTGGTACTGAGGTTACTTGTTTTACTAGTTATATATTCATTATTATCTTATACCTATCCAGTTTCATTAAAATTGGTATCACCCAACTCACCTTCTTCCCTTTCACATCATGACAGAACCAACAATCAAAGATGTAGATACTATAACTCGTGAACTCACAAAACTCATCAAAAATCTTACAGATCTGAATTTATGTGAAGCTGCAGATGAACTGCTGCTACTCAATGTTAGGAATCTCTACTTACTTCACTAAATACAAACTTTGATAAACTACTTGAAGATTTTTCTAAATCTAACATTTCTTCTTCTTCCTTCACTCCACCGTCAGTTGGAAGTAATCTCCAACCACCTAGTCCTGGTTTCTCCCATTCCTTTGATAAAACACCCAAAATAGATTTTCCTAGATTTAGTGGTGAAAATCCTCTAGTTGGGTAAAATAGTGTGAGAGATATTTCCAGATTCACTCTATTCTTGACGACCAGAAAAAGGAATTTGTACACCCTGATAGCAAAGCAGATACTCGTATGCAAACCATTCTTAAACTTGTATGCAAACCATTCTAATGGTGTCAATATTAGAATACTAGGATTCATTAAGAAGAAAGTTATTATTGTGTTAGTGGACATAGGAAGTAATCATAGATTTATTGATTCAGCTCATGTATTAGTAACTATAGCAAATGGTGCTAGAACTACAAGAACATGGGTTTGTCAACAACTTCAATGGACAATGCAAGATCAAAAAAATTCTACTGACTATGCTTCCATTGGGGGTTGTGACTTAGTCTTGGGATATGATTGGCTAAGATCTTTGGGTGATGTAACCTTCAACTTGGCCAAACTTTCTATCTCCTTCATTCATCATGGTAAGGAAATCACCTTATAGGGAACCACCACTAAGCCATCTCTAATAATGATTAGTTTTAATGCCATGAAAAAAATATATCAGGAAAAACACCCCTGCCTTAGTGGGTCGGTTATTTTCCATTTCTGCTTCACCTATCCCATCTGACATTTCCGCTCGGGTTCATGATCTACTAAATACCTTTACTAGTGTGTTTGAGGATCCAAAACAACTACCACCACAAAGAGTTTTGGACCACAAAATCACTCTCAAACCTGATTCACAACCAATCAATCTCATACCTTACAAATTTCCTTACATTCACTAGTCAGTGGTGGAGTCATTAGTTCAGGAAATTCTCAAGAATGGGATAATTCAAGATAATCACATCCCTTTTGCTCCTCCCATACTATTGGTAAAGAAGAAAGACAACACTTGGAGGTTTGTGTTGACTATAGGAAACTCAACTCCATTACAGTAAAAGATTGTTAGAGCATTGACGAGGAAACTCAACTCACAAGTGTTGCTATTTCAAGCTTTTTGTCAAATTTAGTTGTCAAAACTATATCTTGTTTTTTAATATACAATTAGTTAAGTTTCAGACTAGGATAGTTATTTGCTAGTCCCGAGGAAATCTAAAATAAAAAGACTACATTTAGCACGTGCAGCAAGCCGTTAAACCGCTAGGTGGCCCTAGCGACGGAGTGTTGTCTCCGGAGGGTTTACCAGAGGTGTACCCACAAAACCTGTACTTCTAATTGGTCACAAGTATCCAAAGATCTATGAGGACATACATATTCTCAACCTATCTCCAAGTAACTAGAATTCCAGAGAAATTAAAGGTGTCAGCTCTAAAGCTGACTGAAGAAAAGTGGAGACACATCCGCAACACTGCTAGATAAAGAGATATCTACTACACAGCTAGATAAACATTGTAAGATGCGTCCGCTGATTTACATATGAATAAGATTAGGAGAGAAAAAAAGATGAGAGGGACATCTGCTACACAGCTGGACTAATTACGTGTGATGAGTTAAACCAGTGCTAGAAAGATCTCGTGCCATATTTAAAGCGGACTAACAAAGCAACCAAATGTATCTTTCTTCGACTCTCTTATAGTGCTTGATAGGTGTAGAATACACCGTATTTACTATCTAGAGTTTATGCTTTCTTTGCTATTTTTCTTGTGAATTATGTAATTTACTCGTGTTTTTGAGTTATTAGGTACTCTGGATTCGCACGAAGGAAAAGAAGAAGAAACTACTCATTTAGAGCGAAAAGGGCAAAATTTTCTTTTCAGGGGAAAATACTATCGGGAGCTGAGCCAGCTTTAAGGGGCGACTCTATTTGGGGGAGCACTAAACAAAGACCAGCTGTGGTTAAGGGGTATCTATCTGGGTAACCCTTATCATTTATCAGAGGGTGTAATTAGCAGTGGGTGCAAATAGCCGTCCCACCACCCATTTTTATAACCCTAAAATCCATCTTTTCTCAATCATTACCGTTTTAATTTTTTGCCTGAAAGTGAGAACTGCTACTGAAATGAAGATCGCACTGAGAAATGGGAGAGAAATCGAAAGAAGAATTGTGATTTAAATGATGGATTCGGGTGGTGGTCGTTGAGTGAAGCAGAGAAGAAATTGGAGATCGATGAAACTGTTGTGATTGATTGCTGTTGAAATTGGGTGTGAATCTGATGAATTCGAGCTGAAGATCTCACTGCTGTGAAATTGAATATGGGTTTGTATGAATTAAATGGGTTCCAGACGAAATTGATGTTGGGGTTTGCCTATGAACTAGTGCTGAGTTGAGCAGGGTTTGAGAATTCTGAGAAGTTAGGGTTTGAAGAATTGGGGGTTTACTGAATGATTCGAGTTCAAGAAGGAGGAACTGATGGTGGCTGATAGTGAGAACAATGGGTTTGTGGAGTTTGAACAGAATTCGAAGAAGGAGAAGATGGAGATTGATTTGAGCAGTCAAAGAATGAGTGTATTGAAATGGGTATTTTCTGGAATTTGATGATGGTAGATTTTCAACTGCAATTGAAGAATAAGAAGGAGATATGGGTTCTGGTGATTCTTTGTGTTGGCTAAGATGGGTATGACTTTGAAGTCATGAACAGGTGTAGGGGGTCTTGCTGGTCTGAATTGCAGAGCTGGTGGGAAGCTATGGATTGCATCTGAAGATGAATGGAATGGTGTTGGGTGTGGTTTGTAAGGATTGCAGGTGAACTGAGCTAGGTGGAGTTATGTTGCCTTGATGATGCAGGAATGGAGAATGGCTAATGGTTGTGAACCTACAGCTGTTGCAGGAGGGAAAGTGGTGCTGCTAATGGAGTTGTTGCTGGCTGAGTTATGGAGGTTAAGGATGGCTAGCTGGTATTCTACACCAACTGAGATGGACAGACAGAGGTGAAGGATACTCTTATGAGCAGCTGGAGCTGTAAGCAGTAGAAGGATTCATTGAGCTGGGGGACTTGAACTGTGCAAGGAAGGAAGCACATCCAAGATGGCTGGACTGCATTGGTGAAGCGCAATGATTGTGCTGCACTAATTCTGTTGCAAAAGCATTGGCCTAGAGACTAGTCAGCCGAGTTAGCCATCTGACTCGGTTCTGACTTAGTGAGCTGACTCGGCTTTGACTCAGACATTGACCCAGTTGACTAACAATTGACCCATTTGACCGTTAACTAAGACGGCGCCGTGATGGAATATTCCGTCGACGGAGAAGAAGATTCAGGTGGCCGGCGGTAACTTTTCGGCACCGGATTCCGGCCAATTTCCGTCCAAAAACCCAGTTTTCCGGCGAGCGTTTTTGGGACATATTTTCTACACGGGTTTTTATTACTTGTTGGCTTGGTGGATTTTCAACTAATGGACTTTGAAGAGAAGACCTAATTTTGGAAGGAGTATCCTTTATGGAAATTGAGAAACATATAAAAGAGAAGACTTTAATCTTTTATTATATCTTCTCTTCTACTACTTTTGTTTCTAGGGTTTAGAACATGATAGGGTTTCTCTTTCTTCTTGTTATGAACTCCATTAACATGAGTACTTAAATTTTATTATTGGTTATGGAATAGATGGATTTCATAAAGCATGATTCTTTGATATGATAAATTAGTTTTGTCTCGTATTTATCGTTTACGATTCTCTGAAAATATAGTTACATGATTTGATTGATTGTTTTGTCAAGTTGCAAATTGGTAGAACTTCTAATCACATTTATTGCTAGTTTAGGGTTTATTATACATAAAAGTGATATTCCTTGAATACAAGTAGCATAAATATGATTATAGTTTGTAGTGATATATTCTTATGATCATATGTGAATCGTAACCTTTGTTAAATTGAATTAGTGCGCTTTCCACGTTCAATTGCTTTGATTGGCCTGATTTCATAGAACTTAATGCATCTAGGGAATTAAACTTGATTAGTGCTTTTACACGTTAGGTTGTTCTTTTAGATAGAACTCATACTCGCATCTTTTAATGTGTTTGTTGATGACAAAAGGAGATTAGCGGGATATTCTTGCGATCAAGATATTCTAGGGCTTTTGATAAAAGTTGAGATTAAATTATTAATTCTACTTATTGTTTTGAAAACATATTTGTGAATGAAGATAAATCCTTAACCAATATTCTCAATACTTCGATTTGTTATTTTTTTTATTGTTTTGCTTTTATATTTGTTTAGTTTCATAAAAATCAGAAAATCCCCGGTATTTTATATAGGAAACCGAAACAACTTGACAACCAAGACCTCTCTGTGGGATCGATCCTTTCTTTCCCTTACTATATTTATATTTTGAGTAGTAAGAAAGTGTAAATTATTTTTGACGCATACGACAGCGATCAATGCTCAGTAGAAACAACGTCTTCTTCGGTCTTCAACTGTGGATGATAAACTATCGAACCTCATAGAACCTTGACAGTTAACTCTTTTCTTCGATTTCTTGCTTGACATAAAAACTTCTACTTCCCTATGGCCTTATTGAACAAAAAAGAACGTAATGATGATTTTTTTATTTTATTTTATTTTATTTATTTTTATTATAATAAAATTTCATCTTCAAAAGAAGATACAATAGAGTTAGAAGGAAGACGAGCAACAAGTTGTGCACCAATCCCCTTCTGAATGACCACCCCTAGTCTATGGAAAAGGAAATCTCCCACATTGTTATTCGCATCATGTCTAGAAAAATAGTTACACAATCTCTTCAGAAAATCGATAGTATCATCACCAAGTTCTCCCAGAGTAGTGAAGGCAAGGACCCCAAACCCCAAACCTTGAGTAGTGCATTTCTCCATATATTTGGTACGTTTCGTGTCACAGCATTGCCAATTGCTTGACCGGGCACAAAAGTTCTAACACCTCCCCTGGTAAAAGGTGAGACATCGGTAACATCTAAACACATGTCATGGCCGTTGTCCCAATTATAAACCATAATATCAGCTGGTCTCAGGGCCAAGCCATTATTGGAAATGAGGCCCAAATAAACCTCCTTCCTAGCTTGTACACCTGCACGAAAACACATATCTGCAAGGGTGTCACGAACTAAATCATGTCTGAATTTAAGGCCAACTTCATGAGCACAATGTAACACATGATCCCCATAAATATCCATATCTCTATCACAGCACGGACATACTTCACCCTCCTCAAAAAGTGGGATCCCAAGCCTGTATTGAAGCACAGCACAAAATTGTCGTGGACCAACTTTCTGATTAAGTCCTTCAATAGGTATAGCTAACAAATAATCTTGCGCATGTTTCATTCTTTTTTTTTTTTTTTTTTTTTTTTAAACACAAAAATTACAAGAAAAAAATTTACATGGCCATGAGAGAAGGACTTTAACACTTGGTCTCAGTATCGTGAACTTCAACAACTTATATCGTTTGATTTTTCTTGCTCTTATAACTTCTTGTAACTAAGTCTTCAACTTTGATTTTTTTTTGAATTATTCTTTTCTATTGTTGCTTCTAAATCTTAAACGTCTTCAACTTTCTTCATAGATTTTGATGTCGCCTCGTTTGTTAATGATGATAAGTTTCTACTGAGAGAGAGTTGTAATCCAGTCACTAAAACTACATTGTGAGGTTGCTTTGTCTTTCTGGTATTTCCTGACCTACTTGCCTTTCCATCATGGATGGTTAGGTCCATCACGGTTACCCTCTAAAAGGAACAAGTTCTCTCCTGAATTTCAAGGATCTCAATGTATTTTTACCTAATGTCTCAATAGGTTGTTATCCCTAGCATTCCAGTTTCTATCTTTTCGGTGAGAAACAGTATGTAAACTTAGCTAACCGGATACCATGTGACGCTAGAAGTTTCAAAAGTGCAACTAAAAAGTTCTTCCCCACCCCCAAACTTAAATCTAACATTGTCCTCAATGTTTCTAGTGAAAGAGCAGTACCAAAAGTAAAATAACACGAGGAAAAGTTGGAAAGATAGTACCTGGGTGAAGAGAGAGAAAATAAAAACTAATATACAACATACAACTGCCTCGATGGTCAATCAAGGGTAAACAGGGTCTTCCAGAGGGACCTCCTCAACATCACCTGTAGGAAAGGGCTCTAAAAAGGGTTTCAATCTCTGACCATTAACCTTCGAAGAACTATTACCATCCGGTGTCTCGATCTCAACAGCTCCATGAGGAAAGACAGTGCGAACAATAAAAGGACCCGTCCACCGAGAACGTAACTTCCCAGGGAAAAGATACAAGCGGGTATCATACAGAAGAACTTTTTGACCTGGAGAAAATGACTTCCGTAAAATATTTCTATCATTCACAAGTTTCATTTTGTTCTTATACTCCTTCGAACTATCGTAAGCATCTATACGAATCTCGTCCAACTCATTGAGATGGAGTTTCCTATGGGCTCCTGCCTTGTCAAGTGAAAAATTTAGATGTTTAACAGCCCAATAAGCTCTATGTTCTAACTCAACAGGTAAATGACATGCCTTGCCATAAACAAGCCAATAGGGTGACATTCCATTAGGGGTCTTCAACGCAGTACGGTAATCCCATAAGGCATCAGTAAGCCTAGACGACCAGTCTTTCCGATTAGGATTAACTGTTTTATCTAATATACGTTTTATCTCCCTATTGGAAACCTCTACCTGACCACTAGTCTGTGGATGATACGGGGTAGCTACCTTATGTGTGATACCATATTTCTTCATCAGAATCCTAAAAGGTCCATTACAAAAGTGCGAC
The DNA here is from genome assembly GCA_023529315.1 of Papaver bracteatum. Classification (NCBI taxonomy): domain Eukaryota; kingdom Viridiplantae; phylum Streptophyta; class Magnoliopsida; order Ranunculales; family Papaveraceae; genus Papaver; species Papaver bracteatum. Next base: position 1,443,409 of record JAJJWX010002530.1, read on the forward strand.
CCACCATCACTAATTATAGCTCGCGGTGTACCAAAACGTGTAAGTATATTATTTTTCAAAAACTCAATCACAACCCTATGGTCATTGGTTTTACACGCCACCGCCTCAATCCACTTAGAGACATAGTCTACAGCGACAAGGATGTATAAGTTACCAAAATAATTAGGAAACGGACCCATAAAGTCAATACCCCACACATCAAAGACCTCAACAACTAAAATAGGGTTCAAGGGCATCATGTTCCTACGGGAAATGGTTCCCAACTTCTGGCAACATTCACAAGTAACACAGTAACTATGGGAGTCTTTAAACAACGATGGCCAATAGAATCCACACTGCAATATCTTAGCAGCAGTCTTCTTAGCACTAAAGTGACCCCCACAAGCATGATCATGACAAAAGGAAATAATACTGGACTGGTCACTCTCAGGTATACATCTCCTAATAATCTGGTCTGGACAATACTTAAATAAATAAGGATCATCCCAAAAGAAGTGCTTGACCTCAGCTAAAAACCTAGAACGATCTTGTTTACCCCAATGTTGGGGAATTCGACCAGTAACAAGATAGTTCACGATATTTGCATACCAAGGTGATTGGGAAACATAGAACAATTGTTCATCAGGAAAGTTGTCCCTTATAGGAAGGGAATCACTAGGGGAACTAACAACTATCCTAGACAAGTGGTCTGCTACTACATTTTCTGCACCCTTTTTTTCCCTAATGTCGGGAGAAAATTCTTGTAACAATAGGATCCACCTAATAAATCTAGGTTTGGTATCCTTCTTAGATAAAAGGTATTTCAAAGAAGCATGATCAATATAGATTACGATCTTAGAACCTAAGATGTAGGATCTAAACTTGTCTAAGGCAAACACAATAGCTAATAGTTCCTTCTCCGTAGTGGTATAATTCAACTGGGCATCATTCAGAGTTTTGCTAGCATAGTAAATCACATGAAGTAACTTATTTTCTCGTTGACCTAGCACAACACCAATAGCATAATATGAAGCATCACACATGATCTCAAAGGGTAGGTTCCAGTTGGGTGCCTGGACTATGGGGGCGGTAGTGAGTAGAGTCTTAATTTTTCTCAAAAGCCTCTAAACAAGCATCATAAAAGACAAACTTAGCATCTTATGCAAGCAAATTGCAAAGAGGTCTAGAAATCAAGTTAAAATCCTTAATGAATCGACGATAAAAACCAGCATGCCCTAAGAATGACCTAATATCTCTTACGGTTTTTGGGACCGGTAAAGTTTTAATAAGGTCAATTTTGGCTCTATCTACCTCTATACCCTTCGAGGATACGACATGCCCTTGAACGATTCCTAAACGAACCATGAAATGACATTTCTCCCAATTAAGCACTAAATTCTTTTCCTTACACCTAGTCAAAACTAATGACAAATGATGCAAGCACTCATCGAAAGACGAACCAAACACTGAAAAATCATCCATAAAGACCTCTAAGCATCGTTCTACCATGTCAGAAAATATTCTCAACATACAACGTTGAAAGGTCACGGGGGCATTACATAACCCGAAAGGCATGCGTCTATACGGAAAGGTACCAAAGGTACAGGTAAAAGTGGTTTTCTCTTGGTCTTCTGGGGCAATAGGAACCTGATTATAACCGAAGTATCCATCTAAAAAGCAAAAATGTATATGTCCAGCTAATCTTTCTAGCATTTGGTCGATGAATGGAAGGGGAAAGTGGTCCTTCCTAGTGACCTTGTTCAATTTTCTATAGTCAATACAGACACGCCAACCCATGGTCATCTGGGTTGGGATTAACTCATTGTTATCATTCTGGACTACAGTAATACCGGATTACTTGGGAACAACCTGAACGGGGATGACCCACTTACTATCTGAAATGGGGTAGATAATGCCTACATCTAACAGCTTAAGAACCTCGGTTTGAACTACTTCTTTCACATTAGGGTTCAGTCGACGTTGCATCTCCCTAGAAGGTTTGGCTTCACTTTCTAAATAGATATGATGCATACAATTAGTATGACTTATACCCTTAATGTCTGCTATGGTCCACCCTTAAGCTTTCTTGTTATTTTGAAGGACGGTCACTAGCCTACTTTCCTGATCACTATCTAAGTAGGATGCTATAATCACAAGTAAAGTTTCAGATGGGCCTAAAAACACATACTTCAGGGTATCTGGTAATGGTTTGAGATCCAACTTAGGAGGCTTTTCTAACGAAGGAACTAGGGTAGACTTAGAAACGGGTAGAGGTTCGAACTTAGGTTTCCAGCCATTAGTGTCTATCAAAGGGGTTGAATCTAACAAAGAATTCACCTCATTAATCACATCATCATCATCAAAATCAATCCCAAAGTGATCTAGGCATTTCTCTAATGGATCTTCTATCAAAGTGTTTGGTAATGACTCCTCGACTAATGTTCCTATCATGTTCACCTCTTCTATGTTCGATTCATCTAGTTCAGAGGGTAGCTTACTAATATTAAAAATGTTCAGATCAATAGTCATATTACCAAAAGACAAATTCATAATACCATTTCGACAGTTGATGATCGCATTAGATGTAGCTAAAAACGGGCGACCTAAAATTACTGGTATCTGGTTCTCTGGGTCAGGGACAGGTTGGGTATCTAGGATAACAAAATCCACTGGATATATAAACTTTTCAACCTCTATAAGAATATCCTCGATCACACCGCGAGGAATTTTAACGGACCTATCAGCTAACTGAAGCGTCATCTGGGTAGGTTTCATCTCACCAAGTCCTAGCTTAAGGTACACATGATATGGAAGTAAGTTCACACTGGCTCCTAAGTCAAGCAACGCTTTCTCAACACGGTATTTACCTATTGTGCAAGAAATGGTAGGGGACCCTGGGTCTTTATACTTAGGAGTAGCGGTATTCTGAATAATAGAACTCACATGACTATCTAGGAAGGCTTTCTTCTGGACACTAAGCTTACGCTTTCGCGTACACGTATCCTTAAGAAACTTAGAATAAGTGGGAATCTGCTTGATCGCATCTAACAATGGGAGGTTGATAGTAACTTGCTTAAAAACCTCCAATATATCATTAAAGGTGGACTCCCTCTTAGTTGGAACTAGCATCTGTGGGAATGGGGCTCTAGGAACAAAGCTGGACTTATCAGGAACCTCATCGGTCTCTTTAGAGACTCTATCAGCCTCCTCGGTTTCTGGTTCAGAAGGGTGAACTACAGCATGTTCACTATCAGGCATGGAAACCTTGTTGTCTATGAATCTTCCACTCCTAAGGATTTTAATAGCATTCACATGATTGGATGGTCTTTCACCTATTTCATTAATTCCTCTAGGGTTGGGTTGAGTTTGACTAGGAAACCTACCTCTTTCTCTCAAAGATTCATTTATCTGACTAACCTGGGTTCTCAACTCAGAAATAGCCTGAGAGTTAGCTTGACCTATTCTCTTATTTTCTTCTAAACCTTGAGCAACTGTTTGCTGAAGCTGCACAGTATTGCGAGTTAACAAAGCAAGATTCTCTTCTAAACTCAAAATCTTTTTATCGGAAGGGTTCTGAAACTATGCATGAGCTGAAAGACTCTTAGTATAGCCAAATCCTGGGGGAACCTAAGAGTTACTAGACTGACCTTGATTCTGGCCCTTAGACCAAGAAAGGTTTGGATGATTTATCCAACCAGGGTTATAGGTTTCAGAATAAGGGTCAAACTTTTGACGATTATCAAAACTAGTGTTGTTATAAAGATCATTGGATTTCTCTTCAATAGCATGGCCTTCCCAAAAAGGATCCATTCTTCCACTACTACCACCAGAATGACCTAATTCTAAGGCTTCTAACCTTTTGGCTATGGTTGCTATTTTAGCATCAGACTCATAAGATCCTTCTACCCTATTGACATTTCCTCTACCTAGGAGAATTATTTTCTGGGTTTCCTTACTATTTTACCATTGTTGGGTCTTATCGTCGATTTCATTCAAAAATGTCATCGCCTCATCAACAGTTTTATTCTCAAACCCACCTGTGCATAAGGACTCAACCATGGTTGTTGTCGAATAATCTAAACCCTCGTAGAGGATCTGAAATAGCCTAATATTTTACAAACCATGGTGAGGACATTGAGATATCAAGTCATTGAACCTTTCCAAATACCTATATAAAGATTCTCCCTCTTGTTGAGAAAAAATACAGATTTGCGTCCTAATAGACGATGTTTTATGCCTAGGGAAAAACTTCTGTAAAAAGGCAGTTGTAAGTTGGTCATAGGTTTCAATCGACTCGGAGGCCAAACTATATAGCCAAGATTTGGCTTTATCTCTCAGGGAAAATGGGAATAACCTAAGTTTCAACGCAGCAGCATCTAGGTTTTTAATTTTCAGAGTACTACAAACTTCCTCGAATTCCCTAATATGAAAATATGGGTTTTCACTTTCTTTCCCTAAAAATATTGGGAGCATATGTAGAGTCCCAGGCTTTAGTTCATAATTTGCCTCAGTTTCAGCTAACTTAATACATGACGGACGAGAGGTCCTAGTTGGGTTTAACAAAGATTTCAAAGTTGCCATTTCTGGCACTATCAAAGGACTAGGAGTACTTTCTTCACTAATTGTCAAGTTTTCAAAGCTGAAATTTCCAAAAACGGGGCTCTCAAAAGAAGAGTCTTCGAGCTCCCCGCCTTCACAAGAATAACTACTAGGTTTTTCACTAATCAAACGACCTAGAGTGTTTATTTTCCAAGCCCGTTCTCTAATAACCTCGGGCATACACTTGAAAAAACAAAATAAGAAGAAAAAGAAAAAATCCTAAAAAGAAGGGAAGTTCTATGCAAGCACAAACAAGGCTGACTCCACCAAAACAAACCTATAGATTTCTAGCAAACAAAAAGCATGATGGCTCCACTTAGATTATTTTCTAGACCAGCTTCTAATCATTCGAAAGGGAATTCGTTACAATCTGAGCAAACCCCTTTGGAATCAATCCGAGTTTAAGCAAGTTGAATAGATGCGAGGGAAGCTACGCGGAGCTTTGATACCCAAGGCCTCGCCGCACCACAAGGCGGCGCAGTCACGCATTCAACTTACAGAAACCATCATGAACTTAAAAGCATGCTCAAAAGAGTAACCAATATTTTTCGAACGACTTTCCTACTAAGCTCGTTACCCTATAAGTCTCGTTCTATTCCAAATTTTAAGCTTAGGTTCGCGTTTGGTATCATTTTCCTAATGCGGGCAAGAAGGGAACGGTGATGAAATACGAACCCTTATCTTATATGGCCAGTCCTTGCCCTTTACTAGGAATTTAAAACAGCAGTTTTCAGTTCCTCAACATATATTCACACGAAGGAAGACAGTAACTCGCTGGCATGGGATTCGCGAGTGTTTCGACAGACTTACCTCCCGTTCCAGACGGGGGATGAACCGCTGAAGTCGACTCGGGCCACGACTCCTATGTCATGTATGAACCTGAGGAGCCGAGGTGATATCGTAATCACCGTCCTTCTCTGCAAACAGTTTAATATTTAAATTACCCTTCCATAGGGTTTAAAAATAAAAGAATGTCCAAGTCCAAAGTCCAAAAAATAAATAAAGAAATCCTAATACAATCTAAAGAAATAAACTCTCTCTTTTTTTTTTCTCTCTTTTTATAATAAAAAAAAAATCTTCTTCTTTAGCTCCTTTCGCTTTGTCTTTAACTCCAAACTTTAAGTATTCACCAGAAGCTTTGGCAAATTTTTCTTTCGCTCCAAATTCCAAAATCTGTAGTAAAAAGACAAAAACAAAAACGTAAAGAAGAACAAATAAAGTAAAAAACAAATAAAAACCTAAAAAAAAAAAAAAAATCTAAAACTCTAGCCTAAAGACAAGCTCCCCGGCAACGGTGCCAAAAATTGATGGTATTTATCAATGATGTTGTATTAATAAGGTTCTTGAGACTTGTGAAAGCAATAGAGTTCTAGACTTAATGAGACTTAAAAATAAATAAAACTTAATTTAAAAAGTGATTTCAAGATTTAAAAATAGACCAAGGCTCCGGATTCCTCTATTCCTCCTAATTGATTGGTTTATAATGATATTTCAAGAATTATTATTAAGCTCTTTTTCTCATTAATTCACTATTAATCTATATGGTGTCCAAACATTAAATTGTAATCCCTAAGCATGAATTATCAAAGAATTGATTCTAAGCATAACACATCGAATTGATTCACAACTAATTAAGAAAACCAATTTTATCTTTATGTTGATCCTAGTGAATTAAATTAAATAAATAATTAAAGAAATTATAAAAGAAATTACCAATCAAGCATGAGTGAATAGTTTCCTCTGTTGCCTCGGTCACTGGGTATTTTAGCCGCTCATCATGTTGAAAACCCTCTCAAGGAATTTATTTATGCTCAAAAATGGTTTACAAATGATGAATAAGGGAGAAATGATGAAAAATCGGGTTTGTAACAGTTATATTTGTTACAAACTGAACTGTTACAAAGAACGATAACAAGAAACTGTCATTGTTGAAATACGACCTGCAACGCACTGTTGTTGTTGATGTTGATAAACGACTGCCTTTGTGCGTCTAAAGTTCTTCGAGCTCTTCTTCAATGGCAGCAGCAGAAGATTTTCTAACACTCGTTTCTTTGCTCTGTTGTCTCCCCAATCACTCTGTAACCCCTCTAAGTAACCCAAACAGCCTTTATATACTTGACAAGGCCAAGAATATCCCGCACTAACTCCAAAAATCTTCTCTTTATTCTTTTTATTCTCACGGCAATATTTTCAATATATTCGATCTTCCACGAGTCTATAGCTGTTGAATCTTCCTTATTTAGCTCCTACACGCTTCTGCAGATACCTAAATCCATCCAAACACGAGCAGCACACGTATAACTCGCTGTAAATCCGTGACAATCTCTTCCGGTCCCGTGTAGCTCTGACTTCTTCAATCCGACGATGCAGCCAATTTTAACTGAAAATATTGACCATACCATTCCTGTTACGCTCATAGGAAAATACCCAATGATTTTCAGCCATTGAATCTCCCTAAAACTGCTTCAAATTCGTAACCCTAATTCTTCCCTTTTGAAATCAAGTTTTCCCACCAAAAACAGAATTTGAATGGTAGGGATGGTGTGCCCCTAACCATATCGGGGGTGCGAATAGCAGATGCCTTTAGGGGTGCCCTTATTTAAAATGAGGTTGCCTTTATCACTTTTCTCCCGGGGTCCAAAAATCACTTTTCGAGCAACTGTTTCCGCACAAGTGTAATTCTCCAATAACTCCTAAACAAACATAAAAACACCAAAATTAGTACAAAAATCTAGACTAACAATAGATACACTGAGAACAAATCAGACACAAAAATGTGTCTATCAGATAGAAATGTAGTTGAGAAATAGTGGATCACTGCAGCCATCATTGCGTTCCACCGTTTGAAAAAAAAGATCAACCGAAGATTTTGGAGAACTTCATCAAGTTATATTCACTTTCTATCATTTGAGACGACGCCGCATAACTAATTAGACTATTATGCATAGACAAGAATTTCGAGTCGAGAACTAATTATCTATAATGAAATTCTCGAAATATAATTACTAACAACATTTGTTCATACTTGATGAATTTTGGTTAAGGACAATTTATTATTCGGAATCAAAATCATGATTCAAGTTCATCATTCGGAAATAGCATGGAACAGTGATATGTGTCATTCATGTTATTCATGAATGTTTCCAATCGATATAGAGAGAAATATAGAACTACTATTGATTCAGATACAAGACAATGGTATCAGTTTTATTAGTGGGAAAATTGTTATATGTCTTAACCTGTATTACATGTACTTGTACCCGTAGCGGAGTAGTTATACACATATCGACTTATAGATTAGTGATACACATATTCTTATGTATATCATATGAAAATCTGTGTGACTCGTGAACCGGATCGGTATGCATACTTGTATGCAAACCATTCTTAAATTGTGGTTACGAAACCGGGTTTTTTTCCAAACCGGTACACAAACTAAAACATTTCTTTGTTCCTGAACTCGACAGTGTTTCCAAACCGGTATGCAAACCGTTTTAGTTTTGTGAACTCCGGAACCGGCGACAGTCTTAAGGTTTCCAAAAAGGTACATAAACTTAAAATGTTCTGTGAACTCCATAACTCGTTTTTTTTTAAGTGTTTACAAACTAGTACACGTATTATGACTGAACCGACTCACAAACTGCTATGTATTTGTACCTTGTACATCTACTAATCACGTCGATTATATTTTCAAGTTTATTTAAATTATTTTTATGAGATAAGTATCATTTCATTAATCCTCTAAAATACTAGACTTTTTTATCACATGATTGTGACTCAGAATTAATGTCTTATATGTTCATGAAAATGAATATTAAGCTTTTAGGTTCAAACCTGCTAGTTTCGGCTGACCATGTTGAACATAGTATCTGTACACGATTTGATTATAGTTTTACCTAACCAAAGTGTATATCTTGTTTATGTGAATTAGATTCAAGGATTCATCTAACGGTGGATATATTGTTTGCTTGGTTCCAAAGATATCTTAGCTTAAACCTAAAGCAAAATATGCTTAGAATGTCTATAAAAAGGGAGCTTCAAGCAACTGGGATCTTTGAATCCCGACACTACTTTTTGGTGCATCCTAGTTGTATCTAGAGTCATCCTATTCCTAAACCTTTTAGGGTTTAGCGACTACAAAGTCTTCATAGGGATTCGTGAAGCCAGGTCCAGCTATCTTTCCTTGATTACTCGTGTATCATGTATCTTGTTCGATTGTTGATTTATCACTTGATCAAGATAGATAGAAATCACAAAGTTCTCTTCATCTCAAACTTTGTGATTCCACATGTTTTATACTTGCAAGGTGATAGATAATCTAGGGTGCACTTCGGGTTGCATAAGTCCAGATTTTGAGGTTAGCTAGACTTTGTCTATTGCTATCATTTTCCACACCTTTAATCATACTATTTGATTGTAAAAGAAAATAAATTATATATGCTTAATCGGTGGGAGGCAGATCTAGTTTAAAGTCTTCAATTGAGTTGAAGAAACTCTTCGCTACACCAAATTCTGGTATTCGTAACGACTTACTAGTCGTTACTGAAAAACTGGGTATAACAACCACACCCAATAATTCGTTTAACAATCTGTATGGACAAACTCCAATATACTTTCAAGAGAATCAACTAGACAGTCAGACTCAATCTTAAGAGAAGTATATTCAAGAGTTATATCTCAATTCAATCCTCAATCAAACAGATATGAATTTGCGACCCTGATTGAATATTGAGAAATAACTTGAACGGTACCAAAGACCAATGTTCAAGTGCCAATCAATTATATCAACAACCAAAGGTTGGATTATCTAATTGATTGAACTTACGTACAACCTGAGATATTTCAATTATATAAACAAATATAATGCGGGAAAAAAATAACACAGACACTAGAAATTTTGTTAACAAGGAAACCGAAAATGCAGAAAAACCCCGAGACCTAGTCCAGATTTGAACACCACACTGTATTAAGCCGCTACAGAAACTATCCTACTCAAAGTTAACTTCAGACTGGAATGTAGTTGATCCCTAATCAATCTCACACTGATCAAGGTACAGTTGCACTCCTTACACCTCGGAATACCAACAAGACTATGTGCACTTGATTTCCTTAGCTGATCTCATCCACAACTAAGAGTTGCTACGACCCAAAGTCGAAGACTTTAATAAACAAATCTGTCTCACACAGAAAATTCTATTGAATAGATAAATCCATCTCCCACAAAAATACCTATGAGTTTTGTTCTGTCTTTTGATAAATCAAGGTGAACATGAACCAATTGATAAAACGGTCTTATATTCCCTAAGAACAGCCTAGTAATATCAATCACCTCATAATAATCTTAATCGTATGGTAGTGAAACAATATATTGTGGAATCACAAACGATGAGACGAAGATGTTTGTGACTACTTTTTATCTTGCCTATCGGAGAATAAATCTCGAGCAAATCTTACAGAAGATAGTACTCAATCATGATAGAGTAAAGCAAGATTAGAACAGTCAACTATAAATAAAATAGTTGGGTCTGGCTTCACAATCCCAATAAAGTCTTCAAGTGGTTAACCAATAGGGGTTTGGGAAAAAAACTAAGGTTAAAGGAGAATCGACTCTAGTTGTAACTAGTATCACACAGGATGTGTGGGGATTAGGTTTCCCAGTTGCTAGAGTTTTCCTTTATATAGTTTTCAAATCATGGTTTGCAATCTAAGTTACCTTGGTAACAAAGCACTCAATATTCACCATTAGATGAAAACATGATTAGATTCAAGCTAATATCTTTCAACCGTTAGATAGAACTTAGCTTGTTAAACACAAATGAAATGTGTTTTCATTTAGATAAGGGTAACTGTACCTAAACATGTGCACATGGTTAGTTCAACAATAGTTAACTGAAGTTAGCCATATGAATACTTTATTATCAACCTTGTTCATCTCAATCACAACTAGTTCAAATGACTCAAATGAAACTAGTTATGGAGTTGTTCAATTGTTCATATTCTCGTAGAAGTATACAAGACACAATTGAAGCAAAATAGATTTTGATTCACTTGAATCAATTCATGAATATTATAGCGACAATTTGCAAAAGATTGCATTCCTTTATATATAAATGTACTAGTTCATGAATAAAGAGATTTTAGAACTTAACCTACTCATGTACGCATACCTAAGTAGCTGGACTGAGTTTGGGTTCGCCAATATGCATACCAGCAACCTCAGTTGAAATTCCGGAACTCGAAACTTACGACAGTACACATACCGGTTGTTGATGGTGGTTTTTAGCTTAGGGTTAAAGTCGTAAAACCCTAGGCAAGACAGTGACGTCATAGGGTTCGAGTAATAATATCTCCAATAAATGCATTTGTTGTACCCTTTAATATGTCTGCAAGAAAATTACCAGGGTACCTTTTTTTTAATTAATTACTAATTAGGGTTTCAACAGGCCAAAACCCTAATTTCCACGTGCATGTGCCAATGGAAAACCATTCCAGCCACACCCACCGCGCCAAGGCATGCCAACCATGCTAGCCGCACCCCTGTGCTAATGGAGAACCATGCCAGCCACGCCCACCGCGCCAAGGCATGACAACCATGCTAGCCGCACCCCTATGCCAATGGAAAACCATGCCATCCACACTCACCGCGCCAAGGCATGCCAACCATGCTAGCTGCACTCATGTGCCAATGACAAACCATTTCAGCCACACCCACCATGCCAAGGCATGCCAACCATGCTAGCCGCACCCCTGTGCCAATGGCAAACCATGCCATCCACACCCACCGCCCCAACGACATTCCAAACCCTTGAACCCACCATGCCAAGCCAAACCGCACCTGTCCTTGGCCCTAGCCATGCTAGCCACACCATATGCCAACGGCATGCCAAACCCTTGGCGCCACCATGCCAAGCCAAAACACCCCTTTCCTTGGACCTAGCCATGCTAGCCACACCATATGCCAACGGCATGCCAAACCCTTGGCCCCACCATGCCAAGCCGCACCTTGCCTTGGCCCTATCCATGCTAGCCGCACCATGTGCCAATGGCATGCCAAACCCTTCGCCCCACCATGCTAAGTCAAACCGCACCTTGCCTTGTCCCTAGCCATGATAGCCGCACCATGTTCCAACGGCATGCCAAGCCCTCGGCCCCACCATGCCAAATGCACCTAGCCACGCCACCATGCTTGCCTTCCCTACGCGGATACCAAAACGAAGACGTGCGACAATCAAAGGTCCGCCTTCAATCCCAGGAGAAAATCCTAGCCATCAAAGGTTACCAAAAAACACATGGTAACCCTCGGCCCGAAAACCTAAGTGTGGCCACGCCAAACCATGCCATGCCAACCTAGACGCGCCCCCATGCTGGCCTTCCCTACGCGGCTACCAAAACGAAGGCATGCGACAATCAACGGTCCCCCTTCAATCTTAGGAGCAAATCCTAGCTATCCAAGGTTACCAGACAATGCATGGTAACCCTCGGCCCGAAAACCTAAGTTTGGCCACGCCAAACCATGGCATGCCAACCTAGCCGCTCCCCCATGCTGGCCTTACCTACGCGGATACCAAAATGAAAGCATGCGATAATCAACGGCTCCCCTTTAATCTCAGGAGAAAATCCTAGCCATCCAAGGTTACCATACAACGCATGGTAACCTTTGTCCCGAAAACCTAAGTTTGGCCATGCCAAATCATGCCATGCCAACGGCATGCCAACCTGGCCGCGCGACCATGCTGGCCTTCCCTACACGTCTACCAAAACAAAGGTGTGCGATAATCAATGGTCTCCCTTCAATCCCAGGAGAAAATCCTAGCCGTCCAAGGTTACCAGACAACACATGGTAACATTTGACCCAAAACCATAGTTTGGTCACGCCAAATCGCGTCAAGGCGTGACATGCCAACCTAGCCGCACCACCACGCCATGCCAATGGCATGCCAAACTAGCCGCGCCACCATGCTAGCCTTCCCTATGCGGCCACCAACAAACGAAAGCGTGCGACGATCAACGGCTACCTTTCCTCTTAAGATGCAAAATCTCGTCCGTCGAAGGTCACCAAGCTACCAAGTCTCCCAATCTTGACTTGCCAGGCTATAACAATATGCTACATGTTTTCCACAAAAACATTCGAGACATCAACACATATCACAAACTGGGGGATCCTCTTTGGGTATTGGTTTGGAAGTTTACAGCGTGTGGCGTACACTACGCCCGTCATAAAGATGAGGCGGTTAGTAAATACATGGAGTTAATGGTGAAACGTTCTTTTATGGAACATCAATTCCATGCGCTAACGGTTTTATGGAACATCAATTCCATGCATTAACGTTACCACCTCCTCCCATTTACTCACCCATTTTTCCATTCCTTAATGAGACTAGAGTACGTTTTACTTCGACTTGTATAAATAGGTCTTACCTATTTCCACCGAACAGGAAGTTCAGTCAGGAGAATACAACACTCAAAAAACATTTGCTAGCTTTCCCTTTGGTTAGCTTCCTACTTTGTGATACAAGTCGTAACTCAACTACTCTTCCAGAATCAACTATTCTGGTCTCATCACTTTCCTTGCTTCCCTCACCAAAACCAACACATTCTCCTCCACTTTGTGACCAAAGCAAGTCTGGAACGGCCATTTCTTGGTTTATGCCGGACTTGTACAGATTGATCTCTCGAATCTAAAGTACTTCCTTGCAGTACATTGTTTAGGGTTTGAATTCGTTTCTCACCCACACACCCGAAATTACAGAAATCAGCAGAAACCATTTTCACCCACAAACACCAGTATGCATACTTAAGTTCCCGAAATTTCACAAAACCAATCAGTACGCATACGGGTATGCCATGGTTCCCAGACTTTCACCAAACCAAGCAATACGCTTACGGGTATGCATACCATGGTTTTCGGATATGGATAACATATATGAAAGTATGCATACTATGTTATATCCAATCATGGTTAATCGTTCTAAACTCCATTTTCAATCATTGAAACATTATCGGAAGACGGGAATAGCTGTCTCACACAAACTATGTAGCTTCAAAGCAATTTTCAATTGAACGAATGATCAATACGAAATATTCCGAGTTTACATCAAATGATTGTCTAACACATAACATGTAAGATGTTACAAGGCGATTTCCACATGATCATATTTTGACTTGCGTCAAGAACATAAGATGAACTTGGTTAAAGCAAAAGCTTACCAACAACTATTTTGAGAAATATGTAAGCGAGTTAAACTCATCTTGAAATATCAAAAATGTATAAACTGAAAACTATATCGTTATACGACTTTTGTCTCAAGAAGGAGATAGAGTAGAAATAGACTTTCGGAGTGATAGATGAGTTTAAGTCTTCACATACCTTTTGTTGATGAAGTTCCACAAGCTCGCCTTAGTAGTTCTTCGTCTTCAATCGATGAACGTCGTGAAGTCTAAATCTCAACTACACAATCTATCTTAATCCAAGACTTAACCGTAGATAGACTAGAAATCAATACTTATAGTTTTGGCAACTAAACTTGACAAACAAGCTTAATATAGCAACGCTTGCGATTTCAACCGATCAATGCTCTAACAGTTACGAAATTTCTGTAACAAATGGTCGTTATGAAATTTTTGTAACAGGCATCGGCCGTTACTAATTTTCCAAAAATTCGTAACAAAGGCGAGTTTTTTTTTTTGGCGTGCCAGTCACACGCTTGGTCACACTAGGGTCATAATACCTGCAGTTTTTAGGCTTGTGAATTACACATGTGATAGTATTTTTCTCCCCACACCAAATTAACTGTAGGATGTTTCTCCCATTATCCCCTTATACTCGATCGATTCAACAACAGAGATCTTTTTCTTTTCTTCATTTTATTTTTCAGTCTCTTTTTCCTCAGACGAGAAAATCTTCTTCTCCCCTTATACTCGAATCATCAGCTGAATCGATTAAGATATTAACAGATTTTAGAGTTTCAAACATCAGCTGTATCGATTAACGTATTGGGTAAGTATTTTCATCGTATGTTTTTTAGGATTTCATATATATGAATCGATTTTAGGTTTTTTTTTCTAAAGCGATTTGTTTATCTGTGAATATGTTAATCCACTCATTTGCTAAATCTGTTAATTTGATTTTATTTTAGGGTTTGAGGAACTTGAAGAACTCACAAGAACTGAACTTTGAAGAACTGGTCAGATTTGGAACTGAGAACATAGCCAAGGTATATATTTATATGAACTTTAGTTGTTTTGGTTGTACTTTCGTGTTGTTTTTGTTTGATTTTGAATGATAATAGAAGCATGGTGATAAGTTTCATGTTAAGTTATTATAAGTTTATGTTAGCCAGGTTATATGTTTCATGTTAAGTTATTTATAAATTTCTGGTTTTGCTTGTATGAGCATTATTATAATAGAAGTTGGTATTGGCATGATTATAATAGTCTGGTTTTATGTACTCATGTTAAGTTGTTTATAAATAAGTCTGGTTTTATGTAATCTGTGAGCATGATGATAACAACCCTAGTGGTGATTCGAAAAAGCTACTTGTAGCTCATTGTTTGTACCATAAGTAAAGACGCCACTTAATGGGCCGAATTGATACTTGAATCATCTTTGGGTCCTCATCCAAGCCCGCTACCCAGTCAACCAAAGCAGTCCACTCGCCTGTACAGACCGGCCAATGGTCAAAGCCAGTCAATGGTCAAAGTCGGTCAATCGTCAAAGTCAACATCCAGTCAAGGTCAATGGTCAAAGTCAACGACTAGTCAATGGTCAAAGTCAACCGTCGGTCAAACATCGAAGTCAGACACACCCCTAGCTAATTTTCAGTCTCCACTCATATCGCCAGCAAGCCAATTATGTTGCCGACCAGTCTCCACTCATATCGCCAGCAAGACAATTATGCTGCCAGTCAGTCCATCCAGTCAGCCATCCAACTATGAAGTCAGCCAACCCATTACGATGCCAGCCAGCATCCACCTATCCTGCCATCCAGCATCCACATGTCCGGCCATACAGTCTCCACCAATCCTGCCAGACATTAATCAAGCAGTTTCATACAGAAATTATGGTGAAAACATAAAGGAGCAGTTTTTATGCAAAATTCAATATAGGACCATAAATGGACAGTTTCATACATAAATTATGGTGGAGGCATTAAGATAGCAGTTACATGAAGAATCCATGAAAGAGGCATAAAGAGGGCAGTTTCATATGAATTGATGATAAAAGCATAAAAGAGCTGTTTAATGTAATTTATGTTGATAATTAAAATTAGATGGAAAAATGTATAAAAGGGAGATGGGCAGAAATCAGTAGTGGGTGGTCAATAGGGGAGAAAAATAATGTAACACTAACACATGAATAAAATAATCCCCAAGGGGATTCACCGGTGGACGTAGGAAACTATGCCGAACCACGTAAAATCTGTGTCAATCTCTTTTGTTTGTTCTTCGAATCATCTCCCAACCCCGAATCCAAAACACACCAAAAACTATCCATTATTTGTGTTTCGTGCCCAAAAGTATTTTTGGGTACAAACATTGGCGCCGGCTAAGTGGACTACGAGAAAAGGAATCATGTCCTCCCATTGAGAAAAGTTGCAGAAAACGCTCCAGAATCGTTTCCATGAAAAATCTATTTGAACGTCATGAAAAATCATTGTTGCTGTCCAGCTGGTCGAAGCTGCTGCAACCCAACTTGATCATAATGGTCGCAGTCCAGCTGATTGCAGCTGCTGTTAACCATATAATTGCACATGATGCAGTCCAGTTGATCGCAACTGCTGCAACCAGGACTCGCCGTTTCAGATCTGCTGAAGCTATCACCTACGGATACCATTGAAAATCGCATCACTACGAAATCCGCGGAAAGGGGTGTAGTGAAATACCATCAAAACTATTGCTGGATGTTCGATCCGCATCATGGATGGGTCCAGTTTGAATTTCAAATGTTTGCAATCCAGATTTGTAGATCCGCTTTTATTTTCGCAATCGCAGTAAAGTCCGGCTAATCGCAGCTGTTGCAGACTAGTGAATTACCGTTACTGCAGTCCAGCATCGCAGTCGGAAGCCATCAAAACCGACTTGCTACGAAAATCATCAAAAAATTTGTCAGGATGTTCGATCCGCAGCATGTCCGAGTCGGAAAAATTTGCTTCTCAAATAAGGCATTACCCAGCTGTTCGAGTTTGTTGTATGTCAAAATCACAACTGTAATTATCGCAAGGTTGTCAAGTTTTCTGCATCTCGGGTGCTTGAATACCGAAGAAGAGAAAACCTCGGAAAAGCATGTCGGAAAAGTCCGCAAATATGCGGCAAAACCATGGTGGAAGGTCCATAAGAAACAAAGAACGGTTCAAGAGGATAGGACAACAGTTTAAAACCGTTACAAAGGCCGTTGCAAGGATGAAAAGACAACAGTTCAAAAAATATGTCACTAAAGGTTAGGAGGCAAAGATCACTATACAGAAAACTGTTACGAAAATTTTCATTTAATAAAAAAAAAAATCAGAGAAAGCCGGCGGCCATACCCGGCGGCAAAGGCCGGCGGCAATACCCGGCAGAAAGGCCAGCGGATAGCGCGAGCGGCGACGTCCAAAACCGGCGGCAATGCCGGCAGCAACACAACCCAGATCTGTGCACCCACTTCTAGTTTTTCTTCACCCACGTCAAATGTTGTTCACCCACGTCAGATGTTGTTCACCCAAGTTAACAACCCTCACCCACTTTAAAACGTTCCGTTCACCCACATAAACAAAGGTGTTGTACACCCACTTCCATCAGTTATACAAGAAAAGCTTCGATGCTTAAGATTATATCAATACTCGATGTTCTTCGCATTCCAACCGTTGATGCTACGGGGTTCATCAAACTTCGATGATCCGAGATACATCAAAACTCTATTTTCAGTAAAACTTCCATGCTTCACGTTTCATCAAAAACTTCGATGTAACTCCCATCCTCACCGTCGATGGACTCACGAGATTAGATCCGGCGGATGATCGGCGGCAGCATATAATGGCGGCGGCGCAGCCGGACACCATAGCCGGCGGCCAAGCCGAGCTGCAATCGGCGATCTTTTGGTGGTTAGTCGGCGATTTATTTCCGATCAAGACGATGTTTTGGGGATTCGGACGATTTATAGGCGATCCGAAAGATTTTCTTGGGCGATTCGGACGATTAATAGGCGATTCGAACGATTATCTGGCGATTCGAACGAGTTTTTGGAGATTAATTCGTTTAGCCATCGGATGATTTAGCCCCATTTCCCTTGCATTACACCCCACGTGAGCTTGGCCTGATTTTTTTTTTCGTTGATATCTTCTTCGTCCCAAGTCCAAATTGAGTCATTTTTGGCTCGTTGGAGTCGCCTCTCAATATCCTACAAAATGAAGGTGAAATTTCAATCTTCGGAGAAAATTAAATTTTTTGAAATTTAAAATGGCAGCACCAGAAACAGTCACATTCAATCACCACCGAAAATACTACAGTCCAGTTGATCGAACTACTGCAGTCCTTTTCTACATAAATATTACGATCAGTTGATCATTGTAATCGATTTCATAGCAACAAATTTTTGGCATGTTGATCGAAGCGCCACAGTCCTTTTAATTCCTCTGATCGATTGATCGAACTGTTGTAGAACTGAATTTACCAACATTTGTTTCAATACAGTTTTCCTCACCACTGCTTGATCCAGTTTTATGCATAATCATATAAAGATCTGACTAATCTTGTTGCGAAACGCAGTTCCATGGCAACTATCTTCAATCCAGTCTGGACTTGACTGGTGCATCCCATTCCCGCAGTTCCATGGCAACTATACAAGTCATCATCGTTGGAAAACATTAACATAATTGATGGGCATCCTATTCATTTCATAAACAAAGTCGCGATAACATTTTTGATATGGTAAGCAAATGTAAGACACCTTTAATGTGGCAAGCATTTTCTCAACGAGGGGATGCACACATTTCAATTCTGCGCAAATCTAGAATAGTAGGATTGGCCCCCCGCGCGAATTACAGATAGCAGACATCTTCAAAATTCCATGCGCGAGCAAAATGCAACAAGGCAGTGCACCCTTGTGCGAGCATTGAGTAGCATGACAATTACTATCTACCGGGGGCGAGTTGCATATCACTTCAACGTGACTGACTATCACTTAGGGGCGAGATATGTGACACCTCATGGTCTGAAATGGCAGGCTACGTAAACACTCTATACGATTGGGGGCAAGTTACATAGCGCCTAAATGCAATGCGGATTTCGGCTTCCAAAAATCCAAACTTCAGGTAACCCGAACTTCTTAATCCTCCAATGAATTGCAGGATTAAGAGGGGGCGAGCATACACCATAATATTTTTACGCATAAATATTTTTTTTCAGTAATGTTAAACTGCTATAATCATATTGATTGAATTATTGTAATCCAGTTCAAAGGCAACTGCTGCACTCGGTTGGACGCAACCGATGCATTCCGATTACTGCGAATTCAGACTCGATTGACGAATCGATGCGGTCAGTGACACTCGTTGACGAAACTGGTGTTGTCTAGTTTTATTAATAACTTTTACACCTATGTTTAGCGAACTTTTTAAGTCCAGTCCCTCAGCAGCTGCTGCAGATCCAGCTAATCGTTGATGCTGCAGTCCAGCCAATTGTTGCTGCTGCAGTCCAGCTAACCGTTGATGCTGCAGTCCAGCTAATCACAACTGATACATTCCAGCTATGCTCTAATCTCCTGCAGTCCAGCTAAACCCAGCTGCTGCAGAAGAACTTTTTTCGCCGCAGCTGGTTCAGTCCATCCTTGCTCGCAGTTCCTGCAGTCCAGCTGAACGCAGCTGCTGCAGCGGAACTATGTTCGCCGCTGCTGCATTCCAGCTGACTGGTGATGCCGATGTCCCAGCCTTGCTCCACAGTTCTGCAGTCCAGCTGAACGATTCTTCTGACGGAACTTTGTTCGCTGCCGCTGCATTCCAGCAGGTCGCAGCTGATGCAGTCCGACCTTGCTCGCAGTTCCTGCAGTCCAGCTGAACGCAGATGCTGCAGTGGAACTTTGTTCGTCGCTGCTGCATTCCAGCTGATCATAGCTGATGCATACAAGATATGCTCGTTGTTTCCGCAGTCCAGCTGATTATAGCTGCTGCAGACCAGCTTCACTAAATACTGTTATCGCTCACAGTACCACTCCACTCAACTGTTTCCCGCCAATCTCCCAGTCACAATAGCCTCACTTGGGGGCGTCTCGATTATGATTTCCGCAAACACAAGGGAAGTTCGCCAATCACCTCAACGTCGTATAATCCACACTGAAGTAGTTTTATCATTGACTAAGGAAAATGGAATTTTCTTAACCCCCAACACGTTGTAGGTTAAGAGGGGGCGATGTTTGTACCATAAGTAAAGACGCCACTTAATGGGCCGAATTGATACTTGAATCATCTTTGGGTCCTCATCCAAGCCCGCTACCCAGTCAACCAAAGCAGTCCACTCGCCTGCACAGACCGGTCAATGGTCAAATCCAGTCAATGGTCAAAGTCGGTCAATCGTCAAAGTCAACATCCAGTCAAGGTCAATGGTCAAAGTCAACGACTAGTCAATGGTCAAAGTTAACCGTCGGTCAAACATCGAAGTCAGGCACACCCCTAGCTAATTTTCAGTCTCCACTCATATCGCCAGCAATTCAATTATGTTGCCGACCAGTCTCCACTCATATCGCCAGCAAGACAATTATCTTGCAACGTCCATCCATCCGATCAAACCAACCCATTACGATGCGATGCCAAGATCCACCTATCTCGCCATCCAAGCATCCACTGTCCGGCCATCCAGTCTCCACCAATCTCGCCAGACATTAATCAAGCGAGTTTCATACGTAAATTATGGTGAAAACATAAAGGAGCGCAGTTTTTATGCAAAATTCAATATAGGACCATAAATGGACAGTTTCATACATAAATTATGGTGGAGGCATTAAGACAGCAGTTACATGCAGAATCCATGAAAGAGGCATAAAGAGGGCAGTTTCATATGAATTGATGATAAAAGCATAAAAGAGCTGTTTAATGTAATTTATGTTGATAATTAAAATTAGATGGAAAAATGTATAAAAGGGAGATGGGCAGAAATCAGTAGTGGGTGGTCAATAGGGGAGAAAAATAATGTAACACTAACACATGAATAAAATACTCCCCAAGGGGATTCACCGGTGGACGTAGGCAACTATGTCGAACCACGTAAAATCTGTGTCAATCTCTTTTGTTTGTTCTTCGAATCATCTCCCAACCCCGAATCCAAAACACACCAAAAACTATCCATTATTTGTGTTTCGTGCCCAAAAGTATTTTTGGGTACAAACACTCATTCTTTCCTCTTTGAGAGGATGTTTTTGTCGTTAACCTCAAGGGCTTCGACAACCCTACCACTAGGACTAAGTGATTTTGTTTGATTTTGTTAAATATCCATTCGGAAGGGTAATATGTCATCTGATGTGATCGAAAAATGGATGAAGTGTCCTCGTAAGTCTTTAGAATATAGATAAGGTATGAAGTCATTCATAGAGTTTGCCAATAATAATGGTGGTGGGAGTCATTTATTTTCATACCCTTTTCGACGTTGTATGAATGGTAAAGGTTTAGTTACACTGAGTGAGATCTCATTGCATTTTCTCAAAAATGGTGTACACATCATGGCGTTATCATGGGGAAAGTTCAGTATAAGCAGCACAATTAACAGATAAGGATAACACTACAATTGAATGTGTAGCGTATAATGATGTTACAATAGGTTTGAATGATAATATTACCACAGATGTGGATGTGAATATTAGGGCATGGATGGATGAGAATGTTACAGCAGGTGTTGATGAGAATGTTACAGCAGGGTTGGATGAGAATTTGGAACCAGCAGGTGTGGTCAGAAAAAGAGATCAGCGGCTGAGAAGGCAAGAGAACCATTGTATCCTTCATGTCATAATAGAAAGTCAGCAATATACGCTGCGATAATGGTGAATAACATAAAGACTCAGTATGGAATTTCAGATAATGGTGTTACCGTAATATTAGAAATGATGAAAGAGTTGCTTCCTGAAGGTAACACCCTTCCATTTAAGTTTCCAGATATCAAGAAGATTATTAAATAGTTGGGGATGGATTATGTGACTTATGATACTTGTGTAAATAACTGTATACTTTATTGGAAATATATAATAATTCATTGGTGAAGTGTCATGTATGTCAAGAACCTCGGTACGTAAGAGTTTTTAATGATGAAAGAAAACTTACACAAGTTGCGCAGAAGATATTAAGGCATTTTCCGATAATGGCAAGGCTGAACAGACTTTATAGTATACTATGGATAGCAGAGGCAATGCTTTGGAATTCTATAACACAGAAAGATGTTAATATAATGCATCATCCAGTTTATTTTATAGCTTGGCGGTGTGTGAATAATTGTTGTCCATAATTTTCTAAGGAACAACAAAATGTTACTCTTGGGATATCAACTAACGGCTTCAAACCAAATGGATGCTTTGGTCTGAATTACAGCTATTGGCCGGTGATATTGTGTCCGTGCAACCTTTCTCCTTCGATGTGTATGAAGCACGAATTATCCATGTTATGTTTGTTGACATGTCCGAGAGCACGAGGTAAAGATATTGATGTTTATGATCGGTTGTCAGTCGACAAAAAGATATTTACACTTTCTTACTACTCAAAATATAAATATAGCAAGGGAAAGAAAGGATCGATCCCACAGAAAGGACTAGGTTGTCAATATGCTTTCGGATTTCCTATATAAAACACCGAGGGTTTTTCTGATTTTTGTAAAGTAAAAGTAAAATAAAAGCAAACAAAGTAAAGTAAAGCACACAAATCAAGGCAGTGAGAATATTGGTTAAGGATTCATCTTCATTCACAAATATGTTTTCTACACAATAATTAGAATTGATATTTTAATCTCAACTTTTATCAAAAGCCCTAGAATACCTTGATCGCAAGGAATATCCCGCTAATCTCCTTTTGTCATCAACAAACACATTAAAAGATGCGAATATGAGTTCTATCTAAAAGAACAACCTAACGTGTAAAGCACTAATCAAGTTTAATGCCCTAGATGCATTAAGTTCTATGAAATCAGGCCAATCAAAGCAATCGAACGTGGAAAGCGCACTAATCCGATTTAACAAAGGTTATGGTTCATATATGATCATAATTAAGAATATATCACTACAAACTATAATCATATTTATGCTACTTGCAATCTATCACTTTTACGTATAACAAACCCTAATCTAGCAATAGAGGTGAAAACAAACTCTACCGATTCGCGACTCGATCAAACAAGCATTCAAATCATATAACAATATAAACGATGAATCATAAACGATAAAGTATGGAGACAAAACTAATATATTGAATCAAAGAATCATATTATGTGAAATCCAATTGATCCATAATCAAAAGAAAATTAGGTATTCATATTCAAGGAGTTCATAACAAGAAGAAAGAGAAACCCTATCATGTTCTAAACCCTAGAAACAAAAGTAGAAGAAGATCTAATAATTAAGATATATCCCAAAAGTTGTAGAAAACTTCCTTTTTATAGCTTTTCTTCTTCCAAAATTAGGTTTTTTCTTCAAAGTCCATTAGTTGGAAATCCACCCGGACCACAAGTGAGCGAAACCCGTTTAGAAAATATGTCCCAAAAATGCTCGACGGAAAATCATGTTTTGGCCGGAATTTGGCCGGAATCCTGTCGCCGAAATTTATCACCGGAAAAATTATTTCAGGTCACTGATCGATCTGAAACTGTCACCAGCAAGTGCACACTCCCAGCATCTCATCTCTGCTTCTCTATAGTTCATTCATTCACAAAAATCATCTAACCCAAATTCTTAGTTGTTGCGAAAACATACCCAAAAGCGCGACTCCAAACTCATACATGCCGCGGCCGACTCTTGCATCCGACTCATACCCTTTTATGATTCATTGAATCTTTACAATCCCCACTTTCGGTTCCGAAATCCTGCAACCCGGGCTAGTACCACCGGTGCACCAATTTTGCTCTGTTTCCGCACAGTTTCTGCATTTTCATTTCATTCTCAGGACTGCAACTGTGACCAACCACTTCATGCACCTTCCCTGACTTGTAAATTCAGCTTCAAAACCATTTCAGCTACACCATCATACTCCACCTTCCATACTCAACAACTGCATCCATCTTCTTAGCACACATCACTACTGCACTCCGTTGATCTCTGTTAGGCTTCACTCCATCACTGCCAACAACTCCTACCTTTATACCAGCTTGCAACATCCCCAGTCCACTATCAGTATTCTTTCCCTATTTTCTAACTCGAGATCAACTCGTCATCACTACTAGCATCGATCACTCCATGAAATCCATCAATTCCAGAACCACAGAAACATGGCAGCATAAACAATCTTCACTGTCCCATGACTAAAAGTAGCCATCTCGTCACCACTCACCAACACGTTTAGTTCCGTGTCATCACTGCCATTGGCAGAGATTTTCGTCGTCGCCACAACTATGTCACCTGTTCGTCTTGGTTTCTCGAGCTCTATCACCTCCTCAATCACGGAGAATCATCATTATTTACATATCTTCACTGACTTAACTCGAGCTAGCAGTCCCAGCCATCGAAACCAAACATCACAGCCAACAGTCTCACTGCAAAACCCACTTCGAGCCTCAATCCCAGAGCTGAACCGCCCATACTCCTCATTAAATCTTCAATCGTCTGGAAGCAAGCCCATGTTCTCTACCCGTCCATGTTACCATTAACACTGCAGAACCCAAAATACCACGAACTCAAGCCAAGCTCTAACCCCACATATCACCGATATTGACAACAACTCCCAGCCGTCTTCTTTTGTGTCTGCCAATGGTAGAAGCAACTGCCATTTTACGTCTCTATCATCTTCAAACAAGAGTATTCATTCTCCAACATCCTTATAGTTCCACCATGCTCAACAAACCCACTTCTCCAATGCTGATAGCCACCATCATCCTTATTTTCTCCAAAACGAACTGTGAACACCCTTTCACCTGAATTCTCGAGCTCTTCTAAATTCGAACAGTAGACTGTCACAGCTAAATTTGCAGTGAAAAGTTTCTCACTCAGGTATTTGTACAAGCAAATTGTGTGTATTCTGCTCTTGATGCGGGTTATCCACTTCTTATTATTTCAGTTCTCATTCATCTCCTTATCTTCACTGAACATACATTTAACACAAACCCACATTCATTCAAGACACTATCTACTCCGTTCTTCCACAATCAATCAATGGCAGTGAACTCTCATTCTTTCTCAACTGGATTTCGGGTAGCCTAACTCTGTCCAGGCCTAAGAAAACTCAAACCCGTTTCAGTGAACCAACCATACCAAGGCTCTGTGTTGTTCTTGTATTCAAATTCCTCTCCCCTTATACTCTGAAATACTTCAATCTGCATCAGCTTTTCTCGATTGAACGGCGGTAACAAGTTCTTATTTTCACTGCAATCTCGGCTCATTTCTGCCTAAATACATCACAGATTCGAACTCTGTGTTCATCTCGGCATTAATTACTTGTCCTAACCCATCGAGCACACCCCAAATGAACCATGGTTAGCCGGCGGGAACCCTCTTAGCTGTGAACAAAAGGAGTAGCAGAACTTTGATTTAAAAAACTAGTCGTGAGCTGCAGTTGACTTGGCTTCCTGTTTGTTTTAAGTGATAGAAAATGGTGGCCCTGATAAATCCACGTCTGCCCTCAGCGATTCTTTGGATTTCAGCTGGTTACCCCTTAACATCGTCTGGGCTCCCAACAACACTTTGTCATGGAGTGACATCTTTGCGCCTTTTTCACCTATTTCTTTTTCTTTTACTCCAATGACTCCAAAATACCTACAAAATGCAAAACAAAGCGTAATATACAAAAATACAAGAGAAATAACAAAGAAAAGCAAAAGAAATAGACATTCAAAAGATATATTTTAGGCTCTTATCAAATTCCCCCACACCTAATATTTGCTAGACCTCGAGCAAACAAAACAAAACTAAAATACAACAACTCCTTCTCGTCGAGATTACGGTTACTTTTAGCATAAATAACAAGCCTTTAAACCCCTAGGTGTCCCTAGTGGACGAGTTATAGTCTCGTGAGGGCTTACTAGAGATATACCTACAAAACCTACTCCAACTTCAAAGCGTTCCAGCGTCCCAAGCATCCAAAGAGCTATGAGAACATAGAATTTCTGCATGCTAGTAATAAGAAGTTAGAAATGTCAAAGAACATATTCATTCTTAAATCTTGAGTGAGAAATAACCACACCATAATGAGAGAACGCGTGTTTGAGAAATGATCAATAAGCATTTCGCCTCAACTTCTGCCTCACTAAAAAGGATTTTATGAAATTGCACTCAAAAAGACGGCTTTTTTTTATGGGTCTCACATGTGCGCAGGTAGGAATGAAGTGAGAACTCCTGCAACACGTTGAATGGTGGGAAGGATAACTTCCGAAATTTTGAAAAACCCACATCTTTTAACATTTTGAAAAACCATTTTTCTGACGATCTCTAAGAAAAGAAATCAACCACTTTTATCAAGGATGAGATTACTTACTCACCTTCACATCCGATTGCCAATTATGATAGCACCACTCTCACGGAATCCAATAGAAACGTCTTCCGCTCCTCGTCTTCATCTTCTTGGTCTTCGGCTTCGGCTTCAACTATTGATGATAAATTCTTGAACTTTGTAAATCCTTGACAATTTGTAACCTTTTTCCTTAAAATCCTTGTCGCTTGAAACTTCCTTATAGATTTTCCTTCCCCACGGCTTATTAAATAAAAACAAACAAACACAATAATAGATATTTCTCTTGTCTTTTTTTTTTTTCATTTTTTTTAACCATAGACAAGAGAAACAAAATACAAAACAAAGTGAAAAATAAAACAACCATGGCCATGGAAAAGTACTTTACCGCTTTATTCTTCACAACTTGTATCATCTCGAAATCATAAACTTCAATAATTCTCACATTTTGCTTTTCTTTTCTCTTGTAAATAAGTCTTCAACACATATGTAAAAATCTGCTCATTGTATGTTGCTTTACTTGAATATGAAATTTGCTCTTTTCTTGTCCCGTTGCTTGCAAACCTTGAATGTCTTAAACTTTCCTTGTAGATTTTGATGTCGCTCCTTGTTGATAATTGTGGTGTTTCTATGGACCCGTTGTTGTCGAGAGAGAGAATGGTGCTAACTGCAAATCGAACTACAAGAAGGAGGCTTTCATCCATAGACATCACCCTCATGATTGACAAAAATTAGCACTTAAGAGATCAAAAATAGTGCTGAAATTGGTGTGAAGTTGGGTAGCTCACCATTCTACCCGGAATTAACGTACGGTGACACACACTCAAAAGAATCTCTTTAGTCAGCTACAAAAATATTTGGTATGGTGTAATACCCTGTATTTTTAAGCTACTGTTTCGGGTCGGGTTATACACGTATTAGTTAACCTTGTAGCTTAGGTTGTTGTTCCCTAGCCTTATCCTAGGTGGGTGGATTGAATTAGAATGGCTACAAGTTAGGGTGAAAATAAAATAATCAATAAAAAAATAAAGTTAAGAGAAAATGAAAAGATAAATAAAATAGTTTAGAAGAGAAATTAGACAAGTTAGAGAAAGAAAGGCTGGGGAGAAGAAGAAAGAGATGGAGCTAGAGAATTTTAGAGATGAAGGATTAATAAAATAAAAAGGAGTTTGTGGCAATTGAGAGGTAGAATGTTTAATCCCTTTCTCTTTGTGTTTTCCTTGTTATACTTTGATTTTCATTTTGTTTATTCTTATATCATTAGGGTTCTGAAATTTGTCTATTTACTTTGATGCATATTATTGATAATCAGACTTCTAATATAGGTATACAACATGATTGGGTATCACTAGATAAAATTTGAGAGTATTCCACCATATATTCACCGTTGAAAGTTTGTTTGAATTTAGGTGATAGTTTCTGAATTTCTGGACAGTTTCGCCTTGCTGTGATTTTGATATTCTTTGGAAGTCTTAATGGTGTTAAAAGGATTTGATATCTGAATAAAAGTTGTAGATAAACATCTTATATTTCAGTGTGCGTTGGATTGGGTCAATTTCATATTGTTATGAATTTATCATGAATTGTTTGGTAAAAACATGTAATCTGCCCAGTTTTTAGGTTGTCATTATAAATTCAACATCTTTTGTTTGAACCGTTGGTTTGGTGTTAAATTTGGATATGTAATATATGAATGTGTCAAGAATTTTACTGTAAAATTTGGGGATGATCAGATAAAGTTATTACCATGGAACATACAAATGTCTGCAGTTAACTTGTTTGCATAAATGCTTGAAAGAAATTCATGTTGATAAGCCATGGCTGCTTGTGTTGTTTGTGAAAATGATTTATAAAAGGAAATTAGTTCATGTTTTTCTGTTAGATGGAATTTATTCTCATGCTAACGGCGGGTAATGATCCCCGAGAGTTAAATGGGTAATGATCCCCATGGGAACTTGTGTTTCCCGACCGTCGATGGCGGCTGTCCGTGCCGATAAACGATAGGTGGTGTACGAACCAAGGTTTTCATACTGTGAATGAAACGGGTAATTATCCCTAGAGAATATGGGTATGATCCCCATAGGAACTTTTGTTCCTGACCATCGATGGAGGCTGTCCGTGCCGATAAACGATAGGTGGGTGTACGAACCAAGGTTTTCGTACCGTGAACTCATGGTTTGAGGTAGTGACTTATAAATATGTGAATAATATGTTCGAAATCTAAATTAAATGAGTTATTTAAAACATAATCGGTGTTATGAACTCATTTGTGAAATTCAAATGGATGAATTGTTTAAAACAATATTGTTGTTGTGAATTGATGAGTTGAGTCCTAAATGGATGATTTGATAAATGGTTTGTTGATAATAAAATAAATGTTGTGAACTCATGGCTTGTTGGTGACAATATTAAGTTGTGAATCGTGTGTTGGAATCTCTATTGAATGATTAGTGGAAACCTTATTGATTTTATGAACTCAAGCATTTAAATACGAATTGAAGTATTTGTAGGAAACATTAATATTGTTGTGAACTCACGTGCGAAATCTATTTCAGTGAATTGTTGAATTCAATTGTGAAATCTAATTGGATGAATTATTGAAATTATTACTGGTATTATGAACTCATGATTGAAGGGTGATTTGTTGAAATAATATTAATATTGTGAAGACTTGTTTTGAAATATTAAGATGATTTGTTAGAAACAATATTTGTATTGTGAATTCATGATTAAACAAATATACTTGTGTGGTGATCATGTTGGGTGAGCATCTATATTAGATATTTTCTCGAAATTATGTCGTATGCTCATGTTGTATGTTATTTGACTCATTGACATTGTTATGCATGTTTTGAGATTGGGAATGCATTTTATTGAGCTGTCATCTCACCCCAATTGACACCCTTGCAGATTTATCAGAGTGGCACAGCGAAAGCTAGGAATGAGTAGCTTAGTGATTGAATTGCTTAATTGTATTGCTTGAAATGTAATTTGAAATAATATGTTTGGTTGAAATCGTTGTTAAGATAATAAGAGGATTTATATGTTTCATTTCATGTTATATAAGGTTTCAACTATGTTTTGTATAAAAGTAAATTAGCAACAAACCCGTAACGCTTCGAGTTCGGATCTCCATACGGGTTTGACCTTGGTCCGTAACTCGGGGTGTTACATATGGTTCCTTGGTTGATATGAAAATGGGTAGTCTCCACTAATGATTGATCAACAACTCTAATAATGCATTTCTCTCTGCTCCTAATTTGCATCACCGGCATGATTAAATCCATTATTTAACACTCCAATTCGTAAGAAATACGAATGTAGTTCCCTAAACACTTCCAAGTTCAGTTATGTCGGTCAGAATTCTCTATGTAAACATACCTAGAAGGATGCTAGTGACTCTAAAATCTCTACAAGTTGAAGGTTTTATGCAAAAAATTTAAAAAATCGCTCAAAAAGGCTAAATACTCTATATGCAAAACATCCAAACACTCCCCCACACTTAAACTTTACATTGTCCTCAATGTAATTGAATCCTCCTAGTAAAGTCAAGGTGGAAAATCCTAATATGACATGGAACAAGAAAAATAAATAAACGAAACACAAATAAAATAAAAAACAAAAGGATAAGAGATACAAAACCGGTGGGTTGCCTCCCATTTAGCGCTTGTTATAAAGTCTACGGCCCGACTTAGCTTCTTGTAAGATTCATTCCCCATATATTAACAATCTGAAAATTTGG
Source organism: Papaver bracteatum (assembly GCA_023529315.1). NCBI lineage: Eukaryota > Viridiplantae > Streptophyta > Magnoliopsida > Ranunculales > Papaveraceae > Papaver > Papaver bracteatum. The sequence goes on from JAJJWX010002530.1 coordinate 1,473,325, forward strand.
GGATCCACCCATAACACCTGTTTTGCAAACACTAGCTTCACACAAATATTAGTAATATAAAGAAAAAACGAAGCTATTAACCGATAAAAGCTTCCCCACACTTATTCTTGTCCACACTTGTAAGTGGGTAAAGAATATAGGAGTCGGGTACTTCCACGGTTTCTTGTTCACAAAACTTCATAGTATGAGAATCAAGCATCTCTAATGGAGGAAATCGAGAAACAAAGTCATTCAACAATGTTTTCGAAGCACATATATTTAAACCAATAAGAGGTAAAGGAGAAGAAACAATATGCAAAGGGTTAGACAAACCTATCACAATCTCTTGTATCATGGAATCCTCTTTATCCTTGAAAAACTCAAGTGAATTATTCACCTCTTGTATATCATGGTCCTCTATCAAACCTTGCAACCATTCTTCGTCTGTTTCTGCCTTAACCAAAATCTCGACATCAACATCATCATTACAATCATATGCACGCTCAATTAGGTCTTCCACAATATTGGTCATAACGGTTTCGTTCTCAACATACTCCTCTTCATTAGACTCAAACCTTGTTGCAAAGTTCTATAAAAAACTAGTTTCATAATACTCGTGTACCTTTTGAATAGGTGCTTGATCATTAATAAGATCAAGAGTTGAGTTAACTACACTAATGTCATCAAATATCTCCAAAGGTTGGTCCTTTTCAACACAATCATCTTCGTCTTCATTTTCAGACTCACCAAAATCAGAATCGTCGTCGGTTTCCCAACCTTTATCACAACGTCGTTTGAGTTCCATATGGATGGTCCTACTAATTTCATCGACAAGCTCTTCCGAGTATCCATCATCTTCCAACTTGTATAATTTCTGTGCAAGTTTCCTGACATTCACACGCTTACCACCATTATCTACAATAGGTTCTCTTTCCCATGACTCTTCCCTTTGAATGGGTGAATGATCATAACTAAGATCTGGAGTCGGGTAAGAAGAAGTGTTCCAGAAATTGGTTTGTGCGACGTTCTCTCTATTACGATCAAGTTGGTCTAGCCTTTGTTTCATGTCTTGTAATCCATTCAAAATCTGCATACAACTCGAATAAAGCCAATTAGAAGTAGAATTATTCCACCTAGGTGCTTGACTTACATACCCACTACAAGGTTGTTGTTGATATGTATGAAAATCACCATAATCTCTTGGATATTGATCATAGACAATAAATTGGTTCCGATCGTATCCCATAGATGGTGGGCAATCGTCATAGTGTTGAGGAGGTTGAAAATCATATTCATTGCTCCAAAATGCTATTTCCATAGAATTTGGTACCTGAAACAAGAGTTCTCAAAACTATGTCAAAACCAGAAAATAAGAAAAACTAAAAACAAAAAACAAAAAAAAAACAAAAAGAAACCAAAAACAAGTGACAACCGCTGCCTCCCCGGCAACGGCGCAAAAATTTGATCAGTTGTCAGACGACATAAATATATTTACACTTTTTTACTACTCAAAATATAAATATAGCAAGGGCAACAAAGGATCGATCCCACAGAGAGGACTAGGTTGTCAATATGCTTTCGGATTCCTATATAAAACACCGGGGGTTTTTCTGATTTTTGTAAAGTAAAAGTAAAATAAAAGCAAACAAAGTAAAGTAAAGCACACAAATCAAGGTAGTGAGAATATTGGTTAAGGATTCATCTTCATTCACAAATATATTTTCTACACAATAATTAGAATTGATATTTTAATCTCAACTTTTATCAAAAGCCATAGAATACCTTGATCGCAAGAATATCCCGCTAATCTCCTTTTGTCATCAACAAACACATTAGAAGATGCGAGTATGAGTTCTATCTAAAAGAACAACCTAACGTGTAAAAGCACTAATCAAGTTCAATTCCCTAGATGCATTAAGTTCTATGAAATCAGGCCAATCAAAGCAATCGAACGTGGAAAGCGCACTAATCCGATTTTACAAAGGTTATGGTTCATATATGATCATAAGAATATATCACTACAAACTATAATCATATTTATGCTACTTGCAATCAGGAATCTATCACTTTTACGTATAACAAACCCTAATCTAGCAATAGAGGTGAACACAAACTCAACTGATTCGCGACTCGATCAAACAAGCATTCAAATCATATAATAATATAAACGATGAATCATAAACGATAAAGTATGGAGACAAAACTAATATATTGAATCAAAGAATCATATTATGTGAAATCCAATTGATCCATAACCAAAAGAAAATTAGGTATTCATATTCAAGGAGTTCATAACAAGAAGAAAGAGAAACCCTATCATGTTCTAAACCCTAGAAACAAAAGTAGAAGAAGATCTAATAATTAAGATATATCCCAAAAGTTGTAGAAAACTTCCTTTTTATAGCTTTCTTCTTCCAAAATTAGGTTTTGTCTTCAAAGTCCATTAGTTGGAAATCCACCCGGCCCACAAGTGAGAGAAACCCGTTTAGAAAAGATGTCCCAAAAAAACTCGCCGGAAAACTGTATTTTTGGCCAGAATCCGGTCGCCGGAATTTATCACCGAAAAAATTATTTCAGGCCACTGATCGATCTGAAACTGTCACCAGCAAGTGCACACTCCCAGCAGCTCATTTATGCTTCTCTATAGTTCATTCATTCACAAAAATCATCTAACCCAAATTCTTAGTTATTGCGAAAACATACCCAAAAGCGCGACTCCAAACTCATACATGCCGCAGCCGAATCTTGCATCCGACTTATACCCCTTTCATGATTCATTGAATCTTTACGATCCCCACTTTCGGTTCCGAAATCCGGCAAACCGGGCTAGTACCACCAGTGCACCAATTCTGCTTCATTTCCGCACAGTTTCTGCATTCTCATTCCATTCTCAGGCCTGCAACTGTGACCAACCACTTCATGCACCTTCCCTGACTTGTAAATTCAGCTTCAAAACCATTTCAGCTACACCATCATACTCCACCTGCCACACTCAACAGTTGCAACCATCTTCTTAGTACACATCACTATTGCACTCCATTGATCTCTGTTAGGCTTCATTCCATCACTGCCAACAACTCCTACCTTTATACCAGCTTGCAACAACCCCAGTCCACTATCAGTATTCTTTCCCTATTTTCTAACTCAAGCTCAACTCGTCATCACTGCCAGCATCGATCACTCCATGAAAGCCATCAATTCCAGCACCACAGAAACATGTCAGCATAAACAATCTTCACTGTCCCATGACTAACAGTAGCCATCTCTTCACCACTCACCAGCATGTTTAGTTCTATGTCATCATTTCCATTGGAAGAGAGTTTCGTTGTCACCACAGCTCCGTCACTTGTTCGTTTTGGTTTCTCGAGCTCTATCACCTCCTCAATCACGGAGAATCATCATTATTTGCATATCTGCACTGTCTTGACTCGAGCTCCTCTATTATCATCTTCTCCGTATCCACATCTAGCAATCCCAGACATCGAAACCAAACATCACAACCAACAGTCTCGCTGCAAAACCCACTTCGAACCTCAATCCCAGAGCTGAACCGCCCATACTCCTCATTAAATCTTCAATCGAATGGCAGCAAAACCATGTTCTCTACCCGTCCATGTTACCATTAACACAACAATTTCCAAAATTATTGAAACATAACATGACTTTCGTCACTAGGTAAAAATGAACTTGGCTAAAGCGAAAGCTTTACCAACACATATTTCGAGAAATAGATAATCGATATATACTCAGCTCGAAATAACATATGTGTATAATCTTAGTCTATATAGTAATACGACTTTTGTCTCAAGATATGAGATAAAGTAGATAGACTTTTGAGTGACAGATAAGTTCAAGTCTCCACATACCTTTTAGTAGATGAAGATCCACTGGTTCCTTGAGTAGTCCTTCGTCTTGTATGATGATCGCCATGGAGTTCTTGAGCTCAACTACACTTTCTATCCTAGTCCGAGATCTTAGCTATAGTAGACTAGAAATCAAGAATTTATAGTTTTGATCACTAACATTGACAAACATGCTTGAGATAGCAACGCATGCGAGTTCGACCGATCAATGCTCTAACACACTCAGGCTAAACGGTTGGTGAATGCTAGTACAGAGTTCATTCTCCCTATGACCCATCTCTTGAGGAGAAGCCGAGTAGAGTTTGTTTGGAAACCCTAACTAAACAACAAGAAGACAACCTAGAAAGGTTGAAGATGTTTGAACCACCATTACTATATAATGATGGAGATGACAAAATAATCTTGCCACATGTGGAAGACTTGTGGTTTGATAGAGAAGAACCACTCGAAGACGATTGCATTACGGAGCGAAGAGTGACTAAGATAAGACAAGAAGATAAGGACTCTTTTCTAATTGGAAGTCAAAGTCAAGTTCCTAGCAAGGAGAGATGGTTCAGCAGGGTGAAAGGAACTCTTGAGTTCCCTAACCTCCAAATATAACTTCCACATGAGTTCAAGTTTTTGAGTGGGGGCGCATGATATATGTGTATCTTTCTCTCTCTGGGAACTAGTGATTCTCAAGATGGATTGAGGATATAATTGTTATTTAGGAGGGATTACTGATTTAATGCAGTATTCCTATAAAAGGAAAATAAATTCCTAAGAGGTTTGGGAAACCAAACCAAAGTAAGGAAGTATGCCAAGATAAGGAAATACTTCATAGACAAGGGAATATTCATATACAAGGTAATATACCTAGATAAGGGAATATACCTAGAAAAGGAATTATTCCTAGATAAGGAAATAGATTAATAGAAGGTTTGGAAAACCGTTAGCTATAAATAGAGATGTTTAGCTCATAGCTAAAACATCTAGAGTGTGGTTTGTGATACAGACACACCTAGATCAGAGAGGGAGGTTTGTGAGACAAATCACCTTGAGATAAGTTTGTGAGGCAATTAATTATTATAAAAGCAAGCTTAGAAAATAGTTTAAGGTTATTTACCTAGAGAGATTGTGAGCATAACAAAGAGAGAATTGTAATAATTTTCTTGTTCATAATCTAGAAAAGATATTTTCTTCGAATCTGGTTTCTAGTGTGTTCTGTTTTCTAGTTTTCGTCTATTATTATTCTGAATTCCGCCTCCATAATAAAGATGCTTGGGATATCTTAGAAACCATATTTGAAGGAGATACCTCAAAAAAAGAAGTTACACTTCAAAACCTAAATTCTGTTTGGGAAAATTTTCGTATGTCTGATGAAGATTCATTTGATGAATATAATCAAAAGGTGTATGGAATTGTTAATGCATCTTATGCGTTATGGAAGACCATTCCCCAAAAGGACATTGTGATGAAAATTCTACGATCTTTACCAACAAGATACGAGTCTAAGAAACATGCCATCGTGGAAGGGAATAACCTTGATACACTTTCCATAAACAGTCTTGTTGGAAAGTTAAAGATTTTTTATCACGAGCAAAGTATGGCTAAAGATTTTTGATCACGATGAAGAAAATATATCCATGATCGCATAGCAAGTCAAAAATGTCCTGAGAAAGTACATACAATCTGGAAAGCAACAATCGCGAACCAAGTTTCAAGATGATTCAATTATTTAAGACGGAATCTCTCTTCAAATGAATCATTCTCTCATTGTTTCACTCGATAACTCTGATGAGATTACTTCTGAACATCTGGCAGAAAATTTCGCCCCATGTGCAGATATATTTATTGATTCTAATTCATCTTCTGAGTCAGAAAAGGAGATTTTGGAGTTCTTGAATAAAAGTGAAGAAATTCATCGAGAAAACCTATGTTTAAAGAAAATTGTGGAAAAACTCGAATCATCTCTTAAAAGTGAAAAATCTTGAGTTACAGAAACTTAATGAAAATTTTACTGAAACCTTGTATGTCAAAGAGAATGAGATTGATACCCTCAAGTGTGATCTACAAAGGCTTTCAGAAAGCTCCGACAAGATCTCTGCTATGTTGTTTGGGCAAAAGTCATTCGGTAACACTAATGGTATTGGGTCCAGCAAGACCTCTATCACCAATAATTGTTTCATTCATGTTCGTTCATACAAAAAGGAACAGTTGCTTGTGATAAAGAGCTAGCCGAACCTTTTAAAGTTGAGCTCTCAATGCATTACTTCTTTTGTGGATGCAAATGACATTTTCAGTAAAAAAGTCGGAAATTCAAGAAGAATAACTCAAAAATTATTAATCTTTAGAATGACATGCATATAATGAGTCAACTATTGAAGAATAGTCATAGATCTTCAATGCCAAAGAGACAACAGAGTAAAAGAACCAGAAAAGGTAAGATTCCTGAATACACAAAGGGCCTTGAAAAGTCACCTAGTGACGCAAGCGGCGAGTGTTCCACTCATCCCATCACTACTTAATTGTAGCAATAAATGCAACCTCAATATTTTAGCTTGGGAAAATGAGGTTGCATAAAATTTCATCACATTACCTCTTGTGATGACAAGGCTTCTCAAACACGTATTGATCACTTTATATTATTGTGTGACTCATCTCATGATGATTTCATAAAATTGTTGGTATGAATGTTTTTGTCAAGCCAGCTCCAAAATCTATTATGAACACATAACTGTGTTCCATATCCAATCAATGGTCCTTGAGTATTGTTTAAATATTTCTTGTGTTTTAAACCCTGTTTATTCGAGCTAAGAAGATGTTTAAATCTTATGTGATAAACTCTGATAAAACTCATGAGATCGAGTAACCACAATTTTTATATTAAAAAATTGTCAAAAATTTGTGTATTATCTTTTGGGCTCACGGGAAGAAATGTCTATGTTATGTCCACTGGTTCATGATCCGTTTGGAAGGTCATTTTTCTGTTTTTAGGGTTAAATGCATATTCTTGTCTCATAATTTTTTTTTGTTTCCATGGCTCATGTAACAAGGGTAATCACCAAGTGAAGAATTTTGTATCTAAGACGAATGACTTGAAGTTTTGAATCAATCGATCCTTAGATAAGATAACTTACTATGAATACTCGTTGGCTTAGTCAAAAAGTACTCTAAGTAAACTGAGGACAAAACTTAGTGAGTTAACTGACATCTCTGAAGACTTAAAAAAACTAAATGATCCTATCATCGATGAGTTTTTCAACAATGAGAAGGAATTCTCTGCTCAGGCAATCAAAAACCTAAAGTTTATCTAGGAAACTTCTTGTAAGAATTTATTATTATTTTTGAAGGAGACTTAGGGTTTGGTATAGCAAAAAATGTGATTACACAAACTATTTCCAACGTTTTTCATCTTGCATGTTTTTAGATTTATTTATTTAAATGCTAAAGTTGTTGGAAGATGAACTTGCAGTATGTAATCATTATTGGTTTAATTATTGCAAAAGTCTTATGAAATATATGTGCCTTTATGTTTTTGTGAATCAAGCTGATATTTCATATATGCTTAGAAGTTAAATCTATTATGTTTTTATAAACAGAAAATAGAACAAACTCTTTGAGAATTTTCTAGCAGTATTGATCTACTTGTGATCACACGATAGCTAGTAGTTTAGGTTAGTTTTGTTTTAGTTTTTGCTTTAATCTCCATTGTTTTTAGGAGATTTTATGGTATTCTTGTGGGTTTTTTCACATTTTTTTATGTCTTCTCCTTTATGGAGATTCTCTATGCGCTCTCATGGCTTTTCTTTGTTATTTTGGATGAAATTTTAAGTGTGGTGATCAAGATTCAAGACTTTGGGCTTATTACTCTCATATTTCTATGAGTAGATCTCTTTTTCAAGAACGTTATTTTGGGGACCATGAATTTTTTTTGGGGGACCATGAATTTTTTTTCCTAGCGACATGTTCGGTTGGGAAATATTTTTTGCGACGTAACCGAACTAAGGTTCGGTTGGGAAATATTTTTTGCAACTAACCGAACTAACCAGTTCGGTTGGAAAAAGTTTTTAGCATTTAACCGAACTAACCAATTCGGTTGGTAAGTGTTTTTGCAACTAACCGAACATAAGTTCGGTTGGTAAATTTTTTTGCAACTAAACCAAACTTATGTTCGGTTGGGAAAAATATTTTTTTGCAACTAACCGAACTTATGCCAAAAAAACCATGGTCCCCCAAAAAAACCATGGTCCCTAAAATAACGTTCTTTTTCAAGAAGAATAAACCTTATCGAAATGGTTGGATTATAATCCGAAAACCATTCATTCAATCTTCGGATTGCTTGATACTCTTGTTAGTAGTTCGTTACTTCTCTTCACGGATTACTTTTTGTTAGTACTTTTTAGTTGTATTTCGAAATTTGATCTTAATATTCTTAAAGTCCTTGTAATTTCTATTTTATCATCATGAATAAAATTTATGAGATTTATTTTAAAAAAAAAAAATGTACAGTAAGGCTCAGGTTAAATGCCCCATCAATGCATTTTTATCCATCTTTCGTTTGGCTATATTAAAAAATTTAGTCAATTTTCACTCAAATATCGTAGCTAAAACCAATTAGCCGATTTTGTTTAGAGTATTTCGTTCCAAATAAGCCTCCAAGGACTTGTAGATTCGTGTATAAAAGTTCTAGAAGCATTCGATGATTCGTGTACAAAATCTACGTGTTACTTTGATACTTTCATCTTACAGAAAAGAACAAAAAATTCAATTATGAGAATTTCAAAGTCAACTTTTCAATTGATTATTATTGGTTGAAATAAGTACTACCAATTAACATGCTTCTAGATGTCCTAATGAGTACGCCTTCTAAATGCTGATTCCGTGGGGATGAAAAATTCAGCTAAAAAGGAAAGTACGAGTACCGCTAGGGCCGCCGGTATCAATCCGGGATTCAGTTACTTTTGAATCGAGTATCCGTGAAGCTGACTTCTGATTATAGAGTATTTAGATATAAATCTGCTTCTAATTTTTGTTTTTTCAAAAATAAAAGTCAAAAACAGAAATTAAAAGATGAATTTTCTGTTTTTAGAAATCGTTCTAAAAAATTATTACCAAACTGAAAAATTGCTTCTGAGCTTCCATCCAAACACATGTTAGAACAAGACTTAAAGCCATAACACTTGGTTAGCTTCCCACTAGTCACTCTTCTCCATGTCCAAATGAGACATATAATCTGACATGGTAGTTGCTGTCTCTTTATGCTGACATCAAAAACTTTGTCGTGTAAACTTTGAAAGTTGGAACAAAATCAATAGTCAATCAAGAACACCGTGATCCAGACCCAATCAAGATATTTTGAATTTTGACTGTCAAACTTTTTTTAAAATTTCAATTCTTCCTGTAATAATAATACTAAAAAATGAATTCAATCTAGAAGTCTTATCTTCTGTATTCAATTTCAAAGCTAGCTAGAGCCTACACATTGCAGATCCTCCTCTCTTCATTGATCAACACATCTCTTGACTATAAATTTATGTGTACAGAAAATATAGAAAAGCTACTTCCTTTGCACATCTCTTCCCCTTATTAGTCAAGAGAAAAGAAAAACACAAGGAGTAAGAACAAAGTAAAGAACCCCCAGACTTTAGAAAAAAAAATTCACACCTTTGGTGAAAAGGGGTTTGGGTTTGGATTTGGAATTGAAATTGGGGTTTAGGAGGAGGGTTGTTGCTGTTTTGAGGTGTGATGATGGATAGTGGTGAGGTTTACAGAGTAGCAAGTTTAAGAAGAAACAGTTCATCAGTTTGGAGAAACAATTCTGCTGAAGTGTTTTCAAGATCATCTAGAGATGAAGATGATGAAGAAGCATTAAAATGGGCTGCTTTAGAGAAACTACCAACTTATAATCGTATAAGAAAAGGGATCCTAACTGGACAAGATGGTGTTGAAACTAAAGAAATTGATATTCATAATCTTGGGTTTCAAGAGAAAAAGCAATTGATTGAGAGATTATTAAGAGTTGCTGAAGAAGATAATGAGAAGTTCTTGCTTAAACTCAAGAATCGAATTGATAGGTAACCTTGTTTATCCACTCTGTTTCTTTATATTTTTGTGATTTTGGATCCATTTTTATGAGTTTTTTGTTGTTGGTATTTTCAGAGTTGGAATTGACATTCCAACGATTGAAGTAAGATATGAGCATCTAACTATAGATGCACAAGCTTATATTGGTGGTAGAGCTTTACCAACAATACTCAACTATGCTGCAAATTATGTAGAGGTAATTTTTCTTCTTTTTGATTTGTGTAGTTCCCTTTTTTTTAATTGGGTTCTGAAATTTCTCATTCTGGGTTCATGTCGCAGGGTTTTTTGAGTCTTCTACATATTCTGCCAAGCAGACAGAAACCCATTAGAATCCTTAATGATATCAGCGGAATCATAAAGCCTTGCAGGTACATCAAATTTCAATCATTAGGAATCTAAGAATCCAAGATTTTTGGGGGGTTTTGAATAATCTTAATTTTGTTGGTTTGGCTTTTGTAGACTGACACTGCTGTTAGGACCACCAAGTTCTGGAAAGACTACTCTACTCTTGGCTTTGGCTGGGAAGCTTGATAGAAGTCTTAAGGTAATGAGAATTTGTGGTTTGTTTTGGTTTCATGGGTGAGATTTGGGTTCTAAGGTTATAATTTCGTGCTTGAGAAATGAAATGGGGTTTTCGTTACAAAATGTTATAGGTATCTGGGAAAGTGACTTATAATGGGCATGAAATGGATGAGTTTGTTCCTCAAAGAACATCAGCATATATCAGTCAGTATGATCTTCATATTGGTGAAATGACTGTCAGAGAAACCTTGGCTTTTTCGGCTAGATGTCAAGGAGCTGGAACCGGTTATGGTAAGTTTTCAAGTAATGCTGGATTTTGGAAAAAGAAGAGTCTTTGCATAATTTGAGTCGAAGGTATATAACTTTTGTTAAAATTTGCAGATATGTTGACTGAACTATCAAGAAGAGAAAAAGCAGCAAATATTAAGCCTGATCCTGATATTGATGTCTACATGAAGGTGAGTGATTCTGATTCTTCACCTGTTGTGGAGTTATTTGACAGTGCCGAAAGGTGAAATTTCTTGCATGGTAAGCTTAATGTGCTTCATGAAACAGTCAGCAGCACTGGAAGGGCAAGAAGCAAGTGTAGTCACAGACTATATTTTAAAGGTATATCACTGCAAGACCATCATGGTTATGAAGGAACGACATTTATTTACGCAAAGTTCTTATTTATTTATTTATTTTTCATTTGTGATTGAAAACGTTAGATTTTGGGGCTGGAAATTTGTGCTGATACCATGTTGGGTGATGAAATGGTGAGGGGTGTCTCTGGTGGCCAAAAGAAGCGTGTTACAACAGGTAGAAAGACTCATGATTATCCAAGTCTGAAAATGAACATCTAGTATTTGTACCAGTAGATTGAATACAACTTCTTTTCATGGAATAACAATTTCAAAATTCAATTCTTTCTTTTAGGGGAAATGCTTGTTGGACCAGCAAGAGCAATGTTCATGGATGAGATATCTACTGGTCTAGACAGTTCGACGACATTTCAGATTGTGAATTCAATTAGGCAAACCATCCATATTATGAATGGAACTGCTGTGATCTCTCTTCTTCAACCAGCACCAGAAACATATGATCTGTTCGATGACATTATTCTAATCTCAGATCAGCAGATTGTTTACCAGGGTCCCCGTGAAAATGTTCTCGAGTTTTTTGAAGTTATGGGCTTCAAATGTCCAGAGAGGAAAGGAGTTGCAGACTTCTTGCAAGAAGTAAATTTCTTTCTTTTCTTTTCATTATGTCTATAATCCTGTGTTTCTTGTCAAACCTAATATATGGACTTCAAATCTTATAGGTGACATCCAAAAAAGATCAGAAACAGTACTGGGCACGTAAAGACGAGCCTTATACTTTCATTCCAGTGAAAGATTTTGCTGAGGCTTTCCAGTCATTTCATGTTGGTAAACAATTAGGAGACGAACTAGCCACTCCATTCAACAAAGCAAAGTGCCACCCGGCTGCTTTAACAAGAGAGAGATACGGAATCAGCAAGAAGGAACTTCTGAAAGCTTGTACTGCAAGAGAGTATTTATTGATGAAGAGGAATTCATTTGTTTATATCTTCAAATTGTTTCAAGTGAGTTACTAACTAGTTCCACGAGCATATTCTTTCTAAGTTGAAAACTTGTGACCATTAGTTTTAACATTGTTATATTTCTGTTTCCAGCTTCTAATAACAGCTGTAATAGGAATGACACTCTTCTTGCGTACTGAATTGAACAAAGACACCATTAGTGATGGTGGAGTTTATCTGGGAGCGCTGTTTTTTGGTCTGACAGTGATTTTGTTTAACGGATTTTCGGAACTTGCAATGACTGTTGTAAAGCTTCCTGTCTTTTACAAGCAAAGAGACCTACTATTCTTTCCGGCATGGGCTTATGCTATTCCTACATGGATCCTCAAAATTCCTGTGACAATTGCAGAAGTTTTTGTGTGGGTCTTTGTCACTTACTATGTAATCGGATTCGACCCAAACATTGAAAGGTAAAGAACTCCAACAGTGATCCTAGACTCGTAGTTGTTACAATTTTCAATTTTGTCTTTGAAGTCGTGTTCAAAAAATTTAGTCCAGACAATGACCCTAAATTTTTGTTCCGCAGGCTGTTTAGACAGTTCTTTCTGCTTCTATTTGTTCACCAGATGGCTTCAGGACTGTTCCGAACAGTTGCAGGAATTGGGAGAAACATGGTTGTTGCGAATACAGTTGCCTCGTTTGTGTTAGTCATTCTGTTGGCTTTCAGTGGTTTCATTTTGTCACGAGGTAATTTATCAAAACTCAAGCTGAAAACTTGATTTTGGCTACACCTTACAGGCTTCTGTTTTCTGCTTTTGATTTTTGATTTTTGATATCTGATGTTTTTCTGTATACTCCAGTTAATGTAAAAAAATGGTGGATATGGGGATATTGGATATCTCCATTGATGTATGGGATGAATGGACTTGCGGTTAACGAGTTGCTTGGCCATAGTTGGGATAAGGTATGTGTTTTAGGTCACTCATAGAAGAAAAAATGAACTAAAAAAAGCTGGAACCCAAATAAGATTAGCTAAGATATTGATTATTTTGTTTGTAGTCTTTTCCCGGTGGTGCAGCTAAACTGGGAGTAGCTGTTCTGGAATCACGTGGATTCTACACAGGACCATATTGGTACTGGATTGGAGTAGGGGCGTTGTTCGGCTATATTCTGTTGCTAAACCTGTTTTTCACTTTGGCACTTACTTATCTAAGCCGTAAGTATATTTCATCATTTCTCTTCAAGTCTTTCGAACTGGGGTGGCATTGTAATAATGTGTTTTTGAATGTATGCAGCATTTGCACAGTCTCAGGCTGTAGCTGAAGATTCACAATCTGAACAAACAGGAGAAGAGATGGGCTCGTTATCTAAAAGGAGCTCAACGAGCCGTCGAAGTAGAGGTATTTTATTACTAATTCTTTTTTTTAGCTTTAGTGAATTCATGCTTTAGAGTTTAGAGGTTCAACTGAATGAGTATAACAAAAACGCAGGAAGGAGTGAAGAAATAAAGAGAAGTATGTCATCAAATTTATCTGATGAAGCTAATCCGAACAGAAAACGTGGAATGGTACTTCCATTTCAACCTCATTCTATCACGTTTGACGATATTACATATGCGGTCGACATGCCAGCGGTAAATATTAAACTTCAAAAACATATAATTTGGTAAAGAGTTTTACGAGATTATGCCTTGCAAAATACAGTTCTATTACTTGATAAAATTCGGTAATTTATAAAATATTTGTCGAACTTTTTTCTCAGGAAATGAAAGCTCAAGGAGTAACTGAAGATCGGTTGGAGCTCCTGAAGGGTGTCAGTGGAGCTTTCAGACCAGGAGTTCTTACAGCTTTAATGGGTGTTAGTGGTGCTGGTAAGACTACTCTTATGGATGTTTTGGCTGGACGAAAAACTGGTGGATATATTGAAGGAAGCATCACAATATCTGGCTACCCAAAGAAACAAGAAACATTCGCTCGTATTTCTGGATACTGTGAACAGAATGATATTCATTCTCCCTTTGTGACAGTCTATGAGTCAATTACGTATTCTGCTTGGCTTCGGTTACCTAATGATGTTGATCCTGCGACGAGAAAGGTTAGTCAGTTTTTATCTGAAGATAAATCAATGATGAATGTGTAGAGGGATAGGAAAACATAGCAGGTTTTCAATGCTTTCTGTGGCTTTGCTTGGGAACAAACTAACAGGAAAAACTGATTATGTTTGCAGATGTTCGTTGAAGAAGTTATGGAGCTAGTAGAACTGACTCCGTTGCGGGGAGCATTGGTTGGGCTGCCTGGTGTGAATGGTCTCTCAACTGAGCAAAGGAAGCGGCTCACCATTGCAGTTGAGCTTGTTGCGAACCCATCTATAATATTTATGGATGAGCCAACATCTGGGCTTGATGCCAGGGCAGCAGCCATTGTGATGAGAGCAGTGAGGAACACTGTTGATACAGGAAGAACTGTTGTGTGCACCATTCACCAACCCAGTATTGACATATTCGAAGCCTTTGATGAGGTAAGACAGACTGAAAGATGTAAGATTTGTAACACTACTATATACTCCGTTGTAACATACTAAAAAGATTAATTGGTGTCGCAGCTGTTCCTAATGAAGCGAGGAGGGGAGGAAATATACGTCGGTCCATTGGGTCGCCATTCTTGCCATCTGATCAGTTACTTTGAGGTGAAGCTATGCTAAACGATCAAAACAAATAATGAAATTGTTCTACTCTCATAGACCTTCTGATACTATATAAACAATCACTAATAAGACTGTATTGCATCTCATCCAGGGAATCGAAGGAGTCAGTAAAATTAAAGATAGGTATAATCCAGCAACGTGGATGTTGGAGGTTACTTCAGCTGGACAAGAAAGTGGCCTAGGTGTTAACTTCACTGAATTATACCAAAACTCGGAACTTTATAGGTAGGCTTACTTTCTTCGCTTGACTGAAAATGTCTAAAATGTATTTGCTCTAAATCTTACTAATAATCTATGGTAACTATTCTTAGGAGGAACAAACAGCTCATCAAGGACCTAAGTGTCCCTCCTCCTGGTACAAAGGACCTTTATTTCCCAACTCAGTACTCAAGATCCTTCTTCAGTCAATGCTCAGCTTGCCTGTGGAAACAATATTGGTCATACTGGAGAAATCCTCAATACAATGCAGTGAGATTCTTCTTCACAACCATCATTGGGTTGATGTTCGGTACAATTTTCTGGGGTCTTGGGACCAAGACGTAAGTCATTTTATTTAAATATGAAAGCCACCGACTCTATGCAGTTTTTGTTTTTTCGTCTCCTTATTTCTATCATTTCAAAATTGCAGGGATAGGACACAAGATCTGTTTAATGCTATGGGTTCGATGTATGCTGCTGTTCTCTTTCTCGGTGTTCAAAATACATCCTCAGTGCAGCCACTAGTTGCTGTTGAACGAACAGTCTTCTATAGAGAAAGAGCAGCTGGAATGTATTCTGCCTTGCCTTATGCCTTTGGACAGGTAACTACTAATTTACTGTTCTGGAAATTTACCAAAACTTCTTTCGTATTCATTCTGTTCTTTTGAACTTAAATATTGCAAAGGTCTGTTGGAAAGATTTCTTGTTTAATTCTCTATTGAATTCCCTTCTTATTTATGTGCAGATTGTAATTGAGATCCCGTATGTTCTTATTCAGTCAGTGATTTATTCACTTCTTGTGTATTCCATGATTGGGTTTGAATGGACAACTGAGAAATTCTTTTGGTATCTATTCTTCACGTTCTTCTCAATGTTATACTTCACATACTATGGGATGATGACCGTGGCTATAACTCCTAACCATAACATCGCTGCAATTATTGGTTCTGCTTTCTACGGTTTATGGAATCTGTTCTCTGGTTTCGTTATCCCAAGACCGGTATGTTGCAGCTTATTTACATTCTTTGAAGCATCAGCTTTTTATTTGGCAGTTGACGAGTTTTGAGTAACTAATGTCTTATCATTGTATCGTTGCAGAGAATGGCTATTTGGTGGAGATGGTATTACTGGGCATGCCCCGTCGCTTGGTCATTATACGGACTAGTCGTTACACAGTTTGGAG
The DNA here is from genome assembly GCA_023529315.1 of Papaver bracteatum. Classification (NCBI taxonomy): domain Eukaryota; kingdom Viridiplantae; phylum Streptophyta; class Magnoliopsida; order Ranunculales; family Papaveraceae; genus Papaver; species Papaver bracteatum. The sequence continues at coordinate 1,489,361 of JAJJWX010002530.1, forward strand.
ATATACAAACCCCGCTTGAAACACAAGAAACTGTAGAACAATTTCTAAATAGTTACTTTGGATTTAAGAATAGCTTCCTACCAGTGGTTGCAGTTGTTATTGTTGGCATCAATGTGTTCTTCGCTTTTGTCTTCGCCTTCGCCATCAGAACACTAAACTTCCAGAAAAGGTAGTAAGAAAATAATGGTTCTCTCCGAATCAGTACTAGAAGCATTAATGTAGATTCCGAAGACAGATACACAACTTTAGAATCATATAACATAGGTTGGTGCAGAGTGCAGTCATGGATTTGTAATATGTTTTCGGTTTTTTTCTTTCTGTTTTGTTTGTGGTATATATTATGTAACATGAACTGAATTGTATTTATGTAATGTTCACAATATCATGAGAAGTTGTTTTCCATCTCTGCGAGTGAAACTCTTTGTTCAGTAGTTCAGTTTGTTTTACATTTTCCTTCCAGAATCCAGTCGGTCCAGTGTTGCTGATGCCAATTTTGCTTGTATTGAAGTTACTAGTCAGCAGCCTGAAAGTTACTGCTTCTCTTGCAGAATCGCTTCTCTCAAAATTCTCATCTAAACATTTTCAGAAACGGTGAAACAAAAGACTATAATATTTTGAACACCAGGACTATTCCATTTCCACAGAGCTCAAGAAAGTGAAAATCTTTAAACAATTATTCGTAACGTCTAAAAATGAACAACTCTGAACAAATACTGGGATAATTCAAGACAGCAAAACTCTGCTCAGAGCAATTACAGAGAAGAAAAAACGCTGGAATTTCTGTAACTCTGTACACCCAACTTGATTCAAGATCAGCACCTTCGATTGTCTCCATTCAAACGCTTGACCTGCAACATATTGTAAAACAGAGACTACCAATGAAGTTCATTTCTACGGTTTCTGATATGTACATTTCTTAATTCTACCTAAGGTCTAATAAACATGAGAATGAAACCAATGATTGAGGATTCATTTACCTGATTTTCTTGAGAAGGATGGAGTTCAGTTTGCGAGCTAAATCTTGTGATTTAAGTCTACGATCAAGATTCTTTCTAGCTAATACTTTCTTCTCCGAATTCTTGAGATGAGTAGTTTGCTGTCCTTGACGCTTTAGCAATCTCTCCATACCAGTTGATGTCATTTTTCTTTGCATAATCTGTAAAGCTTGTTCTACATTTCCACCCCTTACTCTAACTTTGATTCCTCTCCATTGCTGTAGTAAACTCAACAAGTAACTTGGACTTGGATTGTTTCCACCCAAATTAAGGTTCCTGAAGATATTACACACACTCTTTGCCGCCGAATTCATTTCTAAGGTTAATCTTCTTTTTCTTCGCAACAAAGCTTGATTTTGCCTGTTTTAGAGGGAGAAAATTATAAGCTATATAAATTCTCGCAAATTACAGAAGTATATAACAAAAACTAAATCACGATAACCATATTAAACTAAAATGCTTAAGCAAACAGCGCAACCAAGAAAATCAAAAACAGGAAAAAGGTCATAACTAAGCAAGTAATACCAATACACACAACCTAAGAGACGGGGTATCAGTAGACACAAATTTGTCAAAACACCACTACTTTAAGAACACTGTAACGAATGTAATCTGAGATGTAAAAGACAATATGTTACACGAATACAAACTGGCTCGTACTTTGAAGAACTAAGAGATCATCTCTAATCCCAAACAACCCCCCACACCGAATTATACAATAAAATTGTCAAAACACTTCTACTTTAAGAAAACTGTAAAGAATGTAAACTGAGATATAAAAGAATTACTACTCCGTTTATTATAAGAGTACAAACAAGCTGACACTTTGAAGAGTATAGAGGTCATCTTTAGTTCCAAACAATCCCCCAAACCCCACAACATAAACAAAAATCCCTAGATCTAGAGTCTAAGATAACCTCATTACACCCCATTATAAAGCCACCAAGGACAATCAAGTTTTTGTTTTACCCAGGTGATGTTTCAGCATTAAGACATGGTAAGTTCAATGATGACATTAAGAGGGACTTCCTAACAAACAAAGATTATAACACTGACATTTAAATTATCAAACATACAGTCTAGATTCCAAGTACAATCACTGATGGCTAACCAGCAAATTATTTGGTGCATATTGATATATGTTATCAGAAATAGCCATGTGTACAAAAGAGAACCAAATCTATCTATAGTCATTCAGAATCTGATTCACCGCATTACCATGGCTTTAAAACATATATTTCAGCATTAAGACACAACAACAAAAACAGCACCAATGTCATTCAGAGATTTTCTTCACAAAACAGAGTCCCCTTAGCTGAATGTCTTCTTACACAAACTAAATACATGAATCAACCAACATCCAGATTAAATCTACAACTCAATCACCTAAAATCAACAAGATTCTGAAAAAAACAATTTGAAAATCAATGAAAAACCCCCAAAAAGATACGGGAAAATCAGAATAATAACATTCAACAAGTGAGAATAATTAGTAATAGAGAAAAACTGAGAAAGAAGAATACCTTGAAGAGTTAGTAGAGAGAAATCGAAGGAAGAGCTCACAATCTGCGTTTCAGAAATGTGAGAGATGAGAGAGCAAAGAAGAGGAGCGAGGGTTTAAGGAATACAAAGGTCAGTATTCACACGTGTGGCCATATTCTTTATTTTAATACTCCCTCCGTCCCACTATTAGAAGAACTATTTAGTTTAAAATTGTGTCTCATTATTAGTGGCTCCACCTATTTGCCACCTCCACTTCTCCTATTTGCCACTCTCATTAATTGCCACCCCCATTTCTCCTATTTGCCACCTCTATGCTTTTTCATTTATCCTAAATACTACCTCTTTGACTTTTTGTTTACACCCCACAAAGAACCACCCTTCACTTTGCTTATGCTTTTGTATGCAATTATCGATGGTCTTCACAGTTGAAAGATTATTTTTAAATTCTTTCTTTAAAGCAACAATAATCTGTCTAGGCGTCAAACCGTGTTCGTGAAAAGAAAAAACATATTTCACTTCATCTTTAGTTAATCTACCAACGAATGCATGACCCACAAGTTCATCTGGATGAGGATGGTTATGGTGTCCACCTTTGAGAACCAAGTTCCATTTTGAAGCGGCTACACAAGTTGACCTCAACTTAAATGGACATCCACATCTTTTTGAGCTAGTTCCTTTTCTACTTTTAGAAGGACTCACTGTATGCTTTGACTTCCTATACTTTCCACCTTTCTCACATCCAAATACAATGGACGAACCCTTGCCACCTTGATTCTCATTCTTATTCACCGTCTTAGCAATCACGAAAACTACGTTGTTTTGTATACCGATTTTTGACACCATTCTATAACGTCTTCTCTTGAGTCAAATATCTACACAAACCTAATAAAATATATATGAACACGACCATTACAAAACGAGAAAATAAATGATATATCACCTGCGAAAAAGGGCATACACTACCTTACCTATAGTAAAGTAATCAGTAGAATCGAAGCCAACAACATCGATAGGTTCTGGTTGCTCCACGTTATGTTGGTCCGCGACATCTAAAACTGTCTCATTCCCTTTTTCTTCATCTAAAATAATTTCTTCAGATGATTCAAATTGGGAATGACAGCTTAATAAATTGTGAAGTACCTATGACAAAAATGTCAAACAATTCAAGTCGTTCATTCAAAAAGAATCACAAGGTACTATAGTTGTCCAGATACGATCTAGTTTCGGTATATAAAGTCGTCCGATTATGGCCGATTGTTTGTTAACATAGTCGTCCTAACATGGACGATTGTAGTACTGTAGTTGTCCAAAACTGGAGACCAGATCAGCGAAAATTAGATAACCAAAAACCGAAAAAACACTAATCAAAAGAAAATAAATCAGTTACTTACCTCTAAATCTTCATCTATGAATGTATTTTCAGCTAAATTTACATAATCTTGTTGGATGTTCCATTCATTTAAGAATTGGATATTTTGCCCTAGATTTTCAATTGTAGAATCTTCCATAATAATGGTTAACGGATTATTTTCCGACCAAACCTTTGATTATTACTAGTTAAATGATAGGAGTTAAAGAAATAATAAATGGTTTATACATAATAATGAACCAATTGAACATATCTCTAGCTAGGGTTAATACTTTTTAATGGTTTTTTTTAGTGAAAATGGATATTAATGGAGAAGAAGACAAATTAGTAGTGATAGTTATAGTCAAACTGAATTTGACTTGTGTAGGTGGTAAATAGGAAAAAGTAAAATTGAAAAGTAGAATTAATTTAGAAATTGTGATGAGAATGGAAAATAGGAAAAGTGAATGTGGCAAATAGGTGGAGCCTTATTAGTTGACCTATTTCATTAAATAAGGAGATATTTTTAAAATTACGCTTTTAATTGATTATCGGTAGTATAAGAAATATGTATAATTTGATATCCATGTTTATATTCGTTACGTATGTATTTTAAAATGTTTTTCAATGATACGAAGTTTACGAAAATCCATATTATAGTTTGAGAGGTAAATCAATTCTAAATTTTACAAATTACTATCATAAGGGTATAATTGTAAAAAAAAAAAACTCACTTTCTTTCATTGCCTTAAGAATTGTGCAAATTTGAACTAGGTCATCTAATAGTGGGACGGAGGGAGTATTTTTTTAGACAAAGGACTCAAGAAATGCCAATAAGCCTATTTGGATACCAGAAGCAGAAGTGTTTCTGTTTTTTGGAATTAGAAGTCAAAAGCAGAAGTCAGCAAAATGTTTTTACTTCACAAAAAGTTAGCTCTTTGTCTCAAAAAATCATACTGAAATTGTGTATCCAAACTAACTTCTGACTTTTCTGCTTCCAGAAGTAAAAAAATAACTTCTGGACCGGTAGCCAAACATGCCTGCCTCAACAGTAGGCAGAAGCCAGATTTGAGGTCTATACCAGAACACACACTTAGTGTTTACCTTAGCTCATTGAGCTAAAGTGTGAGTAGGCTAGAGCTAAAAAGGGATATATCTTTACAAAGAGCGTCCGTCCATTAGCTTCCCTCAAAGTTTCTTGCTGAAAATTGGTCGACCAGTTCCTTTATATCACTTTCCACAATGACATGAGTGAGCTGTAACTCCACTACCTTCTTCAAAACTTCCCAACTTGTACGAATCTCTGTTTCATCAGGAAAATAAAATTCAAAGGTGTAGGAGCACAAAAGGAAATCTTATTGGAGGAGTCTCTCGTTACACACCTTGCATCATTATCCAAAGTGATATCATCAGAAACTCAATCAGTATTACATTTAATCCAGCTTGGAGGAAGAGGCATCCATTTTACGGAACTAAGACATTCAAAAGGGCTCTGGGAGGGAAAGTAGGGGTTCTGATAACAAGCATGGCTCTGGCTCTGGAAATAACAACACCATGGTTTTTATTTTTCATACTAATGATAATATTATTCCTACTACTCTGGATAGACCGCATGATAGAAATATACTCTTAGATTCTTCAGACAAAGAAGAATCAGGGTTAACAAGCAAGTAAAAGTTCTAACCATGAAAAGAGAAAGTAGAAAAAATAAGTAGGCAAACAAATGGGAGAAGAGGTCCAAATAGAACTGGAAAAGAGGCATAGAACCAAAGCATGCATAACAGACTCATTAGACAACAAACATATAAGGTAATAACAGTGTCAATAGTCTGAAAAACAGTTTTATGCACTTCCATAGTTTGTTATTTTAGGAAGACCTAGGACCAATGAGGCTTAAATAGGCAGATTTAGAACTAAATTTGTCATTCTTTGAAAGCTCTAAATCCCTCCCATCATGAGTGCACATATGGATTAAGGTTAGTCTTAACCTAGTAAACTAAAGTCAACATTACATGGAAACCAAAGCCTAAATTGGACAAATGTTAGACCAAACACTAAAATTGGACAAATCCTAAGTATCAAACACAAAATAAACCCAATTAAAAACTAATAGATATACGATAACCAATTTGTCTCTCAATATTGGTTTTGAGAAGTTTTCTTCGTTCACAAGCATTTCGATTGTGGAAGTAATAAACCAAGGTAGATGATTAATAAAATTGAAGACATTATGCTAAAGGCCATATCACTTATAATACCTCCGAATATAAAGGTTTATTGCCAGCGACGATAGGTGAGTTTCAGAATTAGTTTGTTTCCGTTATGATAGGTGCTCCTGACATGGCATTTCCACGACTAAAAAATATGTTTTTATGGTTTTTTCCACCAAGTATCTTGCTCATATTAAGATCAACTTTAGTCGAAGTAGGTAGTGGTACTGGGTGGACGGTTTATCCTCCCATAAGTGGTATTACCAGTCATTTTGGAGGAGCAGTTGATTCAGCAATTTCTAGTCTTCTGTAATTGCGTTTTTAGCTTGTACATAGTTGAAAGAGGTAAAACAAGTTACCAATTTCATGGGTTTGCTATCAAAGTGAGTTTTGATTAATATGAATACGTGGGGTACTTTTTGATTGACATTTATTATAAAAAACGGGAAAATTAAAAAAGAAAAATTTGTTTTGATGATTTACCAAGGAAAACTGATATGACTTGAACTACTATATTAGTATAAAATAATGGGGTACTGACGAAATGGTAAGACTGAAGTTTCAGAATAATAACATTCAGTAAGTGAGAATAATTAAAGAAATAAGAATACCTTGAAGAGTTAGTAGAGAGAAATCGAAGGAAGAGCTCACAATCTGCGTTTCAGAAATGTGAGAGATGATAGAGCAAAGAAGAGGAGTGAGGGTTTAAGCAATACAAAGGTCCGTATTCACACGTGTAGCTATTTTCTTTTTTTATTTTTTATTTTTAGACAAAGGCCTCGAGGAAATAACATATTTGGATGCCAGAAACGAAGTGCTTCTATTTTTTTGGAATTAAAAGTCAGGAAGTCAGGAAAATGTTTTACTTCACAAAAAGTTAACTCTTTTGTCTCTAAAAATCATACTGAAATTATGCATCCAAACTAACTTCTGATTTTTCTGCTTCCAGAAATTAAAAAGTAACTTCCGGAGTGGTATCCAAACATGCCTTCCTCAACAGTAGGCAGAAACACATAACCACCATCTACAAAGACTTTCAGAGAAAAAGAATAAACGGGTCGTCCCTCGTTGACCCAAGTCAAGATTTCTTGCGCATCTCCAACTCTGAAGACTTACTTTCCTTGGCATTGAAGATCATCATCTGATTTGAGATTTCTCAATCACAACGTGGCAATCACGCCAAGTTCACAAGCAACAGGTTGGCTCGATTACTGAGATTGTTTTGTCTCTCCATTGCTTCATCAACAACTCGCCCAAATCAACTTCGTAATATCCCCATCCACTATCTCCAACTGATTTTTTTAATTAAGCACCAACAGAACTTCATACAATGAATAAAACCCACCATCTAAGCCACCCAATGCATGGCCGCCTCAAACAAATGGAAAAAAAAATCTACTCCATCAGAAGCATGCGTCCCTACATCCGCAGCCTCTTCTCTTCTACCCAAAATCCTTCAAGTCCCTAGATCTATTCCCCCCACTAACCCTCAACAAACCACAACCTCCAACTCCTCTTCTTCATCTTCATATTTCTCAGCTCAATCAGAGAAGAATCCAAAAAGTAGAAACAACACACCTCCCCCATCAACTTTTACCCAACCTCCAACTCAAAAATCTCCTCCCAGCTCTGAACCATATCAACCCAAAAAGGCTTCTAATAAACCAAATCTTCCACAAATTCATTCTGAAAAGCTTACCAAAACAACTTCGTTTCCTCCACCACAACAAAATACCAAAAAGAAAGATATTTTCCTCTACCAACTCACAGAAAGAATGCAATCCCTAATGACGGAACATGATAAAAACTGCATCGCGGTTGCGGTTCTTGCTGGAAGAATCAACTACTCTGCACTGAAGCAAGCTGTCTACAAACACTGGGCAGCGTTCAAGATCAATAAATTCCAAAGTTGGCCTAATACAAATAATAAGATATTCCAATGCATTTTTGAACATGAAAGAGATAAGAAAACAGTCTTGCAAACCAACACTTGGATCATGTCTAATCAGGTGATTCTCACGGAAGATTGGACCTTGTACCAACAAAACCCTCGGGCATGTTTTACCAAAGCCTTCTTCTGGATTCAACTTCTTGGTCTCCCAAAGTTCTTTGAAGATAAAACAGCTATGGAAGAACTGCTCAGTGACACAGGGACAATGATGGAAGCAGATTTGGACTACAACCCGGTTCATGCCAAAGTCGAGATGCTACTTACAGAGCCATTTATGCCAGGTATTTTACTTAATGTTGAGGGATCAAAATGGATCCAATTTTCATATGAGTTATTGCCCACTATTTATTTTAGATGTGGCATTATTAGACACATAGTTGATGAATGCCCAAAATTCCTCAATGAACAACATGCCATGCAAGACCCAGACCATCCCCTTTTTCCTTACCATCGATTGAATGGCCGCATGAGAGATGATAAACCTAAACCTCAACCACCTGTTTACCCATATCCACCACCACCTCCATATACCTCAGGTGCATCTTCATCTACAGTAACACCAACACCACCAACCTTGACTTTCAGCTCAACTCTCAATACCATCCCACAACCAGCACCACTCCAACCCCACAAACCAAACAAACGGTGATTCGATCGATCCCGACTAGACTAACACCGGTAATGGAGAGTCAAGGGTTCAAATAGACCCCATTAGTTCAATCACCTCTCTCTTCAAGAAATTCCCCTGTCATCCCTCCTCAGACTGTAGAAACCGGGACAAAAAGTTTTTCGTCTACTACAGGACGAAACTTTGAAAATTTGGTGACAGGTCTTCCATACCTGCAACAAAAAGACACATTTGGACATCGGCTGGATTCGGGTTTCAAATTTTTTGGCATAAATAGCTATTTCGGACCTGGATCGGGTTCACATTCTCGGATGGGGGAACATCCAAACCCGGTGGGTGGTGGACCAAGAGTTTTTTCTTATTTAGTCCAAAAACCCGACCCGGGTTTACTGTGTAGTCCAGCACCAGAATAGAATTATCCGGTGGTCCAAAAAACTTTAAAATCTGATGAAATTACCTCTCTACCCATACTCTTGGTTTACATAGTTACGTTTTTAATTTTTTTTTTAATTTTTTTCTTCTCTCTTCTGCAACTATTTCGTCTTCTCCATCGAAACTTCTTCAAAACTTCTTCTCTCTTCTGCAACTTGTTTTTCTTCTCAATTAATCACTCTAAAAATAGTTACAGAAAATCATAAGATTGAAGTCAAACGATCGAAAATCATCACCTACAAAAAAATCGAAATAAAAAAAAGCTTTCGTTCTTGACCTAATTTTTTTTCATTACATTCAATTTAATTGAAAAGATGGTTACGAGTAGAACAATTAAGCGGACCATTAGAGAAGAAATTGTAGAAGAAACCCCTTCCCCATCAAAAAGGAGAAGAAAAACTGTTGATGATTCACCAACAGAAACCTCCCCTGCAGCTAAATCACCGACAACTCGAAGTATGAGTAAAGTTGTTACTCCGTCACCAACAAAGAAAGCAATTTTTCCTACGAAAAAAGGTGAGCAGATCAGAAATAAACCCTAATTTTGTGATTACATGTCTGTATGTACTTCAAATTGACATGCAATATATCATTAAGCACCGCTACATACCAATATGTAGTGTTAGAGAACTAATTCATATAAAATGTTAAAAATACTTGCATATCAACTTACAAAAGTGTGTACTACATACCAATATGTAGTGTTTTTAGTGCTAAAAAATACTTACATATCAACTACATATTGCCATTGTTGTGTTTTTTTATGAATATGTAGTGTTTACAAAGTGTTTACTACATATCAGTATGTTGTCTAATACTTCTATACTTAAAAGTGTGTACTACATATCAGTATGTTTTCTAACACTACATGTTTAGAATACATAGTGATGCATTGTTGTGTTTGTTTATGAATATGTAGTCATTTTTTGATACTTGTTTTTGGTTTACAACAGGGAAAAAAACCAAAACAAAAGCAGCATTAGCAACTAATATACAAAATTAAAAAAGGCTACAAAGGCTGCTACTCCTTCACCGCAAGCAAAGGGGGACAAAGCACTTGCCCTGAGAGCTGCTACTCCTTCACCAAAATTAAAGGTGAAAGCAAAAAGGGGGGGAGCAAATGTTCCTCCAAAAGAAGGTATGTAGTGTTAAACCAAATTAAATCTTAATCACTAATAAAATTGTGTACTACATATCAGTATGTTATAGATTAAGTAGTGTTTAGAATAAGTAATGTTGTAGAATACATAGTGTTTAGAATATGTACTCATACTAATATGTAGTGTCTACATATTTTTGAATATGTAGCTATACATTGTTTTGTTTGTTTACGAGGGGGCGTTGCCCCCTCGACCCCCGTAGATGGTAATGCACATGAGATTGTTTAGAATAATTGATTGTTTAGAATAATTGATGGTTATGCCATATGTACTGTTACATAGCAATATGTATTGGTAGACCGTAGATACTTACTTGTAGTAATAATATGCTCCCCCCTCTTTTTGATATGTACTGCTAATAATATGTAGTTACATAGCAGTATGTAGAGGTATATACTACAAGAATATGTACTGCTAAAAATATGTAGTTTCAAGTACATGGTAGATACTTCTATTCTTGATGATATAATTACATGTTAATTTGTTATATTGATATGTAGTGTAATAGTTTTAGATTCTTGTTATTGTATAGGTGGTAATAAGCGTAAGAAAGGAGCTGGAAAACCGCGAAGTTTGTACCGTGGCGGTTTCAGGGGCTTTTGGGGCCTTGTAAAGACTATTAAGACCACTGAAGAACTTCAGTTGAGTGAGTTACAGCTGAAGCTGATTTCTGAAGCATCTTACGGAAACCTGTTCCTAATGTTCTGGTACACCAAATTTGAGTTGGAACATTGGTTGAAGATTGAAGATGCACTGACCAAAATGTTACGCTGTTACGTGAGAGGTAAAGATCCAAACAAGCTTACCTTTTTCTTTGAAAGACATGGCTTACCGAATGAGCTGGTATCCACACCAGAAGAATTGGCACTTGTTTATGGAATGACAAGAGTTCCAAATAGGGAATATCATGATTGGAGGCTAACACAAGTCAATAAAAAAAGTGGATGGCGTGAAACAGAATTCTTCAAAAGGACTTTTCCAACTGATTTGAGATCCGGTGAAAAAGTGACTAGGCCAGTGATTGTGAAGGCAATCTTTAAAATCCTTAAACGAACACCAATTAATCTGAAAAAGAAGAAGTCTAATGAAGAGTCTGAAGAAGAGCCTCTGGAAAGCATGGGTGATCAATAAAATGAAGATTCTGAGCAAGACGAGGAAGATGCCGAAGATCTTGTTAGGCTTATCTGCCTGTATATGTGCACTTCATTATTTTTCGCAACAAGTGATGCCAACGCTTTGACTGAAAAATACATTGGTTTCGTTCTTGATCTTGAAAAGTCGAGGAATATTTCATGGCCTGACCTCATCCATTCTCACTTAGAGAAAGAGCTGAATGAAAACATGGAATCCGTAGAACACACAAATGGTTGTGCTGTTTATTTGTTGGTAAGAATCTGTTGATTTGTTTATTCTACTTTAAAAATATTTTTGTTTTGTGTGTTTTCTACATTTTGGCAGTATATCTAATAACACTGCGTATCAATACTTGAAGCCATGGTTTGCGGAGCATACCCATTTGGTGGCGCCCGAGGATATAGTGACAGAACCTAATGGAATGTATGTGCCAAGAGTGGCTATGTGGAATAATACAAAGATATGTACTGAGTTCCTAAAGGATATTGATCTTTCTGAGTATCAGGTAAACTTAAAGTACATATTTTGTCGAATAAAAATATATATTGATAACTAGTTATTAGCAAATATTTTATGTTCTCTATTAGCTAATAAAATTGTGTACTACATATCAGTATGTTGTAGATTAAGTAGTGTTTATAATAAGTAATGTTGTAGAATACATAGTGTTTAGAATATGTACTCATACTAATATGTAGTGTCTACATATTTATGAATATGTAGATATACATTGTTTTGTTTGTTTACGAGGGGGCAGCGCCCCGTAGATGGTAATGCACATGAGATTGTTTAGAATAATTGATGAGTTTAGTGTTAAAACACTACATATTATTATGAGTACATATCAGTATGTAGTTCTCCCTGTGTATCTAATAGAGAAAAAATTATAAAACACTACATATTAGTATGTTGATGTGTTATAAAACACTGCATATTAGTATGAGTACATATGTAATATGTAGTTCTCCCTGTATATCTAATAGAGAAAGAATTATAAAATGTTTTTTTGGTAATATCTAATATGTAGTTGGTTTTTTACATTTGTTTGATTCGTACCAGTTCCATGTTGATTTTAAAGACGAGATGACAAACCAAGAAAGACAAATCCTTAACCGTATCTCAAGAAGGATTCAAGAGGAAGAAAATAATGAAGCTTTTTGTTTGGATGACAATTCCGAATCGGCAGAAGAGAAAGAAGGAGAGAAAAAAGAAGATAAAGAAGAAGACCAAGAAGAAGATGATTCAGTATTGGGGGGAGAAGCTTGGAAGATCAAATACGATGATTTGAGGAGTACAATATCTGCTAAATGGAGGGAAGTCAACACAATGCAGCAAGAGGGTGAAACGATTGACGCTTCAAAGCTTGAATTCATGTTGCATGAAATTTACCGGAAAGCTTTCCCTTTGCAGAGAGAATCCAGCCCGGAAGATTATGTTAGCTTGGGATGTACACCTACTCAAAGCAAACCCAATGAAGAGATGAATGTGGACCCAATAGTTGAGACCGAAATGCAAGGTTATCAGGAAGATCAAACAGATGTACATGTCAACAACGCTGAAGTTGGTTTGTCAACACCTCAAGATCAATGTCATGGTAATGCTGAAGTTGGTTTGTCACCCGCAGTATTGAAGTTCCATGATGTTGAAGTTCAGCGTTCTGAGGTTAAAAACTGGGCTAAATCTAATTTGGAGCAAAAATTCAAAGAGAGAAAAGGAAAAGAAAACACACAGGTAAGTAGCATATCAGTACGTAGTCTAAGTAGCATATCAGTATCTACTGTTACATATCAATATGTAGTGGTAGATACTTACATTCTTGTAGTGGTGTCTACCATTACATATTGATATGTACTGTTATATTCTTGTAGTGGTAGAAACTTACATTTCTTGTAGTGATGTCTACCATTACATATTGATATGTACTCTGAAAAAATATCAAGATGTACTGGTAAATACTTATATTCTTCGTAGTGGTGTCTACCATTACATATTGCTATGTAACATTATGTAAAAACTCACCTAAGAAGGTTTTTGTTGACAGTTTCGATTGCTTTTGTAGGTTGATCAACTTGAAGTTAGGCAGAAGCAGCAAAGGAGTTGCTTAAAACTATGCTAGAAACAAAGGCTTCAGTTGTAGTTAATTCGCAGAAATCTGCAGAGACTATAATTTGAGATGGCTGCGGAAGAGTTTCATATCTTTGGATGTACCTTTGTTTACTGAGATGTCGAGTTTGGAACACATCGAAAAGCTCTCTATGGGAGATTATATAGACATGGCAAACTCCATCTTTGGAATTTACGTCGAAGAGTATGCTGACCTCCTTCCAGGTGTTGATGCTGATAAAAACGTTGGTCTTTTTGGCATTGACTTACAACAATGTTTTCATAATTTAATTGGAAGAGATTTGGAAAACGTAGAATTTATTCCACACACAACTGATCAACAAGAAAACATTGAACCGAAATATGCATGTAAAGTTACAGCTAAGCAACAAGGTACTTTGGAGGTTCCATCAGAAGCTACTGTGGAGGTTCAATCACAAGATACTTTGCAAGTTTCATCACAAGAAACTTTGCAAGTTTCATCACAAGATACTTTGGAAATTCCATCGCAAGATGTTTTTGAGGTTCCATCACAGGTATTGGATGCTAATTTTTGCATATGCATACTTAGTTTCAGATGAAAAGTGAATGTTAATCAACAGCTATGTTGTGTGTTTACATATTGCTATTTATTTACGTTGGTAAAAATGCAGGAACCAATTACACCAAGCCAGAAACAAAAAAAGGTTGCAATGATTAAAAAGACCGTCAAAGGGCCCGAAAGGAAGCAGTTCACACCTTCCAGACCCGTTACTCGTGCCCATCCTTCAAAAAAGAAAGATGATATTTACGAAAGTGGAAGTAAGTTCTCTCCATCATATAAAGAACCTAAGAAGCCGAAAGCTGGAGCAACATAACCTAAGAAAAACAAGAAGCTCATATTGAAATGCAAATTCTTCCGGAAACTGAATAAATCACCATTCTATAATGACATGAAGGATGAACAAAAGACTACCCTTTCCACATTCATCGATAATTCAAAATTGCTTAGGTGAGTTATTGGTATCCATGCCTACTACATATTGATTTGTATACTGGATTTGTATCTTAGTATGTTATCTTACACAGTATGTTTTGTATACTAGATTTGCATAACTGTATGTTTTGTATTGTTGATACGAGTAGCTTAAACTCATCAAATATTTTATGTTCTCTATTAGCTAATAAAATTGTGTACTACATATCAGTATGTTGTAGATTAAGTAGTGTTTAGAATAAGTAGTGTTGTAGAATACATAGTGTTTAGAATATGTAGGATACTAATATGTAGTGTCTACATATTTATGAATATGTAGCTATACATTGTTTAGAATAATTGATGAGTTTAGTGTTAAAACACTACATATTAGTATGAGTACATATCAGTATGTAGTTCTCCCAGTGTATGTAATAGAGAAAAAATTATAAAATGTTTAAATTTGCTTTATTTAACAATCAGTACATATCATCAGTAAGTAATGCTTTATTTAACAATCAATACTAGTCTTATAGAGTGGTTTAAATTTGATTTATTGATTGTATTCTTGTTAATTTCATATTTGTATACTAGATTTGTATCTCAGTATGTTCTGTTTCTCAGTATGTACTATTTGTAACCTTTACGTTGTTATTTTCCAGCTCAATTGCTTGGAGAATGGGAGAAGGTGGTATTTGCGTAAGTGGAGGTACAATTGATGACTTGGTACAGAATTATTTATTAGAGAAAGATCTTCTAAACTACACACAATACAAGCTTAAGAACAAGCTTCAGAAAGAGCAACCGATGAACGAAGTAGACAGAAAATACTTGCATGTCTTGCATCTGGATCCGTCCGCTTGGGTAATTTTTTATCTTACAGTGCATTTTTACTACAACACATGTTAATATTAAAAGTATATAGGGATTGGTACACTACATATCTATATTTCATAAAAACATAATTAGATATAATTATTCAAAGTACATCCATGTTTTCAGTTTAATGTTGAGTTCCCGGAAAAGCTCAAAGGAGGAGCAGACGATTCTGTTTACAAACCAATATTGGATATGGATCAAAGCATCAAGAAGATTCTTGTACCAATGTGCCATATGAATCTTCATTGGACGCTACTTGAATATGACCGTGAAAAAATGGTGTTCAACCACTACAATTATTCTAAGACTGATTGGGGAGCAAGATGTTATCAAAACGCCACAAGAATGGCAGATCACATGTACAAACCTATCAAACTGTACTTGGTGGAGAAGAATAAAGAAACATTGAAGAATGTAATAGTCAATGAATGTGAAGTACCTCAACAAGGTGGATCACCAGACTGCCTACTATTTGTGATGCATTTTATGAAGATGAAGTCGAAAAGAAAATTTGTGGGAGTATGTTTAGGAGATGATGATGAACTGAAAGTGAAGATTCGTAACAAAAGTGTCTCGTTAGCATGAAAATTGCTGACATCATCTCCACCTGAAATCAGTTGGCAAACTGACGCAAATAGATCCTAATTGATAAAAGTAGTATGACAGTATATTTTAATATTTAGCTATTTTATATTTTAAAAACATACAGCTTTTCCTTTTACTAGTTATTTTTTCTTTATCTTTAAGAATGTTCAAAAACTTGGGTTAACTTTAATGTAGATATATTTCAATTGTGTTACTTTGTTGTGTAGTCTAAATTATTAGTGATTATGTACTCGATCTCCGTGAAGATGGTGACTAAGTACATATCGATGCATCTTGATTCTATTCTTTAATATGTACTAATCTGATTGAAACCAGAAGTTTAAATTTTCTTTAAGTGATGCAACTGTAAGTATGTAGTGGAACATGGTTAATCCACAACCAATACATATCAGTAAGTAGTGATTGTCTTCTTTAATATGTATTGATCTGATTGAAACCACAAAGGTTTAAACTAATCTTATGGAAATGTAATTATGATATGTTCTAAATAATCTTAGTGGAATATGGTTACACCACAAAACCAGTACATATTCGATTGTTTTCTTGTTACAACCTCAGTATGGTTACATTACAACCACTACATATCAGTATGAAGTGGAAGATGCTTACACTAGAATACTGACATTTAATAGGTACTGTCATTTTGGTAGACTTAGCAACATATTTCATTATGTCGAAAGATCAATATAACTACATTTTTGATAGTCTTATAATGTTTCAAAAACCAAAAGATGTTCTAAGAAACAACAACAAAACGTAATATTTTCAGTTGGTACTGACAAATAGTGACATATTAAAAAGAAAAAAGTAGAGTAGAACAAGGGCTAGAGGAAAGAATTGTGGACTAAAGAATAATGGAGACGTCATTGGTATCACATTCTGCTACACGTTCAAGCCTGTGATAAAAGAAAAAGAGAAATCAGAACACTAATTAGTTTAAAATTCATTGTATTGTATCATCCTACCCCAAGAAAACATCTGTAATATGTATCTAACGCAACACATACCGACACAAAAATCATTCTTGACAAGTTCATACTGACGGATAACACTGCATGTTGCCTTGTTGTGATGAGTCTTCAAATTACAGTTTGAACATTTGACAGATTTTCTACTAGTCTCATGAGCTGACTTAATACGTTTCCCCTTCTTCCTTCCTGGTGGAGCCCTAATAACTTATGGTGGGAGAACAATATCGTCTACGTGATACTCATCGGGCCTGTGAGATTAAAAAACACAGTATCATAACTACATATCATATATATACACGGTATATTGTTCCTCAAAAAACAAAAATCAAAATGTATTGATTAAAGACACATACCTGTCATAGTTAGGAACGGGTCTAATAGATATTGAATATAGCTGACGGAAAGTGGTAACTTTGAAGTAATCCTCGACGTAATCAAGCATTCTTCCTCCAGATTTAGTAATAGCTGCAGTAGCGTGCGAGCATGGAAAACCATAAATGCGCCATCGTTGGCAAGTACAAGTTTTTCTCTCTAGATCCACCATATGAGACCTGCACACACAAAAAACAACATATTATCGTTGGAAAGTACAAGCAAATCATGTAAATATATACACAGTACATATGTTATGCACAGTACATATGTTATGCACAATACACATGAGATTGTGTAGAATAATTGATGAGTTTAGTGTTAAAACACTACATATTAGTATGAGTACATATTAGTATGTAGTTCTTCCTGTGTATCTAATAGAGAAAAAATTATATTAGTATGTTGATATGTTATAAAACACTGCATATTAGTATGAGTACATATGTAATATTTAGTTCTCCCTGTGTATTTCATACACAGTACATATTAATATGTTATGGTCAGTACACATTCATATGTTATACACAGAACATATGAATATGTTATATTTGAACATGCTACTTAAATTCATGTGATAGATATTAGGGGTAAAATGCTAACCTTGGAGAATGAACTTCATATCGCTTAGCATCTGACTGGCTAACTTTCCAGGGACGGCCAATTTGAATGTGTAGTTCAAGCAAGGCTTGATACACAGGGGTTAGCAGTTCTGGGTCCATCAAGACACTCTCCTCACGACTTTCTGACATCATTTCCATCATACATATCCTACATGACAAAAGTAATAGCAAAAAAGTCTATTATACTACATTATACGTAGATTAACAGTACATATATGCTAATACTATTACATAAAGAAAAATAATAAATTCTTAAAACTACATATAAGCTTGTACTGTGACTAGGGGAACTGATACAAACCTGATCGAGTCAACAAATGCAGCAGCAAGCAACTTCTTCTCGCGTCTAATCCAGTTATTAAACGATTCAGCAACACTGGAAGAAGTCTGACCATAACTACAACCCTGGAAGAACACACTGGACCACTTTTCCTTTGGAATGTTGCGGCAGTAGTCAGCAACCCAAGGCCTTCCCAAATTAACCATTTATTGAAGAGCTTCCTCGTATGTTGCAGGAGAAAGAGCATATGTCGCCTTTCGGAAAGCATCAGTCACTTCTTTATACTTTTCGTCAGACTTTGCGATAGGTAAGTTTTTGTCCAAGTGATAGTAACAATATCTTTGACGAGAATTATGGAATACTTTGGGAATATATTTAACCAACCCTTCACCTCGGTCAGTCATAAAAGTGATTGGGCGATCATCATTCAAAGCCTCCTTCAGATTCTTGAAAAACCATTCCCAGTTGATATTACTTTCTCCATTTACTAAACCAAACGCGAGGGGATAAAAACCTGCAAAAAGGAATTATTAGTCATGTTAAGCAACTGCTTGACCCCCGTAGATGGTTGTATAATTGATGAGTTTAGTGTTAAAACACTACATATTAGTATGAGTACATATCAATATGTAGTTCTCCTGTATATCTAATAGATAAAAAATTATAAAACACTACATATTAGTATGTTGATGTGTTATAAAACACTGAATATTAGTATGAGTACATATGTAATATGTAGTTCTCCATGTATATCTAATAGAGAAGGAATTATAAAATGTTTTTTATAAATATTACATGTTGTTGATACGAGGGGGCGCTGCCCCCGTAGATGGTGAATCATATCAGCATGTAGTGGAAAATATGGTTACATCACAATCAATATTGTAGTATTACATATCACTATGTAGTGGAAACCATCTTCCACTAAATAAGGGTAGCTGACATGTTTTATAAGTATTAGGAATATGCTACCAATACAGCAATACATATCAGTATGTAGTGGAAGATGATTCCACTAATAAAGGTTAACTGAGTATGGTTAACCATGTAGTATGGTTTATCTCATACTCAGTATGGTCATTATGTAGTATGTAATATGGTCAATATGAGTGATCTAACTACCAGACACTACATATAAAAAAAAAGAACCAATTACCTTGATTGCCATTAAGACATGTTGCTGCCATGAGACCTCCTTTAAATGTTCCAGTGAGAAAAGTACAGTCACAAAAAATCATGGGACGACATAGTTTATATCCCTCTATACAAGCTCCAAAGCAAACAAAAAGTTTGTTGAATCTTTTTGTAGCATCATTGAAATCGAAGTCAATAAATGACCCAGGGTTTGTTTCCCTAACAGCATTCACCCACCAAGCAAGATCAGTGTACGACTTCACATCATTACCAAAAATCTGTTTATGCAACAATTCAATTGCATGATATGCGTGGTGATACTGGATGTCTATGCCACCACCAACTTTAAGATAATATATGATCTCTGCTGGTGTTATGCGAGGGTTGTGCCTGACCATCTCATGAATTAGACTGTTCATGAGTTTTTTAGTAACTGTTGGATTCTTCAACATATAACCACCACCACAGGTGTGCCTTCCCACATATTTCTTTATCTTAAAAACATCAATAGAACTACCAATGGAAGTTGCGTGAAGCTTCCATGAACAACCTTTCACACTACATACTGTATTTGAATCTCTCAAGGTCATTCTTCTTCTTAATTACCTCGTATCCGGTTTTCATGCAGTATTTTTGGCATGCTATACGTACGGCATCAACACCACCATAGAATAATTTATCTGTATCATCAAAAATATTATCCCAACCATCTATAAAGAACACTCTTGGAGCTTCTTTACCCTCTTTCAAGTAACTATTCTTTGCACTAACAACTAAGTCTGCGTTGCTGTCAACTTCCATATGCCTAGAGGAACTAGATGCGCCATTTGAAATTACATCCACGTGCAAATCAAAGAAAGATGATTGCTTTGAGGTATGTAATGCAGCGATCCCCTGGAGTGTTACATCGGCTAGAATAGGAACTATCGCTTGATTCGAAATAGTTAATCGAGAATAGTCGATGGAGTCAACTTGGCTCCACATATTACAGATTCAAAATTTCAAATCCTCTAGAGTTGAAAACGATGTAACCTCATATGCAAAATGATATTGCTTATGGTATACATGAGAATAGATGGAGAAGTCTGGTTTGGGAGCAACGTCAGACATGTTAACCCTGTAAAAAATGACACGTACTAAGATGAAACAAAAAGAGTCTTTGTATTGACATGCTATATGCCAATACGTATTGACATGTACTGACTCATATTGATATGTATTGGCATCTACTGCAGGATGAAAAAAAAACATGCTATATGAAGTACGTATTGACATGTACTGACTCATATTGATATGTATTGGCATCTACTGCTATATGCACTACATATTGAAATGTACTGACTCATATTGGACTAAATAGAACAATTAAGCGGACCATTAGAGAAGAAAACATATGAATATGTACTGTATTGAAATGTACTGACTCATATTGATATGTATTAAAAGAAAACATATGAATATGCGACGTATTGAAATGTCTTGACTCATATTGATATGTATTAAAAGAAAACATATGAATATGCAGTACGTATTGAAATGTACTGACTCATATTGATATGTATTGGCATCTACTGCAGGATGAAAAAAGAGCATGCTATAATAGTGTATCATAATCATACGTATTGGCATCTACTGACTCATAATCATACGTATTAGCATGTACTGACTCATAATCATATATGCTATCAGATTGAAAACAGTAAGTAAATCATACCTTGTTCGAATCTGAGATAAACCTAATTCGACGCTCAAATACCTAATTGAAACACACACAAATCACGAAAAATTACTTAAAAAACGAACGAAAATTACTTAGAAACTGAATTCACATTGTAAATCATCATAAAAACAGAAATCATAAAAATATAACAATGTACATCATATATAATTATCCTGATAGAAATCGGATCAGAATAAACCTAATTATTCATCAAGAATTGTAGAACAGTAGCAGAAGAGGATGATTTGAAAAGATAAAAACCTTGGTTCAAAGCTCAGAAGAACCTAATTCGAATCTCAGATGAAGATGATTGAAAAACAGTACCAGAAATTGATTCGAATCTTATGATTGAAAAATGCATAGCTAGAGAAACCGATCAGAGAAGAAAAAAATAGGAAAGAAAACTGTTTATGTTCGTCAGGAGTTGTAGAAGGGTAAGGTGAGAATATTTAAAAGATGTTCTTGTGTCATTGGCACGTTTTTGGACTAGGGGATAAAGTTTCTGGTCCAAAAAAATGTTTTTGGACCAGCTGATAAATCAATTCTGGTACTGGACTAGCCAGTAACCGGGTATCTCATTTCTGGACTAGCCAGTAATTCCTATGTGGACCAATCCATTTTGGAGTACCTGCATCAACGGCTAAAATGGCAGATGAAACAAGGCAAGCACCACTTGATAAAAGCAAACTCAAGGCCCAAGTGCAACAACAAACATCGACTAAACCAACAAAACAACTGAAGGCCCATTACAATAGTGCAGTGACATAACCTATACAAACATCAAATCAGCTGCATAACTTTTTTAACCTACTTTATGCGCAGGGTCCGGATAACTTTCTAGATAACTCTCATGCAATTGTCAGTCTAGTGGTCACAAAAGTGAATGAAGTCCCACATGTCAAGGTTACCCATAACCTTGTGGAGGAGGCAGAAAATGTGCAGCAGCCACCAGTACAGGCCACACCAGTGCAACAGACACCAGAGCCAAAGTTAGATACAAACCCCTTTAAAACTTACAGAAGAAAAGGCCCCCACCCAAGGAAAGGAATCCCCATCATTTAAACATTCCATCAACACCCCTCTTTGTAGCACCACCTCTACCTCTTAAAACTAGAAAGTTCGTATCTCTCTCCTCTCTGATCCCTGAGTCCTCAAGAATCCTCCAACCACAATATGAAGTTCCAACTCTCCGACAAAAGAAAACGAGATTTCATATGAGAAACAAGAACATCACCAAGCTACTGCAACATCTCACACAGAATCAACCACAGGCAGCAACAACAATCCTACACAATCCAGTTTTCCTACACATCTATCTCCACAAGCAGCAGAGACTGATACACATGCACACCATAAAAACAAGCGAGATGCTGTTTCCAACCATAACTCACAAGCAGAATGAGTTACTTGGCTTGGAACTGTCAAGGTGCGGGTAATCCCTTGAAAGTTCGCAAGCTCTGTGAGATCACTCGGTCTCATAGACTTAGTATATTTTGTTTTTATCAGAAACTCTGTCTTCACATTTGCAAATGTTTTCTTTAAAAATTAGGCTAGGATTTGATGAATGCTTTGCGATTTCTTGTAATGGGCATAAAGGAGGTGTATGCCTGACGTGGGCAGCACACCTTCAGGTCCAAATTCTTGTTGTTAATCAAAGCGTAATCCATGCATACATCTCACCCCATGCACCTCAACTACAGTAGATATTCACTGGAGTTTATGGACCACCACAACCATCAGCAAGATGGGATCTATGGAAATACTTCAACCAGTTAATTCAGCCACACGAGCTACCATGGATTCTAATGGGTGACTTCAATGAGGTTATTTTTCAAGATGAAAATAAAGGAGTGAGACAGGTTACACACAACCAAACAAAAGACTTCAAAATCATGATTAACACCAACGGACTCATTGATCTTGGCTTCTCTGGACAACTTTTCACATGGTCTAACAAACAGTCGGGAAACGGTTTTATCTTAAAGAGACTAGAAAGAGGACTTGCAAACCAGCAATGGATACATCGTCATCCTCATGCTCTAATTCAACACTTGCTGCGGATTGCTTCAGATCATGCTCCAATCTTACTCAAAGAAAAAGCAATTCAAAGATCCACAAACAAATCTTTTAGAATAGAGCACTTATGGTTCTTGCACCCGCACTTCCAAACCGTCTCCTCAAATGCTTGGAATTTTTCGCAACATCCATCTCCACCTCTCAATATGCTAAACAAAATGGGTACAACTGCTGAAATTTTGAAAAATTTGAGTACCAATACTTTCGGCCATCTTCCAAGCTTAATCAAAAAGGCATAGAAACAAATCCTCCGGGCCCAACAAAACTGTACTCGAGCAACATTCCCACAACTTTGTTTCTGGCTACAAAAATAACTGGAAGCCCGCAACACACACCTTATGCTCTCCCACTGCCAAGAATTTTTTTGGAAACAAAGATCAAGAGTAACTTGACATACAGAGGGTGACCTCAATACCACCTTTTTCTACACTCATGCAACAATCCATCGGCGTATCAACCACACCAGGAAGATACAGACACCGAACGGAACCTAGGTGGACACACAACAAGGAATTACAGATACACTGGTCCAACACTTCACAGAGCAATACCAGGCCCAAGAAACCACCATTGATATACAACTGTTTGAATGCATTCAGCCAAGAGTTTCAGAAGCCCAACAACTAAGCCTAATGAAGGAGGTCACCGAATTGGAAATCAAACATTCCCTTTTTTCCATAAACTCGGATAAAGCACCCAGCCCAGACGGGTATACTAGTAAGTTTTTAAAATTGTTATGGGATTCTACTAGTACCCAAATTGTAGAAATGGTCAGATTTTTCTTTCTCCATGACCACCTTCAAGCTCCAATGAACCACACCAACATCACCATGATCCCAAAAATTCAAAACCCAACCCACCCCTCTCACTATAGGCCCATTGGGCTATGTAATGTGGTATACAAGCTCATCACCAAAATTTTGGTAAACAGAATCATACCACCAATTCATTATCAGTCTGTTTTAAAGTGCTTTTGTGCCCAATAGAGCTATACATGACAATATCTCAATGGCTGGAGAGATTTTCCACTATATCAGATCTTCAGTAAAAACCAAATATCCAAAAATTGTCATGAAACTAGATATAAGGAAAGCATACGACTACTTGGATTGGGGCTTCATCAAAACTGCTTAAAAGTCCTTGGGCTTTCCAGCGGGCTTCATAAACCTGATAATGACTTGTGTTTCTATAGTTACATACTCCATCAATGTTAACGGCTCGTCTTTTGGACACATCAAACCAAACAGGGGACTCCGCCAGGGGGACCCCTTATCACCATATCTTTTCATCGTCTGTGTATAAATCCTCTCATCTAATCTAGGGCATCAACAATTGGAAGGGAAGATTAAAGGACTAAAGATTTCACCCAACATAACTCCTCTAATCCACCTCATGTACGCCGATGACTTGCTCATCACATGCATGGCCGAGACAGAGCTTGCAACATACTTCACACAGTGCTTGAAGCGTACTCTAATTCAACAGGTCAATAGATAAATAAGGATAAGTCCTTAATTATACACCACCCGAAATTGGATCCAATTGAAGTGGATGGACTGCGTAATTTCTTCGATATCCCAACGGCCCAACAACCACCAGTATATTTGGGGGTCCATTTTAAGAGAGGAAGAATCAGCTCACACATGTTCACATACCTCCTCCACAGAATGGAACAAAAGGCCAAAGGATGGATCACTAAATATGTGAATCAGGCTGGCAGGGAGTTACTCATTAAGACTTCTCTTTTTCCAACGAAAAACCATGTCATGAAGACACAACTCCTACCGGTTCACATCCACAAACTAATTGATAGGATCACAAGGAACTTTTTTTGGGGCATGATAACACAACTAAGAAATTGTATCCCATCGTTTGGCCGAAAGTAACATAGATAAAATGCAATGGAGGTACAGGCATACGAAGAAGCAAAGAGCATAACAAAGCACTACTCATGAAGAAAGTGTGGAAAGTTCAAGGAGATGACAACTCAATATGGGAAACAATGGCAAGAGACAAATATCTGCATAACGGGACTTTTTTGTAGCAACCAATACAACAACCAAAACCCACAGCAAGCCCAACGTGGAAATTTTTAACTAACCAAGCTGGGTTTTTTTTTTTTTTGCAGGAATCTTGTGTTTCCAAAATTGGAAATGGCCAACTCACATCAATATTAGGAAACTGGATTCCTCACCACAACACCACACCAATTCACCCACCTCTGCAAAACATTCAGGTTTCAAGCCTCATTCACACCTCTTCAAACTCTTGGAACCATAGCCTTATCCACACCATTTTCCCAACCAAAATTGCTCAATAAATCACCAACATTCATCTCCCCCAAACACCCCAACCAGATACCCTCATTTGGCCATACTAAAAAACTGGGAACTATTTAGCAAAATAAGGCTACCAAATCCTCATATCCCAAAAAAACAAACCCCAACATAACCAAACGACAAACCCCGGGCATACAACCACCAACACCACTGGTTTGCCCAACACCACAACTTACCACCTCAAACCATATCAATTCCCACCAACCCACCACATCAACATTTCAAATCCATATGGAACTTGGAATGCCCACCCAAAATCATATTTTTCTTGTGGAAAGCCAGCCTAGAAGGACTACCTACTTTCAGTCTCTTGGCAGAAAGGAACATCACTAAAACATACCTCTGCCCAATATGTAAAACAACTCCAGAAATGGCACATCATACCATGTTCCAATGTATGCGAGCTCAATGCGTATGAAAACATATCATCATCTCTCTAAACCAAACAAACCCGACAAACCAAACAGGAATCATGCAACAACAACCAACAACCATTTCGGAAGCTATGCATCACCACATCCCGAAACAAAGTAAGGCTATCTTTGCCTTTACCTTGTGGCACTTATGGTTAGCAAGGAATGAAACGGTCTACCGGAATCAACTATAATCTTCGATTCAAATCACTCAAACAATACAGGTAATGTTCGAAGAATATAGCTGGGCACAAAAATACTTAATTCCAATTCTACCAGAGCTACAACCATCCTTAAGACATCAACAATGACAAACTACATCAACAACACTAATGATAGGATGGGAACCACCAACGGAGCACTGGATCAAGATGAACACAGATGGCGCAGCAAAAGGAAATGCAGGAATAGCTGGAGCATGCATCATCGGAAAGAATTTTCAAGGCGCAATACTTTTTGCTATGGCATCACCATTGGGAATTACGACATCTACATCTACAGAAACATGGGGACTAATACTGGCTCTACGCATAGCGACTCAATAGCAATGGACTAAGGTCTGTTTCGAAATGGACTCACAACTGGTGATCCAACTACTACATCAACAAAACACTACGCAACCTTGGTACTTAAAAACTATGCTAGACGAAATAAAGGAACTCATGTAACAAATCCCAAAAACCTACCGCGAAGGAAATCATGCGGCAGATGAACTGGAAAATCAAGCAGTGAAACAATAAAATACACATCCAGCGTCGGCAGCAATAAAAATTTGGCACAACAACTACCCATCGTTTCTTTCAAACATCTTGTATGCAGACAAAATTAGGACAAAATACCCAAGAAATGTAACCTCTACTTTGAATTAATGAATCAGAGCAACAACTTCAAAAAAAAAAAACAGTAGGCAGAAGATAGATTCGAGGTCTAGACCAGAACACGCACTTAGTGTTTACCTTAGCTCATTGTGCTAAAGTGTAAGCAACAACATTACAAGTTCTAGGAATAAAATAAAAATTACATGTCACTAGGTTAGAGCTAAAAATGGAAATATCGTTACAAAGAGCGTCCGTCTGTTAGTTTCCCTCAAATTTTATTGCTGAAAATTGGTCGACCAGTTCCTTTGCATCACTTTCCACAATGACATGAGTGAGCTGTAACTCCACTACCTTCTTCAAAACTTTCCAAATTGTACGAATCTCTGCTTCATCAGGAAAACAAAATTCAAAGGTGTAAGAGCACAAAAGGAAATCTTATTGGAGGATTCTCTCGTTACGCGCCTTGAACCATTATCCTAAGTGATATCATCAAAAACTCAATCAGTGTTACATTTAATCCAGCCTGGAGGAAGAGGCATCCATTTTACGGAACTAGTGACATTCAAAAGGGCTCTGAGAGTGAAAGTAGGGGTTATGATAACAAGCATGGATCTGGCTCTAGCAATAACAACACCATGGTTTTCCTTTTTCATACTAATGATAACATTATTCCTACTACTCTGGATAGACCGCATGATAGAAATATACTCTTAAATTCTTCAGACAAAGCATAACCAGGGTTAATAAGCAAGTAAAAGATCCAACCATGAAAATAGGAAGTAGAAAAAAATAAGTAGGTAAACAAATGGGAGAAGAGGTCCAAATAGAACTGGAAAAGAGGCATAGAACCAAAGCATGCATAACATACTCATTAGACATCAAACATATAAGGTAATAACATGTCAATAGTCTGAAAAATAGTTTTATGCACTTCTAGAGAGGTTGTTATTTAAGGAAGGTCTAGGACCACTGAGGCTCAAATAGGCAGATTTAGAAATAAAATTTCTGCTTATTTTGATTTCAAAAGGAAAGCTTAGTTGGGGTCTTTCCTCTCTTTGCTTTCTCTCTATTTTGGACGTACATCTTCTTAAACTCCCATCAACATTTTTCCTCAAATTTTAATGGTACCTTTTCGAACAAACATTTAAATTTCGTGCATAGTTTTTCATAGGTCCTTCATCGTATATATAGTCTTATCAGAAAATTTTGTTTCATTTTGAACTTTTTTGATCTTGTTGTCGATATACATGCATTCTCTGATATAGTTTTTAGTTTTCTTTCTTGGAAAGTAGATAAGATGTTCTCTATCAATAGGACATTCTAATTTAAATAGAGCCCCTAATACTTTGCTCCGATATGGATTCCGTCTTAATAGATTCAGTTAGGGCAGTAACAGAAGCTCAAATAACTCAATCAAAGTTGTTATCAAGATTATAAAATCACTGAGGCAAAGGATTCCACCAATCTCCAATTTTTATGTGATTTAATCTAATAAATATTCATGCAATTCTTTCATATTTAAAGTGATTCTAATTTATTTCCTCTTGTAGATTTTTGAAGTAACAATTGTAAACATCAAGCATGAAACATCAAGATTTATAAACTAAGCATGATCCATCAAAATGAATCACAATCATTAAATAAAAATCAATTTATTCAATATTAGTTCAATGAAAATAATCATAAAAGAAATTGTAAAATATTTAAATAGAATTTACCACATGATAATTGGAAAATTTGGCTTTCTCCGTCTCCTCAGCAAAGGGGTTAAGCTCCTCATATTAATCACTTGCTCAAAATATTGGTTCATAGCTCAAAAGTTGATTAAAAAGAAGAAATAGTGGTACAGAGATTTATAACGGATATAAGTGTTACAATCGTACTGTTACAGAGAACCATAAAAGTGGGATGTTGTAGAATAAACGACTGTCTTCGACAGTAAAATGTTATTCGTGTTCTTCCTTCTACACTAGCAGAACCCGGTTTCCTGCAACTGTGCTTTCTTCTCCTCTATGCCTCGGTTGGTCCCCAAACTTCGTCTAAAACTTGTCTAACCTATCCTGGAACTCGATTCATGCTTTTATACACCACAAAAACCTAAAAATACTGATTAAATTCCTTCTTTTTCTTTCCGTGCAAGTCACGACAATAATCTCTCTGCCGAATCGTTTTACGCGTTTTTGAGTTGTCAAATCCTTTCCAAACTCTATATTAGATATATGTGAATCATAGGAAAGTTTATTTGTGTTTTAGTCTCATTGTATTTTTGAAAATAAGCCAAACAGAACCCGATATATTTCACACATTCTGTTTTGCTCCAACACAACTATCTAGCCCAATTTAATCGGAACTATCACCCATAACATACATGTTTAGGCTTAAGAGACCCATATGATCAACTAAATCCAGCGATTGAATCTCTTCAGAAATCCCGCAAAACTCGAACCCTAATTTATTGCCTATTTTCCCTCCTTTTACTGAAATTCAAATGAAGAGGATGACCTCCCCCTATCTGTGGTTGGTCTCCCTTTAGCAACTAGGGCGAAAATAATAATTTTTGGGGTGGACGTAGTAATTTTCTTGGATGCCTTTTTAAGTTATTTTGGGTGTCTTTATCCAACAGTGGGGGTGCCTTGAGTAATTGGGGGTGCCCCTATCCAAAATGTGGATGCCTTTAACACTTATCTGAGCCGATTTTTCCAAAAATGTTTATTTGCAAAAAAATACCTACACACATAAAACACCATAATAAGTACAAAAATGAGCACTATCAATATATAGAATCGAGACAAATTAGACACAAAAATGTGTCAATCACCTCCTCCCATTCAGCTTCTTCATAATGGCCATTTCCCCTCTTTCTATGATACCGAGCATGCCTTCTCAATACATATTCATAATCGAACCCCGGTGGCATCTCAGAACGATAAAAAGGAGCATCTAGTGGTCTTCCCTACTCCATCTTAACTTGAATTCTTGTCTTAGCTTTAGGATCTAACTTATCCTTTTCCTCCTTACTCATGTCACATTATGCTAACCACTTCGCCTGATTAGGATAAAGAAAAGCCTCAGCATCACAATTCAAAAACACAAAGTAGTGGATTCTATGTAGATGATTGTCTCTATATCGCATAATACGAGTAGAAGATATACAAGCATCTTGAGGCACAATTTTGTGATTGCAAGCCATAGTTTTTATAATTTTATTTTCTTAGTCTCTAAAATATCAGCTCTCTGGTGTGATCTTTAGGCCTTAAATAACCTAAGGAAAACCTTTTAAGTTCCAGGCAATTAAGTGCATGCAAGTATAATCTCATCAATCTTTACTTTTTGTTTTCTACACGAAAGATTTTCAGACTTTAATTTCTCATTCTTCGAGAGGATCCTGGCTTTCTCCATGCAATCTAATGATTCATTGGGTAGGTTTCTGATACACGTTTAAGTTTATTAATATCAATTAAAAAGAATAATAACCAAAGCATTAGGATAATTATTGACTAACTTGACCAAAAATTTATTCAAAACTAACTGTAACTGATTAGTATATCCCCCCCCCCCCCATATTAAGATATGGTGTACTCCTGTTAGTGATAGCCATATTTTTTTATCCCAATAGAAATCGGACATACCTTTCTTCCATGCACCTATATCACCTTAGAGACTGTAGTATTGTCCACTTCCTCTTTGTGATGATTTGTTATCTCTGATCCTAGGTAATTTTATCTCTCAAAATATAGTATAGTCAAACTTCTCTGATAAGTACTCATCCTAGTACTAGGTACTTTGTGTTAAAATTTGAATCATAGGATGTTGTCGAATTTGGATTGGATAGGTATTTAGATATATATATTTTAGTTTTACCGAAATTCACGGGTATTTTAATCCTCAAAACTTTTATGGTTTTCTCAAACCTTTTTATGGTCTCCTCCACATCCCCTTTAATCCCTGCATCTTGTCTTGCTCTGAGTGAAATCTCATTTTCTTACTGCTTCAATGGGTGATCATTTCAATCTCTATAGACATCTTAGTGGCTTATCCTTAGCGCAGCGTTATTCCAACCATGCAACTCATGTTTACTTATTCAACCACCTGAGTTTATTAGAGAGTTTGGTATCAAGAAAAATAACATCCTATCTAGAATTTTTTTCTACTGATATACTGAAGTTTTGGGAAGTTATAGGAGCTATTAGTAATTTCATGGGAGAAAATCTGGGTTTCCAAATTAGATAAGTAGACCCAAATCTTTTCATCATCTCTTTTTGTTTTAAGGAAGATTTTACTTGGATATCATTAAATGGACCTGGTATCCTTTTGGTAATGTTCTCGCAGCCAAAATTGCATACCAAGGAATGTTCAACTGGCAAAGTCAAGAGAAATCCCATTATGGGCCTTTGTTTCAAATTCAAAATGTGAGCATGGAAGTATAGAAATTATAGGTTTAATATCAAGCAAAATAGATCAAGTTTCAAGAGTATATTTTGGCTCAGAAATATCAGCACCAAATTATCTGCCAAGAGTCATAGTTTGGGTGAATATAGAGAAACCTCTTATAGATATGCTCTTAGTTAAGGTAGGAAACTATCCGGTAATAAACATCTACTTCAACTACCTAAACTTACCCTCTAAAGTGTGCTCACACTACCTAAGGTTTGGTCACAAGGTCAAAAGTTGTGCAATTCTTCAAGTCAGACCTTTGGAAGATATTACGACATCATTGTGGAATCTCCAAGTCCAGGTGATGATTTGTTCTTGTTAAATGATGTGAAAATGCAGATATGGATCCCTAAAGATAACTTAGACTATCAAGGTAAGTATGTACCAGTAGAATCTGACCTTAGTCAACCAGGAGTTCGTGAAACCTTCAATGACATATTGAGATCTTATGTTCATGATGAAAGCTATTCCCACATCAACTTTCAATATTATGAAGTCCTAGGACCAGTGAACTATGATGAGGAGATTCCTGTAGAACCTTATTCTGTCTTGGGGAAGAGAACCTTTCCTTTCAATTTACCAGAAAATTACATCCCTTTGGCTGAGTCAAATTCATTCTGTTCTACGAATTCAGAAATGTATAAGATTATTGACTCAGTGAGAGACATTAAATCGAAGCTAAGAAATGATTCTGGACTTCTCCAAGATACCCCAAATTCGGTTCATCCTGTGATACATAATCGATCAGTGGTACCTAGAGTCAGTACTGAGTCTAACAAAACTATGGGAAGTATGAAAAAACGAATAAGAACACAAAGTAAACACAATGGATTTCTGCTAACTTCTTCTTCTTTAAACTTTGAAAGAAAACTCTATTACAAACCAAAAATTATGGCTGCTCTCTCTCTCATTTTCTCTGCCTTTTTAGCCTACAAATCTCCTCCTTTTTATAGGAGTGTAAACTTGCTGAAAAAGAAAATAAATCTATGAGTTTTAGAACTCATATAAACTAGGAATCATATCTAAGATAGGAAACCTCAAAGCTTGTTGATCAAACAAACTTGTCGACCAACTTCTAGCCAAAACATGGCTCAACTCTTCTGTGCATATAACCTGCACGCTACTAGCCAAAACATGGCTCAAATATTATGTGCATATAACTTGCACACTACTCACGATACTCCTGTATCATGGCTCCCCATTTTAGGAAGCTGGAACTCCTGTAGAAGCTTTGAACTGAAGATGGGGAAACTCAGTCTCCCCCTGTTCTTTATTGAACCATCTTGCTTTACTTGGTATTTGACCTGCACGTCCCACACGAAACATCACACGATTTCCTCTTTTAGTAGGTATCACCTTAACTTCAACAATGCAATCTTCTTTGAGGACTTCCTCTCTTTCTACCTACAGATCTTCCATTGGTGGTAATTTCAGTTCTTGATCTTCCTCTTCATTAAGTAATGGAGGTTCAAATAACTTCAAGTATTCCGCATTAATGACAGAATACATCTACATGCATGGTGGTAAATCCAGCTGAAAAGCATTATCTCCAATCTGTTTCAATATTATGAATGGACCATAGCGTATGGGTTTAATCTTCTTGCATTCACCTTTGAGCCGCTCTTTCCCTATACGTAACCACACCAAATCTCCTTTAGAAAAATTACAAGGAACACGATGTTTGTCATGTTTAGCCTTGTACTTAGCTTGTGACTTCTCTAACTGAGCTTCTACTAAAGTATGTATCTTGTGTATCCTTTCAATAAACTTTTGAGCTCTATTGTCTTCTTATTCTTCTGTCGATTATATACCTTGTGAGATAGAAAATCCCATATCAAATGGGCTCTGAGGTAAATATCCTAAGTAGACTTAGAATGAAGATTTCAGGGTACTTCCATGAAAAGCTTTATTAAAAGAGAACTGTATGAAAGGTAAACTGTCATCCCAAGTCTTGGAATGTTTAAAATTATATCCCCTTAAGAGATGAACCAAAGTTCTATTTACCACTTCTGTCTGGCCGTCCGTTTGGGGATTAAATGCCGTGTTGTGCTTGAGCCTTGTATCCATTAGACTCCATAGCTTGGTCCAAAACTGACCTAAAAATCAACTATCTCTATCAGAGATAATGGAGGTGGATAATCAAAAATGCTTCCAAACATGGTGAAAGAATAACTTGGCTGCACCTTCTCCAGTTACTATCTTTTTACAAGGAATTAGATTGATCATCTTGCTGAACCTATCAACAACGACAAAGATGTAATCATTCCCAGCTTTAGTCGTTGGTAATCCTCCCAAAAAATCCATCGAAATACTTTCCCATGGTCTGGTAGGAACTGGTAATGGAATATACAATCCTCTTTTTCTATTGGAGGGTTTTGATGTATTGCATAAAACGCACCCTCGAACATATTTTGAGACATCCAGATGCATTCTTGGCCAATACATATACCTCTTCAAGTTTAATAATGTCTTCTCTACACCAAAATGTCCAGCTATACGTGAAGTATGTGCTTCTCTTATCCAGTGCATTCTATCTTCACCATGTGGAATACATAGAGCAATACCTTTGTACATTAGCCCATCTACTATTCGACACTCACTTGAGTTCTCTTGGTTCAACTTCTGGTACTCTTCACCAAAGTCTTCATCTCCTTCATACTTATGAGCATAGTCACTTGGAAACAATGGCTGAGTATGCATTGCTACAACCAAAGCCTTACTATAATGTGGTCTAGACAACATGTCAGCTAGTTTATTGGTTACTCATTGTTTGTATTTAATGTGAATACCGAACTGCTCTAAGTGAGACGCCCATTTCATATGTCTAGCCTGTTGTAGCTTGGATTGAGTCTGTAGATACTGTAAGGGTTTATAATCTGTGTGGACTACAACTTGTTTTCCCAACAGATATGGTCTCCAATGCTTCATAGCTTGATGCATAGCATACAACTCTTTATCATATGTAGGGTAATTCTAAACTGGTCCAGTGAACATTTCTGAGTGATATGCTACTGGTCTTCCATCCTGTAATAATACTGCCCCTAATACATAGTTAGATTCATTTATCTCTACTTTGAAAGGTCTCTGTAAGTTCGGTAATGTCAGAACAGGTGCTTCTGAAATCTTCTTCTTCAATAGTTGAAAAGTAGATTCATGTTTAGGCTCTCATTTGAACACGGTATTGGACCTGGTTAAACCATGTAGAGGAGATGCAATTTGTGAGAAATATCTTATAAACTTACGTAAATATTGACAAGCTCCTAAGAAACAGTGATATTTGTAGGAGCTGTCCATGCAGAAATAACAACAACCTTTCCTGGATCTACCTTTATCTCTCCTCTCCTAATCACAAACCCAAGAAAAATTAATTCTTGTATACCAAACTCACATTTCTTCTCGTTCAGTCGTAACGAATTCTCTTTTAACACATACATCACCTTGGACACATGAGTTAAATGTTCCTCCCACGTCTTGCTAAATATCAAAATATCGTCTAGGTATACGATGAAAAAATCGTCAATGAAAGTTCGTAATACCTCATTCATGAGTCGCATGAAAGTAGCTGGCGCATTACATAATCCAAAGGGCATAACGATCCACTCGAACAATCCTTGTCGAGTCTTAAATGTTGTCTTCCAAGTGTCTTCTTATTTAATCCGCACCTGATGATATCCAGACTTGAGATCGAGTTTGGTGAAGTATATTGCACCCACTAATCGATCAAGAAGATCATCAATCCTTGGTAACAGATACATATTCTTGATGGTAATCTTATTAAGATCCCAGTAATATACACACATTATCCATCCTCCATCCTTCTTTGGTACAAGAAGAACTGGAGAACCACAAGGAGAACAACTTGGCACTATTACCCTTTGTTCAAGTAATTCTTATACTTATCTCTTAATTTCCTCCGAATCAGTTATAGAGGTTCTGTATAATCCCAAGTTTGGTAAGGAGGCATCTCTAGTAAGTGTAATCTCATGCTCCACACTTCTTTTAGGTGGTATAATAGTTTCTTCTCAAAATAAATCCAAAAACTTCTGCTTTAGTGAACTTACTTCTCTTTCTTGTCTGGTGGAAAGTGTAGTATGTAAGGTGACTTTCCTTTCTTCTGTATTCACAAGTCTGACTAGTAGTAAGGTGAACATACCACAAGCATTGATTAGACTTTTAACTTGGTTTGTGGTAACCATTTGCATAGGTAAATGTTTTTTACTAGCCTGAACTCGGAATTCCTTCCCAATTTTTTTGAACAAATAGACACGTTCCCTATGATAGAGAACAACATCTCGTTCCCGTAAATATGGATTTCCAAATATGACTTGTGTTACATCTAATGGTACGACATCACATACAACTTCATCAATGAACTTATCAGTGATAGAAAATTTGAATCGACACTGCATGGTTACCTAAAGTTCAGTATCCTTTTGTATCCATCCTAATGGGTAAGGTTTTGGATGTGCAGTAGTTGTCAATCCCATTTGTTCCACAAGATTCTCTGAGATTAAATTCTTTTGACTACCAGAGTCAATGATAGCTTCGATAATGTTTTGCTTTACTTGTATCTTAACATGAAATAATTCTTCATGAAGATCTGCTGGTTCTGTATCTGCTAGCCTTGTCATCAACATAAGCTTTGGATCGGGTTGATCTATTTCAAAGATTGTTTCAGCATCTGTAGATTCTGTTAACATGGCATTTTTCTTAAAGCTCCTTTGTCCTTCAGACTCACGTAATTTCTTTGGTTTGAGATGTGGATATAGAACCCAACAAGTGTCCTTTATATAACCTTTCTCCTTGCAATGTTCACATACCTTTTCTGTTCTTTCGGTTGATAGAGTCTTGTTTTTACCTGTCTCAACCCTTCTCTTGTCTTCTCCTCTAGTAATAACTCTCTTATTATCTGGTCCTGCAACACCTTTAGACTTCTGTTCAATAGCTACAACTTTATTTATAGCTTCTTCAATGTCTTGTATACTACAAAGTGTCAACTCCTTTCGTATGTAATCTACAAGTTCACCCTTATACTTCCGAAAAGTCTCATCACTGTTAAAATCTACATCCAAAGCTAAAGCTTGATGATAGAATTTCGTAGTGTAGTCTTGAACACTTTGTTGGTTCCGTTATCGTAGGTGTTGCCACTTATACCATCTCTCATCCAAGTATCCCACAAGATAAAAGTGTTTCTTCATGAGTTCCTTAAATTGTAACCATGCCATCTTATCTGTGTCATACCTCTTCTTGTAAGCATTCCACCAGGTTGAAGCATGACTCGACAGTTTCAAACTTGCAAAACTAATCTTCTGGGACTCCATTAAGCGATATATGGTGAAATACGTCTCCAATTTATCTAACAAGCCATCCAGTTTCTCAACTTCCATGACCCCAGCATAATCAGAAATCTCAAGTTTAAACTCAACTTTCAAACCTCCATATGGGTTTTTGTTTTCTACTTCATCGTATTCTTCTTCCTCCTCTTCTTCTGAGGAGTTTTCTTTTTCCCCTTCTGTAGGACCTTTTTCATGTTTATTTTTACGAGTATTTGCCTTCATGAACTCTGCGAAGGTATTTGCTAAAGTTTGTATCTGAAGTTCAAGCTTTGAAAATTTATCTTCGTCTGTTAGTTTAGGTCCCTTATCATCTTCACTTCCCATCTTGGTTTTAGTACTTTCTCTAGGTTTTCTTGTGTCTGGTAGAACAACGGTTTCTTCTCCTGATCGCATATACTGTTCACGTATTAAAACCATGCACCACAACTAACCCTAGGAGTCAGAACGTGGCTCTGATACCACTTGATACGTAATTGATCAGTGGTACCTAGAGTCAGTACTGAGTCTAACTAAACTATGTGAAGTATGAAGAAATGAATAAGAACTAAAAGTAAAACACAATGGATTTCTGCTAACTTCTTCTTCTTTAAACTATGAAAGAAAACTCTATTACAAACAAAAAATTATGGTTGCTCTCTCTCTCGTTTTCTATGCCTTTTTAGCCTACAAATCTCCTCCTTTTTATAGGAGTGTAAACTTTATGAAAAAGAAAATAAATCTATGAGTTTTAGAACTCATCTAAACTAGGAATCCTATCTAAGTTAGGAAACCTCAAAGCTTGTTATCAAACAAACTTGTCTACCAACTTATAGCCAAACCATGGCTCAACTCTTCTGTGCATATAACCTGCACGTTACTAGCCAAAACACGGCTCAACTATTTAGTGCATATAACCTGCACACTACTCACGATATTCCTGTATCATCCTATTCTAAATGCTAATTCCCCCTAGCTGGTAGAAGACTTTCTTTTTCATCTTATGAGAATACCAAAGACTCTTTTGATTCACCCGTTTCTAATTTTTTTGCTTCATCCATCACTGCATCTGCAATATCTCTATCTCGCCCTTCCAATTTACCAGAAAATTGCATTGCATCATCTTATAAAACTCCAACTTCACAGCCAAAGTCATCTTTTAAGATTTCAATCTAATAATTTCTTTCATCGTCTTCATCGGGTAATTTATGTTCATTTCCTTTTGCAGATAAAATTTTTCTAAAAATCAATCAGTATGGATCTAATATGCAAGAACAACTTGTGAAATAAAATGCCTATCTTCCAATTACATTCCAATTACCTACCCCTTCAAAGCAACGGGAGGAGACACGGGTAATTCTTTAATTTTGAACCTTAATTTCAATTTACTGTCTTTTCCCTCAATTTAACTTTCAACATATAGGCTCAGTATAATCTGTTTTCCTTAATCTATTAGTCTTTCCTACATATGCTTAGTATAAACTATCAGCTGTATTATTTATTCTGTATCAATTCTGCATAATTTAGGAATTAATCAACTACAAACATAATTATCTCCTTGTTTACCTGTATGAGAACATTGGAAACAAACTTTAGAAATAACAACATGTTAACTAAATTGTATCTTCCCTTTACTTGCATAAACCAATAATTCTCTTTAGAATCCTATACAAACTAAGTCAATTAACACTATGAAAATTTTGGCATGTAATGTACAAGGTTGTGGAAACCTTTTTACACATAATCACATAACTTTCTTAATACAACATGACAAACCAAAAATTCTTTTTTTTTTGTATGAAACTAAATCACCGAGAACTCTAGTGAAATATCTGGTTTCTTACTTCCCCAATTATCACATAGTCGATCCAATAGGACAAGCTGGAGATTTAGTAGTGGCTTGGTTAGATGGATTATTTTTTGACGTAGTCAATTGGAACCATAATATGATTAACATAATTGTGAAAACAAACTTTGATTCAAAAAAATGGATTTTAACATGTTTTTATGGAAGCCCATACCCTACTAATAGAAACATAACTTGTGATTTCTTAGAGGAGATTAGTGCACAAGTAAATACTAGAGAAATTCATTGGGTAGTCATAGGAGATTTCAATATGATTTTCGACCAATATGAAAAACAAGGGGGGCTAACTTTTAAAAAAACTGACTGCAAATACTACTTTGACATTTTTAAACGAGATGGTCTTTAAGACCTGGGTTATATAGGTTATGATTTCACCTGGAATAACAATAGGAAAGGTTCAAAAACATTCAAGAAAGGTTAGATAGAACGTTCCTAAATGCTGAATGGAATCTACAATTCCCTAATGCATTTCTAAATCATCTAGGTGCAATAGGATCTGATCACTGCCCCATCTTAGTATCCTTAGAATTATCCTATCTAAGAAAAGAATGGATTTTCAAATTTTACGACACTTGGCTAAATGAGCCACTTGTGTCCAAGTAATTCAAAAGTCTTGGAAAGGTTTAAAAGGAGAAGATACCTCTAAAACCTTAGTCTCAAACCTAAAAACATTAGGCTCCAACTTCTTAGACTGGAAAAATAAAATATCTTTGGACAATCAAGTAGGAAAATAAACAAATTAATTAAAGAAATAGAGAGACTTAAGAATTCAGGGAGTAATAATGGGCATTCAAAATCTATAATCTCACAAAAAATAACATAACTAGAACATCTTTATGATACATAAGAGGAAATATCTAAGCAGGAATCAAGGGATAATATCATAAATCTAGGAGAACAAAATACAAACTATTTACACATTGTCACCTTGAGAAGGAGAAAGTGGAATAACATAGAATGTTTACTCAATAGTCAGAATGTGGTCACCCATAATAAACAAGAAATATGAATCATTCTCATAAATTATTTTATAACTCTTTTTACGGAAGAAGTAGTTGATCATTCCCTACATGAAAATATATTACACAATATCCCCTCATGTATCTCTGAAACAGAGAACACATCCATTACAGCTATTCCATCTAGGGAGGAAATATATCTAGTCCTAAAAAATATGAAACCAAATAAGTCTACTGGGCTTTCCCAGTTAGCTTTTTCCTAAATAACTGGGATACACTAGGAACTCAAGTTATGCTCACTATTCAAGAATTCTTCGAAACATGGAAAATGAACCCTGACTTAAACAAAACACACCTTTTCTTGATTCCTAAAGTCCAACATCCCAAAAACCCGGGAAAATTTAGACCAATAAGACTCTGCAATACTATCTATAAACGTATTACTAAAATAATATCAAATAGACTGAAACCATTACTAAACAAAATCATATCCCCTTTCCAATCTTCCTTCTTATCTTCTAGACAAATATCAGACAATGTTATAGTGGCACAGGAAATTATCCACTCTTTTAAGAAAATGAAAACCAAAACCTGAGAATTAGGAATCAAAATAGATATGTCGAAAGCTTTCGACGGGGTTAACTGGAATTTCCTTCTCAAAACCCTAAAAACCTTTGGCTTTGATAACAAAGTATGTATTCTAATAAAACAGTGTATTTATACATCCTCCATAGTTGTCCTCCTAAACTATTAGAGCACTGCTCGGTCGAACTCACAAGCTTTTTTATCTCAAGCTTGTTGTCAAGTTTAGTTGCCAAAACTATAAGTCTTAATTTCTAGTCTACTTATTTCAAGTTTAGTTTCCAAAACT
Source organism: Papaver bracteatum (assembly GCA_023529315.1). Classification (NCBI taxonomy): domain Eukaryota; kingdom Viridiplantae; phylum Streptophyta; class Magnoliopsida; order Ranunculales; family Papaveraceae; genus Papaver; species Papaver bracteatum. The sequence continues at coordinate 1,529,454 of JAJJWX010002530.1, forward strand.
ATAGAAACTGTAGTTAAGCTTTAGACTTCACGACGTTCATCGATTAAAGACGAAGAACTACTAAGGGGGGATTGTGTAACTTCATCAACAAAAGGTATGTGGAGACTTGAAATCATATATCACTCAAAAGTCTATCTACTCTATATCCTATTTGAGACAAAATTTGTATATCTATTAAGACTTCGATTATACATATTTGATATTTCGAGCTGAGTTTAACTCGCTTATATATTTCTCGAAATATATGTTGGTAAGATTTCGCTTAAACCAAGTTCATCTTATATTCTTGACGAGAGTCAAAAGGTGATCATGTGAAAATCGCCTTGTAACATCTTACATGATTTGTGTGAGACCGTCATTTGATGTAGACTCGGAATATTTCGTATTGATCATTCGATCACTTGAAAATTTCTTCGAAGCTAATTGTGTGAGATAACTGTTGTCATCTTCTAAAAATGTTTCAATGATTGAAATGGGAGTTTAGAACAAATAACCATGATTGGATATAACACATTATGCGTACTTGTATGCTAATTATTGTAAGATATTCCAAGTCCGGGAACCATAGTATGCATACCCTTATACATACTGATTGGTTTATGAAAGTCGGGTTAAGATGAATAAGGTTGATATGAAAGTGTTCATTTGGCTAACTTTGGTTAACTATTGTTGAGACAACAAGGTGCACATGTTTAGGTACGGTTACTCATATCTAAATGAAGTCACTTTTAATTTTTGTGTAACAATCTAAGTTCGATCTAAAGGTTGAAAGATATTAGCTTGAGTCTAATCAGGTTTTCATCTAACGGTGAATATTGAATGCTTTGTTACCAAGGTAACATTGATTATAAACACTGATTTAAAGACTATATAAAAGAGAACTCTAATAACTGGGGAACCTAATCCCCACACCTCCTGTGTGATACTAGTTGAGACTAGAGTCGATTCTCCTTTAACCTTAGGTTTTCTCCAAAACCCTCTAGGTTAACGACTTAAAGACTTCATTGGGATTGTGAAGACATACCCAACTATTTCTATGTAGTTGCGTGTTTTGATCTTGTTATTTCATATCATGATTGAGTACTATCTTCTCTAAGATTTGCTCGAGATTTATTCTCCGATAGGCAAGATAAAAGGTAGTCACAAACATCTTCGTCGCATCGTTTGTGATTCCACAATATCTTGTTTTGCTACCATACGATTAGGATTATTGTGAGGTGATTGATATTAGTAGGCTGTTCTTCGAGAATATAAGTATGATGTATCAATTGGTTCATGTTCACCTTGATTTATCAAAAGACGGAAAAAAAAACTCGTAGGTATTTCTATGGGAGACAAATTTATCTATTCAATAGACTTTTCTGTTAGACATATTGGTTTATCAAGTCTTCGACTTGGGGTCATAGGAACTCTTAGTTATGGGTGATATCAGCTAAGGGAATCAAGTGTGCAGAGTCTTGCTGGGATTCGGAGGCGTAAGGAACGCGAATATACCTTGATCAGTGTGAAATTGGTTAGGGCTCAACTACATTCAGTCTGAAGTTAACTTGTAGTAGGCTAGTGTCTGTAGCAGCTTAATATAGTGTGGTGTTAAAATATGGACTAGGTCCCGGGGCTTTTCTGCATTTGCGGTTTCCTCGTTAATAAAATTTATGATGTATGTGTTATTTCGTTTCCGCATTATGTTTGTTTATATAATTGAAATATCACAGGTTATGCGTAGTTCAATCAATTAGATAATCCAACCTTTGGTTATTGATATAAATTGATTGACACTTGAACATTAGACTTTAGTACCGTTCAAGTTGTTTCTTATAATAATCAGGCTCACGGATTACATCTATTTGATTTGCTGATTACTTTGAGAAACAGAGATACAAGACTTGGATATATTTCCATTGATTGAGTTTGTCTGTCTAGTTGATTCTCTTGGAATTATATTAGAGTTTGTCCATACATATTCCTAAGTGAAATATTGGTTGTGGTTGTTAGACCCCCGCTTTTTCAATTGGTATCCGAACAAGAAAACACGTTTAAGACCTTATAAGTCTGTGTTTATAGCAATTTGACTCTATGGATAGAAAAATCTCGATAAACACTTCACCAGGTTTTAACTCTGATTTTTGAGAAAGTTCTAAAAAGGTAGTTAATCTCCAAAAAAAGTTGGATGAACAAATCTGGATCAATTTTGATCTTATTGCAGAAATCGCAAAGTATAAGGATTTGAAGTCTGTCAAATTTTCTTCAATGGATTTGAATAACTCCTTTAATTCTTCTCTGAAGAATTGTCACAAGTCAAGGGATAAGTTAGGTTTAGGCCTTGTGAAACCTGATGTGACTCAGAACTACTCGGATGGGTTTAAAGATGTTAATCCATATATGTTTAGTGATTCTCGTAGTCATTTTCAACATATATGTACATCTTTAAGAAAATTTTAAAGGTTGCGAGTGTTCTTCATAAGAAAGCTGAACAACTGTTTACTTCTCTAAAAAGGTGTAAAAAGCTAACAAGAAATCCCAAACTGGAGAGTAGTGTTAGTATGGTAGATTTTGCTCTAAAATCAACATCACCCTTTCAATGGTTCTTTGATAGTGGATGTAGACGACATATGACTGGAGATCTTTCGTGGTTTATGAATTCAAACGACTTTGAAGGAGGTCTTGTAATATTCAGATATGAGGGTTGTTGCTACATAAGCAAGAAATCCATGATGTAGTTTAGGTTAAAGGTATGACTGCAAATCTCCTTTATGTTATTCAAATTTGTAACAAAGGCCATAAAGTTGTCTTCAGTGCGAATGGATGTGACATTGCAGACAAAACTGGAAAAGTAATTTTTGGGGGAACTCGTGGTAAAAATAATTGTTATCTTCTTAATACTCAGTTTAGCAATTGTTGCAATTTGACTAAGGTGGAATCTACACATCTTTGGCATGAGCGTTTTGGTCACATCAATTATCGCCTTCTAACTAAGGTCATTAACAAAGAACTTGTTAGAGGCATTCCTAAAATCAATGCAAAGATGGATGGTGTCTTTGGTGCCTGTCAAAAGGGTAAACAAACTAAAGTTCCACATAAATCATCTCGAGATATTCTCACTAAAGCTCCACTTGATTTAATTCATATGGATCTCTTCGACCCTATTCAACAACCTATGGTTGCTGGGAATAAGTATGATTTAGTTATGGTAAATGACTACACCAGATTCACCTGGGTGGAATTTATAGCTCATAAAAATGAAACCCATGGTGAATTCAAGATTATTGTTAATAGAATCCAAAATGAACAAGGTCGCAAGCTAAAGAAAATTAGAAGCGACCGTGGAACTGAATTCAAGGACACTAAGGTGTTTGAATTTTGTGACAAACTGGGGATTATTCAACAATACTCACTAAGGATTACTCCTCAAGCTAATGGAGTTGCAGAAAGGAGGAATAGGAACATTCAGGAAATTGCCAGGGTAATGCTCCATAACAAAAACTTACCGTTAAGGTTTTGGGGAGAAGTTGTTTTCACATCATGTTATTTGATCAACCGTGTATACCTACGGTCGAAAACCCTAAAAACTCCTTATAAGCTGTGGTACGGTAGGAAGCCCAACTTACATTATCTTAGAGTGTTTGTAAGTAAGTGCTACATTCTGAAAGATTGAGAACATAAAGGGAAATTTGATTCCAAAAGCGATGAAGGTATCTTTCTTGGCTATGTGTCTGATAGTCGTGGTTTTCGAGTATTTAATCTCAGAACCCAAGTTATGATGGAATCTAAAAATGTCATCATTGATGATCTGAGCAATTTTCGTCATGATAGCCCTCCTGCTGAATTGCCTCCAACTGAGACAATTGAGAAAGTCAAGGAAGTCCCAGAATCATTTGAAGTTGTTTTTACAGTCACTGATCCTGATACTTCTAGTGATGAGGAGAGGAGCTCATATCAGACCATTTATGTTGAACAAGAAAGAGTTCCTCTGCGACATCTCTGGGTTCAAAGGAATCATGATACTAATAGTATTATTGGAGGAAAAGATTCTACAGCTAAGACAAGAGGACAACTTCAAAATATTTACAATTTTGGTTGTTATCTTTCGCAAGTAGAACCTAAAAATATTGATGAAGATCTTAGCGATCCCTTTTGGGTGAATGCAATGCATGAAGAGTTAAATCAATTTCAAAGACAAGATGTATCGGAGATCGTACCTTTTCCCTCTAATATCAATATTGTTGGTACCAAATGGATATTCAAGAACAATTCTGATAAATTTGGCACCATTGTTAGAACAAGGCCAGACTTGTCGCTCAGGGATATTTACAGATTGAAGGTATTGACTTTGACGAAACATTTGATCATGTGGCACGCCTTGAGTCCATTCAGTTACTATTAGCTCATGTTTGTTTCCTTAAGGTTAAGCTGTTTCAAATAGACATAAAATCCTCGTTCCTAAATGGAAATTTAAAGGAAGAGGTCTATGTTGCTCAATCGAAGGGTTTTGAAAAACCTGATTTCTCATATCATGTCCTCAAGATCAAAAAGGAATTGTATGGGTTGAAACAATCACCTCATTCCTGGTTCGAAAAACTAACTACTTCTCTTCTCAAGAAAGGTTTTTCGAGAGGTGGAGCTGATAAAATACTTTTTTCCAATTGGAGTGGGAAAGATGTTGTCATTGCTCAAGTTTATGTAGATGTTATCATTTATGGATCGACTTCTAAGGAACTTGCAAAATATTTTCAAGTCTCTCTTCGCAAGGAGTTTTAAATGAGAAATGTTGGTGAATTAAAATTCTATTGAGGATTACAGATTTAACAACATAAGGATGGAATTTACTTATCTCAAGAAAAATATGCTAAGGATCTTGTAACAAGGTTCGGTCTTGATAAGTCAACTCTAAAAATGACGCCTATGCCCACTACTGGTAAACTATATAGAGATGAGAAAGGAGTAAATGTGGATCAAAAGCTTTATAGATCTATCATTGGAACCCTCTTATATCTTACAACTACTAGACCTGATATTGCTTTTAATGTTGGTTGTTGTGCCATATTTTAGGCTAATTCAAAGGAATCTCATCTTGCAGCTGCAAAGAGGATCATGCAATATATCAAACACACTATCGGGTATGGTCTATCTTATACTTTTGATACTAACAATGATCTTACTGCCTATTCAGATACATATTGGGAATGTTGTGTGGAAGACAGAAAGAGTACTTCAGGGGGATTTTACTATGTTGGGTTGAATCTTTTGGCATGGCATAGCAAGAAACAAAATTCAGAATCCTTGTCTACATGGGAAGCAGAATACATTGTTACAGGTTCGTTTTGTACTCAACTTCTATGGATGAAACAAATGCTTGTTGATTATGGAATTGACACTGGTATAATGAAAATCTTTTATGATAACTCAAGTGCGATTCACATCACTGAGAATCTTGTTGAGCACTCAAGAACTAAGCACATTGACATAAGGTATCATTTTATTAGAGATCTTTATGAAAATGGTATTATCAATATGGATTTTATGCCTTCCGAACAATAATTGGCTGATATTCTCACCAAACCTTTAGATACTGCTACGTTTCAACACTTACAGCAGTTTATTGGTGTTGTTTTGGTTCATTAGTTTTCTAGTCTTTTTTCCCCTGGACTCATTTATATTTATTGGGAAATCATGGCTTATAACATCAGTATAGTGTTGTTTCAATTTCGCATTTGTTTCTTCGTAGATAAAAAGTCTGTTAGGGATCAAATATTTCAAAGAAATCCTTATTTTCTTGTAAAGTAAGGTCGCTCTTGTTGTTCTTTCGGGAATGACATTTTATGGTGGAGAGTTCTTAATTGAACTTGTGGTTAATATCCAAATCTTTGTAGGGAGTGTGGTTGTGGAATATTATAGGAGTTTTCTTGTATCTTTATAAACTCCTTGATGAATACACTAAGTTTCGACTATGTGAAATCATCGAACAAAGTTGATATGTTCTCTTTTAGTCATAAAGTATCTATATGAGAATTTCATTATGATCCCACTAGTTTTCGTACCTTTTATAATTTATATTGACGAAAAGGGGGAGAATTAATGTGTAGTTCACACTATAAATATATATGATTTACGGATCATTATGTATGGGGGAGTGGTTTTTATGTGAGATGAAGTATTGATTAAGGGGGAGTGATACATATCATCATAGTATTGTGTCAAAGTTGTGATACAAATGGACTTTGATGCTGTGTAATAATACTATGACACTGTATAACAATGATTGAGAGCTACTGTTTTCTCATTGTTATAGCTACGGATCTTCAACAACTATGATGTTAAGTTGAACACGTTCATAATCACTGGAGTACTTGGAAGTGACGGAGATTTCGAGTAATGTTGAAGAACCAAGGAAATCAAGTATTTGGATGAGAAGCAACAAAGTTTATATATTTTGTAATCCATCTGTATTGATAGTTTTGTCACTAAAATTGACAAAGGGGGAGATTTTTAGAGCACTGCTCGGTCGAACTCGCATGCGTTGCTATCTCAAGCTTGTTGTCAAGTTTAGTTTCCAAAACTATAAGGCTTGATTTCTAGTCTACTTATAGCTAAGTCTCTGATTAGGATAAAAAGTATAGTTGAGCTTTAGACTTCACGGCGTTCATCGATTGAAGAAGCATAACTACTAAGGGGAGCTTGTGGAACTTCATCAACAAAAGGTATGTGGAGACTTGAACTCATCTATCACTCAAAAATATATCTTCTTTATCTCTTATTTGAGATAAAAGTCATATAGCTATATAGACTTCGATTATACATATTTGATATTTTGAGTGTGTTTGTAAGCTTTCGCTTTAACCAAATTCATCTTATATTCTTGACGAAAGTCAAAAGATGATCATGTGAAAATCGCCTTGTAACATCTTACATGATTTGTGTGAGACAGTCATTTGATGTAGACTCAGAATGTTTCATATTGATCATTCAATCACTTGAAATTTTCTTCGAAGCTAATAGTTTTTGGAGACAACTATTGTCGTCTTCTAAGAATGTTTCAATAATTTAAATGGGAGTTTAGAACAAATAACCATGATTGGATATAGCACAGTATGCGTACTTGTATGCTAATTTTTGCAAGATATTCCAAGTCCGGGAACCATAGTATGCATACCCGTATGCGTACTGATTGGTTTATGAAAGTCCGGGAACTCAGTATGCACACCGGTATGCGTACTGGCGTAAATTTCAAGTTCCGGAATTTTAACTGAGGTTGGATGGTATGCGTACCCGTTTGCATACTGGCGAACCCAAACTTGTTCCGGCCACTTAGGTATGCGTACCCGTTTGCATACTTGAGAAGGTTATGTTCTAAAATCGGTTTGTTCATGAACTAATACATATATATATAATAATGAATGCAATCTTTTGCAAACCATGGCTATAATGTTCTTGAATTGATTCGAGTGATTCAAAATCGATTTTGCTTCAATTGTGTCTTGTATACTTCTATGAGAATATAAACAATTGAACAACTCTAGAACTAGTTACATTTGAGTCATTTGAACTAGTTATGGTTAAGATGAATAAGGTTGATATGAAAGTTTTTATAAGTCTAACTTCGGTTAACTATTATTGATCCAACAAGGTGCACATGTTTAGGTACGGTTACTCATATCTAAATGAGGTCACTTTTCATTTGTGTGTAACAAGCTAAGTTCGATCTAATGGTTGAAAGGTATTAGCTTGAGTCTAATCAGGTTTTAATCTAATGGTGAATATTGAATGCTTTGTTACCAAGGTAACATTGATTGCAAACCCTGATTTGAAGACCATATAAAAGAGAACTCTAGTAACTGGGGAACCTAATCCCCACACCTCATGTGTGATACTAGTTGCGACTAGAGTCGATTCTCCTTTAACCTTAGGTTTTCTCCAAAACCCTCTAGGTTTACGACTTAAAGACTTCATTGGGATTGTGAAGCCAGACCCAACTATTTCTTTATAGTTGCGTGTTCTGATCTTTCTGTTTCATATCGTGATTGAGTACTACCTTCTCTAAGATTTGCTCGAGATTTATTCTCCGATAGGCAAGATAAAAGGTAGTCACAAACATCTTCGTCTCATCGTTTGTGATTCCACAATAACTTGTATCGCTACTATACGATTAGGATTATTGTGAGGTGATTGATATTAGTAGGCTGTACTTCGGGAATATAAGTCTGGTGTATCAATTGGTTCATGTTCACCTTGATTTATCAAAAGACGGAAAAAAAAAAAACTCGTAGGTATTTTTGTGGGAGACAGATTTATCTATTCAATAGACTTTTTTGTTAGACATATTGGTTTATCAAGTCTTCGACTTTGGGTCGTAGCAAATCTTAGTTGTGGGTGAGATCAGCTAAGGGAATCAAGTGCGCAGAGTCCTGCTGGGATTCAGAGGTGTAAGGAACGCGAATGTATCTTGATCAGTGTGAAATTGGTTAGGGATTAACTACATTCCATTCCGTAGTTAACTTGTAGTAGGATAGTGTTTGTAGCAGCTTAATACAGTGTGGTGTTCAAATATGGACTAGGTCCCGGGGTTATTCTGCATTTGCGGTTTCCTCGTTAACAAAATTTTTGATGTCCGTGTTATTTATTTTCCGCATTATATTTGTTTATATAATTGAAATATCATAGGTTTTGCGTAGTTCAATTAATTAGATAATCCAACCTTTGGTTGTTGATATAAATTGATTGACACTTGAACATTGGACTTTGGTACCGTTCAAGTTGTTTCTTATAATAATCAGGCTCACGGATTCCATCTATTTGATTTGTTGATTACATTGAGAAACAAAGATACAACTCTTGGATATATTTCCATTGATTGAGTCTGAGTGTCTAGTTGATTCTCTTGGAATTATATTGGAGTTTGTCCATACAGATTGCTAAGCGAAATATTTGGTGTGGTTGTTAAACCCCCGCTTTTTCATAAACAGTTCTCAGGAGAATTCTTTAAACCTACTAGAGGTATTCGTCAAGGAGATCCTCTATCTCCTTATCTTTTCTTAATTTGTATGGAAGTTTTTCTAGACTCCTCCTGGCTCAGGAAGAGAAGAAACTACTTCATGGAGTTAAAATAATTCCTAAAAATTCACATATCTCTCATCTCCTCCTTTCTGATGAATGTCTTTTATTTATAAATGTTGACCTAGTGGCAAAAATCTATTGCAAACTATTAACTTATTTGGTCAAGCCTCTGGCCAACTAATCAATTTTGACAAATCAAGAGTCTTCTTTAGTAAGAAAGTCTACCCCAAACACTAAAGAATTATGTCAAAACTTCTAAAAATAAAACATATTAACCTTAAGGACTCTTATCTAGGAACTCCTCTCTTTATAGATAGATCAAAAATTAAAACTTTTGAGTTTATAATTGAGAAAATGGAACACAAATATCAAGGATGGAAAAGTAAAGTCCTACCCCCAAACAAGCAAAATGGTGCTTAATAAGTCAGTCCTAGCTAGTATGGCTTCCAATCAGATGAGTTGCTTCATCTTACCTAAGAAAATCACAAATAAGATAAATGAAATCCAAAGAGATTTTTGGTGGGGGGTTGAACTTAATACAAAGGGCTATTACCCCAAAGCTTGGCCAAGTATGTTTAAACCTATGAGCAAGGGAGGTTTAGGATTTAGAGATGCCCACAAATTCAACTTAGCCTTAATAGACAAAGTAGCTTGGACATTAATAACATAACCCAACTCTCTTTGGGCCCAAACCCTAAAACCTACATACTTTAGAAATAAATCCCCCCTTGGAATAAAACCCCCAGATGGTTGCTCTTGGACCTGGAGATCTATTTGTAGGCATGAATTTGGTAATGCAAAATAGTATTTGGGAGGTAGGAGATGGACTTAGTATAAATATCTAGGATGATAACTGGATAAGAGGATTAACTGAAAATTTAACTAGATACAAAATTAGTTCTAACTCAAATATCTCTTATGTAGCAGATCTGATAGACACTTCCAATAATAAATGGAAAATACCACTGGTTCATGCTATCTTCCCTAATGCAATTGCTGATAAAATTTGTAACATACATCCCTTTCTAGATAAAAAACCATAACCTTAAACATGATAGGCTAAGATGGAAAGAAACTAACCAATTCTGGAACCTTCATAGTAAAATTAATGTACAATAAACTCACTGAACATAATATTAATACCTCGAACCTAGGTCTAGAAGATGCTTTCTGGAAGTCTCTTTGGAACCTAGATGTTTCTCCTAGAATAAAACCTTTTGGGCTAGAAAAGATAACAAGAAAGATAGAAAGGAAAAAAGCAAGAGGAAAGAAAAGGAGGCACCATGGTCCCCACCAGAGAAGAATAATAAGAAGATAAATGCAGATGCATCAGAACACGCTAATGCAGGCTATGCTGTTATTTTGAGAAATGATGCAGGTATGTTTGAGGGAGGAAGAGCAGGAACAATGCACATCCTCAATCCATAAGAAGCAGAAGATCTGGGACTTCTTCAGGCAGCTTCATGGGCAGAGAACAAAAAGCTAACAGATTTCAGCATTGAGGGAGACTGCGAGCCTTTAATCAACTATCTAAACAATCAAACAACTGATATTGATTAGTCTAGTAAATCAGTCTTAGATGATTTTATTCGTAAAGTTTCTCCGTAGGAATTTCTTATGTTTTTCTTTTGTTCCTAGACTTGGAAATGCAGTGGGGTCCGGCCAAAAAGGAAAAAAAAATTGTAACGGATAGCGAATGGCCATTCCTCCTCCTTGTTTTTATGGGAAACTTCTAGTAGATAAATCTAATATCATACTTCCAGTAGATAAATCTAATATCATAGGATTGGATACCCGTATATTAGATAACTCTACTTCGGATTTAATTGAGACTTTGGTCTCCTCTTAGTTCTTTTGAATGAATTTTCACTTACAAAATAAATAAATAAATATATGAAAACATATAAAAAATTGAGTAGCAAAGATTTTTTAGTATCATTGAAATATCTAATTTGAATATCTCGGATTTCTGTGGAATTAAATATCCATGATTTTGAATGCCTCATTTAATTCTAGTTTGAATTCCACGGATATATAAGGATTCTCAATTATATATAAATTGAACACCCCTAAAAAGGTTTTGACTTTTTTGTTAAAAATTTATATCATTAATCCAATGTATCTTAACAAAAAAAGAAAAGAAATGATGCCCCAAAAATATGTTGCCCAAAGTTGAACTTTGGCCACTTTATGTCAGGGCGGCCCTGGAGATAGTTCTCTAATTTTTCAATCCGAATAAGTTCTCAAATAATTTTGGAGCCATTGGGGGAAGATCTTGAGGCTCTGGGGCCATGAAATTCACTATCTTTTCATGAACATGGTACCTGAAATTAGTATCATTCAGGAAACAGCATATGGTAAGAACAAAATAAAGATTGAAAAGGACTGATGGGACTTGATGATGACATATTATGAAGAATATGAAATACTTATATGCATTTTGGAATTTAGATGGATATCAGACACAAGGGTTCAAGACCGAAAGGTACTCATATTCATGAGCTCCAGTACAATGACTTCAGGTGACCAATTTACCATACTTGTTTGCCAAAATTTTAATAAACCATAAATGCTGGAAGTTTCAGGAGGGTGAGAATAACTATGCTGCCAAATATCACATCGGAAAGTTGATAAGAAGATAATTACCTGATCTTGCGGCACTTTGAAGCACGACGATCAACAATCTTTCGCTTCTTGGTCTGCAATCTCTTTAAAGCATAATATGCCGATTCTGGCAGGAAGTGAAAAATAATATAATTTGTAAGTTTTATATTTAGGCCAGAGATAATGTATGTTCATGACTATTAATGGTATTAGAATGAAGCGACATATTTTAAATATCAACCATTTTGGTAAACTCCATTTGTTTAGCATACAACTAATACAGTAAATTGAGCATCATATCCACAGAAGTGTAAAATGCATCTCAAAGAAAATAGGGCCACCGGATTTAAAAATAGGTAATTTACCGGATGAGGCTGGGTTGTACGACTCCAAGAATTCCTTCAGAAGTTGCTGATAAAATTCAGAGTCATCCAAAAGTTCGGGGTCTCCATCCATGTTTGCATCCTAAGGATCGAAAAAAAGAGCATTAGAAATTGAGATTTTCTAAACCGGACTAGCTGCAATCACTAAATGTGGTCTATCAAAGATAGAAAAGTATCAGGATGAAAAAGAAATGGAGTTGCTTCACAAACAAAAAAAAAAAAAAAAAAAAAAAAAAAAAAAAACTATATAACCATTTTACAATTGATTGTACAAGTTCAAACTAACATAAGTTGATTACCTCTTCTTTTCCATTTTCACACACATCAGGAACCTGCATAATATCAGCCAGGTTAACCTTAGTTATATAGGAATGAAACATAAGCCAAATTTCAGAAGTTGTAACATGGTATTCTACAGGTTAGAACTTCCACTATATGATTTTTCCTTTCACGACCAAAAATTAACAAAATAAACAGAAGTCACAGGTAAATTATGACTTACAATTGTACCAACAGTAGATCTCCTTAGCTGCATGCTTTTAATCATTCTGCTTGGATCCCCCATGTAAGCAGCTACTTGTTCACTAATATTCTGTAATAAGAAAACAAGTAAGCCAAATAGTACAATCCGCTAACCAAGAACATGTGCAAGGAAGTAGAGGCAAACCTGATTAAATGCATGCAATCTTCCTTTAATCCCAGCCACACCAGTTCCTACTTGTGCATTTCTCTGCCATTTATCTATTGAGCTATTTCTGAAGGAAGTGAATCTGCAATAATTGAGAAATTAAAATCTAATTTCCTAAATAGATAAAGCTTATAGAAGTTACAACATTGTGATGCAAATATATACTAGCACCCAGTATTTGTTAAGAAGAGTGAATATCGATGACACTCAAAATACTTCTTTCGTTATTTTTCACTTGTTTGCTCCCTTAAGATGGTAGAAAAGCTTAAAATGATCATAAATAGGGGAGAAACGAGACGAGCTACACCAACAGAGACGGAGCACTTAAATAAGCTCCGCATCATACAGAATTGACACAAACATTTATAACACTTGGCTAAATATAAAAATCAATTAGTCAAATTCCTTCCTTATTCTTCACTAATTTATTACGAATATATTCTTTTATTCTTTCCGGATTGAACTAAATGATGGGTTCCCTTGATCATGAAAATGGGGACATGAAATAAACTATGAGAAGGGGAGGCTATTAAAATACTCAACAGCAAAGGGAACTTACAGAAGTACTCTATGTAAAAGATTCGATTATCTTTTCTCGGGATAGGTTAAACAACAATTGTGAGGTACCCCCTTGAATAACAACATGCATGTTCATGTCCCAAATTTATTAAAAATAGGTAGATAAAGTTATCTGTTGTTCTTAATAGTAAAGAAGAACATTACACAGGCCTCAAAACCTCACGGTCCTAAGCTTCTGTAGTCATGTCAATGAATTCTGACAAAGCTAGCATATATAGATATAAAACAATCCAAATCACAGTTTTCACTACATGTCTCATACATATCAAATTCACAAGCAATAAATACAATAGCTTTGTTGGTTATGACAACATTACCCACACATCTAAAAAGTAAGACAGTAAGATAGTTATTTTTGCTGTTCTTTATCAATTTAAGGTGTTCAAATACCACGTGAATAATCATGAAGATGGAGATAGGTAGCACAAAAATTTTTCAGCCAATACCTCGAATGCATTTGTTGAATAGGTAGCCATTCTTCGTCAGTCCTCGCATCCAAACTCTTTGATTGTTTTGCTTCCTTAGAAGATTCCTTTGTGTTGCCTTAAATGACAGAAAAAGCAAGAGAAAGAGCAATTTAAAAAGTTGAAAGAATCTTTAATTAGTAATTATCCTTCAATTATCATATATTGGCACATGAAATCTAAAAACAAATAAACCAAAAGATAATGTCCTAATTCTTAGCTTGGAATCGAGAAGGAATATGCAACAATGTAAAGAGTGGTTAAAGTAGAATAACAGAATATGACTTTAAGTTGATGACACATGTTGAAGGGTAAAAAAAACATCTGTGCTAACAGTTTCACTACAATGTACAAACATGAAAAATAGATCCGGAAACAAAGATAATGTAAACCCAAAACATTGAATTTTCTGTTGAATCTTCAAGAACATTTCAATCACTTTTTATTCGATGGTTTTAAGTTTAACTCCTTTTGGTGCCATATGTCTAAGACTATGATAAGTTTGTAAGAATTCATAGCATACCATCTGTATTTTGAGCAACGTGCGGACTCTTCTCCAGTAAAGCCTGCCAAAGTACATATAAAAGAAGTTTTTAGATGTCCACACACTGACTAGGCTAACGTAGACTCCCATTTCTACTAGTGCAGGGAGCTCTCTTCACCTTTTTATGTCTACAATCTATTCTCTTCATATAACGACAAACAAGCACTGCCTAGCCTTCAAATAAGAAATAACATTGCTAGTAATAAAGAAATATACAAGACAGCTAACCTCTTGCAGTTCCAACAAAGAATTTAAAGTTTGCTCAGACGATGTTATCAAGTCCAAATACGCTTTATTTGTTGCTTTCTCAGAATCACAAAAAGATGATCGAAGGGGTTCCTGTTAAACAATGCAACACAATTAAACTAACCAAGAGGAAGAAGATACAAGACAAGACAAAAATACCATTTCTTTTTTTCCTAGTAGAAATCAAATATAATTGAGCCATAATTTGTGGAAATATCGTCTTCATAGCTCACCTTTGGTAATTTATTTGAACTCGAAAAAGGTTTTTGCAACAAGAACCTGAACTCAAGAGTCTTATCCCAGAGAACCTTCAAAACAGACGGTAAATTATCAGAATGATGCAGTGCAAGAAACAGAACAAACATAGCGGATTACAAACCAATGCATTACTGAATGTAAGAAAATGAGAGTACTGGAAAAAGTTACAGACACAAGACAGAATCAAGGAACAAGAAGGTATAAACAGAACTCAAAGCTAAGCTGCACAAAAGAATAAGAATTGGTGGGATAAACAGTACATCTATAATCTTCGGATTGGAAGAAGATGCTTGCTAATAACTGTGAAGTAATTGTACTAATACCTTTTGGTTCTTTACGGCTTGACCTTTCAGAATATCTTCATTCTTGTGATGCTTTAGATTCTTCATAATATCTCTATATGAGTGGAAACAGAAAACATAAAATGGAGACACAAAAGTAAACACATTGTCTAAAATAGTTAAAAGTGACTGCATGAGTAACATCACAAGCTACGCTCAGAGATGCAAAAGACCTAGTAATATCTTATTTACCACTACTAAGAAGAAAACTATCTTTCAACATCCAGAGAAGGAGATATTTACAAGTGTGGAGTGTACTCGCGCCAATTACTTTCATGATTTGTTCCATACTTCCATGCAATGTTACTTTTCAAATAAAGAGAAAATTGCAATTGCGTAGTTGATTAGAAGACTTACTGCTGTTCTTGGCGAATATCTGAGACCATTTTCTCAAGTTCCTCCATCTCTTCATCTTTATGTGCCTTAATTCTTTCCTCATCATCTTCTTCTTCTTCCTCCTCATCATCGTAATCTTCCTCGCCCTCTTCTTGTTCTTCTTCCGAATCCTCTCCTTCCTCCGCTTCTTGTTCTTCCTCCGTATCCTCTCCTTCTTCCTCCTCTTCTTGTTCTTCTTCCATATCCTCTTCTTCTTCCTCCTCTTTGTACTACACAAAAAGTTCTAAATCAAAACCCTAACCTAAAAAAACTAAAAACAAACTAACAGAAATAACACAATTACCATGTCCATTTCAGGATCACTTTCTTCTTCTGAACTAGCATCAATCATACGAACTCGCCGTGATTTATTCGAAACGAACACCATCTGAAACCTTAGAAATGATTGAACATCAAAATTACAACACACATGAAACCACACTGTTTGTCCAAATAAAAAATTAAAGGTATATTTTGTTAGTAATTTAAATTTTAATTGAAACGAAACGATATAGTATAATATTGAATTTTCATTCTGTTTCGCTGTAATATGTTCTTCAAAAACCTGTTTGGTATACCTGAGGAGTGAAGAGTTAAAGAGAAATAGTTATCTAAATGACTGCTAAAACTGATTTATATACATAATGTACCATGTGCCTACTCGATTTCAATGTTTGGGCTTTTTTCAAAATAAACCTATAACTGAGACGGAAAAGACAACATGTTACACAAATATAAACTGGCTCACACTTAGAAGAAGTAAAAGTCATCTCTAAATCCAAACAATCCCCTCATCCCCACACTGCATTATACACAAATTTGTCAAAACACTTTACATTAACAAAACTGTAAAGAATGTAAAATGAGATGTACAAGAAACTATATTATAAGCGTACAAACTAGCTGACACTTTGAAGAATATAGAGATCATCTGTAGTTCCAAACAATCCCCCGAACCCCACTACATATTCAACAATCCCTAGATCTAGAGCCTGAAATAACCGCATTACGCCCATTAGGGCTGCACATTGGGTCGGGTAGGTCGGGTTTGGACTCACCCGCCACCCTACCTGCTGATGTAATCGACTCAACATTAAAACGGGTAGGTTTTCACCCGACCCACATTTCAGCAGGTTAGCTCAGGCGGGAACATAATTAACAGATAAAGAACTGAGAATTAAGTTACTCCATGTAAGTGACTATAATGATTCAATTACACACCCAAAGAGAAATCATGTAACCATCACACGTAGAGACACAGAGAGTAATTAATGTTGCTGTTGACAGAACCAAGAACAGATCAAATCAAGTTAATCAACACCACCCTCACAAAGAAAGCAATACACAAAAGAAAAGCGAACATATGTTCATACAAGTTTACTGCATTTTACAAAAACAAGAAACAAAAAAGAAAGATAAAAGAGTAGTAAAAGTGGTATGTAAATTACTTTTTGTGCTTGATAGATTGCAGCTTAGGATGCGTAGCTAGGGTTTTTGTTACAAATCCCCTTTGTTTTCTTTTTGCTGTGATTCCTGTGAACAAAATAAAATCAAAAACGAAACCCTCGCATAATAAACAAAATCGTATTCATGGCTTAATCTTGAGAAGAAAATAAACAAGAACAAAATCAAATTCATGGTATCAATTCCAGACCTAATTAAAATAAAAACAAAATCGAATCCGACCTTACCTAATTAGCCTGTTGCTGCTGGTGATTTGAAGAGTGATGAAGAGTGAATCTGATTTCTGAATGAAGAAGAGAAACTGCGCCTCTGAGAGCGAACAGAGAGGAGTGAGAATTGACAAAGGTTTAGCCTCCACTCCAATCAAAAACAAAAGACAAAGGTTTAGCCGTCTAGGTATTCAGCTTCACATTTCTACCGGTGTGATTCAATCTAGGAAATAATCTAAGGGTCACGAAATATTTATGCGGGTGAGCGGGTAAGTCAGGTTGGGTAATGCCAAAGTCATAGTCGACTCGCTCAAGGGCGGGTATTAGGAGCTGCAAGTCATAGTCGACCTGTGCCTTCAGCCGGGTGCGGGTGAAAACAGGTGGATGTGGGTCGGTTCGGCGGGTAGGGTCGGGTTTGTGCAGCCCTAATCGCCCATCAATAAAGCCAATCAGGTTCTTGTTTTACCGTGGTGTTGTTTCAGCAAGCATTAAGACATTATAAGTTCAGTGAAGACATTAAGAGGTTCATCGTAACACAAAGATTAAAAAAAATTACTCCTAACTTATCAAACATACACAATCCAAGTACAATCACTGATGGCTAACCGGCAAATTATTCGGTGAGTATAGATTTGTCTCGAATATGAGCAATCAGTTTCCAGCTTTAATTATCATAACAACGCTCCAATTTGGCTAAGAAGACTGAAATAGTTGAGGCGTTTCGTTTCGTGTTATCAAAACTAGCCATTTGTACAATAGAGAACCAAAACTATGGCCAGTAAAATCTGATTCCCCCCATTACCATGGTCTTAAAACATATATTTCAGCATTAAGAGTTAAGACACAACCACAAAAACAACACAATGTCACTCAGAGATTTTCTGTAACTTCAATGTTCAAAACAAAGTCCCCACAACAACATAATAAGTGACTCCACATCTCATTAGCTGAATGTCTTCTTACCCAAACTAAAATACATGAATCGATCTATAAACAAATACCCATATTAAATCTACAACTCAATCAACCAAAATCAATAAGATTCGGATTCTGAAGAAAAAAAATTGAAAATCAATGAAAAACCCCCAAAAAGATGAGGAAAATCAGAATAATAGCATTCAATAAGTGAGAATATTAATGCTTCAAAAAAAAAGTGAGAATAAACTAGTAATGGATGAAAACTGAGAAAGAAGAATACCTGAGTAGAGAGAGATCGAAGGAAGAGCTCGGAAATTGCGTTTCAGAAATGTGAGAGATGATAGAGCAAAGAAGAGGAGTTAGGGTTTAAGGAAAAGGGTCAGTACTCACGCGTCTCGTTATATTTTTATTTTATTTTTATTTTTATTTTATTTTTTAGACAAAAGCCTCCCGGAACATTAAGACCCTGGAAAATACAGGCACGACTTATATACAGG
Organism: Papaver bracteatum; assembly: GCA_023529315.1. NCBI lineage: Eukaryota > Viridiplantae > Streptophyta > Magnoliopsida > Ranunculales > Papaveraceae > Papaver > Papaver bracteatum. Next base: position 1,548,072 of record JAJJWX010002530.1, read on the forward strand.
GCCAAACATTTTCCGGCCCTGTGAATAGCTGCAGTCCATTAGCTGCGTTTTACGGGAAAAAAAAACACAAATTAATAGAGTCTTTGGATACGTCTTTCAAGAAGTAAATAAAAGTCATAAAGAGAAGTCAGCAAAATGTTTTTACTTCACAAAATTCAAGAAGTAGAAGTCAGAAACAAAAATCAGCAAATTAGTAGAAATCAGAAACATAAGTCAGCAAAATACTTTTACTTCACAAAAAAATAGTTATTTTGTTCCTAGAATCATTCTGAAATTGTACACCCAAACTAACTTCTGAATTTTCTACTTCCAGGAGTCAAAAAGCAATTTCTGGAGTGTTATCCAAACATGCCTGCCTCAACGGTAGGCAAAGCCAAATTTGAGGTCTATATCAGAACACACACTTAGTGTTTACCTTATCCCATTGGGCTAAAGTGTGAGCAACAACATTACAAGTTCTAGGAACAAAAGAAAAATTACACGTCACTAGGCTAGAGCTAAAAAGGGAAATATCTTTACAAAGAGCGTCCATCCGTTAGTTGCTTTCAAACTCTCTTGCTGAAAGTTCCTTTGCATGACTTTCAACAATGACATGAGTGAGCTGTAACTCCACTACCTTTTTCAAAACTGCTCATATTGCATGGATCTCTGCTTCATCGGGAGAATAAACTTCAAAGGTAATAGGAGCACAAAAGGAAATATTATTGGAGGAGTCCGTCATTACATACATGCTCCATTACCCAAAGTGATATCATCAAAAACTCAATCAATATTACATTTATTCCAGTCGGGAGCAAGAGGCATCACATATTTAATGACATTCGGGAGAGTTTTGGGAGGGAAAGTAGAGAATCTAATAACAAGCGTGGCTATAGCTCTAGAAATAACAACATCATGGTTTACCTTTTTCATACGAAAGATAAGACTATTCATACTACTCCAGATAGACCACATGATAGAAATAAAAAGACTCTTAGATTCTTCAGATAAAGCATAATTAGGTTAACAAGCAAGTAAATGAGCTAATCATGAAAAGAGGAAGTAGGAAAATAATAAGTAGGCAATCAAAGGGGACAAGAGGTCCAAGTGGAACTATAAAAGTGGAACATAACCAAATCATGCATAACAGATTCATTAGACAACAAACATCTAGGCCAAACAACAATGTCAATAGTCTGAAGAATAGTTCTATGAGGAATAACATTCCTATCAGCTTTTTAGAGAAAAAGTTGGATATGATAGGGAACTTTGATCTTCCAAAGGTTGTTATTTCGGGAAGGTCTGGGACCACTGAGAATCAAATAGGCAAATTTAAAACAAAATTTGGCATTTTTAAGAGAATATAGACAATCATCCCAACAAAGTCATTATCAAAGTGATTATTTAATCAAGTCAGGTTTCATGATCTAGTATCCTGATCAATAAAGTAATAAACTTTTGAACTTGGGTTTCGGGTAACAAAAGAATTAGGTTTAGCGTAACCTAATACGAGAATCTAATTGTCACACTGAGGATCAATAAAATGACCATCACTAACAATCCAAGATATAAAAGGTTTTATAAGTTCCTTTATGGTGAAAAGACATCTCCAGGTCCAAAATTAGTAGGACAAATACTTAGCATTTAACAAAATCGAAGTTAGGGAAATTTATAACCTTGATAATAACATTTATATGAGAATCAGAGCTTTCCACAAATTTCCAGGCATTCCTTGCAAGCATAGCAAGGTTATCCAATTCAGCTTTCCTAAAACCCAAGCATCCTTCACACTTGGGGAAACATAGGTTATCCCAACCTAAAAAGTGCATTTTATATCCTTCGTATATAAAGTCTTACCTCACAGTAGAGCTTAAGGAATAAGAAAGGCAACCATATGGCAAATAGGGATAGAGTGGCCAACATGTTTATCAATGGATGCCTTAGCAACTTGAGACGGGAGTTTATGATACTAGGTGTTGATGGTGGTTTTTAGTTTAAGGAGAAAACTGTAAAGGTCTGTCTAGCTGACCCGGTATCAGAAATAGTAGACTTTGATATGTCTATATTCCGCAAGGAGTATATTAAAATATGATGAGTACATATGCCGCTCTTCATATTATATTTAAACTCAAGCTCCTAGATGAATTGTGCACTAGTATAGAGCCTAATGAGTATTTAATCTCTCGCCTGCATTATTCACTAATGTATGGCTTGCTGAGTATTTTCCTATGTTATGTTCCCCAGCTGAACTCTCAATATTGACATGACATGACGATTAATGTTCGCTCGCAGCTGAGTAGCATGAATCTCCCGAAGTGTCAGGATTAAGATATGCATGAAAGTACTTATTTGGAAGCACGCTGCGGTGCTCTCTGAGAATAAAATTAGTGATTTTGTGCCAACGCACAGAAATTATCAAATTTGATTAATTTTGTGACAGCTCGTAAAATTAAATTTTTTAACCTAATTACAAGAATTAGGTTTTTTGCGGCCTGCGCAATATCTCGAACCCTATTAGTCGAGACCAAACCTAGGTAAGCTAGGAGATTGATCCACCATTGACTAGTAGGAGAAAAATCCTACCAAAAGTAGAAAAACAAGAAATAAAGAGGAATTGTGGTAGTTAAAGGAAGTAGAAAAAGGGATACGGCCGTGCCACTTCACCGACCGGTTCGCCCTAACTGGCATTGTAACACCCCGAGTTCCGGACCAGGGTTAAACCCTATGGAGATCCGAACTCGAAGCGTTACGGGACGGAAAGAGACTTATGCATACATATTTTTGCTAATTTACTTTTACACAAAACATAGTTGAAACTTTATATAACATAAACTGAAGCATATAAATCCACTTATTATCTTGACAACGATTTCAACCAAACATATTATTTCAAATTACATTTCAAGCAATAAAATTAAGCAATTCAATCACTAAGATACTCATTCCTAGATTTCACTGTGCCACTCTGATAAATCTGCAAGGATGTCAATTGGGGTGAGATGACAGCTCAATAGAATGAATTCTCAATCTCAAAACATGCATAACAATGTCAATGAGTCAAATAACGTACAACAAGAGCATACGACGTAATTTCGAGAAAATCACTAATATAGATACTCACCCAACATGATCACCACACAAGTACATTTGTTTAATCATGAATTCACAACACAAATATTGTTTCTAACAAATCATCTTCAATCATGAATCCATAATGCCAATAATACTTTCAATAATTCATCCAATTAGATTTCACAATTGAGTTCATAACACCAATAATAATTTCGACAAATCTACCAATTTAGGTTTTAACAATTGAGTTCACGGTAAGAATGTCCTTGGTTCGTACACCCACCTATCATTTATCGTCACAAACATCCTCCGTCGATGGTCAGGAACAAAAGTTCCTATGGGGATCATACCCATCTGCTCTTGGGGTGTAGGATCAGAATATCGCAAGAAGGACACATTTGCGAAGTTTAGTTAACAACACATGGAGAGCGTCGCGGGGTGATATGAAGAATGACGTAACAGATGACGATGGCAGAAACCTGAGAAAAGTGTGATGATTCTGCGATAGTTAGAATATTTGCAAAAATTAGCAATGTAACTCTTGCGAAAATATCGCAATTCAGATCCTAAAATAAATGACAGATTAGCTGTCATCCACTATGCAATTTCCTATATAAAGAGTTGAACAAGCGCAAGGAAGGAAAGATATTTTTCGAATGTTAAGCAAGTCATTTAGGAGAGAGAAAGTAAAAAAGAGCAATTGTATTCTTGTTTTCTTCATTACTTGTAACATTTCTGTGAATCAATTAATAAAAGTGTTGTTATTAATCTTCAAAGTATGTGTTGATTATGATGAATTCTTGTGAGGGGTGTAGTGTAGGATTTTCTGCTACTACATATTGGCGCTAGAAATAGGGAGTTTTCCTTGTTTTTAGTGTGAAATTTAGTATTGTGATTGGGGAGAATTTAACGATTAGTTGGTGAAAAGTTTCGTACAATTTTCAACAATTCATTGAGATTGAAGAAATGGCTAGAAGAAGGAATGCTTCAAGACAACCAACTACTGTTAGAAGGAGTAAGAGACTTGCTGGAGAAAGAAGAAATGAAACTGGAGAATCGTCAAGAATGAATGCAAGAAATGATGAAGAAAATCAAATTCAACAACCAATTCAGCATGCACCAGCGCAAAATAGGACCTTGGATTATGATAGAGTGAGCGTACATACATGGCGACCAGCTTCAGCGGAAGAAATAGAAGAGGAGCAACCGTTAAAAAATGAAAGACAGGAGGAGATAGCTCAAGAAGCAATTGTAGGAATATTTCATGGATATGAAAGAATTGAAGCATTAGAGGCATTGAGACAAAGAATACGCGAAGAGAGAAGATTATAAGCGGAAGAACGCGCAAATTTTACAAGGCAAAACCATGAGTTGAGAATGGAAAACACGAGGTTACAAAATAAGAGGTCAAGAAGCACTACAAGATCAAGTTCAAGATCAATTAGAAGTGAAGCAAGGAGAAATTCTCCTATGACAAATATTGGAGAAGAAAATCAAAATCCAAATGAAGAACATCGCGAAAGGAGAGAAATAATGGAAGATCAATATGAACCACAAGGAAAAATTCGCCAAAATGAACAAAACCACAGGGGTCGGGAGAATGAGCAGCGTCAGGAACGAAATAACCAAGATGGCGAAGAAAATCAGGAAGAAGGATATTACGCGGAAGAGATGTTCAAAGAAATCAACAAATAATTGAAGGAGAAATTGAGAGACATTATGCTGAACAAGCACGTCTGTCTTGCGAGAGGGAAATATTAAGAGCAGAGGTGGAAGAACAAGAATTCCAGGAGGAAATTCGCCAGAACAATCATGATAATCGAGAAAAAAGACGCGAACAAAACCGCAACAATGGTAATGTCAATGAAGAATATGATATGATACAAAGAAGAGTTGAAAGGCAACAAAGATGATTGGTAAGAAATGAACAAAATCGTAGAAGAGAAAATGAGAGATATAATGGTGTGCGAATTCATGAAAGAGAAGATCGCAGAGAAAGACAAGAAGAAAATGATGAAGAAGAAAATCAAAATCTCGCAGCACAAAACAGGCAAGAACGCAGGAGAAGAGAAGCTGAATTAAAAAGACCAATGGGACCAACGTCCGGGGTAAACGAACAAATTTTAAGAGAATTGGCAGATATGAGAGGAATGCTGAATAACAGAAGAGAAGGAGGCAGAAGTAAATTAGATGAAGCCATAGAAGAAGCTGCAAAAACTCCATTTTCGCAAGAAGTACAATTAGGAGGAATTCCTCCAAAATGCAGTTTGCCTGCATTAACCAGCATTTTTGATGGGACAACTAGCGCAATTCAACACATTAAATCTTATGTGAGATGTATGCTGCAATGGGAGAATCATGATGATGTATTGTGCAAGTATTTCGCGTCAAGTCTAACAGGAGAGGCGCTAAAGTGGTTCAAAGGTTTACCCATGAATACTATAACATCTTTCAACCATTTGCAAACTACATTCTTAGGGGCGTATATAACTAACAACTCCTCGCGACCAGGCATAGAAGATGTATTTGGATTGAAGCAGAGAATTTGTGAAAGTTTGAAGCATTTAACCATAAGATTGAAGACCATGTGTAGTGAAATGGTTGGACGTGTGGATGAGAAATATCTCATTTTATCATTCATCAACGCAATGTTCGCAACCAATCTATTGTACATTCAAATTTTCATAATCAAAAATACAATTACTATGACAGAGCTGCGAGAATTGCAGGAGGAGTACATCGCTCTTGAAGAAAAGCAAAATGAAGTAGAATCTTATCCAGTTGCGAACACAAATTCAAATACAGAGAGTGCAAGCTTACTGCATAGATTGATAAATACAGTGGCGAGCACCTCGCAGGCACAACAAGAAAATAAGAGTGATAATCAACAGAAGCTGGTGGTTATGGGAAGCAGAGATCAAGAAGAATATGAAAAGGAAAGAAATTTTTATAGTCGAGGTGGAAACAACAAATTTCAAAGACTTGATCAGCCACAAGAAAGCTATGGGGGACAAAGACAAAATTATCATAGGGGATCAGGAAGTCAGAAGATGATATGGGAAGAGATCAAGATGCCACCATTGAATACTAGTGTGGAAAAAAATTGGGAAGCTATAATTCTAATGGAGAACATTCCGACACCTTGGAACATGGTAAAAGAATTACTTTCAAGCAACCGAAGTCAAGAATTCTGCTCCTACCATCATTTTCATGGACATTCGACAAATAACTGCTGAAATATTAAAAGGATCATTCTCAAGATGATATATCATGGAAAATTAAGTCATTTCTTAATAGGGCACCCTCAATCTCAACCCTTACCACGACCACCAGAAATTCGCAGAGTAAATGCAACAAAAGGAGGAGAAATATTTGTCATTGAAGTTGGAGCAAAGGCGAAGAACCTGTTTTGTAATTCTATTGTGCATTCATACAAAATAATTGAATACTTTCACGACAGTGTTCTAAGCAGAGTATTATCAAGAGATCTTGATGGAAAAGAAATTATGAACATTGCCAAAATTTCTCCACTACAAGAATGGAAAAATCAAGCTATTTCTTTCACTATAGAAGAAGTACCTGATCAGGCAGGAGAAATGCATGATAATCCATTAGTGGTGAGATTGGAGATTAAACCAAACCCAAAAGATGATGAAGATGATGAAGCAGAAGATTCATGGGCAATCAACCGAGTCTTAATTGATACGGGAAGTTCTGTTGATATCTTATTCTATCATGCATACAAAACTATGGGAGGGAAAGATGAAGATCTAATTCCTTCAACTTACAAAATTTATGGTTTTAATGGTACTGCCAATAAGCCCAAAGGAGAGATTACTATGTGAATCCCATTAAAATGGTTATCTTCTGAGATTCTATTTTGTGTTGTTGATGTAGAGTCACCCTACAATGCTTTGATTGGGCGACCTTGGTTGCATGGGATTTTAGGTATAGCTTCAACATTTTATCAATGTATCAAGTTCCCCCCATCCCAGTTGAGTTGGAGTTATAAAGGGAGATTGGATTGAAGGTAAGAAATGATATGAAATTGACGTAGAGTCCTACGAGGAACGAGTTGCGAAGAAAGGGAACTGGAAAGGTAATATCAGAGAGCAACAAAGAAGTGAAAGACTCATGGTGGATGCAATAAAGAAGAAAGAATAAGAAACCTTTTTTAAAAGAAGAAGCAGTGCAGCTATCGCAAAAGATAAGAAATTAATTTTCAAAGATACGGAGGCAGAAAATAACAAAGGTAAAAAGTTCAAGCTGTGAAGAGAAAGAGATATTGAGAAGAAGGGAAAAGATGTATAATTTCAAAAAAAATCAAAAATATATTTTGTTCAAATGATAAAATGAGATTGAGAAATTACAACAAAAATGAAATACAAAAGAATAATCTTACAAATATGCGAAAATTTCGCAAGAAATTATCTTTAAGATCCAGAATGGGACGAACCTTTATAGCGTACACCCTAGTTCGCGAATAAAATTTCTCAAGAGGCAAATGTAAGACCTAAAGTACGTCATAGGAGGGGGTATCTGTAACATGACTCAGTGATAAGGTTACATCGCCGCTGGAACCTGAGCCATGGAGATTTGGGGTCAATGAAAGCATATCTAGGAGAGACACCTTGGATTCTCAACTTGAGCATATGACTTAAGTTGGGCGACTAAGGTAATAAGATCTCTCCTAAGGAGTGCAGAGTATGACCAAGGTACCGAGGTACACGTTTGAGCCAAGAGTGCCTGGGAAGTTTGAAGCGTCTCGGCCATTCTTGGTAAGTCTTGGCTATGATACACCCGGATCGAAGAAAACCCCACTTAGGGTGCAGTCTCGTAACCATAAGCCATATAGGCAAAAGGGATAAGAGGCTGCGAACATAACTGGTTGTTGTTAAGACTGGATGGGAGGAGCTAGTCTTGTATGGCCGATGTATGTCTCCTTGAAAGGGCAACCAGGGGGAAGATAAGGGTGGCACCCTCCATTAGGGAGTTGATAAGTGTTTTAAGACGCAAATGTCATGAGACTTTTTACTCACGGGAGTATTAAGACTTGTCATATTTGTGCAACATTTCTGAAGAGGCAATAATACAAAAGATAATATAAGACGAGATCAATGGGTCATTGCATGCAAGTGTAAATACGTCATACGATTTCGTCGCAAGACGGCAATATCATGGGGCTTTAATTTCGCAAGAAAATTTAGGCCTGTCATATTGTCGCAGCAAAAAATACAAAAGAACAAAAAGTTAAGGCAAGATCAATGGGTTTCTATATGAAAGTGTAGAGGCATCCTGCGATTTTGTCGCAAAAGAAAAAAAATGGCAAAATAAAACCTTTACTTAGGAAGGCAAAATAAGACCACATCAGAATATAAGAATAAATGTAATCTTACAATTTATGATTGCGAAATTATACAGTGGCAATTGCGATTTTATCGCAAACTACTTTACCAAACAAAATCAATATGCTCAATCATTCATCTGGACACAAATAACAGAGGCAAGTATGGGAATGCATAAGATAAATTAAATGTTATTTGTTTCCATATGATAGATTTATGCAATATATTTTGGTTAATCATATTGCAAGAGAGAAAATTTTGCTAACACATGAAGGGTGGAACAAAAAGGAATTTATATTAAAGATTAGAGATTCACAAATAACAAGATTACAAGAATAAAAGATCAAAGAACGAATGTACAAGTATTACAAAAGATCAAAGAAGAAAAGAAGAGTTATTTCTTGGTTGGTTCATCTTCTTCCTCATCAGATTCTTCTTCATTATCATATCTTTCGTCTTCAGATTTTTCTTCATCCTCACCAGCTTCACTGTCTGAAATCACTAAAGAAGGAACATTCTCTGGGACTTTTTCTTCAACGCGAGGATATTTAGAGAGAGGAATGTTGTGATTATTACAAACCATCCTGATAGTGTTATTGCGATAAGAAATGGCATTATTCTTAAAATTGGCAATAGTAATCTTCAGTTGATTCTTCAATCTTGAACACTTATCATTGCGAGAAGAGAGATTCTTTGCGAGATTCCCTTTTTCAACTTCTAATTCTTCAATTCTCCGGCGAAGTCTTCCTTCAGATTCTGCGAATGTATAATGATGAATCAGTAATTTAACGAAAATTTACAAAGGACAAGAAGTTAATAAGAAAGAATAGTTAACAACCTTCTCTCTCAGAAAGCATATCTTTAATCAAGGCTATATGGTCAATGTGAAGACTAACATTTACACCTAGATTACTTCTGGCATCATTTAAAATTTTCGCAGCCCAAGCAAATTCATCATCGTTATCTATGAGAAAACGGGAGCGAACTTGGTTTTCTCTCTCAACAAGAGTTGTATTCTCGCAGATAAGTCGATCCCTTTCAATTTGAATATCAAGAAGATTTTTATGGAAATCCGCTAAAGCTTAAGCACCTTGTTTAACGATGCTGTCTTTTACATCAATAAGATCACTGTATTTGGTTCTTAACATAGCAATATCCTTTTTGGAATTAATGTAAAAGCGCTTATACTTATTAGTTAGCCCCAAGTTGAATCTATGATCGACCTCTAAAAGGCAAAGTTTTGATCTAAGTTTATCTATAGAGAGGGGAGTAATTAGGTCATTATAAAAACTATTCAAGGATTTATTCAGATGTTCAAGAAGAGTACTGTCATCCATAGAATTGGGAAAAGAACGAAGGGTTGTAGCTTCATCAGATAGACCATAAATGTCTGCAAGAGTGGTTGATCAAATAAGATGAAATAGTAGGACAAAAGGATAAAAGAAGGAGGGAAAATTTCATACCATAAAGTTGATTGTTCGTTTCTTAGAGACTAGAAACCTTATCATGCGAAGAAGAGAGTTCAATTTCCAATCGCTTGATCTTCTCATGAAGGTCAACAGATCCATATTCTAACTGTTTGGGAAGATTAACAGATTCAGATTTTAGTTCTTCATTTTCTTTGCGAAGATTAACAGATTCAGATTTTAATTCTTCATTATCTTTGCGAAGATTAGCATTTTTCTTTTCAAAAGCCATACGTCTTTTTTCCATATCTGAGGCAACATTGAAGGAATCTCTGCCAGCCTGAAAAGAATTTTTTTTTTATCAAGATACATATATAGTTAAAACTTTAAATATGAAGGAGAAGCAAAAAAATGAAAACATACCAGAATACAAAGTGAGTTCAGAAGGCTAGGAGACACTGATCTAGAAATTCCACGAAGAGAATCGTGGTCGACTAATATGGGAGCGTCGTAGATAGTTGCGAGAGCCTGACATGCACTGGGAAAAACATCATCTCAAATATCGTGCATAGTCTCAAAAAATATGCTGGATAATTGAGCCATAGAAGACTCAGGCTAAGAAGTTTCCTTCGTAGAAGAAATGTTATTGTCACTAGTATCATCCTCAACAGAATTTTCACAAGAATGAGAATTTGAAGAAGAGGGAGAACAAGTTTTCCTTTTCTTTGAAGGAGGAACAGTAGATTTTTCCTTATTAAAAGCATATTTGTCATATTTCTCATTGCGAGGAACACCTTTGCCTTTTCCCTTAGTCTTCACAACCTTAACGGGTTATACTTCTTCAATAACCTTCAAACACATATAAAGATATGAAATAGAGGCAACAATATATTGTTAAGAATCATAAAGGAATATTTCTTACTTCATATGTGAATGATTTAAGGGCTAATAAAGCATTGGGTTTCCCTAACTTCTTGTAGCTAGCTTTCAGCCTTTTAATCTGGTAAAATGGGAGTGGTCAGCAAAAGTACATATACAAGTATGAGGAAAATAATAATGATCATTTAAGCAAAAATTCGGGAATATACCTCTGTATTTCTTTCAGGCCAGCTGAACACCCATGGTTGGTACTCTGCGAGATTCGCAGGTAAAGCATGAGAACCAGAGATATTTTGGCCCTCTAAAAATAATGGGAAAATACACCATTTATCATCATTAAAGTAGCAGGGAGATGAATTGTTGTCCGGATGCCAGTCAATATCTAGCATAAGAACTTTGTCTTCAGTAACGCCATCCTTCTTCTGTAAGCGGACACCCCAACAAGTGATATCCTTCCTCATGGGGATTATTTCATGATTTGCGAAGAAATTATCTACAATATACTTCGCAGGAACAATCAGAATTTTAGCGAATTTAGGGTTCTTCGATTCAGGGTGTAAAGAAATTCCTTACCAACACCGCGAGTAGCAAACTCAAGCATCAAACGAATACAATCCCCACTCAACTGATATAAAGCCCGCGAGAATTTCTCATGAGAAAGTATTTCATAGAATAAAGGAAACTCAGGGTTATAAAGAGGAATGGGAAGGCCAGCTTCAAGTTGACCTAGTGAGATTATGATCTTCTCGCGATTACATGGATGATCGGAAAATAATTTAACAGAGAGCTCAGCCTTAGGGTTTTGATCGAGAATGGTTGATAAAGTAAAGCATCTATCTTGAAGCTTCTTTTGCATTTTTTCAAAGGCAATTAAATTTTTACGACCCGCTGGAGGCATTCTTAGTATGGGAATGAAAAAATAATAGAAGATCAAAAGAATATGAGAAAAGTTACAGTAGCAGGAGCGAAATTCACGGAAGAACAGTAAAGAAAGTTGCAAAGAAAATAAAAAAGAAAGTAAAAAAGAAAAGAAAAGCAGAACGAAAGGAATATATATATAGAAGGTAAGAATTCTCGAGAAGATAAACACATTTAATGCGAAGATTAGACGTGAACAGTTGAAATACAACGGTTGAAAAAGACGTGTCAGAAGCTAGATGGAAAAAAAGATACACGTGTAGTAAATTTGGCGAAGAATGCAGAATCGTGTCAGTACAGAGAATATGAAAAGATGAACAATTGCAGCATTTAGAAAAATTATTTCTCATGACATTCTCCCCTTCGCAAAGAAGACATGAGAAGAGGCAAGATGTAGGATCAAAATATCGCAAGAAGGACACATTTGCGAAGTTTAGTTAACAACACATGGCGAGCGTCGCAGGGTGATATGAAGAATGACGTAACAAATGACGATGGAAGAAACCTGAGAAAAGTGTGATGATTCTGCGATAGTTAGAATATTTGCGAAAATTAGCAATGTAAATCTTGCGATAATATCGCAAGTCAGATCCTAAAATAAAGGACAGATTAGCTGTCATCCACTATGTAATTTCCTATATAAAGAGTTGAACAAGCATAAAGAAGAAGAGATCTTTTTCGAGTGTTAAACAAGTCATTTAGGAGAGAGAAAGTAAAAAAGAGCAATTGTATTCTTGTTTCTTCATTACTTGTAACATTTCTGTGAATCAATTAATAAAAGTGTTGTTCTTAATCTTCAAAGTATGTGTTGATTATGATGAATTCTTGTGAGGGGTGTAGTGTAGGATTTCCTGCTACTATAGGGATCATTACCCGTTTCATTTACGATACGAAAACCTTGGTTCATACATCCACATGTCGTTTACCGGCACGGACAGCCGCCATCGATGGTCGGGAAACACAAGTTCCCATGGGGATCATTACCCATTTAACTCTCGGGGATCATTACCCGCCGTTAGCATGAAACCATGTTTCATCTAATGGTAAAACATGAACTCATTTCAATTTTTGAAATCATTTTTACAAACAACACAAGCAACCATGGCTTAATAGCATACTACAAACATTATGCATTTATCTCAGGCATTTTATCAAACACACTAACTGCATACATTTTATATTATGTGTTTCAGGTGATAACTTTGTCCGATCATCTTCATATTTTACAAGAACATTCTTAAAAAATTCATATATTACATATCCAAAATTCACACAAAACCAATGGTTCAAAAGAAAATATATGGTTTATATGATCAATCTAAAAACTGGGCAGATAACATCATATTAGAAAAATATTCACAGTAAATTCATTTTATTCTCAAATCAAGCAATTCCAAAGCAAAATGAAATATAAGATGTTTATCTACAACTTTTGTTTAGACATCAAATTATTTTAACATCGTTCAGACTACCTAAGAATATCAAAACCACATCAACACGAAATTATCCATAAATTCAGAAACTATCACCCTAATTCAAACAAGCTTTCAACGGTGAATATATGGTGGAATACTCTCAAATTTTAACTAGTTATACCCAATCATATTATATACCTATAGTAGAAGTCTGATCATCAATAATATGCATCAAATTAAATAGACAAATTTAAGAACCCTAATGATATAAGAATAAACAAAATTGAAATCAAAGTATAACAAGGAAAAACTCAAAGAGAAAGGGATTAAACATTCTACCTTTTATTAGCTATAATCTCCTCTAAGTTCTCCATAGAATTCGTCTCTAAATACCTGGATTCACCTCCTTCTCTTTCTTTCTGGTTAAAACTTTTTATTTTATTTTCTTCTCTAATTCCTTTTCTTTCTACTTTATTATAAATCCTATATAATTTAATAATAATACTAATTAAAATATAAAAATTATATAAAAATTTATTATTTATTTTATTCTTTTTATTATCTTTTTATTTTCCTCAAATCCGTTAACTCATCTAACAATAATTAGGTGATTATATTTACACCCTAACATTTTACTAAGGGGCAAGAGAATGTCTGTTAGATATCTAAGTTCAAGTGAACCTATTAGGCTAAGGCAAACAAAACGATTCCACAAAAACCCAATTCACAAGGTTAGCTAATTAATCGAGCAAAATCCGACCCAAAATCGTAAATAAAAATAGCGGGTATTACAGGCACCGCCATACCATCGGCAGGCCATTCCCATATTGTTGCATGTCGGCCCCTCTTTCCCATCGACCAATCAAATCGCTCTAAACGCGCAGCTTACACTTTTAATTAAAGTTGGAAGTTGACTGGTCGACTGATAAGTGCATAATTCATATGATTTTAGTGTCCCTTCCATACTTGCTTTAGTTATTATTCTTGCATATTTTCATATTATTACTATTGTTTTCTCTTATTTGCCTCTAATATGTGAATCATCCAAAAAGGAGCTACAAAGTGCTGAAAATAGCTATGAAGAGAAGTATTTCAAGTATCCAAGTGCCCAAGTCCAAGAGAAGTGGAAGAAGTGTGATGAAAAGGAGCAAAACGCTCAAAATCAAGAGAAGGGACAAATACCGATCTTAACTCATTCAAATAAAGGATTTCTCATCACCATCTTTAAGATAATTGAAAGATAAAAATAATGCAAAAAGAATGAGGTCATTTCGAGTTCGGAAGAAGAAGTTGTGGCCAAAACAGTTTTTATTGAATATCGAAGACAGTGAAGTCCGCGAACTGGGTTTGCATACCGAGTTCGCAGACTTAATTCCGAAAATATTTGCTGGAATTTGAAGTCTGTGGACTGGGTTCGCGAACTTAGAAAATGGGAAACGTGTATTCACACCTTGGAATACCTAAGGGCACGTTTGGATTCGTTATTTCGTTATTTCGGGTCGGGTTCCTAAACCTAACTAAATACTTGGTGACCAAGCAATGTAAACCTATAAAAAGGTATTAGGTTATCTAAAGAGATATCATATCGATAATCTCATATATCACAAGTCCTATATCAAAACCTAGGGTTTACCCCTTTAGGGGGAAACCACCATTCTTCATCTTCTTGGTAATATGAGTAGTTAAATCCTTTGTTGATTAAGGATGAATTCAATGTTCTAAGCGTGAAACTTTATTAATAATACAAGTCTATTTGAGGTTTTAATCATCATCGTTTGTTTTCATTATATCTAGGGTTTATGATTGATTCTTAGATTGGTTTGGGTGCGCAACTAGATTAGTATATTAATCATTCTATTGCTAGTAGAGAGTTGAACGATCCATAATTGTCGTGCATCTCGTACACAAGTAGAAAACATGAGACCTTATAGATGGATTCTGTAAAGCAATCGTGTGTGGAAACAACACCAGTAAGTGAACCAAGCGTACTAAGTTTAACTTCTGGATTCAAACCTAAATTCACAAAACCTAAAGCATTCGATCGAGTTACACCTTGTATGCGTACCTTAAGGCGGCTCAGTTGGATAGAATCCGGTGACTAAGCGTACCTGTTATCCGGTGATACAAGGATTTTTGGGGATAGCTAAGTGTACCTACTATTCTAAGGTTGGTGATGAATGCTTCTAACGGAAGATAGATAAATATTCTAATCATGTTAACGCTTGGTAACGGCGAAGGATTCCTTAATCATCTCTTTTCTTTATTTTTGTCTTTTTATTCATCTTATAAACCAAAACCCCCCTTTGTTATTTACTTTATCTTCCTATTTCAAATAACCTATCAATTAAACAGCTCTTTGTGGGAACGATCTCTTACTACCGCTATATTACCAGTTAATTAGTGGGAAATATATTTATTAATTTGTTGAGCCTACGACATCCAAACATCGACACACCTAATTCCTTAAGGATTCGAATATAGGCTTCCCATGTCAGCCTTAAAACAATCACGGCCACACGATTTGGCCGGATAATTTAACAAGCTTGGACTCCTCCCAGCGTGACCAAACAAGCTCCATGGTGTTCACCGTGGGCCCACTACTATTCCAACAAATCTGAATTCTCCTAACCCTCCAGTAACAACCCTAATCGCTGGCCAAAATTAGGCTAGTTATGATGTTGAACAAAGGGTTTAACGAGTTAAGACTTGGCCATTGAAGTCTCAAATTCATCTCGACCGTCCAACTTAGCCAGCCTAGTTGGATGGCTTAGATTCCATTTTGGGCAACCAATGAAATGACGGTATGCTCACCGGCGACTTGCCTTTAGCCTTGACCAATCAAATTGATCCCAACCCGCAGCTAACACCTAAAACCGTTAACTCAAAGTAGGTTGGCCACACGGCTTTAAAAACCTCAAGATCGACCAACGACAGCGCATAACATCGCAAAGAAATCTCGGCCATCCAACTTCACCAGCCGAATTGACTGGATTAGATCTGATTTCGGGGAACCAATGAGATATCGCCGTGATAGCTGGCAGTCCTTCTTCCACAAGAACTGATCGCCCAACCCTCAGTCTACCCATACAACTCTCAGAAGCTTCCTGAAGATGGTTGGTCATGATCCTTTTAAGATATTAAATTTCGCGACCAACCAAGACAGGCTCTATACAACAATGCATCATATACATCGATTATTTTGAGTTGCTTACTTAAAAGTGATGCTTTGTATGCATCGATTACAATCGATTTCACAAATAACTTAATTATTTAACCTGAGAGCATTACATGTTATTTCTTATGGCAAGTCTCATGGATTGACTTATAACATATGACCGCCCGCCACCTACCTTGCGCATGATTGGTCAAAATAATTAGGTCTTGAAGCAAGGCCTACTCAGCATCCTGTTGTATATTTTTCTACAAAAATACTCGAGACATCAAACATGTCAAAAACTGGGGAATGTTCATCAGGGTATTGGTCTGGCGGTTTACAGCGTGTGGCGTGCAACACGCCCATTATGAGAAAGTGTCAGGAAAGGTAGACAATTAGTGATAGTAAAGAGAAATAGTGAGAATAAAACCAATCGGCCTTCCCTACGATAGGGACGTGGCTTTCACAATTCCACACGATCTCCACTTTTCCATCACTCAACTACTTCCACTTCCTATGAGATCAGGGTGCATTCAATTATGAATTGTATAAATAGGTTTCAACCTATTTCGACAAGGACAATTGTTATCAACACAAGTATCTAGAAAATACCAAGAACTGATAGCTTATATTCCATAAGCAAGTTCCACATTATGATACGAGTCATAAATATCCACACCTTCAGAGTTGACCATTCTGATCTCGATACCTTCTTCGCTTCCCTCCCTAAGATCAAAGATTCTCCTTCATTTTGTGACCGAAGCAAGACTGGAACGACCATTTATTGGTTTAGTCCAGAATTGTACATATTGATCTCTTGAATCTAAAGTACTCTAGTGCAGTGCATTAGTTTAGGGTTTAGATTCATTTCTCGGCGGCACACCCAAATTTACCATTTCCAGCAGAACAGTTTTTACTCCAAAATAACTGGCGACAAAGTTGGAGATTAATCTCTCAGTTGCAAGATCATTTTTCAACCACGTCCTCCGCCTGAAAGAATTCTCAAAATCCTGATGCTACTAGCGATGATAATACTCCTGGCACCACTATTCCTATTGTCGACACCAATGTACCACTTTCCATCACAGTCAACACATCTCATGGTGTTATATACTCTAGCACCAACACCAGTAGTGCTGAAAGCATCCCCTCTGGCATGATGTCCCCTATCACCAGATCCAGAGCCGCTGCTACTCCTAATATTTATTCGAGTGTGACACTTTCAATCGTCAACACTACTATTTCTTCGTCAGGACGGTAGACTGGAGGAGCCAGAGGAAATCAACTTCCCATTATCATTATCGATTTAATGGAGAGACAAAAAGTTCTTGCCAAGGCTCAGACGGACATGGCTACGACTCAGAAGGAGGTACTCACTTTTATCAAGACACTAATGGAAAGATTACCACCAGAGCCGCGCTAACCCCAAATGGAGAAAACAAGGAACACTTTCATGACTCCTGGTGCAAGTAATTCAATAAGGCGTGTATTTATGGATGAAGAAGCTCATGTAGCTCCTGAACAATCATTAGAAAGGAATCAATTATCCAATTTTATCACACGTAAGGACCTGTAATGACTTCTCCAGAATCGAGGAAAAAACGGTTACCATTCATCAGCACCAACCTCCTTATCTTCCCGATGTGCAAAGAGTTCCTCTTCCAATGGGATATTCCTCTCCCCAGTTCTCCCTTTATGATTGTACGGTAATGCTCGTGACAAAATCTCTCGTTATTTGGAATCACTTGGGGAGCATGAATACAACCACGTCCTCCGCCTGAAAGAATTCTCAAAATCACTCACTGGAGGGGCGTACACTTGGTACAACAACATTGTACCAAACAGCGTAGCCAATTGGTGTGAACAGGTTACCACTTTCTACAAGAAATATTTCTTTGTGTATGAGCAAATCACTTTATCAGACTTGGGAAGGATGTTTCGGCGAAACAATGAATATCCAAATGATTATGTCAAGAGATTCATAATTCATGCACTAGATTGTCATGATCTAAATGTGACTGAACATCAATTGGCAGAGTTATGCATTAATGGCATGGTACACGTCTGTTGATGGTGGATTTTAGTTCAGTGCTAAAATTGTAAAGCCAATATTTTTATGTGTTGTCACCCTGCAAAGGGAAAAGCCGTTTAAACAGTGATGAGTGCAGAAAATCTCTTCACTTTATTTATTTGAAGCAATTCAATAAATACGCAAAATTCACCCAGAATGGTGCGTGCAACAGCAATCCCAAATATTCTGTGAATTTTACTAGCATTAATAATTAATGCATGATTTGCCTAGTATTTTCCGTGTTGTGCCGAACTCTCATTATTGACATGACATGATGACTGAGTGTTCACTCTCAGCAGAGTAGCATGAATCTCCGTGCCAATATTGAGACATGCACGAAGTATTCACACAGTCTACATCACTCTCTGACAGAGAGAGTCTTGCATCGACGTGCTTATATTAGACCGATCAAGCATATTTAATTTCCTAAGGGAAATCTGGACTGTCCATATCAGTCTCAGAAATGATCGCGGCCAACAAAAATAGGCGATTGTCGTGATGACCATCGGCGTGCCCACTTATGCCCTAGCCGGTCGAACATCACACACACCTCTCCAGCGCCATCAAATGCCATCCCAGAGTAAGGTGGTCGCTGCTTGGAGAATATCAAATGAGAATAGACTGTCCGGGGCTATCTTAAAACCATCGCAACCATCCAACTTCGCCAGCCTAGTTGGACGGATTAGATCATCCCATGAGTGACCAGGGAAGAACTAACACATACGTTGGCGGGCCCACTTTTCCCATACCCGGTCGGTTTTCTCACGGCAAACCCACAGAGCAGCGGAATGTGTTCTCAAAACATGGTTGGCGTGATGCTTTAAAGGGTCGCGAAAGTTCCACTAGTGTCTTAAATCGATCACAACCATCCAACTTAACCAGCATAATTGGATGGATTAGATCGCACCTAGGACCATTGGGAAGGTGCACATATGTTCACCATCAGCCCAACGTGGGACCCATATGATCGGCCTCCCCAAAGGAAAAGCGCAGCTTGCCAATTCGTTTGGCCCAAGTTGCGTGTACGTGACTATTTCAAAACCCTAATTAGGGTTTACGGCAATGTACATTTGTCGTAGTTCGATCACGTCCATCCATCTTCGCCAGCCTAAATGGAAGGCGTGGATATATACTCAAAGGGTCCCGAGCACATTAACGTGATCACCGTGGTCCTACCTATGCGTGTGACCGGCCGTCCAAAGTAGACCATGCTAGGCGCCTCAAAATACACTCCCAAAGGTGGTGTGTCGCTCGGCCTCTAAATCCTTTGCGGCAACGGATTTCTGTCGCAAATCGATCACGACCACTCATATTTGCCAGACAAGTTGAGTGGCCTAGATCACACCTTCATGAGACAAAGTGGTATGGACATGTACACCGGTAGGCCGTCTACACGCATGCCCGGTCGGTCCCATAAAAATAACGCCCATGCTTGAATTCGGTCAAGCCAAAGAGTGATACTTGCGCACCTCTTAAAAACCCCAAAATTCCATCAGCGGTCGCAGATATGTGTCGTAGATCATCTCGTATGTCCAACTTTACCATCTCGTTCGGACATCCCGGGTTAAGGGTTAAGTGGACAATAAAGCACCTTGATGATCATTGTCTGTTACTCTACCACAGGGAGTGATCGACCAGTGGATGGCATGTCCATGTGGCCTCCAAACGATCACTCGAAGATGGTTGGGAATGGTACTATTTTAAGACGCTTAATCCATGACTTATTCGGTTAAGCTTTAAAATAGCGATGCTTCACATATATTGATTGTTTCTGATGCATTACATGCATTGAACATACACGATATTTCATATCGTGTTTGTACCCTTAATATTCTACACAAAAAATGGGCTAATTTGCGCCTACAAAGCTCCTCTTATTGGCTAAGAAAGGTTCATTAGGCCTGGAGCATTTCCTTTGGTTAGAAAAGTTTAGCCAACTAGGCCTTGCAAAGGCTTCATGTGAAAATCATGTGCAACAAACTAAGATAGGCCTAACTATCAAACACTCAACTCACAAGCCCATGAGCAAGAACTCCAAGTTGGGATAAAAAGTTCCACATAAGCGCTTCACGTCACCAATTCCTAGCCAACCAGCAAGTGATACGTCAGCAAAAAGGGTGCCACATCAGCAGATGTGATGACGTGGCAGGTGACATTCCAGGGAAAAGAGTGCCATGTTAGCAGGTGTGATGACGTAGTAGGTGACAAGTCAGCGAAAACAGGGTGCCACATCAGCAGGTGTGCTGACGTGGCATGTGACACGTCAGAAAAAAAAAAGTGCCACGTCAGCATGGTTGATGACATGGCAGGTGACACATCGGCCTTATGGACAGTCAAAAAATTTCGTTAAGTTTAACGTCGTCACTAACGGTGTCAGCATATATCGAGCATATTCCATTAAATGTTAACGGAGTCAGCATCTTCTGTTAAGTTTAACGCCATCACTAACGGCGTCAGCATATTCCGAACGGTGATGGAATATTCCTTCATGGACGTCAGCATGACGTCACTCCGACGGCGACCCTGATGGACTTCGGCAATAATTCACCGGCGGCGAATACATGGCGGCCAGAGCGAGCGGCAATCGGGCCGATTAATAGGTTATTAATTGGCGATTAATCGTTGGCGGCGATTCTTTCTGTTTCAATGTAGCTTGGTGCAACTTAAATCCGTAGTCCCGATTTTGTGTGGTGCGACACAGTTTAATTACATTTCCCTTGGATGATTCCGCCCCACTTTCTCTTGCCTTGCGGATATGTTCACCCCACTATGGGCTTATGCACACTTTTTTCTTTAGGCTTGACATGAGGCATGCAAGGGCCATTTGTTCTAGAGCCATGCATTCATCAATGTTGGCCAGTTATTACATGAGGCATGCAGGGACCAGTCAATACAATTCATGACTTGAGGCATGCAAGGGCCAGTTATTCCAGAGCCATGCAGTCATGCAGAATATCAATGCTGGGAGGCATGCAAGGGAATTAAGGAAATTACATTCATTTCGAAATTAAGGTAGAGGTGCCAATTCGAACAATATAAGAAGAGGGTCCAACAACCCAAAAAGGTATGAAATCTTACCATAAAAAAATATCTATGAAAAATCTCTTGCTTACTTAAGCATTAGAGGGTTTTTTGCAGGTACCCCCCCCCCCCCCTCCATAATTCAATTGAAGATTGAAGTAGCGATCCATTTCCAGCAAAAACATCATACAAATTTGTGTTTGGGGTAGAAGAAATTTTACCTTACAAACAGTGGCGCCGACTAAGGTTTTCGAAAAAAGATAATCGTGTTTTACCAGATCGAGTAATGGCAGTAATCAAACAAACTACACAAAGGGTCGATTCTGTTAACGATTCTCAACAGCGCAGGAGCGAGGCCGAAAGACAAGAAATTGAGGTTCAGTCAGCCCCAGCAGTACCCACTGTAAACATGCATGGTCAAAATCGTGCTCATGATAGATCCCAAGATCGTGATAGAGATCGAGATCATGCTCATATCAGATCCCTGGATCGAGGACAAAATCGAGATCGTTTCTGTGACAGAACTCCAGATCCAAATTGGAGAAGGGAAAAACAACCAGTGATTGATAACGAAGGAATGGAGGTTGATGGGGAACACCCACAAGTTCGAGGAAACAGAGGGCATGTGTTCGGCATCCCGTCTAAAAGGAATGACGATGGACAGGATTTGCGATATAGACGAACCGCGACTCCTAGTACAGAGGAAGAATTGTTATGCAATCAGTTGAACAAGTTGGAGAAGAAGAACACTCTCCTGAGATTGGAACGTGAGAACAAGTCTCGACCTAGGACTGGTAATCTGAACAAGCAGAAGGGTCGATATGTATGTCAATGTCTTGGAAGTCGAATTGACCCTCAAGCTGCAAACCTAAACAGAGAGGTGATCGATCTTGATCGACTAGAGAGAAATTTTCTGCCCACTGGATATTTTCCTAAACGAAGGCCTCTATGACCCGGTCGATAAGGGACCCGGCCAGCTGCAACTCTGCAGAGTGTGGACAGAACTACCACCCATTCAAAACGTCTTAGGAATGACGAAGATGAGGTTCGAGATTGGCACGATGAGGAAGAATTTTCGCATGATTACAATGCTCGTTCGGAGCAAGGCAGAGTTGGAAAAGAACTTACTGGACCCCAGAGGAAAAGAATGAGATCTAAAACTCATATTCCAGAGGACCGAGATTATGAACAAGAAGACAGTTCCTCAGATGGCGATGTGGATGCAATAACAGAAGCTCTCCTTTGCAAGATGATCGAGAAAGTAATGTCGAAAAAGCAATCTAGGGAAGAAAAGATAGACCGGTTATATCGATCTGCTGGAGCCCCTATCAAGCTGAATATCAGAGAATTCCGGCCGCCAATGAATTTTCAAATTCCTAAACTGCCAGAGTTCGACGAGAATATAGGTGATCCAGATCAGCATGTTTTACACTATGAAACTTTCATGACTCTGTGACAGCACAATGATGAGTTTATGTGCAAAATGTTCCCACAGTCACTGGATGGAGGAGCAATAAATTGGTTCAATAAACTCCCAGCACAGTCGATCGGTACTTACCATGAATTGGTTAGAGAATTCTGTTCCCATTACAAGTACAACAGACGTAACCGGAATGGATGCCACGATTTGTTCCTCTTAGGAATTCAGAAGGAGGAAAGCATCATACTGTTTACTCGACGCTTCAAGAAAAAGTTAGCAGATGTAGATGGTGCCAATGATCAAATCTTCATCGAAGCTTACAAGCAGGCGTACCAGCACGATCAAAGAGGTGTGTACGGTTCCTTGGTCAGGAGACCACCAAAGACTCTGGAAGGACTGTATGATCGAGTGGAAGAATATGCTCAAGTGGAGGATGATTCCAAATCTCGAGAGACGAGATATGGAAATAGGTCATCCAATCATCCAAATGATGGGAGGAAGGACAAGTCGAAGAACCATTCGAGCGGCCAGCACAATGACCGAACTTGTATAGTTGTATGAGAAAATCGGCAAGGATTTGATCCCCCCCTCGTCCTTTGCCAGCAGAGACACGTGATAAACGTGACATGAGAAAATAATGCAAGTTCCATAAAGACCATGGCCACAAGACCGATAATTGCCTCTCCTTACAGATCGAGGTCCAGCGAATGATCGACGCTGGAAAGCTGCAAGAGTACGTGAAAAAGGATTTTGGGAAAGGTCCTGGACGGTTTGGCATAAAACATGTGATTAACGCTCATGTGATTAACGTCAGTCACTCTAGGATCCATTCAATGACCAGGAGGGCATCATAAGACGAGACAGAAGAAAGATCAGGAAGTTGAAAGAATGGTACTTGACAAATCATATCGATTTTGTCAGCGGTAATGGAGTAGAAACTAGAGAGTTTGGGTGCACAAAGGTCGAGTTCTCTGAAGCAGACATGATAGGTTTATATGCTCCACACAATGATGTTATTGTTATAACTGCTTGGATTGACATGTTTCGTGTACACCGGATTCTAGTGGATACAAGAAGCTCAGTGAGCGTGCTGTTTTCAGGAGCTTATTCCTCTATGAATCTCCCACACGACTTGATCGAGGAAGATGAAAATCCAATTATCGATTTCAACGGCGAAGTTACAAAGGTGATTGGAAAGGTGAAGATACCTATAATAGTGGATGACAAGTCCATTTTGGGCACTTTCTTGTTGCTAGATTGCCGAGCACCCTACAATGCGATCGTATGACGATACTGGCTGCATGAGATCGGTGTAGTCACAACATCTTATCATCAATGCCTGAAGTTTATTACACCAGAAGGAGTCGTGTAAGTTAGAGGCGACTAGATGGCCGCCCACAAGTGTCATAGGAGTGCAATGGATGAGTACAAGAAGTCAGAAGTCAATGGGAACCAGATCATGCGAGTCGAGAAGAAATAACAATTACAAAATCCTCTCCCTCTAGAATCATATAGGGGAGAGGACGCAGCTGAACCCCCAATGGTCGAGAAACTAATCGAGGTCCAGATTGGAGATGAGGAGCATAAAACAATGTCCGTAGGGGCAGATCTTCCTGCACATGAACGTGATGGTTTGATTACATTGCTAAGGGAAAACGCCGACGTTTTCGCATGGAGTTTTGCTGAGATGCCTGGGATAGATCCGAATGTAGCCTGCCACAGGCTAAATAATGATGAGAAGTTCCATCATGTTCAATAGAAAATCAGGAATATGGCGCAAAGCAAAAAATAAGAAGTTACTGCAGAAGTCGAAAAGTTGTTGGAAGCAGGCTTTATTCGACCAATGCAATATCCTCGATGGATGTCAAATGTCGTACCCGTTCCAAAGAAGAATGGTAAAATTCGTGTCTGTATCGATTTTACTGATTTGAATAAAACATGTCCGAGTGATCCATACCTGCTGCCATGGATAAAAGATTTGGTGGATGCAACCGCAGGGTATGGGAGACTGTCATTCATGGACGGTTTTTCTGGGTATAACCAAATACCTTTGTTCGAGGATGATCAAGAGCATACTGCATTCGTGATTGACAGAGGAGTTTACTGTTATACTGTAATGCCATTCGGGCTAAAGAACGCAAGGGTGACCTACCAGCACTTGGTAGACCATATGTTCAAGGATTTGATTGGGAAGTCGATGGAAGTATATATCGATGATATGGTAATGAAATATGAGCAGAATGAATCGCATTTTCTTGATCTGCAGAAGACATTCGATATCTTAAGGCAATATCGTATGAAGCTAAATCCAACAAAATGTTTATTCGGGCTGTCATCGGGAAAGTTCCTTGGATACCTGATGACGCACAGAGGAATCGAGGCGAATCCGGAACAAATCAGAGCCATCAGAGAAATGCCATCCCCAAGAACGAATAAGGAGGTCCAGAAGCTAGCAGGACGATTAGAAGCTTTAAACCATTTCATTTCACGCTCGTCAGATCGATTCAAGCCATTCTTTGACATTTTGAAGAAATTAGTGAATTTTGGACGGATGAGTGCGAAAAGGCTTTTGATGAGATCAAGCAGTATTTTTCAACTCCCCCAGTTTTGGTGAGTCCAAAAACTGGACAACCTGTCGGAGTTTATCTGGCTGCAACGGAAAACACTGTGAGTGCAGTGATGTTTGTTACAAACCCACATGAAAAACCTATTTACTTCGTCAGTAAATCCTTGACAGGGGAAGAAACACGGTATAAGAAAATTGAGAAGATAGCGCTTGCACTTTTCCACGCATCTCGTCGCCTCAACCCTTATTTCCAAGGGAGGTAGATCGTAGTCTACTCGGAATACCCACTGAAGAGAATCCTGGAACGTGCTGATGATTCCAGTCGACTAGCCATATGGTCAAATTTATTGGGGGCGTATGAGATCAAGTACGAAACCAGAACTGCAGAGAAGGGACACGCCCTGGCTGCACTGCTAGCAGATTTTCCTATGGAAGATATAGAAACAGTTGCTGGAGAAGAAGAGGAGTTGTTCAAACCCATAGAGTTAGTCACTGATCAGACTGGGGGCGAGTCCGCAATGGAGATTGATACACCAGAACCATTATGGACCGTATTTACTGATGGGTCATCAAACGTTGGTGGTGATGGAGTTGGATGCATCATCCTTACTCCCGAAGGTTCGAGGATCGAGAAAGCGACCAGGTTGGGTTTCCAAGCATCAAACAATGAAACTGAATATGAAGCTACAATTATCGATTTAAAAGTTGTCAAATAGTTAGATGCGAAGAACGTGAAGCTGGTGACTGATTCCATGCTAGTAGTTAACCAATTTCTGGGGACCTACAGAGCAAAGGAAGAGAGAATGTCCATGTATTTGGATCATATGAGAGAGCTGGAAAATGAGTTCGACCGATTCTCTATTGGGCAGCGACCACGATTAGAAAACATGCACGCAGATGCTTTAGCATATCTTTCTTCCGCAGTCAAAACTGATACCACCCATTTCGTTGTAGTAGATTTCCAAGAGTTACCTAGCATCTCCGACGGGCACATTTTTCTGGCACTCAAACACGCTAGTGGGGGCGATAGGGAAGCCACATCAGCACGGGGAGATGCTGAGAACATCGACAACAATATGGATGTTGATAGTCCAGTGACAAATAATTCAGGCAATCATGTTGAAAACGTTGCAGACTGGCATCAACCTTACATCCAGTATTTGACAACCGACGAACTCCCAGAAAATGAGAAACTTGTTGAAAAGGTGAAAAAAAATTCATGGAGATACTCAATGATCGAAGGACTGTTATACCACAAACCTGTAGCTTTGGAGCCATTTTTTTGATGCATATCATGCAAGGAAGGATAACAGATACTGCAGAGGCTCATGAAGGAATATGTGGCAACCATTCCGGGGGGCGCAATCTCGCACACGGGATACTGACCCAGGTATACTTTTGGCCATACATGCAGAAAGATGCTAAAGAATACGAGCAGAAATGTGTACCATGCCAAGAGCACGCTCCAATTCCAAAAAGGCCCGCCAACGAATTGCATCCAGTTTTTAGTCCATGGCCATTCTCTATGTGGGGACTAGACATCGTCGGACCACTTTCCAAAGCTCCTGGAGGCGCTAAATTCGTACTAGCCTCTACTGATTATTTCACCAAATGGGTTGAAGTAGTGGAACTGGTACACGTCACCAGACATGATGTGAAAAGGTCCATATGGGAGAATATCGTCTGCATATTTGGAATCCCAGACGCGATAATATGTGACAATGGGAAGCAGTTCGATTCTGGAGTGATCAAATACTTTTGCAAGAACCTGAATATTCGCCATAATTTCTCATCTCCTTACTATGCTCTGAGCAATGGGCATGCAGAAGAAACCAACCACGTTATTATGGACAATCTCAAGAAATGGCTGGAGAAGGCAAAGGGAAAATGGACAAAAGAATTCCCCAGAGTCTTGTGGTCCTATCGAACGACGCCGAAAATATCCACTGGATTTTCACCATTTACACTGGCTTATGGGACAGAAGCATTCATACCCACCGAGATACATCTCAAGACAACCAAAACTCGTGCTGTCAAATCTGGGAAAAACGACAACATACTGGCTTTAGACAAAGAGTTGCTGGAAGAACAAAGAGAAATAGCCTTACAACAGTTAGTCCGATACCAGCAGGCAATCAAGCTGAGATATGATCGTAAAGTCAGAGAACGGTCATTCAATCCAGGGGAATATGTCTTGAAGAAAACCCAAGCAGCCACACGGTGGAACCAAATTGTGGGAAGCTTGGAGAAAACTGGGAAGGTCCATACATAGTGGATAGGTCAGCATCTCGTGGATCCTATTACTTAAGGAACCCCGATGGAACTGAGGATTCAATTCCATGTAAGCCGTGGAATTCGTTCCACTTGAAAAGGTTTTATCATTAGAAGTAGTTTCAAATCCTGTGGTGCTGATATTAATGGATGTTTTTAGTTTAGGGTTAAAATCGTAAAACACTAATCCCTAACAGAAAATAATGTCACGACATTTAAAGTAATACGCATTTACTAGGCACATTTACTGAAACCTTTAATGTGTCTCTAAAATAATTACCCGGGTATATTTTTCAAAATTAGGGTTACAACGAACCAAACCCTAATTCCCACGTGTGTCAATGGAAAATCATGCCAGCCACACCGACCGCGCCAAGGCATGCAACCATGCTAGCCGCACCCCTGTGCCAATGGAAAATCATGTCAGCCACACCAACCGCACCAAGGCATGCCAACCATGCTAGCCGCACCTCCGTGCCAATGGCAAATCATGCCAGCCACACCTAGACGCGCCATGCCAAACGCACTCTACCTTGGCCCTAGCAATGCTAGTCGCACTAAGCCAAGCCAAACACCCCTACCTTGGCCCTAGCCACGCCATGACAAACCATGGCCCCTCATGCCGCGCCACCATGCTAGCCTTCCTCATGCGGCTACCAAAGTGAATCCAGGCAACAATCCACGGTTGCCCTTCAATCCCAGGAGCAAATCCTGGTCGGCTAAAGTTCCCTCACGACTTTAGGCCCAAAACCCTAGCTTGGTCACGCACCTAGCCAAGCTAGCCGCGCCATGCCAAACCATGGACCATCATGCCGCGCCACCATGCTGGCCTTCCTCATGCGGCTACCAAAGTGAAGCCATGCGACAATCCACGGTTGCCCTTCAATCCCAGGAGCAAATCCTGGCCGTCTAAAGTCCCCTCATGACTTTAGGCCCAAAACCCTAGCTTGGTCACGCACCTAGCCAAGCTATCCGCGCCATGACAAACCATGGCCCCTCATGCCACGCCACCATGCTGGCCTTCCTCATGCGGCTACCAAAATGAATCCAGGCGACAATCCACTGTTACACTTCAATCCCAAGAGCAAATCATGGTCGTCTAAAGTCCCCTCACGACTTTAGGCCCAAGACCCTAGCTTGGTCACGCACCTAGCCAAACTAATCGCGCCATGCCAAATCAGGGCCCCTCATGCCGTGCCACCATGCTGGCCTTCCTCATGCGGCTACCAAAGTGAAGCCAGGTGATAATCCACGGTTTCCCTTCAATCCTAGGAGCAAATCCTAGCCGTCTAAAGTCCCCTCACGACTTTAGGCCCAAAACCCTAGCTTGGTCACGCACCTAGCCAAGCTAGCCGCGCCATGCCAAACCATTGCCCCTCATGCCGCGCCACCATGCTGTCCTTACTCATGCGTCTACCAAAGTAAAGCCAGGCGACAATCCACGGTTGCCCTTCAATCCCAGGAACAAATCCTGGCCGTCTAAAGTCCCCTCATGACTTTAGGACCAAAACCCTAGCTTGGTCACGCACCTAGCCAAGCTAGCCGCGCCATGCCAAACCATGGCCCCTCATGCCGCTCCACCATGTTGGCCTTCCTCATGCGGCTACCAAAGTGAATCCAGGAGACAATCCACGGTTGCCCTTCAATCCCAGGATCAAATCCTAGCCGTCTAAAGTCCCTTCACGACTTTAGGCCCAAAATCCTAACTTGGTCACGCGCCTAGTCCATGCTAGTCACGACATTCCAAGAAAAGCGCCCTTGCCTTGGCCCTAGCCATGCCATACGCCCATGGAGAACCCTTGGCTCCTCATGCCAAGTCCAAACACACCCTAGCCGTGCCACCCTATTGGACCTCACTACGCGACTACCAAAACGAAGGCGTGCATCGATCAACGGTTGCCCCACCTCTCAAGATGCAACATCTCGACCGTCGAAGGTCACCTGGCTAGCAAGTTCCCCAAGCTTGACTTGCCAGGCCAAAACAATGTTTTACATGTTTTCCAAAACATTCGAGACATCAACACAAACAGGGGGATTCTCTTTGGGTATTGGTTTGGTGGTCTACAGCGTGCAGCGTACACTACGCCCCTCATAAGTAAGTGTCATAAGGGTGAGGCGCCTAGTAAATACAGGAGATATGTGGGAAACATTCATGGGACATAAAGGTGTGATTTAACAAACTTTATGGAACATAAATTCCATAACGTTACCAGTTTCATGAAAACTAATTTCATCTGTTAACCACTTTATGGGAAATCAAGTCCATGCATACGGTTACCACCTCCTCACATTTACTTCCCAATTCCTTAAAGAGACCAGGGTACATTTCTACCTTAACTTGTATAAATAGGTCTTACCTATTTCCATTTACAACAAGTTCATTCAGAATACACAACACTCTTGTATAAACTTTAGTCTTCACAATGTGAAGTTTCTTGTGATATTCTATGCGAAAAGGTCACCTGAGCTAGCATAGGTAAGTTCCCCAAGCTTAGCTAACAAACTTTATGGAACATCAATTCCATAACATTTACCAGCATATTTCATGAAAACTAATTTCATACTAAATAAATCTTGGAAGAATTGAGAAGACTTTTAACCACTTTATGGGAAATCAAGTCCATGCATGTTTTGTTGAGTGGATGATCGGATCCAAGTGCTTGAGGGAATTTTGTGTATAAATAGAGAGGGTTGTTGTGTTGAAAAACCATCCACCTCCTCACATTTACTAATCCATTAGTATGTATTCAATTCTTGAAAGTTTAGAATTGTTTAAAGATATAATTTAATCCCACCTTAACTTGTATAAATAGGTCTTACCTAGTTTCCATTTACAACAAGTTCATTCATTGTTTACATATATTGACTTTTATTATTTCAGTCACTTGAAAATCACAACACTGAATCAGGATTTAGAATCAACTTCTACACTCTCCTTACCTGCTAGCTCCCATCGTGAGCTCTCATAATTCTCTAACAACAAGTTGTAGAAATCCAATTACTCTTCCAGAATCAACTATTCTGGTCTCACCACTCTCCTTGCTTCCCTCACAAAACCAACCCATTATCCTCCTCTTTGTGACCGAAGCAAGTCTGGAACGACCATTTCTTGGTTTAGGCCGGACTTGTACAGATTTATCCCTCGAATCAAAAGTATCCCTTGCAGTACATTGTTTAGGGTTTAAATTGTTTCTCACTTTCACACCCGCAATTACCAAAACCAGCAAAAACTATTTTCACCTATAATCAATTGGCGACCACATCAGGAGGATTGATCTATCGGTTATAATGTCAATTTCGACCATTGATCTTGTTCTTCGACCCAGACGTCAAGATGAAAGAGGAAGATGATCCACTCTGACTCAGTTACCCTGCGGCTCGATTATCAGTCATGACACAACAAGGGATGACTGGGGACTTCCCAGAGGATAGAAGCAGACGATCCTCCCAAGGATCAACGGCTCGGTTATCAGACGGCTCAGTAACGACTAGGGACTTCCCATGGCGGTGTTTCCCATATACTCGGTCTTACACCCGGAAGGTTCACTTTTCATCAAGAGACCTAAAAACCAAGTAAGTATTACCTAGACAAGGTACGTGGTTTTCTATTTCAAGTTTTCAAGACAAGATACATAGTTTACCCCATTTCACCTACCAACACACGGTTCGAAGGTTTTTCTTGGGATGTTTGTGTCACTTTCAATCGTAACCAAAACAATCAATTCCTAAAAAATTTATTCCAAAAAGAATAACCCAAAACCGTCAAGGTAACATTTATCTATCAACCCAAGAAAACCAGAAAATCAAAAACCTAGAAACCAGGCGTCTTATTTTCCTTTCAAAAAAAAAAAACCTAAAGGTAAGAGGTCCAAAAGACAGATATATACTCAAGGAAAGTTTTCCAACAACGGCTTGCTCCTCTTAGGGAAGGCCTCCTTTGTGCTCTGGAGAGCCTCCCTTTTTAATTTCAATTGCCGGCGCAACTTTTTGAATTCCGCTTCCTGCTTCTTCACCGTGTCTGCGGAAGGACCTTCGACTGTTTCGACCAACAACTTTTCAACATCAGAGAGACCTTCAATGAACCAAGGAATATTGAATTTGAAACCCATGCACATGTCACGATGGAACTTCCATCTCGAGATTACATCTTCAGAAACAGTATGACCAGTCACGTTGCACATCTCATCAATCGAAGACAAGGCTTCCTCCACACGCTTGACCAACGCATGTCGACTAGTGATCTTATTAGCCGTGGCAATGTGACCGTAGATTTCCCAAATCTTGTTGTACAATGTCGCATGTTTGGCCGGCACGCTAAATCCACCAATCAACACATGACCTAGGAAAGGGGCCAGATACGGAGGATTGAAGGTGGCATCTGTAACTGAATCAGCAACTAGCAGGAGATCCCTAACTACGATTTCACCTCCCGAAGTGCCCTCCTCCACTTGAGTCACGGCGGCGCCCTCGAGATGATGAATCTCCATGTACAAATCTCTAGCCGGTGCAGTTTCCGCGGCAGGAAATACGCTTACGTCTTTGCTCTAGTGGTTTTCCACCTCAAGATCATCCCCAGGAACAGTCTCCTCCTAAAAATCAAATTTGATTTTATTGCAAAAAAAAAGGGAAAGAAGAAAAACGTAGAGGGGACCCACCGATTCGGTTTCAGACTGACTAGAAGAAGATTCATCACTGTCGTTGGAAGAACTACTCCTACCATCCCTGGACTCTGAACTTTCATCCTTCTCGGATTCTTCATCACTATGGGTAGACTCAGCATCGCCGCTTTTTGTCTCAGGAGGTGCTGTTTTCTGACCCCATGCAAGTTTAGCAAAGGCATTCACACTGCTGAGACCCTGGCAAGGCACAAAGGCAGACACTCATGAATGAGATAAAGACATGTGTAATTCGACTAAGTCAGGAAGAAGATTATACGTACTCGCATATTAGAGGATCTAAAAGTTTGGAGAGTTTCCAGACCCGACTGAAGACCACCAACACGATTTTTAGATCTTCGCTCCTTCACTTGGGGACTGTCCACGTCCAAACCGACAAGTTTCCTTTTGGTTAGAGATGTATCCCTCAACAATGGATGTTTTTCTAAAATCTCGGCAGAAGGCCTACCACGAGTGTTCTCCACTACATCTTTCACAAATTCCTGGATAACGAGGAATTCACTCTGCCAGAATGCGTTATACTTGGAGGTAGTCGACGGATTTCGTTCTGAAAGAAAGAAAGGGAGGTTTCTGCCCGGCGCAAGAATACTAGCATCAAGAATTTCTGAGAATGGATCCTTTGGAGCTGCCAGCTGACACACGGGAGGGACCCCTTGGTCGAAACCCATATGCCGAGTTGTTCGCTCAATATCATAAGGGACTTCCTGACACGATCCTCAAAAGAAAGACGGTATATATCCAGATGTGCAACTACGCATGAACACCATCTCTCCCACACTCAGGCCCTTCTCATCAGAAGACAAAGACATGTTCGAAGCGGGAGAAAAAGTACTAACCTGAGTTATGGACGCATGCACCGGAGCCCATGGACGAAAACTAACCGCATGCAAGTTGTCAAGAAACTTAATCAGTTTCATACCGGTTTTTCGGCGCCTGTTCGACCACCGCAATATTCTAGAGCCACCCCAAGACTCAGGAAGTATAGCAAACTTTTGGGGCATACTTCACGAAATGCTATCTGGAGAAAGGCGGCCTGAATATACGAATCCACCTTCATATGACCATTCGAGGCGCGCATGTCAGAAACCAGCTGGTCCAGGTGTGCATATAGGGAACCAAGAAACAAACCACCGAGGGGAAGAACGACACCTTTTGCCAATTTTATGGCAAACTTGATAAGTCCATGTCTTATCTCTTTCTTGCCCGAGCCGTCATAAAAAATATCTCTGGATAGCCAAAGAGCCAAGAATGCCACAACGTGAAGTGTACTATTCTTCTGGTTTGGCTCTAACGCGTCAGGAAACCACTGACACACCTACCAGTCATAGAAGCACTTCGTCCTATTCTCTTTCGGAATGAACCCCTTTGATTTTGCAACTAGAGCGGCATGCATTTCTTCTTCATCAACGGACAACTTAACATCAAGGTTTCCAACCACGGGAAGGTTCAGCAGTACAACCACGCTTTCCAAAGAAATGGTCATTTCTCCCCACCTGCATACGGCCGTATGGGTGTCCGGACACCATATGGAAACAAAAGCAACCAACCCTGGAATATCTTTCCTAATCTGAAGCACTGCAGAAGCCGCAACAACACCAACAATCTGCGCCCTAGTCAAATTGGTCTTTACAGGTTCCTCGTCCATCATAAATCGTGTCCATTTATCAAAGGAACACAATGGACTTGCATGGATTTTAAAATCGATAGAAGAAGCATGATATTCTTTCCTCTGAAGGCAAAACCTTATTACGCCTCTTGGCCGAACCGATTGATCATCTCCTTCGCTTTTCGAGCCAGTCAGAAGAATCGGCACATAGCTGTGGTGGTTTCTCCTAACCGTGGCCGATGTGGTGAAGAATTCATCATCTACGTTTGGTTTAGAATTGCAAACGTCGTTCAGTACCGCAGAACTCTCCTCAAGTGACATCATAACGAAGATTTTCTCAAACAACTACAACTGAGCAATGCTAAGGGACATTATTACAGAAGGTGCACGAAAATTATTTTCACCCAAGACGCAAGCCAGTTTGTTTCAAGGTCGTACCCAATGGCATAGAATTTTGTCCGACCGAGAAGGAGTGACCACCAGGGAAACCATACACATGACCACATCAAAACGAGGAACAAACCCTAAAAGCTAGGTTTCGTGAGAAGATAGGACCATTGCTATCACGTGCCTACCTTACAAAGTGAGTAGGGGTGGTCAACATTACTAAGGTATCCATGCCTAAGTGTTATGACAAGCTAGGGCAAAAAATACCTAAGATTCACGCCAACATTTCTACAGAGTCATGAAAAAGGGCGCCTACAACTAGGGTTTACACCAACAAAAAAAAAGTTAAAGAGAAGTGTTGGAAGGCGTACCTGGGATTCACTAGTCCGCTCTGCTTTACTGCTATCACACGGCTGGGAGGAATAAGTAGGCGTGAAACAAAGAGAAGTCGGCCCTCCTTTTATATACACATGGTATGTGGGAGTTTGAACAAAGAAAGGATTTCCTATTTTGAGCCAAGAAGGGAAAAGAGGAAACCGGTCCAAGCAAAGGCCAATCTCCACGTCCAAGACCTCGCTCCATACCGCGGCCTCACTACGCCCAACCATTGCCATGGCTCCGTCCAAGACCTCGCTCCATCCCCGTGGCCCCACTATGCCTAGCCATTGCCATGGCCCCGGCCAAGACCTCGCTCCATCACCGCGGCCCCATCACGCCTAGTCTCCCATGCACATTTCACCATGCCATTGTCAAGGCCAGGACCACTTCGCCTCTTGGCCCTTCGATCCAAACCGTCCACTTGATTTTCCTTCCAAAAACGCGCCCCCTCGCCTTGGAGGTGTACGACCAGACCAAGACGGTAACTTTCTCTTCACATCTCCACGGTCTTAATTCCCAGTACAACGTATGCAGGTCCGCAAGCCAAAACTCTCTTTACCACTCAAAAAGGTTAGTTGGATTCTCCTGGCCATCTTTGCAATGATTTACACCTCGATTCTTTCCTCGTCTGTCACCATCATATGCTTACCTCGCAACAAGGCACATGTTCCGAGCTAAGCAGGGGACTTAATGTTGATGATGGTTTTTAGTTTAGGGTTAAAATAGTAAAACACTAAACCCTAGCAGACAGTAATGTCATGACATTTAAAGCAATACGCATTTACTAGGCACATTTACTGAAACCTTTAATATGTCTCTAAAAGAATTACCCGAGTATATTTTTCAAAATTAGGGTTACAACGAACCAAACCCTAATTCCCACGTGTGTCAATGGAAAATCATGCCAGCCACACCGACCATGCCAAGGCATGCCAACCATGCTAGCCGCACCTCTGTGCCAATGGCAAATCATGCTAGCCACACCAACCACGCCAAGGCATGCCAACCATGCTAGCCACACCTCTGTGCCAATGGAAAATCATGCCATCCACACCGATTGCGCCAAGGAATGCCAACCATGCTAGCCGCACCTCTGTGCCAATGGAAAATCATGCCAGCCACACCAACCGCGACAAGGCATGCCAACCATGCTAGCTGCACCTCCGTGCCAATGGCAAATCATGCCAGACACATCAAGCCCAAGCTAGCCTCGCCATGCCAAACACACTATGCCTTGTCCCTAGCTATTCTAGTCGCACCAAGCCAAGCCAAAAACCCCTACCTTCGCCCTAGCCGTTCCATGCCAAACCATGGACCCTCATGCCGCGCCACCCTGCTGGCCTTCCTCATGCGGCTACCAAAATGAAGCCAGGCAATAATCCACGGTTTCCCTTCAATCCCAGGAGCAAATCCTGGCCGTCTAAAGTCCCCTCACGACTTTAGGCCCAAAACCCTAGCTTGGTCACGCACCTAGCCAAGATAGCCGCGTCATGCTAAACCATGGCCCCTCATGCCGCGCCACCATGCTGGCCTTCCTCATGCGGCTACCAAAGTGAAGCCAGGCAACAATCCACGGTTGCCCTTCAATCCCAGGAGCAAATCTTGGCCGTCTAAAGTCCCCTCATGACTTTAGGCCCAAAACCCTAGCTTAGTCACGCACCTAGCCAAGCTAGTCGCGTCATGCCAAACCATGGCCCCTCATGTCGCGCCACCATGTTGGCCTTCCTCATGCGGCTAACAAAGTGAAGCCAGGCAACAATCCACGGTTGCCCTTCAATCCCAGGAGAAAATTTTGGCCGTCTAAAGTCCCCTCACGACTTTAGGTTCAAAACCCTAGCTTGGTCACGCACCTATCCAAGCTCGCCGCTCCATGCCAAACCAGGTCCCATCATGCCGCGGCACCATGCTGTCCTTCCCCATGCGGCTACCAAACTGAAGCCAGACGACAATCCACGGTTGCCCTTCAATCCGTCTAAAAGACTTTAGGCCCAAAACCTAAATCCCGCACTATGCCAAACCATGGCCCCTCAAAGTGCGGCCCTCACGACAATCCACGGTTTCTCTTCAATCCCAGGAAAAAATCCTGACCGTCTAAAGTCCCCTCACGACTTTAGGCCCAAAACCCTAGCTTGGTCATGCACCAAGCCAAAATAGCCGCGCCTTGCCAAACCATGGCCCCTCATGCCGTGCCACCATGCTGGCCTTCATCATCCGGCTAACAAAGTGAACCCAGGCGACAATCCACTATTTCCCTTCAATCCCAGGATCATATCCTGGGAGTCTAAAGTCCCCTCACGACTTTAGTCCCAAAACCCTAACTTGGTCACGCGCCTAGTCCATGCTAGTCACGACATTCCAAGCCAAGCGCCCTCGCCTTGGCCCTATCCATTCCATACGCCCATGGAGAACCCTTGGCTCCTGATGCCAAGTCCAAACATACCCTAGCCGTGCCACCCTGTTGGACCTCACTACGCGGCTACTAAAATGAAGGCATGCAATGATCAACGGTTTACCCTCCTCTCAAGATGCAACATATCGATCGTCAAAGGTCACCTGGCTAGAAAGTTTCCCTAGATCGACTTGCTAGGTGTCACACCTTCAAACACCCTAGGAATTTTCTGCGAAAGTGTAACCCGACAGGACAATGGTTCTGTGAATAAAGCTTCACCCACTTGCACTTCAGCCTTATAAGTTTGCACCTTTGCAAACAGCCAACACTTCAGGTTAACAACGGAAGTCTTTACAACCTTCTTTCACTTCTCTAAACTCATCAAATGCACCCCATAATGCACCCAATTCATGCCATACTTTACCAACAACAATCAGCCAACCAAGAACACTTTGAACATGACACGATCAACTCATTTTATTGCTTCAAAGGGAAGAAATACAAAACTTGCCCACTTGGGGACTTACACAGACTTTTTCACTCCTTTAACCAAGTCTAAGTCTTACAAAAACTCTCATATTCACTCACATATGCAAACTTCACTCTCACATATGTTAGGCTAACTCTCACACATGCTAGCTACCAAATTTCCCATGCCTTAGGACTATTTATATAGTAGCTTTGCTTGGCCAAACCGTGCATAACCGTTACACACACATGGGACATCCATTTGTCCCATCAGGTAGTTTCTATAACCGCCAGCTTGCTTTTCAACCGCCACCTTTTGTGTTGTCAAGCCAACAGATGCCACATCTGTTCTAGGTGGTTATAAACCTTCCACATGGTTATAAAATCCTTTATAACCGCTCCTCTCTTGTCTCACTTCATTGGCATGCTTATGAATCTCGTAACCAACTCGTAACTGTCACTTGAGCCTTATTGCGCCACTTGTCTTGGCCTACTGGATTCTGCCTTGTGCCAACATACATCCCTCTTGGCCCTACATTTTTATTACTCTAAGCTAATGCACGGACACTCTTTAGGCTTTACTTGTCGAGGCCAACTCCTTAAGCTCACTCTAGTTACTCATGCGTCACATATGCTTCACTTCACCAATTAGCTTGACAATAGCAATGCAACTCTTGCATTGCCAACTTGTTTGCATTGTTCAAGCTTTGGACAGCCTTAAACTAATGCCATAGACCAACTCTTGATCTATTCTAAACTCTTGCATCATCCTTGAGTTTGGGCCAACTCAATTCCACGGATATGCCTTAATGCCAACATCACATGTTGCATCTGTCACTTTGGCTTCGTCTTGCCTTCTCCTTAATGAAGCTTCATTGTGTCGGCCAATAAGCTTCATTCCTTAGCCAAATATCTTTACAATGTAGCGCCACTCTTGCGCTTCATTGGCCCTGTATGGTCATGTCATTCTCGACACTTAACGGTCTATACAGTATACCACTATTATGGCTTCGCAATGCGCCATTACGGCGGAACTCTGACATGGCCTGCAACTCTGTAACGCGTCATCATTATGCGTCACTTGCAGCACCGTAATAGACCTCCCCCACCTAATATGTTCAACGCCCTCGTTGAACGCAACCAAGTATACTCAACATACTTTTTCTTCGGCCTTGTACACTTCTGAGCCACTCAGAATTCAACAAACTTATTTAGCATTCCTTCTTGCCAAAATTTTTATGCCTAGTACCACATGCCACCACTTAGCTTTCTTTGCTTTGCTATTGATCCTACCGACTTGTCTTGTTGTTTTCACGTTGCGCATACGTTCCAACTCCCACTACAACCGTATATCAACACCCAAATGCTACTTGGAAATTCTTTTTGCCAATTCCATGAATTGTACTTGAATTTCGCATGAATCATTTGCGCCTAAGTGTACGCACTGAGTGATTCTTCTCAATTTGATCAATTTGATCATCATGATCATTGCCATCGCTTTCCGACTTTGCCTCCACTCAACGTGACAAGGGCTTATAAACGACTTGGCTTCATTTTCAATCAATTTTGTTAGGAACTTTCCGTTGTTGTTGTTCTCCGCGCTCTTCATTAAGCACGTCATAAAGTGAATAGGGGTTCTCTTCGCATTAGACACCCGAATTCAACACATCATGCCTCGCCAAACTCTGATTATGCAAGTAACATTCAAGAACTCATTTTTATGAATGTGGCCACCAAGTATAAACTCTATACTTATGCCATTTTGCATACCCGAACTGGAATGGTGAGTTTTCTTTGCTTAACTTCCATGCAACAAAACTATTGAGTTGCACAGCCCATTTAAAACTGTGACTAACTATCTCTTTGGACATATCATTAGCTAACCCTTTAGCTTTCCATATGCTATGCCTTCAAAGACAATATGTCTCCAAATACTTCTTTGAACGCATTGCTAATTTCTGGAAAGTGTGTGTGTCTTTCTCTAAGGCCATGAGTTCTACCCAACTCATGCTTGCTGATGATGTGATTTCTTACTTGCTATATTGCTTGCACCGTCGCTGCCCATCTGCCGTCGTGCTATTATGCAATTCCCAAACAACAACATCACTTCTACACCAACTAGGACCCTTGTCCTATGCTTTGCTTATTATCTTTCAACTTGTCTTGCTATTGCATACGTTAGGCTAAGTATGTTACTTGCAACATCTCCCCATGAACTAGTTTTACATCGTAAATAAAGAGGCAAGGCTTTATAAACGAAAACACCCTCGTTCATTCTTTGCTCTTACACAACAAGACCATGTACCATTACATGATTGATCATCAACCTGATCTCTTCGGAAAGCTAAAACTTCATTAACAAAGCAACTTGCTTACACCAAAGCAAAGTATGTACAAACTTGAAGACTCAAATAAAAGTCTGTACAACCAAACTCTACACACAGAGTTTGCATCAATCAATAACTAAAGCTACATATAATAAGGCCAGGAACACTCTTTGTTCTGGCATCAAAGTGTCGCCAATGGAGACATCAACACTTACTCATATTCTTAGCTTAGTTTCTTTCTTTGTCGAAGTGAGCGACAACTTCGCTGCGTGGTCTCTTCCTTGAACCATCACTTCGGCCTCCATGAGTCTTGCTAGAATGACCCCCATAGTCATTCCCAACTGATGCGTTGAGTTGTGCTTTGAGTGGACAGCTTCTAGCAAAATGCAAACCTTTGCAAATGAAACATCCCCTATACTTCCGGGCTAAAGGGAATAATTCATCTTCCTTCGGTTCATGCTTG
This sequence comes from Papaver bracteatum, assembly GCA_023529315.1. Taxonomy (NCBI): domain Eukaryota; kingdom Viridiplantae; phylum Streptophyta; class Magnoliopsida; order Ranunculales; family Papaveraceae; genus Papaver; species Papaver bracteatum. The sequence continues at coordinate 1,588,283 of JAJJWX010002530.1, forward strand.
CGCTTTATCGCCTACATATTTTTCCTTCCTTTTGGCTTCACCTTCACAGCTTTGCACATCTTCAGTCGTTGTGAAACTAGTAAGCCCTCTTACCGCTGGAATAGCCATATGGATACTCTGGATTTTGCGCCTCTTAAGTTCAGCAATTACACTCGAACTTGCGCCAGCCAGAAATTGGAACATATGATATTCTTCACTCATGCCACGTACTTCTTGCACCAATGCAAGGAAGTTTTCAGCATAGGCCTGTGGTGTACTCGTCATTTTCAGCCTACGTAAACTTTCTCTTGCATACCAAACACCATTGCTCGGCCAGAACTGACATCTCAGTCCCTCTTTCATGTTATCCCATGACATAGGATTGGTATAACCATCCGCTTCATCTTCTTGCAGCATAGTTCTCCACCAAAACTTTGCATCACCACCAAGGTAATTGCCTGCGAGAGTTACTTTTTGTCCTTCCCTAGTTCCATTCTCCTCAAAGTATGCCTCAACGTCATACAAGAAATTCTCAATTTCTCTAGCATTTCTGGAACCAACGTAAATTCTTGGCTCGGAGACTCGACTTGAGCTTTCTCCATGCACGTTTTCCCCTACAAACATGTCATTACTGATTAACCCGCGAATGCTTTCCACTTCCTCAGAAATTTGCTTCGCATGGCTTGTTAGTATGGTCTTTATGTCACTGAATTGCACCTTCAATTCAGTCACTTCAGCATTGGTTTCGCAATTCAACAAGGTTGCATCGGACACCTTGTCCTCGACTACACCAACCCTTTCGTCAAATTCTTTAAACCAATATGATGTTCTTCCTTCAAGTAAGTCTAGCCTGCCCTCATCTTCGGAAACAAGAGGATTTACAAGGCTATCACAGCCCATGTCTATGAAAAAATCATCAAGATTACTGCCATACTCCTCAAGATGATCAAATGTACCCGGTAGTTCTTCGTCGATCATCATGCCATTAGAACTCATTTCTAATGCAATATTCTGAAAATAATGCGCCACTTACTTGCTCACAGGAAAATAGCTTTAGAGGGAAAGAATCACTAGTGTATTATCCAACAAATACACTCGAACTGTACACCAAACCTGGCTCTGATACCCGAATTGTCACACCTTCAAACGCCCTAGGAATTTTCTGCGAAAGTGTAACCCCGCAGCACAATGGTTCTGTGAATAAAGCTTCACCCACTTGCACTTCAGCCTTATAAGTTTGCACCTTTGCAAACAGCCAACACTTCAGGTTAACAGCGGAAGTCTTTACAACCTTCTTTCACTTCTCTAAACTCATCAAATGCACCCCATAATGCACCCAATTCATGCCATACTTTACCAACAACAATCAGCCAACCAAGAACACTTAGAACATGACACAATCAACTCATTTTATTGCATCAAAGGGAAGAAATACAAAACTTGCCCACTTGGGGACTTACACAGACTTGTTCACTCCTTTAACCAAGTCTAAGTCTTACAAAAACTCTCCTATTCACTCACATATGAAAACTTCACTCTCACATATGTTAGGCTAACTCTCACACATGTTAGCTACCGAATTTCTCATGCCTTAGGACTATTTATACAGTAGATTTGCTTGTCCAAACCGTGCATAACCGTTACACACACATGGGACATCCATTTGTCCCATCAGGTAGTTTCTATAACTGCCAGCTTGCTTTTCAACCGCCACCTTTTGTGTTGTCAAGCCAACAGATGCCACATCTGTTCTAGGTGGTTATAAACCTTCCACATGGTTATAAAATCCTTTATAACCGCTCCTCTCTTGTCTCACTTCATTGGCATGCTTATGAAGCTCGTAACCAACTCGTAACCGTCACTTGAGCCTTATTGCGCCACTTGTCTTGGCCTACTGGATTCTGCCTTGCGCCAACCTACATCCCTCTTGGCCCTGCATTTTTATTACTCTAAGATAATGCACGGACACTCTTTAGGCTTTACTTGTCGAGGCCAACTCCTTAAGCTCACTCTAGTTACTCATGCGTCACATATGTTTCACTTCGCCAATTAGCTTGACAATAGCAATGCAACTCTTGCATTGCCAACTTGTTTGCATTGTTCAAGCTTTGGCCAGCCTTAAACTAATGCCATAGACCAACTCTTGATCTATTCTACACTCTTGCATCATCCTTGAGTTTGGGCCAACTCAATTCCACGGATATGCCTTAATGCCAACATCACATGTTGCATCTGTCACTTTGGCTTCGTCTTGCCTTCTCCTTAATGAAGCTTCATTGTGTCGGCCAATAAGCTTCATTCCTTAGCCAAATATCTTTACAATGTAGCGCCACTATTGTGCTTCATTGGCCCTGTAGGGTCATGTCATTCTCGACACTTAACGGTCTATACAATATACCGCTATTATGGCTTCGCAATGCGCCATTACGGCGGAACTCTGACATGGCATGCAACTCTGTAACGCGTCATCATTATGCGTCACTTGCAGCACCATAATACTAGGCCACAACAACGTTTTACATGTTTTCCAAAACATTCGAGACATCAACACAAACAGGGGGATTCTCTTTGGGTATTGGTTTGGTGGTCTACATCGTGCGACGTACACTACACCCCTCATAAGGAAGTGTCATAAGGGTGAGGCGCCTAGTAAATACAGGATTTATGTGGGAAACGTTCATGGGACATAAAGGTGTGAGTTAACAAACTTCATGGAACATCAATTCCATAACGTTACCAGTTTCATGAAAACCAATTTCATGCGTTAACCACTTTATGGGACATCAAGTCCATGAATACGGTTACCACCTCCTCACATTTACTTCCATATTCCTTAAAGAGACCATGGTACGTTTCTACCTTGACTTGTATAAATAGGTTTTACCTATTTCCATTTGAACAACAAGTTTATTCGGACCACACAACACTCAGAAGTACTTACCTGCTAGCTCCCCTCATGAGCTCTCATACTTCTCTAATAACAAGTCGTAGAAACCCAATTGCTTTTCCAGAATCAACTATTCTGGTCTCACCACTTTCCTTGATTCTCTCCCCAATACCAACCCATTCTCCTTCTCTTTGTGACCGAAGCAAGTCTGGAATGACCATTTCTTGGTTTAGGCCGGACTTGTACAGATTGATCTCTCGAATCTAAAGTACTCCCTTGCAGTACATTGTTTAGGGTTCAAATTGTCTCTCACTTTCACACCCACAATTACCAAAACCAGCAGAAACTATTTTCACCTATAAAAAGTTGTGCTCTTTTTCCTTTATGATGGTCTTATCCCACTGGGTTCTCCACGTAAAGGTTTTAATGAGGCAGCTGTTTTCGATGCAGTAGGTATTTATCTTGTTATTTCTATTCAAAAATTTAATTCATCATTATTTTGGTATTTCATACTTTATCAAAATTGTTCGTGTTAATTATTGGCTGATGCGGATGATCAAACCCGCAATCAGTATGGCAAAATAGTATAGTTCGAGTCTACTGTCAACAACTTCTCTAACACCTCGCAGATAGGGTGAGTGCACAGTTCGATCATTTTTACCCTATCTCAATTTTATCCCCATCGTACAAGATAACAACAAATGTGGCGAACATTTTCATCTGTCCAGGCACGTGAAAATGTACACATCTCAAACTCTGCGCGCATCTTGAATGGCAGGATTGGCCCCCTGCGCGAATTCAGGATAGCAGAAAAACTCAACTTTTTATTCCTCGCGAGAGAAAAATGCATCAGGGATGTGCACCCCTGCGCGAGCATTGAGAAACATGATACAAAACATACTGGAGGCGAGTTATATGTCACCTCAACCATTTGGGGGCGAGATATATAACACTCCAGCGCAATCAACATATCCCTGGGGGCGAGTTGTATAACACTCCGAACAACACGCTCGGGGGCGAGTTATGTAACACTCCATAAAAATGCAAATTCAGAGGGGAACCTGAACTTCTTAACCCATAACAGGTTATGGATTAAGAGGGGGAGATGTTTTCACCCTTAATATTCTACAAAAAAAATGGGTTAATTTGGGCCTACAAAGCTCGTCATATTGGCTAAGAAAGGTTCATTGGGCCTGAAGCATTTCCTTTGGTTATAAAAGTTTAGCCAACTAGGCCTTGCAAAGGCTTCATGTGTAAAACCATGTGCAACAAACTAAGATAGGCCTAACTATCAAACACTCAATTCACAAGCCCATGAGAAAGAACTCCAAGTTGGGATAAAAATTTCCACATAAGCGCTTCACGTCACCAATTCCTAGCCAACCAGCAAGTGACACGTCACGAAAAGGGTGCCATGTCAGCAGATGTGATTACGTGACAGGTGACACGTTAACAAAAAAAAAGTGCCACGTCAGCGGGTGTGATGATGTGGCAGGTGACACGTCAGCTAAAAGGGTGCCACATCAGCAGGTGTGATGATGTAGCAGGTGACACGTCGTCGGCCTTATGGACAGTCAGCAAATTTCTTTAAGTTTAACGCTGTCACTAACGGCTCAGCATATACCAAGCATATTCCGTTAAATGTTAACGGAGTCATCATCTCCAGTTAAGTTTACGCCGTCACTAACGGCGCCAGTATATTCCGAATGGTGATGGAATATTCCTTCATGGACGTCAGCATGACATCACTCCGAAGGCGACCCTAGTGGACTTCGGCATCAATTCATCGGCGGCGAATACCCGGCGGCAATCGGGCCGATTAATCGGTTATAAATCGGCGATTAATTGTTGGTGGCGGTTAATCGGCGACGATTCTTTCTATTTCAATGTAGCTCGGTGCAACTTAAAACCATAGTCCCGATTTGGTGTGGCGCGATGCAGTTTAATTCCGTGGCCCTTGGATGATTCCGCCCCATTTTCTCTTGCCTTGCGGATATGTTCACCCCACTATGGGCTTATGCACACTTTTTTCTTTAGGATTGACATGAGGCATGTAAGGGCCAGTTGTTCTAGAGCCATGCAGTCATCAATGCTAGCCAATTATTACATAAGGCATGCAGGGACCAGTCAATACAATTCATGACTGGAGGCATGCAAGGGACAGCTATTTCAGATCCATGCAGTCATGCAGAATATCAATTCTAGGAGGCATGCAAGGGAATTAAGGCAATTACATTCATTTCGAAATTAAGGTAGAGGGGCCAATTCGGAAATATAAGAAGAGGGTCCAACAACCCAAAAAGGTATGCAATCTTACCATACAAAAATATCTGTGAAAAATCTCTTGCTTACTTAAGCAACAGAGGGTTTTTTGCAGGTACCCCACTCCTACATAATTCAATTGAAGATTGAAACAACGATCGATTTCCAGCAAAAACATCATACAAATTCGTGTTTGGGGTAGAAGAAATTTTACCTTACAAACATATTGATTCCTTGAATAACTTAGTTATTTAACTTAATAGCACTGTATGCTATTTCCTGCGGTGGGTCCCACGATCCGCTCATTCGAGACATCAAGCATGTCACAAACTGGGGGATACCTACTGGGGTATTGGTCTGGCGGTTTACAGCGTGCAGTGTACAATGCGCCATTACAAGAACGTGTCAGGAAATGGTGGACGGTAAACAGTGATGAGGGAAGTAGAAAAAGGTGTGATCGTGTAAGAATCACCACTCCTACACAACCCCACTACTCCATCACTTCACCTCCTCCATTTCCTATGAGATGAGGGCTGCGCTCAATGACTTGTATAAATAGGTCCTTCACCTATTTCCAAACAACACAGAAAAAATCAAGTGTTGTCACAGTATCCAGAAAACACCCAGAACTGATAGCTTACATTGTGCAAGCCAGTTCAAAACTCTATTACAAGTCATAAACAACCAACACCTTCACAATCTCAACACCTTCTTCGCTTCCCTCCCTAAGATCAACCCCATCTCATTCACTTTGTGACCGAAGCAAGTCTGGAACGACCATTTCTTGGTTTAGGCCAGAATTGTATAGATTGATATCTTGAATCAAAATCACTCCCATGCAGTGCATTTTTTTAGGGTTTAGATTTGTTTCTCATCCACACATACCCAAATTTACCAAAACCAGTAGAAACAGTTTTCACCCATAAACAACGTCTATCGCGCTTTACTAAAGAATCTGCGCTTCCAGACATTATCTGAACTTCATGAAGTTGTTAAGCGGTCGGCTACAACAGCACCAGTCTTGCTGGAAAGAACTAGGCCCGTCAGGAATGAAGATGCACGTGAGACTCGGGGGAACATGCGTCTCATCAACAAACAATACACCACTTAACCCTCTATAAGCGTGGTGAGTGAAGAAAGAAAGATAAAATCTCCAGATGCAGAACAATAACCCAAACTTGTGGCACCAACGCAGTAGATATCTCAACCCCGGAAGACTACGACTAAGACGCCTGCATAGCAACAAGAAACTTTAGAGGCTTATCTAAACTTCCCGTTTACGATTGAAGAGGTAATCAAACTCCTAGAAGCATGGATTCAAGATGATGCTATCAATCTACCTCCTCTCAGACGTCCACCAACCGAGGAAGAAATGATAAATCCCAAATATTATCGTTACCATAGGTTTGTCAATCACCCAACCAGTGACTGCAACAAATTGAAGCGCATTTTCAAGGAGAATGTAGATGTATGAGAACTTCAATTATGCACCGAAGGAGTTCACAGAGATCATCTTCCCGTCAGGAGATGCATGATTTCTGGGGACTCCGTCCACAAAATCATACAGTCCATGATGGAGCATTTATGTGAGATTCATTATTTCTCCAAGTCGCAACTTCAAGAAATATTTGCAGCCCTCGACCGTGTTGTATCAGGCAAGCGACAATAGGTGAGCTTCCATACAGAGTAAATTAGGGAGGAGCATGAATCTCCCGACATGTCAGGATTAGGATTTGCATGAAAGTACTTATTCTAAAGCACGCTGCACTGCACTGCACTCTGAGAATAAAATTAGTGATTTTGTTCCAACACACAAAAATCATCAAATTTGATTAATTTTGTGACAGCTCTCAAAATTCAAATTTTTAACCTAATTATAAGAATTAGGTTTTTGTGGCCTGCACAATATCTCGAACCCTATTGGTCGAGACCAAACCTAGGTAAGCTAGGAGATTGATCTACCATGGACTAGTAGGAGCAAAATCCTACCAAAAGTCGAAAAACAAGAAATAAAGAGGAATTATGGCAAGTAAAGGCGGCAGCAAAAGGGACACAACCGCGCCACTTCTCCGGCCCCGTTCACCCTAGCTGGCGTCGCCGTCCCATATTGCTGCATGCCGGCCCCTCTTTACTATCGACCAATCAAATCGCTTTAAATGCTCAGCCTACACATTTAATTAAATTTGGAACTTGGCTGGTCGATACACCTAATTCCTTAAGGAATCGAATATAGGCTACCTATGTCAGTCTTAAAACCATCATGGCCGCACAATTTGGCCGGCCAATTTAACAAGCTTGGCATCCTCCCAGTATGGACAAACAAGCTCCATGGTGTTCACTGGCAGGCCCATTATTATTCCTACCAATCAAAATTCTCCTAACCCGTCAGCAACAACCCTAATCGCTGGCCAAAAGTAGGCTAGTTATGTTGTTGAACAAAGGATTTAATGAGTTAAGGCTGGCCATGGAAATCTCAAATTCATCTCGGCCGTCCAACTTTGCCAGCCTAATTGGATGGCTTAGATTCCATTTTGGGTGACCAATGAAGTATCAGTGTGCTCACCAACGGATTGCCTTTATCCCTGGCGAATCGAATTGATCCCAGCCCGCAGCTAACACCTAAAACCGTTAACTCAAAGTAGGTTGGCCACGCGGCTTTAAAAACCTCAAGATCGATCAACGGCAGCGCATAACTTTCGCAAAGAAATCTCGGCCATCTAACTTCACCAGACGAATCGACTGGCCTAGATCTTATTTTGGGGAACCAATGAGATGTCGCCATGATCGCTGGCAGCCCCTCTTCCACAAGAACTGATCATCCAACCCTCAGTCTACCCATACGGCTCTTGGAAGATTCCTAAAGATAGATGGTGATGATCCTTTTGAGACATTAAATTCCGAGACCAACCAAGACAGGCTATATACAACAATGCTTCATATACATCGATTATTTTGAGATACTTGCTTAAAAGCGATGCTTTGTATATATCGATTACAATCGATATTTTATATGAATATCTATTTCACAAATAACTTAATTGTTTAACCTAAGAGCATTACATGGTATTTCTTGCGGCAAGTCTCATGGCTTGACTTATAAAATATGACCGTCCGCCACCTAGCTTGCGCGTGATTGGTCAAAATAATTAGGTCTTGCATGCAAGACCCACTCAGCATCCTGCTGTATATTTTTATACAAAAAATACACGAGACATCAAACATGTCACAAACTGGGGGATGTTTATCAGGGTATTGGTCTGGCAGTGTACAACATGCAACGTGCAACACGTCCATTATGAGAAAGTGTTAGGAAAGGCGGACAGTTACTGATAGTAAAGAGAAATAGTGGGAATAAAACCAACCAGTATTCCTTACGATAGGGACGTGGCTTTCACCATTCCACACTATCTCCACTTCTCTATCACTCAACTACTTCCACTTCCTATGAGATCAGTGTGCGTTCAATTATGACTTGTATAAATAGGTTTCAACCTATTTTGACAAGGACAAGTGTTATCAACACAAGTATCCAGAAAATACCAAGAACTGGTAGCTTATATTCCGTAAGCAAGTTCCACATTCTGATACGAGTCATAAACATCCACACCTTCAGAGTTAACCATTCTGATCTCAATACCTTCTTCTCTTCCCTCCCTAAGATCAAAGCTTCTCCTTTATTTTGTGACCGAAGCAAGACTGGAACAACCATTTCTTGGTTTAGGACGGAATTGTACAAATTAATATCTCGAATCTAAAGTAATCCCGTGCAGTGCATTTGTTTAGGGTTTAGATTCGTTTCTCGGCGACACACCCAAATTTACTACTTCCAGCAGAATCAGTTTTTACCCCAAAACACCAAGTAATTATAGCATCAAAAGATTATAATATTCTCATATGAGTTTGGATTTTAGACTCTTGGAAAGAAATAGGGGTACCCATATACTTCTCACACTTCAGTCAAGAGTATTAGTCTTTAGGATCAAGGATAACTGGGTCACCATATGAGAGGGGATTTCCTAACTAAACTAATTGCCTAATTTATCAAAATTGATTTCCTTCGCAGAAGATAAACAATATTTGTGAAGGTAATCCTTAATGTTTTGGAAATCAAGAGTAATAGCAGTGAAAAATAGTAATCAATAGATGATTAATAGCTGGGGAATTTTTGCAAATATTAATACCTTGAACTAGGTAAACTCTAATCAACTTGTCAATGTAAGCAGAAAAAGCTTCGGAACATAATATAAAGGTATGGGGATAGAGATTACTCTTGTCTCATACCTCTATGGGGTTTTATAAAGGTAAGACACCGTAGACAAATTGAATTATCAAAGAAATTCAATCATCACAAAGACCAACCTTACTGAGAACTTTTTCCAAAACCTTTCAATCAATATTATCATAGGCTTTAGACATATTAATTTTGATAGCAGCTAATCATTTTTCTCCTTTGTAGTGATTATCGATAAACATTACCTCATAATCAAGGAGGATATCGTAAGAAATGCTTATTTGGAAACAAAGGCACTTTGATTTTGAGAAATTAAATCATCAAAGGCCTAAGTCTTGGATAAGGTCTTAGAAATAATTCATAGGCATAATTACAGAGAACAGTAAATCTATATTGAGAAACTAGTTTAGTCATTGAAACTTTAAGGATTAGTGTTATGTTAGTATGGTTTAGGAATTTGGCCGCGTGACCTGTTCTACAACAGGTTTGAATCATATCAATAATAGAGTCACCAACAATATCCCGATGTTTTTGATAGAAAAGTCTCGTAAATACACCAGGATCCGTAGATTTTTTCCCACCCATTTGAAAAACAACATTGTTTATCTCCTCATGGGAGACGTGGGTATTGAGAAAATTATTATCAGCTGAAACGATTTTTGGGGGGAGGTCTTGGAGAATATCATCTGGAGAAAACTGGGGACTAGAGGAACAAAGGTCCTTAAACTAATCAATAAAGAAAGATCTTATACTTTCTCATCTCATAATTATTATTGAGTACAAATAATATTTTACTTCGTCTTTCCTTTTCTCTTTGGGCTAAAGTTTATCTACCTTCATATTTACAGAGAACCAAATAATTTCAGCCCAATATTCCTATATAATCAAAAATATGCTTAGGAGATGACTTGATCTAATAAAAAACACACACACACATATATATATATATATCTACAAAAATCAATGTATAAGACATAGGTTCATCCAGGGATTTGAATTTTTTGTCTTGATACTTTCTTTTTATGGTTTTCCTGGAAGTTGTATCGGTATTCGTTTGTTTAATATTTGAAATATTTTTGCTGTCTGTTAACCTAAAAAAACTTAGCAATGGAACCGAGTTGTATTATTGTTCATCAGTTCTCATATTTTAATTGCAGAGACAAAGTAGGTAAAGGAAGGGACGCATTAGTAGTGTAGATCGAGAGCTTTTTTTGTTCAAGCAAATCGATATCTTCCGATTAAATGAATCATATTTATTGTATATTAATATGTGAAATCAAATTTCTATTTACTTGTTCATAACAAATTCTTCGAATTCTATCATATATTGCACCCAAACTTTCAAAATCTAACCTAATTGTTATTTATTAAATTTGATTTAGAAGAAGAAAAAAAACACGACGTATATACAGAGCTCAAGAGGAGAGATGTAGAAAGAATGAATGAAGGAAACATCAAACTTGAGGAAGATACATATTTGACTAGCAATCGTAGAAAAAGATAGATATTATAGAAAAATAAAACCTTACGTTTTAAGTTAATAAATTAAAAAGACGTTACATTAATTATACTTTGGCTCGACAATTGTAGTAAAATCAGGATAATAAAGTCATGTAACCCGACGGCTAACACAATGCTAGCTTATAGTTTTGTTTTGTGTTATCCCGCAGGATAACACCAGCCTTATTTTATTTTACTAGTTTTCTTGACAATTTTCAAAAACCATTAAGTTGTCATCATCTCTCATGTTAATACCAACGCTTAGTGGGTTCAACCGGAAAATACTCTAACATTATTACATAAAGGGCAGTGATATCCCGCGTGACCTCTCATACAAGCCGTATAAGCTAGCACATTTACTACCATTGGATTATACATCCAACAAACACGATTTTTCTCAATTTATTTTATATATGATTACATCTGTCAAATAATTTATAATTCTAAAGTATTCCTCAACCATATTTTATATTTAATTATAGGTACAGTCACTTCAAAGTCCTATTTTTTAGGGAAATTCATGTTTCGCGTTATTTTGATGGTTTTAGAACTGGATTTCCTATTTGTGTTATTTTGGATTCCATTATCAGATATCGGAACCCTTAACCCCAATTTATCAACCTTTGAAGACGATAAAATTGTAAGGATTTCACAAGGTCACTTTATGATCAAGGACACGATATAATTTCCGCAAGTACATTGATGGAAGCAATGAATAGGTTTAATCAATGATATTGCAAAAAATATTGGCAAAGAGTGATAGAGATTCAACAATTTCTTTTGCCTTATTCCGACATTATAAATAATCCCTCTTCAATGTCAATTTTACCTTTCAGACTAACTAATGTATCTTCAAACAATCACTCAAAAAAATTGACCAAAATAAGAAAAAAATCACTTACTGATACCCCCGATTATTGTGTGGATGTTCATATTTACTATTCATCATCCTTGTCCATAAAAAATAAAAATAAAAATTCATAATCTACAAGTCAGTTAATACACCGATTCGTCCACTTTGACATGGATGAAGTTGAAACATATATAAAATTAAACTTTGACTCGTGTCAAATAAAATTAAACTTGGAAGAAGAATATATAAAAAAGTCGAAGATCCATAGACATTTTTAAGGAGTATTTTATAGATTCCTAGGACCTGTTCACAATTTATATTTCACTCAGCTGTATCATAGTCCTACAGATTTGAGATATAACAATCTAACAGTATCAAGCTTGCTAGATCATAGTGACGCCATGCACTGTTGTGCGGGAGAACACTACCCTTACATAAAATAGACTAATCAATTGTTAATACTCAGTTTAGGTTAAGTGCATTAAAATTAAGTATTAGAGTTAGACCTATAATATTAAAAAATAATCAGGTTCTACTGGAGTTTTTTTTTCCTTATTCGTTAGAAAAATTAATGTAGTTGAACCTCAATTTGTTCTCCGCGTACTAAAAATAACACAAAACATCTAGTTTATGAAATCCCATTAAATTAATCAATCTATAACAAAAAACAAAAAAGATGGATTTATCCAGAATTTTCAGAAAGACAACTAATTCTTATCTAATTGATTAATTTTTTAGATTCGACGATAATTAAATCGTTTACCATTCAGAAAGATGAGAAAAGAAAAGGGGAAGAACTCGAAACTGATTTCAGTTTTTTTTCTTTGTTTTGAGGTTTTAAAATGATAGAGTAACTTTGTCATTTTCTACCACTAGGATAACTCGTATCCCTCTAAACTAGATGGCCTAATCAACAAGTATTCTTTTAAATAACAGTAGAACAATCCACAAAATGATCACTCATTTAAAAGAACTTTGGTTAACATCTAGCACAACTAATGATATTTAATTTCTAAAAGTGTTTTGGCTTAAATTAAGTTGTCTTGTACAAGTGAGTTTATGTTACTGCTAAAATCAAAGCCATATACACCATATGACTTTAACATTTAACATCTAGCATGTTTGATGGTCCAAAACCATAAAAATTTATGTTGGAATGAGTTAGTTTTTCTTTTGACTTTATTTTTCAAGGAAAATGGGAAATAATTCTTGTTACAAAATTGATAAATCCAAATTAAAAACACTTACAAGAGGATCTAAACATATATTAAGAGTTCATTCCCAATCGAAGTGCACGTGGTAAGTTGATATAAATATTAAACAATCTCTACTTCTGAATACCATAGATTGAGCTCGAGATGCACACATACCTTTTTTTTCTATATAACTAAAATATTTTGAATACCATATAAACCTACAGTAATGTCAAATCAAACCAAAAGTCGAATTGATTTGCCAAATTTTCTTTCAAAACATCAAATTCGGTATTACTATATGGAACGATGATTTCCTCGTCATTCATTACCTATTTTTACAAAGGTTATCCCTTGATATAAAGATTTATCTGAACTTCTTTTTTCTCAAATGTATTATCAATCGTTTATTTCATCATAACAAATGCAAACCTCCATGTCATTGGCTATTTGTTTGGATTGGAAACTTTCTTGCTTTTTCCCTTTGAATTCTTGAACTAAATTTTTGTGTCGATTGATAAACATCATTTTATTTTTTATTTTTCACTCTTTATCATTTTTTTTCTCATAATTGAGTGATACGTTTAATAAGCGTGATCTCGATGAGCTTCCCCAAAGTGGATGTATTGTTGAATATGTTCAAAAAATACGATTTCTATTACTTCCTACATGATATTCTGAATGGTTTATAATAAAAAAACTGATAGGTCCGCAATAACCAATTTAACTCTGAATATTGGTTTTGAGAAATTTCGCCGTTCACAAGCTTTTCAATTATGGAAGTAATAAATCAAGGTAGATAATTAAGAAACTTAGTGACAAAGCACTAACTATTATGTTAATGACAAATCACTTGTGATATTGCCGAATAAACTGATAGTTAACTATGTAATTTATGTTTTAATTTGGGCACCCGCTGATAACCCTGGTGCACATTTTTTTTCCCTTTGCCATTGGTCATTCATTCGATTAGGGTATAATTATTATTTTTTACTTTAAACTTGCTAACGGATTGGAAACATGAGAGATGATAGAAACTTAGTGGTTTTTAAAAAATTAATAAGAAAAACTAGTAAAGTGAAATGATCATAAGAGAGAATGGAGAATGTGCATCCCGATTTTTATGGGTGCACAATTGAAATGTTTTCTAAGTCTTAGTTATATCTACTACTTGTTTTTATTTAATATTTCATTAAATATTAAACAAACATGCATTCCTCCTGCCTTAAAAGCGCAACAACCCTAGCAAATTTTAATCTGAACTTCCTAACCAAATCCAACTTTCACTATCTACAACATATTTCATTCCCAATCAATACACAATATCCGCTACCCAAAGGTTTACTATTACTGGGTTATCAATAAGTTCATGCTGACGTAACATCAACCTTCACCAAAGAAACAACCTCTCAATAGAAAAATCAAGAAAATGCTGCAAAATCAAGACATACACATGTTCATTAACAGCCTCATGTTGGCTAACTTACTGTGCAATTCCGCACAATTTGATGCTACAATTAAATAATCCTCTATCACACCTTAACTAAACCTTAGGCACTTTTCGGCATCAAAATTCCACTCATGATAGTAAATATGCAATCATCGACTAAACCAAAATCTAAATCTAACAAAAGAAAAGAAAAGCAATAAAAAAAAATCTAGAACGTTGATATAATCTGATAAACAAAATTTATTCTTATCCGAAAAACAACATTCAGGAGTAACAATGCTTGTGAGATCATATTTCAGACCAAATAGAAAGACAAAATGAGTCTTATATATACCATCTGAGTGAAAAAGAGCTTTATTTACTACTGCATTTGGCACAAAACTTCAGAAAAAGGAAACCAAAGCATCAACATCCTTCAAAGTTCAAACATCCCCTTATTTCCCTTCTTTATTTCTGAAGGCAGTACCAAAATTCTCATGCATTATTATTACCTACATAAAAAAGAACATGAATATGAATTTACCTACATTAACAAGCATATGAAAACAATTTATCAAACAAGAAAGGAAACAAGCAGGTCCTCAAACTAATGTGGAAAGGAAACAGATGTTGTATGATTATTGTACAAACACAAACAATCTACAACTAATGTGGAAAAGAAATAAACGATGTATGTTGTCTGGAACTTTTCATTTCAATTAAACAAAAATTGTCACTTACGTCTTGTGCGGCCCCCAGAGAGCCTAGCCTCCTCAGCGAGCCCGGTACGCCCCGCAACAAGCCTAGAGCGCTCCGTATTGAATTCATCATAGTATTTTTTTAGACCCTGGAAACAAATAATAAATACATATGTAGACAAGATTTCTCACAAACACCTGGAAACAAACAATAAATAAATATGTAGACACGGTTCCAATCAAGAGAAATAATTACCTTACTTAACAAACCATATACAATCATAGATGTGTGCTTCTTCGAGCCATGATTTTCAGCACCATAGTCGAGCTCAACCCTGAAAGCCTCTTCGCCACTATCAACAATTGCTACACGAAAGTCCCTTGCAATGCGCTTACATTGCAAAAGTACATTTTTAAGCTTGGTTGGAATTAATCCACTAGGTTGTGGATTTTCAATTAAGAAGTCTTTAAAGCACTTTGACTTTTCTTACATTCTAGATGCCTAGCCTTCAATTGACGATCTTTCATTGCTACGGAAAATTAAACAAATAATTATACTCCCAATTGGACATCTACCAAAGGTCATCATCTCACATACAGAATCGGACTAAAGTTATTCATGTGGACCCAATGATACTTCTCTTAAGATTGCCAACTCATTAACTATGGCAACCAGAAAAAGTCAAATGCTACGCAATGAAAAACAACTAAAAGCAAAGAACCACATAAGTTCCAACCAGGATCCTCAACTAATAGTGAGAAAATAATGCCATCTTAAAGTGTTAACAGATAGAGATATGCAAATTAGATAAAAGTATTCATGCTTCTATCCAAAGGCTGCTCAATACAGTGACTAGAGCTCACATATAAGGAGGTCAACACTGCAGTTACTAATCCTATAGAAGATTATGGAACCATCAGACAGAATAATCCTTTCTTAATGTGAATTGGATAACTGTTTCATAATCAGTGCATAGGCACAACTCAAGTTGAAGTTCTTCTTAATGGTTCTTCCTTTCAGTCCTTTCATCCTACTAGGGGAATTCGACAAGGAGACCCACTGTCTCCTTATATTTTTATTATTGCTATGGAATCTCTATCAAGAAACTTGGATTTTTTTGTGAGCATAATAAGACTGTAACTGGAGTTAAAATAGCAAGAAGAGCACCAAAAATAAATCACATGTGTTTAGGATTTATAACATTGTGTTACTTTTTTACTCGGGTACTTGTTTTGTCTTTATCATGTTAATCTATGTTTTTTATTTTTATGATAACTTTAATTTGTTATTTTGGATATTTAGGTTGTTTACATTGAAATCAACTATTTCTTTTCGACCTATAATGTTAAATAGACGTAATTTTGAATAATTCCTCGTGAATAATATATTTGTATAATGTTAATAACCAGAAGATACGATAAGATGATATAAATCTATTTAGTTATTAACATTATAATATACTTAATTGATAATATATAATATTATACATTATAAAAATCTATTTTGGTTATTAACATTATTATACAAATCTTTAGTTAATAACCTATAATGTTATTAACATTAATAACCTTATGAACAACTCATAACCCTTAGTCTTGTATCGGCAATAATATGTAGCTTGTTTTTGTGAATGAATGCTAAGATGAATTTCTAACTTGATAGGGGAAATGATGTCCGGGACGGCAAGAACACTGTTTATGGAGGAGATATCTACAGGTCTAGAAAGTTCAACGACGTTTCAGATCGTGAGTTCACTTAGATAGACCGTTCATATTATGAATGATACAACAATGATATCTCTTTTGCAACCAGCACCAGAAACTTATAATCTCTTCGAAGACATAATTCTCATTCCCGGTGGGAAAATCATTTATCAAGGTATGCGAGAACATGTGGTTAAGTGTTTTGAGTTTATGGGATTCAAATGTCCGACAAGGAAAATAATTTGCGTATTTCTTGCAAGAGGTGAATTTCTTTCTTACCTATTTTTTACTTATTTGTTTACTTAGATATCTCATGTTCTTATTTTTGTAAATCCTCTTACATTTTTCGCTTCCATTACTTTACAGGTAACACCAAAGAATGATTAGCTACAGTATTGGGATCGTAGAGACCAGCCTTACTCTTTCGTCACAGTCAGTGATTTTACCCAACCTTTTCAGTTGTTCGAAAATTAGGAGAATAACTTGCGACTACATTTAACAAGTCGGAGATCCATCTAGCTGCAGACTAAGCTTTTAAAATCTTGTACCTTAAGAGAATACTTATTAATGAAAAGGAACTCCTTTGTTTATATTTTCAAGTTGTTCCAGCTTATCTTTATTGCATTACGACGATACTTTTTATGCGTACTGAAATGAAACATAATAAAATTGTCGATGGTGGGCTTCATATGAAAACTCTGTTTTCACCTCTTGGTGATTATGTTTAATGGATTTTCGGAGGTTTCCTCCTGATGAAGTTTTATGTCTTTTACAAGCAAATGGACCTGCCCTTTTTCCATGGGCATATTCTCTTCCTATATAGATCCTCAAAATTCCTATCACATTTATAGAAGTCAGTGCTTGGATGTTTATAAATTACTATGTCATGGGACTTGATCCAAATTTTGAAAGGTATTATACTTGTACAATAAGTTTCTTGACATGCCTTCTATATTTTGCAGTTCGTCAGGTATTATATTTTACAATAAGTTTCTTTCGACAGGTTGCTTGGGAAGTTCTTTCTACTCATGTTTATCAACCAGATGGTTGTTGGATTATTCCAAGCAATTACAACAGTAGGGAGAAATATGATAGTTGCAAGAATTATGGATCATTTTCATTTCTCATTCTATAGGCCCTTCGGGGATTCCAAATGTGTCAAAGTAATTACTCGAAATCTAATTAAATAAATAACATCTCTTTTGTTTTCTTCGTTGATATTTTCATATGGCTTTCTATGGATATTCGACTTTCTATGCTACACATAATGTGAAAAATGGTAGACCTGGGGATACTGAATATCTCCCTTAATGTATGGGATGAGTGCAACACTTGCAAAAGAGTTCATGAGGATCAATGGAAGAAAGTAGGCATTTGAGTTTCAAATAGATTCTCAATGAAGAAATTTTCCCAATTGAATTTTACTAAGCTTAAAACCAGGTGAAAAAATGGGGGTACAAAAACTACACCCAATATTTCGTTCGACAATCTAAATAGACAAACTCCAATATATTTTTAAGAGAATCAATTAGACAGTCAGTCTCAATCTATAGAAAAGTATATCAAAGAGTTTAATATCTCTATCTTTTAAGTCAATCCGCAATCAGCAAATATGAATTTGCGAGCCCGGTTGAATAAAAGAGGAATAACTTGAACGTCACCAAAGACCGGTGTTCAAGGATCAATCAATTTCAATCAACAACCAAAGGTTGGATTTACCAATTGAACGATACAACGCACAACCTGTGATATTTCTATTATATAACAAAATATAATGCGGAAAAGAAATAACACAGACACCAGAAGTTTTGTTAACGAGGAAACCGCAAATGCAGAAAAACCTCGGGACCTAGTCCAGCTTTGAACACCACACTATATTAAGCTTCTACAGACACTAGCCTACTACCAATGAACTTCGGGATGGAATGTAGTTGAGGCCTAATCAATCTCACACTGATCAAGGTACAATTACGCTCCTTACTTCTCTGAACCCCAGCAGGATTCTACATAATTGATTCCCTTAATTGATTTCACCCACAACTAAGAGTTGCTACGACCCAAAGTCTAAGACTTGATAAACAAATCTGTCTCACACAGAAAAGTCTATTGGAATAGATAAATCTGTCTCTCACAGAAATACCTATGAGTTTTGTTTTGTCTTTTGATAAATCAAGGTGCACGGGAACCTGTAGGATCAGAATATCGCAGGAAGAACGTATTTGCGAAGTATGACTAATAACACCTTGCAAGCGTCGCAGAATGATTTGAAGAATGACGTAACAGATGACGATAGCAGAAACATGAGAAGAGTGTGATGATTCTGCGATATTTAGAGTGTTTGCGAAAATTAGCAATGTAACTCTTGCGAGAATATCGCAAGTCAGATCCTAAAATAAAGGACGGATTAGCTGTCATCCACTATGTAAATTCCTATAAAGAGTTAAACAAGCGTAAGGAAGAGAGAGATCTTTTTCGAGTATTGAGCAAGTCATTTAGGAGAGAAAAAGTCCAGAGCAGCTGTTAATTTGTTAGTTTCATTCCTTTCCATTCTTGTAAAATTGTGAGATTCATTAATAAAGATTGTGATTGAATATATAAAAATGACTTGATTGTATGAATTCTTGTGAGGGGTGTAGTGTAGGATTTCCTGCAACTACATATTGGCGCTAGAAACAGGGACTTTCCTTGTTTTCAGTGTGAAAATTAGTATTGTGATTGGAGAGAATTTGAAGATTAGTTGGTGAAAAGTTTCGTATAATTTTCAACAATTCATTGAGATTGAAGATATGGCTAGAATAATGAATGCTTCAAGACAACCAACTACTGTTAGAAAGAGTAAGAGACTTGCTGGAGAAAGAAGAAACGAACTGGAGAATCGTCAAGAATGAATGCAATAAATCATGGAGAAAATCAAATTCAACAACCAATTCAGCATACACCAGCGCAAAATAGGACTTTGGATTATGATAGAGTGAGCGTACATACATGGCGATCAGATTCAGTGGAAGAAATAGAAGAGGAGCAACAATTAAGAAATAAAAGATAGGAAGAGATAGCTTAAGAAGCAGTTGGAGGAATAATTCATGGAGATGAAAGAATTGAAGCATTAGAGGCATTGCGACAAATAATACGTGAAGAGAGAAGGTTAGAAGCGGAAGAACGCGCAAATTTGACAAGGCAAAACCATGAGTTGAGAATGGAAAACACGAGATTACAATATAGGAGGTCAAGAAGTACAACAAGATCAAGTTCAATATCAATTAGAAGTAAAGCAAGAAGAAACTCACCTATGACAAATATTGGAAAAGAAAATCGAGATCCAAATGAAGAACGTCGCGAAAAAAGAGAAGTAATGGAAGATCGTTACATATCGCAAGGCGAAATTCACCAAAATAAATAAAAAAACAGAGGTCAGGAAAATGAACAACGTCAG
This sequence comes from Papaver bracteatum, assembly GCA_023529315.1. Classification (NCBI taxonomy): domain Eukaryota; kingdom Viridiplantae; phylum Streptophyta; class Magnoliopsida; order Ranunculales; family Papaveraceae; genus Papaver; species Papaver bracteatum. Next base: position 1,608,452 of record JAJJWX010002530.1, read on the forward strand.
GAACGAAACAACCAAGATGGCGAATAAAATCAGGAAGAAGGGAGGAGGATATTGCGCGGAAGAGAGATTCAAAGAAATCAACAGATAATTTAAGGAGAAATCGAGAGACATTATGCTGAACAAGCACGTTTATCTTGCAAAAGGGAAAGATTGAGAGCGGAGGTGGAAGAACAAGAATTCCAAAAGGCAATTCTCCAGAACAATTATGACAATCGAGAAAGGAGACGTGAACAAAACCGCAACAATGGTAATATCAATGAAGAATATTATAGGGTACAAAGAAGAGCTGAAAGGCAACAAAGAGAATTAATGAGGAATGAACAAAATCGCAGAAGAGAAAATGAGAGATATAATGGTGTACGAATTCATGGAAGAAATGAAAGAGAAGATCGCAGAGAAAGACAAGAAGAAAATGATGGAGAAGAAAATCAAAATCTCGCAGCACAAAACAGACAAGAACGCAGGAGAAGAGAAACAAAATTAAAGAGACCAATGGGATCAACATCCAGGGTAAATGAACAAATCTTAAGAGAATTGGCAGAGATGAGAGGAGTGCTAAATAATAGAAGAGAACGAGGCAGAAGACAATTAGATGAAGCCATGGAAGAATCTATGAAAACTCCATTTTCGCAAAAAGTACAATTAGGAGGAATTCCTCTAAAGTGCAGTTTGCCTGCGTTAACTAGCATTTTAGATGGGACAACTTGCGCAATTCAAAACATTAAGGCTTATGTGAGATGTATGATGCAGTGGGAGAATCATGATGTTGTGTTGTGCAAGTATTTCGCATCAAGCCTAACAGGAGAGGCGCTAAAGTGGTTCGAAGGTCTACCCAGGAATACTATAACATCTTTCAACCATTTGCAGACTACATTCTTAGGGGCGTACAAAACTAACAACTCCTCGCGGCCAGGCAAAGAAGATGTATTTGGATTAAAGCAGAGAATTAGTGAAAGTTTGAAATATTTAACCATAAGATGAAAAACAATGTGTAGTAAAATGGCTGGACGTGTGGATGAGATATATCTCATCTTATCATTCATCAACGCAATGTTCACAACCAATCTATTGTACATTCAAATTTTCAGAATAAAAAATACAATTACAATGACAGAGCTGCGAGAATTGCATGAGGAGTACATTGCTCTTGAAGAAAAGCAGAATGAAGTAGAATCTTATCCAGTTGCAAACACAAGTTCAAATACAACGAGTGCAAGCTTATTTCCTAAATTGATAAACACAGTGGCGAGCACTTCGCAAGTACAACAAGAAAATAAGAATGATAATCAATAGAAGCTGGTAGCTATGGGAAGCATATATCAAGAATAATTCGAAAGGGAAAGAAATTTTTATAGTCGAGGTGGAAACAACAAAGTTCAAAGACTTGATCATCCACAAGAAACCTATGGGGGACAAAGACAAAATTACCATAGAGGATCAGGAAGTCAAAAGATGATATGTGAAGAGATCAAGATGCCACCATTGAATTCTAGTGTGGAGAGAATTTGGGAAGCTATAATTTTAATGAAAAATATTCCGATGCCCTGGAACATGGGAAAAGAACCACTTTCAAGCAACCAAAGTCAAGAATTTTGCTCTTACCATCATTTTCATGGACATTCAACAAATAACTGCAGAAATATTAAAAGGATCATTTTCAAGATGATAGATCAAGGAAAATTAAATCATTTTTTAATAGGACATCCTTAATCTCAGCCCTTACCGCCACCGCTAGAAATTCGCAGGGTAAATGCAACAAAAGAAGGAGAAACATTTGTCATAGAAGTTGGAGCAAAGGCGAAGAATCTGTTTTGTAACTCTATTGTACATTCGTACAAAACAATTAAAGATTTTCACGACAATGTTCTAAGCAGAGTTTTCACAAGAGATGTTGATGGAAGAGAGATAATGAACATTGCGAAAATCTCGCCGTTAAAAGAATGGAAAAAGCAGACTATCTCTTTCACCGCAGAAGAAGTACCAGAGTCTGGCGAAATGCATGATAACCCATTAGTGGTGAGGATGGAAATAAACCCAAAACAAAAAGAAGATGAAGAAGAGGATGATGAGGTTGAATATACATGGGCAATTAATAGAGTCTTAATTGACACTGGAAGTTCTGTGGATATCTTATTCTATCATACTTATAAGACTATGGGAGGCAGAGATGAGGATCTAATACCTTCAACCTACAAAATTTATGGTTTTAATGGTACTGCCAATAAGCCCAAGGGACAAATCATAATGACAATTCCATTAAAGGGGATATTTTCCAAGATTTTATTATGTATTGTCGACGAAGAGTCACCCTACAACGTTCTAATTGGACGACCTTGGCTACATGGGATTTTAGGTGTAGCATCGACTTTCCACCAGTGCATTAAATTTCCACATCCTAATGGTGTTGGAGTAATAAAGGGAGAACTAAGCAAAGAGAGAATGCTGCGAAGTGACTCCAGCTGAAAATAACAACTGATGAAAATGTCGCAAAAGAAAATACTGTAGCAAAAAGCAACAAAAGAACAAAGGCAGAAAACAACAAAGGTAAAAAGTTCGAACTGTGAAGTAAAAGAAATATTGCGGAAAAAAAAGGTGTATAATTGATTTGTTGCAAAATTTTCAAAAATATATTTTGTTTAATGATAAAATGAGATTGAAAAATTACAACAAAAATGAAATGCAAAAGAATAATCTTGCAAATATGCGAAAATTTCGCAAGAAACGATCATTTAAGATCCAGAATGGGACGAACCTTTATGGCGTACACCCTAGTTCGCGAATAAAATTTCTCAAGAGGCAAATGTAAGACCTAAAGTACGTCATACAAGGGGGGTATCTGTTACATGACTCAACGATAAGGTTACACCGCTGCTGGAACCTGAGTCATGGAGATTTTGGGTCAATGAAAGCCCATCCAGGAGAGACACCTTGGATTCTCAACTTGGGCATATGACTTGAGTTGGGAGACTAAGGTAATAAGAGCTCTCATAAAGGGTGCAGAGTATGACCAAGGCGTCAAGGTACACGGTTGAGCCAAGAGTTCCCAGGGTGTATGAAACTACCCTGGCCATTCTTGGTAAGTCTTGGCTACGATGCACTCGGCCCGAAGAAAACCCCACTTAGGGTGCAGTCTCGTAACCATAAACCATATAAACAAAAGGGATAATAGGCTGCAAAAACAACTAGTTTTTGTTAAGACTGGATGAGAGGAGATAGTCTTGTATGGCCGATGTACGTCTCCTTGAAAGGGCAACCAGGGGGAGGATAAGGGCGGCACCCTCCATTAAGGTGATGATAAGTGTCTTAAGATGCAAATGTCATGATGCTATATTTTCGCAAGAATATTTAGACTTGTCATATTTGTGCAACAGTCCTGGAGAGGCAATAATACAAAAGAGAAGATAAGAAGAGATCAATGGGTCATTGCATGCAAGTGTAAAGACGTCCTGCGATTTCGTCGCAAGACGACAATGTTATGGGGCTTTAATTTCGCAAGAAAATTTAGGCCTGTCATATTGTCGCAGAAAAAATACAAAAGAATAAAAAGTTAAGGCAAGATCAATGGGTTTCCACATGAAAGTGTAGAAATGTCCTGAGATTTTGCCGCAATGCAAAAGATGGTAAAATAAGACCTTTACTTAGGAATGCAAAATAAGACCACATCAGAATACAAGAATGAATATAATCTTACAGTTTATGATTGTGAAATTATACAGAGGCAATTAGAGGCAATTGCGATTTTGTCGCAAACTACTTTACCAAATAAAGGTAATATGCTCAATCACTCATATGACTACAAATAACAGAGGCAAGTATGGGAATGCAGAAAGATAAATTGAATGTTATTTGTTTCCATATGATAGATTTACGCAACTGTATTTTGGTTAATCATATTGCAAGAGAGAAAAAAATTTCTAACACATGCATGGTGAAACAAAAATGAACTTATATTAAAGATTGGAGAAATTCACAATGATAGATTACAAGAGTAAAAGACCAAAGAATGAATGTATAAGTTTTACAAGGGAGCAAGCAAGGAAGAAAAATCTATTTCAAGCTTGATTCATCATTATCTCCATAAGATTCTTCACTAGAGATTTTTTCCTTATCTTCATCAGATTCATCATTTCCATCTTCTTCAGATTCCTCTTCTTCATCAGCTTCACTATCAGAGATGACCAAGTTAGGCACATTCTCCGGGATGTTGTCTAAAATACAAGGATATTTGGAGTGAGGAATCTTGTTGTCATCACAAATTGCTTTGATAGTATCATTACGATAAGAAATTGCGTCATTCCCAAAATTCGCAACATTTGAGCCTTTAGTCTTGAAAACTTCTCATTGCGAGAAGAAAGATCCTTTGCGAGCTTCACCTTGTCATTCTCTAGCTCTTCAAGTCTATTGCGATATCTCTCTTCAGCTTCTGCGAAAATACAACAATAAATCAATAATTTGATGGAAGTTTATGAAAAACAAACAAATAAATAAGGAAGAACAGTTAACAACCTTCTCTGTTAGAAATCATATCTCTAATTAAGGCTGTTTGCTCAGTTTGATAACTAACATCTACACCTAAATTATTCCTTGCGTTATCTAGAACTCTCACATCCCAAGCAAATTCGTCATCATGATTTATAAGAAGGCAGGAGCGAACTTGACTCTCCCTCTCAATAAGAGTAGCATTTTCGCGAATAAGTCTATCTCTTTCAACTTGAACTTCAAGAAGAGTCTTGTGGAAATCCTCCAAAGATTGAGCACCTTGCTTAGTGATACGGTCTCTATCATCAATAAGATTATTGATCTTAGTTCTTAATTTGTTAATTTCTTCTTTTGAGTCAACATACAAACTTTAAACTTATTGGCTAACCCCAAGATGGATCTATGTTCAATCCTTAAGAGATGAATTTTGGACCTAAGCTCATCTATGGAAAGAGATTTAATTTTATCATTTAGGAAATTGTTTAAGGAATTTAAGGAATCATTAAGATGTTTAAGAAGGGTGTTATCATCCATTTTGATTGAAGGAATCATTAAGATTAATCAAATAAGATTTAGAGAATAAAGAAGAAAAGAAAAATTACTTACCATAGAGTTGGTTGTTGCATTTTATAGAAACTATATCCATTCCGATTATTTTTCGAAGATTGATAGCTTCAATTTCAAGTTCTTCATTCTTCTTGCAAAGATTGATAACTTTAGTCTCTAATCCTTTATTTTGCTTATTCTTCTCGTGAAGACCAACAACTTTAGCTTCCAATTCTTCATTTTTATTGAGAAGTTTAAGATTATTCTTTGCGAAAGCCACATGCCTCTTCTCCAAATCTGATACAACACCAAAGGAGGCTTTCCCAGCCTGCGAAATAATGCAGCGAACTTTAGGAATTAATTATGAATTCAAGATAAAAATAAAAAGAAGAAAAGTATAAGTATGAAAATTTACCAAGCTATTGAGTGAATGCAATTTTTTTGGAGATATAGATCTTGAGACCCCGCGAAGAGATTCATTATTCTCTAGGAGGGGGCATCACAGATAGCATCTATGGACTTGCAAGCATTAGTCATAGGGGTATCACCAATTACTTGCATAGTATTAGCAAAAATGCTGGACAGATGAGCCATAGAAGATTCAGGGGCGACTTTTCCAAAAATAGAAATCAAAGGAAATCAGCAACCCTCCTGAGTTCACAAAGACCCTCTTCCCATCAGGACCTGCATGATGGGAACTTGGCCCACAAAGTCATACAGTCTATGATGAAATAGTTATGCAAGATTTTATATTTCTCCAAGGCGTAGCGTCAAGACATATTTTCATCCCACAACCACACTACATCAGGAAAGCCGAAGTTTCCATCCAGGGAAGTCGTTCCCAAACCCCAACCTCTCCTGGAAAGCACGATCGATAGATGAAACATTGGACTCCTAACCTCCGTTCACTTGAGGGATGTCGAGTTTGGAAGAATGTGACTCAGCCTCCGACTTCAACATAGTAACTGTCAAGGATCTGAGAGTTACAAGGCGTCGTTTCAACATTCTATCCATAAGTGGCTCCGCTTCAACGTTCTCCAGCAGCGCCTCCGCTTCAACGATCGCTTCAACACCACTCCTTCCTGCAAAGGGTCGTGCCACCAAACTCCCCATGTCAAGGATCATCCATCCAATCTTAGTGGTCATGGACGCCCTCTGATACAGCCCTCCAAAACTCGTGATCATGGAAAGCTTGCTCGCTTTCTCATCCAACCAACCTACTTCGTTACCGCGACAGTATAGTCTCTTCTGATTACATCCGCTACCAAGAGATTTTGCCGCTCATTTGTTGATACTGGTCAGAGCTTCACCATAACAGCAATCACTACAAAGGTACCACATACTCCTCCATGTTCTAAGTTCCACGTAGAAGAAGTAACAAAATCACTAGTACGAACACACGATGGTGACGTCTTTATCATGGTCAACACACTGACCATACAAGATGGAAACATGTAAACCATACTTTGGGACTGAGGGTATGCACGGAAACCCTTCACTGTTATCGATGGTGGATTTTAGATAAGGGGTAAAATCGAAAAAACCCCATGACCTAGTGTCACCAGCAACACATTAACTACGAGCATTTAATTCAGATGTTAATAATTAATGGGGGGTATTCTTTCAAAAATACCATATTAGGGTTTTCAACACAAAACCCTAATTCCAAAACCAAAGTCGTATATTGCGCACCATGTCAACGATGCCAAAACCAAGCTGCATACTGCGCACCATGGCAATGACGCCAAAACCAAGTCGCATACTGCGTACCATGACAACGACGCCAAAACCAAGCCGCATACTGCACAACATGACAACAACGCCAAAACCAAGCCGCATACTGCGCACCATGACAACGACACCAAAACCAAGCCGCATACTACGCACCATGGAAACGACGCCAAAACCAAGTCGCATACTGCGCACCATGGCAACAACGCCAAAACCAAACCACATACTGCACTCACATGCAACCATACCAAACTAAGACGCTATACCATTTGGCACATGCCAAAAATAACACCCTAGGCTTGCAAACCGTGCAACTAGGTCAACTTGGCCATGCGTGCCATTGGCACATGCCAACACGCATCACTAGCCACTTTCTATTCCAAGCCGCTACCCAATTATATCGCCCGCAACTTGGCCAAAGTGGCCGTGCGTGCCATTGGCACATGCCAACACGTTACTACTAACCACTTTCTATTCCAAGCCGCTACAAAATTGTAGCACCCGCGACTTGGCCAAAGTGTCCGTGCGTGCCATTGGCACATGACAACACTTTACCACTAGCCACTTTCTATTCCAAGCCGCTACCCAGTTGTAGCGCCCGCAACTTGGCCAAGGTGGCCGTGCATGCCATCGACACATGCCAACACGTTACCACAAGCCACTTTTTATTCCAAGCCGCTACCCAATTGTAGCGCCCGCGACTTGCCCAGAGTGGACGTGCATGCCATTGGCACATGCCAACATGTTACCACTAGCCACTTTCTATTCCAAGCCGCTACCCAATTGTAGCGCCCGCAACTTGGCCAAAGTGGCCGTGCATGCCATTGGCACATGCCAACACGTTACCACTAGCCACTTTCAATTCCAAGCCGCTACCCAATTGTAGAGCCCGCGACTTGCCCAAAGTGGCTACCCAATTGTAGCGCCCGTAACTTGGCCAAAGTGGCCATGCGTGCCATTGGCACATGCCAACACGTTACCACTAGCCACTTTCTATTCCAAGCCCCTACCTAATTGTAGTACCCGCGACTTGGACAAACTGGCCGTGCGTGCCATTGGCACATGCCAACACATTACCACTAGCCACTTTCTATTCCAAGCCGCTACCAAATTCTAGCGCCCGCGACTTGGACAAAGTGGTTGTGCGTGCCATTGGCACATGCCAACACGTTACCACTAGCCACTTTCTATTCCAAGCCGCTACCCAATTGTAGCGCCCGCCACTTGTCCAAAGTGGTCGTGCGTGCCATTGGAACATGCCAACACGTTACCACTAGCCACTTTCTATTCCAAGCCGCTACCCAATTGTAGCGCCCGCGACTTGGCCAAAGTGGCCGTACGTGCCATTGGCACATGCCAACACGTTACCACTAGCCACTTTCTATTCCAAGCCGCTACCCAATTGTAGCGCCCGCCACTTGGACAAAGTGGCCGTGCGTGCCATTGGCACATGCCAACACGTTACCACAAGACACTTTCTATTCCAAACCGCTACCCAATTGTAGCGCCCGGGACTTGGCCAAAGTGGTCGTGCGTGCCATTGACACATGCCAACACGTTACCACTAGCCACTTTCTATTCCAAGTCGCTACCCAATTGTAGCGCCCGTTATCTTGGCCAAAGTGGCCGTGCGTGCCATTGGCACATGCCAACACGTTACCACTAGCCACTTTCTATTCCAAGCCGCTACCTAATTGTAGCGCCCGCGACTTGGACAAAGTGGTCGTGCGTGCCATTGGCACATGCCAACACGTTACCACTAGACACTTTCTATTCCAAACCGCTACCCAATTGTAGCGACCGGGACTTGGCCAAAGTGGTCGTGCGTGCCATTGACACATGCCAACACGTTACCACTAGCCACTTTCTATTCCAAGTCGCTACCCAATTGTAGCGCCCGCAACTTGGCCAAAGTGGCCGTGCGTGCCATTGGCACATGCCAACACGTTACCACTAGCCACTTTCTATTCCAAGCCGCTACCTAATTGTAGCACCCGCGACTTGGCCAAAGTGGCCGTGCGTGCCATTGGCACATGCCAACACGTTACCACTAGACACTTTCTATTCCAAACCGCTACCCAATTGTAGCGCCCGCGACTTGGCCAAAGTGGTCGTGCGTGCCATTGACACATGCCAACACGTTACCACTAGCCACTTTCTATTCCAAGCCGCTAACCAATTGTAGCGCCCGCGACTTGGCCAAAGTGGCCGTGCGTGCCATTGGCACATGCCAACACGTTACCACTAGCCACTTTCTATTCCAAGCCGCTACCTAATTGTAGCGCCCGCGACTTGGACAAAGTGGCCGTGCGTGCCATTGGCACATGCCAACACGTTACCACTAGCCACTTTCTATTCCAAACCGCTACCCAATTGTAGCGCCCGCGACTTGGCCAACGTGTCCGTGCGTGCCATTGGCACATGCCAACACGTTACCACTAGCCACTTTCTATTCCAAGCCGCTACCTAATTGTAGCGCCCGCGACTTGGCCAAAGTGGTCGTGCGTGCCATTGGCACATGCCAACACGTTACCACAAGACACTTTCTATTCCAAGCCGCTACCCAATTGTAGCCCGCGACTTGGCCAAAGTGTCCGTGCGTGCCATTGGCACATGCCAACACGTTACCACTAGCCACTTTCTATTCCAAGCCGCTACCCAATTGTAGCGCCCGCGACTTGGCCAAAGTGTCCGTGCGTGCCATTGGCACATGCCAACACGTTACCACTAGCCACTTTCTATTCCAAGCCGCTACCTAATTGTAGCGCCCGCGACTTGGCCAAAGTGGTCGTGCGTGCCATTGGCACATGCCAACACGTTACCACTAGCCACTTTCTATTCCAAGCCGCTACCCAATTGTAGCGCCCGCGACTTGGCCAAAGTGTCCGTGCGTGCCATTGGCACATGCCAACACGTTACCACTAGCCACTTTCTATTCCAAGCCGCTACCCAATTGTAGCACCCAAAACTTGGCCAAAGTGGCCGTGCGTGCCATTGGCACATGCCAACACGTTACCACTAGCCACTTTCTATTCCAAGCCGCTACCCAATTGTAGCGCCCGCAACTTGGCCAAAGTGGTCGTGCGTGCCATTGGCACATGCCAACACGTTACCACTAGCCACTTTCTATTCCAAGCCGCTACCCAATTGTAGCAGCCGCGACTTGGCCAAAGTGGTCGTGCGTGCCATTGGCACATGCCAACACGTTACCACTAGCCACTTTCTATTCCAAGCCGCTACCCAATTGTAGCGCCCGCGACTTGGGAAAAGTGGCCGTGCGTGCCATTGGCACATGCCAACACGTTACCACTAGCCACTTTCTATTCCAAGCCGCTACCTAATTGTAGCGCCCGCGACTTGGACAAAGTGGTCGTGCGTGCCATTGGCACATGCCAACACGTTACCACTAGCCACTTTCTATTCCAAGCCGCTACCCAATTGTAGCACCCGCGACTTGGCCAAAGTGGTCGTGCGTGCCATTGGCACATGCCAACACATTACCACTAGCCACTTTCTATTCCAAGCCGCTACCCAATTGTAGCGCCCGCAACTTGGCCAAAGTGGTCGTGCGTGCCATTGGCACATGCCAACACGTTACCACTAGCCACTTTCTATTCCAAGCCGCTACCCAATTGTAGCGCCCGCGACTTGGCCAAAGTGGCCGTGCGTGCCATTGGCACATGCCAACATGTTACCACTAGCCACTTTCTATTCCAAGCCGCTACCCAATTGTAGCACCCGCGACTTGTCCAAAGTGTCCGTGCGTGCCATTGGCACATGCCAACACGTTACCACTAGCCACTTTCTATTCCAAGGCTACCCAATTGTACAACATGCCCGACTTGGCAAAAACCGTGCATGCCATTGGCACATGCCAACACGTTACCACTAGCCACTTTCTGATCCAAGCCGCTACCAATAATTAGCGGCGCAAAAAGCCAAAAGTGGCCGTGCGTGCCATTGGCACATGCCAACACGTTACCACTAGCCACTTTCTATTCCAAGCCGCTACCCAATTGTAGCGCCCGCGACTTGGCCAAAGTGGCCATGCGTGCCATTGGCACATGCCAACACGTTACCACTAGCCACTTTCTATTCCAAGCCGCTACCCAATTGTAGCACCCGCAACTTGGCCAAAGTGTCCGTGCGTGCCATTGGCACATGCCAACACGTTACCACTAGCCACTTTCTATTCCAAGCCGCTACCCAATTGTAGCGCCCATAACTTGGCCAAAGTGGCCGTGCGTGCCATTGGCACATGCCAACACGTTACCACTAGCCACTTTCTATTCCAAGCCGCTACCCAATTGTAGCGCCCGCGACTTGGCCAAAGTGGTCGTGCGTGCCATTGGCACATGCCAACACGTTACCACTAGCCACTTTCTATTCCAAGCCGCTACCCAATTGTAGCGCCCGCGACTTGGCCAAAGTGGCCGTGCGTGCCATTGGCACATGCCAACACGTTACCACTAGCCACTTTCTATTCCAAGCCGCTACCCAATTGTAGCGCCCGGACTTGGCCAAAGTGGCCGTGCGTGCCATTGGCACATGCCAACACGTTACCACTAGCCACTTTCTATTCCAAGCCGCTACCCAATTGTAGCGCCCGCAACTTGGCCAAAGTGGCCGTGCGTGCCATTGGCACATGCCAACACGTTACCACTAGCCACTTTCTATTCCAAGCCGCTACCCAATTGTAGCGCCCCGCAACTTGGCCAAAGTGGCCATGCGTGCCATTGGCACATGCCAACACGTTACCACTAGCCACTTTCTATTCCAAGCCGCTACCCAATTGTAGCGCCCGCGACTTGGCCAAAGTGGTCGTGCGTGCCATTGGCACATGCCAACACGTTACCACTAGCCACTTTCTATTCCAAGCCGCTACCCAATTGTAGCTCCCGCAACTTGGCCAAAGTGGCCGTGCGTGCCATTGGCACATGCCAACACGTTACCACTAGCCACTTTCTATTCCAAGCCGCTACCCAATTGTAGCGCCCGCAACTTGGCCAAAGTGGCCGTGCGTGCCATTGGCACATGCCAACACGTTACCACTAGCCACTTTCTATTCCAAGCCGCTACCCAATTGTAGCGCCCGCGACTTGGCCAAAGTGGTCGTGCGTGCCATTGGCACATGCCAACACGTTACCACTAGCCACTTTCTATTCCAAGTCGCTACCCAATTGTAGCGCCCGCATCTTGGCCAAAGTGGCCGTGCGTGCCATTGGCACATGCCAACACGTTACCACTAGCCACTTTCTATTCCAAACCGCTACCCAATTGTAGCGCCCGCCACTTGGCCAAAGTGGTCGTGCGTGCCATTGGCACATGCCAACACGTTACCACTAGCCACTTTCTATTCCAAGCCGCTACCCAATTGTAGCGCCCGAAACTTGGCCAAAGTGGTCGTGCGTGCCATTGGCACATGCCAACACGTTACCACTAGCCACTTTCTATTCCAAGCCGCTACCCAATTGTAGCGCCCGCAACTTGGCCAAAGTGGCCGTGCGTGCCATTGGCACATGCCAACACGTTACCACTAGCCACTTTCTATTCCAAGCCGCTACCCAATTGTAGCGCCCGCGACTTGGCCAAAGTGGTCATGCGTGCCATTGACACATGCCAACACGTTACCACTAGCCACTTTCTATTCCAAGCCGCTACCCAATTGTAGCGCCCGCGACTTGGCCAAAGTGGCCGTGCGTGCCATTGGCACATGCCAACACGTTACCACTAGCCACTTTCTATTCCAAGCCGCTACCCAATTGTAGCGCCCGCGACTTGGCCAAAGTGGCCGTGCGTGCCATTGGCACATGCCAACACGTTACCACTAGCCACTTTCTATTCCAAGCCGCTACCCAATTGTAGCGCCCGCGACTTGGCCAAAGTGGCCATGCGTGCCATTGGCACATGCCAACACGTTACCACTAGCCACTTTCTATTCCAAGCCGCTACCCAATTGTAGCGCCCGCGACTTGGCCAAAGTGGTCGTGCGTGCCATTGGCACATGCCAACACGTTACCACTAGCCACTTTCTATTCCAAGCCGCTACCCAATTGTAGCGCCCGCGACTTGGCCAAAGTGGCCGTGCGTGCCATTGGCACATGCCAACACGTTACCACTAGCCACTTTCTATTCCAAGCCGCTACCCAATTGTAGCGCCCGCGACTTGGCCAAAGTGGCCATGCGTGCCATTGGCACATGCCAACACGTTACCACTAGACACTTTCTATTCCAAACCGCTACCCAATTGTAGCGCCCGCGACTTGGCCAAAGTGGTCGTGCGTGCCATTGGCACATGCCAACACGTTACCACTAGCCACTTTCTATTCCAAGCCGCTACCCAATTGTAGCACCCGCGACTTGGCCAAAGTGGCCGTGCGTGCCATTGGCACATGCCAACACGTTACCACTAGCCACTTTCTATTCCAAGCCGCTACCCAATTGTAGCGCCCCGCGACTTGGCCAAAGTGGCCGTGCGTGCCATTGGCACATGCCAACACGTTACCACTAGCCACTTTCTATTCCAAGCCGCTACCCAATTGTAGCGCCCGCAACTTGGCCAAAGTGGTCGTGCGTGCCATTGGCACATGCCAACACGTTACCACTAGCCACTTTCTATTCCAAGCCGCTACCCAATTGTAGCGCCCGCAACTTGGCCAAAGTGGCCGTGCGTGCCATTGGCACATGCCAACACGTTACCACTAGCCACTTTCTATTCCAAGCCGCTACCCAATTGTAGCGCCCGCGACTTGGCCAAAGTGGCCGTGCGTGCCATTGGCACATGCCAACACGTTACCACTAGCCACTTTCTATTCCAAGCCGCTACCCAATTGTAGCGCCCGCAATTGGCCAAAGTGGCCGTGCGTGCCATTGGCACATGCCAACACGTTACCACTAGCCACTTTCTATTCCAAGCCGCTACCCAATTGTAGCGCCCGCAACTTGGCCAAAGTGTCCGTGCGTGCCATTGGCACATGCCAACACGTTACCACTAGCCACTTTCTATTCCAAGACGCTACCCAATTGTAGCGCCTGCAACTTGGCCAAAGTGGCCGTGCGTGCCATTGGCACATGCCAACACGTTACCACTAGCCACTTTCTATTCCAAGCCGCTACCCAATTGTAGCGCCCCCAACTTGGCCAAAGTGGCCGTGCGTGCCATTGGCACATGCCAACACGTTACCACTAGCCACTTTCTATTCCAAGCCGCTACCCAATTGTAGCGCCCGCGACTTGGCCAAAGTGGTCGTGCGTGCCATTGGCACATGCCAACACGTTACCACTAGCCACTTTCTATTCCAAGCCGCTACCCAATTGTAGCGCCCGCAACTTGGCCAAAGTGGCCATGCGTGCCATTGGCACATGCCAACACGTTACCACTAGCCACTTTCTATTCCAAGCCGCTACCCAATTGTAGCGCCCGCAACTTGGCCAAAGTGTCCGTGCGTGCCATTGGCACATGCCAACACGTTACCACTAGCCACTTTCTATTCCAAGCCGCTACCTAATTGTAGCTCCCGCAACTTGGCCAAAGTGGCCGTGCGTGCCATTGGCACATGCCAACACGTTACCACTAGCCACTTTCTATTCCAAGCCGCTACCCAATTGTAGCGCCCGCGACTTGGCCAAAGTGGCCGTGCGTGCCATTGGCACATGCCAACACGTTACCACTAGCCACTTTCTATTCCAAGCCGCTACCCAATTGTAGCGCCCGCAACTTGGCCAAAGTGGCCGTGCGTGCCATTGGCACATGCCAACACGTTACCACTAGCCACTTTCTATTCCAAGCCGCTACCCAATTGTAGCACCCAAAACTTGGCCAAAGTGGCCGTGCGTGCCATTGGCACATGCCAACACGTTACCACTAGCCACTTTCTATTCCAAGCCGCTACCCAATTGTCGCGCCAGCGACTTGGCCAAAGTGGCCATGCGTGCCATCGGCACATGCCAACACGTTACCTCTAGCCACTTTCTATTCCAAGCCGCTACCCAATTGTAGCACCCAAAACTTGGCCAAAGTGGCCGTGCGTGCCATTGGCACATGCCAACACGTTACCACTAGCCACTTTCTATTTCAAGCCGCTACCCAATTGTAGCTCCCGCAACTTGGCCAAAGTGGTCGTGCATGCCATTGGCACATGCCAACACGTTACCACTAGCCACTTTCAATTCCAAGCCGTTACCCAATTGTAGCGCCCGCGACTTGGCCAAAGTGGTCGTGCGTGCCATTGACACATGCCAACACGTTACCACTAGCCACTTTCTATTCCAAGTCGCTACCCAATTGTAGCGCCCGCATCTTGGCCAAAGTGGCCGTGCGTGCCATTGGCACATGCCAACACGTTACCACTAGCCACTTTCTATTCCAAGCCGCTACACAATTGTAGCACCCACAATTTGGCCAAAGTGGCCGTGCGTGCCATTGGCACATGCCAACACGTTACCACTAGCCACTTTATATTCCAAGCCGCTACACAATTGTCGCGCCAGCGACTTGGCCAAAGTGGCCATGCGTGCCATCGGCACATGCCAACACGTTACCTCTAGCCACTTTCTATTCCAAGCCACTACCCAATTGTATCGCCCGCAACTTGGAAAAAGTGGCCGTGCGTGCCATTGGCACATGCCAACACATTACCACTAGCCACTTTCTATTCCAATCCGCTACCCAATTGTAGCTCCCGCAACTTGGCCAAAGTGGACGTGCATGCCATTGGCACATGCCAACACGTTACCACTAGCCACTTTCAATTCCAAGCCGTTACCCAATTGTAGCACCCGCGACTTTTCCAAAGTGGCCATGCGTGCCATTGGCACATGCCAACACGTTACCACTA
Source organism: Papaver bracteatum (assembly GCA_023529315.1). Lineage (NCBI taxonomy): Eukaryota > Viridiplantae > Streptophyta > Magnoliopsida > Ranunculales > Papaveraceae > Papaver > Papaver bracteatum. The sequence continues at coordinate 1,624,045 of JAJJWX010002530.1, forward strand.
GCCACTTTCTATTCCAATCCGCTACCCAATTGTAGCGCCCGCAACTTGGCCAAAGTGGCCGTGCGTGCCATTGGAACATGCCAACACGTTACCACTAGCCACTTTCTATTCCAAGCCACTACCCAATTATAGCACCCGCAACTTGGCCAAAGTGGCCGTGCGTGCCATTGGCACATGCCAACACGTTACAACTAGCCACTTTCTATTTCAAGCCGCTACCCAATAGTAGCGCCCGCGACTTTCCTAAAATGGCCGTGCGTGCCATTGGCACATGCCAACACGTTACCACTAGCCACTTTCTATTCCAAGCCGCTACCCAATTGTAGCACCCAAAACTTGGCCAAAGTGGTCGTGCGTGCCATTGGCACATGCCAACACGTTACCACTAGACACTTTCTATTCCAAGCCTCTACCCAATTGTAGCTCCCGCAACTTGGCCAAAGTGTCCGTGCATGCCATTGGCACATGCCAACACGTTACCACTAGCCACTTTCTATTCCAAGCCGCTACCCAATTATAGCGCCCGCAACTTGGCCAAAGTGGCCGTGAGTGCCATTGGCACATGCCAACACGTTACCACTAGCTACTTTCTATTCCGAGCCGCTAACCAATTATAGCGCCCGCAACTTGGCCAAAGTGGCCGTGAGTGCCATTGGCACATGCCAACACATTACCATTAGCCACTTTCTATTCCAATCCGCTAACCAATTGTAGCGCCCGCAACTTGGACAAAGTGGTCGTGCGTGCCATTGGCACATGCCAACATGTTACCACTAGCCACTTTTTATTCCAACTGCTACCCAATTGTAGCGCCCGCGACTTGTCCAAAGTGGCTGTGCGTGCCATTGACACATGCCAACACGTTACCACTAGCCACTTTCTATTCCAAGCCGCTACCCAGTTGTAGCGCCCGCGACTTGGCCAAAGTGGTCGTGCGTGACATTGGCACATGCCAACACGTTAGCACTAGCCACTTTATATTCCAAGACGCTACCCAATTGTAGCACCCGCGACTTGGCCAAAGTGGTCGTGCGTGCCATTGGCACATGCCAACACGTTACCACTAGCCACTTTTTATTCCAAGCCGCTACCCAGTTGCAGCGCCCGCAACTTGGCCAAAGTGGGAGTGCGTGCCATTGGCACATGCCAACATGCAACCACTAGCCACTTTTATCCCCAACTTGCTAGCCAATTTCCAAGGTATTTCGCGCATGACATTGGCACATGCCACACATGCTCCACTAGCAACTTTGGCATTACCCTTCGCACTCAAAGTGCAACTTGCGGCCAAGGCATTCCGCACATTCCATTGGCACATGCCAAATGCTCCACCAAGGGACTTTGGCATTGCCATCCGCGCTCAAAGTACAAATCGTAGCCAAGGCATTTCGCACATTCCAAATGCTCCACCAAGCGACTTTGGCATTGCCATACACGCTCAAAGTACAACTTGCGGTCGAGATATCCCGCACATGCCATTGGAACATTCCGCAACGCTTCACTAGCATCTTTGGCTTTGCCACTTGTGCCCACTCTCGAGAACATCAACACAAATTGGGGGATGCTTTCTTGGGGTTTTGGTTTGGCGGTCACAGCGTGCAGCGTACACTATACTCTCAATAAAGCAAGGCGTGCAAGGAATGAATACGGTCAATTAAATAAGGAAATTTATGGTTAAAACGTTTTTCACCATAAAGCCAACGGTTTCCACCTCCTCTGTTTTAATTGGCACATTTACTCAATTCCTTAATGAGGACAAGATACGTTCAATCTCACTTGTATAAATAGGTTTCACCTATTCTGCCAAAAGACACAAGTCTTGGTCAGGTAAAATACAACACTATCAGATAGAAAATTCGCAAGCTCTCTCAAAAGCTTCCATCACTAGCGAGCTTCCGCAAGCTTCTACACTTCTGATACAAGTCGAGATACTACCTAGCCAGAACTCTCTGTTCTCATCATGCTTCTTCGCTATCCTCCCCAAATCAATCCTTCTCCTCCACTTTGTGACCGAAGAAAATCTGGAATGGCCATCTTCTTGGTTTAGGCCAGAGTTGTACAGATTGATATCTCGAATCAAAAGTGCTCACGTGCAGCACATTTGTTTAAGGGTTTAAACCATTCTCTCCACCATCGAATTTACCAAATTCGGCAGAGGCGATTTTCTCCCATAAACAACTGTCAAAGCTCAGAAGACTTAGTCAACTAAAAAGCCGTACCTACAACAAGGTCATTTACTCTTCAAGGGTGTAGCGCAAGAACATTATCACCTCTCTGTTTAGAAGATGCATTCTAAACTTTACGAGGTCGCGGAGGATCCCAAGCCTGCACTATCCAAAATATTTCATCATGTAATTTCTGATCAGCCCAATGTCACATCCAGAAGAGTATGATAGGCTTATACCAAATCCCGTGGACGGGGATTCAAGGCGATGTAACGAAAGTAGGTTACGCATGGGGACTACCAGCATGAGACGCTTTCACTCCCCTCAACTAGGTTATTACTGATTTGAACATCATCACTGTCGAGGTTTTACGGGCCGCGGGAATTTCTCAACATAAAACCGTACATGTGCACCGAAGACTCCAAAAGCACGCCAAAAGGTTACATTCACATGTTCATTCATGCCATCATATCAAACCGAAGTGTAACTGGGGAATTCTCACCGCATCCCATTCCGCACGATAGCCCAAGATTCAGGAGATGGTTCGAAGAATGTAACTTGGAATAAAGTCCTGGGAGACTTGATAGAAGCGCATCAGCAATGGAATATCTCCCTATTTCATCCAGGGGTGCCAGAAGTTTTTGACCATGCAAGCATACACAACACATCATCATCACGATCATAAGGTCCATTGAACAACCTAAGATCGAGGATGGACCAACGACGCAACCACAATATCCAAGATTATCCCTGACTTGATCATTTCTGAACATATATTTCATCCATCCGTCCCAAGAATACATCGGAGTTTTGGTAAATTTTTGGAATCCACTGGAGAGACACTGCAGACGAAAACACGGATCCAGACGAACAACAGAAGAACAGAAGAGGTTTGATACCTATTTTCATGTGGACAGAGTTTTTAGAGTTTGAACAGAATGAATATTCCTTCTTGCTCCATGAACATGAATAGGTGACTGGCACGCGACTATGTCATCCCGGGCCCGCAACATCCCTCCTGACTTCTTCCTGATTTTCACTGTCGGGACGTTTTCACCTCCTAAGCGGGCTCGAAACCTAAATATTCCCTCTTTGGGAGATAGATATTTATGTTTTGTGTCTGATAAAGGGGCGGACCGTCAAAATCTGAGTCCGTACGCGGATTCTACAGTTATTCTAGTAAAGGGCGCTAATTAGGGTTTCGGTGTGTCAAACCCTAAAACCGCAAGCGCTTCCCTTGCAAGTGCTTCCCATCCAAAGTGTTTCCCTTACCAGCGTCATCCTTTGCCAAGCGCTTTGTAGAGCGTCCCATACTCGTTCCATGTCTGTCAGTGCTAATGGGTCCCCTTCATGCCAAGTTCATGCTAATAGCTCCGCCTCGCATTCCAAAGCCTAGCCCTGAAAACACCTAATCATACCGAGATTTGCGAAAAACTACCAGATAAAAGGATTGCGGATGCTACCTACCTCTCGAAAAAGATTTTTCAATAAGGAAAAAATTCCATGTTAAAGCCCTGCATGAAGAAAGGCAATCGATCCCACAAGAGCAAGCCTTGCCACTCCCAGGACAATCCGCGCTTTCCATGCCAACGCCTTGCCAGTGGACCATGTCAGAGCCTTGCCAGAAACATGTGTTTCCCCCTTGTTGTGATTCCATTGCTGACGCCATGCTTGCCTTTCCAAACCATCTTCCATGCTTGCCTCTCCAAACCGTCTGCTATGCTTGCCTATCCAATCCGTCCGCCATGCTCACCTCACCAAGACATTCGCTCAATTTCCGTGACCCCACTACGCCTAGCCATCCGTGTACGTCTCGTCTTCCCAAGTCCACGCTATGCCAAGCCACCTGCTCCGCTGACGCGACCCTATCATCCACGCGAGTTTACCTTACCAAGACCACGCCACCTCTTGGCCCCTCGAGCCAAGCCGTCCACTTGCGTCACCTTCCAAGACCGCGCCCCCTTTGCCTTGGAGATGTACGACCAGACCAAACCGGTAAATTTCATCTCACCACTCCACGGTCTGCATTCCCAGTACAACTTACACAGGTCCGCCAACACGAGAGGACAAAACCCTCTTTACCACTCAAAAAGGTTAGTCGGATTCTCCTGACCATCTTTGCAATGATTTACATCTCGATTCCATCCTCGTATGTCACCATCATATGCTTACCTCACAACAAGGCACATGTTCCGAGCTAAGAAGGGGACTTAATGTTGATGGTGGTTTTTAGCTTAGGGTTAAAATAATAAAACACCAAACCCTAGCACACAGTGACGTCACAACATTTAAGTGATAAAGCATTTACTGAAAATCTTTAATGTGTCTCTAAATAATTACCGAGGTACCTTTTTTCAAATTAGGGTTACAACAAGCAAAACCATAATTCCCCTCTGTGCCAATGGAAAATCATGCCAGCCACACCAACAGCGCCAAAGCATTCCAACCGTTCTAGCCGCACCTCTGTGCCAATGGAAAATCATGCCAGCTACACCGACCTTACCAAAGCATGCCAACCCTGCTAGCCGCACCTCTATGCCGATGGAAAATGATGCCAGCCACACCAACCACTCCAAAGCATTCCAACCATGCTATCCGCACCTCTGTGCCAATGGAAAATCATGCCAGCCACACCAACCGTGCCAAAGCATGCCAACCGTGCTAGCCGCACCTCTGTGCCAATGGAAAATCATGCCAACCGCGCCAAAGCATGCCAACCATGCTAGCCGCACCTCTGTGCCAATGGCAAATCATGCCAGCCACACCAACCGCGCCAAAGCATGGCAACCGTGCTAGCCGCACCTCTGTGCCAATGGCAAATCATGCCAGCCACACCAACCGCGCCAAAGCATGCCAACCTTGCTATCCACACCTTTGTGCCAATGGAAAATTATGCCATCCACACCAACCGCGCCAAAGCATGCCAACCGTGCTAGCCGCACCTCTGTGCCAATGGCAAATCATGCCAGCCACACCAACCGCGCCAAAGCATGCCAACCATGCTATCCGCACCTCTGTGCCAATGGAAAATCATGCCAACCACACCAACCGTGTCAAATCATTCCAACCATGATAAACGCACCTCTGTGCCAATGGCAAATCATGTCAGCCACACCGACCACGCCAAAGCATGCCAACCATAATAGCCGCACCTCCGTGCCAATGGAAAATCATGCCTTCCACACCGACCGCGCCATGCCAAACACATCTCGCTATGGCCCCCATGCCGTTCCACCATGCTGGCCTTCCCCACGCGGCTACGAAAGTGAAGGCATGCAACAATCAACGGTTGCCCTTCAATCCTAGGAGCAAATCCTGGACGTATAAGGTAACCTCACGACCTTTGGCCCAAAACCCTAGCTTGGTCATGCACCTAGGCAAACCTAGACATTCCATGCTCCCAAGGCAAACCCTTGGCCCCACATGCCAAGCCAAACACCCTTGCCTTAGCCCTAGCCACGCCACCATGCTGGCCTTCCCTACGCGGATACCAAAGTGAAGGCGTACAACAATCAATGGTTTCCCTTTAATCCTAGGAGCAAATCATGTCCGTCTAAGGTCACCTCACGATTTTTGGCCTAAAACCTATCTTGGTCACGCACCTAGCCAAATCTATCCACGCCATGCGCCCAAGGCAAACCCTTGGCCCCACATGCCAAGCCAAATGCCCTTGCCTTGGCCCTAGCCGCGCCGCCATATTGGCCTTCCCCACACGGCTACCATAGTAAAGGCATGCAACAATCAACGGTTACGCTTCAATCCCAAGAGAAAATCCTGGCCGTTTAAGGTCACCTCACGACCTTTGGCCCAAAACCCTAGCTTGGTCATGCACCTAGCCAAAGCGAGCCACGCCATGCGCCCAAGGCAAACCCTTGGCCCCACATGTCAAGCCAAACGCCCTTGCCTTGGCCCTAGCCGCGCCACCATGATGGCCTTCCCCACACGTCTACCAAAGTGAAGGCGTGCAACAATCAACGGTTGCCCTTCAATCCCAGGAGAAAATCCTGGCCGTCTAAGGTCACCTCACTAAATTTGGCCCAAAACCCTAGCTTGGTCATGCACCTATCCAAAACTAGCCACGCCATGCGCCCAAGACAAACCCTTGGCCCCACATGCCAATCCAAACGCCCTTGCCTTGTCCCTAGCCACGCCATGTGCCCATGGCAAACCCTTGGCCCTACATGCCAAGACAAAACCACACCTAGCCCAAGTTAGCCGCGCCATGCCAAACGCATTTATGCCTTATCCCTAGTTGTGCTAGTCCCACCCCGCCAAGCCAAATGCCCTTGTCTTGGCCCTAGTCGCGCCACCCTGCTGACCTCCACTACGTGGCCACCAAAACGAAGGCGTGTAACAATCAACATGAGAAAATCCTAGACATCCAAGGTTACCAGACAACACATGGTAACCTTTGTCCCAAAAACCTAAGTTTGGACACGGCATACCAACCTATCCGCGCCACCACGTTGGCCCTCACTACCGAAACGAAGGCGTGCAACGATCAACGGTTTCCCCTCCTCTCAAGATACAAAATCTCGACCGTCGAAGGTCACCAGGCTAGCAAGTTTCCCGAGCTTGACTTTCCAAGCCACAACAACATACTACATGTTTTCCAAAAATATTCGAGACATCAACACAAACTGGGGGATGCTCATTAGGGTTTTGGTTTGGTGGTCTATAGCGTGCGGCATACACAAATGCTCGTTTCAAGATAGTTCAATAAGAATAAGACGGTTAGTAAATACAAGAAGCAATGGTGAAACGCTCTTTCATTATGGGACATCAATTCCATCAAATCCCATCAATACCAGGCGTTTCCACCTCTTCCCATTTAACTCATCCGTTTTCTTTTCTTATGAGGCCAGAGTACGTTTCTTTTCTTGACTTGTATAAATAGGCTTACCTATTTCCACCAGAACAACAAGTTCTTGGTCAGGGGAAAACACCACACTCAGAAAGGCAACTCTTGCTAGCTTTATCAAAGCTCTCACCTTATGATACAAGTTAAGTACTATTCTTCCAGAATTATTCTGGCCTCAACACTCTCTTTGCTTCCCTCCCTAAACCAAACCTTCTCCTCCACTTTGTGACCGAAGAAAGTATGGAACGACCATTTCTTGGTTTAGGCCGGATTTGTACAGATTGATCTCTCGAATCTAAAGTACTCCATTGCAGTACATTGTTTAGGGTTTAAATTATTTATCACCTTCACAACCGCAATTACCGAAATCAGCAAAAAAATATTTTCCTATATAAAGAGTTGAATAGGCTTAAGGGAGAGATCAATTTTTGAGTGCTGAGAAAGTTTTGAGGAGAGAGAAAGTCCAAAATAGTGTTGTATTCTTGATTCATTTCCTTCTTGTAACATTTCTGGAATTTTTATTAAAAAAAGTGTTGTTTTTGATCATAAAGATGTGTTGATTATTATAGATTCTTGTGAGGGATGTATTTTGGGATTTCCTGCAACTACATAATGGCGCTAGAAATATGGATTAATATTGTAATTTGAGAGAATTTGAAATAATTGGTAAAGAATTTTATATAAATTTCAACTGTTCATTAAGATTGAAAAAATGGCTAGGAGAAGGAATGCTTCAAAACAACCAACAATAATTAGAAGGAGTAAGAGGCTTGCTAAAGGAGGAAGAAGTGAAATTGAGGAATCTTCAAGATTGAACGCAAGAAACAATGGATAAAATCAAATTCAACATACACCAACACAAAATAGAACTATGGATTATGACAGAGTAAGTTTACACACTTGGCGACCAGATTCAGCAGATGAAGTGGGAGAAGAGCAGCAGTTGAGGAACGACAGACGAGAAGAGGGAGACCAAGAAGCAGTTAGGGGAATAATTAATGGAAATGAAGAGATTGAAGCATTAGAGGCGTTGAGACAAATAATACACGAAGAAAGGAGATTAGAGGTAGAAGAACGTGCGAATCTGACAAGGAAAATTCACGAGTTGAGAATGGAAAACATGATATTATAGAATAGAAGGTCAAGAAGCACTACAAGATCAAGTTCAAGATCAATTAAAGGAGAAGTAAGGAAAAATTCTCCTGTAGAAAACACTAATGAAGATACTCGAGAAGAAGTACGAAATCCAAGTGAGGAACGTCATGAAAGAAGAGAAATAATTGAAGATCGTTATTCCACATGGTGAAATTTTCCAAAATGGAAAAAACAACAAAGAACAGGGAAATAGTTAACGTCGGGAACGAAATAACCAAGATAGCGAAGAAAATTATGAAGAAGGGAGGAGAATGTTACATGGGAGAGAAATTCAAAGAAATCAACAAATAGTTGAAGATGAAATCGAGAGACATTATGCTGAACAAGCACTTCTAGCTTGCGAAAGGGAAATACTAAGGGAAGAAGTGGAAGAACAAGAGCTCTAGGAGGCAATTCGCCAGAATAATCATGACAATCGAGAAAGAAGGAGTGAACGCAGAAGAAGAGAAGCATAATTAAAAAGACCAATGAAAGTAGATCCTGGTGTAAATGAGAAAATCTTAAGAGAATTGGCAAAAATGAGAGGAATGCTAAATAACAGAAGAGAAGGTGGTAGGAGACAGTTGGATGAAGCCATAGAAGAAGTTGTAAAAAATCCATTCACACAAGAAGTACAATTGGAAGGAATACCCCCAAAGTGCAACCTGCCCGCATTAACTAGCATCTTTGATGGAACAACTTGTGCAATTCAATACATCAAAGCTTATGTGAGGTGTATGCTACAGTGGAAAAACCATGATTCTGTGTTGTGCAAGTATTTCACATCAAGTATGACGGGAGAGGCGCTAAAGTGATTCGAAGGTTTACCAAGGAATACTATAACATCTTTCAACCATTTGCAGACTACGTTCTTAGGGGCGTATATAACTAACAATTCCTCGCGACCTGGCATTGAGGATGCATTTGGTTTAAAATAAAGAATTGGTGAAAGTTTGAAGCATCTAACAGTAAGTTGGAAGACAATGTGTAGTGAAATGGTTGGCCGTGTGGATGAGAGATACCTTATTTTATCATTCATTAACACAATGTTCGCAACCAACTTGTTGTATGTTCAAATTTTCAGAATCAAGAATACAATCAAAATGACTGAGTTGCGAGAACTTCAAGAAGAGTATATTGCTCTGGAGGAAAAACAAAATGATATGGAATCATATTCAATTGCGAACACAAGTTCAAATACAGCGAATGCAAGTTTATTTCCTAAATTGATAAACACAGTGGCGAGCACTTCGCAAGTACAACAAGAAAATATGAAGGGTGATAATCAACAAAAGTTGGTGGCTATGGGAAGTCGTGATTAAGAAGAATTCGAAAGAGAAAGAAACTTCTATAACCGTGGAGGAAATAATAAAATTCAAAGGCTTGATCAGCCGCAAGAAACTTATGGGGGTCAAAGGAAAAACTATCATAGAGGACAGGGAAATCACAAGATAATATGGGAAGAAATCAAAATGCCACCTCTGAATGCTAGTGTGCAAAAAATATGGGAAGCTATAATCTTGATGGAAAATATACCAGCACCATGGAATATAGGAAGTGAACCACCTCCAAATCACAGAAGTCACGAATATTGTTCTTATCATCATTTTCATGGATATTCAACAAATGATTGCAGAAATATAAAAAGAATTATCCTCAGAATGATAGATCAAGGAAAATTAAATCATTTTCTAAAAGACCAACCTCAGTCTCAACCATTACCACCTCCACCAGAAACTCGCAGAATGAACACAACAAAAGAAAGAGAAACATTTATAATAGAAGTAAGGGCGAAGGAAAATAATTTGTTCTGTCACTCTATTGTACATTCGTACAAAACAATTGAAGACTTTCACGATAACATTCTGAGCAGAGTTTTCGCAAAAGATGATGATGGAAGAGAAATAATGAACATTGCGAAGATTTTGCCACTAAAAGATTGGCAAAAGCAAGTTATTTTTTTTCATTGCAGAAGAAATACCTGAGAGTGGAGAAATGCACGATAATCCATTAGTGGTAAGATAGGAGATTAACCCAAAACCTAGTGATGATGAAGATGATGAAGTTGAGGATTCATGGGCAATTAACCGAGTTTTAATTGATACTGGAAGCTCCGTGGATATCCTATTTTACCATGCTTATAAAACTATGGGAGGGAAAGATGAGGATTTAATACCTTCAACCTACAAAATCTATGGTTTTAATGGTACTGCCAATAAGCCTAAAGGAGAGATCACTATGTGAATTACATTGAAGGGACTATCTTCTGAAATTCTGTTCTGTGTTGTCGACGTGGAATCACCATATAACTCTTTAATTGGGTGACCTTGGTTGCATGGGATTATAGGTGTAGCATCGAAATTTCATCAGTGCATCAAGTTCCCACATCCCAGTGGAGTTGGCATCATAAAAGGAGATTGGGCTGAAGGAAAGAAGTGTTATGAAATCGACGTAGAATCAAATGAAGAACTAGTAGCGAAGAAGGAGAATTGGAAGCATAGTGCCAGAGAGAAACAAAGAAGTGAGAGATTGATGGTAGATGTAATAGAGAAGAGAGAAGAAGGAACCTTGCAAAGCCAATACTTGTTAATAAGAGGTGGCGAACATTTCTCAAAAGATACAAAAGTAGCAAAAAATATCAAGATCGCAGAGGTAGAAAACAACAAAGGTAAGAAGCTTAAAATGTGAAATGAAAGAATAAAAAGAATGATGTATGATTGATTTGTTGCAAAAAATTTCAAAAAATATATTTTACTTAATGACAAAGATGAGATTGAGAAATTACAACAGAGCTGAAATGCAAAAGAAGAAATAGAACAATCATCAGAAAGGGGCGAACTTACTATGGCATACACCCTAGTTCGCAAAATCAAAATTTCGCAAGAGGCAAATGTAAGACCTAAAGTACGTCATAGAAAGGGATACATGTTGCATGACTCAACGAAAAGGTTACACCGCCCCTGGAACCCGAGTCATGGAGATTTGGGGTTAATAAAGCCCATCCAGGAGAGATACCTTGGATTTTCAACTTAAGCTTATGACTTAGGTTGGACGACTGAGGGTCTCTTATAAGGAGTGTATAATATGATCAAGGAGTCGAGGTACACGGTTGAGCCAAGAGTGCATGGGTCGTATAAAACACACCTGGCCATTCTTGGCAAGTCTTGACTATGATGCACTCAGCCCGAAGAAAACCCCACTTAGGGTGCAGTCTCGTAACCATAAGCTATATGGGAAAAAGGGATAAGGAGATGCGAAAACAACTTGTTATTGTTAAGACCGTATGGGAGGAGCCAACCTTGTATGGTAGAGGTACGTCTCCTTGAAGGGGAAACCAGGGGGGAAGATAAGGGCGGCACCCTCTATTAGGGAGCTGATAAGTGTCTTAATACGCAAATGTCATGAGGCTTTATTTTCGCAAGAAAATTTAGGCTTGGCATATTTATGCGACAATCCTGAAGAGGCAATAATACGAAGAAAAAAAAGATAAGGCGAGATCAATGGGTCACTACATGAAAATGTAAGAACGTCCTGCGATTTCGTCGCAAGACGGCAATGTCATGGGTCTTTATTTTCGCAAGAATATTTAGGCCTGTCATATTGTCGCAACAAAAATGACAAGAGAAAAAAAGTTAAGGCAAGATCAAGGGGTTTTTGCATGAAAGTGCACAGACGTCCTGCGATTTTGTCACAATGACAAGAGGTGGTGAAATAAGACCTTTAAGTAGGAAGGAAAAATAAGACCACATAAGAAAACAAAAAAAAAATGAAATTTCTCAAAATATATGATTGCGAGATTATGCATAAACAGTTGTGAAACTGAGGCATGGGTATACAATATTATTCAAATATAATCTGCTTAATCTTTCATTTGGATACAAATAACAGAGGCAAGTATGGGAATGAAAAGAATAAGAACATGCTATTTTCTCCCATATGATAGATTTACGCATGAAATGAAAGAATAATAATTATATATTGATTAACCATATTGCAAAAAAGAAGTGATTTTATAATATATGCAGAAAGACGCAAAAGAGATATAATTTATATTGGAAGATGGCGAAATTCGCAGTGATAGATTACAAGAATAAAAGATCAAGGAACAAATATATAGATATTACAAAAAGTTGAAGAAGGAAGCAAAAACTATTTCTTGCTTGATCTTTCATCATCTTCACCGGATTCTTCTTCTTCGACATTATAGGGGTAGAATATTGTCACAACAATATTCCTGCGAAATAAACAACTGTTCTGCGATGCATCGATAATAAACGAATTACTCTGCGGCACATCAGTGATATTCTGCGACACATCCAAAGATGACTTAAACAATGACGTAATGAGTGAAAACGACAGAAACACGAAGAAAGTGTGACATGTTTGCGGTATATCAATAAACCTGCGAAAGATAAAGGCGGTGCCAGCTGCGATTTATCGCAAGAACTCAGATCCGAAATTGAAGGGAATCTTAGCTGTAAATGAGCTGTCATGAGCTGTAATCCACTATGTAAATACCTATATAAAGGAGGTGAATAGTTCCAGAGATGGGATGAATTTTTGAGGGTGAGGAAAGTTTTTAGAGAGAGAGAAAATTTTGTTAAGTGTTCTGTGTGTTCTTGATTTCTGTAATTCCTTAAGGTCATATTAATGAAAAAGTGTTATTAATCTTCAAATTATGTCATAAATATTGATAGATTCTTGAGTAGGGTGTAGTGTGGGAATTCCTGCAACTACATTTTGGCGCCCAGAAACAGGGAGAATCAAGCTTGAGAAATTTCAAATTGCAGTTTGAAGATTTGAAGAAATTATTAGAATTGAAGAGAAATGGCTAGAAGGAGGAGAAATACATCAGAACCACCAACAACAGTGAGAAGAAGTAAAAGAATTGCAGGGGAAGGAATAGGTGAATTGGAAGGATCTTTAAGGAACAGATCAGGAAGAAGTAAAATGAGAAATAGAGCAGAAAATTCGAACCAACCACCAAATCAACAAACACGAGCACAAGATAGAAACATGGATCATGATAGAGTAAGTGTGCATACTTGGAGGTCGGATTCGATAGAAGAGGCGGAAAGTCAAGAAGAGGAAAGAAATCAAGAAATGGAGGAAGGATTAATTCATGAAGGACGTGAAGTGGAAGATGGTTTGAGACAAAGGATAGAGTAAGAAAGAAGGTTAGAGGCAGAAGAACGTGCTAATATTACAAGACAAAATCATGAATTAAGAATGGAAAATTTGAGGTTACAAAACAGAAGATCAAGAAGCAGCATGAGATCAAATTCAAGATCATATAGAGAATAAGCAAGGAAAAATCTTCCTATACAAAATATTGAGGAAAATTTGATAAATGATCGTTATGCTCCACGCGATGAAACTTTGGACATTAGACATAATCAGATAGAAGGAGAAAATCAAGAAGAGAGAAGGAGAATGTTACGTGATGAAGAGATTCGAAGAAATCGCAGGATTATCGAAGATGATATTGAGAGACATTATACTGAGCAAGTACGTTTAGCAGGAGAAAGAGAGAGATTGCGATCAGAAGTAGAAGAGCAAGAAATTCAAGCAGCATTGCGTCAGAATAATCATGACAATCGAGAAATACGACGTGCGCAAAATCGTAATAATGATAATCTCAATGAGGAATATGAGAGAATTCGCAGAGACATAGAAAGGCAACGAAGAGAAACAGTATGGGATGAGGAAATTCATGGATAAGAGAATGAAAGACAAATTAACTTGCAAGAAGAAGAAAGTCGCAGAAGAAGGCAAAACCAAGATGTTGAGGAAGAAGTGAGAAATATCTCAAGACGAGAAAGGCATGAACGCAGATGAAGAGAAGCTGTGTTGAAAAGACCAATTGAGCAAAATTCTGATAGGAATGAACAAATCTTGCGAGAATTGGCAGAAATGAGAGGAATAATAAATAACAGAAGAGAAGGAGGAAGAAGACAACTTGATGAGGCAATCGAAGAGGCTGCGAAAACTCCATTTACTCAAGAGGTACAATTAGGAGGGATACCTCCAAAATGTAATTTACCGGTGTTGACCAGTATATTTGATGGAACTACGTGTGTTGTCCAACATATCAAAGCTTATATTCGATGTATGCTACAATGGGAGAACCATGGTGTCATTTTGTGCAAATATTTTGCGTCAAGTTTAACTGGTGAAGCATTGAAGTGGTTCGAAAGTCTTCCCAAGAATACAATAACTTCATTTATGCACTTGCAAACCACTTTCTTAGAGCCTACATCAGCAATAATTCTGCGCGACCTGGAATTGAAGATGTGTTTGGATTAAAACAGAGAGTTGGTGAGAGTTTGAAACACTTAACCATAAGGTGGAGGACAATGTGTAGTGAAATGGCAGGAAGAGTAGATGAAAGATATCTCATTTTGTCCTTCATAAATGCTATGTTTGCGACAAATCTATTATACATCCAGGTCTTCAGAGTCAAAAACACAATCACTATGACAGAGTTGCGAGAATTGCAAGAGGAATATATTTCTTTAGAGGAAAAACAAAATGAAATGGAATCTTATCCAACTCTTGTAGGCACAAGTTTAGCCGCAGCAAATGGAAGTTTGTTACCAAGGATGATTAATACAAGTATAGAGCAAGTACTTCCCAAAATCCGCGAGAGAAAATGGAGACTGATAATCAACTTAAGATAGTAGCAATGGGGAGTAGAGATCAAGAGGAATTAGAAAAAGAGAGAAATTTTTATAATCGCAATAACAATAATAAGGTCCCACGGTTTGATCAACCGCAGGAAACTTATGGTGGACAGAGGAAGAATTATTCAAGAGATCAAAGAGGTCAGAGGAATATGTGGGAAGATATCAAATTTCCGCCTTTAAATACTGGTATAGATAAGATTTGGGAAACGATTATTTTAATGGAGAACATACCCTCACCCTGGAACATGGGGAAGGAACCACATCCCAACAATCACAATCAAGAATTTTGTCCTTATCATCATTTTCATGGTCATTCTGTGAATAATTGTAGGAATGTGAAAAGAATCATCTTGCGAATGATCGAACAAGGAAAATTAAATCATTTTTTAGCAAGATATTTACAACCGCAACAATTGCCGCAAGCACAGTAAATTCGCAGAGTTAATGTTGCGAAAAAGTAAACATTTGTCATTGAAGTAGGAGCTACAACAAAAAATCTATTTTGCAATTCAATTGTACATTCACAAAAAACGATAGAGGATTTCCATGATAATGTGCTAAGCAGAGTATTTGCAAGGGATATAGAGGGAAGAGAGGTGATGAATATTGCGAAGATTTCTCCGTTAGAAGAATGGCAGAAACAAGTTATCTCTTTTACTGCAGAAGAGATACCAGAGCCTGGGAAGATGCATGACAATCCATTGGTGGTGAAATTAGAGATAAATCCAAAATATAGAGGAGAAGAAGAAGATGATGATGATGATGCAGCAAGTGATTCATGGTCAATAGATAAAGTTTTAATTGACACTGGTAGCTCGGTGGACATTTTGTTTTATCATACTTATCGCACAATGGGTGGAAGAGATGATGAGTTAATCCCTTCAACTTACAAGATCTATGGCTTTAATGGCACCGCAAACAAGCCAAAAGGAGAAATTACTATGGAAATTCCATTGAACAAGATATCTTCAAAAATCAAGTTTTGTGTAGTGGATATAGAATCTCCTTACAATGCCTTAATCGGAAGGCCATGGCTCCATGGGATCTTGGGTATAGCATCAACATATCATCAATGCATAAAATTTCCACATCCTCATGGTTTTGGGATAATTAAAGGTGATTGGTTTGAAGGCAAAAAGTGTTATGAAGTTGACATTAATACTTGCGAAGAAAGGAATGCTCGAAATCGTAATTGGAAACATAACAGGAAGCAAAATCAGAGAGCTGAGAAATTGATGGTGGACAATATAGAATTATGGGGAAAGGATATACTTCAAGAATAGTTTGTCTCAAAACATTCAATGGCGATAAATCATACAAAAATGGGGAAAAGTTGAAATGTTCATTTTTCGCAGGAGCACAAAAACATGAAGTTGCGAATAATCATTCGTCACAGAAGAAAAGAAGTACATCAATATCATTTTGCGAACAATTAAAAAACAAGATGATTTCGAATATTAAAAGAAAAATTCTGCTCAAAAATGAGAAATTTTTCTATTAAAAAGAAAGAGATGATGATTTCTAAGAATTTTTAATGCAAATGCATAAGACGGGCGCAAATCGCCTAAAAACATATAAGAACGGGACGAACTTTTATGGCGTACACCTTAGTTCGTGGATTCTATTCCATAATAGGCAATGTCCTTAAAGTGCGTCATAAGGGGGGTATCTTCTTTACTTTCAATTATCATAAGAACGGGATGAACTTTTATGGCGTACACCTTAGTTCGCGGATACTATTCCGTAAGAGGCAATGTCCTTAAAGTGCGTCATAAGGGGGGTATCTCTTTGCATGGCTATGGGAAATGCTATACCGCTGCTGGAACCTAGTCATGGAGATTGGGATTATAGAAAATCCATCCAGGAGAGATAACTTGGATTCCCAACTATATAAGGTTATACCCTGGTTGGACGCCCGAGAGTTTCTCCTAAGGAATGCAACGTATGATCAAGGCGCCGAGGTACACGGTTGAGCTGTGGGTGACCGAGATGGATGAACCTACCCTGGCCATCCATGGAAAGTCTTGGATTACGATGTGTTCGGCCCGAAGAAAACCCCACTTAGGGTGCAGTCTTGTAACTATAAGCCATATAAGGCATAAAGGACAAGGCTGCGAAAACAACTGGTTGTTGGCAGAACCGGATGGGAAAGTGCTAGTATTGTATGGCCGATGTATAATCCTTGAAGGGGCAACTGGGGGGAGAGATAAGGGAGATACCCTCCATTAGGGAGCTGTGTATCAAAAAAGACGGAAATGTCATGGGGATTTATATTCGCAAGAATGTTTAGGCCCGTCATATTGTCGCGTGACAGATACAGCAATGTCATGGGACTTTATATTCACAAGAATATTTAGGCCCGTCATATTGCCGCATGACTGGCCAAAAATCCTAAAGAGAAATGTTAAGATGAGGTCAATGGTTTTTTTGCGATAAGGTCAAAAAGATGAGATAAATGAAATCAATAATAAGAGGAAATAAATCGCAAAGATGTCCTGCGATTTCATCGCAAAGACGACAATGTCATAAATCTTAAAAAGCAAAGAGAGAATTAATCTCTCACAAGATGGCTTAGATTTATCATATTGTCGCAGAAAATAAAATAATGATAAGGCAAGATCAATGGATTATTACATATAAGGTAAGAATATCCTGGGATCTTGTCGCATAAAGGTGGAATAATAAGACCTTTAACTAGGAAGGCGAAATAAGACCACAAGAAAAGATATGTCTGCGAAACATATAATAAATTGTTCGCAGAAATAATTGCGATAATTCATTTATCATATTGCAGATTAATAACAAGAGGCAAGTATGGGAACGATGTATAAGAATGATAAATATTGTTATTCATCATTATATGATAAATTCATATAAGTAACGGATGGATAGAAGCAAAAAGGGAATTTATATATATTGAAGAACATCAGGAGTTACAAGTATCTTGTTGAAAGGATGATACAATTTTCCAAAGATAATTATCGCAAGAAAGGAAGAGAAAAATACAGACGAAGATCAAAAAGAAGAAGCAAAATTATTGAGATTTATCTTCACCATTATCTTCATCTTTGTCTTCATTATCTTCATCATCAGTTTCTTCGTCATCTTCGCTTTCATTCTCATCTATATCAGCCTCACTGTTAGAAATAACTTGTACTTCAGATCCGGATCGGGATACTTTCCAAGAGGCAGGATATAGGTTAAGAGAGAGGTTATTATCAGTGCAGACTTTCTCAATAGCGTTATTGCGAACAGTGAGAAGATTACTATGAAAATTGGAGTTAGATATTTTTATCTTCTCTCGCAGTCTAGTGATCTTATCATTGCGGGAAGCAAGATTATTCGCAAGACCACTTTTTTCTTCTTCAAGTTCTGCGATCCTTTTAGCATGTTTTTCTTCAGATTCTGCGATAACACAATAACAAGTTAGAAATTTATCAAGAATTTACAAAAAATATAAAGATGTTAGAGGAGCAATAAATAACCTTATATTTCATGAATCATTTCTTGTATCAAGGTTGCATGTTCGGTGTGAAGACTGATATCTATTGCTAAGTTTTTCCTAGCATTATCAAGAACTGTCGCAGCCCATGCAAATTCATCATCATTTTGAATGAGAAGATGGGAACGGATCTGTTTTTCTCTTTTAAGAAGTTCAATATTTTCATCCTTAAGTCTATCTCTCTCAAGTTCAGTGTCAATAAGGGCATTGCGGAACTTTGATAGAGCTTCAGCGCCTTGAAGAGTAATGCGTTCTTTCTCCTTCTCAAGTTCCTTATTTTGGGATTTCAAGGTTTTGATTCTTTTTCCAAATTCATCTCTACAAGTCTTAAAACTATTGGATATACTCAAAGTAGATCTATAATCCATTCTTATAAGGGAAATATGAAATCTAAGTTCATCGATAGATAGAGCATTAATTTTTTCATCGGAATAATTATTTAAAGCGTCATTAAGACGCTGAAGAAGAATGGATTCATCTATGGGTTCATCAAAAGAATTAAGAATAAGAGCTTCATCATTAAGATTATAGGCATCTGCAAAATGGTTGTTTAAATAAGCTAAAATAGCAAGAAAGAAGAAAGTAAAAATAAAATAAAATAAATCATACCAATAATTTGTTTGCAGAACTTCTCCTTGTCAGCTAGTTTTTGTTGAAGAAATTCAACATCTACTTCAAGCAATTTATTCTTGTTAAGGAGCTCAGTATTCCCAGATACTTCCAATTGTTTACATTTTTCGCGAAGAATGGATATTTCATCTTCGTATTGCTTATTCTTTTCGCGAAGTTTCGCAGACTCGGATTGTGAATCAGTAAGCCTTCTTTGCGATAATGATAATCTATTTTCTAATTCCGAAGCAACGGAAAAAGAAGTTCTAGCAGTCTATGGCAGATAAGAGAAAATAAGTAAGGGTAAAAAGAAGATCTTCGAAATTCATGACAAGTGTAAAGGGGCATACCAATGAAGCTAGTGCATGAAGAAAATCTGGATTGATAAATCTCGAGACTCCTTTAAGATCTTTATTATTGGTTAAGATGGAAGCATCGCAGATTTTTGAGAGATAATTGCAAGCGTGAGTAGTATCGTCATCACCAATACCTTGCATGGGGTTTTTAAAGATATTTGAAAATTGATCCATAGGAGTCTCAGGTTGAGAAATACCCATCGCAGATCTAACTCTTGCGGAGGAAAAACGTAATGAAGAGGTGCTCATGGTAGCATCATTATTTATTCTTCCGCTCTCTTCAACCTCATTATCTTTTTCAGCGACAGAAGAAATGTCTTTAAGTGGTCGAGTTTTTCTTCTATTTTTTGGAGGACTCTCAGCAGTTTGATTCTCATTGCGATGAGGAGAAGTGCCAGAACTCTCATTTGGAGTTATTACTTTTTTGCCTTTATCCTTGGCTTCAACTTCTCATGACAAATGGTATTTCCTAGAAAACAACCACACATGAAGATAAGAAACAGGGGCAACAATATATTGTTAAAAGTTATAAGAGAATGTTTCTTACTTCATCTGTGAAGGTTTTCAAAAAAATTATGAGATTGGGATTCCCAGTACTGATGTAGCTAGCCTTCATTTTTCCAATCTGATAACAAATAATTCAATAACTAGTAAGAATAGTATATTTATCTGAATTTGCGAATAATGATTAACTTCGCGAGGTATACCTCAGAATTCTTTTCAGGCCAATTAAAAATCCAAGGATGATAAGCCGTAAGATATGCAGGATTCGCAGGAAGGTTAAGAGTACCAGAAATATATGGACCTTCAAGGAGGAGAGGAAATCTACACCATTTATCATCTTTGGAGAAGCGTGGAATATTGTTTCTTGTGGAATGATAGTCTATATCTTGCATAAGGATTTTATCCTTCGCAACTTTTTTTATCCCTATTCAAACGAATAGCCCAACACGTGCTTTCTTTCTTCATTGGAATCACTTGATAATTCGCAAAGAAGTTTTTCACGGTATATTTCGCTGGAATAATTGGAATTTTCTTATAATCAGGATGTTTCGCATCATCAGGATAAAGAGATCCTTTACCAGCTCCATGGGAATCATATTCAAGAATGAGGCGAATACAATCTCCACTTAGTTGGCAGATTGCTCGCGAAAGTTTAGCATGAGAAATAATCTCATAAAAAAGAGGGAGATATGGGTTATAAAGAGGAATAGGAAGGCCAGCTTCTAATTGACCTAGCGAAACAAGGATCTTCTCGTTAGAAGAAGGAAATTTTGAAACAAGATCAATGGAGAGATCAGATTCTGAAGATTGATCAGGGATTTCAGAAAGTGTGAAACCTAAGGATTGAAGCTTCTGATGGTGATTTTTGAAAGTGGATTGACCTAATTTTTTAGCAGGATCCATTTCTTAATATGGGAACGATGGTTAAGGCGAAGAAGAATAAAGAAGAAAAACTGAAAGAATAATTGAGATCCGGAATTTTGCGGAAGAAGACGATGAATAGTGAAGTTGCAGAGAAGAAAAGCGAAAGTAAAAAGAAGAAGAGGGATTAACATAGACGATATTTATAAGAGAGGAAAATTTTCGAGATTATCAATGTGCATTCAATGAAGAAAGGAATAAATGGAGAAAAGAAAAACATGTGTAGGATATTTAGCGATGGATATAGAGACGTGTCAAAATAAAGGAAATATGAAAAGACAAGATGTATTTGATATTCTCGAAAAATATGAGTTGCGGAAAATCAAGAAATTTAAATTCTCATGATCTTTGTCTTCTTCGCAGAAAAGATATGAGAAGAGGCAAGATGTAGGGGCAGGAATATTGTCACAACAATATTCCGCGAAATAAACAACTGTTTCGCGATGATCGATAATAAAAATAAACGACATTGATATTCGCGACACATCCAAAGATGACTTAAACAATGACGTAATGACTGAAAACGACAGAAACACGAAGAAAGTGTGACATGTTTATGTATATCAATAAAACTGCGAAAGATAAAGGCGGTGACTTGCTCGATTTATCGCAAGAACTCAGATCCGAAATTGAAGGGAATCTTAGCCGTAAATGAGCTGTCATGAGCTGTAATCCACTATGTAAATACCTATATAAAGGAGGTGAATAGTTCCAGAGAGGGGATGAATTTTTGAGGGTGAGGAAAGTTTTTAGGAGAGAGAAAAATCTTTGTTAAGTGTTCTGTGTTCTTGATTTCTGTAATTCCTTAAGGTTATATTAATGAAAAAGTGTTTTTAATCTTCAAATTATGTCATAAATATTGATAGATTCTTGAGTAGGGTGTAGTGTGGGAATTCCTGCAACTACATACATCATCAGATTCTTCTTCTTCGACATCATCAGATTCTTCTTCCACATCTTCATCAGATTCTTCTTCGCTTGCATCACTATCAGAGATGACTAGATTAGGAGCGTTTTTTGGGACTTCTTCTGAAAGGCAAGGATATGTGGAATGAGGAATGTTATTATCATCATAAGCCATTTTAATAGTATGGTTGCGAAAAAGGATAGCATCATTCTTAAAGTTCGCAACATTAATCTTCAATTGGCTCTTCAGCTTAAAACATTTATCCTTTGAAGTTTTGTCTTTTCAGCTTCAAGCTCTTCAATCCTTTTGCGAAATCTTTCTTCATCTTCTGCGAATGTATAACAATGAATCAATAAACTAGTGGAAATTTGTGAAAGACAAATAATTAACAAGGAAGAATAGTTAACAACCTTCTCTATCATAAATCATATCTCTAACCAAGACCGTGTGCTTAGCGTGGAGACTAACATTTACACCTAGATTATTTCTGGCGTCATCTAAAATTTTCGCAGCCCAAGCGAATTCATCATCATTAGTTATGAGAAGTCGGGAATGAATTTGACTTCCCCTCTCGCTAAGCACAACATTTTTTGCGTTTAAGTTCATCCCGTTCAATTTGGATCTCAAGAAGGGTTTCTTGGAATTTCGCTAATAATTGAGCACCTTGGCTAGCGATGCGATCTTTGTCATCTATAAGGCTACTGTTTTTAGCTCTTAATATATTGATTTCTTCTTTGGAGTTAAGGTAAAAACGTTTAAATTTGTTGGCTAAGCCTAAGTTGGAACTATGATCAATTTCTAAGAGGCGAAGTTTGGATATGAGTTCATCTATGGAAAGAGATTTAATTTTGTCATTTGAGAAACTATTTAAAGAATTATTAAGGCTCTCTAGAAGGGTATCATCATCTATAAGGTCAGGAAAAGAACGAAGAATGGTAGCTTCATCAGAAAGACCATAAATGTCTGCGAAAATGATAAATTAAAATAAGGGAGGATAATGAGAAAACAAAATAAAGGAAAATAGGAAAAAATTCCATACCATAGAGTTGCTGATTGGCACTTTGAAGACTGGATATTTGGTCCTTTTGAGTGGAAGACTCAATTTCTAATTGTTTATTCTTCTCGCGAAGACCAACAGCCTCAACTTCCAGTTCTTCATTCTTTTTGCGAAGCTGAAGGTTTTTCTTTTCAAAATTCCCACATCTCTTAACTAAGTCAGAATTGACCGCGTAAGAAGCTTTTCCAGCCTGCGAAAGAATAAGGTGAATTTTCAAAATAAATTACAATTTCGACTCAAAAAGTAAAAGAATAAAAGTACAAGTATGAAAATTTACCAAGCTATTAAGCGAATGTAAGAAATTTGGAGATACAAATATGGAAACTCCGCGAAGAGACTCATTATTCTCTAAGAGGGGAGCATCACAGATAGCATCTATGGACTTGCAGGCATTAGTTAGAGGAGTATCACCAATTCCTAGCATAGAATCAGAGAAGATGCTGGATAGTTGTGCCATTGAAGATTCAGAAGAGGCATCTTATTTTGAGAATACAACATCGTCATCTGTGCTCTCATCAGAATGGGAACTTGAGGGAGAAGGATAGCGAACTTTTCTTTTCTTTGAAGATGAGGCAACAGTTTTCTCCTTGCGAAGAGAACTTTTACCTTTGCCCTTGGTCTTTGCAACCTTAGATCCTTCTTCTTCAACAACTACAACACCAATCTTCGCACACAAATGAAGATAAGAAACAGAGGCAACAATATTGTTACAAGTAATACAAGAAAGTGTTTCTTACTTCATCCATAGTGGAGCGTAGAGCAGACAAAGTGTTATTTTTCCCAGTCTTGTTGTAGCTTGATCTCAGTTTTTTAATCTAAAATTTTCACAATGAATTAGAAAACAAGAAAATAACAATAAATGAGAGATTGTGAAGTGAGCAAGACTTGAAGAAAATAAACTGAATGAAAGAAACGTACCTCTTTCTCCTTCTCGGGGCCAATTAAATACCCAAGGTTGGTAAGTAGCGAGATTCGCAGGAAGCACGTTTGAACCAGCAATGTAAGGACCCCTCAGAATCAGTAGAAAGACACGCCATTTGTCATCTTTAGAGTGGCGATGAATGTTATTTTTGCCAGAATTCCAATCAATGTCATGCATAAGTTTTTTATCATCTTCAATATTTTCCCTCCTCTTCAAACGAATACCACAACGAGTTTTGTCATTCTTCATATGTATTAATTCATAATTTTTAAAGAAGCTCTCTGCAGTGTATTTTTCAGCGAGAATTTCTAGATTCTTAAATTCAGGATCCCTAATGTCATTTGAGTAAAGAGATCCCTTGCCAGCACCACGGTTGGCGAATTCAAGCATCAGGCGAATACAATCCCCACTTAATTGATATATTGCTCGCGAGAATTTCGCATGAGAGAGAATCTCGTAAAATAAAGGAAGTTCAGGGTTATAAAGAGGGATAAGAAGGCCAGCGAGAATTTGACCATGTGAAACTATGATTTATTTATCATCACAATGATGATAAGAAAATAGTTTAGCAGAAAGAATGGATGTAGCTTCTTGATTGGGAATGGTGGATAGTGTAAAACCTCTCTCTTTGAAAATTTTCTGATATCCCTCAAAAGAAGTTTTAGCTTTATGACCGCTTGGAGGAATTTATAGTATGGGAATGAAGGAGAAATTAAAGATTGAAAAATGGAAAAACAGGAAAAATTACAACAGCAGCGGGTGCAGAATTTACGGAGGAACAGTAAAATTGCAGAGAAATTGAAAAAAGAGTAAAAAGAAGAGAATAAAAGAATGAGAAGAATATATATATAGAGAGAATAAGTCTCAAAAAGATAAACACATTTAATGCGAAGAGAAGACGTGAACGGGTGAGAAATGGCGGTTGAGGGAGATGTGTCAAGAAGTGGATGGAGAAAGAGATACGTGTAACAAATTCTGCGTAAAATACATAATCATGATAGTACAAAAGAATATGGAAAAACGAACAACTGCGGAATTTTGAAGTAAAAATTCTCATGACATTATCCCCTTCGCAGAGAAGACATGAGAAGAGGCAAGATGTAGGATCATAATATCGCAACAATAACACTTTTGCGAAATTATCAGTAACAACACTTTTGCCAGTGTCGCAAGATGATTACAGAAACGACATGACATATGATGATAGCTTAAACACGAGAAAGATGTGAAGACCTAGCGAGATTTAGGGATGATTGCGAAATTTAATAGTTGTATAGTTGCGAATATCGCAAGGCTAGATACGAAAATAAAGGACAGCTTAGCTGTCATCCACTATGTAATACCCTATATAAAGAGTTGAATAGGCTTAAGGAAGGAAGAGATCAATTTTTGAGTGTTGAGAAAGTTTTGAGGAGAGAGAAAGTCCAAAACAATGTTGTATTCTTAATTTCATTTCCTTCTTGTAACATTTCTGGAATCTATTAATAAAAATTGTTGTTTTTTATCATAAAGATGTGTTGATTATTATAGATTCTTGTGAGGGATGTATTGTGGGATTTCCTGCAACTACAAACACAATTGAAGCAAAATCAGTTTGATTCACTCGAATCATTCATGAACATTATAGCCACAGTTTGCAAAGAATGCATTCCTTATTATAGATAGATGTATTTGTTCATGTTACAACCGATTTTAGAACTTTAACAACTCAAGTATGGAAACGGGTACGCATATTTGAAGTAGTCGGACCAAGTTTGGTTTTCGCCAGTATGCGAACGAGTATGCATACCTCCAAACCCAGCAGAATTTTTCGGTCACAAACCTTTCACTAGTATGCGCACGGGTACACGTACTCAGTTTCTCGGACTTTTCAAACCAACGGGTACGTATATGGGTATGCATACTATGGTTCCCGGACATGGATCACACATATGCAAGAGTGCAAAACATGTTTATAATATTGGTTAAGTGTTCTAAACTCTATTTCAATCATTGAAACATTCTTAGAGGATGAAAATAGCCGTTTTCATACACTATTAGAAACATTCCAAGTCTACACCAAATGATTGTATCACACAAACCATGTAAGATGTTACTCGGCAATTTTGACATGATCATCTTTTGACTTTCGTCAAGAATATAAGATGAACTTGGTTGAAGCGAAAGCTTACTAACACATATTTAGAGAAATATATAAGAGAGTTAAACTCAGCTCGAAATATCAAATGTGTATAATCGAAAACTATAGTAATACGACTTTTATCTCAATATAAGAGATAGAGTAGAAATAGACTTTCCAAGTGATAGATGAGTTTCAGTCTCCACATACCTTTTGTTGATGAAGTTCCACAAACTCTCCTTAGTAGTTATTCATCTTCAAATGATGAACGCCATGAAGTCCATTGCTCAACTACACAATCTATCCTAGTCCGAGACATTACTATAAGTAGACTAGAAATCAAGACTTATAGTTTTAATCACTAACATTGACAAACAAGCTTGAGATAACAACTCTTGCGAGTTCGACCGAGTAGTGCTCTAACACCAGGGACACTAAAAGATTCAATTATCAATTATTATGGATTATATGCAGATCCATTTTGGTTTTGGATTGGAGCTGGGACGTTGATTAGATATGCCATCTTATTCAAATTGTTTTTTACTTTGGCTCTTACTTATCTCAATCATGAGTATCTTCCTAGACTCTCAAGAATTATAATTGAGGTAACATTTTATAATAGTACTATCAAATTCATACAACACTTGAAAATTCCACGACAGTTATAACTGATGATTCAACATCTAACAAATCTTGAAAAGTGATGAAGTCAACCACTAGTTGAAAGAACTCATGTAAAAAGTTTCTATTTGCTTACTCAACAAATTGTTTATATTGTGTTCTTAAGTTTAAGTAAATATATTTGCAGAAACCACTGAGATATTAAGAGAATTATCTCATCGACATTCACCAATGTCCCTTCCAACCTCTTTATGTCCCTTGTGATGAAATTATGTATTATGTTGACATGCCAGCAACAAATACAATATTCAGAAATTTATACACTAGTAGACTTTAAGAGTTTGTATCAAAGGAAATGATCATTGATCCCGACACAAATATTTTTATGGGGTTTACTCATGAAATGAAAATTTAAGGAGTCACTAAAGATCAATCGAAGGTTCTAAAAGGTATCAATGAAGCTTTTAGGCCAGGAGTTCTAACATCTTTAATGGGAATCAGTGGTGTGGGTAAGATTACTCTTATGGTTGTTTTGAAGGGAAGAAAAACTAGTGGACATATAGATGGAGCATCAAGATACTAGGTTATCATAAGAAGTAAGATACGTTTTAGGATACTGCGAGAAGAACGATACATATTCTCCACCTGTACTTAATACCGTCGT
Source organism: Papaver bracteatum (assembly GCA_023529315.1). Lineage (NCBI taxonomy): Eukaryota > Viridiplantae > Streptophyta > Magnoliopsida > Ranunculales > Papaveraceae > Papaver > Papaver bracteatum. The sequence continues at coordinate 1,651,073 of JAJJWX010002530.1, forward strand.
CATTTCAATTGGTATCATAATAGGCAAACACGGTAAGATCTAAAGATTTGTGCTTTGTGAAATCCAACCTATAAGATAATTAGTACAAATAAAGTTTAGGGAAGACATAAAGACTCATTTAACGTATCACTAGACTTTGGTAAGTCATTTTCTGGATTAATTTTAGAAAATATTTGAAAGGAGCTTCGTCATCGAGCTCTGTTTTCATTTTTGAATATTTTTTCGAGTATTCTCAACATGAGATTAAGTTAAGTCATATATTCATCATGAATTACTCCGATTATGAAAATATTTGTTTATGAGATGAAATATTTATCGATCATGTGAATATAAAAAAATATGAACTAAAAGAATTAAGTGAGCAATTTCAATCTTGAGCTAAAGAACTCAATCTTTCACTAAAAATAGAAGGTAATCTTCTAAGTTGCTTAGATTCGAAACAAGTGGAATATGATCAACTCATCCTTGATCCTTGATCTTGCCTCCTTAAAAACAGAGCTTCTTTCTCACAAGAATGTTTTTCCTTGAAGATACAATCTCTTGAAGAGAAACTAAGTAAAAGTATTCATCATGAAAAAGTGACTGAACTCCTAAAGTTGGCAATAATAACTAATAAATACAATGTCATAAAAATCTTTTCTGCATATGAGATTAAGTCTGTTTCTGAACATGTCAAAAGGTTAGAATAAGAAAATTATATGTGTATGTCAAAAAATCGGATGTTATCATCTCTAAAGGACAAATCTAAGATTTACTATAAAGAGACAATATTTGATAATATGATTTTATCCTCAAAATTAAAAATAATAATGACATAGACATACCAACAAAAAGATCTTCACCTTTCTAGAACAAAAGAAACTCAATATCTATTTGTTTTTGTTAGAAATATTCCAAATCATCACATCAGAATTTTTCATGTCATCACATATCTTTACAAAATATGAAATGATGTTATCATTGTAGAATCAAAGATCGTATCCTAAGAGACTGAAGACAAATAACTACGTCTTTAGTCGCTCAATCCCCAAGAAAACAACATCTGATCAATGTTGCCATAATCGATCCTTTATGAGTAGAAATACTTAGAACCACAATGCAAGAAGATCCGAAGCTTCAGAATAGAGAAAATATATTTTAGTAAGTCAGAAGATTGTCTCTCACAAAGGACAAAAAAATCATCAGAACTCAATGAAATAATGAGGGTACCAAGTACACCACAATCTTTTCGTATCAACCTACACAAGACATACCTTGCGTGATCTACTTTATATAAGAACTGTCAAAACGATAACAACTACAAGATGTCCACTTGATATACTATATAAATTCGGAACCAAGCCAACTATGGGATCAAACCAAGTGTTTGATTAACATATAGTGAAATTACTTTATTATAACTAAAACAATAATTATAATACGGAAAGTAAATTAAAAGCACACAATAATATTTTGTTAAAGAGGAAACCGCAAATGCAGAAAAACCCGGGGACCTAGTCCAGTTTTGAATACACTCAGAATTTAGCCGCTATACAAAGACTACTACCAACTTCATATAGTTGAGACCAAGTAAACTAACTCAAAGTTACCTAGTTCCTTCGCGTATCCCTACACCTACTTCCAATATGGTTAATATACGTGAATCCTAAGATATAGTTCACTATCTTAAGTTGTTTCACCCTATGTGAAGACTTATAGCACTCAACTCCTTTGGATCGTATTCCAAAACAGTGAAGGACTAATCTATATTTGGTAACCGCTATATCAATATCAAGAAATAAATTGGATATATATTGTTGAGTTACGCAAATGCTCTTCCGTTTAAAAGATTAAACTCCTTTCTATCGGTTTAGATCAATAAATATCTTGATTATCGAGATAACCAAATCTTAGTTTACAACATATCATATTCGGATTCTGAAGATAACCACCAAATGATAGATCGCCGATCTACACAACAATTTATAAGACATCTATCAAGGATAAACAAACTTGTTGGATCCTTGTCAATTAAGTGTGAACGAAGTATACTCACAAAGATCAAAATACCAATCAGAAAATGTTTTTGTCTTTAAATCTTCAGTCTTCAATATAACTTCACAAATAATTTGATTCCCTTGTAATCGATCATACATTTCTACACTTCTATAGAAGAAGACACATACATAAAGCACATCTGGGAATGTCCTATGTGTTTTCTGGTGATGTGGAGTGATTAAGTGTAGGGACTGGTTGATTCAATGTCATTTTATTTTATGTTGTGTTATTTTATTTATGTGGACCATTATTATCGTAATTAAATTTGAAATCTCTTATTTTTAAATAAACTACATTACGTTAGAGAAAACTGCATTAGATTAAAACTCTCTAATCTACATTAGATTAGAGAAAACTATGTTGGATCAAATCAATTACATTGGATTAAAACTACAGTGGAACCCCTATAATTTAATCCGTGATAAATTAATAATCACGATAAATTAATAAATTTTGTCGGTCCCGAGTCGGGACCAACGTGCTAAATGTATAAAATAATATTATTTTTTAGTTTTTTATAGGTCCCTTCGAATATATAAATTAATAAATATCCAATTTATATAAATTTAGTTTTACATTTATGCTAATTTGGTAAATAATGATTCAATCGTGACTTGGTTTTTCTTAAAATTGATGTCACGTTGAATTTCATCTTGGATTTTTCTTAATATTAGAAGAGTTTTTGGTGTTTTCGTTTTCTGATGCAATAAAAACCTATTCAATATCTTTGCGGCTTTGATAGCTTCTGTACGAGAAGGTGGCTCTGCAATTACACTTTCATCTTCGACTTCCACATCATCACTTTCTTGTTTTCCCATGACACTCTCAATTATTTCTACGTCAGTCAACAAATCTGAAATAATATCCTTTTGAGGGCAGTTTAAAATAAATTCAACATCCATTCTACTGTGATGATTCAATCCATTGATTAAATTTTGCAATTCTCTAGTTCCTTTACTATCTAATGCTTCACTTTGATTCTTTGATATGGTGTCATCCATTACACGCATCCTACAATGACGAAAACAATTTGCAATGGAATAACTAAACAATATATATTTTGACAAACTAATTAATATATAATTTAATAATTATTAATTTAAGCGATTATTTAATATCGCGATAAATTGATAAATTTTGCTGGTCACGACGCTATTATTTTATAGGGGTTATACTGTAATCTATCATCGAATTAAAACTAAGTTATAAATGCGTTCATTAATGTCCTCATTTAGTGGCATGTTGGGGGAGCATCCAGGCTGCATAAGGGGTTGTACTTGTCGAGTCCTCTAAAAATGTTGAAACAAGTTTCATGAACGAAAGGTTTGCCGTTAGATGATTTCCATGTCGCTAAAGTTCTTTGTATCAGTTCATCTCCAGTTTCATTGTTTCTTCTATCGAGGTTAAGCTGCATTACCATTCCTAAAAATTGGTTGACACCGTGACTTATTACTTGAAAACGGTGGGATAATCCATGAGCATCACACCTTCTCGTGTTTTCTGTTTCTTCTGCGAACATTGTAAAAATATTCTGCCATACACAACCAGTCGACATATTTTGATGATCATAGACACTTTCTCTTGTTCTAAAACATAAGCTCTACAAAGAGCTAAATCCCCTTCTTGAGTGTACTTAGAACCACAAACTCTAATTCCGGGAGGCATTGGTATTAATTAGAGTGAGATTAGATATAAATGGATAAGAAATTATAGGAAATTTTGGGTGAAAAATGTGTGTTTTTGGAGTTTGAAATTGATTCAGATTATGGCCGCTACCAGCTCACACAAAACCGATCATCTCAATATAAAACGAGGCATGTCTCAACAAAAGCCGTGGCTCGGCTTATATTGGGACGTCCATCTCAGACGAACCGTTCGCCTCATGTTGAGATGCTCGGCTCAATCTGAGACGCGATGCACAAACTTCCAAATTCAAGCGCTTGCCCATTCATTTCCGTGGTTTGTGTATCATGGGAATAGGCAAAGCTCCCACCGTCATTACCTTGTTTTTAGTCACGTTCACTCGACATCGTCATGTCAATCCCCGGAACAGTGTTTTAGATTTCTTTTTTTTTAATCATTATTGTTTCTTACGGACAGAAATATCCAGGAGGAGGACTAGGAGGATTAAAGTTTCTGTTATCTTCTTTTTCTACTTCTTCATAAATGTCTGCTTCTTCTTCTTCACTTCCTCTTCACACTACACCTAATTTTAATCCTTCCCATTCTTCTAAATCAACCAAAATCAAACAAATTCAAAGCTTCAAACCAACCCACAAACTCCATGAAGAAAAGCAGCTTCAATCCAAATCATACTTCCACCAAATCTCATCACTCTGTAAACAAAGTCAAATTAAAGAAGCCATTACTCTCCTCACTGAAATGGACTTCAAAAATGTTCAAATTGGTCCAGAAATTTATGGAGAAATTCTCCAGGGTTGTGTTTATGAGCGTGCACTCTCCACAGGTCAACAAATCCATGCTAGGATACTGAAAAATGGTTGGTTTTACTCTAAAAATGAATATATTGAAACAAAGTTAGTAATTTTCTATGCAAAATGTGATCTTTTGAATGTTGCAAATCAACTTTTTGGTAAACTTGAGAAAAAGAATGTGTTCTCTTGGGCTGCTATAATTGGATTATGTTGTAGAATGGGTTCTAATGAAAAGGCTTTAATGGGATTTAATGAAATGCATGAACATGGGTTTTTCCCTGATAATTTTGTTATACCAAATGCTTTAAAAGCTTGTTCTGCTTTACAGATGATTGGGTTTGGGAAAGGGGTTCATGGGTATGCTTTGAAAACGGGGTATAATTCTTGTGTGTTTGTTTCTAGTAGTCTTGTTGATATGTATGGGAAATGTGGTTTATTAGAAGATGCCAAGAAAGTGTTTGATGAAATAGTTGATAGAAATGTAGTTACGTGGAATTCGATGATTGTTAGTTATGCTCAGAATGGGATGGACGAGGAAGCTTTGAAGGTGTTTTATTGTATGAGAATGGTGGATGTTGAACCTACTAGAGTTACAGTTGCTAGCTTTCTTTCCGCAGCTGCCAATGTAGAGGCTGTTGATGAGGGTAAACAAGGTCATGCTATAGCCATTTTAAGCGGATTGGAATTAGATAATATCTTGGGAAGTTCTCTTATTAACTTCTATTCAAAAATTGGCTCTATTGAAGATGCAGAGCTTGTGTTTAGCAATATGGTCGAAAAAGATGTGGTGACGTGGAATTTGCTCATATATGGTTATGTTCAACAAGGGAAGATCGAGGATGCTTTAGATTCATGCCGTCTAATGAGGTCAGAGAATTTTGGATTTGACTCGGTAACTCTAACAACCATATTGTCTGCATCTACTAAAGTAAGAAATGTGCAGCTTGGTAAAGAGTGTCATGGTTACTGTATTAGAAATAGCTTTGACTCTGATGTGGTGGTTGCAAATAGCATCATAGAGATGTATGGAAAATGTGAGAGTACTGATAAGGCTAGGCAAGTCTTCGAGAAAACAGTACAAAAGGATCTCACATTGTGGAATACGTTAATTGCTGCTTATGCCGAATCAGGTCTGAGCGGTGAGGCCTTGAAGCTCTTTTATCAGATGCAGTTAGAAGGTGTGCCTCCAAATGTAGTTTCATGGAACTCGGTGATTTTGGGATTCCTTAGAAATGGGCAAGTAACTGAAGCTGAAAACATCTTCTCAGAGATGCAATGTATGGAAATCCAACCTAATCTGATCACTTGGACTTCTCTCATATCTGGTTTGGCTCAAAATGGACATGGAGATAGGGCCATTCATTATTTTAAAGAGATGCAAATTCATGGGCTACAACCTAATACTGTAAGCATCATTTCTTTGCAACCTAATATTACAACATAAATGTATCATCATTAAAATTTGGCAAGGCCATTCATGGGTACATAATACGTCGTCAACTGTTCTCATCTCTTTCCATTGTAACCTCTCTTGTAGATATGTTTGCAAAATGTGGGAATTTATACCTAGCTAGGAAGTTCTATGACATGGTTAATTACAAGGAGTTGCCTATTTACAATGCAATGATATCTGGGTTTTCATTACATGGCCAAGCTGGGGAAGCTTTTGAAGTATTTAACCAAATGCAGGATGAAAATATTGAACCAGATGAAATAACGTTCATAGGTCTCTTGTCAGCATGTGACCATGCGGGGTTGGTAGTGAAAGGTTTGAAAGTGTTTAATAATATGATCTCTGAACACCGAATGAAGCCAAATATGCAACACTACGGTTGTATGGTGAGTCTACTTTCTCGCTGTGGAAATTTAGAAGAAGCACTTAGATTTGTCCTCGAACTGCCACTTGAACCTGATGCTCAGATATTAGGGTCAATTCTTTCTGCATGTAAAGAACGAAACAAGATTGAGTTAGGAGAGTACTTGTCCCAATACTTGTTCAAGTTGGAACCAGATAATTCAGGAAATTATGTTGCACTTTCAAACACTTATGCAGCGGTAGGAAGATGGGATGAAGTCTTGAAGCTGAGGAACATAATGAGAGAAAAAAAGCTAAGGAAAAAGCCAGGCTGCAGTTGGACTCAAAACGGAACATAACTCCATGTTTTTGTTGCAGGCGATAAGTCACACTGGCAAACAAAGGTTAAATACGAGACATTAGCTTGGTTAGAAAAGGAGATGAGGTTTATGCACCAGCTCAACATGTATGATTAATAACAATAAGATTCCGAGTTCTTAAGCAAATGTATATGTCTGGCACCAAGTAAAAGAAATGGATCCAGAGCAGATGGAATTAAATGGCTAATTTGGCAGTGTACCTATTCATGGTGATTTGGGAATTTAACCAGAGAAACTGGGGAAAAAAGTAGAAGGTAGAACTGCTGGATTATTGACCTGCAACGCAGTGGTGGAGTCGCTTACAGACAAGGGACAGCACGTTCTGAAATGCTCTTCACTCCACGGTTCCAACTTTCCTCCTCTTTAGGACAAGTATGTTTTGCTCCATTCATCCTATAAGTTTCGAGTTGCTTTATAGAATGAAGACTTTAATTTGTTTTGATGTTAATTTTTTCCAGTCATTACACGAAAAGTTACCTAATGACGAACTTTGCATGCTATCCACTGCTTTATTAGAGAAACCTTGACCTCAGATCTGAGAATTGGCCAACTTCTTAATCGTTTAGAAGTTTAGATGATAACTGTCTAGAGTTAAAAGTAAAAGTAAGCACTACTTGACTAGTTTTTGGGACGCTTGTGCCTTAAGTTATTGTTCCAACTTCCAACAGGTTTGTTCTTTCTGTAACTAGTTTTTCCTGATCAAACGATTGATTCAAGTAATCTCTAGTTAAAATTATAAAGTTGAAGCCTTCCACACTTTGTTTTTCTTTTCCCGCATTAATTGATTTTGTAACAATTACTCGTTCTTTCTTTTTGGAAATTTTGCATATATGTGTATAGAAGAAGAAAAACTTGATAGAATTAGACCTAAGACCCCAACTCCTCTCTCATTATATCTATTGATTTTAGATAATCTAGGGTTCTTTTTGAGACATGGGGTTTTCTGCAGAAATGGTGTTGAAATCTAGGCTTTTCTCTTGGGCTTTTTCCATTGCTAGGAAAGGGGATGAACTCGCAATGCTTTGTGCAGAGTGTGTAAAGTTGAACAGTATGCTTTCCACTGCTAGGAAATGGGATAAACTCGCAATTCTTCATGCAGAAATGGAGCGTATAAAGTTGAACAGAATTGTGAGCGAACCTCATTAATTTCTTAGTTTACCTTTCGTAATTGGGGCTACTCAATGGTTTTTGGTGATAGCAAATTCGTTTATCATGTGCACAACTGCAACTAGAATGATTGGATTTTGGAAAAATATTATATGTTTGAATTGCTGAACTGCATAGTATGTAAAATTCTCCAAACCCTAACAGTGAATATGGTTGGAAATGAAGTAAGGAATCTCTTAATACTTCAATAGAACTGGTGTTTTACATTCAATTTCTCACAGATGAGTTACCGAGACATATTCGTGTTAGGGTGATCTTAGACTCTTGGTTTTGCTACTACAGATAAAATTCGTTTGGATTTTAGGATGTTCTTTCGCGAATATATTTCTTCACGAGTGCTTCAGTTCACATAAGTTGAGTGATCGGTACGGAACAGGAGTACTGTAAGATTAGTGTTTGTTATCACGATCTTGAGCTCCACTCTAAAGTTAAACATTGTGTAAGAATAAGTAATGTAGAGAAAATTGTGAGAGAAGTAGAGCTACTCGATATTAGTCCCTGTCCTAGTAAGCAGATTAGTTAACTCTGAATGAGCGAGAGTGAGAACTAAAGATGTTTCCATTCCAACAGCTACATGTCCTGGGATGTATTACCGAAAAGGAAATTTTTGACTCAGGAGATAATTTCTACCCACGTGCATTTCTTGGCCAATGGATACTGTATAGATGTATGCGTGGACTCACCTTGGCTGTGTCCAGGGTAAGCCTGACAAGTGACAACTGCTCCGTGCCTGGTACATGGATCAACAGGGATATGGGGCTATAATTTTCTCCCACTGAGTAGTTGTGTTCAAATAAAAAAAAAAAGGGGACGACTCCTGCAATGGAAGTATAAATAGTGTAAGACGCGACTCTCCTGCTCCCTGCATAAGAGTATCATCATGAACTGTGGAAATTTTAAAAGTAGGAACGAAAACAGCCTATCTTGCTGGAAATGTCTGTTAACAGTTGTTTACTTAGATTTGCTTTCCTCCAAACCGCTTGCTAAACTATTTGTATGAACTTGCGTGTTTTTGTCAATAAATAAATAAATACTTGCCAATCTTTGTTTCTGAAATTGAGCTTCTTGTTTGCAGGACTTAGATGCTAAAGTAGATTATAAGACATATCTTGTTTCAGGAGTGGTGACTGCAGTAGTTAGTGCAGTAATTTGGATGCCTGCCGTGTGTATGTTTGGAAAGTTTCTTGATTATCGATTCCCTGTGGTAGAAAAAGAGAAAGAGAAGACTGGAAGAAGACATGGTACGGGCTCACGCTGCTTAGCTAATGCTGCCTGTTAGAATGCTTCATTTTAAACTATAGGGTAAGTTCGTGTCATAATCATTCTTAAATTTAAACTTACACCTTTCAGTTGAGACTTTTTATTCAGACTGTTCTTCATTTTCTTTTGAATCTAAGTAAAAGAAACAACCAAAAAAATCTCTTTATTAGCTTTGTAAAAAATCTCTTTACAAAGCTGCTATATTAGGACCTAGAATTATGCTTGAAGAAACAGCCAAGCCAAAAAGGAATAAACAACCACATGTCAGGTTCTTAATTTCCACGGATCATTAATTTCCTGACTCATCTCTGTTTAGCCAAAACAAGTAGAATGTTGATTGAATCTCAACTATAAAATGTGAGCACAAATCACCTTCTCTCTACAAACTCTGAACCAATTTCAAGAAACCTTGTTTCTGATTAAAAAATCTCATTAAGTTAGCCATGAACAGAAACTTGAGATATTTTACATTCTTTGCGCTACTGATGTCACTACTCCTGAAATAAGATGTCTTATAATCTAATTTTGCTTAAGAGCATCATCATGAACTGCAGAAATTTTTTAAGTAGAAACAGAAACAACTAATCTTGCTGGAAATAGCATCATCATAAACTGTAGAATTTTTTGAAGTAGAAACAGAAACAACTAATCTTGCTGGAAATGTCTGTTAACAGTTGTATATTTATCTACTTGTATAAACTTGTGTGTTTGTGTCAAGTGTATAAAAAAAAAAAAACAATTGCCAGTCTTTGTTTCTGAAATTGAGCTTCTTGTGTGTAGGACTTAAATGCTAAATTAGATTATAAGACATCTTATTTTAGGAGTAGTGACAGCGGTAGTTTCTGGAGTAATTTGTATATCAGTCGTGTATTTGTTCGATAAGTTTCTTGATTATCAATTCCCTGTGGTGGAAGAGGAGACTGGAAGAAGACATGGTATGGGCTCAAGTCGTGCTGCTTAGCTAATGCTGCCTGTTAGAATGCTTCAAGCAAGGACAATCTTGAAATTCCTACTGTTTATTTTACTGGTGATCATACCTTAAAGACGTCGCATATTACTAAGCTCTTTGTTGCTAGTTTTTGTTCACCTTGAAAACTCCTGAATATTGAACACTCTGAAAACTTGTAATCTTTCTGCTAAGGGTTTTCTTTCTGAAAAGAAAGGGAGATACTGAAACTCTCCATGAATATTTTTCTTCCGCCTCTTGAATGTATCTGTCACGGAAGATGTGATCTTTCTTATTTCGTTTGAAATGATTGTACTGTACATGAAAGGCTGTACCTTTAGTTTTTGTCGTTGCTGCTGATTCATTACCGCCTTGTATGCAGCTGATTACCTTTCCAGCCACACCCCTTACCCAGCAGCACCAGGATGTCGACAAAGTAAGTTCCAGATGAATTGGGGTGCCTCTTATTTAATAGCATTCTTTTCCACCCATTAAGACATTTATGTTGTGTTTGAGTCCAAACTAAATTTCTTGCCCATCCACGGATCAGTTATTTACTACAACTGCAATATCGAACTGAACTGGCGATCGCAGTTTTGCTAACTAAACTCTTGCCTTGGATTCATTCTCATTCTACATCATGTACAAAAGTCGTCGTATACCATTTATTCAATTTTCCTAAAACACTGTCAGAATGTCTCAACCATAATATTTATAGGGTAAGTTCATGTCACATTCATCCTTAAATTTGAACTTGCACCTTTCAGTTGAGACTTTTTATTCGAGTTCTTCATTTTCTCTTTATTAGTTGTTGAAAGCTGCAATTTAATGCTACAGTTAGTTTTACTGCATTTACATAAAGTTTCTTGAGCGTTGTAACTTGTACTACAGTATTTGTAGTGATCACAGGTTTTATTCCTCCACACTTGATCTAACGTTAGACGACGTTGACATTAATGAAATTTGATTTCCCACTTTTTCTTATGTTTAATGGTGATTGATTGTGATGGAAACCCGTTTCCTTAAGAGACTTTCAACTTCTCTTTTGCTATATTTGGTTGGCTTAAGCACATAAATAGTACGCTCTAGGCGTCTATTCAATGAATAAGATAAAGCGTAGTAGCACTTTGCTCAGTTGCTCTCCTCTAGCAATTCTGCCCAGTTTGTTGACATTTTTTTCTTGGAAAGAAACTTGGCTTAGCAATGGTGGTTGAGCACTCTGGATTTTATGGTGATTCTTGTAACACTATTATTTTTCTTTACTCAATCTCATTTGCTGTTGTAAGAGCAAATCTTATGATACTCTTAACGGAAGAAAAGAATCTGAGCTTATTGCCAGACTCAAATGGATCCGAACCAAGGGTCAAGTCTGACTCAACTCGCGACTCAGATCTTACTCAAACTAAAAGATAAACAATATGATATCTGACTCGTGCCAAGCCATAAGCCGAATCAGATTCAGACACCGAGTCGGCAGCAAACAAACACCGTGTAGCCCTAACAGTCAGACATCACGAGAATTGTTGATACAAGTCCTCTTGATGTCAAGACTTGAAGTATTGATAGAATAAAAGAATGTCAAAATGTGATAGGGAAATGATTCATGATTTCATATCATTAGGTGTTAAAGATTTTAATTTTTAAACCAATTCATGTCCCATTAACTTATATTTTTGAGATTTTAAACAAAATCGTGTCCCGTTAAACAACAAATTATTGGTTTAGAATATAGTACAAGTATAGATTTGAAAAATGCAAAGCAATATTCTCAATCGCATCATGTATGAGGTATGTACGTTGGGTGCGAGCAATATTCTAACGTAGAATAATCAATTAAGACGTTTGTATGCAAGGCTGCTAATGGGGTACCAATTTGCTTGGGGGTGTATCAATTCCAAGGCAAATGTTTGTAATTTGGTACACCCCCAAATAAACCGGACCCCCTATTAACAATCTTGGTTTGTGTGGAGCTCTTGGCCTCTTTCAATCATTTCATTGTGTACAACCATGAACAATATGATAAACAACTGGGAAAAAACTGTTAAGTGGCGTTTGCCTTTCACGCCCTTCTGGTATACTTTGTCGCCGACATCGAATTCTAAATCTTTTTGAATCCAACTACAATGTTTTTAAAAAAGAGAGAAATTTGAAGTTTGATTTATTTATTTATTTGTTATTTACCTAAATTATAAAATTAAGTACATGTATTGTGAACCAGAGGGAAGTTTATATTTGTACATGAACTGAGTGTTTAAATTAGTTGACCAAAGGGACAAGAATGAGGTGTTTAAGAAGTCATTTCCTATAGTTAGAATGCGCATCAAATGTTAGAGATGGTAACATGGGAAGCAAAAACATATGCTAAGCAAAGAGGCCAAGACCAAGAGAAAATGTTAGTGTGCTAGGGTGCATGCCTATGCATACTCTGGTAGTCTTTGAACCAAGAACTTGCTGGGGTGAATGCGAGTAAATGAATTGTTAAGATTTTATTACGACTAAGTGACAGTGAAATGTCGTATTTTTTAATATTTTTAATTCCTAACAATTTTCTTCTTCTTCTTTTTTGTTAAACAAAGGTTAGAGGAGTTAAAAGAACTTTCTTTTCCATTGAATTGATCATCAATTTGACACCGATGCTTGCCGGGAAAAAAAGAGAAAAAGAACGACAACAACAATGCAAGGTCAAGACTCTAAAGACCAAGATGGACTAACCAACTTCACTAAATTAATTAAGATTCCATAAATGGAGATGAAATAAGAGGTCACTTTTCCATTGGGCAATTTCATGCAGACGAAGGATTTGATTTGAAATCCGGGAGAAAAAAAAAAAAAAAACAACAAACAAACTAAAGACCAAGATGGACTACCCCCCACGCACTTATTTTAGCATTTCAACACCTTTATGACACCACAAACCCACACACACACTAATCGAGTTTACAACACATTCAGGCCCTGCTCTAGATTTTTGGAGCTTGGCACGCGATTAAACCAACAAATACATGTCTTCTTCAAACTACATAGTTAGCCAAGAAGACAATGAAATGAAAACAAAAAAAGAAAACGATTTCTCTATGGTTAGTCCGTCATCTCACAAGTCATTTTTTTGTTATCTCGGAGTTTATCTCAAACTCAAAATTATTCTTGCTCACTAAAATGAAGGGTCCATAAATACACGCGACATCTAAACTGTAAAGTCAATGGAGACAGGTTCTCAAACGTACCCATCAGTCAAGCTGTTTAGTAGCATCTCTTTACTTTTCCGAATCTAATTCTTCTTCTAAAAAATATTATAGAATACTTGTTTTTTTGTTTTTTGGTCAGAGAATGACAATAGTTTCTGGCATGGCCAACCTGTCCACCACCACTTCCCTCTCATCAACCGTCGCTGGCCCCAACAATAACGACAACTCTGAACCCTCTTCGAGGTTTTTGGCAGGCAGGCCGCTCTTCAAGAATCCTGCCTTTTTCTCCACATGTCACTCGGATCACAGCTCTTTTCATTTCACACAAGTGTCGAAAAATACGGGGAACAAATGTAACGTGATTTATGGCTGGCTACATTTTGATCTCCATCTATATACAAAATCTAAGAAAAACAAATCAAAATCTAGAAGAAAAAAAAGCCAATAATACTTCTTCCATGCCATTAAGATTATGGAATTCCTTCACCACCACCATCACAAATTTTAACAAAAAGGGCCCTCCACTCCAACCACCACAACCCAAATTACAAACCCTCAAAAAAAAAAATGGCTAAAATTAAAAAAATTATAAAACAAATTATCTGTGCCAATTACTGAACAAACTTCTTATGATGGACCCAAATTAAATCAAACACTAAAAATTAAAAAAAAAAATCCATTTTTTCTTGTTTTGGTGAGAAAATCTAAGTGGAACTTCTACTATGGTGTAAGTGAAGACGGAGGAGTTCTAGAACCAACAGCAGGAGGAGTATGACCGCCAGACTTGGAAGGCTCATCAGAAGACTGTCTCAACCCACCATCATCCGTCTCACCACCTCTACTACTACCAGTACTATTCATATCTTCCATCATTCTCAACACTTCACCAATCCCAGGTCTAGAATCAGGCACCGTCGACACACAAGCCATTGCAATCTGCAACAGCTGAACCATCTCCTCTTCAATGTTATGATATCTCATCAACTCGACATCGAAAACCTCAGCTGTCCATTCTTCTCTTACAACTGACTGCACCCATCTTGGCAAATCAATACCTTCTTCGCCTAATGAAGCCTGGTTTGGTGCTTTCCCTGTTAGTAATTCCAGTAACAAGACACCGAAACTGTACACATCGGATTTGAATGTCACTCTTCTTGTTTCTACCACCTCTGGTGCGCGGTATCCTGCTATCCGGTTTGGTGGTGTTGCTGTGCCGAACAATGGGTTTAGACCGTAATCGGAAATGCCGGCATCATGCTCCGGTGAACGTAGGAGGATATTTGATGACTTGATGTTTCCATGGGGTACCTTGCCTGATACGTGGAGATGTGATAAGCCCCTTGCTGTGCCTAAGGCTATCTTCATCCTGTGGCCCCAATCTAATGGTGTCCGTCCTGAACCTCTACTCCCTGTACACAAAACAAAAACAATCACAAAACTCACCAAATTACCCTTGAACAAAATAAGAACTAGTTTCCCCAAAAGTCACAGAGATTCCAAACCTATCAGGGGTATTTTTGTCATTATACATAAAAAGTGGGACCCACAGAGATGTCGGCCTGACTATAAACAAGAAATAGTATGTCCGTGGCAGGAATAGTAAATATTTTAACATATAACCCCTTTTTATTTGCCTTTCAACCAGGACGGATGCTAGTGGGAGGCATGTCATGGACCATGGTCTTAAGAATATATGCTATTTTATGACCAATTTACCCCTAATCATTAGTAAAATTCTAAAGAAGTGAATTTCTTTTGGGGTTGTGTTCATCAATGGAGATTGAAAACTGAAAGTGAAAAAGAACAAAAAACAAAGTAAAAATGAAATGAAAATTGGAACATACCGTGTAAAAGTGCAGATAAACTACCAGCAGCCATGAAATCCTGAACAAGCAATTTCTCATCTTTAGAGAAATAATAAGCTCTCAACGGAACAATATTATCATGTTTAACTTTCCCAAGAACATCCATTTGGGCTTCAAATTCCCTCTTAGACACAACAACATCCTTCAATCTTTTAACAACGACTGTTGTTCCTTCTTCTAAAACAGCTTTATATGAAGTCCCAACACTTCCTTTGCCTAATACTTCAGCTGAAGCTCTTAACAAATCTTCCAAATCAAAACTGTAAACCCCACCATCTAAAAACACCAGCTTGTTCCTGTCAGCTGCATCTGCTGATGATGCTCCAACAATTTCATCTTTTGATGATGATGTTCCTGTTTCTGTCACTGGTACTGCTGATCTTGGCATCACTGGTGGTTTTGCTGCTCGTTTTGTTGCTGCATTTTTCTTTCGTCTCCGCAAACAGCAGAGAAGCAGGAATGCTAGTAGGGCTAGTAGAATTAACCCACAGACAACAGAAATTGCGATAATTGCTGCTTTACTGAGCTTTTTAGATTTCTTTGGTGGAGGGCTATCCGGAGTATCACCATCTGGAGATGGAGATGGAGCTTGGAAAAATGGTTTACATGGTTTTAATGGACCTCCACAGAGATCCAAATTGCCTGAAAATGAGGAAGCTGGGAATTTTTCTAGAGTTTCAGGAATAGAACCGTTTAATTTGTTGTTTGAGACATTGAACCCTTGTAAACCGGCAATATCAATGCTAGGCAAAGTACCAGAAAATTCATTGTTATCAAGATTAAGAACTGATAAATGAGTAAGATTATTAATAGAGAAAGGGATTTTCCCAGTGAAATTATTCGAAGAAAGAACTAAACGATTCAACCGATCCGATGCAGTTAGAATCATCGGAAACTCACCGGACAACACATTGTTCTGTAGATAAACACTTCTTAACACCTTCAAGTTGGAGAAATCAGACGGAATCGGACCAGATAAACGATTCATTCTCAGACTTAGAACTCGTAACTGATTCAAATTACCTAATGTGTTGGGTGGAATCGAACCAACAAGACCAGTACCAGGTAATCGAAGTGAATAAACATAAGATCTTGATGAATCACATTCAATACCTACCCAGTTACAAACTGAGTCTGATGCGTTCCATTTGAGACGATTCTCATGTGGTGTCTGATTTAAGAAACTTAATAAACCATTTTTTTCAGCTGCACTTGGTTCTGAATCAACAATTAGTTTACCATTACACAACAATAGAATCAAAACAGAGAAAACAGAGAAAAATGCCATTTGAGAAACAGAGGAAAGAAAAATGAGGCTTATTTCTTTCTGTTTTTTTGGTTTAGTTTACAGAGTTTGGATTTTTAAAGGTGGGTTATGAAAAGTGTTTATTTTACAGCTAGAAGGTGAAGGAGAAGAAGCCATATGGATAGAGGAGAAGAGATGGTTGATGATGGGAGATGATGAAGAATAATTCTCTTCTCTGCTCTGCTGGTGAGAAATAATAGAGAGAGGGTTTGAGATTTCTTTTTGATTTTTTTTTTTTTTTTTCCCAAGAGAGGAGAAAAAAGAGAAAGTAGGTATCACGAGGTAACAAAAACAAGTGAGAATAAGGACAGTGTGTGAGGAAAAACAGAGGAGATACCAGAAAAGTCTAGCTGGGGTTAAAAAAACGTTTTTATTCAGTCCATTTTTACGAAACGTATAGAACTGTAGAAAACGGAAAAATGTATTAGTAGAAAACGTGAAACAGTTTGGTTTTGGCAGGAAAATTGAGATTAATTGGACGACTTAAATTGGAAAATCTTGATGATATTAATGGGATGCTTTAGAAAGAAGTTATTAATTGGGAAACTGTACAACAATTTCACATTTAGGAGTTTTTAATGTATTCCTTCTTTAAGTGGATATCGGAAGAAGAGGAAACGGTCGTTTTGGAGAATTGATTAAGAAGTTTGTAAATGAATACAGGTTGTTAGACGTTGTCACCTAATTCAAGTGCTAAATTTATTTGTTTAAGGCAAATGGATGGGCTTTGTTGGACTCCATCAGGAAATTAGATGTTTGTGTTTAGAAAATTTTTTCATTTGATTTGGCAACGGAACTCGCTATTGTGCGTATGAGGGTAATTTTTATGGCAATGGGCAAAAAACGAAATTTGATGGGTAAATTGGTTTTTGCACTATGGAAAATGTAGTGGGCGAACGGTCATTGGATGCGTGGATTAATTAAAGTCGCGCGGTCGATATAGATCCACTCATGGTTAATGTTAACCCGATGGTGGGTTAACTAGTCCGCGAACCACTACTTTTGAACGGTTACCGGAATGGTTAGTTTTCTACCGATCTTCCAAAATCCCAACAATTTTTCATACAATCAATCTTTTCTCGACCGCTTTCAATTTTCAACCATAAATCTTGATTTTGATTCATCTGAGGAAGATATAGAGATGGATGAAACCTTGTATGAAGAAGAGGAAGAAATGTATATAGAGTTTTTGAGCAAAATGGATGAAGACGCAATTCAAGATAGAAGGGGGCGAAATTTTATGTTGCAATTACAATCAGGGATGACACCGAAGCCGTTAGGGCCACATGAGGTTATGAACGTAAGATGGACGTGGAGAGATCGACATTTTTACCACGACAAGATAATGCATGATTTATTTTAATCATGGATGTGTCTATTCCGTTGAGGATTTCAACGTCAATTGTGCATGGGCCGCAACTTGACACAAAGGATTACTTTGTCAGGTACAACCTTTATTTAATTATCAATATGATGCACGACATGTACGAGGATTTAGTCCCTAACAAAAGATCGTTGTCGCCCTCCGTATACTATGTTACGACATATCAGCAGATTCCACATATGACTACATCCGTATTGGCAAAACAACCGCTTTTAGGTATCTCAAATTATTTTCGAAACAATAGTCGAGCATTTTGGTTCAACTTTTTAAAGAAAACCCACTCAGGAAGATGTCAAAGAATCACTGCCGAAAACACCACGAGGGGTTTCCAGGAATGCTAGGTAGTCTTGACTGCATGCGCTAGACGTGGCATGCGTGTCCGGTTGAATGGGCAGGTCATTATCCAAAACCAACTGTAATTTTGGAAGCGTCGGCTACTTATGATTGTTGATTTTGGCATGCTTTTTTTTGGACTCCCGGGTTCAAATAAAGATCTCAACGTTTTGCATAAGTCCCCATTGTTTGAAGATCTTAAGCATGGGATCGCGCCGCACTGTAATTTCACCATCAACGGTCATGACTACACTCAGGGGTATTGTCTAGCAGACGGGATGTATCCAAATATGGTTTAAGCTTATAATGAGACAGACTTTGGACCGACAACTACGAAGGATATGAAGTACTTTAACAGACAACAAATGAAATGCATGAAGGATGTTGAGCGCGCTTTTGACATACTGAAAAGGAAGTTCGCAATCATAGCTGGGTCGGCACGCCTTTTTGATTTTCGAAAAATGAATAAAATTATGCTGACTTGCATCATTCTGCACAACATGGTCGTTGAGGAAACTGAACATGACTCGAATGTTGCATTGCAAAGCACATTTTGTGCCGACTTGTCGACCTTCATATTTTTAAAGGGTACATTTGGGTGCTATATAAAAAATAATTTTTCGATTTTATTAAATGGAAAAGTTAAGATTTAGTTTGAAAGCAAATAACTTATAAGAGAATAATACGAAATAATTTTGTATTTTTTTTGTAAAGCATCGCTTTTGGCTTTTGAGAATGACTTTTATTTCTGGTAGTTAAAAGGATGTTCGTATACACCTTGAGAAGTTATTTTTTGACTTTTGTAAATAGAAAGACTGGAAGTTAGTTTGGCAACACAATTTCCAGATGATTCACACAATAAATGTCCAAAAGTTGATTTTAAAATAAAAACATTTGATCCACAAAAAGTTAACATTTTGGTTATAGAAGTCATTCTGAAATCATGTGTACCCAAAACCACTTCTGATCTTTTCACCTATGGGAGTTAAAATGCAAAAATTCTTTTTACATCTGACTTTTGAGAATTACTCCAACTTTTGTCATCCAAACATCCTACAAAGGGTCTTCTTCTACTTGACATGAGAATGAAGAATTTTCGGATTTGCTATTGTATGATTGTAGGCGTATGTTTTGGGAAGAAAATAGGGAAATATTACAACCTCTCCCCCATAGAGTTGAGGAACAACTCTTTCATGCATATGAACAATGCTGAAAAGGATAATTTAATTTTCGTAGCATATTTGAGAAGAAAATAATTAAAACTTGGAGATAATGTTTGTTTTGTCCTCAACTTGTCTGTGGCACGATAACAAGGAGGCAATCTAAATCCAGCCTAACTTGAGTAAACTTGACTTAACACACGTTTGCAATTAATTAAGCAACCAAATTAGGTAGATTAATCCCACTTACAGACAGATCATTGGTGTAAGTTTTGATTACAGAATCAAATAAAATCTTCGAACAACTACTTTGAATTATCACGTTGTCCTCCTACATTATAATTGTATGAACGAGCAATGTCGCTACATTTTTTTTTATAACTCGGACATTTTAGAAAAAGGAAATAGAAAACCATTATCATCACAGCTTTCATATGATAATCTATACGTTGTCTTTGGAATGTTCGTTCAATGATAATGCAAAGTATTTATTATTTACAGCAGTTTATATGTACGGACGGCAACGAGACCAAAACATTGTTTCTTGTATTATTATTATTTTTGATGGGTCAATAGTAAATAGATTAAAATGCACATAAGCCGTGTGCAGGTGAGTACAAAAACAAAAAGAGCGACAAGGCCCTGAAAAAACAAGAGCCCAAAGAAAAAACTACAACAATATAGCCCCGGAAAAAACAAAAACACAAAAACGAGCTAAAGAAGAAGAAATTCGAAGTACATAAGAAGAAGAATCCTCTTAGATACCAAGAATTAATAACTCAAACTTGCGAACCATGAAAATTACAATCAAGTAGTACTCTCTTCAACCTCTAATGTTTCTTGTATTATTATCCACTACACGTACGTGTTTTAGAATCATATCTCGCATGATACATAGTAAATGAAAAAAATAATTTGTTCGGCACTTGGATTTTTGGTCGAGACCTGACTTTGATGCCCAGTTCTTCAAAAATTAAGACCAAGCAGAACCAACGATCCCAATAAACCCATCTGGTTTAATTATCTTTTTTTGAAGACGATCATTTTTAAGTTTATTTTTTACGGGAAGTTTGACAACTGGAAATAATTTTAGGCAAGTAAGAAGCAGCACAAAGCAATTTCCAGAAGTTACTTTATTTTTTCATACAGTATGAACTTGTACTTTTTCGCTTTTAAAAGTTGAAAGTAACTAAGTATTTACCGAACCCCTTATTAAAATAGACCGAATTGGCTCGGCACCAAACCAGGATTTGCCCAAAATGAAATTCCAGATAATTGCTTGTAATTTCAAATCTTTGCTGTAGTACCGACAATGCAAAAGAAGAAGAAAAGATAGTTCACACTTCATACTAGTAAAGCATGAGACTTTTTTAGTACTTGCTATCTTTGAGTCGCCTCGGTTATTGGCATGGGCCAGCTAAAATGCATCATCCGTTTGGTTTTCAAATTTTCAAAATTGTCCCAACGGATATGCAACTGAGCTCAGCTCGCAATGAAGACTAGTACAACTGCATTTGGTTGCACCCATGTGTATGGATTGATCACTGTATGGTGCAGCTGCTGGGATTGGGTAAAGAGAAGGAAAAAAAAATGGGGACCAACTACTAATAATAATCTTGACTAATGGGAAGATAAGGTATGGTAAGGAAGCCGTCATTATGTCTGTGGGTGATGGTGGCTGCTATGATATCTCACGTCTTACTACAGTTTACAGTCAGGGTACTCTCCCTTACTTACTCTCTAGGGTCGACGTTCATTATCTCTCAAAAAAAAGTACACTTTGTCTACACTTCTTGATCCCACTAAACACTTTCTTGGTTGTAGTCGCTTTATCATGATTTCATTGTTATTACCTCTCTAATGAGTAATTACAGTACGACGGAGGGTTCAGAGTCCAGAGTGTGCATGATTTACCGTACTGGCCGATACGTATATGTATCAGTTTGTATTGATATACGGAGTATAAAGCATTTTTGATGTATCGTTTCTTATCAGTATGTGTCTGGCTCATGAAATTTGTATGAAATTCAGAGGGATCAATGAAACAGAATCAAAATAAAGACCATAATTTTTTAATAATAATATTAGCAATTAACGGTTGTCAAGTTCGGTTAGTATCGGTTAAGATCACAGATATCGCTGTATCATATTAGTATATTGATCAATGGATATGGATTACTATGACCGGTCCCAACGGTGAAGCGCAGAGATTGCGCAATACTGATGTCACTGGCCTGGACAATGAAGCTACGTAGTCCGACGATGAAGCGCCAAGATGGCAAAGACAACAAAGGCTATTTAGCACATGCAATACTATGTGATAGTGTTGCATACCCTTGATTCAGAGTTGGCCTAGCTCAAGAAAATAATTAGGGATCCAATGCAAGTCATGGGATGACTTTGGCATTGACCCAAGCATTAGCCAGGGCTTGGCCAATGCATATGCAACAGTGGCGTTGCCAAATGCGCCATTGATAACTATTGCTCGGCAAAATAATGCAAGTGAAGCACCTAAAGTATGAATTTAAACTAAGCAGCAAAGCAAGACTCCATTGGCATGATTTATTTGGATGTTGGCATCCAAATAAGCTAAGTACATGGCCGGGATAAATGTAGCGCAATCATTGTCGTACTTGGCAGAGGCCAAGTTGAATGAAGCGCAATTGTTGTCGTACTTGGCAGAGGCCAATTTGAGTGAAGCACAATCATTTCCGAACATTGGCATGAGTTAAGTTGAGCGCAACGCAATGATTGCCGGATATGAGTTTAAGCTGTCAGTTATGAGTGTGTGTGCATCACACGCATGCCAGGGAAAAGGAGTTGGATTGAGACGATTATAAAGTGGCTTTATAACCAATTTGGGAAAGCCTAACCACCAAGAACATATGTGGCATCATTTGGCTTGCCAATGCAAAAGATGGCAGTTGAAAAACAAATTGACGGTTAGGGAAACTACTTATGGAATGTGGTTGTCCATTGGCTTGTGCACTTGTCGGCACACGGTTTTGACTATGTAACTATATTGTATAAGTAGAGGAGAGAGTATGCTACATAGTTTGTAGAGTTAGTCTCATGTTTGGGAGAATAAGGCATCACCAACAGGGTGATGACCTGTTTTGGTCCATGTGATGGACAAGTTTTGTAATCTTTGTTAGGATTAATGCCTTAGGATTATCCTCACAGGACACTAATAGTTCTTTGGATCAATGTAGAACTAAAGAAAACAGAAATAAGATGCACTAAACGAAACAAAGAAAGACACAAGATTTAACGTGGTTCGGAAATATGCCTACGTCCACAAACGGCTACGATCAACTCTTATTAGAACAAATTACAGAGAATTAAACCTCAACTATGAGCAAAGAGTTGCTGTTCACAAACACCAAACTAATTCTCTATGAACAAACGTTCTAAACCCTAAAATTCTCTAACTTTGAGAATTCTTCTCTAAAAGTTGTTGTGTGTATATTTCCTTAGGACTTGTACACCTATTTATATAGGTTACAAACTTGTCTTCCAAGTATATGAGTTATACTAGGAAACCTAAACATAACTAAGAAAGGAAACCTTGAGTTTAACTAAAAATAGGAAACCTCTAGCTATACCAAAATAAGGAAACACCTAGATGATTCTAGAAAAGAACCTTCCTAGGACTTGTACACCTATTTATATAGGTTACAAAAAACATCGACAACATAACAATTCTCCACCTTGCCGATGTTTCCACCAAACTGAGATTGATCTTCACAGGTTAACCGTAACCTCAAATGCCCCTAGGGCCTCAACAACGAGCAATATTGATCAAGCTGAGACACCTCTCAAACTTGACCTTCAGAACGACTTTCGTCAACATGTCATTGGATTATCTTCAGTATCAACCTTCAATAGTTGTACTAATCCATTATCAACCACTTCTCGAACCTTATGATAACGAATATCTATATGCTTGGTGCGTGCATGATAAACTTGGTTCTTAGCTAAATGAATAGCACTTTAACTATCACATTTCACAACAACACTCTGTTGTATAATCCCTAAGTCTTTAACTAAACCACGAAGCCATAACGCTTCCTTACCAGCCTCCGTCACAGCAATATACTCTGCCTCCGTAGTAGACAAAGCCACGATTGGTTGTAACATAGACCTCCAACTGATAGGTCCTCCACTCAATGTAAAACAATACACCGAAGTAGAACGACACTTATCTCTATCACCCGCATAATCTGAATCAACAAATCCACAGACCTTCAAACTTTGCTCTTTCTCAAACATTAAACCAATATCCAAGGTCCCATTAAGATATCTCAATATTCCCTTCACCGCATACTAATGTGCTCTCCCAGGGTTAGCCATATAAAGACTAACTAAACCAACTGCATGTGCAATATCCGGACGAGTACAAACCATATCATACATCAAAGAACCTACCGCATTAGCATAGGGAACCTTTGACATAAACTCCTTCTCTTCAGTTGTAGTAGGACACAAATTTTTTGATAACTTAATTGTAGGCGGTATTGGAACACTAATAGCTTTGGAGTTATGCATTCCAAAGCGACGAAGAACCTTCTCAAGATAGGATTTCTGATTAAGACATAACTTCCCCTTAGATCTATCTCGAGTAATCTCCATACCCAAAATCTTCTTAGCCGGACCCAAATCCTTCATCTCAAACTCTGAACTCAATTGTTTCTTTAAAACATCAATTTCTGACTTGCTCTTTGCATCTATGAGCATGTCATCCACATAGAGTAAAAGATAAACAAAACTTCCATCTGGAAACTTCTTAAAGTACACACACTGATCGTATTTACTACGAGTATACTTTTGCTGCAACATAAACGTATCAAACCTCTTGTACCATTGTCTTGGCGATTGCTTCAAACTATACAATGATTTCTCAAGTCGACACACATAATCTTCCTTACCAGCAACTTCATAACCAATGGGCTGTGACATATAAATGTCTTCCTCCAAATTTCCATGCAAGAATGATGTCTTGACATCTAATTGCTCGAGCTCTAAGTCAAACTGCGCCACAAATGCTAAAAGGATTCGGATAGAAGTGTGTTTAACAACCGGAGAGAAAACTTCATTATAATCCACACCTTCCCTTTGTGCATATCCCTTAGCCACTAACCTTGGTTTGTATCGTACACCACTAACGATACCCTTGGAATCTGGAATTCCATCCTTTACCATATAGACCCACTTGCACCCGATCTTCTTTCGACCCTTAGGCAGCTTAACAAGTTCCCAAGTGTGATTCTTGTGAAGAGACTTCATATCCTCATCCATGGATGTTTTCCACTCAATGGCATGAGTATTACTCATTGCCTCCTCAAAGGTAAACGGATCATCCTCAAAAATAGATAATGCGTAAGACGCATACTCATCAAAACCATAACGGGTTGGTGGACGTCTTTCACGTTGAGACGTCAAGGACGGAATATTCTCAATTTGTTGTTGTGTAGATTCCTTACTAGGAACCTCAAAATCAACTTCATCTTCTATAATAATTTCTTTTTCTTCTTCTATAGTAGATGAACTAGGAACTCTTTGCTCCACCTGCATCGAATCATCTTCAACACCGATACTACTCTCACTTTCAATCTGAGAGTCCCAACCTGTGAACTTCTTTGAATCAAGCATCGCTTTCTCATTAAAGGTCACATCATGACTAATTATGAACTTATTCAATTCTGGACACCATAGACGGTATCCTTTCACACCTAATGGATAACCTAAGAAAATTGCTTTCTTGGCCCTAACACCCAACTTATCCTCTTTTACATGAAAATAGGCTGGACAACCAAACACCCTTAAATTAGAATAGTTCACGGAATTACCAGTCCATACCTCCATAGGTGACTTACACTTAATAGAGGTTGATGGTGATCGATTCACTAAATAGCACGTCGTATTCACTGCTTCAGCCCACCAAATCTTGTCTAAACTTGCGTTTGACAACATGCACCATGCTCTCTCAAGTAACGTTCGGTTCATTATTTCCGCTACTCCATTTTGTTATGGTGTACCATTAACTGTGAAGTACCTAACGATACCTTGTTCCTCACAAAACTCCTTCAGTAGGTCTTCGATGTATTCACCGCCATTATCGGAACGTGTCTTCTTAACCACACGACCAAGTTGTTTCTCTACCATGGTCTTCCACTTCTTAAACACCTCGGTGACTTCATTCTTATGCTTCATGGTGTAAATCCAAACTCTCCTCGAAAAGTCATCGATAAAGGTCACAAACCACCTAGCACCTCCCTTAGAAACTGTACGAGAGGGACCCTAAACATCCGAATGGATGTAATCTAACATACCCTGTGTGTGGTGAACAGCGGTACCAAAACTGCTCCTACATTGCTTTCCGAAGATACAATGCTCACAGAAATCAAGCTTGCAAGTTTTCTCACCACCAAGCAAGCATTTACTACTCAACACCGACATACCTTTCTCACTCATATGCCCAAGACGCATATGCCATAAACGTGTTGACTCCACCTGTTTCTCATCAATTGATTGAGAAACCATAGCTCCACCACAAATTATATCTCCTTGTAGAAAATATAAATTGCCATGTCTTTCACCAGTCATCTTAAAACTACCATTGTAGAATACCTTCAAGAATCCATATTCAGCAACATACTTGTATCCAAGGGATTCAAGTACTCCTAACGAAATCAAACTCTTCCTCAAATCTGGAACATGTCTAACCTCCGAAAGTGTTGTGATAACACCATGCGAACGAACCTGTACCGTACCAACTCCAACTATTTTGCAGGCATTAGAATTTCCCATCATAACAGTACCACCATTCACCTCTCTGTAAGTGGTAAAACAATCCTTAGTAGGACACATATGATACGAAGCACCGGAATCAAGCATCCAACCATCATTAAGATAACTCTTTGATGTAATGGTTAACACTTCCTCATCAAAACCACACATTGGGTTTTCTAAAGCTTCACTGCCTTCAGCAACCGAAACAACGACATTCTTTGAATCTGATTTCTCATGTTTCTCATCTCTTACCTTAAGCTTGAGACAATCATCCCTAATATGACCTGGTTTACGATAATAATAACACTCAATATCGCTCTTTTTGGAACGACTCTTTGACTTCGATTTCTTATTACCATTCTTTCCTCTATCAACAAACAAGCCCTCGACTTGTGTTTCATCGCTGAACTCTTGCTTCCTTAATGCCTTAGCTTGTAAAGCAGAAACCACATTATCGAAAACCAACTTCTATTCATCATCGTCGTCTTCATCGGTTTTCCCACTCATCAAATAGTCAACGAAAGCATCATACGATGGAGGCAAAGAACATAACAATATCATGGATTTATCCGTATCAGAGATAGAGACACTGATATTAGACAAATTATAACAGATCTTATTAAACTCATTAATATGATCCATCATAGACTTACCTGGAGACATCCTAAAGGCATGGAGTCTACGCTTCAAGTAAAGCTCAGAAGTCAAATCCTTTTGTAAGTAGAGCTTCTCTAACTTCTCCCACAACACCTTTGCAGAGGTTTCACTCGAAAAGTTATGAGTGATCTCCCTTGACAAACATAAACGAATAGTTGAACACGCCATCAAATCAAGGTCATCCCACTTCTCATCGTTCCAATCCTTTGGCAACGTTGCTGGCTTCTCCTTGATTGCTTTGATTTGTTTCATACTAACAAGAATATCTTTTACATCAGTTTGCCATGATGTGAAATTATTCTTCCCATTGAACTTGATAATATCAAATCCATGCACCTTCGAAAATCCACTTGATGTAGAACTAGACATCTTCACTTCTAACTATGATCCTCTCCACCCTCACCGCACCACTTGTTAGGATTAATGCCTTAGGATTATCCTCACAAGACACTAATAGTTATTTGGATCAATGTAGAACTAAAGAAAACAGAAATAAGATGCACTAAACGAAACAAAGAAAGACACAAGATTTAACGTGGTTCGGCAATATGCCTACGTCCACAAACGGCTACGATCAACTCTTATTAGAACAAATTACAGAGAATTAAACCTCAACTATGAGCAGCAGGTTACTGTTCACAAACACCAAACTAATTCTCTATGAACAAACGTTCTAAACCCTAAAATTCTCTAACTTTGAGAATTCTTCTCTAAACTGTTGTGTGTATATTTCCTTAGGACTTGTACACCTATTTATATAGGTTACAAACTTGTCTTCCAAGTATATGAGTTATACTAGGAAACCTAAACATAACTAAGAAAGGAAACCTTGAGTTTAACTAAAAACAGGAAACCTCTAGCTATACCAAAATAAGGAAACACCTAGATGATTCTAGAAAAGTCTGGAACCTTCCTAAAACATCGACAACATAACAATATTTTGTTAGTGCAATAAAATAGGTTTGTTGCAGTATGACTTTGTGTTCATTGTGTTGCTGATTTGTGTGAGATTGGCAAATAGAATTGATGCATGTATAAACCTGTTATACCTATGGGGGAATAAAGAGTTAGAGAGAAAAAAAAAGATGAAGACTTCTGTTGCATATTACCTTAAGAGTGAAGGTAGATGCATAGACTGAGTACTTGTGGGTGAAGTTGATTATCTGAACCATAGAGTATTGCCGGTCATGTCCCATGGAAAATTTTAGGTCGTTAAATGGGCATGTGACAGCAGGTATCAGAGCCGTATTTGGGGACATAGTTCTTGATTTTTCTCTCTTTTACTCAAGTTGGTGTCATTTGTTTGTCGAATTCAATGAAAAATTGTTTGGGTTTCGTTAATATGGAGACTATAAGAAGTTGGTCATGTGTGGAAATATCAATTGGAATGAACTTTGAAGCTTGAAGTAGCAAGACGCCATGAAAGTTTATGACAAATGTGTCAAAATTCCTGCCTAAAGTGTTAGACGAACATGCGAGAATCATTGAAAACCGGGTTGCTAACTTCTATAGTGCAAGTCAGAATTTTAAGTTCATGTTTCTCAGAAGTATGCGAAGATTAAGCATTTGGAATGAAGATCTTCGTAATGTTATCAGTAAAAAGTACATTACGTGTTATAATATGAATTTTGCGAAAATTCCTGAACTCAAAGACGTTATTGTTGGCCTTTGCAGTGGCAAGGATAATTGATGGAAGATTAAAGTTATCTCTCTCGAATGCATATACCTTGGTGGTAATGCAAATTCTGGTTATGAACCAGTATTTTCGTGGAAATGTGATGCCATAAAAGAAGAATTGGATGACAATTCTTGTTTAGCATAAAGCTTATGGAAAGGCTGGAGAAATAAATGTAAGTTAGGGGAAAATAGATACACCACGGTCTTGCATTTGCAAAGTGCTTTTCATTTATGCTAGATGTGCACAAGGAGTTTGTTTGCACCTAGTTTATGAGTGGGATCAATATGCTTGAACAAGGGTGTCCAAAGACCTGGATTTGATCATAAACACAAGAGGATGCTCTTGTCGACTGAAAATCAAAAATTGTTGCTACTGAAGTTGATTTTGGAGAAGGGGAAAGACAAGAGTAACCAGATGTGCATGGACAGTAAAATGAGTTTGAAGTTTGAAGAAGAATGTGATATTCTTGCTTCATGGAACGTATAAAATGGATTCCTCATTAATAAGGGTTGTTAGCCTTGTTTGTAACTGTCCAAGTAAGGGATTTGTCAGCAAAATTCATTGAGTAATATGACTTGCTGAGCTCTATGGTGATGCTCAGAATCACCAAGTTAATTCTATGTTCCAGTTGTGCAAAGGTGCACAAGTTTGTGTCAAGAATTTGGGTGTTAACAAGCATTGAAGAAATGCAACAGTAACATGCGCCAAATAGGATTTGGGCATGGCCAGGATGCATGATGTGTCTGGAAATGCAAGTTAGGCCAAGTTGTAGATATATGAAGAGTAAAGGACAAAGTAGTTGTAACACCCCGTATTTTTAGCATGGCGCATGCTGAAATATGCGCTATGGGCTGAGATGAAGCTTCATCCTAAGCTTCTTTGCATAGTGAGATGCGTTTGGCAAAGGGCCAATGTTTGGTGCCAAGTAAGGCATATCGCGAGGGCATATTGGCAAAAGTCCAATGTTGCATCATCATGATGCATTAGGCCAGATGGGTAGTGGCCTTGATCTTGCAGCGCAATCATTGCACGCAAAGATTGCGATGAACAGTGGAACGCAAAGATTACGAAGAACAATGAAACGCAAATATTGCGATGGGTGGAACGCAAAGATTGCGATGAACAATGAAACACAAAGATTGCGGGGAGTTGATGAATGATTTTTGGTCTTCTTTCCATACCTGTAAAAATGTCATTTTTACATATATAGGGAAGGGTAGTTGGTTTAAGGTGCATATGCGGACTAAGCACCAAGTGAGCTTCATAGCTTAGCCGGAAGTGTATAAATAATGCCTAAGGCTCATTTATAGTTGTGTAGCCATTAGAGAGGGCATTTGATGCTTAGGAATCACTATGCCACGGCGCGGACCTGATGATGCATAATCATTGTGCATCTTTGACGGAATGGCCTACGGACCAGGCCATTATTATTTTTGCTAAGCTATGGCCTAGCAAATGAGTCGGAATAAGTTGCTTGTCCCTTAGAGGATGAACTACGGTTTGTGCTTTATTCCTTTAGAGTAGGGAAGGATACGTAGGAATCCGCAATGAGTTGCAGCATTGACGGTCCAACACGTTGGCCCCTCATATCATCTAAGCTCGGTAGCTTGACGCAAGAGATGATTGTGTCCAGACTTGATGAGGCTAAGTTGCATGCCAGTAAGTGGATGCTCATACTTCCTATCAATCTACAAAGAGTTGGTAAGCGAGGTGACATAGGAAATGGCAAGGGATTGGTGCGGCCTACGCCATGTCCACGGCTTATGCCTTAAGTCTGGACAAGACACGACAGTATGACGGTTGCTCAGCTAGCTAGGAAATTCAGTGATGAATTACCTACGCTGAGGCAAATCCAGAGATTCATGAGAAGTGCATTGTCATTGGCCTTATGGCCTTGAACCCTTACGCAGAACAAGGGTAAGTTGGAAAGGTGTGGAAGATAAGTTAGATGCATCATGCTCCACGAGCATGCTTGCAATGGAAAATGAGCATGCATTTTCCTGAGGATGAGGCCCATATCGTAGCTTCATCAGTGGCGCGACGGGGGAGTTACGGAAAGCGAGGCAACGCGCCGAAGGCGTAATTTTTCGGTCCGTCACAGATGGTATCAGAACAAGTTTCGAGAAAACACTAGGGACTTGTGCGGAGTGGACTTGTCCACAATTATTTTCCTTCATGGAAAACTTAAAGTTGGAGAGTAGGCCAACTTCTGTGCGGGAAAGAGTTGTATCTGCTTCGCTAGTTACTGTGCAAATCGAGTTGACCTTGTCCATGTATTGTGAGTTTGCCTGGCCTAAGTGGCACACCACTTACGAGCTGATATCCGGAAGACCGTCAGGGACGGTGGGTAGACAATGGGACTGATCATCCCCACACGTTGGAAACTGTCCAAGGGTGTGCGTTGTCAGGACCGGATAGCATCCCACTTACGAGTGGCAACCTGGATGACCGTCAGAGATGGTGGGCAATTGGAAAACTGTTCTACACAGTACAGTGATGAAATCTTGTCACTCAGATAACATCTTTAAACTTGTGAACCTTAGGGATTCCTGGGTGGTAATATGGGATACTATTCAGGATACCTTGTCGAGTTATCCTCTTGGCATTGGCCAATTGCGATTCTTGGTATCGTTGTGGGAACTTTTTGGATTCCTGGGCAGGTGGTATGGGACATGTGCTCAGAAGGTCAAAATTTATGTTCATGACAACTTGAAGAAACCCATGATTTCTGAGCATCTGGTATGGGACTTTTGCTCAGGAAATCCAAACCGAAGACATTGTCCATAATAGTTTTTATTTGGAATTTCGAGGACGAAATTCTTTTAAGGGGTGAAGAATGTAACACCCCGTATTTTTAGCATGGCGCATGCTGAAAGATGCGCCATGGGCTGAGATGAAGCTTCATCCTAAGCTTCTTTGCATAGTGAGATGTGTTTGGAAAAGGGCCAATGTTTGGTTCCAAATAAGGCATATCGCGAGGGCATATTGGCAAAAGTCCAATATTGCATCATCATGATGCATTAGGCCATATGGGTAGTGGCCTTGAGCTTGCAGCACAATCATTGCTCGCAAAGATTGTGATGAATAGTGGAACGCAAAGATTGCGATGGGTGGAACGCAAATATTGCGGGGAGTTGATGAATGATTTTTGGTCTTCTTTCCATACTTGTAAAAATGTCATTTTTACATATATAGGGAAGGGTAGTTGGTTGAAGGTGCATATGCGGACTATGCACCAAGTGAGCTTCATAGCTTAGACGGAAGTGTATAAATGATGCCTAAGGCTCATTTATAGTTGTGTAGCCTTGAGAAAGGGCATTTGATTCTTAGGAATCACTATGCCATGACGCGGACCCGATGATGCATAATCATTGTGCATCTTTGACGGAATGGCCTACGGACCATGCCATTATTATTTTTGCTAAGCTATGGCCTAGCAAACGAGTCAGAATAAGTTTCTTGTCCCTTCAAGGATGAACTACAGTCTGTTCTTGATTCCTTTAGAGTAGGGAAGGATACGTAGGTAGCCGCAATGAGTTTCATCATTGCCGGTCCAGCACGTTGGCCCCTCATATCATCTAAGCTCGGTAGCTCGACGCAAGAGATGATTGTGTCCAGACTTGATGAGGCTAAGTTGCATGCCAGTAAGTGGATGCTCATACTTCCTATCAAGCTATAAAGAGTTGGTAAGCGAGGTGACATAGGAAATGGCAAGTTCATGGTGCGGCCTACGCCATGTCCACGGCTTATGCCTTAAGTCTGGACAAGACACGACGGTATGACGGTTGCTCAGATAGCTAGGAAATTCAGTGATGAATTACCTACGCTGAGGCAAAGCCATAGATGCATGAGAAGTGCGTTTGCATTGGCCTTATGGCCTTGAACCCTTATGCAGAACAAGGGTAAGTTGGAAAGGTGTGGAAGCTAAGTTAGATGCATCATGATCCACGGGCATGCTTGCAATGGCAAATGAGTGTGCATTTGCCTGGGGATGAGGCCCAGATCGTAGCTTCATCAGTGGTGCACCGGGGGAGTTGCGGCCTGCGGGTCAACGCGCCGAATGCGTAATTTTCCGGTCCGTCACAGATGGTAACAGAGCAAGTTCCGAGAAAACACTAGGGACTTGTGCGGAGTGGACTTGTCCACAATTATTTTCCTTCATGGAAAACTTAAAGTTGGAGAGTAGGCCAACTTCTGTGCGGGAAAGAGTTGTAACTGCTTCGCCAGTTACTGTGCAAATAAAGTTGACCTTGTCCATGTACTTTGAGTTTGCCTGGCCTAAGTGGCACACCACTTACGAGTGGATATCCGGAAGACCATCAGGGATGGTGGGTAGACAATGGGACTGATCATCCCCACACGTTGGAAACTGTCCAAGGGTGTGCGTTGTCAGGCCCGGCTAGCATCCCACTTACGAGTGGCAACCTGGATGACCGTCAGGGATGGTGGGCAATTGTAAAACTGTTCCACACTGTACAGTGCTGAAATCTTGTCATTCAGATGACATATTTCAACTTGTGAACCTCAGGGATTCCTGGGTGGTAGTATGGGATACTATTCAGGATACCTAGTCGAGTTATCCTCTTGGCATTGGCCAATTGCGATTCTTGGTATCGTTGTGGGAACTTTTTGGATTCCTAGGCAGGTGGTATGGGACATATGCTCAGAAGGTCTAAATTGTTGTTCATGACAACTTGAAAAAACCCGTGATTTCTGAGCATCTGGTACGGGACTTTTGCTCAGGAAATCCAAACCGAAGAGATTGTCCACAATAGTTTTTATTTTGAATTTCGAGGACGAAATTCTTTTAAGGGGTGAAGAATGTAACATCCCGTATTTTTAGCATGGCGCATGCTGAAAGATGCGCCATGGGCTGAGATGAAGCTTCATCCTAAGATTATTTGCATAGTGAGATGCGTTTGGCAAAGGGACAATGTTTGGTGCCAAGTAAGGCATATCGCGAGGGCATATTGGAAAAAATCCAATGTTACATCATCATGATGCATTAGGCCAGATGGGTAGTGGCCTTGAGCTTGCAGCGCAATCATTGCACGTAAATATTGCGATGAACAGTGGAACGTAAAGATTACGATGGGTGGAACGCAAAGTTTGTGATGAACAGTGAAACACAAAGATTGCGGGGAGTTGATGAATTATTTTTGGTCTTCTTTTCATACTTGTAAAAATGTCATTTTTACATATATAGGGAAGGGTAGTTG
This sequence comes from Papaver bracteatum, assembly GCA_023529315.1. Classification (NCBI taxonomy): domain Eukaryota; kingdom Viridiplantae; phylum Streptophyta; class Magnoliopsida; order Ranunculales; family Papaveraceae; genus Papaver; species Papaver bracteatum. The sequence continues at coordinate 1,684,672 of JAJJWX010002530.1, forward strand.
GTTGAAGGTGCTTATGCGGACTATGCACCAAGTGAGCTTCATAGCTTAGCCGGAAGTGTATAAATGATGCCTAAGGCTCATTTATAGTTGTGTAGCCTTGAGAGAGGGCATTTGATGCTTAGGCATCACTATGCCACGGCGCGGACCCGATGATGCATAATCATTGTGCATCTTTGACGGAATGGCCTACGGACCATGCCATTATTATTTTTGCTAAGCTATGGCCTAGCAAACGAGTCGGAATAAGTTGCTTGTCCCTTCGAGGATGAACTACGGTCTGTGCTTGATTCCTTTAGAGTAGGGAAGGATACGTAGGAAGCCGCAATGAGTTGCAGCATTGCCGGTTCAGCACATTGGCCCCTCGTATCATATAATCTCGGTAGCTCGACGCAAGAGATGATTGTCACGCAAAGATTGCGATGAACAGTGAAACGCAAAGATTGCGGGGATTTGATGAATGATTTTTGGTCTTCTTTCCATACTTGTAAAAATGTCAATTTTACATATATAGGGAAGGGTAGTTGGTTGAAGGTGCATATGCGGACTATGCACCAAGTGAGCTTCATAGCTTAGCCGGAAGTGTATAAATGATGCCTAAGGCTCATTTATAGTTGTGTATCCTTGAGAGAGGGCATTTGATGCTTAGGAATCACTATGCCACGGCGCGGACCCGATGATGCATAATCATTGTGCATCTTTGACGGAATGGCCTACGGACCATGCCATTATTATTTTTGCTAAGCTATGGCCTAGCAAACGAGTCGGAATAAGTTGCTTGTCCCTTCAAGGATGAACTACAGTCTGTGCTTGATTCCTTTAGAGTAGGGAAGGATACGTAGGCATCCACAATGAGTTGCAGCATTGCCGGTCCAGCACGTTGGCCCCTCATATCATCTAAGCTCGGTAGCTCGACGCAAGAGATGAGCCAGACTTGATGAGGCTAATTTGCATGCCAGTAAGTGGATGATCATACTTCCTATCAAGCTACAAAGAGTTGGTAAGCGAGGTGACATAGGAAATGTCAAGGGCTTGGTGCGGCCTATGCCATTTCCACGGATTATGCCTTAAGTCTGGACATGACACGACATTATGACGGTTGCTCATCTAGCTAGGAAATTCAGTGATGAATTTCCTATGCTGAGGAAAATCCAGAGATGCATTAGAAGTGCGTTGGCATTTTCCTTATGGCCTTGAACCCTTATGCAGAACAAGGGTAAGTTGGAAAGGTGTGGAAGCTAAGTTAGATGTATCATGCTCCACGAGCATGCTTTCAATGGCAAGTGAGCGTGCATTTTCCTGGGGATGAGGCCCAGATCGTAGCTTCATCAGTGGCGCACCGAGGGAGTTCCGGCCTACGGGGCGACGCGCTGAAGGCGTAATTTTCCGGTCCGTCACAGATGGTATCAGAGCAAGTTCCGAGAAAACACTAGGGACTTGTGCGGAGTGGACTTGTCCACAATTATTTTCCTTCATGGAAAACTTAAAGTTGGAGAGTAGGCCAACTTATGTGCGGGAAAGAGTTGTAACTGCTTTGCCTGTTACTGTGCAAATCGAGTTGACCTTGTCCATGTGATGTGAGTTTGCCTGGCCTAAGTGGCACACCACTTACGAGTGGATATCCGGAAGACCATCAGGGACGGTGGGTAGACAATGGGACTGATCATCCCAACACGTTGGAAACTGTCCAAGGGTGTGCGTTGTCAGGCCCGGCTAGCATCCCACTTACGAGTGGCAACCTGGATGACCGTCATGGACGGTGGGCAATTGTAAAACTGTTCCACACAGTACAGTGCTGAAATCTTGTCATTCAGATGACATATTTCAACTTGTGAACCTCAGGGATTCCTGGGTGGTAGTATGGGATACTATTCAGGATACCTTGTCGAGTTATCCTCTTGGCATTAGCCAATTGTGATTCTTGGTATCGTTGTGGGCACTTTTTGGATTCCTGGGCAGGTGGTATGGGACATGTGCTCAGAAGGTCTAAATTGTTGTTCATGACAACTTGAAGAAACCCGTGATTTCTGAGCATCTGGTACGGGACTTTTGCTCAGGAAATCCAAATCGAAGAGATTGTCCACAATAGTTTTTATTAGGAATTTCGAGGACGAAATTCTTTTAAGGGGTGAAGAATGTAACACCCCGTATTTTTAGCATGGCGCATGCTGAAAGATGCGCTATGGGCTGAGGTGAAGCTTCATCCTAAGCTTCTTTGCATAGTGAGGTGCGTTTGGCAATGGGCCAATGTTTGGTGCCAAGTAAGGCATATCGTGAGGGAATATTGGAAAAAGTCCAATGTTGCATCATCATGATGCATTAAGCCAGATGGGTAGTGGCCTTGAGCTTGCATCGCAATCATTGCACGTAAAGATTGCGATGAACAGTGGAACACAAAGATTGTGATGAACAGTGAAACACAAAGATTGTGGGGAGTTGATGAATGATTTTTGGTATTCTTTTCATACTTGTAAAAATGTCATTTTTACATATATAGGGAAGGGTAGTTGGTTGAAGGTGCATATGCGGACTATGCACCAAGTGAGCTTCATAGCTTAGCCGGAAGTGTATAAATGATGCCTAAGGCTCATTTATAGTTGTGTATCCTTGAGAGAGGGCATTTTATGCTTAGGCATCACTATGCCACGGCGCGGACCCGCTGATGCATAATCATTGTGCATCTTTGAAGGAATGGCCTACGGACCATGCCATTATTATTTTTGCTAAGCTATGGCCTAGCAAACGAGTCAGAATAAGTTGCTTGTCCCTTCGAGGATGAACTACGGTCTGTTCTTGATTCCTTTAGAGTAGGGAAGGATACGTAGGAAGCCGCAATGAGTTGCAGCATTGCCGGTCCAGCACGTTGGCCCCTCGTATCATCTAAGCTCGGTAGCTCGACGCAAGAGATGATTGTCACGCAAAGATTGCGATGAACAGTGAAACACAAAGATTGCGGGGAGTTGAATGATTTTTGGTCTTCTTTCCATACTTGTAAAAATGTCATTTTTACATATATAGGGAAGGGTAGTTGGTTGAAGGTGCATATGCGGACTATGCACCAAGTGAGCTTCATAGCTTAGCCGGAAGTGTATAAATGATGCCTAAGGATCATTTATAGTTGTGTAGCCTTGAGGGAGGGCATTTGATGCATATGAATCACTATGCCATGGCGCGGACCCGATGATGCATAATCATTGTGCATCTTTGACGGAATGGCCTACGGACCATGCCATTATTATTTATGCTAATCTATGGCCTAGCAAACGAGTCAGAATAAGTTGCTTGTCCCTTAAAGGATGAACTACGGTCTGTGCTTGATTCCTTTAGAGTAGGGAAGGATACGTAGGCAGCCGCAATGAGTTGCAAAGCATTCTTAGGTCCAAAGACGTTGGCCCTCATATCATCTAAGCTCGGTAGCTCGACGCAAGAGATGATTGTGGCCATACTTGATGAGGCTAAGTTGCATGCCAGTAAGTGGATGCTCATACTTCCTATCAAGCTACAAAGAGTTTGTAAGTGAGGTGACATAGGAAATGTCAAGGGCTTGGTGCGGCCTACGCTATGTCCACGGCTTATGCCTTAAGTATGGACATGACACGACGGTATGACGGTTGCTCATCTAGCTAGGAAATTCAGTGATGAATTACCTACGTTGAGGTAAAGCCAGAGATGCATGAGAAGTGCGTTGGCATTTGCCTTATGGCCTTGAACCCTTATGCAGAACAAGGGTAAGTTGGAAAGGTGTGGAAGCTAAGTTAGATGCATCATGCTCCACGAGCATGCTTGCAATGGAAAGTGAGAGTGCATTTGCCTGGGGATGAGGCCCAGATCGTAGCTTCATCAGTGGCGCACCGGGGGAGTTGCGGCCTGCGGGGCGAAGCGCCGAAGGCGTAATTTTCCGGTCCGTCACAGATGGTATCAGAGCAAGTTCCGAGAAAACACTAGGGACTTGTGCGGAGTGGACTTGTCCACAATTATTTTCCTTCATGGAAAACTTAAAGTTGGAGAGTAGGCCAACTTCTGTGCGGGAAAGAGTTGTAACTGCTTCGCCAGTTACTGTGCAAATCGAGTTGACCTTGTCCATGTACTGTGAGTTTTCCTGGCCTAAGTGGCACACCACTTACGAGTGGATATCCGGAAGACCGTCAGGAAAGGTGGGTAGAAAATGGGACTGATCATCCCCACACATTGGAAACTGTCCAAGGGTGTGCGTTGTCAGGCCCGGATAGCATCCCACTTACGAGTGGCAACCTGGATGACCGTCAGGGACGGTGGGCAATTGTAAAACTGTTCCACACAGTACAGTGATGAAATCTTGTCATTCAGATGACATATTTCAACTTGTGAACCTCAGGGATTCCTGGGTGGTAGTATGGGATACTATTCAGGATACCTTGTCTAGTTATCCTCTAGGCATTGGCCAATTGCGATTCTTGGAATCGTTGTGGGAACTTTTTGGATTCCTGGGCAGGTGGTATGGGACATGTGCTCATAAGGTCTAAATTGTTGTTCATGACAACTTGAAGAAACCCGTGATTTCTGAGCATCTGGTACGGGACTTTGCTCAGGAAATCCAAACCGAAGAGATTGTCCACAATAGTTTTTATTTGGAATTTCGAGGACGAAATTCTTTTAAGGGGTGAAGAATGTAACACCCCGTATTTTTAGCATGGCGCATGCTGAAAGATGCGCCATGTGCTGAGATGAAGCTTCATCCTAAGCTGCTTTGCATAGTGAGATGCGTTTGGCAACGGGCCAATGTTTGGTGCCAAGTAAGGCATATCGCGAGGGAATATTGGCAAAAGTCCAATATTCCATCATCATGATGCATTAGGCCAGATGGGTAGTGTCCTTGAGCTTGCAGCGCAATCATTGCACACAAAGATTGTGATGAACAGTGGAACACAAAGATTGCGATGAACAATGAAACGCAAAGATTGCGATGGGTGGGACGCAAAGATTGCGATGAACTGTGAAACGCAAAGATTTCGGGAAACACAAAGATTGCGGGGAGTTGATGAATGATTTTTGGTCTTCTTTCCATACTTGTAAAAATGTCATTTTTACATATATAGGGAAGGGTAGTTGGTTGAAGGTGCATATGCGGACTATGCACCAAGTGAGCTTCATAGATTAGCCGGAAGTGTATAAATGATGCCTAAGGCTCATTTATAGTTGTTTAGCCTTGAGAGAGGGCATATGATGCTTAGGCATCACTATGCCACGGCGCGGACCCGATGATGCATAATTATTGTTCATCTTTTACGGAATTGCCTACGGACCATGCCATTATTATTTTTGCTAAGATATGGCCTAGAAACGAGTCGGAATAAGTTGCTTGTCCCTTCGAGATGAACTACGGTCTGTGCTTGATTCCTTAGAGTAGGGAAGGATACGTAGGCAGCCGCAATGAGTTGCAGCATTGCCGGTCCAGCCCGTTGGCCCCTCATATCATCTAAGCTCGGTAGCTCGACGCAAGAGATGATTGTGGCCAGACTTGATGAGGCTAAGTTGCATGCCAGTAAGTGGATGCTCATACTTCCCATCAAGCTACAAAGAGTTGGTAAGCGAGGTGACATAGGAAATGGCAAGGGCTTGGTGCGGCCTACGCCATGTCCACGGCTTATGCCTTAAGTCCGGACAAGACACGACGGTATGACGGTTTCTCAGCTAGATAGGAAATTCAGTGATGAATTACCTACGCTGAGGCAAAGCCAGAGATGCATGAGAAGTGCGTTGGCATTGGCCTTATGGCCTTGAAACTTTATGCAGAACAAGGGTAAGTTGGAAAGGTGTGGAAGCTAAGTTATCTGCATCATGCTCCATGAGCATGCTTGCAATGGAAAGTGAGCGTGCATTTGCCTGGGGATGAGGCCCAGATCGTAGCTTCATTAGTGGCGCACCGGGGGAGTTACGGCCTGCGGGGCGACGCGTCGAAGGCGTAATTTTCCGTTCCGTCACAGTAGTGGTGATGCATAAGAATGGTAGTCAAAAAGCGGGGGTCTAACAACCACATCTAATATTTCGCTTAACAATCTGTATGGACTAACTCCAATATTCTTTTAAGAGAATCAACTAGACAGTATGTAACACCCGCACTTTTAGCATGACGTATGCTCAAAGATGCATCATGGCTTAACATGAAGCTTCATCCAAAGATTTTGTTGCTTGGTAAGAGGTAGATTGGCTTAAGGCCAATATCGCTCCAAAATGGTGCATTATGTTTTGCATTTGTCTAAAGGCCAAAACTCGCATCAACTGATGCATTAGGCTAGTTGGGTAGGTGGCCTTAAGCTTGCAGCGTAATCATTGTGTATTATGAAGGCTATTGGCCTGGAGTCAATACCACACAATCATTGTGCATCAGTCTAGAGAGGGCTGGCCGAACGAGTGTTTCTCAATCATTGTACGCAATCATTGCGAAGTAAAGCAATCATTGCGTAGTAACGCGATCATTGAGAAAGAAAACAATCATTGCGAATGAACAGTAAAGCAATCACGTCAATATGGTCCCCTTTCCATACTTGTAAAAATTCCATTAAGACATATATAGGGAGGGGTAGTTGGTTGAAGGTGCATATGCGGACTATGCGCCAAGTAAGCTTCATAGCTTAGCCGAAAGAGTATAAATGATGCCTAAGGCTCATTTATAGTTGTGTAGCCTTTATAAGAGGTCATTTGGTGCTTAGGAATCAATATGCCATGTCGCGGACCCGATGATGCATAATCATTGTGCATCTTGACGGAACAACCTATATGGACCAGGCCATTACCATGATTGCTTAGCCACGGCTTGGCAAACTATCTATTTTAAGTTTATGTCCCTTCGTGGATGAACTAATGTCTTTTCTTGGTCCCTTTAGAGTATGGAAGGGTGCGTAGTCAGACGCAATGAGTTACAACATTGACGGTCCATCACATTGTCGCTCATATCATCTAATTTAGAGATGATTGTGGCACTTTGGCCTCTCATATCATCTGGCTCGGTAGCTCGACACAAGAGATGATTGTGGCCATACTTGATGAGGCTAGTTGCATTCTACTCCCGGGATGCTCGTACTTCCTATCAAGGCGTTCCACATAGGCTAAAAACCCGAGTGTCGTAATTTAGCTCAAGAGGAGTCCATTTTGATGGGAAATGGAACAAAGATCAAGACATGTGATCTATAGATCCACATGGTCACCAGAATTTAGCCAAATTCTATCGTTTAGGGCCTCAAAAGGCCGTTTTTGCCGTATTAAGAAAGTTTTTATTTTCTTAACAAATCCTTTGCGGAACAAGGGTAAGTTGGAATGGTGTGGAAGTTTAAATAGCTGCATCATGCTCCACGAGAATTCTTGCAAGGGCAGATGGATTTTCATTTGCCTAGCTTTGAAGCCCGGATTGTAGCTTCATCACGACGCACCGGGGGAGATTACGGCCTGCGGGCAACGCGACAAAGGCATAATTTTCCGGTCCGTCACACAGTCAAACTCAATCTTAAGAAAAGTATATCAAAGAGTTATATCTTTGTTTCATAATGTAATCAGCAAATCAAACAAATAAAAATCTGTGAGCCTGATTATTATGTGAAACAACTTGAACAGTACCAAAGATCAGTGTTCAAGTGTCAATCAATTTATATCAACATCCAAAGGTTAGATTATCTAATTGATTGAACTACGCACAACATGTGATATTTCAATTATATAAAAATATATAATGCGGAAAAGAAATAACACAGACACTAGAAATTTTATTAACGAGGAAACCGCAAATGCAGAAGAACCCCGGGACCTAGTCCATATTTGAACACCACACCGTATTAAGCCGCTACAGACACTAGACTACTCCAAGTTAACTTCGGACTGGAATGTAGTTGATCCCTAACCAATATCACACTGATCAAGGTACAGTTGCGTTCCTTACGCCTCTGAATTCAGCAGGACTCTACGCACTTGATTCCCTTGGATGATCTCACCAAAATCTAAGAGTTTCTACGACCCAAAGTCGAAGACTTGATAAACCAATATGTCTCATACAGAAAAGTCTATCTATATTGAATAGATAAATCTGTCTCCCACAGATATACATATGAGTTTTGTTCCGTATTTTGACAAATCAAGGTGAACAGAAACCAATTGATATACCGGACTTATATTCCTGAAGAACAGACTAGAAATATCAATCACCTCACAATAATCTTAATCATATGGTAGTGAAATAAGATATTGTGGAATCACAAACGATGAGACAAAGATGTTTGTGACTACTTTTTATCATGCCTATCGGAGAATAAATCTCGAGAAAATATTAGAGAAGATAATACTCAATACGATAGAAAACAGCAAGATCAGAACACGCAACTACAGAGAAAATAGTTGGGTATGGCTTCACAATCCCAATGAAGTCTTCAAGTCGTTAACATACGAGGTTTCGTGAAAAACCTAAAGTTAAAGGAGAATCGACTCTAGTCGTAACTAGTATCACACAGTAGGTGTGGGGATTAGGTTTCCCAGTTGCTAGAGTTCTCCTTTATATAGTCTTCAACTCAGGTATTGCAATCAATGTTACCTTGGTAACAAAGCATTCAATATTCACCGTTAGATGAAAACCTGATTAGACTCAAGCTAATATATTTTAACCGTTAGATTGAACTTAGCTTGTTACACACAAATGAAAAGTGACTTCATTTAGATATGAGTAATCGTACCTAAATGTATGAACCTTTGTTGGCTCAACAATAGTTAAACGAAGTTAGCCATATGAACACTTTCATATCAACCTTATTAATCTTAACCATAACTAGTTCAAATGACTCAAATAAACTAGTTCTAGAGTTGTTTAATTGTTTATATTCTCATAGAAGTATACAAGACACAACTGAAGCAAAATCGATTTTGATTCACTCGAATCAATTCATGAACCTTATAGCCACGATTTTCAAAAAGTTGCATTCCTTATTATATAAATGTATTAGTTCATGAACAAACCAATTTTAGAACATAACCCACTCAAGTATGCAAACATGTACGCATACCTAAGTGGCCAGACTAAGTTTCGCCAGTACTTGAACTGGTACGCATACCACCAAACTCATTAAAGTCTCTGAACTTGAACCTCATGCCAGTACGTGTACCGGTATGCGTACTTGGTTCCGGGACCTTGACTAAACCAATCAGTACGCATACAGGTATGCATAGCATGGTTCCCAGACTTGGATTACACATATGAAAGTACGCATATTGTGCTTATATCCAATTGTTCTATACTCCCATTTCAATCATTGAAACATTCCCAGAAGACGACAATAGCTGTCTCACATAAACTATTAGCTTCAAAGCAATTTTCAAGTGATCGAATGATCAATACGAAAAATTCTGAGTCTACATCAAATGACTGTCTCACACAAATCACATAAGATGTTACCAGGGAATTTTCACATGATCATATTTTGACTTTCGTCACGAATATAAGATGAACTTGGTTAAAGAAAAAGCTTACCAACACATATTTCGAGAAATATGTAAGCGAGTTAAACTCAACTCGAAATATCAAATGTGTATAATTGAAGTCTATATAGCTATAAGACTTTTGTCTCAAATAGGAGATAGAGTAGATAGACTTTTGAGTGGTATATGAGTTCAAGTCTCCACATACCTTTTGTTAATGATGTTCAACTAGCTCCCTTTAGTAGTTCTTCATCTTTGATCGATGAATGTCGCGAAGTCTAATGATCAACTACACTTTTTATCCTAATCCGAGACTTAGCTATAAGTAGACTAGAAATCAAGACTTATAGTTTTGGCAACTAAACTTGACAACAAGCTTGAGATAACAACGCTTGCGAGTTCGGCCGAGCAGTGCTCTAACAGGTAGGAGATCATTCTTGAAGAAAATCTTCATGAAATCTAAAGCAACATGATAGCCTCAGTTTGAAGGAGTATTCAACTAAGTGTCAATTATATTATGCTTCGTTATGGGAGTCACATAAGAACGTTGGTAGTTAAAATAATGCATGTGGCAATATGATTTGAAACATTGGGGATAGTAGGTCCTATCTCGCTTCCTTGTTTATTTCTTAGAAGCGAAGATGAAGTCAGTATTGCAAGGCTTGTTAGGTCTTACAAATTGCAATCAGTTGGTGTGAGTATTTGCTGAAGTTTGAGTATACTTTCAGTTTGGGTCGAGTGGACCTTGGTGTTAGGAATTGTCCCTCTATGTAAGGTAGTAGCGGATGAGTGTATTTGAGACGAAAGTTCTTGTCTCTTTCGTTCAAAGTAAATCTAGTTCGCGTGGAAGATGCTACATAGCATATTAAGCCAAAATATGCAATAAAATACGCTAAAAGTGAAAGAAGCAAATAGAGGAGTTGGTGGCATAAACGAGTTTGTTGTTGAGAGTTATGTAGAAGTGCGACGACATGTTGGCAGCGACAGCATGTAGTAACGCATCAAGAATGTATAAGTAAGCCCATCAAGTAAAATGAGGTAAGGGTGACTCTTGGCTTGGAAAAAAATGTTGTTTTTCCATTACATTAAAGCGTAGCAGTTTGAAAGAAAAATTGGGGATTTGTTAGTTTCAAAGGCGCGTGAAGAGGATACCTTGTCCAAAATGACGGTGAGATGTCCCGGGTAGTCCTAAGTCATGACTATACCAAAGGCATGCATTTCAATCAAGGCGTTGCGACATTTCAAGCAAAGAACAACAAAGTGTTGGTTCTTTGGCATACAAATGATGCAAGTCCAAGAATGTGAAGTTTGCAATATGATTTGAAGGCCAAATCTAGTATAACGGATGATGTTTTCGAAGTGAACAAAGGCTATAGGTTGTGGCACATAACATGATTTGGCGTAAGCGCATATGATTGAAGAATGAGTCCAAGTCTTGTTATGTTGCACGGTGCAACTAAAGTCGGAGTATGTGGGTAAAACACTATGGAAATGGTCATTGGTGATCTGTTGGTAAGAATCGTTGCTTGTGTACAATTAAATGCAAATGATTCAAGTGAAATTCAAACCTAATTCAGGGAATTGGCAAGAGGAATTTTCAGGTTGCATTTGGGTGTTGATATGCGATTATAGTGGGAGTTGGAGCGTAGGACAACGTGACAACAACAGTACAACTCAGTAGAATCAATGACAGGGCAATAAAATAAGTGATGGCACTAGGCAAAAACGTTTTGTCAAGGAAAAAGGCCAAACAAGTTTGTTGATTTCTGAGATAGGCTCAGAAGCATACAAGACCAGAGAACAAGTATAGCGAGTATACTTTGTTTTGTTCAACGAGGACATTGGACATATTAGGTGGGGAGGTCTACGACCGGTCCCCACAGTGGAGCGTAAAGATTGCGCAATACTTGAAGTCAGTGGCCTGGACAATGAAGTTGCATAGTCAGACGATGAAGCGCCAAGATGGCAAAGACAAGAAAGGCTACTTAACACATGCAAGCAATACTATGTGATAGTGTTGCATATCCTTGATTCAGATTTGGCTCAGCTCAAGGAAGGAATTAGGGATGTAATGCAAGTCATGGGATGACTTTGGCATTGGCCTAAGCATTATCCGAGGCTTGGCCAATGCATATGCAACAGTGAAATTGCCAAATGAGCCATTCACTATTACTCGGCAAAAGAATGCAAGTGATGCACATAAAGTATGAAGTTGAACTAAGCAGCAAGGCACGACTCGATTGGCATGATTTATGTTGGCATCCAAATAAGCTAAGTACATGGCCGGGATAAATGTATCTCAATCATTGTCGTACTTGGCAGAGGCCAAGTTGAATGGAGCGCAACTATTGTCGTACTTGGCAGAGGCCAAGTTGAGTGAAGCACAATCATTTCCGAACATTGGCATGGGCCAAGTTGCGCGTAACGCAATGATTGCCAGATATGAGTTCAAGCTGTCAGTTACGAGTGTGTGTGCATCACATGCATGCCAGAGCAAGGGAGTTGGATTGAGACGGTTATAAAGTGGCTATATAACCAATTTGGCAAAGCCTAACCACCAAAAATAGATGTGGCATCATTTGGCTTGACAATGCAAAAGGTGGCAGTTGAAAAGCAGATTGGCGGTTAGGGAAACTACTTATGGAATGTGGTTTTCCATTGGCTTGTGCACTTGTTGGCACACGGTTTTGGCTATGTAACTATTCTATAAACAGTGCAAGAGGCATTAAAAATCAGTAGAGGAGAGAGTAGGCTATAGAGTTTGTAGAGTTAGTCTCATGTTTGAGAGAATAAGGCATCACCAAGAGGGTGATGGCATGTTTTGGTCCATGTGATGGACAAGTTTTGTAATCTTCCTTTAGTGTAATAAAATGGGTTTGTTGCAGTATATCTTTGTGTTCATTGTGTTGCTGATTTGTGTGAGATTGTCAAATGGAATTAGAGCATGGCAATCCTCTTATGCTTGTGGGGGCATAAAGAGTTAGAGAGAAAAGAAGATGAAGACTTCCGTTGCGTATTACCTTAAGAGCGAAGGTAGATGCGTACTTTGATGCAAGTATGCAAGGCTGAGTACTTGTGGGTGAAATTGATTCACTGAACCACAGAGTATTGTAAGTCATGTCCCATGGAAAATTATGGACATGTGACAACTACCATGGTTCAGAATTCAGTTGAAGTGCGTATTTATGAAACCGTATACGGTGGCTTTCACAATGTTTTGTTGGTCATGAGGAGAATTGGCGACCAACGGATTTCGGTAGTGCATAATGCCGTGCAAAAACTAGTTATACTTCACTTGGATTCCAAGGAGAAAGTACTGCTAATCTACCTAGCTGGAGTGTTATATATCTTGGGTTGCAAGACAAAAATTACTGGGGTGTCTGTTGCTTTTGCAAAAAGAAACGAGGTCTCTCTAAAGTGAGCGAAAGAAAAAAGTAAGCTAGCGCGATCAACGGAAACGTGGGTGATGATTAGCTTGTCCAAAGAAAACAACAGTATCCTAGGCTTATAGGATGTAAAGAAAGACCGGCGTATGTTTGAAGGCACAGAAATCTTCACTCGTCATCATTTAATATCTTTAGTGCTTATATATATATATATATTTGTGTGGCGTAAACCAGGGTGAACACAGCCGAAACTGCAAACTATGGCATGGGAAGAATGGGCTTGTTTTCCATGTTTGTGTGCAGCGATGGCTTTTAGGACTTTACCGGCACCTGGTGGCACGAGCAATCACGCCAGCCAATATATTTATGCAAACCTTTTCTTTAGTAATAACAACATAGCATAATTATACGTGGCTGGCTGGCTGGCATGCATGCAGACAGAAGTGGAGGTTTTGGACCCATGATAAAATGATGAGATTGAGAAAGAAATGTATATTGGTGAAGCTTAACAATCGTAGAGAGGAGTAAAGGTTACAACTTTCACTGTTGGGCATTATGAGACAGCCCAGGAATGCATTAACCATCATTGTCAACTGAAATTAGTTTATAGATGAAATTATGATAACAATCTTAGTCGATACCCCAAGTCTCTAATTGCAAAAATGATTTAATAGACATGCCACCCGTCCGTTGGAATAGTTCCAGTGGCGTGTTTCTGACAAATTCGTTCTCCTAGTTATCCTTAGCTCACAGACTCGCATTCAACCCGACCAATTCCTACTTCAGTTTTCAGTTTCTTAGCTCAAGCATGATTTGAATGTCCACGTACATACACCAGAAGAACTGTGCACACCCTATTACGACCCGTCTACCAAAAGAAGTGGCTATTTCCAGGCACCGGTTACTCGTCTAGTTCATTCAAACAAGTTGCCATGGAGCCTCTAGTTATTAGCTACCCAGCAGGATTGCAAAATCATCACAAACAATTTTAAGGTCAGTAACCCAATTAATTATAACAAAAAATTGGTTTGATGAGAATTCGATAAATAAAAATTTCATATTCTCTGGAAAAAATTCATATCTTCAGGTAACAAAGTTCATAACAATGTTTCGCTTTCACTTGGCGGCGTCACACTAGTATTACAAGATTCTCAGCAAAATACAGAGGTTGTATAGTCAAGTAAAGATACTCTAAAGGTTAGAATCGAACTAAGGTAACAAGAATGGAAAAACTGCCGCCTTACCTGCCGCATATGTTACAGTTGCAAAATCACCTCTCATTGATTCTCAACAACTAAATTCTACTTCAAAAGAGAAAAATATTAGAGAAAAAAATGGTCACGATACCTTTTGTCAGTCCCCCATGCAGTCTAAAAATCCCTGCAACTCTCTTAAACCTTCAGCAGATATGCTCCGGGCAAGTTGCACTCGCGGCCTTGGAGCAACCAGGTTTGGCGGTGGGTTTGAATCGAAACATACCACCACAACAGCTAAATTGTCCCCACTCTTTCTCTTAAGGGCTTCGTCAACGAGCTCTTTACTACACCTGATAGGGTCATTGTGTTCTTGGAGCTTCCGTCGTGCAAAGTCCACAGCGTTCTGGCTCCTGAACACATCCCAGATCCCGTCACAGCCCATGATCAAGAATTCATCCTCCTCCGTCAACCTAGTCCTCATCAACTCGGGTTCAGCACTGAGGGGACCACCATTTTGATGCTTCAATCCTTCCATGTGCCAGTCACCCAGAGCACGAGCAACATTTAGCTGCCCATTGAGGTAACCGTCATCAATATAACCTCCGGAAGCTTCTATCCGCGTCCTCTCTTTTATGCAAATCGGTTTGTGATCCCTTGACATCTCAACTGCTTTTCCGCGACGGCAGAGTACCGCCCTGCAATCTCCAGCATTTGCTACAACCAACGACCTGACAGCACCAAACAGAAGAATAACTAAAAATTTGTATCCTGGACGTTCTTATGACGTATAACATACATCTATAATAAAAGGGAGGAGCTTCAAGGTCATTATTTACGTCGCCTATGCTAGATAACTATATAAATAAACCAAGCAGTGTACTTTGTACTGTGCAATGAAGACGTGGGTTTCCAGATCAGGTCGATCTCCACATGCAGCCCACATGGGCGGGCAACATCCAGTTCCCAGTATGTGCAACGTATTCAGCATTACATGTACAAATCACAAATACCATATTATACTTGAGAATCAAACAAAAGATTGGCAGCATGATACAAAAGTTATTACTGATCCCATTAGTGGAATTTCCAAGGACGGTAACATGAGGGTCAATTTTGCAGTAAGGTACGTAGTCACAGAAGTAATGCTTCCACAAAAAGTTGTGCCAAAATATTCTCAAGAGACCCCTTACCTCCCATACACAAGAGCTGTCAGTGCAGTTGTACCAGAAGCAAGAGCAGTATCAGTGGAACAAGCTTCTGCAAAAGCGCTATCTGCTTGCAGGAAAGCAGAAGCAACTGCCCTTTCAATCTCCTTCGGGAAGTCTTCATCCTCTAGGATGAGCCTTGGGAGATTGTTACGAGCAAAGTCCGCAGCATGTTTTCCACCATGACCATCAAAGACCTGATCGAACCAAGAATTATAAGCATAAATTTAAGTGAGGTCAAAGCACGCACCTTAATTCTAATAAGGATGACATTTTTCCAGACCACTTTGGCCAGTCTTGCTAGAAAAGTGTATGTCAGTAAAACATTTGGCCTATCTACCAACACTCATGACTGCCTATCATAGGATAAGTATCGCGGTGGAGGTCATGGGCTCCATTCTATAAAGGCAGGATACTTTGCAATTGCTGTGGAAAGTGAGGTCAAAACCAATGTAGCCAAGATGGCCCAACCCTTGAGCCGCTTACTACTGCAGAGTCGGAGCTAAGTTTACTCTTGGTCTTGCAGAACATATCCTAAACATTTTCGCTATAACACAACAGTGAGAAAAATGCATGGTCTGAGTGAAATTCAAAAGATTCATATCTTCCTTTTTATGGATAATTGTGAGTTCAGCGAACAGAAAATACATAATATGTCCTTCCACTGTTTCATGCAAATCACCAGTTTACCTAATCTTGTACGTAGAGTTTTAACATCTTTCCGTTAATATCGAGGGATCAAGAGAGGTAAACTAGTGCTGTATCTTTATCAAGAAGAAACCGCACATAGGAATACTAGTTAGTGATGATCAGTCGCAATGTACAATTCTAAACCATTGTAGAATATATGTATTAGTCTTACTACTGAAGGATAGAGAAATACCCCATACAAAGCTCCGGGGCCTTTACCGAAAAAATTCTTGATCCCATAATCATTTACGAAATCATCAACACAAATATATGCATCTTCCATGTTAGGCCGAAATCCAATGTCAGTCCATGCCCCAGAACGAACAATAGGAATGAACTCCGTCTCATAGCGCTCACCAACCACTGGTGGTCCAAAAGAAACATCCAAAGGCATCTTTACCTGCTAAAGCTACAATCAGTAACTCAATTCATTGGGAATAAAAATAAAAATAAAACTCCATATATAAGCTCCCAAGAGGAACATCCCATATCGTCTTTGTCCATAATAATAACGTGCTCTCATCACAGCAAATCAAGAAGTTTCACGAGGAAGATTTTTAGCCTACAACATAATCTAACATTACATGACATGTTGATCTAACAATCAACAATGATAACCTGCTCGCATTACATTAAAGCCAACTATCTTTGTCCACATGCCATTTCTTTAGTTGATCCATGATTTAAATTTACAGCATGAGCGAAAAACAGATCATTGAACATGCCATTTCTTTAGTTGATCCATGATTTAAATTTACAGCATGAGCGAAAAACAGATCATTGAACATGCAACCCTAAACTGCAAGCGGCTTAAGAGATAGAAGACCAGATTATAAGAGTACTACCAGAACCACTGTTGGTACATAAAACAATTAACTGAATAACAGCAAACTCATATAATTAAACAAAACAAACAAGAAAAAGGACGGTATCATTTGGAATTTTTATTCACAAAAAGAGAATGAAAAAGGAATGTGACCACGCGAAAGGAAAAAGAAGAAATTCTACAACTGATAAAGAAATCAATTGGACAAGGATATGTAAAACAAAAAAAAACATATACCAAACCCTAGAGTTGAAGGAGAACAGTGACATAATTCTAGTGTTCAAAAAAATCTCAGTTATCATTTAGTGCAAGGGAAATGGAAGACGTGTCATTGAACCAGAAGTCATATCGAACTGTTAACAGAGGCACAAACCACGAGCAGGTTCAGGGAAGGGAAAACCCAATTTTGGTCATTAAATACTTATGATCCATATGCATTAATAAGCTACAATCAAAAGAAAGCAACAATAAAAGCTAGCACCTTTAAGATGCACTTTTAAGAATTTTCCTAGGTTCCAATGCTTGATAGTGTTGTCCAGTTGACCATAAAAGTTTTTAAGAATGATTCCAAATCACATCGGGTATCAGTTCACACCATAGGGTACTTCAACATGTAAGAGCAAGCACTATGCAGGGGTGTTTTTCTTGGCTTAGCTAGACTATAGCCAAGACTAACCACTATGGCAAGAAATTTCTCACGATTGTAGATTATAGCCAAGGCTTGGCTTGCGAATGCTTGAGATGTCCAGCACCAACTAGCCAAGGCTTGGGTTGCGAAAACTGAGTTTCTATAGTGTGCAGAAGCTGAGTTTCAGTAAAGTACCCCAGACGGATACTGTCCAGTTTTTTACGGAAACTAAGTATCCGTCTTCAGTTTTTATTTGCTCATAATTATTATTTTTCCCTAATTGTACATAGAAGAAGCAATATATTGGATCAAAAAACAACTTCATGTTAACTAAGTTTCCATATGTCACCATAGAACTTGATTTTTTTTTCCTTCTCTTGGCTTAGTCACAAAATCCAAACTATAGCCAAGAAATGGCTGACCATAGTGCTTGCTCTAATACATATCATCTTATTCCGGAACACAACCAAGACTGAACAAACTAAAACTACAATCAAAGATATAATCGAGCAAGCAAAAAAAATCAGATGTTGGCAAAAAGTGGAAACGACTAACAAAAGCAAACTGGTACGGGAAGCAGGCATAAACAGAAACTAAGCTATGCAAATCGGTGACAGCATATCAACACACTAACAACAAACACAGCAAAAAAGAGTAGACACTGATGCAAAATAAATTTTTGCAAATAAGCCTAGTCAAGATCACTCAATAAGGTGGAGATCGGATCATACAATGATCAGAACGTTTGCTACGGGATCATGCCAAACCACAGCTAAGTTAGATCAAATTCCTTCACTTCAAGGTCTAAGCTTCAACCGAAGTGATTTCCAGGGTTGTACTAAAGTGATTATCACATTCCTAATTAAACGCTAGGTAGGAATGTTCCAAGGTGCACCCCGCCGACCTGTCCTCATGACAAGGTTTAAAGCAATCTTTATCAGGAGTACCAGCAGTTAGGGGTAAATAGACTTCCTTCGCTCAGTCATCTCCAATCAATCCTCCCTTATTCCTAAACTTCGTAGTTTATGCAGTTGTTCCTCAGCTTTTTCCTACATGATAATCCCTGTATAAATTCACCATTAACTATATAAGAAAAGCTCTTTAGTTTATTCCT
Organism: Papaver bracteatum; assembly: GCA_023529315.1. Classification (NCBI taxonomy): domain Eukaryota; kingdom Viridiplantae; phylum Streptophyta; class Magnoliopsida; order Ranunculales; family Papaveraceae; genus Papaver; species Papaver bracteatum. The sequence goes on from JAJJWX010002530.1 coordinate 1,703,146, forward strand.
ACATAATAAAAGGCACACCTAACAAATGATAATAAAGCTTGGCCCTCATATCAGTTAGGCCTTCATCTCATTAAGCAACTAATAAGCAATTCAAGCGCAGACAGTGATAGAGATAAGAGGAATTTTTCAACTTCCACATTCAGCATCCCAAACACAGACTATATGATTCACCACTCAACTTAAAACTACATTAACCTGCTTTCGACCAACTAAAGCTACCTTACCTGAAAATGGGGGCAACTTATCAAACCAATAGGCTAAAATTTCTAAACTGTCATCAGCTATCAGACCTCGAAAAGGGGGGTGTATCCTAGCAAACCCATTGATCAAAAAAATTCGATCTTTCAATTCTAAATACAAACTCGTATCATACTTGATGAACTCATCTTAACCTAAACCCAAATTATGTCTACACACAAAATGAAATCATCCAATTGCAATGTAAGAAATTAAAAGAACAACCCAAACCCTAGAATTAGAGAAATGACATTCCATTTACAGTAGAGCAAAGAGAGAACTTACTAAAGATGGATGGCGAATGAGTGTTTTGTTCCCAACTTTAGAGTTACTAAAACACTGTCTGTAAGCCCCAGCAAGTGGATTTGGTGGTCTACCACCATTATTATCATTTGAACTATCATTTTCCATATTACTACTACTCCCTTTAATTCCTTCCATTCTTCTTCTATCAAATTCCCCAAATTGAAGCTCAAAAATTCAAACTTTAATACTCCTAGGGTTTCTTCTGTTTTTCTACTTAGGGTTTTTGGGGTTTGAGATTTAGTTTGAACACATTTCTGTATGTCTCAATGCGGTTAGAGATTCTAGATGACACGTTTGCGGAGAAATACGGCAACAACAGCACACAGCTACAATGACTACTCAGTTACTCATAACTCACTCATTCATTTGTTTCTCGTTGGCTCCATTTCAGGCGCACATATGCAGAGGACAGTGAAAGAGAGTGAGGTTAGCAGAGATAGGGAGAGAGGCTTGGGTGAGTGCACGTGGATAACTTTCTTCTGTAAAGTCAAACTTCGTGAATGAAACCGGATGATGGTGTTTAATTAATGCAGCAAGCACGAGACAAAGGGAACGCCTTTTTCTAATACTAGACCGTGCATGCGCCTACCAGGCGGCACCGAATAACGGTATCTAGTGTCCCGCAATGCTTTCCCCGCCTATGTGTCAAGCATATGTTGGTTAAATCCAATAATAATGGGACCCCCTACTAATCTCAATTCAGTGATCAAGGGCTAAGAACAATGACACGTAATGGGGGAAAGGAGCGGGGGAAGTGTAGCACTTCCGTATCAACTAATAGCACTCTCTCCTCTTTTTTGAGCTCCGCACTTCCCCCAACGGCTTTTCTTCGTCTCTATTAACCAAATCTCTTAGTTAGATTTTTGTAGAGTAATCCCCATCTGGATTTCGATCCCAAGCCAGATGGGGATCCATGAGAAGGGTGAACTTGATCTGAAACCTGTTATGTTCAAAGTATTGACCAAACTTTGAGGAGATTTCGAGATTTGAAATCGTGCATCTTCTGCATCTAACGTATCTCAGGCATTCTACAGCATCCAACGCATTCTTCCATTCGTATATTTACTCTTTCATATTTGTCCATTCATGCTATTGTTTTGCATCTATTGCATCTTAGGCATTCATAAGCATCTATCGCATAACTCATTTTTCTTTCAATTCTCTGTGTGTTGTTTTCATTTTTGTTTTGCAAATTGTCAAACTAGACACCCTGATTACTCTTATCGTAAAATGATTTCTCTTCTTATTCTAACACACAATTTCTAGTCGATATTGGCTTAAAGCCTATATTTTGGTTCTAATTTATGATTTCTCTTCTACTCTTGAGATCCCTATTACTTCCTTCTAAGCTTGATCTCCTTTAGTCGTTTCCTGCATTGGGTCTTATGCAGCCTGTACTCAAATCGATTATCTAACTAATTTCTGGATTTCCTCTCAATCCATGTTCTAGTCAATAGTACATTTTCTTAAGATTAGCATTGAAGGGTCTTAGCTACATTAACTCTGAAAATAATTAAAGGAAAACCATTTGATTTACTAATAAAAGGATGAACAAAGATAATACGATAATACATACTGATGAATATAAAATATTCATTACTTCAACATAGAATGAAAGTAGTAGATAGATAGTTTTTTTCTAAATCTTCTCCCTAGTTTGTCAGACTGCCTCCAATCCTCTTTATTCATCTTCTCATGATTCGTCTACCTCTACTAACCCTCCGTTGTGAATCTGTTGATAAATAGCATATTTCTCATGAACATATGCATAATCCATTCCAGGGGATATTCTGAATGAAAATATGCAACGGTCAATGGTACTCCGGTGATCAATCTAGCATGAATCTCCTTGATCCTTTCTTTTCCAAGTCTCACTTTCTCTTCATCGCTTAAATTACATAAAGCCGGCCTCTAAGCTTGTGCGGTATATAAAAAAGTCTCTCTATGAAAAACGGTGCATCTAAAGTATTGAACACGATGTAGTTGTCCTTCACGACATTGAATTTCCCTAGTAGAAGAAATTTGAGCACCAAGAGGAATTCTAAAATGATTGCAAGCCATATCTTTTTATTTTTTTGTTTCGCTTTCTATAATGTTTTCTTGTTGATTCTACCTTTATAGTCTACCATTAACCTTTGAGATGCCATAACATTTAACCTTATTGATTCATTTACGTTTGGATTAAGTGTTTTCAGAAGTTGCATCCCCTCATTTACACCGTTTACGCAGAAACTTTTCGATTAGTGGCATTAAGGAATAGTAGATTCATTATAGCATAGACTTTTCAGAGTCTTTAACTCTTCTTCTAGCCTGAGCAGTATAGCTCTTTTGTGTTGTGTCCTATCATCTTAACATATTTCGAAATTAGTCAAACGAGGCGAAGACAATAATATTTCGTTTTATCTGTTCCACAGCTCTATTGGGTCATTTCTATGCCTGAGACTAGGGTTGTCTCGTGTCCATCATGATAGACCCTTGCCAAGATAATTATATTATCCTACTGAGATTAATATTTAAAACGGTAAATAACTATTTTTAACTTACCCCAAAAGTTGTGCTGTCGAGTTTGGATTGGTCGAGGTTTAGTTATATACAACAAAATAGAACAAAGTTTAAGGTTTAGTTTTTCGAGATTTCAAAATCACATATTCATTAAGAAGCTCTTTAAAACATTTGAAATTTCCTTTGCTCTTTGCACTGACTGTATGATGTTTTCTCCATCTCCTTATTTTTAAATTTTCATTATCTTCACAGTTTTTTCTTCTCTCTTGATATTCTTTCTAAGAGCATTTACTTCTTATCAATGGGGGATAGTTATAGTTTATATAAGCATCTGAGTGGCCTCTCTATAGCTCAGTGTTATGCTAGCTACACTAATATATGTCTTCTACCAACTCCTCCTGCACTAATGAGGGATTATGGTATAAAATAAAATAGTATCCTTGCGTGTATTTTCTCCGCGGAGCTTTATTTCTAGGGTATAAGAATTGTCTTCCAAATTCGTGAGGTTGATCCAAACTTATTTATAATCACTTTTCGCTCAGCTGAAGACCTGAAATGGATAGATTTGAATGGGCCTTGGTATCCATATGGTAATGTTCTCTCAGCTATTACAGCATTCCCTGGAATGCACATCTCTACTGATGTTGTAAAAGAGATTCCACTATGGGATATCATCTTTAATGCTAGGTATGAACACAAAATTGAAGAAAGATTAGGATTAATAGAAAGTAGGATAGGAATAGTAAGTAGAGTTTGCAAAGGAAGTGAAACTTCAGACTGTCTTCCAAGAGTTCTGGTGTGAGTAAATATAGAGAAACCTTTAGTAATGAAGTTATTAGTCAAAGTGGATAGATACCCAGTAAAGGAAATAGTTTTCAATTACCTCAACCTTCCATCAATATTTTGCTCTCATTGCTTTAGGTTCGGTCATAAGATAGTCCAATGCGCCATCTTGCAAAGGCTCCCTCTTGAAGATATTTATGACATTACAATGGCCTCTCCTGCTCCTGGTGACGACATATTTTGGCTAAATGATACCCCCATTCAAATTTGGAACCTTAAAGACAATATGGATGCTCATGGTGACTCAGAATCTGTAGAAAAGTTCTTGGATGTTCCAGGGATTAGTGAAACTATGTATGACTTGTTCAGGGAAGAACATCATATGGAAGAGCCATCTGGTCCCAAGCCTACCGATGAATCTTCTAGGACAATGGAGTAATATTATGAGGACTTGGGCCCTGTTATTTATGATATAGTTATAACCTCACTAAAAACTATATTCCGTTGGATATCTCGAGTTACGATTCATTTCTTTCAGTTAACTCAAAAACTCACCGAGATAGATTCAATAGATCTGATTGGAGATAGCTCCGAACCTATTAATGAGTTTCTACAGGATATAGTTAATCCATTCCGTCCTAGAGCTGATCATCTGCATCCAATAGTCAATATAAGACTATCTTTTTCTTCTTCATCCCTTTTTAAAGACGCTAGAGATAGTTTGGGCTCTCCTCTATCTTCAGACTCAATTTAACCAGCTTTCTCTTCGATTATTGTTAATTCTAATCACTCTAACTTGGATTGCATCTCTGCATCATTAGCATCTCCTAGAACTCAACCAACATCATCATTCAAGATTTCAATCCTTGATTTCCCATCATCCTCCTCATCAAAAGGTCTTTGCATTATTGCATCTGATAATGACATTTTACTTCAAATTGACCAATATGGATCAAATCTAAAGGAACTGACACGGGTGAAAGATCGTTTCAACCATTACCCTTCTTAATAGACTCTCCATCTACGCAACAGGACGAAATTCAGGTATCCCTAACTTCAACTTTTAATTCATTCCACATTTGCTTTAATTGATAGTCTTATTAGGATTCACAAATTTTTGATTTGCTTAAGACATTACATTAATAGAACATTGGCCCTTTAGGGGAACTATTAGAATTCCCTTTGAATTAATTTTATTTTTTCTAGATTCTCAGCCTAAATTGCTCCCCTAGTCTCTTTTTAGTTTTAAAAATCTTGTTTTTGCCTTGTTTGCTTGCTGCCTCTAGCTGAATTTAGTTCTTGGTATGCCACTTTTAATTATTGTTTTACAATGAAAATCATAGCCTGGAATGTGCAAGGTTGTGGTAATCCCTTTAATCAAAACCAACTAAACCAATTGATTACTGTGGATAAGCCGGAGATATTATTTTTGTCTGAAACAAAATCCCAAAAACTTTTAGTTAAATCTCTTCTTAAAGACTACCCCAACATCCATATAGTAGATCCAATTAGATTAGCAGGAGGCCTAGCTTTAGCATGGGTGGATGGTTTCTTATTCGAAATTGTTCATTGGAATACTAACATGATTAACATATTTGTTCAAACTAACTCTGAATCTAAGAAATGGTAACATGTTTTTATGGTAGTCCCTACCCATCTAATAGAAACATTGCTTGGGATTTTATTACTGAAATCTCAGAAAAACTGGACAAGTAGTCCATGCCTTGGATTATCTTAGGAGATTTGAATATGATCTTCAGTCAGGAGGAAAAATTAGGGGGTCTGACATTCAAAAAATCAGATTGTGTTTACTATCATAATATCTTAAGTAATGCAGGTCTGATAGATCTAGGTTTTAAAGGTTATGAATATACATGGAATAATCACATAGATGAGGTGGCTAATATCCAAGAAAGATTAGATAGACCAGTTGTAAATGCTGAGTGGAATATCCAATTCCCAAAATCAGAGCTTTCCCATTTAATGGCAGTAGGTTCTGATCATAGTCCCATAGCCTTAAGTTTAGATACTAGTTTTATCAAACTTGAATATATCTTTAAATTTTATTATACATGGCAAAAGGAAAGCTCTTATGTCCAAACTATAAAAGATACTTGGACCCATGTTATTAGGGAAAATCCAACAAATTCACTGATACTTAATCTTCAAGCTCTAAAAACCAACTTAGATTTCTGGAGAAAAAACATATTTGGTTTACCTTCTAAACAAATTAAAATATTCTTATCCCAAATAGATAATTTGAATAATTCTAGCCATGTTTATAAGAAAGAGGAAAAAATAAAGGAAAAGCTAGCTCAACTAGAAAAACTTTATGACACCCAAGAAGCTATAGCAAAACAGCGGTCTAGAGATAATATGGTCCAAAAAAAACAAAGTTTTTCCATACAAAAACCTTAAAAAGAAGAAAATGGAACAACAGAGAATGTATAAAAATGAATAACAATGAAATTACTTTCAACACATCAGAAATGCTACAAACTCTTTCAGTTTTTTTTTTTTAATCTCTACTCAACCCCTCCTGTTCCTCCCCCTCCTAATCCTATTCTGTTTGAAAATATTCACCCCTAGTATCTCCATAGAGGATAATGTTATCCTAAATTTTATTCCTCCAAATTAGGAAATTTGGTTAGTCATTAAAAAACTAAAACCTAATAAGTCTCCTGGACCTGATGGCTTTCTAGCTAGTTTTTTCAAACTCAACTAGGAAACTGTATGTGAACAAGTTACAGCTGCCATTCAAAAGTTTTTCAGAATAGGTGAACTCTATCCAGAATTCAACAAAACTTTTCTTTTTCAAATACCCAAAAATAGGCACCCTAAAGACCCTAGTAACTTCAGACCAATTGGATTTTGCAATACCATTCATAAAATTATAGCAAAAATCTTAGCTAATAGGATGAAATACATCCTAAATTCTATAATCTCCCCCTTCCAGGCAGCATTTCTCTCCAAAAGACAAATTTCATATAATATAGTCATTGCTCAGGAACTTATTCACTCTTTTAAGAAAAAGAAGGTGAAACATGCTGGTATTGGAATATAAATTAATATGTCTAAGGCTTTTGATGGAGTTAGCTGAGAGTTTTTAATCACATCAATGAAGGCTTTTTTTTATAAGGATTTATGTAACCTAATTTATCAATGTATTTAAACTTCCTTCATAGCAGTCTTACTCAATGGAAGTCCAGGGTTATTTTAAATCAACAAGAGTCCTTAGACAAGGGAATCCTATTTCCCCTTACCTTTTCATAATATGCATGGAAATATTCTCTAGACTTCTCTTATCCAGTGAAGAAGAGAAGATTATAAATGGTATTAAGTTAATTAACACCAAAAAATAGTCTCATTTCACACCTTTTTTTTTTTGCTGATGATTGCCTCCTTTTTATTAGGGAAGATCTCAAGGAATGTCATAATATCCTGCAACTTATAGACACCTTCAGTAAAGCTTTAGGGTAGTTAATTAACTTTGATAAATCAGGAGTATTTTTCAGTAAAAAAGTTCAACCTAAACATCAGAGAATGATTAGTAAAGTACTCAAAATAAAATAAAAATTGATTTAAAGGACTCTTATTTAGGAACTCCTCTCTTTATAGATAAAGTAAAAATAAAACTCTTTGAAGGAATAATATAAAAAATGGAACACAAAGTTCAAGGTTGGATAGGTAAAGTCTTAGCTCAAGCTAGTAAAATGGTCCTTAACAAAGCAAGTATGGCCAGTTAACAGATGAGTTGCTTTATTCTTCAAAAAAAAATTACAAAAAAAATGATGCTTTAAAAAGGGACTTTTGGTGGGGAAAAGAAACTAATTATAAAGGATAATATCCTAAATCCTATTCATTTTTATGTAAACCAATTAGCAAGGGAGGTCTAGGTTTCAGGAATGAACATAAGTTTAACTTAGCTTTGATAACTAAACTAGCTTGGAGACTTTTGACTGAGACCAAGGCTCTTTGGGTGTCTCAGCTTAAACCTAGATATTTCAGGAACTCCTCAACTTTTAAGTATAAAATCCCATATACTAGCTCATGGATTTGGAAATGTATAAGTAAGGGGATTAAGTTAGTAGAACAAAACAGCATATGGGAAGTAGCAGATGGGAATAACATTAATATTTGGGAAGATAATTGGATTCCTAACTTGGAAGAAAACCTTAGTATCTGCAAAACTGTTACAAACTCTCATTTAACACTTGTGAAGGATCTAATTGATTTGATCACCAAAAAGTGGAATTCTTCTTTAATTATTGAATTGTTGTCGTATTGCTAGATAAATCTGCAACATTGGAATTGCTATAAATAGTAGTTGGGAAGCTAAACCATATACTCTTAGATGGCTCCTGACCAATTCAGGGAAATTCACAGTCAAATCCATGTATAACAAGTTAAATGAAAGAATAGTTAACAATTATAACCTAGGGCAGCCATATTCTTTTTGGAAAGGTTTATGGGATTTAGATGTCTCTCAAAGAATCAAGATTTTTACTTGGAAGTGTCTGCAAAATGTTGTTTCTACCAATCTTAAGTTATCTAGATTTATGAAAGATATAACACCTAACTGAACATTTGGATGTTTAGAACATGAATCTGTAGAGCATCTATTTCTTCACTGTTTTTATACTAAGTCAGTTTGGGCATCAGAGCCATTCCTAGTTGATTTAAATTTTGATAGATCCACCACCATTTTAGATGTATGTAAAGACTGGATAGGAACGGAAAATCAAGTTATTCCCATAGAAATAATCATGACAGAAATTTGGTTTATATGGAAGGAAAGATGTAATAGATCCTTTGAAAAACAACAACAAACACATACTCAACTAGATTTATAAATACAAAGACATTTACAGTTTTGGCATAAGGACGAATACTTGACCAAACAAGCCTCAACTGGTATAGTAGAAAAACATAGATAGACAAGATTTTCACAAAAGAAACTCAATTTAGATGCATCCTGGATTTCTATGAATGCACCAACAGTTTTGTCTTTAATCTTCAGAAATGATGCAGGAAACTTAGAAAAGGGCAGAGCAGGACCCATCCCAGCCTCATCCCTGGAAGAAGCAGAAGCTTGAGGGCCTTTGTAGGCAGCTAAATGGGCAACGGAGGAGGGACTATCAAATTTCAATGTGGAAGGAGACTGTAAGAACCTTTTTGATTACTTGAATGGAAAATCATTTCAAATTACTTGGCAGAACCAAACGATCATGGATGAAGTAAAAAGAGAATTTAATCTCTATTAGATTTTCTTAGGTTTTTTTTATATACCTAGATCAGCAAACAATGTAGCTGATATCCTTGCTAATGAGGCTAAATCCTTTAAAACTCTTATTAATTAGAGGAGTGAATGTATTTTGCAAACCTTAGAAGTAGATAAATCTAATGTTCGGGTTAGAGTCAATAGCCCAACATTAGATAACTCTACTAGGCCTGATGTAAGGGTTACTAACTCCCTAAATTAGTTTGTTTTGAATTCATTTTAACTTACGAGAAAAAAAAAGGCTAGAAGTCAAAAAGAAAAAGATCTTGCACATGATCCTGATCTTTATCCGAGTATGTTTGAAAAAGTTATTATCAAATCGTATCGCCAAGCTAAATTATAAAAATAACTTTTCAAGGGATAACCAAACACTTTATAATTATTCCTGAGTTGAAAACCGTTTAGATAAATGTGGACTTATTATAAAAACAAATATGAGCGGTTAAAAACAGTTTAAAGCCAATGTGTGGTTGTGTGTTTTCTGATAAGTACATAGTTTACTATATGTAAGTGTTGAATCCGTACTTTTACTTGTTAATTTCTTGTAAATTACAATGTATTACATTTATTTTGCTTTTATTTGTTTTCTTTAGGTAAAGCATCAAAATGGAAATAGTCTTAGCAATATCAATGGAGTGAAGTATTATAGGTCTGGAAGAACCCAAAACCAAGGTTTTTAAATCGTGAATTGAATCACGACTCGATTTTCACTTCTAAGAATCGATTTGTATGTTGAATTATGAATCAATTCAAAATTATTTATTATAATAATAAGTTTTGTGTAACAAATAACTTCTTGGTTGAAAATAAATATAAAATGTAGTTGAACAAAACCAACCAACGAATAGTATAGTGATTTAGATGCCAAAAGTCTTTGCAAAAGTTCCAAGGTTCATTCGAACCTTTTTTTCTTCGTTTCCACACAACATTAATTATCAACTCAATATACTTAGGCCTTATCCTATGCACCATGTCAAAAAATTCATTTTCCATACCAGGTGGCATGGTTGGTTATGGGAAAACAACTGAGCGATAGTATCTCTATCGAGCGATATTGACTATACCACCAGCTATAAAGACTTTGTCGCTAGATATTAAAATAATATCTTCTAGCACCAACAGATAGTTCTTTGTCACCTATAAATAAGTAATTTTCAAACTAAAAACTTATGCCAATTATGCTAAAGTTTCTACTCTAAAATTTTCTCAATTTCTCTCTTCCTGATTCATGAAATTTTCTCAAAATTTCTTAAATGGCAAGATTTCAAACCCAACTTGATTTTTTTGGAGTAGTACTTGAACATGTTGTTAAGAAGATATGTGATATTTGTTAGAGCATTGCTCAGTGGAACCCACAAGTTTTTGATATCTCAATCTTGTTATCAATGTTAGGTAATCAAAATTATATCTTGATTTCTAGTCTACTAAGTCAAGTTTCGGATAGGTTAGAATTGTAATTGAATATCATAGATCACCCTTGAAGACTAAAGATCGACGAAGATATTTGGAGAACTTCTGTATCAGGTATGTGAAGACTGGACCATTCTATTTTACTCATTATACCATAATTCTATCTATTAATACTACGTCGTATGACTTATAGTAAATTCACAAAGAAGATGTTTCGAGTCAAGCTTGTCTTGTGAAAAAATCGAAATATGATTTAGTGATTAGATGTTCAAAGGTCCTTAACAATATTAGTTATATACTTCTATTCACTTGGTTATGGTCTTGGTATTTTAGCTTTCTCTACCTTAGGAGAACTAGGTGAGGATACTTTGTGTTTTTTTTAAGCGTATGAAGAACTGCTTAGTTAATAATGATGCTAGTAGTGGTGTTGGTAGCTTTATTTTTCATAGATTAGGTATCGCTATTCAAAAAGGTGTTGGTTCCCAGCTTGTCGCTAGGTTGCCAACCAAAAGTATGTAATTTTCATAAAAAAAAAAAAAGTCTGTAACTTATATTACTATTATTATTTATTTATTTAAACATTGGAAATTGCCCATGCAAAAGATTATATCACTTGGAAATGTTTCAAACATCATGAGAAATATGAACTTACTGGAATTTCTACTCAGGGTAGGTTGGTGAACTCAGTTTGCAATCCATAGATATCTGAGTTACTAAAATATAGGAAGGTTGGCGAACCTGTTCGCAAACCACAAGTTCAGTTGAGACTATAAATAAAGTTATTTTACTTGACAACAAAGATATTTTCTTGTTCTTACAAGTCATTATGGAATATGATTTTGTATTAACTTTTGATTTTATGACTTAATTAAGTCGAAAAGTGATTTCTTATGTGGTATTCACACACCCTCTATGAATAACCTCGCGAGTTATAAAATCTGATATGTTTTAAATTAACGAAATTAAAAACAAAGATAGATGAGAGAGAAATAAAAGAAACTCATATTGATCGATATATGTGTAAGATCTCTATTTATATGCAGAATCAAGTTTGATTCCTCGCCAAAGCCCTAGAATTGAGATTCAACAAAGAGAGCTTCAATCAGAGAAGCTACTATCGCAAAAAGGAAAAATGAAGTTCAATGACTGAAATTGAAAAGGAATCAAATCTACAAAGACCCCGAAATGCTTACTATATCATATGAAGAAAACATGAGGTGGTGAAAATACAAGTTGCAATAATAACTTAAAAGGTAATGCAACAACATTTATTCCAAGCCGAAGTCCAATAATTTCAGAGCAAGTTAAGCGCCAAAAAGTAGCAGTCATAAGTCTCAAGGTAATGCAGTGGGTTTGGTTCCACTCCAAAGTCCCGGGATTGTCGAGCAATTTCAGCATGGTCATGTGCACGCCGCAGAGGCATCCCGAAATAGAAAGGGAAATTCGGTTGCAGCATACCAAGTATGTGTACGGATGAAATGTAGTTCACTATATCACATGTTTCTTAATATATTTTCCAACTATGAGCATTTTTATGTCATATGTTTTGCATCTATCTGACAAACACACATTCTTCTTTGTTGCTCAGAATGTGTAATGTGTTTTCTAGATTGACCTCATAAGATCTCTATTTATATGCATACAACATAGGTTTTAAGCGTAAGTAGAGTTGATTGGAAGAGAGAATTAGTATATGCATGCACTAGCATCATGCACCCATTAATGTAGAGGTTACATGAAGTAATGGTTATAACGATAGTGGTATAAGTGAGGTGGGAATCCACCACTATTATTAGTTCAGCGTGATAAAATTTTTTTGGTAATTATGTTAAACTCAGGCTTTACAAGCTTTAGAAGAAATTTAAGGGAATTTTAAATAGATTTTGATGTAATATTTTGCATATTTTTATTAACATGGCAGATTTTGGTACAATATTTTGAATATCTGGATAAACATATGTGTAAAGAAGATCATGATTTGTTATCTTGAATATTGTTATATGCATGTAAAGTTTTCTTACTCTAAGTATTGTTTAATATTAAGAAACAAAAAAAAAGCTAACAACGAAAAATCATCAAAATATAATCTACATTTTTGCAAAAATATAATTACTTTTGCAAATATTTTTGCTAAAATAATAATCTCAAATGTATAATTTTTTTAGATAAATACACAATACCATTAAATATGAATAATTAATTGGGGGATATGAAAACTAACTGGGGATATGAATAGTGCAATTACTGTTCATACCGGCATAGTAAATATTTTTTTGTTAAAACACTATGCCGGTATGAACAGTAAAATTACTATTTCATGTCCCCCGATTACATGTTCTTAAATATCTACTAATTTGCATTATATCTAATGAGATATATCATGGTTAAAATCAACACAAGGTCATCGTGTTTTGTTTTTGGACTGTAGGTATGACAGTTCAAAGAACTATGGAGTTCAAACATTTCTCAAAATGCGGAGCAAAAATTCTAATTGGAAACAACAATACGGAATTAAGAAGAATTAAAAAGCATTCTGAAACTTTGTTACATATTAAAATTGTCTTTTTTAACAGCTATACTTAATGAAGTTTATGATTTTTTTTTTCCTTTCTATGCACGTCCACCACAGTCTTATTTATATCGTTAAAGATGCAGTTGGGAAATCCGCATTCATAACGCTTTTCATTGGTATTGCGATCAGACTTGTCGGTACCTGTAAGTAAACAAGATAGCAATTTCATGAGTTCGCATTACGTACTAGAAGGGCATCATTAATTTGTAAGATGTGGTCTATCTGGAACCATAAATAAATCATTTCCACCACTCTTGGTAAATGGGTTGATTTTAAAATATTTTTCTAATAATATCATCATACTAATAACGTAAATATGGATCAACTAATTTATCCATACGAAAAAATCGATTAGATATTTAGGTTGTTAATTGACACATTAGATAGTTTTAGCACTTTAAAGAAAACTTTCTCTTTCCTTAACTCAGTTTCAATTTACCTAAATTGAATTTATATTAGTCGTCTCTGGTCATCAATTTCTTAGTCTACATGCAATAGTATGATCTTTTCTCATATTAGGATATTAATTTCATCATCTAATGCCTTTATCTTTCTTTGATTTCTAGGTATTAGTCATGGCACTTAGATGGATGTATGCCTAGGACATTAAAGTGATTTTGCTTGATTGTCCCTTCCACCTATCCCTGGTTTTTCTTTATATAGTTTGAAATGATGAGGGTACCCAAGTACACCACAATCTTTTCGTTTCAATCTACAAGTCCAATACCAAGTGTGATCATCTATGGAAAAAGTCGAGACAATACGACAACAAGGTAGACACTTGATAATAGTCATGGTATAAAACCGATATACTATAAGATCACAATCAAATATCTTGGATTAACGTACTAGTATATTTAATTTTAATTATAACAAAATAATTATAATTGCGAAATATAAAAGTAAATCACACAGCAAGATTTTGTTAACTAGGAAACCAAAAATGCAGAGAAACCCTGGGAACTAGTCCAGTTTTGAATACTCTTAGAATTAATCCGTTATACAAAGAACAAATCCAACTTAGTATAGTTGAGACCAAGTAATCTACCCATAGTTACTTAGTTCCCTCAGTATCCCTGCGCCTACAACTGTTTGGCCAACACATGTGAATCCCAAGATAAAAACAAATCACTACCTTGAGTTGCTTTACCAATGTAAAGACTAAATCACTCAATTCCTTTTGATCGCATTCCAAACAGTAAAGAAACAAAGGTGTTTGGAAACCCCTCTGTCAAAGGTCAATCAAGATATGAAATAATCAGATATAGATTCACAAATATCAGATTTGGATACTGAAGAATACCACCAATTAATAGTTGTTGATCTATAAGACTACTTGATCAAATCTATCAAAGATAAATGAGATCTTACTTGGATCCAAGACAATCAAGAGGCGTGCTTAAAATAATATCATAAGATGCGAAACTAATCAGAAAAATCTTTTTGTCTTCAAATCTTCAATTGTCTTTCAATTGTACATGTACATAAAAACTTGGTTCTACTTATTATCGATCATGCACAGAAAGGAGTCTGTTAACAATAGATGATCACAATTTGTCTTCAGATCAAAAAATAGTTCTGAAGATCCTGTCTATACTTTGATCTAGTTTGAGTGACCTTATGTCAGAAGAAAATGATCTCAAGAATAATCAAATTAGGTGCAATCGAAGTTTTAACCATCGTTAGTCAATCAAATAAATAATCAAAAACTAAATAACAATGCTCTTGTCTAGTTTCCCACCAACGGTACTTGCTAGAGCTTCTTGATCCCAAAGAAGTCTTAAAATGAGAGGACATTAGAGATTTCACCTAATTACGATACTTTCCTCCTTGGTATAGTATTTCAAGTAATACTAGTAGTCGGCCCTACCAAGAACAATGAAGTTCGCCTGGCTAAGGATAGTTTCCTATCCAGTATAGTATTACAAGCAATACTAGTAGTCGGATACGCAAGAAACAATAAAGTTTGCATGGCTGAGGATAGTTTGTAAGAAGAACAAACTTTAGTATTCATAGACCAAGGTTGTTGGACAACAAGGAAAATCCGAAACATAAGGATTCTTAAGATATGCAATAAAGTACATAATTTCGGTTTTCATATTTCCAACTAATATCCATCTTGTAATTCCGAAATCTCTATTTAGAAAATATTTAATATTAGTTTAGCACTTAACTAATATAGTTTTTCTAGAGATATGTTTTGATTGCTGGAAAATCAAAAACATATAATTCGAAAATCTTAATTAAAAGATTCTCAATATTTCGGTTTGGGATCACCTTGAGTATCAAGGGATATCTCTGAAAAATCAATGATAAGAATTATGTACGTGTTCAAATTATGCTGACTGAAAAAGCGGGGGTCTAACAAACACAAACTTATCAGGTTTAACGTGTTTGCCTGCTCTGATACCAATTGAAAAAGCGGGGGTCTAACAACCACACCCAATATTTCGATTAGCAATCTGTATGGACAACTCCGAGTCCCTTTCTAGAGAATCAACTAGACTCAATCAAATATAAAATATCTTAAGGAGTTATTATCTCAATCTCTCGATTTGATTTACTCAAGCAAATGCAATCTGCGAGTCTTAATCAAAGAGAGATAACTTGGATGGTACCAAAGACCAATATCCAAGTGTCAATCAATTTAAATCAACAACCAATAAGGTCGGGTATTTTAATTGATTGACCAACGCACAATCTGTATTCTTTCAATTATATAATATATATATAATGCGGAAAAGAAACAACACAGACACCATAATTTTGTTAACGAGGAAACCGCAAATCCATAAAAACCCCGGGACCTAGTCCATATTAAATATACACTGTATTAAGCCACTACAGACACTAGCCTACTCCAAATTAACTTCGTCCTGGACTGTGGTTGAACCGCAATCAATCTCACACTGATCCAAGGTATAGTTATTGTAATATCCGGGCATTTTAGTCATTTTAACTAAAAGGGGTCTTTTCGTCATTATTCATTTTTTA
Source organism: Papaver bracteatum (assembly GCA_023529315.1). Classification (NCBI taxonomy): domain Eukaryota; kingdom Viridiplantae; phylum Streptophyta; class Magnoliopsida; order Ranunculales; family Papaveraceae; genus Papaver; species Papaver bracteatum. The sequence continues at coordinate 1,719,231 of JAJJWX010002530.1, forward strand.
AATATAATTTGGCCATTCAAGTTTAAAATATGTGTCTGTTTACACTCGTATTTATTATTATTTGATGCTTAATATATTTTATGCTTGTTAAAAAAAAGAACTGGGCTAAAACAATATTTGAAAGTTTCTTTTATCTGGCCCAGTCACTACTTAATTCGAGTGGGCTTTGGACTTGTCACTTAGGTTATCCAATAAAAACTTAAGTTACTGTTCAGGAATTTTAGTGCGTCAAAATTGAAGATGGCCTTATTAGCACGTGTACACTAAATAGTCTCTCTTTCCTTTCACACGTTTAGGTTTTCTAAATGTTTTATATATACTGTACGATATTGTGAAACCTAGAGGAGTCCTAAACTAGCCGCAACTTCGGAACCTAATGATTTATCCTTTTAGGGAAGATTAGAAGTAACAGTAGAGAATGGTTTTATCTCGTAAGAAATTCAGACGTTTTCTGACAGATTCAACTATATCGAAGTATTTTTGTTTTTAAGATTATTTTATGTCATGTTTTAGGCTTTGGTGTCTTCTATAAACTTGAAGATATTTCGTTTTACTTTTTAAAATGATAAACTAAACTTGATTTGGGATTGATAGTGATTTTATACAAATTTTTATAAAATGAACTATCTTTGTTTATCTTTTCTGAAGTTCTGGTCAATTACACGTTTGACTGTGGTCATAGGATAATAAACTCATTTAAAGTTCCTGAATAATTTATGTCTAATAGTTTTTACAGTATATATTTTATATGTAATATTACCATAAATTTTGGAGCTCGCATGAATCCTGTGAAAATCTAGGAATCCACCTTGGTATATTTTCAATTTTACAATTTGGGGTTGAAATCGTTAATTATTAATTAATCTTAAAACTTGAACGGTGTTAGTATTTTTATTTGAGAACCAAAATGTGTTTTGGATTTAGGTGGCTTTCAAATTAGGTTAAATCATCGGTTAGATTTTTCCACAATAATTTTCTAAGTATTCCGCTGCTATAAAAAATGTTAAAACGGACATAATTAAATTAGCCCAAATGAATTACTTAACGAGCTTGGGCTTAGTAGCCGGGCTTCGGCTATGGTATCCAAGTAGCACTTCGGGTGCTCGGGCATGGGATCTGGGCAGGATCTGGGCCCGAAAAAAATCGGGGTGTTACAGTTATGCTCCTGCGCTTCTGATCCCAGTAGGATACTGCGCACTTGATTCCCTTAGCTGGTCTCACCCACAACCAAGTGTTGGTACGACCCAAAATCGAAGACTTTAATAAACAAATTTGTCTGCCACAGAAAAGTCTACAAGATAGATAAATTCTTCTCCCACGAATAAACCTATGAGTTTTGTTCCGTCTTTTGATAAATCAAGGTGAACATGAACCAATCAATAAAACCAGACTTATATTCCCGAAGAACAGCTCAGTTTTATCAATCACCTCACAATAGTCTTAATCGACGCAGCAAAAAAGATATTGGGGAATCACAAACGATGAGACGAAGATGTTTGTGATTACTTTTATATCTTGCCTATCGGAGATAGAAATCTCAAGCCAATTATTACAACTGTACTCATACGATAGAAATAGCAAGATCAGATCACACAACTACGATAAAAGTAGTATCGGTCTGGCTTCACAATCCCAATGAAGTCTTTAAGTCGTTAACCTGGTTTTAGAAGAAGAAAACCAAAGGTTAAAGGAGAAACGACTCTAGCTATGCAACTAGTATCACACGTAAGGTGTGGGGATTAGGTTTCCCAGTTGCTAGAGTTCTCCCATATATAGTCTTTCAAATCAGGGTTTGCAATCAATGTTAGCTTGGTAACAAAGCATTCAATATTCACCGTTAGATGAAAACCTGATTAGATACAAGCTAATATTTATCAACCATTAGATCGAAAACATATCTTGTTATACACACATGTACTAGACAATTTTGGGTTTGTGTAACCGTACCCAAACTTGTACATTAGTTGGTTCAACACTAGTTAACCAAATGTTTAGCCAAATGATAACTTTCATATCAACCATATTCTTCTTCACCATAACTAGTCCAAATGAACTAGATAGAGAGTCATTCAATTGCTATGAAATCCTATGCACTACACAAGACACAATTGAAGCAAAAACGATTTGATTCACTCGAACCGATTCATGAACTATAAAGCCACGGTTTGCAATAGCATTCCTTAGTTTATTAAGATAAGTTCACAAACATCGTTTTTAGACATAACCTACTCAAGTTTGCGGACTCAAGTCAACCGGTTGGAGTGTACAAACTCCAGCAGAAATTCTCGGGTCGAGAACTTCTGTCAGTTCGCGGACTGAAACTGAGCTACAACTCCAGCAGAAATTCTCGGGTTCGAAAACTATGCCAGTTCGCGGACTGAGTTGACGGGATCACGTTCCGGTTTCACTTGATCAACAAAGTTCACAAATTTTGGTTCAAGCAATAAGGACTTATATCCTCCAATGGTTATATTGTCTAAACTCTCATTTCAATCATTGAAATATTCTCAGAGGACGTTATATAGTTGTTATTCACAAACTATTTTTCGTCAGAGCGATTTCCAAAATGATTGAAACGTAACTTGACTTTCGTCACTAGGCAAAGATGAACTTGGATAAAGCGAAAGCTTAACCAACACATATTTTGAGAAATAGATAAGCGAGATATACCCGGCTCGAAATGACATATGTGTATATTCTTAGTCTATATAGTAATACGACTTTTGTCTCAAGATAATATAATAGATAGACTTTTGAGTGATAGATAAGATCAAGTCTCCACATACCTTTTAGCCGATGAAGATCCACTGGTTCCTTGAGTAGTCCTTCGTCTTGTATGATGATCGCCATGGAGTTCTTGAGCTCAACTACACTTTCTATCCTAGTCCGAGACCTTATCTATAGTAGACTAGATGTCAAGACTTTATAGTTTTGATCACTAACATTGACAAACATGCATGAGATAGCAACGCATGCGAGTTCGACCGAGCAATGCTCTAACAATCTCCCCCTTTGTCAATTTTAGTGGCAAAACTATTAATACATATAGGATACAAAAAATATATAAATAAACTTTGTAGCTCTTATTCCACATGTCTAATCTTCAACAATACTCGAAATCTTCGTCACTTCCAAGTAGTCCAATGATCCCAAAGGTTGTAAGTTTAGTATCATCGTTGTTGAAAATCCGTAGCTATAACAATGAGAAAACAAGGGTTCTCAATCATCATTATACAGTGTCATAGTATCATTACACATCGTCAAAGTCCCATTGTATCACAACTTTAACAAAAATACTATGGTAATACTTCACTCCCCCTTAGCCAATACTCCATCTCACATGGAAACCACTCCCCCTTACAAAATGATCCAAAAACCATATGCATTTGTAGTATGAACTACATATTAATTCTCCAACTTTTTTTCAATAAAATTGGCAAAGGTACAAGAACGGGATCCTAATGAAATTTCCGTAAGAGACATTTCATGACCAAAGATAAATGTATATCATCTTGTTTAGATGCAATCATAAAGCCGAAGCTAAATGCATTCATCAAGGAGTTTATAAAGATACAAGATAACCCCTCTAATATTCCACAGCCGCACTCCCCACAAAGATTTGGAAATTAAGCACAAGTCCAAAAGAACTCTCCCCCATAAAATGTCATTCCCAAGGGAACAACAAGAGCGACCTTAATTTCAAAAGAAAAGAAGGATTTCTTTAGACTCAACAAATTACATACAAGTATGAATTTGGAATCCAAAAATAAATATTCAATCATATTAACCAAAGCGAACCAAGATTAATTTGACTAAATATGCTCAACACAAGTAAACTTATGGAGACTTAATAACTCGATTAGATTATTTACAAGAGAACTCATAATTAATCTAACTGGAATACACAATTAAACTAATCACAAAAGTAATCAATTCAATTGTTTATACTCACATAAGAAAATTGTAGTTGCGGATTATCTCACAACTACACCCTCATAAGAATCCATTAAAATGATTCCTAAATCTAATTAATTTGATATGAAACTAAGAATTAAAGTACTAAAATTATAAAAGTGACACAAAGATTTTTACGTGGTTCGATCAATGTGATCTACATCCACGGTTCTTCACTAGTGATTGTATGTAATTACATGATTGTACAATTGAAAATCCATTAAAGAATATTTGGAGCTCTAGAATTTTTTGGGGAAGAAGATGATAAAGAAAATAAAATCTCTCATAATATTTTCTCTCTCCTCCTAAAATTATCCTATCTTGCTCAAAAGATCTCCTCCACTTCTCATGCCTAAATGGCTATTTATATGATCTTACAAAATATGACAGTTGTGTTGTCCCGCCATTTCGGATTTGATAATTATCTTGCGAACCTTCGTAACTTCATTTCGCGAGCTTCTTTTGCTTTCCTCGTGATTTCCTTTGCTCGCAAAATGTTCTTTGCTCGCAAGATGTCTTTTCTCTCCACAATTTCGTAAGTTATCATTTGTTGTGATATTCCGCTCCTACATCTTGCCTCTTTTTTCTTGAATATTGCTTGAAGAGTGATCTTCAAGAAAAAATCACTTGATGTGGTTGTTGGAGTAGTCTTTGATCTTTGTTGATGAAGGAACGAGCGAAAGAATATCAAACTCAAAAAGTATATACTTGCCTCTATTACATTTGCGAAGTTCAAGCTTTAAAAAGTAATTAGAAGTATCATCTTGCGAAGTATGAAGTATGTGAAGTATCTTGAAGAAGTATGAAGTATAAGAAATATAAAATATCCTTGAAGAAGTATAAGAAGTACTCAATCCTCGAAATATATAAGAAGTATGAAGTATCCTTAAGAAGTATAAGAAGTACTTAATCCTCGAAATATATAAGAAGTATTCGTCCTTGAATGAGAGTGATAAATATTGCCTCTGTTCATGTGAAATTATTATTCCATTTTTGATGAGGATTCTTGCTGAGAAGATAAAGAATTATAAAATATTATCTTGGGTATCCATAGTTTCCTCTGTTCTTTATCTATGAAGGAGAATCCTTAAGAAAATGTTGAATAACTAAATTGCGTCTCTATTCTTATCTTGCCTCTGCCTCAAGTGGTAACCCTGCTAACTTCTGAATTTTTCTGCAAATTTCTGAATTTTTCTGTGAATTTCTGGGGTTTTCTGCGAATTTCTAAACTTCTGAATAATGCTGCGAATAGTGCTGCGAATATAGTGTTGCGAACATAGTGTTGCGAATATAGTGTTGCGAATATATTGTTGCGAACTATGAATAGTCCTGCGAATTATGAATGTTTCTGTGAAGTTTCGCGGTATTATCCTGTAAAATTTTGTAAAATACTTGTGTGCATATAATACTTATATAATGATTATGTTATGAAATGTGTATGCGATGCTTATGCCTTGAAATGCTTATGCAATGCTTTTATGATGCGAATATGATGCTTGAATGATGCGAGTATGATGCTTGTATGATGCGAGTATGATGCGAGTATGATGCGAATACTTATCTATTGCAATGTATATTTCAAGTTTCTGTTACTTAGCTCATTTTTCCGTAGTAAAATTGATATATCTTTGAGTTGCCTCCATTCATATAAGCATCTTCGCAAGTTTACTTGTGTATTTTCGCGAATGAAATCGCCTCTTCTGGTATGACTTCGTGATATATATTCTTGTAAAAATTCTTCAATGATATTGATGGAATTGTCTTCTTTGATATATATTGTCTTCAAAATTCTTCAATGATCTTGATGGAATTGTCTTCTTTGATATATATTCTCTTCAAAGTTCTTCAATGATCTTGATGGAATTGTCTTCTTTGTTAGGACTTCATGATATATATTCTTGTAAAAATTCTTCAATGATATTGATGGAATAAATTTCATGAATTGCTGTGGTCTTATCATGCCTTCCTAAGTAAAGGTCTTATTTTGCCACCTCTTTTGTGATAATATTTTGTATTTGCGATAATATGACAAGTCTGAACATTCTTGCGAATATACAATCTCGTGACATTATCGTCTTGCGATGAAATCGTAGGACGTTTTTACACTTTCATGTAATAACCCATTGATCTCATCTTAACTTCATTGTTATGTTCTGCGAGTTCTTTTTTTTTTTAGAAGGCTCGCAGAAGTTCAATTGTTGCACAAATATGACAAGCCTTTATGTTTTCGCAAACAAGAAGCCTCGTGACATTTGCGTCTTATAGCACGTATCAGCTCCCTAATGGAGGGTGCTGCCCTTTTCTTCTTCCCCTGGTTGCCCCTTCAAGGAAGCGTACATCGACCATACAAGGTTAGCTCTTCCCATCCGGTTCTGCCAACAACCAGCTTTTGATCGCAACCTCTTATCCTTTTTGCCTATAGGGCTTATAGTTACGAGGTTGCACCCTATGGGGTATCTTTGGTCCAAGTGCATCATTTTCCAAGACTTGTCAAAAATGGCAGATGTGGTTCAACCTCACCCGACACTCTTGACTCAACCGTGTACCTCGGCGCCTTGATCGTTTTCTGCACTTCTTGGGAAAGACAGTATGCCTTAGTCTCCCAACCTAAATCCTCTTACACCGCATTTTATATTGCATAATGTCGCTAGATTAGGTGAGAATCCAAGGTGTCTAACCCGGATAGGTACCCCATTATTGGGTTGTACCCCTAAAATTTTACCATGTACTAAGGGCCCTTGGTGGTGTTCCGGTTACCCTTAGCCACGTTTATAGGTACCCCCTTAAATGACGCACTTTAGGACTTTGCCTCTTACGAAATATAGATTCGCGAACTAGGGTGTACGCCACAAAGGTTTGCCTGTATAAAATTTTCTGCGGCTCTCTTTCTTTTTTGGAGGCTGATCACAGATTGCGGTCTTTTATTCGCAAATTAATGAAATTTTAATCGCAATTGATTTTTGGCGGTATTTTTTCGCCTTTTTAAAAATTCATCGTAAATTTTTCATGTATATAAAATGTTGAATGTTTTCATGAAATGTTTAGTATAAGAAGTATGAGAAGTATCCATATCACATCTTTAAATCAAAATTATTCTATAGAAATATAGGAATTGAATTTTCTATGTTTTTTGCAATTTTGAAGTCTTTGAAATTTTTTGAGATCTTTTAATTTTTGCGATGAAGTAATTTTAGAATCTTGCGATTTTGTCGCTTTTTACCAATCTAAAAAATCTTTAAAATGTTTTGGAATCTTTGAAATTGTAGAAATTTTGCGAGTATATAAATTCAAAAATCTTTTATCTTCCGTAAATAAAGTATTAAAGGAAATGGTACCTACCTTTTTACGGCTTGTTGTTGTCTTTTGTGAAGTATATGACTTGCCATTTCTTGCGAAATAATCTTCCACTCTCTTCTTGCGAAATATCCAAAAATCATGCGAAGTAAACGAACATCTGCGAAGTATTCATGTTGTGAAGATTCGTAAGGTATTTGCGAACATTTGCGAGATATTTTCTTATTCGTAAGTAATAATTTGATCATGCTGTAATATTGCTTTTCCATATGTGTCTTCCCGTAATGAATAATGTTGCCTGCGTTAAAGAAATATGGTGATGGACTGTTTTGAAAATTGAGAGATATTTCCTTCGCTGCTCCTACATGAAAATATTTCACTGGATAAATCAAATTCTCATAAGAATGTAAATTGGTTTTAGATAATTTTCTTAAACTTCATTTAGAAATTCCAAGGCTCAAATAATTAAAGATAAAACTAGAGAAGTAAGGGAGAAATTTGCTCTTTTTCAGCTAGTGGAGTTCATAATGCTGTTTCGTTGCTGAGTTGAGTTCGTTTTTGTTGATTAAATTCCATTTCTTTGCGTTTACAGGTTCTATATTTTTGTTTGTCAAGGTTCTACATTGACATCTGCCTAACGTCATAGTACTCAAGAATGATGAAATGCAGCTAACTGTTTCAAGTTGATATTTCGCAGAACTATCCTTCGTAAAAACATATCCCTTTTCTTCGCAGAATAGTGTTACTTCTTCGCAAGAGTTCTTTGACACATAAGCTACTACATCATAGACTATATTGTTCATCAGTTGTTTTGATAGTTGTTCTCATTCGTGCTTGGGTGATATACCATAGAAATTTTATTGTTCTTCCTTCGCATAAACTGGTGATGATGATCAATAACTTGCGAAGTAAAGGTTCACAAAATAAACGTCTTTTGCCTTTGGTTGCTCCCAGTAAACATTTCCTTTCTCTTCTGCTTATTCTACTTCTTCTCATTCATGTAGCATTTGGTCTCTGAATTCAGCTATTCATTCTACTTCTTCGTAAACAACAAATTCTACTGATTTGTAGAGAAACTCATTCTATCCAGCAACGCCTACCATTGGACATTCAGGCATGATACGACCATTCATTGAGAGCATTTTTGCGCCTGGAATTTTTCTGCTCACAACCACCCTTTTACTTTGAAAAAACATTATAGTTCGTAACTATGACCTTCGCAAATGTTTACAAATGATAACTTACGAATGTTCGCAGCAATACTACAAATGTTCGTAACTCTGACCTGCTCACAACCACCCAGTAACTCTGACGGATGTTCGTAACTCTGACCTGCTCACAACCACCCAGTAACTATGACGGATGTTCGTAACTCTCATAAGATCAAAAAGTATACTCCAAGTAGCTAACTGGATGAGTGGACTTCGTATACTCCAAGTAGTATATATTCTCAAAACACCATTTGGTGGGACTTCGTAATTTCCTGCGAATATTCTCAAAACACCATCTTCGTAATTATACTCCATCTATCCCTTCCGGTATACCCTCTCGCAAATTGGCTTAATATCGCAAGAAACAATTTACTGTCAATCTAACGGAAATTTTTAGTCATAAATGTTGTTTTTCCCATCCTAGGAAAAAGGACTCTAACAATCGCAAAAGTGAACTTCACAGAATGAAAACGATCAATGAATTTGGTTAGTAAGATGTATGGTATTAAGATGAATAATTTATCCCTACGAAGAATGAAAACTTTCAATAAAATCTTTTTAATTTTGTTTTTGCGAAATGTAAATTTCTAATCAACAGAAAATCTCGAAGTTTGACCTTTTTAGAAATTCATTAAACAAATTTTTAAAACGAAGTTTCGTTACTACAAATTCGTAGCAAAACATTTTTAAATTCAAGATTTCCACAATAAATCAAATTTCTACAAAAAGCAAAGTTTAGATCGCAAAAAATTTATTTTTCAATTTGTGTTTTGAAATTCCCAAATTTTGAAAAATGAAACAAAGAATAAGAAAAGTGAGAAGAAATTTGTCCTTTTTGGAAGGCGATTGTTGCGTAGCTTTGTGTAAATTTCATTTTGCTTGACGATTTCTCCATATCCACATCTCTCTTCCTGAACTACTAAAATGCGTTTGTTGTTTGAAGATGCAAATAAAAGAACTTCTATTCCTGTCTTCAAAACTCATAGATCCGGTACAATTCATCATCAACAGTAACCAATTTTTCTAACTTTCTTGAACCAACAAGGTTAGTCCCCTCCTTCTAGCGCCAATTATGTAGTTGCGGATTATCTCACAACTACACCCTCATAAGAATCCATTAAAATGATTCCTAAATCTAATTAATTTGATATGAAACTAAGAATTAAAGTACTAAAATTATAAAAGTGACACAAAGCTTTTTACGTGGTTCGATCAATGTGATCTACATCCACGGTTCTTCACTAGTGATTGTATGTAATTACATGATTGTACAATTGAAACTCCATTAAAGAATATTTGGAGCTCTAGAATTTTTTGGGGAAGAAGATGATAAAGAAAATAAAATCTCTCCTAATATTTTCTCTCTCCTCCTAAAATTATCCTCTCTTGCTCAAAAGATCTCCTCCACTTCTCATGCCTAAATGGCTATTTATATGATCTTACAAAATATGACAGTTGTGTTGTCCCGCCATTTCGGATTTGATAATTATCTTGCGAACCTTCGTAACTTCATTTCGCGAGCTTCTTTTGCTTTCCTCGTGATTTCCTTTGCTCGCAAAATGTTCTTTGCTCGCAAGATGTCTTTTCTCTCCACAATTTCGTAAGTTATCATTTGTTGTGATATTCCGCTCCTACAAAAATCTATGGAGCGATGACTAAGTTAATCATAAAAATAACCAATCCAGTCAATCATGCTGAACATGAGAAAAACTTACGGAGTCATAACTAAATAATGACACAAGATGATTGATTTAGTTCAATTTACTCCACGTAAAGTACCTTACGGAACACAACTAAGCTAATCACAAAGATAATCAACTTGGTTGTCTAGTGCTCAACATAAGACACAATACGGAGTCTCACAGTAATACACAAAAATGATGGATCAGGGAAGATCAATTACTGCGGAATACACAAGGATTCATTCTATGTTTCCATCACTATTTGTACAATAACATACAATGGATATAATCCTTGAATCGCAAAAGATTTTAACCTATCTTACATCAATAATTGACAATATAGGCTTAACTTTTGTGTTTTGCCAAAAGTCTATTCATTCTTTTATCAATATTTGCATATCAATTCATGAACGACTTTACTTTTGAAAAAATATGGGACAATTAAGTTCACGGACGTAAACACGCATATCCCATCAAAATATTGCAATATATAAAATCAAAAGATTAATACGATTTTTGTTAAAGGGAGAGCAAAAAGTGATCCGAGGAGAGCAAAAACCATGGTTAACTCACTAACTAGACCGATTTGCCTAATGAATTTCGACTCGGACAAGCATACCCCTCCATCCTTATGTAACCTATCTAAATTAACCTAAGTTTTAGTTATTGAAGCAAAAATTCAAGGAAACAAAACCGAACTCATATATTCGAGTTATTATGATCATCAAATCAATTCGATTTATTATGATCATCAACAAACAAAAACGTCGATAATACGAGTCAAAAACTGCGAGATGAAAGCGGCGTGATCCTATTCAACTGCAACAGTTTAGAAGGTTACCTTGTTAAGGATGCTTTACCTCCTATGAATTGCAAAATGGAGGAGTTACATTTTTAAATATCAAGCTGCGAAGTTTTACTTCTGAAACTATCATCGGAAGTGTAGTTTCTCTTAGTTCAATTGGGTGAATGCTTTAAAAAAAAATAGAAGAATCAATTTCACACTTAAGTTGCCAAGGAAGAACCAATAATTAATGGACATTTATAATCATGTTAATCATCACTCATGTTGTGATTGTCGCTCAATCAGTCAACGATGACCTTCGTCATCGTGAGATATGGATTTCGCTAATGCTTGCACAATGAACATAGAAAAATCCCTGGGCAATAATAATCACGATCACTTTTAGGCACATCACTGTGAAATATAGATTTCAACTGTTAGGGCTTCAAGGCAGAAGAAGTAAGAAGCCATAAGTGGTTCTACTGATTGTGAACTAGGTTTGGTCCGTAAGAAAGTGAGGGGAGCGTGTGAAGGGTATACTTGTCCGAGCTAAAATGTATTAGATAAATCAGTCTAGTTAGTGAGTCTACTACGATTTTCGCTCTCCTCGGATCATTTTTTGCTCTCCCTTTAACAAAAATCATTAATACTGCAACCATCATCTTCCAAAAAAGTTTAGAATTTAAACCAATAAATCTAAAAACAAGAAGATGAAATTTTGGACATAGCTATGTATAATCACAATAATGACTATTCCAAAACACTAGTTATTCTTCTAAACAAAAGGGAAAAAATAAAAGATTTACTAGGCAAGCACATTACTCATCATCTTTATCGGAGATACTCCAAGATGCTTGAATTGTGTTCGACTCTTCCTTGAGCTCGGAAAACTTAGTTGCAACCACCGACAATTGTTCTTGAATGCACTTTACCCTTGAATTGACCTTACATACTCCCTTGTGAATTTTTTGAAGTAAACTCAAGGTGGTAGGGTCACACTCATTAAGTGAAGCATCTCTTTGTCTTTTGCATATATTCTCCCTTATGCGCCTGAAGGTACAGGGACGAACCGCTTTGGGTACTCCAAGAGATTTGCCGATTGAATCAACACCACAAACACGACAAATTTGACTAATCAAACAAGGATAGCCTAACATCTTGATGGGAGAAGTCATTGAAACCATTTGATAAATAATGAATCCACAAATATCAAGACTTTGAACACCCGATTCAAGGAAATAGACTAATTCTGCAAATTCATGACTCCACCAAAAATTCTCAATTGTGGAGGGACAAAGATTGGGAATACCAAGTTTTCCAAATGCCATCAGTGCAATACTAAGTTCATTAGTAGGAAACTTCCATTGATTCCAAGCTACCTTCTTGCCACAGAGCCCAATAGATATATCATCACATGATGGACGTTCATCACTCGGTTTAGCGAGACGCTAGTTTCCCAACAGAATGTTGGTAATCTTCGAAATTAACTTTCTATCAACAAGAAACCTTTTTCTATTTACCATGGATTTGAATTCCATCTTATTAAGATCAACATCATGAATGTTGGCATATAAAATTCTTGTGAGAGAATCAAAACCTTGACCAAGACCATCAAAGATATTTCCAAGATTGAATTTTTTGAAATAAGCTAAATCCTCATCATATCCATTAGAACTATCCAATTTCTTTTCTAAAATAAAACCTTTAGATGAAATCTTCTCAAAAATTCTAGCACATGAATCATCCACAAACCTAATCCTAAGAGAATTTTGATCACAAGGAAGATCCTTACTAGAGATAATTGAATTTTTGGAATTCCTTTTTGAGTCCTTAGAATTCATCACTAGGTCCAAGAAATTGAAAGGGATAAGAGGAATTTACTTACTTGGAGTGATCTTGAACACCCTTTCTCCTAGTTTCTCCAAAAAGACTTTAATGGAAAAGCACATAAAAAACCTTAAAAGTTCACGTACGCGGACGGGTGAAGAAGAAGAGGTGAGTCCGTGAACTTCTTCTTTATATGACCAAGGATGGTCTTGGACCCATTTGCGAACTGTAACCCGAACAAGGAAGAGGGATTTTCTTAGATGTTAGCATATCAAAGTTATGCACCCTATGACAACACACTTTGTGAGAGACTATGGATGCAGGAAAAATATTTGTTTGAGAACATTACACTAATTAAACCATTTCTTGCCCCATATCAAGATATATACACATGGGGTGGTGCCAAACTTGTTACCAAGAGGCATAATGTGCAGAGAAATTCTCATGCAACATTTCCTGTTGATATGTGTGAACAGTCCATGTGACGTAATCACCATAATAATGGTAATTAGGGGACTCTGAGCTTCCTATCCTTTGTTTGATATGCTTAGAAGGAAGATTCTTTTGATTCCCAGGTTGTACAATATTATTCAAGGATTTAATATGTACAGAACCCTTTTCAGAGTGATTCTTAGACTTAACATAATTAAGTTTTTCTAAGGATCTAAAAACGTCTTTGAATGCTCTGAATAGATCTTTATCAAATGATCCATTATGAAAGTGCTCCTCATAGAGATTGATAGTTAATCTAGTGAGGTTCCATATCCTTGAGCGCCATGAAAGTTTCTTCAACTTCTCCTTCTTTTTAATTTTTTCCTTAGATTGATATATATCATCTAAAATTTTCTTTTTAGATGACACGGGATTATCATGAGAAACCAGAGGTTTTGACCATAATAATTCTTGATCAATCTTTAAGAAATTTTGGCGTGCGTTACAGATGCTAATAGCAAATTTTCCAAAGAAATTTCTCATGGGACAATTTTTAAGGAACGAACAAACACAAACTTATCAGGTTTAACATGTTTGCCTGCTCTGATACCAATTGAAAAATAGAGGGTCTAACAACCACACCCAATATTTCGATTAGCAATCTGTATGGAAAACTCCGAGTTACTTTCTAGAGAATCAACTAGACTCAATCAAATAGAAAATATCTCAAGGAGTTATTATCTCAATCTCTCGATTTGATTTACTCAAGAAAATGCAATCTGCGAGTCTTAATCAAAGAGAGATAACTTTGGATGGTACCAAAGACCAATATCCAAGTGTCAATCAATTTAAATCAACAACCAATAAGGTCGGATAGTCTAATTGATTGAACAACGTACAACCTGTATTATTTAAATTATATAAAAATATAATGCGAATAAGAAATAACACAGAATTTTGTTAACGAGGAAACCACAAATGCAGAAAAACCCCGGGACCTAGCCCAGATTAAACATACACTGTATTAAGCCGCTACAGACACTAGCCTACTCCAAATTAACTTCGGTCTGGACTGTAGTTGAACCCCAATTAATCTCACACTGATCCAAGGTACAGTTATGCTCCTACGCCTCTGATCCCAGCAGGATACTGCGCACTTGATTCCCTAAGCTGATCTCACCCACAACCAAGAGTTCCTACGACCCAAAGTCGAAGACTTTAATAAACAAATCTGTCTCACACAGAAAAGTCTACAAGATAGATAAATTCTTCTCCCACGAATAAACCTATGAGTTTTGTTCTGTCTTTAGATAAATCAAGGAGAACAAGAACCAATCAATAAAACCAGACTTATATTCCCAAAGAAAATCTCAGTTTTATCAATCACCTCACAATAGTCTTAATCGACGCAGCGAAAAAATATATTGTGGAATCACAAACGATGAGACGAAGATGTTTGTGATTTACTTTTATATGTTGCCTATCGGAGATAGAAATCTCAAGCCAATTATTACAATTGTACTCGTACGATAAAAACAGCAAGATCAGATCACATATCTACGATAAAAATAGTATCGGTCTGGCTTAACAATCCCAATGAAGTCTTTAAGTCGTTAACCTGGTTTTAGAAGAAGAAAACCAAAGGTTAAAGGAGAATCGACTCTATCTATGCAACTAGTATCACACGTAAGGTGTGGGGATTAGGTTTCCCAGTTGCTATTGTTCTCCCTTATATAGTCTTTCAAATAAGGGTTTGCAATCAATGTTAGTTTGGTAACAAAGCATTTAATATTCACCGTTAGATGAAAACCTGATTAGATACAAGCTAATATTTATCAACCATTAGATCGAAAACATATCTTGTTATACACACATGTACTAGACAATTTTGGGTTTGTGTAACCGTACCCAAACTTGTACATTAGTTGGTTCAACACTAGTTAACCAAATGGTTAACCAAATGATAACTTTCATATCAACCATATTCTTCTTCACCATAACTATTCCAAATGACTCAAATGAACTAGTTAGAGAGTTGTTCAATTGCTATGAGATCCCATGTACTACACAAGACACAATTGAAGCAAAAACGATGTGATTCACTCGAATCGATTCATGAACTATAAATCCACGATTTGCAATAGGATTTCTTAGTTTATTAAGATAAGTTCACAAACATCGTTTTTAGACATAACCTACTCAAGTTCGCGGACTGGGTTCGCGGACTCAAGTCAACCGGTTGGAGTGTACAAACACCAGCAGAAATTCTTGGTTCGTGAACTTCTGTCAGTTCGCGAACTGAGTTGACGGCTCACGTTTCGGTTTTACTTGATCAACAAAGTTCGTAAACTTCGGTTCAAGCAATAAGGACTTATACATATATGTGTTACCACAACAATGTTTATATCCTCCAATGGTTATATTTTCTAAACTCTTATTTCAAAAATTGAAACATTCTCAGAGGACGTTATATAGTTGTTATTCACAAACTATTTTTCGTCAGAGCGATTTCCAAAATGATTGAAATGTAACATAACTTTCGTCACTAGGCAAAGATGAACTTGGCTAAAGCGAAAGCTTAACCAACACACATTTCGAGAAATAAATAAACGATATATACTTGGATCGAAATGACATATGTGTATATTCTTAGTCTATATTGTAATACGACTTTTGTCTCAAGATGGGAGATAGAATAGATAGACTTTTGAGTGATAGATAAGTTCAAGTCTCCACATACATTTTAGTCGATGAAGATTCACTGGTTCCTTGAGTAGTCCTTCGTCTTATATGATGGTCACCATGGAGTTCTTGAGCTCAACTACACTTTTTATCCTAGTCCGAAACCTTAGCTATAGTAGACTAGAAATCAAGACTTTATAGTTTTGATCACAAACATTGACAAACATGCTTGAGATAGCAATTCATGCGAGTTCGACCGAGCAATGCTCTAACACTGACATCTAGAACTTTCCTATTTAGCAAACCCTAATTCCAAACTCACACAAAACCATAAACTGATATGTGAATATTGAAAATTGCGCGGTTTTGCTCTTGGGACCGGTTTTACCATGAATCCTAACATAGGTTAAGATCAGTTCTACTAAGTTTCTAAATATAGGTGGGGATCGGTTCTACATGACTCCCAATAATAACTTGGATCAGTTCTACCATGACTCTCAATATAGGTATGGATCGGTTCTACAAAGATTCCCAACAAAATATAAGATCATCTCTCCCATGTATCCCAATATAGGTAAGGACCGTATCTAACAAGACTCAAAACATAAGTTAAGATCGATTCTACCGTGTATCCCAAACTAGGTAAAAATAGGTTCTACCATAACTCTCAACATAAGTTAAGATTGGCTCTTCCAAAGTTCTTACTTAAGTTCGAATTGGTCATCCAATAGGTCTTCATTGAAAACGGGACCAAAACACCTATTGATTTCTTTTCGATTACTAAACAAGTTTCGTATATGTACTTCCTTTAAACCAACGTAATGAAACATGGTTTCCTATGATTAAATCACACATATATCCAATACACAATCAAGTAACGAGTTACATATATTATGTTGATGTCGCATTTACGAAGTTCAAAATATAAACGTTATACTTCGTAATTCAATATACTTCCCTGACACTTTGATCATACTAATATGACCAAGTCTAATACTAGAGTATCATATATATAACCTCGCATGTTATATTTTTAATCTTAAACGACTTGAAAGAAACAATAAGAATGAAAACAAGTCATGTCAGTATCACTAACCTTAAGTGGAAGGATAATGTTTTTGTTGTTATTGATATGTCTTCACATTTTTCAGGTCTGCAGAGTAATACTTGTATGTCTCAACATTCCTAGACTATCCTATACAAAGTTGGCTCTAGTAATTTTAATCAAGTGACTCTGATTGAGTTTTGATACTAAAATATGACAACCAAACTTGACATAACAACGCTTGGTGGGTTCAACCGAGCAATGCTCTAACATAGTTAAATGGCCCAACTTTTGATCATTGTTGAGAATGAGAAGATCAAAATTCCACTTTTGAACATAAATCTATTTTACAAAATGTTTTTTAAAATTTCTGAGATTTTATTCAACCTTATTTATCCTCTCTCTCACGCCGTTATGCCTGATAGCCGACATTCGGCTTAACCCTAAACCTAAATCTAGGCTAAGTTAGTGTATAAGTGATACATATTCACCCATCAGAAGAGAGGCAATATATCTCTTATCTTGGTTCTAATTCTTGTTATTTTCACCGGATATTCAATCTTTATCTTCTCTAGTTACTTTCTCTCTATGATGGACTCTAACATCAACGAGGTTCAAGAAAAAATGAAAAATACTTCCATATCGGTTATACTAAAATCTTTGAAACAGCTAGAGTTTTCCTTAAAAGCGTTGATACAAGGTGCTTCTCAGTAGAAATATTATTTTATAAGCAAGCTTTATTCAAACAAAAGTTTTACTGTTGGAAAGTTTGATAAGGAACCGAAGAATCTTTGGATGAAATGAGTGCTTCATGTTTAAGTTTTATTCACAAGAAGAGTATGGACTTGATTTCAAATTTAGATCATGGTTTATAGAGAGTGATTTGCTGATTTTAGAACCATGGAACCTAATGATTAAGAAGTCTAAAGTGGATCTTACTAAATAACTATTTTGGTTACGTCTCTACAACATGCATCCAGTGTTCGCAAATCCCCCTATTGTGAAAGGTATTGCTGCAGCTATAGGAGAAGTCAAGGAATTAGACCCACCAGATTGTGTAGTTCCTAAAGGTAAAGATATAAAAGCTCTGGTTCCGATTGATACGAGAGATCCACTAAGAAGAGGTTTTTGGATGAAGAATGTTGTTGGTGAGGAAGTATGGATCAGGTTATTCTATGATAAGCAACCATTCGACTTATGTGGATATTACTATACATATGAAACACAAGGAGCATGAATGTGAAATGATAGCGAATTTTTTTATTCAACAACAAAAAAGGGTATCTTTATTCAACTTCAATCATTGAGATGCCATCCGGGAACAATCCAAATACAAGAGGATTTAAAGCTTCTACTAACAACAATACATAAGCTCAATCTGTGTCTGAAAACCAACATAACAAATATTAATGATCCTGTACATGTATTAAATGAAATTCAACCTATGGTGGATACAAACAAAAAATGGAGAATCTACTCAGATTTCTGCACCAATGATGACATGCACTCAAAGCCAAAATTGGCTGATTTCTGCACCTCACAATAGTCTTAATCGATGCAGCTAAAAAAGATATTGTGGAAACACAAACGATGAGACGAAGTGTTTGTGACTACTTTTATATCTTGCCTATCGGAGATAGAAATCTCAAGCCAATTATTACAATTATACTCGTACGATAGAAACAACAAGATCAGATCACACAACTACAGTAAAAGTAGTATCGGTCTGGCTTCACAATCCCAATGAAGTCTTTAAGTCGTTAACCTGGTTTTAGAAGAAGAAAACAAAAGGTTAAAGGAGAATCAACTTTAGCTTAGCACAACTAGTATCACATAGAATGTGTGGAGATTAGGTTTCCCAGTTGCTAGAGTTCTCCCATATATAGTCTTCAAATCATGGTTTGCAATCAATGTTAGCTTACTAACAAAACATTCAATATTCACTGTTAGATGAAAACCTGATTAGATTCAATCTAATATTTATCAACCGTTAGATCGAAAACATAGCTTGTTATACACATATGTATGCACGTTTCTAGGCTTGTGTAACCGTACCCAAACTTGTACATTAGTTGGTTCAATAATAGTTAACCAAATGGTTAGCCATATGATAACTTTCATATCAACCATATTCTTCTTCACCATAACTAGTCCAAATGACTCAAATGAACTAGTTAGAGAGTTTTTCAATTGCAAGGAAATATCATGTACTACATAAGACACAATCAAAGCAAAAACGATGTGATTCACTCGAATCGATTCATGAACTATAAATCCACGGTTTGCAATAGCATTTCTTAGTTTATTAAGATAAGTTCACAAACATCGTTTTTAGACATAACCTACTCAAGTTCGCGGACTCAAGTTCCCGGACAGAGTTCACAAACTCCAGCAGAAATTCTTGGGTTCGAGAACTACGCCAATTCGCGGACTAGGTTCGCGGACTGAAGTTCACGTACTACTCCGATTTCACTTGATCAGTAAAGTTCGCAAACTTCGGTTCAAGCAATAAGGACTTATACATATATGTGTTTCCACAACAATGCTTATATCCTCCAATGGTTATATTGTCTAAACTCTCATTTCAATCATTGAAACATTCTTAGAGGGCGTTATATAGTTGTTATTCACAAACTATTTTTCGTCAGAGAAATTTTCAAAATGATTGAAACATAACATGACTTTCGTCACTGGGTAAAGATGAACTTGGCTAAAGCGAAAGCTTTACCAACACATATTTCGAGAAATAGATAAGAGAGATATACTCAGCTCAAAATATCACATGTGTATAATCTAAGTCTGTATAGCAAAATGACTTTTGTCTCAAGATAGGAGATAAAGTAGATAGACTTTTTAGTGATAGATAAGTTCAAGTCTCCACATACCTTTTAGTCGATGAAGATCCGCTAGTTCCTTGAGTAGTCATTCGTCTTGTATGATGATTGCCATGGAGTTCTTGAGCTCAACTACACTTTCTATCCTAGTCCGAGACCTTAGCTATAATAGACTAGAAATCAAGACTTTATAGTTTTGATCACTAACATTGACAAACATGCTTGAGATAGCAACGCATGCGAGTTCGAACAAGTAGTGCTCTAAAATCTCCCCCTTTGTCAATTTTAGTAGCAAAACTATTAATACAAATGGAATACAAAAAATATATAAATAAACTTTATAGATCATATTCCACATGTCGTCTAATCTTCAACATTACTCGAAATCTTCGTCACTTCCAAGTACTCCAATGATCCCACATGTTGTAAGTTTAACATCATCGTTGTTGAAAATCTATAGCTATAACAATGAGAAAACAAGAGTTCTCAATCATTGTTATACAACGTCATAGTATCATTACACAACGTCAAAGTCCAATTGCATCACAACTTTAACAACAATACTATGGTGATACGCCACTCCCCCTTAGTCAATACTCCATCTCACATGGAAACCACTCTTCCTTACATAATGATCCGCAGACCATATGTGTTTGTAGTGTGAACTACATATTAATTTTCCCCCTTTTTGTCAATAAAATTGGTAAAGGTACAAGAACGGGATTGTTTGTACCCAAAATTACTTTTGGGCATGAAACACGATGAATGGATAATTTGGTGAGTATGTTGGGTTAGGGGTCGATTTGAAGAACAAAAAGAAAGATAGAGGTTTAACGTGGTTCGGCATTGCTTGCCTACGTCCACGGACGAATCCCCTTAGGGAGTGATTTTTGTTATTGATATTTGTGTTACAGAGTTTTTTCTCATATTTGCTATCCCCATTTTCCTTTCTGCTCCTCACTATTTATACCATTGTATACATAATTTCAATATTAACTTAAATGTCATGAAACTTCCCATTTATGCTTCCATCATGAATTCTGCATGAAACTGCCCCTTTGTGCCTTCATCATAAATTCTGCATGAAACTGCCCCTTTATGCCTCTATGATAAATTCTGCATGGAACTTCCCATTTATGCCTCCAACTTTAATTCTCTATGAAACTGCTGGAATTTATGTTGCATGCCTCCATGTTAAATTCGCATGAAACTGATGGTTTATGGCTCCATGTTAAATTCTGCATGAAAACTCCTTTGCATGCTTCCTTGGGTAAATTATGCATGAAACCGTTTGCATGCTTCCTTGTGTTAATGCTGCATGATGGACTAACTGTCTAACATACATAATGTGATGGCAGACTGGATTGATGGTTGACAGGAAAAATGGCTGGCAGTGTGGATGGAAGCTGTCTGGCAGCATAGTTGACAGCATGGGTAGAGAATGGATGGCAGCAAAACTGGCAGCACAGCTAGAAACTAGATGGCTACGCGACATAGTACTTGGCTGGGAATTAGTTAGCAGCACTGCTGGCACCAAGATTGAAAGTTGCATAGGGGCGCGACTGAATTCGATAGTTGACCGATGGTTGACTTTAACTATTGACCATTGACCTTGACCGGACGTTGACTTTGACAGTTGATCGCCTTTGACCATTGACCGGTCGTTGAATTTATGTAATGCTGAGCATACTGGTGGGCTGCCTCGGTTGACTGGTTAGCGGGCTTGGATGAGGACCAAAAGATGGTTTGAGTATCAATTGGGCCCATAAGTGGCATTTTTACTTACGGTACAAACAGGGATCCTAATGAAATTTCCGTAAGAGACATTTCATGACCAAGAGTAAATGTATATCATCTTTTTTAGATGCAATCATAAATCCGAAGCTAAATGCATTCATCAAGGAGTTCATAAAGATATAAGATAACCCCTATAATATTCCACAACCACACTCCCCACAAAGATTTGGCAATTAAGCACAAGATTAAAAGAACTCTCCCCCATAAAATGTCATTCCCAAGGGAACAACAAGAGCGACCTTAATTTAAAAAGAAATGAAGGATTTCTTTGGACTCAACAAATCACATGCGAGTATGAATTTGTAATCCAAAAAGAAATATTCAATCAAATTAATCGGGAGCGAACCATGATTAATTTGACTAAATATGCTCAACACAAGTAAACTTATGGAGACTTAAAAACTAAATTAGATTAATCACAAGAGAACCCATAATTAATCTAACCGGAATACATAATTAAACTAATCACAAAAGTAATCAATTTAATCATTTATACTTACATAAGAAAATCTATGGAGCGATGACTAAGTTAATCATAAAAACAAACCAACCCAGTCAAAAATGCTCAAACTTAAAAAAAAAAAACTTACGGAGTCATAACTAAATAATCACACAAGATGATTAATTTAGTTCAATATGCTCGACATAAAGTACCTTATGGAACACAACTAAGCTAATCACAAAAATAATAAACTTGGTTGTCTAGTGCTCGATATAAGACACAATACAGAGCCTCATAGTAATACACAAAATATGGATCAGGGAAGACCAATTACTGCGGAATACACAAGGATTCATTCTATGTTTCCATCACCATTTGCACAATGACATTCAATAGACATAATCCTTGAATCACAAAAGATTTTAACCTATCTTACATCAATAATGGACAATATAGGCTTAACTTTTGTGTTTGTCAAAAGTCTATTCATTCTTTTATCAATACTTGCATATCAATTCACGAACGACTTTACTTTTGACAAAGTATGGGATAATAAAGTTCACGGACATAAACACACATATCCCATAACAATATTGCAATATATAAAACCATAAATATTAATACTGCAAAAATCATCTTTCAAACAAGTTTTGAATTTAAACCAATAAATCTAAAAACAAGAAGATGAAAACTTTGGACATAGGTATGTGTAATCACAATAATGGCTAATCCAAACACTAGTTATTCTTCTAAACAAAACAAGAAAAATATAATATTTACTAGGCAATAATAAATCAGAGTTCATTGAGAACTTCGTATCTTTCAATGAAACCATCAAAGAATGTATCGCTGATTTCCTTTATTTTCTTGACTGTAGACACACCATGTTCATGAGTTAGAACACTAACTTTGTGATCAACTACCTGAGAAAGTTGTCTAGCTTTGGCACAATCCAAGAATGAGCTACTTTTGATTCCGTATCAGAATATTCTGATTAGCAAGAATTCTGGCCTGACCATCTAAAAGTTGGTTTATTTGCAACTGAATATTTGCATACTCGACCTTTGAATCGTTCTGAAAATGAGTTAAATCCTTGACAAAATCATTAATCCAGGAGTTGTGATCCTTTCTTTCAAGCATATTTTTCAGAACCAGCTCCTGAATTGACTCACGCTCCTGATTATTTTCCTCCATATCAAGACGCACAATCTCTTGAGAGCTTGCCGAGCTCTCCATAAAAAATTATGAGAAGGAAAACATAATATATAATATATACATATATATATATATATATATGCGTTTGTAAACGTTAGTAGAAAACTCTGGTTTTGGAAACCCTGAGAACTCACGGGAGGAAAATGCGGACGTTCGCGGAATGCTAACAGAAAATCTCAAACTAAAATAATATACAACATACTTGAGTATTTCCCAATTATTTTCCTTGCATCTCTCAAGTTAGAAACTGGGAAACAAATACCTGGAATCAGGTGGTTGGGTGGAAACTAGTCCCACTATGATCATTGAGAAGGGTGTTGTATATATCTTCTGAAAGTTTGATCTTTGTGTTCTTCGCCTTTCTTCGGTTGACTCTCATCCTTGAAGGATAAGACATGGCGTGTTTAACATATCCGTCAGAAGGCTTTTTCTAAAGACTAAATCTAGACCTCTTGCAATTGGTTCAAGATGATCGAAATAGATAGAAATCCATCTTCTAGACTTAGATTTACCAAAAACATTCTTACAAGTACAGGAGATGCTTTCTTTAGCAACACAAGAATTTATGCAAGAATGCACTTGAGCCCTGTGATGATTTCTAGAATAAAGATCATTCTTATAAGGTTTCTGGTTTCTTGTAGGCATGCGATTCACTGCATTAGTTTACTGACTATTTGTTCCATTGACAGTGAAGAGAAGCAAATTATGAAGCTTAGAAATTTGTTTCCTTCTTGCAAAACAATGGATATCATAATGAGTATTTTTCCCACAAAAAGTACAGGTTCGTGGAGGAGAAGCAATAATTGGCACCTGTCTTAGCTTCATAGCCATATGAGAAGATTGCAAGTTATGTAAACCTTTCTTGACACAATCTTCTTCTGGAGAACGTTTTGTCTTGTACAAAACATCACGAGAGTTAGTTTGTATAGAGGATTTTCTCCTTAAGAAAGAGTTTTCCTTTTCCAAGGATTTGCACTATTCACAGGCTAGAGTAAGAGATGCACTTAGTTTCTGTTTTTCGACACGAAGTCTGTTGAGATCTGATGAATGAGTCTTGAGCAAACGTTTTTCCCTAATTGAGTATTCCTTAATAATATCCTCAAGAGCACTAATCTTTTCACGTTTTAGAGTAGTTTTTTGTAGAAGTTTCTCAATGTTATTAGAGAAGGACTCAATAATGTTATAGAGATCACGTTCTCGATCAAGAGACTTTTCAAATTAATCAATAAGCTGATCATGATCATTAAAATCAATAATCTCAGCTGTATTTTTTGAAATTCTGGTGAGATTATTTTCAGCTTTTGTCAGAGTGTCACATGCCTCATGAGAGGAAGAAATATCATTATCAGATTGAACATTCTTTCTACCTCGGGATTCAGAAGAATCTACTAAGGAATAATCCTTTGAGGTGTTTCTAAGACACTTGACATAATCAAAAGCTTTAGAAGGCATTTTGGTATCGCAAAAGAGACATTTTCCTTAGACTCATATTGCCATAAACACGGACTTGTAAGGTCTTGAACATGTTTGCCTGCTCTGATACCAATTGAAAAAGCATGGGTCTAGCAACCACACCCAATATTTCGATTAGCAATCTGTATGGAAAAACTCCGAGTTACTTTCTAGAGAATCAACTAGACAGTCAGACTCAATCTAGATAGAAATATCTCAAGGAGTTATTATCTCAATCTCTCGATTTGATCTATACTCAAGCAAATATAAATCTGCGAGTCTTTATCAAAGAGAGATAACTTGGATGGTACCAAACACCAATATCCAAGTCTCAATCAATTTAAATCAACAACCAACAAGTCAGATATTCTAATTGATTGAAAAACGCACAACCTATATTATTTCAATTATATAACGAAATATAATGCGGAAAAGAAATAACACAGACACCAGAATTTTGTTAATGAGGAAACCGCAAATGCAGAAGCTCCAAGCTAACTTCGGTCTGGACTGTAGCTGAACCCCAAAAAATCTCACACTGATCCAAGGTACAATTATGCTCCTACGTCTCTGATCCCAGCAGGATACTACGTACTTGATTCCCTTAGCTAATCTCACCCACAACCAAGAGTTGCTACGACCCAAAGTTGAAGACTTTAATAAACAAATCTATATCACACAGAAAAGTCTACAATAATAGATAAATTTGTCTCCCACGAATATACCTACAAGTTTTTGTTCTGTCTTTTGATAAATCAAGGTGAACAAAAAACAATTGATAAAACCAGACTTATATTCCCGAAGAACAACTCAGTTTTATCAATCACCTCACAATAATTTTAATCGACACATCGAAAAAAGATATTGTGGAATCACAAATGATGAGACGAAGTGTTTGTGACTACTTTTATATCTTGCCTATCGGAGATTAAAATCTCAAGCCAATTATTACAATTATACTCGTACGATAGAAACAACAATATCAGATCACACAACTACGATAAAAGTAGTATCAGTCTGGTTTCACAATCCCAATGAAGTCTTTAAGTCGTTAACCTGGTTTTAGAAGAAGAAAACCAAAGGTTAAAGGAGAATGAACTCTAGATTAACACAACTAGTATCACACAGAATGTGTGGGGATTAGGTTTCCCAGTTGCTAGAGTTCTCCCTTATATAGTCTTCAAATCATGGTTTGCAATCAATGTTAGTTTACTAACAAAACATTCAATATTCACCGTTAGATGAAAACCTGATTAGATACAAGCTAATATTTATCAACCGCAAGATCGAAAACATAGCTTGTTATACACACATGTATGCACGTTTCTAGGATTGTGTAACTGTACCCAAAATTGTACATTAGTTGGTTCAACAATAGTTTACCAAATGGTTAGCCATATGATCACTTTCATATCAACCATATTCTTCTTCACCATAACTAGTCCAAATGACTCAAATGAACTAGCTATAGAGTTGTTCAATTGCAAGGAAATATCATGTACTACACAAGACACAATCAAAGAAAAAACTATGTAATTCACTTGAATCGATTCATGAAGTATAAAGCCACAGTTTGAAATAGCATTCCTTAGTTTATTAAGATAAGTTCACAAACATCGTTTTTAGACATAACCTACTGTAGATGGGGCAAAATGAGTTGTTGGTATTTACAGAATTGAGGAAACGACCGTGCAGAGGGAACTCCTTGAATCGAGCGATCTGTTAAACCTCACACAGATGCACTGCAAGAAGGGAGTGCTTTGAATTCGAGAGATCAATCTATAGTACTCCGGCCTAAACCAAGACAATGGCCGTTCCAGAGTAAATTCGTTCATAAGAGATGATGGGTCGATCTGTTGGAGGGAAGCTGAGAAATGTGTGAGATCAATGGTGATTGAGATTACAGGTGTGTTGTGTATTCTGCGTAACAAAGTTATGAATGATTGAATTTACTCAGTTGAGAGTGATTCCTGAAACTATGAGTTCGTGCATACGAAAGGTTGTCTGTATGAACTTGTCGAGAAATTCTTGTATGTTTCAATCAAGATTCAGATACCTTTTTATATTGCTCGAATTGTAAACACCATGATCCCATGAAGTGTGACAGTTGATGGAATCAAAGAGTGGAGAAGTGGGAATCATGTTAAAACCAGTTGCTCAACGTGCGGAGACTTGGTTGATTTTCCACCCATTACTTTGTTAACTCCTCTAACAGATTGCACGACTTTCTCACATTCTCATCGTGTGTATGAACACACGTGTCGTAGACCGCCAGACAAAAACCCTAGTTAATATCCCCCCATGTAACATGATAGATGTCTTATGTGATTGTGGAGTCTGCAAGGCATACATGTAGTTAGTTAATTAGTTGCTGACTTCATGGGACGATGAGCCCTTGTATTGTTGAGTCAAATGTGATTTGAAAATGTTTCGAGACTTATGAATTGAACATGTCTGCGATCGTTGTCGTAGGCGTCAAAAATAAATTACACTTTCTTACTACTCAAAATATATAATAAAGCAAGGGCAAGAAAGGATCGTTCCCACAAAGAGAACTGAGGTTGTCAAATTGTTTCGGTTTCCTATAAATAACAATCGGGGGTTTTCTGATTTTTAATAAAGAAAACTAAAATAAAAACAAATAAAGAAATAAGCAATCAAATCAATAGAAAAGATATTGGTTAAGGATTCATCTTCATTCACAAACATGTTCTTGACATAATAATTAGAATTGATATTTTAATCTCAACTTTTATCAAAAGCCCTATGATACCTTGATCGCAAGAATATCCCGCAAATCTCCTTTTGTCATCAACAAACACATTAAAAGATACGAGTATGAGTTCTATATAAGAGAACAACGTAACGTGTAAAAGCACTAATCAAGTTTAATTCCCTAGATGCATTAATTTCTATGAAATCAGGCCAATCAAAGCAACCGAATGTGGAAAGCGCACTAATTCAATTTAACAAAGGTTATGGTTCAAATATGATCATAAGGATGCATCACTACAAGCTATAACCATATTCATGCTACTTGTAATCAGGAATCTATCACTTTTGCGTATAACAAACCCTAATCTAGCAATAGAGATGAAAACAAACTCAATCGATTCTAGACTCGACCAAACAAGCATTCGAATCATATAACAATATAAACGATGAATCATAAACGATAAAGTATGGAGACAAAACTAATTTATCATATCAAAAAGCATATTTTATGAAATCCAATTATTCCATAACCAATAATAAAATTAAGTACTCATGCTCAAGGAGTTCATAACAAGTATAAAGAGAAGAGTTTTCATGTCTAAACCCTAGAACAAAGTAGAAGATGATATTTAGGTTAGATAAAAGTCTTATCTTTTATATGTTTCTCAATTTCCATAAAGGATACTCCTTCCAATATTAGGTCTTCTCAAAACCCATCTCCAAGTGGTCCACCAAGCCCATGTGTGAGAAAACCCGTGTAAAATTATGTCAAAAAATGCTTGCCGGAAAACTGGGTTTTTAGCCGGAAGTTGATTGGAATCCGGCACGGAACGGAGCTCGGTTTACTGGATAGTATCGCCGGTTATTAACAGTCAACGTTAAACAAAATGGTCAATAACGGCCAACTCGGTCAAAGCTACACAGAGTCAGTACGAGTAAGAGTCTAATTAGCCTGACTGGGCTGAGTTGCTTAAACCTAGGCCATTTTGCAAAGCCATAGTTTGTGTTGTATCATCATTGTGCTTCACTGCCTCATTCCCAGCCATGATGGCTCTCTTGCAACTCCTTAATCTCTGCATCCTTCCAATTTGTCCCATTCACTTCTTCTGCTTCAATAACAATCTTCAGTTCAGTACACAACATCCAGCACCAACCCATTCCATGGAAGCACCAGCTGCAACTCCATTTCAATCACACAAGCATCAGTTCTGTAGATGCAATACCAGCATAACCTTCACTAACTTCTCAGCACAAGACCATTCCAACTACCCCTGCAATTCCATCTCATCCACTCAACACAACCCATGAAAAACAACTCCAAATCCTCACTGTTTGAGACCATTACCACCATTACTCATATTCCCTGTACTGCAACTAATCAAGGCTATGGTAGCAGCTCAACCTTCCCTGACTTATTCCATTTTTTCCTGCAATCTAAGCTCCTTATCAGAATCTCCATCTTGCCTAACACTTCCACTTCACAACACCTGCTCTTCATAACAATCACCCGCTCCACCTACAATTCACAACAATTCATTGCAGTTAACAACAACACCAACAAGTTTAGCATGTGACCCTGTTTCAATTACCAACTCCACAACTAATTGCAGCAGCAGCTCTTCGTTCCATATATAACCCCATGAAAAACCCTCATAACAACCTCATTCCATTCTGCTGCCACTCTCAGTTCAATGCCATCACCAAAACCATATTCTTTTGAGAAAATCACAGCACCAACACAAACCCTAATTCCTTCTATCTGACTTCTTCCCTAATGGATGCAATTGGCTTCTCTTGAATTAACCAGCAACAAGTGCTTATGATTCTTCATCAGCGCCTCCAATCTGTCTCTCAATTTCAACACCAGCTTCATCAATTTCTCAATTGTTCACTGATTTCAAATCTCATTTCAAACATATCTCTTAATTCTTCTTCTCGGCTGGTATTTCTTCTTGATTTGAACAACACAACACTCTAATCTCTTCATCATCTCTCAATTTCTCTATCAGCTTCTCGATCGGCTATTACCATTTCTCTATATCTCTCGGTTTTAGTAGTAGAGGCTGCTGTTTTATTTCTCAACTTCTGTTTCAGGTGAATGAAATGAATGAAAGAAAAACATAAC
The DNA here is from genome assembly GCA_023529315.1 of Papaver bracteatum. Taxonomy (NCBI): domain Eukaryota; kingdom Viridiplantae; phylum Streptophyta; class Magnoliopsida; order Ranunculales; family Papaveraceae; genus Papaver; species Papaver bracteatum. The sequence goes on from JAJJWX010002530.1 coordinate 1,748,722, forward strand.
TCTTGATTTTAGGGTAGGTCATAGTTTAGGGCAGGATTCAGACACCCATGTCCCATATTTTGGGATAAGACCACCCCAGATTGGGTGCCTATAACAGATGGTCACCCCTTAACCTCATATGGTTGTCTTTATCTACTCTCCAAAAGAGAATCGCCCCTAAACCGCGGATGGGCTCCCGATAGTGTTCTCCACGGAAATAAGGATTATTCCCTTCTTGTTCAAATTTGGTTTTTTCTTCTTCTTTTCCTCCGTATGTCTCCCGAGTACCTAATAACTCAAAAACACGCATAAAGTACATAATTTGCAAGAAAAATAGCAAAGAAAGCATAAACTCTAGATAGTAAATACGGTGTATTCTACACCTATCAAATTCCCCCACACTTAGACTTTGCTAGTCCTCGAGCAAATCAAACAAAACAATTTTAAAACATACATACAACTCCGTGTCGTCGAGGCTACGGTCACTTTTAGCATAAATAACAAGCCTTTGAACCCCTAAGTGTCCCTAGTGGACGAGTTATAGTCTGGTGAGGGCTTACTAGAGATATACCCACAAAACCTACTCCAACTTCAAAGCGTTCCAGCGTCCCAAGCATCCAAAGAACTATGAGGACATAGAGTTTCTGCATGCTAGTAATAAGAAGTTAGAAATACCAAAGAACATATTCATTCTTAAATCTTGAGTGATAAATAACCACACCATAATGAGAGAACGCATGTTTGAGAAACGATCAATAAGCATTTCGCCTCAACTTCTGCCTCACCAGAAAGGGTTTTATGAAATTGCACTCAAAAAGATGGTTTTTTTATGGGTCTCACATGTGAGCAGGTAGGAATAAAGAGAGAATTCCTGCAACACGTTGAATGGTGGGAAGGATAACTTCCGAAATATTTTGAAAAGCCCACATCTTTTAACATTTTGAAAAACCATTTTTCTGACGATCTCTAAGAAAGGAAATCAACCACTTATATCGAGGATAAGATTACTTACTCACCTTCACATCCGATTGCCAATTATGATAGCACCACTCTCACGGAATCCAATAGAAACATCTTCCGCTCCTCGTCTTCATCTTCTTGGTCTTCGTCTTCGGTTTCAACTATTGATGATAAACTCTTGAACTTTGTAAATCCTTGACAATTTGTAACCTTTTTCCTTAAAATCCTTGTTGCTTGAAACTTGCTTATAGATTTCCCTTCCACACGGCTTATTAAATAAAAACAAACAAACACAATAATAGATATTTCTCTTGTCTCATTTTTTTTTCTTTCAATTTTTCAATTTTTTTTTTGAGAAACAAAATACAAAACAAAAAAATAAAACAAACCATGGCCGTGGAAAAGTACTTTAGTGCTTGATTCTTCACAACTTGTATCGCCTTAAAATCATAAACTTCAATAATTCTCACCTTTTGATTTTCTTTTCTCTTGTAAATAAGTCTTCCACTTGGATATATTATTATGCTCATTGTATTGTAAGTCTTCAACATATATACAAAAATCTTCTCATTGTATGTTGCTTTACTTGAATATGAAATTTGCTCTTTTCTTGTTCCGTTGCTTGTAAACCTTGAACGTCTTCAACTTTCCAAGTAGATTTTGATGTCGCTCCTTGTTGATAATTGTGGTGTTTCTATGGACCCGTTGTTGTCCAGAGAGAGAATGGTGCTAACTGCAAATCGAACTACAAGAAGGAGGCTTTCATCCATAGACGTCACCCTCATGATTGACAAAAATTAGCACTCAAGAGATCAAAAATAGTGCTGAAATTGGTGTGAAATTGGGTAGCTCACCATTCTACCCGGAATTAACGTACGGTGACACACACTCAAAAGAAGCTCTTTAGTCATGGAAGAATTTCTGGTCGGTGCCTTGGTTGATATGAAAATGGGTAGTCTCCACTAATGATTGATCAGCAGCTCTAATAATGCATTTCTCCCTGCTCCTAATTTGCATCATCGGCATGATTAAATCCATTATTTAACACTCCAATTCGTAAGAAATCCGAACGTAGTTCCCTAATACTTCTAAGTTTAGTTATGTCGGTCAGAATTCTCTATGTAAACATACATAGAAGGATGCTAGTGATTCTAAAATCTCTACAAGTTGAAGGTTTTATGCAAATTTTTTGAAAAATCGACTCAAAAAAGCTAAAAACTCTATATGCAAAACATCCAAACACTCCCCCATACTTAAACCTTACATTGTCCTCAATGTAATTGAATCCTCCTAGTAAAGTCAAGGTGGGAAATCCTAATATGATATGGAACAAGAAAAATAAATAAACGAAACACAAAGAAAAAAAAAACAAAAGGATAAGAAATACAAAACCGGTGGGTTGCCTCCCATTTAGCGCTTGTTTTAAAGTCGACGGCCCGACTTAGCTTCTTGTAAGATTCATTCCCCATATATTAACAATCGGAAAATTTGGGGATCCACCCATAGCACCTGTTTTGCAAACACTAGATTCACACAAATATTAGTAATATAAAACAGAAATGAAGCTATTAACCGAAAAAAGTTTCCCCCACACTTATTCTTGTCCACACTTGGAAATGTATAAAGAACATATATAGAAGTCGGGTACTTCCACGGTTTCTTGTTCACAAACTTGCATAGCATGAGAATCAAATGTTTCCAATGGCGAATATCGAGAAACAAAGTCATTCAACAATGTTTTCGAAGCACAAGCATTCAAACCAATAAGAGGTAAAGGAGAAGAAACAATATGCAAAGGGTTAGACAAACCTATCACAGTCTCTTGTATCACGGAATCCTCTTCATCCTTGAAAAACTCAAGTGAATTATTCACCTCTTGTATATTATGGTCCTCTATCAAACCTTGCAACCATTCTTCGTCCGTTTCTGCCTTAACCAAAGTCTCGACATCAACATCTTCATTACAATCATTCACAAGTTCAATTGGGTCTTCCACAATATTGGTCATACCGGTTTCATTCTCAACATACTTCTCTTCATTAGACTCAAACCTTGTTGCAAAGTTCTGTAAAACACTAGTTTCATCATACTCATGTACCTTTTGAATAGGTGCTTGATCATTATAAAGATCAAGAGTTGAGTCAACTACACTAACGTCATCAAATATCTCCAAAGGTTGGTCCTTTTCAACACAATCATCTTTGTCTTCATTTTCAGACTCGTCGAAATCATAATCGACGTCGGTTTCCCAACCTTTATCACGACGTCGTTTGAGTTCCATATGGATGGTCCTACTAATTTCATCGACAAGCTTTTCCGAGGCTCCATCATCTTCCAACTTGTATAATTTTTGTGCAAGTTTCCTGACGTTATCACGCTTACCACCATTGACTACAATAGGTTCTCTTTCCCATGACTCTTCCCTTTGAATGGGTGAATGATCATAACTACGATCTGGAGTCGGGTAAGAAAAAGTATTGCAAAAATTGGTTTGTGCGACGTTCTCTCTATTACGGTCAAGTTGGTCTAATCTTTGTTACATGTCTTGTAATCCATTCAAAATCTGCATACAACTCGAATGAAGCCAATTAGAAGTAGAATTATCCCACCTAGGCGCTTGACTTACATACCCACTACAAGGTTGTTGTTGGTATGTATGAAAATCACCATAAGGTTCTCTAGGATATGCATCATAGCCAATAAATTGGTTTTGATTGCATTCCATAGATGGTGGGAAATTGTCATAGTGTTGAGGAGGTTGAAAGCCGTATCCATTGTTCCAAAATACTCCTTCCATAGAAATTGGTACCTAAAACAAGAGTTCTCAAAACTATGTCAAAACCAGAAAATAAGAAAAACTAAAAACAAAAAAATAAAAATAAACCAAAAACAAATGACAACCGCTGCCTCCCCGGCAACGGCGCCAAAATTTTGATCGCTGTCGTAGGCGTCAAAAATAAATTACACTTTCTTACTGCTCAAAATATATAATGAAGCAAGGGCAAGAAAGGATCGTTCCCACAGAGAGGACTAAGGTTGTCAAATTGTTTCTGTTTCCTATAAATAACAATCGGGGGTTTTCTGATTTTCAATAAAGCAAACTAAAATAAAAATAAATAAAGAAATAAGCAAGCAAGCAAATCAATAGAAAGATATTGGTTAAGGATTCATCTTCATTCACAAACATGTTCTTGTCATAATAATTAAAATTGATATTTTAATCTCAACTTTTATCAAAAGCCCTAGGATACCTTGATCGCAAGAATATCCCGCAAATCTCTTTTTGTCATCAACAAACACATTAAAAGATGCGAGTATGAGTTCTACCTAAGAGAACAACCTAACATGTAAAAGAACTAATCAAGTTTAATTTCCTAGATGCATTAAGTTCTATGAAATCAGGCCAATCAAAGCAATCGAACGTGGAAAGCGCACTAATTCAATTTAACAAAGGTTATGGTTCACATATGATCATAAGGATGCATCACTATAAGCTATAACCATATTCATGCTACTTGTAATCAGGAATCTATCACTTTTGCGTATAACAAACCCTAATCTAGCAATAGAGATGAAAACAAACTCAATCGATTCTAGACTTGACCAAACAAGCATTCAAATCATATAATAATATAAACGATGAATCATAAATGATAAAGTATGGAGACAAAACTAATTTATCATATCAAAAAGCATATTTTGTGAAATCCAATTATTCCATAACCAATAATAAAATTAAGTACTCAAGCTCAAGGGGTTCATAACAAGTATAAAGAGAGGAGTTTTCATGTCTAAACCCTAGAACAAAGTAGAAGATGATATTTAGGTTAGAGAAAAGTCTTCTCTTTTATATGTTTCTCAATTTCCATAAAGGATACTCCTTCCAGTATTAGGTCTTCTCAAAACCCATATCCAAGTGGTCCACCAAGCCCATGTGTGAGAAAACTCGTGTAAAATTATGTCAAAAAACGCTCACCGGAAAACTAGGTTTTTAGCTGGAAGTTGATCGGAATCCGGCACGGCACGGAACGGAGCTCAGGTTACTGGAATAGCATCGCCGGTTATTAATAGTCAACATTAAACAAAACGGTCAATAACGGCCAACTCTGTCAAAGCTACACTGAGTCAAAACGAGTAAGAGTCTAATTAGCCTGACTGGGCTGAGTTGCTTAAGCCTAAGCCATTTTGCAAAGCCATAGTTTGTGTTACATCATCATTGTGCTTCACTGCCTTATTCCCAGCCATGATGGCTCTCTTGCAACTCCTTAATCTCTGCATCCTTCCAATTTGTCCCATTCACTTCTGCTGCTTCAATAACAATTTTCAGTTCAGTACACAACATCCAACACCAACCCATTCCATGGCAGCACCAGCTGCAACTCCATCTCAGTCACACAAGCATCAGTTCTGCAGTTGCAATACCAGCACAACCTTTACTAACTTCTCAGCACAAGACCATTCCAACCACCCCTGTAATTCCAGCTCAACCACTCAACACAACCCATGAAAAACAACTCCAAATCCTCACTGTTTGAGACCATTACCACCATTACTCACATTCCATGTACTGCAACTAATCAAGGCTATGGCAGCAGCTTAACTTCCCTGACTTCTTCCATTTTTGCCTGTAATCTAAGCTCCTTATCAGAATATCCATCTTGCCTAACACTTCCACTTCACAACACCTTCTCTTCATGACAATCACCCGCTCCACCTGCAATTCACAACAGTTCATTGCAGTTAACAGTAACACCAACAAGTTTAGCCTGCGACCCTGTTTCAATTACCAACTCCACAACTAATTGCAGCAGCAACTCTTCATTCCATCTCTAACCCCATGGAAAACCCTCATAACAACCTCATTCCATTCTGCTGCCACTCTCAGTTCAATGCCATCACCAAAACCATCTTCTTTTGAGCAAATCATAGCACCAACACAAACCCTAATTGCTTCTATCTGACTTCTTCCCTAATGGATGCAATTGGCTTCTCTTGAATTAACCAGCAACAAGTGCTTATGATTCTTCATCAGCGCCTCCAATCTGTCTCTCAATTTCAATAACAACTTCATCAATTTCTCAATTCTTCACTGATTTCAAATCTCATTTCAAACCTATCTCTTAATTCTTCTTCTCGGCATGTATTTCTTCTTGATTCGAACATCACAACACTCTAATCTCTTCATCATTTCTCAATTTCTCTATCAGCTTCTCGATCTGGTATTATCATTTCTCTATATCTCTCGGTTTCAGTAGCAGAGGCTGTTGTTTTATTTCTCAACTTCTGTTTCAGGTGAATGAAATGAATGAAATAAAAACATAACTCTTGATTTTAGGGTAGGTCATAGTTTAGGGAAGGATTCAGACACCCATGTCCCATAGTTTGGGATAAGACCACCCCAGATTGGGTGCCTATAACAGATGGTCACCCCTTAACCTCAGTTGGATGTATTTATCTACTCTCCAAAAGAGAATCTCCCCTTAACCACGGCTGGGCTCCCGATAGTGTTCTCCATGGAAATAACGATTATGCCCTTCTTGTTCAAATTTGGTATTTTCTTCTTCTTTTCCTCTGTATGTCTCCCGAGTACCTAATAACTCAAAAACACGCATAAAGTACATAATTTGCAAGAAAATAGCAAAGAAAGCATAAACTCTAGATAGTAAATACGGTGTATTCTACACCTATCAGTCTATTGAAACAGAGGTATAATTCTTAAGTAAACGTTAATAGTTAAGGTGAGTAGATATTGCTCATTCAATGAATTGTTGAATATTGATAGTTGAACCAATATTCCTTGGTTTGAGCAAATATTACTCATTAGAGCAAATGTTGCTCGTTTGATGAATTATTGGTTGCGTGACCAAATAAAGTATTAAGTTAGAATATTGGCAACTGAACCGAGTATAATTAGTAAAATGTTGGTCATGAGATCAACGTAAAATTATTAGCATTTGAATCTGGGATTATGAACCTTGGACTCAAAAACCCTAATTTGATCAATTGGAAAATAAACCACAGAGTGAAGGAAGGACCGGCTACATGATATTATGGGTCGACCATGTAGCGCCTAGATTCTCACGTGAGCAAATACCAAGGTCTCTTGAAGACTTGTTGATTTGTTGATGAAAGGACGATTAAATGCTGGTTTAATCATTAAAATAATGCTCGTCTGAGCTTTAAGTGATAAAACCTAATTAATTATGAAGAGATGAGGGACCAACCAAGGGGTTATGAAACCGACCCTGTGTGGTCACATGATCAAATAACGATCGTCTTATGAAGTTCCAAGTTGTTTGGAAGAGTTTTGGACCTAATACGTGCAATTGCGCAAATTAGGTCAAATTGTGAAAATACGTGGGACCGGCTCCTTGCAAGACAAAGAGCCAACCTTGGTCGGTCAAGGTAACATGCTCACATCACCAAAGTATTCGTATCTCAGTTGTGAGAATTTTGATATTTTTTGATGTGCGTTTGAGCAATATTTTGAGAAAATATGAAGAAATCAGGGATTTTTGCTGAAACCGTGAAAACTTCATGAGATGAAGGAAAAATAATAAAATAAAGGAATCTTGAAGTGTGGAACCGGCAAAGGCCAAGGCATGGCCATCCGGCCAAAGATCCCGGTCCCACGATGTTTTCCTAATTTTATAATATTTTTCATGATTTTAGGGAAATATGTTGAAACCAAAGAGTTTTTGTTGAAATCAAGGAGTTTCCTTGAAGTTAAAGAGTTTCCATGAGATGAAGGAAAACAAAAATATTAATAATAATAAAATAAGGGCGCGTGGGACCGGCTTGGGCATGGTTGGCCGGCTAGGGCCCGGTCCCTTGAGTTTTCCCTAATTTTATGTATTATTTCATGATTTGAAGGAATTTTCATAATTTGAAGGAAATATCATGAAATCAAGGAAACATAAAAATAATAAAATAAGGGGCGTGTGGGACCGGCTAGGGCCCGGTCCCACGAGTTTCCCTAATTTTATATTATTTTCATGGGATCAAGGAAATATCATGAGATTAGGGAGTTTTCATGAGATTAGGGAAATAAAAATAAAATACTTAGGAATCATGAGGTGTGGGACCGGCCATGACTAGGGCATAGCCGGCCGGCTAGTAGAACGGTCCCATGACACCTTTCCCAATTTTATATTATTTCCTTGATGCGAAGGAAACACCATGAAACTGAGGAGTTTCCTTAAAATGAAGGATATTTGTTCAAATGAAAGGATTTTCAGAAGATCAAGGAAAAGAATAAATATATGATAAAATATAAAATTGGACGTGGAATTGGTCACGGCACGACCGGATGGCCGGTGGGCCCAATCCCTCACCGCCTTGGTTAATATTTTATTATTTATTATTTTCTTTCTTATTTTGCATAGGTTCATCGTCTCGTCATATTTTGAAATACTCATTCGTGCGTTCAGATGCTTGCATTATTGCTGAGTACACTTGCATCATTTTGGTCGGGGCTTACTCGAAGGTAGCTCAGATGCCCGTGTATTGAATATTTATTACTAACCCATGGAATTCTGCTGGGAAAAACCATAAATTGAAGTAACGAAATATTATGAAGAACATTGAATATTTTTCAGGGATTCAGTTAATGAATATAATAATTTTAAGAATAATTAATTGATGTCTCTATACTAGTATGATCGTCTAGGAGCATTAATTATTCAAGAATTGAATGTTATGAGCTTGTTGAATCGTCATATTTCTTTTATATAGTCAGGGAAAACATTGTTACATCCTGAAGATGTTATTGCTCTATACTAGCAGGAAAGCTGTCTAGGAGCCATCCAATCTTTCGATTATATATATTATATATAGAAGTAATTACTGAAATTGCTCAGTATTCATGAGATATGTCGTTGCCTCATCTGAGAGACTACATATCTATGTATGCTCTGAGAGACAGTATTCTCAGTCAGAGATTCTTGTGGCATGAGCTTTCATGATTTCGATAAGAGACATGAGCCTCAATATTCATCTGATTGCTGGATCAAGAATACGTATAATTATAGGTTTACGATTTTAGACCTTGTTGAAAATCCACCATCTACACCTACTCAAGTTCGCAGACTTAAGTTCCCGGACGGAGTTCACAAACTCCAGCAGAAATTTTCGGGTTCGAGAACTACGCCAATTCGCGGACTGAAGTTCACGTACTGCTCTGGTTTCACTAGATCAACAAAGTTCGCAAACTTCGGTTCAAGCAATAAGGACTTATACATATATGTTTTTCCACAATAATTCTCATATCCTCCAATGGTTATATTGTCTAAACTCTCATTTCAATCATTGAAACATTCTCAAAGGGCGTTATATAGTTTTTATTCACAAACTATTTTTCGTCAGAGCAATTTCCAAAATGATTGAAACATAACATGACTTTCGTCACTAGGTAAAGATGAACTTGGCTAAAGAGAAAGCTTTACCAACACATATTTCGAGAAATAGATAAGCGAGATATACTCAACTCGAAATATCACATGTGTGTAATCTAAGTCTATATAGGAAAACAAATTTTGTCTCAAGATAGGAGATAGAGTAGATAGACTTTTGAGTGATAGATAAGTTCAAGTCTCCACATACCTTTTAGTCGATGAAGATCCACTGGTTCCTTGAGTAGTCCTTCGTCTTGTATGATGATCGCCATGGAGTTCTTGAGCTCAACTACACTTTCTATTCTAGTCCGAGACCTTAGCCATAGTAGACTAGAAATCAAGACTTTATAGTTTTGATCACTAACATTGACAAACATGCTTGAGATAGCAACACATGCGAGTTCGACCGAGCAGTGCTCTCACATTCTGTGTCCATGAGGAATCTTGATTACTTTCATGATGATTAATCCAAAGAAATTAAAATGTCTTATGCCACGAGCAAGATGGTAAACAAGTTCAGCAACATCTCTGGTCCATTTAGTTTTATGCATTTTGGTAGCACACAGATTTACTACAACTATTTATCCAAAAAAATTTAAATGAAAAACAATATATTTCTAAGTAGGAAAGAATTATCTAGCCATTATCCTCCAATCAAAGCAGAGATAGTTTCTCTTTTCACATGATACTCCTTTACAATTGATGGTAAAAATGCACTTCATAAGGATAGAAACACTTTCATAAGGCAAAAACTCTTGTTACCTTCCCCGTGGAAACGAACAAGGCGAACCATGTTATGAGGGTACTCTCCGTAGGTTATAGGTTTAAGTTTTCAGATTCATTGATTTTCCCATACATTTTGTTCTGATCATAGTTCCGAAACAACATCTTTTCATATTCATATCATGCATGTTTGCATAAAAATATTATAAATAAGTAGTATAGCCTCCATTGTGAATAATACCCCACTTTCTATTATTAATAAAATGCATGTATTGTTTGTCAGTGACTTCAACAAAAACTTTCTCCATAATCAATTTTTTTTACATGGAAAACTTGTTTTGATAATCCTCATCAACAAAGTAAATTCGAGAGACTACATCAAAAATCAAGCTAGGTGTATTACCAACAAAGTAGCACTAGTATTTCTTTTTGAAGATTCACCCCTTGAAGAATTCCTAACTAACATGCATGCAATTCCATCCTCCATTTTCCATTGAAAGGAAGAAGAAGAACACTTACTTCCGAAAGCGACTTAGAGTTTTGAAACTCCTCTTATGGTGATTTTCGAAGTGATTCGAATTCCACTCTTTGTCTCTTTTGTATTGGAGAAGCTGGAGATAAAAATCTTGTTTGAAAAAAAAAATGTAAAAACAAGGAATTGGTAGTTTTCGAACCCTAGGAGTTCTCTTCTTGGTTAAACAATGAGGAGAGAAATAATAATAATATTGATTTCCACTTTGTTTTTGTCACCCGAAATACTTCGTTTTCGAGACCGGTTAGATTTCTATCGGATTTTGATCCAAAAGAAAATAAACATGATAAATGGGTATGAGCCCAATAAAGTTTTTGTAGCTTCTAACAAGTATTTTATAGTCATACATATTAAAAACTAATTATTATTTTTTATAATAAAAAGAGTGTGTACTCAAAGAGAGCAACAACTGCAGCTTACAACCTCAGTTCAGTTAGGCTAACTCTAGCACCAAGATGAACTGCCAAAGTATGATCATTAGCATTACATATTTCTCTAACAATCGGAACATGCACAGACTGGAGGATATCAAAAAATTATTGGAGGTTAGTACCTTTCCAATTTAGGTTTTGAAGAAGTTTAGACTGAATAAAAATTAATGCTAGTCTAGTAGGGAGATTTTGATGAGGAGCTAATTGAGTTAAGTTTCCTAGCACAAAATCAATAGCTTCAAAATGTCTTTCTTGAGTATGAGTAGAACTGTTTTGAAAAATTTCTCGAACTTCCACCTGGTAAGCTTCTTGAATGGCTTGTATAATTGCATCATCCTCAGCAGCAAAGTCTATGTTGGATTTCTGCATCTTCATGCCCCATTCAATTGCTAGATGAGATCATCTGCCTATTCTGGTAGCTCTGTTGAGTCCAGTAGTTGTGTCTTTATAGTTTCTGGATCCCACGCATTGCCTGAGAATGACATAGCAAGAAAAGCAAAGTTACCGTATGGAATTAAATCACCAGTAGCATTATTAGTATTAACTTCTAGAATACTAATGCTAATAGTGATTCCAAATCTTTCTCTTGGGTCTAGCATTCCTGAGATGCTCATTCTCATTGTTATCTTGATAATACATATTATTTAGAGTGTGCCCTGGGTTATACATGACTCTGTTATAGGAGCATAGATTTTGAGTTATTTTTAAGGCAGTACTGGCAGCATCAAGGGATATATTTTTGAACACAAGATCGCATCTGACTTTCCAAATAAACCAACAAGTAGTGGCATATGTAGCCTTCCAGCTGGCAGTTTGGTTGCGATCAATAAACCAGTTGTTGTACCAATCATGGAAGGAGCAAAAATTGCTGAAAAGCTGATGAGAATTCCCAAAAATCCTTTCACAAACATCGGAGGCAGCAGGACAGGTGAGGAGCACATGGGTGATATTAAAAACTAATGAATGATACACAATCAGGGGTACTGATATCAGGATTCTCTTTATTTCGTCTTAACGACTTCATACAATGATGCAAGTTATCACAAGAACAATTCCTTTTTTGGACCAAAGTCAAGAATGCACAAAATTCTACAATGTTGTGTGACATACATTTATGTCCTCTCCTCTGAACAGATAGCGGTTGAGTATTCTGATTTAGATTTCTCAAAATTGAGAAGCTCATTATTCGTTGGAATGAATAAAGTTTCTGAATAGTGGTTCATCAAAACTATGAAGATATTGACTTATTTATGAGTTAAAGTGCTTGGAAATTTCTTTAGAACACTGTAGCTCTTTTAGAAACATGTCTACTACATTTTGAACCTTGTTATTCTCATCTAGCATCTTACGAGTTCTATAAAGAGATTTATCTTATTTTTGTTCATAAAGTTTGATCTCGTAAGTGGAGCATAGTCACTACCAATACTAGGTAAGTGAAACACAGAAGCATCCGGGAAGAGTAACCACCATTTGGAAGAGCATATAACCATGTCAAGTATTTCTAATATTTATGTTGAGTTTATAGCACTACCACTCCAAGTAAATGCAGGGCCGAAAAATCCCAAGTTGATTTGCCCATTGTCGTGAAAACATTTGTTTCTCCCTGAGCTGAGGGACCATACACGCATACTAGGTCCCAAGTTGGCATTAGAAAACAATTAGCATGGCACTGAATCAAATTAATATTACTCCCTACAATGTTCACATAGACATCATCATGCCATCACAAAATGAGACTACCGATAAAAGGAACTATACAAGAGTTGTTAAAGCCTAATTACAAAATTAATCTACTGACTTTATTATTGTCTAACTTAGTTTCAGAAATAAAATAATTTTTGGACTACAGGCTTTAAGAAAAGATTTTAAGTGACAGTTGTCGAAGGATTCCCCAACCGTCGACCATTCCAAAAATAGGTTAACATTGATTTTTTAGCTGATTTCCGGCAGCCACCACACCCTTTTCATTTTGCAAATTGATAATTACTCTTGATTTAAATTTAATAACCACTTAATTGATATCTATTGATGAAGATTGTCTTTTTTATCTTTATGGAGTAATCATTTTCATTGTGTTCTTTCTGCACCACTGGTTCTATCCATTATCTTACATTTCTCTTCCATCAACCTTGATTGTTCTAGTTAAAACTCTGATTCTCGATTGAGTTTGATTTGCCGTCATTTTTGTCACTCTCAGACTCTACTATTTCGAATTGGGAATTTTGATATTTTGATGCAGTATTAGGGCTTTGAGATTGTAAATGTGTAGTTTCATGATCATAAAAGATGTCTAGAGATTCATTTTTTTCATAATGTTGCTCATGAGATTTTGGGTCGAAAATTTTCTTATTGGTATTCTGACCCAACGTCTTAGATCGAAATTTAATGTAGGAAATACCATTAGGTCCTAGGAATAATATATTAGAAAATGAGCTATATAGCCAAAAATATAGTTTTCCTAGGTCAAATGGACGGATAAGAATAAGGTCTGGGTGAGATGGACAGTTAAGAAAAGAGATCATTATACCCCTCTTCTCCATTATCTTTTCCCATTTCCCATTACAAACGATACTCATTCTTCTTCCCCATCAAAACCAGATCCAAATTTTCTTCGAGTTCTCCATCATCACCATCGACAAACAAGACCATCATCGTCACCACCAAAAACTCTAACACCACCATATGGTTATTACTCCTTCTCTTTCTCTGCCACCACCATCATAAACTATGACCACAGCTACCACCACCATCATCGACAATAACTACAACCACCACCATCAGCATCTACAACAAGTACAACCAACACCACCACCTTCCTCCACCATTTTTAGGGTCTTTAAGAATGATGCACTTCTACAAAACACCGAATCTTGATATTCGACATCCACCACCACCCAATAAACCCTAGTTAGTTTCATCTTCACGAATCAACATCACCACCAAAAACCCTATCCAATCAATCGCTTAATCATCACCACAGACAGGGTAATTACCATTTCTATCTATTAATTTTAGGTTTTCTTTGATTTATTTTTTATGATTTTGAAATTGGTTTCATCTGCTTCTTAATTTCACCCTAATCTTCTCACATGCTTAAGTTGAATTTGTTGTAATCTTAAGTTTTACTGGATGAAACCGGTTTCATCTTGAGTTTCCACAGGATGAGTCTGGTTTCATCATTTGTTGCTTCTAGATGTATGTTTTTTACATCTTCCTGTTTTAGATTGGACTAATTTTAGTTTCATCCAATTTTTATACTAGGATGAAATTGGTTTCATTCTGTTTTATATTGGACTAAAACAGGATGAAATTGGACTAATTTAATTTCATCCAATTTTAAACAAGGATGAAATTGGGTTTCATCCAACTTTACCCATTTTAAACTTGGATGCAAAGTGGTTTCATCCTATACTAGTTTACTCTGTTTTTTGCTCTGTTTGAGGTTACCGATGGTTGTTAGAGGAGAAGATGTTCATGGGTATATTGGGTTTGGTTTGAATTGGTGTTTGGTTGAGACAATTTGAGCTGGGGGTGGTGGTGGTATGATGTTGCTAAGAAGATGTGAAATTAAAGGGTTTTACAGGCATGAAATGGTGGTGATTTGAGATGAAAATTCACGGACATGTTGAAGGAGACTACTTTGTTTTTTTGTTGTACTATGTTTTTTTGCTCTGTTTTACTTACTTTGTACTCTGTTTTTTGCTCTGTTTTGCTGTACTTTGGGTTTTTTTCTTCCAATTATTGTATGGATATGAACGTATTATGTTATTCTGTTTTTTGTTCTTGTAATTTTTGGTGGATTTGAGCTGAAATACACGTACATGTTGAAGGAGATTACTCTGTTTTTTGTTGATATTGCAGAGTACTCTGGTTTTTTTTCCAACCTTTACTAACCCATTAAACATTTGAAAGAAGATAGGGACATATTGGTCTATTCCAATTAATTAAAAAAAAAAAATTCTGGGTGAAATATTCAAATTGGCTATTTAAACAGTATTTTTTTTGTTACTGTCCATATAAACAGTATCTAAACCTAGAAATCTATTTCACCCAAAAATTCTTGCTTTTGGTCTTTCTGACCAATTTTGTGATAATATTAGAGAGAGTCTAGTCCATTTGACCTAGTCAACTATCTGTTTGGTCCTATTTTGTAATATAAATTATAGTTTGGTCCTAAAAATTATTGTTTGGTCCTACGCTGATGTCATTGATGATGTAAATGTCATCTTGTAGTGGCAGAAATACCCTTTCAGAAAAAGAAAAAAAAAGATTCATTACCAAAAAAGAAATCATTTTCAGATTTCTTTTCTCTCCCCTCTCTAGATTCAGATCTACTTTCTCTTTCTTTTATTTCTTTCTTTTTTTTTGATGAAAATCTAAATCCGTAACAATGTTTTTGATTTCTTCCTACTCGTGTTGAAGATGAAGATGATGAAGACGAAGAAGATGAAGACGATGATGTTGCTGATTTATTAGATTTGTTTTTGTTTTTGATTTGTTTCAATATATGTTGCTGAAGACTTTCAATATATGTTGAAGATGAAGAAGATGAAGACGACGATGATGAAGACGAAGAAGATGAAGACGACGATGATGAAGACTTTCAATATATGCTGTTGCTCGTGTTAAATATGATGAAGACGATAAACGTCGATGAAGACATTCAAGATCTGTTGCTGCTCGTGTTAAAGACGATGAAAACGATGAACGTGATGAATACGATGCTGCTGTTGAAGACGTCGAAGAAGATGATGATTATGGACTTCATTTCTGGAATGAAGTATGTTTTTTTAGGTTTTTATATGGACTTTCATTTATGGAATGTTGAAGTCTGTTTTTTTAGGTTTTTATATGGACTTCATTTCTGGAATGAAGTCTGTTTTTTTAGGTTTTTATATGGACTTCATTTCTGGAATGAAGTCTCTTTTTTTAGGTTTTTATATGTACTTCATTTTCTGGTTTGTATAGGTTTTTATATGGATTTCATTTCTAGAATGAACTGCTACAAGAAAATAAGTAAAAATTAACACGGAAGGGTACTTTTGTCTATTTTATATTTGACCAAACAGTAAAAGCATTTGACCAAAGGACACATACATGGGCCCACCTAAAAAGGACCAAACGATATTTTTCCCAAATTTAATTTACCCCCTTCGTGTTAACACCCTGAATTATCCATTCTTTGCTTTGGGCCCTCTTTGATTTGCTATTTTATCAATACCATTTATTTTACAGCAGCCGTTCCTTCGGAAATAGATAATTATTGAATATTGTTGTGATTATACAAAGATTTTGTTGGTATCCTGGCTATAAGCTGGGCACCAACCGCTTTATCTTTAGCTGATTTGGAAGCTTATTCCATTTATCATTTCCCCAATATTGTCCCATCAAATATTTGACTCATCCATTGGTGATTTTATCTCCATCATTGATCTAGACCTTATTTACAATTATGTTATTTATGTTGTGGTCGTCGTTTGTGTTGTAGCATCTTTGTTGTTTTGCACCATTGTAAATGGTCGTACTTAGATTAGTACCATTTTTGTATGATCTTGTTGTACTCTTCTCACTTTCCGTCTGAGTTTGGTGGTTTTGAAAGATTAGAATGCAGATATTTTCTGAGTTTATAATCGCAGAAAACAAAACATCTTCCTTTTTTCTGAGACTTGATATGATCTCATCAGAATAAACCACTAAATCTGAGTCTTTAATCTTCTCTAAGAAATCTTCTTGAGAGTAATCATTGTTTTTCTGTAGACTTTCCGATAACAGGGGACATTGATTTAAAGTATGTCAAAATAGATCACAAAAATAACACACCGAGAAAGGTTCCCATTACTAACTTTGACCGTAATGATCTTCTTAGAAGATAAAGTTACTTTTCACATCCTTTAGTAACAGTTTAGTAACACCGATACTAACTCCAACTCTCGCATATTTTTCCAATTTCAGCACATCGGTCTAGGAATTAGGTTGTATAACTCCAAACATCTTAGGAATATTAGTGACATTCTAGTTGTTCATCATGATCATATGGAGAACATGAAACTGAACAAGTACTATACATACTTAAACTCTTATTCCTCTGAAAGGTGATATGTGTTACATCTTTCAAGGACTGTAAGTTCATTATTTACATCCCCTGATAAGCTCATTATAATATCTTACTATTCACAAATATTTTCAAATTTAATCTTGTAGATATTACCTCTCAAATCAGATATTGAGAAATCTGCAGTAGTTTTCCAAGTTTTGGTTAACGGATCTTTGAGAATGAAGAAAGCATATCCTTCCCGGTGACGAGCTTAAAAACCAAACAGTTCTTTTCCAGTATAGTATATTTATTTTTTGAGTTTCATCATCAACATATTTTAGCTTTGTTGTGTTTTCCATAAGGTTTGACATCCTATTATTGATCAATCTCTTCAAAATCTCGTGTCCTAGACAAAGATGACACTTATGAGAGGAACAATTGAAGAGGACCAAATAAAAGAAAGATGCACAAATTATTTAGGATTTATTTTGATGACCAGTGAAAACTAATGCGGAGTTGGAAAATAATATACCTAGCAAGAGTCATCGACTAAAGAGAATACAAAGAAACATCAAAAGATGAGGGAAGAATCAGCTGAAACTGATAGACACACTTTTATGTCTGATTTGATCTCAATTGTCTATTTTTTTAGCACCAGTTTTGTACTTATTTTTGTTATTTTGTGTATTTGTATGTGTTTTGGGAGAAATAAATTCTTGCAAAAAAATTGGCTCGAAAAGTGAATTTTGCACCCCCAGAAAAATTGTTAAAGGCACCCAGAAGAAAAGTTAAAAGCAGCCAGAAGATGTAATGAAGGTACTTCAGGAAAGTGATAAAAGCACCCAAGATTTGGATAAGGGCACCCATTGGCTTATGACACCCTAAGAATTACTAGGGGATCCCCTTCTTCTCCACGACCTGAATAGATTTTGGCGGGAAAATTCACCTATAACTACATAAATATTTGGATCGATTTTGGTCGAATTTTGAGGAGACTTGTTTTGTGGATTTTGGTTTGGATTAACCTATTGTAGCAAAACAAGATTGCTATATCTTCCAGCTTCGAAAAAAAAGGGATTTACACGTGGATTTGATCAAAACATAATAGTGAGGTATTATCGGGTCTTCTTTATCCATTCCCGAGTTACACTGAGGCTGGCGTATGACTACTACAAGTTTGACTTCATTAGAGACTTATACTCAATGTGTTGGAGCGTGTGGACAATGAGAAAACACCGTGAGAAGGAAAGAATAGAAATAAAATCCGAGAAGTTACTGCAGGATATTTTCTAATAAACTCAACATATTTGAGTTCCTTAGAGCGTCCACAATGGACGAGTAAAAAGTGGAGTAAACCCACTTTTGGTCGAAAATTCAATCACAGTGGGATGGAGTATAACCATATTATTTGGTTTTAGTTGGAGAGAGAGCGTGATCCGGAGTAAATTTGGTCTATAGTCTCTACTAAAACCGATTATAGTGGGGCGGTAATTAAAAGTGCGTTTGAAGGGGGGCGAAGTTTATAGCTACGCCTGGTGGTGAGGCGTAAAATGAAGTTCCGCCCCATGGGATCATATTATCTCACCACCCCATGGGGATCATCTTCAGGTGTCCGCCCCACTCTTTCACCACCCCATGGCGATCATCATCTATGTCCGCCCCATGGGGATCATCTTCAGGTATACGCCCGATGGGCACAAATTGTATCTCTGACCCACTTGAGGCGAACGATTTGCTCACCGCTCCACACAGGCGTTAATAAAATGTTCGCCTCATGCGGGGCGTAACTTCCATGTTCGCTTGACTATAATTTTAGTCTATAAACATTGTGTTGAAACACCACTAAAACCAAATTTGTTTAGTTTTTGGTATTGTTTTTGGTTTTAGTATACTCTACCATTGTGGAAGCTCTTAGAGTACAAATAGGCTACTGCTGGAATAGAGCAGGTTCATCGAGGGTTTGGGGAAGTTTAAATAGTTGCTGCTAAAGAACTAAGAACACGAAGAACATACACTCAAAAACAGTCGCATGAAAGTTTCGTTTAACTACAGTGACAAAGACATTTCTTTGTTGCAGTTATTTTCAAATCCGTAACATTTAATTTGAATTTGCAATACTCGCTTTGTAACAGAGAATCTGTAACTCCTATAAAGTTATGCAAATTCCCGGTTTTAATAATATTCTATCCTTTTCATCATTTGTAAACACTTTGAGCCATGAATACATATTTTGAGAGTGTCTACAACATGAAGAGCTAAACCCCATCACTAGGATAATGTGGCTGTCATGATTTGCTTACCACTCCAACATGGAGAGCTAAACCCCTTTTCATTCTTGTGGTAAATTCAATTAATTATTTTATGACTTTTTGCATTAATTTTAAATGATTTATGATTTTTTCTTAATCACCTGTTATTTTGTTTGAATATATAGGCTTAGTTTTAAGAAGTTTTATTACATGCATGCTTACGATTTACATTCAATCTTTTAAAAATCTACCTTTGGCAATGAATTAGAGACAAAATTCTTAATGAATGAGTTAAAATTGTCTAGAATTAATATTTAAACCTGTTGATGGTGGTTTTTAGCTAAGGGTTAAAATCTTAAAAAACTAAACCCTAGTAGACAGTAATGTCACAACATTTAAAACAACAAGCATTTACTAGGCACATTTACTGAAACCTTTAATGTGTCTCTAAAATAATTATCGGGGTATATTTTTTCAAATTAGGGTTACGACGAGTCAAACCCTAATTCCCCTCTGTGCCAATGGCAAATCATGCCAGCCACACCAACCGCGCCAAGGCATGCCAACCATGCTAGACACACCTCTGTGCCAATGGAAAATCATGCCAGTCACACCAACCGCGCCAAAGCATACCAACCATGCTAGCCCCACCTCTGTGCCAATGACAAATCATGACAGCCACACCAAACGCACCAAGGCATGCCAACCATGCTAGCCGCACCTCTGTGCCAATGGAAAATCATGCCATCCACACCAACCGCGCCAAGGCATGCCAACCATGCTAGCCGCACCTATGTGCCAATGGCTAATCATGCAAGCCACACCGACCGCGCAAAGGCATGCCAACCATGCTAGCCGCACCTCTGTGCCAATGTAAAATCATGCCAGTCACACCGACCGCGCCATGCCAAACACATCTCGACATGGCCCATCATGCCGCGCCACCATGCTGGCCTTCCCCTTGTGGCTACTAAAGTGAAGGCGTGCAACAATCAACGGTTGCCCTTCAATCCCAGAAAAAAATCCTGGCCGCCGAAAGTCACCACACGACTTTGGCCCAAAACCCTAGCTTGGTCACGCACCAAGCCAAGCTAGCCACGCCATGCCAAACACATCTCGCCATGGCCCCTCATGCCGCGCCACCATGCTGGCCTTCCCCTTGCGGCTACTAAAGTGAAGGCGTGCAACAATCAACGGTTGGCCTTCGATCCCAGGAGTAAATCCTGGCCGCCTAAATTCACCTCACGACTTTGGACCAAAACCTAGCTTGGTCACGCACCTATCCAAGCTAGCCGCGCCATGCCAAATATATCTCTCCATGGCCCCTCATGCCGCACAACCATGCTGGCCTTCCCCTCGCGGCTACCAAAGTGAAGGCGTGCAACAATCAACAGTTTCCCTTCAATCCCAGGAGCGAATCCTTGCCGTCTAAGGTCCCCTCACGACCTTTGGCCCAAAACCCTATCTTGGTCACGCACCCAACCAAAGCTAGCCACGCCGACCGCGCCATGCCAAACACGTCTCGCCATGGCCCCCCATGCCGCGCCACCATGCTGGCCTTCCCCATGCGGCTACCAAAGTGAAGGCGTGCAACAATCAACGGTTTCCCTTCAACCTGGCCATCTAAGGTCCCCTCACGACCTTTGGCCCAAAACCCTAGCTTGGTCACGCACCTAGCTCAAGATAGTCACGCCATACGTCCATGGCTACCCCTTGACCCCATATGCCAAGCCAAAATCACACCTAGCCCAAGCTAGTCATGCCATGCACCCATGGATACCCCTTGGCCCCACATACCAAGCCAAAATCGCACCTAGCCCAAGCTAGTCACGCCATGCGCCCATGGATACCCCTTTGACCCACATGCCAAGCCAAACCAAACCTAGCCAACCTAGCCGTGCCATGCCAAATGCACTTAGCCTTGGCCCTAGGCATGCTAGTCACGTCATGCCAAGACAAACGCTCTCGCCTTGGCCCTGGCCATGCCATATGCCCATGGAGAACCCTTGGCCCCTCATTCCAAGTATAAGCACACCCTAGCCATGCCACCCTGTTGGTTCTCACTACGCGGCTACCAAAACGAAGGCGTGCAACGATCAACGGTTGCCCCTCCTCTCAAGATGCAAAATCTCGACCGTCGAAGGTCACCAGGCTAGCAAGTTCCCCCAGCTCAACTTTCCAAGCCACAACAACGTGTTACATGTTTTCCAAAAATATTCGAGACATCAACACAAACTGGGGGATCCTCTTTGGGTATTGGTTTGGCGGTTTACAGCGTGCGGCGTACACTACACCCTTCATAAGGAAGTGTCATAAGGGTGAGGCGGATATTAAATACAGGAAGTTATGTGGGAAACGTTCATGGGACATAAAGCCGTGCGTTAACAACTTTATGGAACATCAATTCCATAACAGTTTCATGCGTTAACCACTTTATGGAACATCAAGTTCATGCATACGGTTACCACCTCCTCCCATTTAATTCCCCACTCCTTAATGAGACCAGGGTATGTTTCTACTTCGACTTGTATAAATAGGTCTTACATATTTCCATTTGAACAACAAGTTCATTCGGACAAGACAACACTCAGAAATACTTACTTAGCTCTCCTCGTGAGCTCTCCTACCTTTTCTGATAACAAGTCGTGGTGACCCAACTACTCTTCCAGAATCAACTATTCTGGTCTCACCACTTTCCTTGCTTCCCTCCCCAAAACTAACCCATTCTCCTCCGCTTTGTGACCGAAGCAAGTCTAGAACGGCCATTTCTTGGTTTAGGCCGGACTTGTAAAGATTGATCTCTCGAATCTAAAGCACTCCCTTGCAGTACATTGTTTAGGGTTTAAATTGTTTCTCACCTTCACACCCGCAATTACCGAAATCAGCAAAAACTATTTTCACCTATAAACAATTGGCGACCACAGCGGGAGGATTGATCTATCGGTTACAATATCAATTCCAACTTCTAGTTTCGTTTCCCGAACGTCAATCCCAATATGGTGGAACTCAGGTCTGGAGCGGCTGCCGAGAATACCAGCACGGAGCACGGCCCTGATGTTAACGTCTCTCCCAATAACGTCATTACATCACCTACTGACTGCGGTAACTCCGAATGCACTCCCTCGAGAGAGTAACACCGCCAATCACCAGGGCCAGATCCGACGACACCTCTAATGTCTCTGCACAACCCTCTAATCACGGCAACGAAAACACCTCTTCAGGCGTTACGCCACCAGTTACCAGAGCCAGAGTTGCCGCTGCAACTCCTAATGCCTCGTCAAGCATGGCACCCCGACCACAACTAAGGTTCAAACTACCCCACCGACGGGACGAGATACTGGAGGGATCAGAGGAAGCCGTCCTTATGTCACCATTGCTGATTTGATGGAACGACAAGAAATGCTCTCCAGAGCTCAGACGTATATAGTTTCGACACAAAAAGAAGTACTCGTATTTCTCAAGGCCCTAACAGAGTGGCTACCACGCGAGTCGCGCCCACCAGAGCCGTTTAGGAACATCCCCAACACCCCCGGCGCTAGCACCTCGGCAGAACACACCTCCGCAAATGAGGAGATTCACGCTAGAATCCCATCGGAAAGAAATCAGCCGTCGAACTTCGTCACACGAGAAGATCTGGATCAACTTTTCCGCAACCGAGTCAAGAACGATGAAATGGACATGCATCAACACCAACCCCCTTACCCATCCGAGATACAAAGAACCCTCTTTCAAGGGGGTACTCCTCTCCTCAATTCACCTTGTACGATGGTACCGGGAATGCACATGAGCATGTCTCCCGTTTCTTGGAATCCCTAGGTGAACATGAATATAATCACGTTCTTCGTCTAAGGGAGTTCTCAAAATCACTTACCGGAAGGGCGTATACATGGTAGAAAAACCTCCCGCTGAAAAATATTCCTAACTTGAGTAGCATGGTTACCGCGTTTTATATGAAGTACTTCTTCGTGTCTGAACAAGTTACTCTCTCGGACCTCGGAAGGATGTACCAGTGGGATAACGAACACCCGAATGATTTTGTCAAAAAATTCAGGGTTCAAGCACTGGATTGTCATGACCCAAACGTGACCGAGCAATAGCTAGTGAATGCGTGCATCAACGGTATGGTTCATATTTACCGCGCCTTGCTAGAAAACTTGCGTTTCCAGACATTCTCAGAACTCCATGAAGCCGCCAGACGTTCTGCAACGACAGCACCAGCATTACTGGATAGGGCTAGACCAACTCGAGCCGAAGAAATGCGCGAAACTCGCGGGAACAGACGTCTCACCAGCAAATAATTTAATGCTGGCCCCTCCTTTGTAAACATAGTAAATGAGAGAGGGAAAAGGAAGGCCCCGTCTGTAGATCATCAACCTAAACGTGAAGCATCGGCACAACGGGAAACCCCGCCACGGAAGGCCGCCCCTAAGGCTCCCATATGTCGACACGAAACTGAAGGCACTGCCCAAGATTTCCCGTTTCCCATCGAGGAGGTGATTGATCTCCTAGAAGCATGGATTCAAGACGATGTTATCAGACTACCACCTCCCAGACGCCCACGGAATGAGGCCGATATGGCAAACCCCAAGTACTGTCACAATCACAGATTTGTTCACCACCCAACCAGTAATTGCAACAGACTAAAGCATATATTTAAAGAGAAGATAGAAGCGGGAGAGCTCCAACTAGGAGACGAGGGAGTTCGTCGAGACCCACTACCAATAAGAAACTGTGAGTTCTATGGGGACTCCGTGCACGAGACTGTACAATCCATGATGCAACATGTATGCAAAATTCTCTATCTTTCCAAGGTGCAGCGCCAAGATATTTTCTCAGCTCTCAATCATGTTGTATCCGGAAAACGACTTTTTCTCTCCCCGGAAGCCACACCAGGTGCCTAAGCTTTCCAAACAGGCGTAACCAAAGGGGAGAACTAGGGACTGCTGACCACGTCCCGTTTAAGAGGTATCGAATTTGATAACATGCTCATCGACGTGGCCTCTGACCTCAACATCGTCACTTTAAAGACACTAAAAACAGCATGATTTACAAAACAAGACGCTACCCATTCCCCGTCCGTCATTAAGAACCCAAGAGGAGAAGCTTTGTACGCGCATGACTACATCAACCTCGATATCAAGGTGGGGGACGCTATAACACATAGAAAATTCCACATTGTCAAAGAACTGGGTCATGACATGATATTGGGACACTTATGGGTACTCGAAAACAACGTGAAATTAGATGTGCACCCTCTACCGATGTCCACGCCTGAAGAAATTTCCAACAAATCATCCCACTGGTCATCGCATCGACGAACTATCAAAGGAACCCAGACATCTGGAGAGGACCTGTTGGCGTTAGTTCATGGATTTCAAGCACAAGAAAGTATAACCGAGCAACCTTCTCTACAACCAGTCATTCCTTCCCCTATTCCGTCATAGGGACTCGGCGCGATTACTGACAAGGACGTTGTCAAAAAATGTGAATGGGGTGCTGGGCCATTTGAACACTTTGCAGAAAGCTTGGAAACTTCTATTGAAACTAGTGAAGCCTAGACTCAAACAGTTGCACGACGTCTGAACCCATTTTCAATTGGAGATGTAGTGGTTAAGGTAAACTCGTTTCAAGTCAGGAAGATGACGGTAAAAATGGCTATTCAGATTGATTCGCCCAATGGAAGAGAATACGAGCTGTATCTGGTGGCGAGCATCCTTTTAGGAGGATATTGCAAGCTCATCAATGCAGACAAACCTGAAGGCGTGATAATCCACTCGCGATGGATCAAGGCCTCTAATCCCTAAAATGATGTACTCCCCAGTCACTCTCCCTTTAGTATTTCCTTTAACAATTCATCTTAGTAGTTGTATTCCCCCAAGATGAATACACCGTTTGTATTCTCCCCGGGAGTTTCCTTTTCCGTCAAAAAAAAAGCATCAATACATCTCTTTCCAAACAAGTTCTCCAGATATTAGAGAAATATATCAGATTAACCCAGAAAACCATCGCAAACCCATCATACCACAACCAGAAATACCTCAATCAAAAAAAAAAATATATAAAGCAAAATGTTGACCGATGAAGAAGAAGGTAAAGATGAGTTTACGAAAAAAGAAAAATAAAACATCAGGGGAACTAAGCAACTAATAAGAATAAGAAAAAGGTAGGAACTAGCCCTCTAAGGGTGGAGCACAAGCCCCCTTAGTCAAGGCTATCTTCAAGCACGTCCCCCCGCAATCCCTCGGGCAACAAAGATTCCATTCAACGGTGTTAGCAACATCAACATCCCATCCCGAAGCAACCATAGCAGCAGCAGTGCCCGCTCCGACGACCGGTCCAGCATATGCCACCATGACCCCTCCAATATCACCAACGACACCTTTGGTATCGACTTCAAAGGCTACTTCCTTTCCATCAGATGCTCCCTTGAGGGTTTTCTAATTGACACTCTGAAGAAGATTTTTTTATTCATCCGCATCAAAATCGAGAACCATGGTGCCTTCCTCAAAAAGCTTCACATGCTCGATTTTCCGCTGCTTCGACCTAGGAACAGTTCGATCCGCCCTATAACTGGACAAAGAAAGGGTTTTGCCACACTGGAACTTCTCAACACGCCAAGGTTCTTCATCATTCTTTCGTACCTCCTCCATGTTCACCGAATCCAAGAAAATCCGAACACGTGCCTGCACTTCATGAAGATAGATGGAAGGGGGGTCCTTGACGATTTCACCAGCTTTATGGAACAAAGATTCGATTCTAGCTAATGCCTCCTCATGAGAAGAAGAGCGGTTTCCGCCAACCCTGAAGTCCTTCTCCGAAGAATCAAAGACATGGCTATACCCAGAGGGTCTCATAATACTCTACAAAGAACAAGGAAAATGGTCAAGTTCCATCCTATCTATACACACATAAGAAAGAGGATATAAAAAAAGGGAAACGCGAGGCGATACCAGTAAAGGGGATGGACGAAGACAAATTACACGAATGTAGAGTTCAAGATCATCTTTTATGTTCAACAAGGTGATGCAACCTCAAAAAAGAAAGTTTTTATAATGGCCGTGAGTTAAGGCATAATATCCGATCCTAATTAAACCTCATGCCTGGTTGTGAGAAATAATTATGGTTGGTGAGAAAGCGTGGAAGAACGTGCTCGAAGCCCACTAGATCGTGTGTTCCTTTCCCACCGCTAACGCCAAGATTCAGAATCAAAGTCGGCAACATAACCAAAGAAGAAAGAGTAACGCTTTTCCTCTTTTGTGGGCGTAAAGTTTTGGTTTGAAGAGAAAAGAATCTCCTGGTCAAGTCAAATAAGGAAAGAGGCAACCAAGCCCTTGAAGATAAATCACCTAGCAGTCCGTGCCATGTCTCATCCTCACTGTTACTGGCCAGCTGTGCACGCCTCACCCTACCGAGCCGCGCCCGACCATGGCCGCACCAGGCCAAGCCACATGCTCCACTGACGTGACCCTATCATCCACACACGTTCACCTTACCAACACCACGCCACCTCTTGGCCCCTCGAGCCAAGCTGTCCACCTGCGTCGCCTCCCAAGACCGCACCCCCTTTTCCTTGGAGATGTACGACCAGACCAAGCAGGTAACTTTCGGCTCACCACTCCACGGTTTGCATTCCCAGTACAGCTTATGCAGTGCCACCAACACGGGAAGCCAAAGCTCTATTTATCACTCAAAAAGGTTAGTCGGATTCTCCTGACCATCTTTGCAATGATTTACACCTCGATTACGTCCTTGTATGTCACCATCATATGCTTACCTCGCAACAAGGCGCCTGTTCCGAGCTAAGCATGGACTTAATGTTGATGGTGGTTTTTAGCTTAGGGTTAAAATAGTAAAACACTAAACCCTAGCAGACAGTAATGTCACAACATTTAAAACAACAAGCATTTACTAGGCACATTTACTGAAACCTTTAATGTGTCTCTAAAATAATTACCGGGGTATATTTTTTTAAATTAGGGTTACGATGAGCCAAAAACTAATTCCCTTCTGTGCCAATGGCAAATCATGCCAACCACACCAACCGCGCCAAGGCATGCCAACCATGCAAGCCGCACCTCTGTGCCAATGGAAAATCATGCCAGCCACACCAACCGCGCCAAAGCATTCCAACCATGCTAGCCGCACCTCTGTGCCAATGGAAAATCATGACATCCACACCAACCGAGCCAAGGCATGCCAACCATGCTAGCCGCACCTCTGTGCCAATGGAAAATCATGCCAGCCACACCGACCGTGCCATGCCAAACACATCTCGCCATGGCCCCTCATGCCGCGCCACCATGCTGGCCTTCCCCTTGCGACTACTAAAGTGAAGGCATGCAACAATCAACGGTTGCCCTTCAATCCCAGGAGCAAATCCTGTCCGCCTAAAGTCACCTCACGACTTTGGCCCAAAACCCTAGCTTGGTCACGCACCTAGCCAAGCTATCCGCGCCATGCCAAACACATATCGCCATGGCCCCTCATGCCGCGCCACCATGCTGGCCTTCCCCTTGCGGCTACTAAAGTAAAGGCGTGCAACAATCAACGGTTGCCCTTCGATCCCATGAGAAAATCTTGGTCGCCTAAAGTCACCTCACAACTTTGGACCAAAACCCTAGCTTGGTAACGCACCTAGCCAAGCTAGTCGCGCCATGCCAAATATATCTCTCCATGGCCCCTCATGCCGCGCCACCATACTGGCCTTCCCCTCGCGGTTACCAAAGTGAAGGCGTGCAACAATCAACGGTTGCCCTTCAATCCTAGGAGCAAATCCTGGCCGCCTAAAGTCACCTCATGAATTTGGCCCAAAACCCTAGCTTGGTCACGCACCTAGCCCAAGCTAGTCACGCCATACGCCCATGGATACCCCTTGACCCCACATGCCAAGCCAAAACCGCATCTAGCCCAAGCTAGTCACGCCATGCGCCCATGGATACCCCTTGGCCCTACATGCCAAGCCAAAACTGCACCTAGACCAAGATAGTCACGCCATGCGCCCATGGCTACCCCTTGCCCCCACATGCCAAGCCAAACCAAACCTAGCCAAGCTAGCCGCGCTATGCCAAACACACTTTGCCTTGGCCCTAGCCATGCTAGTCACGTCATGCCAAGCCAAACACCCTCGCTTTGGCCCTATCCATGCCATACGCCCATGGCGAACCCTTGGCCCCTCATGCCAAGTCTAAATACACCCTAGCCGTGCCACCCTGTTGGCCCTCACTATGCGGCTACCAAAACGAAGGCGTGCAACGATCAACGGTTGCCCCTCCTCTCAAGATGCAAAATCTCGACCGTCGAAGGTCACCAGGCTAGCAAGTTCCCCAGCTCAACTTGCCAAGCCACAACAACGTGTTACATGTTTTCCAAAAATATTCGAGATATCAACACAAACTGGGGGATCCTCTTTGGGTATTGGTTTGGCGGTTTACAGCGTGCGGCGTACACTACGCCCTTCATAAGGAAGTGTCATAAGGGTGAGGCGGCTAGTAAATACGGGAAGTTATGTGGGAAACGTTCATGGGACATAAATCCGTGCGTTAACAACTTTATGGAACATCAATTTCATAACAGTTTCATGCGTTAACCACTTTATGGAACATCAAGTCCATGCATACGGTTACCACCTCCTCCCATTTACTTCCCCACTCCTTAATGCGATCAGGGTATGTTTCTACTTCGACTTGTATAAATAGGTCTTACCTATTTCCATTTGAACAACAAGTTCATTCGGACAAGACAACACTCAGAAATACTTACTTAGCTCTCCTCGTGAGCTCTCCTACCTTTTCTGATAACAAGTCGTGGTAACCCAACTACTCTTCCAGAATCAACTATTCTGGTCTCACCACTTTCCTTGCTTCCCTCCCCAAAACCAACCCATTCTCCTCCGCTTTGTGACTGAAGCAAGTCTGGAACGACCATTTCTTGGTTTAGGCCGGACTTGTACAGATTAATCCCTCAAATCTAAAGTACTCCCTTGCAGTACATTGTTTAGGGTTTAAACTATTTCTCACCTTCACACCCGCAATTACCGAAATCAGCAGAAACTATTTTCACCTATAAACAAACATGAATATGAAAATTGGGGGGAGTCCCAAGTCCCTGAAACTTTTAACCATGTCATCATCTTTGCTATTTTATTGTTAGAAATTAAATTCTAAAACCAAAAATCTTAAGAAATCTTGAACAAACTTTCTTACCGCTGTAAAAATCTCATCAAAAGTATAAGAATCACCAACCTGGTGAATACAAGATGTTTGAGCTAAAAAGTTTGAACACCGTCCTAATTAAGCGAGAGAAAATTGAAATAAAAAAAAACAGCACTAATCGATCATTTTGATACAACACAATAATACTTGCAAAAAAACACTTCTCAAATAATTTTTTTTGTCAAAATTGACTCTTAAGCCTGTTTGGATGCACACTAAGCAAAAAATTAATTAGGCGAGATTATTCCTTATGACTTTTGGAGAAGCAGAAACACTTCAATTTCCGATATCCAAACGCCCTTCAATGCTCATGGTCCCGCCATCTTGCCAAACTCCAATCCAGTGGCTAGAATAACTCAATCAGGATACCTAATAATCAAGGGCAAACATATAACCCGTATCAGGACTATAAATTTCGAAACCCTAAACCCTCATCTCTTCCGCTACCCATCTTTGTGCTTGAAGAGAAATCTCGTGGTAGGAGAATTTCACAGAACCCCCATCATGAAGTTCAATCCCAGAGTTTCATCATCAAGGAGGAAGAACCGCAAGGCTCATTTCACAGCACCATCAAGTGTTCGTAGAGTTCTTATGAGCTCCCCCCTTTCATCTGAACTCCGCAGCAAATACAATGTTAGATCTGTTCCAGTTCGTAAAGACGATGAAGTTCAGGTTGTAAGAGGAACTTTCAAGGGTCGTGAAGGAAAAGTTATTCAAGTTTATCGTAAGAAATGGGTTATTCATGTTGAGAGAATTACAAGAGAGAAAGTGAATGGATCTACTGTTAATGTTGGTGTTAATCCATCAAAGTGTGTTATTACTAAGCTCAGACTTGATAAGGATAGGAAATCGCTCTTGGATCGTAAAGCCAAAGGTAGAGCTGCTGCTGATAAAGACAAGGGTACTAAGTTCACTACTGATGATGTTATGCAGAACGTTGATTGATTGATTGGCTGGTTTGTTGCTGGTTGGATCCTAAATCAAGTTGAGTTTTTAGTTTTATCTTTGCCCCTTTTGTTTCTTCTTACTTAATCAAGAGGAAATAATTTTTAATTTTAAAGTGCTGGATGTTATTTTAGTGATTTTGAATTACTGAGCAATGGGCAATTTTATGATTCTGAAATTTGTGGTTTTAAGTTTTGGTATATAGCATATGTTAGTTTTGAAGATTGATTTTTATTTGCAATGATTGGTGAAGGATTTCATGCTTTGAACTAAAGATAAGCAGAGAATAGACAGTGTTTAAATTGTTAAAATGTGAAAGGTCTAGGTGAGAATCATTTTCTGAAAAATCTTGTGCTGAGAATGTGAATCTTTATGGGTAGATATATTTATTTTGAATGCTTAGTTGCTGGAGCTTAGTTCTTAATGCTCATCTAGATTATTTATTTATGGGTTCTTAATGATTAGTTGAGGATTTCATAGTTTGCACAATTGCACTAGATTAATGGAGAAACGCAATCTAGTGCACAATTGCTCTAGATTGGCGATGTTTAATAGGTTGTGAATCATCATTTAAATAGTCTTTGCAGGTGCTTACTTCTTGCTTCTTATTTTTATGGTTGGTTTCTGTTTGGATTGATGGATTGCTTTAGCTGTTCAATGTTTTTACCTGATATGGAGTGGTACCGTGTTGAAGTTGCATATAAAGATTAGTGGAGAATTGATGGTTTGTGCGAATCTGAATTAGCTAATTTAGCAGTCTTTGTAGTCAGCAATGAATCAGCTCCTTCCTTTTGCTGTTTAGGTTTAATTTGACAATCCTTTTACCAAAATAGTGTATTAAAGTGGATGTCGCGTTGGTGAAACTATACTGATCAAATATGTAAGATCTACAAATAGGGTTGGTCGTGTTTACTAGTTTTATTAGCTCTGTTTTCCTTTCGCTGTTTAGAAAGTGGATGTCGCGTTGGTGAAACTATACTGATCAAATCTGTAAGATCTACAAGTAGGGTAGGTCGTGTTTACTGGTTTTATTAGCTCTAGTTTCGACTCCCAAGTGTGATTTTGTCACAAGATAATAAGTTCTGTGCTCCTAAAATGGATCTGTACCTTTGGCGGAGGAATTTAAGAGCATTTGACCTGACTATAGTTTCTCTAAGTGACAAGTGCCAGCCCTTCTTAATTTACCTCAATCTGTATTCTTGAATTACTGATTAAGGGGTAATCTTGTGATTCTTAAAATTTGCAATTTTTAGGTTTTGATATATTGCATATTGTCAATTCGAAGGGCATTTATAGTATTCTATTGATTTTTACTTACATTGGTTAGTAAGGGTTTCATGTTTCGAAGTAAAGGTTAGGAGAGAATTGACACTGTTTTTGTGTAATGGTGGTTGACAAATGTGAAAGGTTAAGGGTGTGAATCATTTTCAGAAAATTTTGTTCTGTTGAGAATATGAATCTTTATGGGTTTTGATATACTTTGAATGCTTAGCTGCAGGAGCTTAGTTCTTAGGGTTGATTTCGGTTTGGATTCAATATTTTAGCTGTTAAAATGTTTTACCTGATAATGTTGAAGTTGTACGAAAGATTAGTCGCGACTGTGAATTTAGGAGTAGTCTTTGTATTGGGCACATGACTTTGCAGAAAACAGTGACATAGGAGCTCCTTCCTTTTGCTGTTTAGGTTAAATTTGACGATCCTTTCACCAAAGTAGTGTAAAATAGTGTACGTTGCATTGGTGAAACTGTACTGATTAGTTCTACAAACTGAAATAACTAGTATTTCATAGTTACTATGTTTTCTTAGTTCTCGTTTTGACCCCCAAGTTGATTTTGTCACAAACAGATAAGTCTGCTTGCTCCTAAATAAAGATTTGCACCTTTCATAAAGGAATTTAAGGGCATCCGACTTAAATATAGTTTCAGGTTTCCAAGTGCAATGTTTTTATTCATGAAACTGTTGGCCCTTCTCGATAATCTGTATTATCGAATTACTATGATTTCATTTGTTGTGTTATGGCTGTAAGTGTTTTGTGGGGGGAAACGGAATTACTGTCTGTCCCTGGAAATGTCTATGAGAATTCAGTGGCTAGCTGGGATGCACGGACGCACCGATTTTGGTGCCGTGTCCGCGTCCGACTCACGTCGGACGCAGGACGCGCGTTTGACGCTGACACGACGCGTGTCCGACGCACCAAATACGCGTCCCGCGTGCGTCCTTATTGGACGCACCGATGACTTGGGTTTGAAACATTTTTTTTTCCATTTTCATTTAAACTTCTTCCTTTATTTTTACTATTATTAACTAAATGAAGAAATACAAACATTTAGATCAATCATGTAACTCTTTATTAGGATTTTGTAATTGGAAATACATCACATATACCCTTGGTTGGGCATGTGTTGTTCTAAGAATGCAATTTGATTGTGCCATGTGTTTAATAGTGATTGATTGCTTGACCTTCGGCGTGTATAAACAAATGATCTTTCATTTTCTTTTGAAATTTAGACACATGTAGCATTATTTTCTAATTTTTAGGATGGAAATACTTGACTTTACTGTATAAATACATAATTATATATATAAATAATATATAAATAAAATATGTATATACGCGTCCGCGTCCTAGTTTTTTGAGAATTTTGTAGTGTCCGCGTCCGCGTCGTGTCGTGTCCGCGTCTACGCGTCCGCGTCCGTGCAACCCAGGTGGCTAGTTTATTATCTGTTGCAGTTACAGTTACAATTTTCTCCAACTTGAGAATTGAGATACAGTATGCCCTTTGCAGTTTTAGTTAATGCAGTATGAAAATGAGTGTCTAATGTTTTCACTTTTCTATCTTTTTTGGTTATCTAGTACTCTGTTGCATTTGTTGGATACAAGGTTGTATTCTCACTAATGCAGTCATTATTTATCTATTCGTCTGTTACTCCTAATAGAAGCTCGACATATTGTTTTCTTCTTCTTCATTGTTGTTTCTTTTCCTAATCAAAGAATGATTTACTTTCCTAGCATATGATTCGGATGGAATACACATGGCTTTATGAAGCCCTGGCAACTTGCATACGGTTATTGTTGAGTGTAGTTAACCTGCAATCGCCATCCATCGGCCTCAAGAACTTGGTGAAGAGTATGGTCAACTTGCTTCAGTTCCTTTTGCCTGGTTACCCGTAACATGACTTGCACCAATTCCTTTTTGCCTAGTTACTGTACCTGTCAGCCACAGA
The DNA here is from genome assembly GCA_023529315.1 of Papaver bracteatum. Taxonomy (NCBI): domain Eukaryota; kingdom Viridiplantae; phylum Streptophyta; class Magnoliopsida; order Ranunculales; family Papaveraceae; genus Papaver; species Papaver bracteatum. The sequence continues at coordinate 1,782,404 of JAJJWX010002530.1, forward strand.
AAAACTCTTCATGTCCTCTAGCATTGGCCATGTATCCGGATGCTCTCAATATATCATCAAGATTTATCCTGTGTAAAACACTAAAACTTCATCCGGCAGCAAACTTTCTCTTCCACTGTTTCCAATTTTAAATCTCTGTTCGAGTCCAAAAATAACCATTTCGACCCCAGAATTGCTAGTATTATTGACACTGTGGGGGTATGGGGGAAACGTGTAAATGATGTACATCCACGTGCCTAATGTTGAGACGGCAAGCAATACCCAAAATTTGATTGGTCCAATGTGTATTTGTCAAACAGTTGCCAACCGTTAAAGTCCCAGTCTTCTGCAGCAGCAGCCGTGTTATGACCAACAAGGCAATAACAAAACAATACTAACTTAACTCCTCTGCACTTTCTTTTCTTGGAAATTTTGCACTCTTTCTTCTTCTTCTTTTCTCTAATTGGTAATTCCACACGCCATCTACCTCTATTTAACCAGAAAAAGATCTTCCACACTTTTACCTACAAAAAAGAAAAAATCAATCAAAAGCAGAATATTCAAACAGGAGGGTGTGTACATGGCCGTCTCAGCGATTAATTGCAGCTTCAATGTTTCTTCTTCTCCTCCATCTCAGTCCTCATCTAAAAGCAGCAGCAGCAGCACCACTACCAATCTTGTTCCATGGTAAAATGACCATAGAATTCTGTCACAAGTCTTTTCATTTCATTTCATCAAGTTATTAGCTTTATGCCTGTGTTTTCTTTTGATTCATGTGAATTTTCTTGTATTAATCTGCAGGCAAAGGAAGGAAACAGGTTCGTGGAGCCGTCAGTGTATGGTTGGGATGATGGCATGCGTGATCATCAATGGATCTGACATTCTGATGCCTTTGATTAGTAATGGTGCGGATGATTATACTGATCATCATCAGACTGCGAAGTTGTTGGTCCAATCTGAACAACAGAGGGATGTTATGACAACAAAATGGAGCGATAAGATTAGAGCATGCCCACCATGGCATATCAATTCAATCGAAACTATCGTTCCTGAAAATCTCCCTAGACCTTCAGCTCATCGGAAATCCGAGTCTGTTAGCCGCGGAACTACTACAAGCTTCACTTTTAGAAGAGTTATCAGAACAGTGAATGACTGCTTTTCCATGTGAATAATACACACAAATTTGTACATAGTAGGCAGTGATTAGTCCTTGTAATTTGTAAATGCCAAAAATTTGTGTTGCACAATAATATCATTATTACCATATCTTTAAGTTTCTACCAATTGTTACTATTTGTCAGTTCTCTCACAATTTGGAGTACAACTCTCCTAATTTGGGATCTTGTGATTGTAGCAGTACAATATGACAAGTGCAACACCAAACCGTATGCATAGATTCCTTCTCAAAATGTGAATAAATAAATATGTACTACAAGATGAAGTACATAACCAAACAAAGATGAATTTTATGTCATAGTCTGTACTACTAGTGCTAGTAGTGGTCACATCTTTGTTATGCTGACCTTTTGCTTACCTTTATCCCAAAGTCTCACTTGATAATCTTTGTATAACTCATTTTACCAAGTGACTTTTTTTCGCATACTCGTGTAAGCGGAAATGCTACACTACACGGTACACACCGAGAGAATTATCATGATTCGCGAGGGATAATTTCGGGTGAAACAAAATAATAGGTCTCACCAACTATGACAGGGTTGTCAAGTGGCCAAGTGAAAATGCACAACAGTTGTGCATTATCAGTAACTTGGCCAAGGTCAGATATGCGGGGCGCATGTCTGAGTTGCAGCCAGACAATGGCATGACCACCAGTAATCAGAATTCGACAAGCAAGTTGAGGCTATACTTGATGATCGAGTTGAGCGACAAAGAAAGAAGAATATGTGAACTTATTTTTTGATAAAGTGGCAAGGGTTGCCAGATTCCGAAGCCTCTTGGGAGATGGATACTAAATTGTGGCAACTTGAAGAACAAATTCAGGCTTACCTACAGCGAAAAGAATAGACGAGGGCGTCGAGTTCAGCTGGTGGGGGAGGTGAATGACATGGCTATCAAGTGGCCAAGTGAAAATGCACAACAATTGAGTATTATCAGCAGCTTGGCCAAGGTCAGATACGCGGGACGCATGTCTGAGTTGCAGCTAGACAATAGCATGTGCCAAACAGGGTTTGAACATAACCAATAATGAGAGATTAGCATCAAGAGATGCCGAATGAGTTTGGAATATAAACTATATGCATGAGGCGTGCAGGCATGCAAGCAAGACTTGCATTAGCACACTTGCTTATTGGGAGAATGATGCTCAACAATGATTGCGGAACTTTGGCTGGCAGGCGCATGCAACAAGGCTGGATGACATGTGCCTAGCACATGGCCTTGACGGTTTCAAGTTGGTTACACGGAAGTTGTTTTACTTTATGCTTTCTTAATAGATAGGAAGTGCCTGTTTGGCTTTAGGCGAGCAGTTAGGCAAGTTGGCCAATAATCCGGAACAAGAATATTTGTATAACCCAAGTGTGCAATAAATAAAAGGCTACAGCCTAGTTTAAAGCTAAGTTCTGTTGGTGCATTGTCCTTTTGTTTGGCTTATTGTTTTATGCATTAAGCGGAGTGTTTGTGCTGATTTGGTGGCTTGAAGAGATGGTGAATGGAACCTCTGTTTAGTATGGGCTGAATAGAGTTTTGGCAAATAGTTGAAGAAATTGGCTAAGTACGAGTTGACTGAACTGTGCTGTGGAGCATAATACCATTGTCAAGGTTGGCAGTTGCATTTGGGTTGTGCGAACCTGTGACACCCACCAAGATTAACATGGACAGTTATTCGAGCCCATTTTTTGTTTCATATCGGATAATTTTTGGTACGTTTAGGATTGCTGCTTGTATAAATTTTTACTCTAAGAGTCATGATAAGATATGCCATATCTATATGTTGAACGAATTTTTAGGGACCATGATTATTATTTTTGGGACCATGATGTACTTAGACCACCTTCCCTACACTTATAAGGGGAGTCCAAAATTTAGGAAATGACTTAATCCTTGTTTAAATTAACCTAACTACCTTCCTCCTAAACCTATTACCTAATTAAAACTCTAATTAATAAAGACAAAACATAATTTTTTCTATTAACCAAATTTCATTTTAAACTCTTCTTTTATACTCTTGTAATATTTTCCATTTTCATAATTGTTTTAAATCTGAATTTTGGATATTTATATTTTAGAGGTACTTTCTGGCTACCCCATGTCTTCTTATTATATCTGTGATTGATAAACTGAGTGAGTAGTAATCATAAAGATTAAAGTTGCAGAGAGAAGTTTGGCTAGGAATTTTGTGATGGAAAAATAAAATAATCCTATATAAAAATAAAGAACATGATGGAAAACTTTGTCGAACTAGCCGAACTTTGTCGAACTAGCCGAAATAATCCTATATAAAATAAAATAATCCTATATAAAAATAAAACTTTGTCGAACTAGCCGAACATGATGGAAATGAAGAACATGAAGAACAGTTCGGCTATTTCACAAAAAAATAAAATAATCCTAGGTGAACTTCTGATTCCTAGCCGAACTTTTCTCTGAAATCCTATATATTGAGTTCGTTTACATTGCAATTTTTTTCTTAACCGAATTTTTCTTTCAAACCTTATATATTGAGTTCGGTTATGTCACAATTTTCTTTCTCCTAACCGAAATTTTTTCTGAAAGCAAAAAATCCAATAAAACTAAGTTCGGCTACCTGTGCCTTCATAAACATTAGTAGTTCGACTACATGTTCTTCAGATCTTGTAGACGAACGTGTTTGACTTAGCCCAAATCAAGCTATAAAATTTCTCATTTTCAGAAAATTTTGACCAATTCAAACAACAAAAAACTAAATTTGAAGTATGCAGGTAGTTTGAAGGTTCCGATTCAAAAATAAAATAATATTTGACGATGCATTTGTACTCATATCCCAAATATTTATATATTTATAAAGTAGTTATATTCGTTTAAAATGTTTGATATTTCACGAGATATTTAACGGACGTTGAATTTACATGTTGAGAAAGCCCAACTAGTCTTCAGCTCGTCCCATTTCACGGGTCATTATTTATAAGAATATAGAACGATTTTTTGGGGACCATCCTTTTTTTTTTTTTTTGAGGGGACCCTGATTTTATACATTTGGAAGTAAATTGAAGCCGTTCCTCATCCAAATATTTATGTTAATACCAAAATTACCCTTCCTAATTAAGTTTGTGTAATGATTATATTCTCCTTCTTCTCCTCTCTCAATCACTTAATTTAAAAAGATAAATGATTTATTGATTTAATCTTAACACTAATCACTAATTAACTTAACTAAATCATGCAACAAAAATATTTTATACGAGTGTAAACACGACGTTATTGGCTATAAGTTTGTAATCAATTTCAATGTAAATCATGATTTATTTAGATTTTTTATCTTAGCATTGTACTCTTGACGTGTTTTTTTTTTAATCAATTTTGGTTTCTTTTCTAACTTAATCTTTTACGATTTTATTTATTATGATGTATATTATATAGTTAATGAATTACTGGGAACCTTAGACTTAGCAAAAAAAAAAAAAAAGATTTGCTGGAAACCAAACCTCCTTTATTTTCCACCACCACCACCTACACTTTCCATAAGGAAGAATGCATGTGATACTTTTTCGGTAAAATCTAAGGATTATCTTGCAAAACAATTATCACTGAGGCCTAGAGGAATCCAAACCTTTAAGGCTAACACCTCATTTGGTTGGAAGAATTAGATTCATAGGAATTCAATTACGGTATTTTTGGAACTGAATTCCAAGGAATTGATTTCAAATCCAAAAAATAAGCGTTTGGTAGAGGTAATTCAATTATTTTTATTTTTACCCCGGAATCCAATTCCATCATCCTATAAGACCAATGCAATGAAAATTAATTATTTTGGATGGAATTGGATTTCTAAGAATCAAAATTCTTAATTACATAGAGTTGATTTGTGTTGTTTGATTCAAGGAATTAACCACATCCCCCGGAATTGGACTACCAAGAATTTAATTCCTTGAACCAAACATGTTGTAAGTATTATGGCTTTTATCTGTGAAGAGAAGTGAAATAATATCACCTTTTTCCCCTCTTCACAAGCACCTTCCACAGAAATGTAGAAGTGCATGTGCATCCAAAGTTTACCGAGGATCAATTCCTCGCAGAAAAATTACTTTAAAGAAGAATTCCTCGCAAAGTGAACTGCTTCTATTGCGCAACTGTACAGGGGTATCTAGGTTATATTTTACGATGCGCACTACTGATCCATTGGCTCTACAACAACCTAAAAATTACTTTTACGTTCATCTACTACAATACTTGAGACAACTCATCACGGCTGATGGTGCAGGGTTCGGTCTGCTGCAACAATGTATTGCAACATTGCCGATTAAATGTGGTGGGCTAGGCATCTATACAATGAATGATACCATCAAGTACTGCTACTTAGCATCGCAAATTCAGACACGTCGGCTGCAATGTGCTATTCTTCAGAACTCAAACATCACAGAGTCAAGTCTCATCTCTCAACATGCCTTGCATGATTACTTACATGTATGTGGCTTATCTCATTCTAACCACAACATCAATGACACTGCCCCCCACCCCATGCAGACCTTGGCAGTACCATACTTTGATGTCGTAATGAAGAAGATGCCGGATAAATTTCAGTTCACTAAGAGGGACTCGGTTTTGTGGCAATGTAACAAATCCGAACATGCACAAGACTACTTGATGGCTATCCCCATTAGTGGGATCAACCAGTCCATGGGACCAAGACAGTTTGCTTCCATATTGTGCTACAGATAAGGTATACCACTCTTTGAGGAAGATAGTACTTGTCCTAGTTGTGGCAAGGGGATGGATACTTTTGGAGATCACGCGCTGCACTGTTATAAAGACGTTGGAATCAAATTTCGGCATGATTTAGTTCGAGATGTGCTTGCGGATATATGCTTTAAATCTGGAGTTCCTACCACGAAATAAGCTGCATTGGGATTTTTATCAAATAACGACAAAGATCTAAGACCGACAGACATTCTTGTTCACAACTGGGAGAACGGTCAGGATGTGTGCTACGATGTGACAGGTGTATCACCTTTTACTGGTGGTGGGGTGCGTACTTTTATACTGGGTCAATCCATATCCAATGAGGTTACCCGCAAATGCAGGAAGTACTTACACAAGTGTTTGGCTCATGGATACGATTTTTGTACTTTTGCTTTTACTACATTAGGCGAACTAAATGATGATGCGGTTGTCCTTTTAAAGAGGCTTAAAAATTGTTTGTCAAGCCATACCATGAATGGAAAAGTTGGTAGTTTACTTTTCCACATGATAGGCTTTGCTATTCAGAAGGGGGTGGGAGCACAACTTGTTGCTAGACTCCCGACCAGTTTCTTGTAAGTTTGATATACATTTACAATCGTTACTATCACATTTTTAGAGAAGAATGGTTTCTCGTTTTGTCACTTTTTCCTACTACTTTTGTAGGTTTGTCTATATTTTTTTTAGTAAAGGGTCTTTATTTTTGTATATAATTTTTGATACACAAACATTGGTTGTTGACTCCCTAAACTAAGGTCAATTCCATTTTTATAGTATCAACTACTGTTGTTGATCCCATTTATGGCATCAACTATTGTTGTTGACACCATTTTTATGGATCAACATTAAGACACTAATGAGAATTAGAACATATTACACCACAGATTTGTCGACTACACTATTAGGACTGAATTTAATACAAATACAAATATAAACATCATCATCATGAAATAAAATGTTACATGGAACATATATGCACACTATATTCAATTAAATAAAAAACAGTATAAAACGCAATCTACAAGCACACCATGTATAATCCATATATGCATGACATGGCACCAAAAGTGTTAATGCATTTGTATGCTTGCATCTTACTGCAATGTTAATACCATTCCACCACCTTCACCTCCAACTCCATTATTCCACCACCACCATGACTGATCCACCACTTCCAACAACAGTGCCACAAATAAATAACAATGCATAATCAATATTCTTAATAATCAATATTAAAATGAAAAACAACAACATACAACTAAACCTAACTTGAAATTTGAAAAACTATGCATGACCACCAAAATTATGATATTCTTACAAGAAGGATTTGTAACTGAAGAAACAAGAGAACACGCCAACCTGCACACATGTAATACATATTTGTCCCAAATTTATAGTCTTACTGCAGTCAGTAAACAAACACCCACACAAAATTCCCAATTCACAGTTTAAAACATTCGTAATGATCATCTTGTTGGGTAAGAATTATTCAAGAAGGGTGGATTTCTGACCCACCATATAGTGTGAAGGTTAAGCTGAAGTGATAAGCTAATAATAATTAGTCGGTTGAATTTATGCCACATATAATTAAGACTCATGGAAATTTTATGTTAAATCCATCGTTCATGCGGGTTAGGCTATATACGAAATGTAAGAAACAAGCAGAAAATAACACAACTTCCTCTATTTTCATTTCCATACGTCTGTTGTCGGAGTATATAAACTGAAACAACAAACAAGCAATTCAAGTAATAATGCAAGCATGATATGTATAAGTGATAACGAAAGCATGATATACATAAGTTAATTCTAATGATATTATCAATTTATTATACAGTAAAATGTAACCCCCAACTTTAAAATCTATAATTTGAGCTCGATTTTACGAATCATCCCTAAAATGGTAAATCAAATTTCAATCAAACAAAACCAATGGAAAATCCAGAATATCAGTTCCATCTTATCTTAGGTATAACAGATGTTTTCTTGTGTCCTGTATCAATCTAGTCATCTTAATACATTATTCCTAATTAAATCTACAAGAATCAACAAAAAATTCTCTGAAGTAGGCATCTAACCCCATCTTATTAGCAATATATGTTGTAATATCATCAACCTTACAAGGTCTACAGAAATGTAAAATTTTTGAAATCTATTAGACAAAGCTAGCTAAATAACACATCATACATCACCAGTTCTAATTTAAGAAACCAAAAACTAATCCCAATCAACAAAAATGCAACAATCCAATCACCACTACCACAAATACAATATCAACCATCCACCACCACTGTACAAGCTACACTACTGCCACCAAACACAAAGAAAAGTTAAATTCTACTTTTATGAGTCATTACAACTAAAAATGACGAATTAAAAAGAAATTTAATCAGTTACTGAATTAATTATGGATCTGAAGAAGAATAAAATCTGAAATTAGGGTCATGGACAAGTGAAATTTCAGATCCAACAACTGATGATGATTTTCATCTTGTCTTCCTAAATTGATGACGATTTTCATCTTCTCTTTCTCAATCGATACGGATAAATCCTTAAGAACTAATTGTTATCATCGATTTTCACGAGAGCAGCAGAGAGAGTTTAGATTAGATCTAGAAACAACCTAAATCAATTATATTGATAGATCTGCAATTAATGGCGGAGGATGTGGTGGCGGCGATGGATATGGTGGTTGTAGTTGCAGAAGTTCTCGTTGATTCATCGATCTACATAGATTGTTTAGGAGGTGGTGGTGATAGAACTGGTGGTGGTGGTGGATTTGGGGGAAGTATAAGAGGAAATGATATAACTGGTGGCGGGATAAGTGGAGGTGGCGCTGGAGTTGAGGCAGAGACGATGAAGATGAAAAGTTGATCCGAAAATGAAAATAGTTTTTCTTTAAAAACCTAATCAATATGAGGGTAAATTTGTAATGTTGCATAATCTTTAATGGACCCCTGATGGGATTTGGATGGAGGGGGGTATTTTTATTGTCTCATAAGGGTATCTATGAAACCCATGAAAATGAGGGTCAATTATATAATTCCCACTTAATTTAAATATTATTAAAGGTTGTTCCATTTGGGGTTCTTTTTGGGAATAAAGAAAAATCATCATATGTGTCTATCTTCTGTTTCCTCGGAACATATTGGATACTAGTACAACAACATACTCACCTTAGTAGATTTAATAAGAATTACCGTGGATCTTTTTTGTTTGATGAATGGGATATGATCTTAGGATGAGGTCACTCTTTTTCACTTTGCAATATTACTGCATGGGATAGTAACATAAAGCCAAGAAGGTTGAAATCCATCAATACAAGCAGGTTAAATATTGTAAGCTACTTCTTGCGTTCCTATCGCTAGAAGAGAAATGAAATATTCACGTTCCCAGTTCGAAATGTTAAATCCAAATTTCTTTACAATACATAAGGCAGTGAAATGTACCACCATAGAGACGGTGAAGTACAACAATTCACTGTCATTCCATTGACGGAGAAATACAACACAAATTACATATTTTAGTTTACCAATTGCAGTTCTTTAGACAAGTCCATCAGATTATATACTTATTCATCACTTACTTTATTGATTTGGTACCTTCATCAATTTCTCAATTGATTTAATACAACATAGTTAGCTACTCAAGTTATTGATCGATGTATGCAAAGGTATTTGATAATTAAATGAAATCAATTAGAATCGGGGGGAAGACATCACCAAATTGATTAAGTTCCACCGTGCCAAAATATTTTACGAACATTTCAAATCTTATTTTTTTTCTAGGGTTTGTTTATCCCGGTCGGAGGTGAAGAAGAAGATTTTTTTTGTTTGGTCTTGTAAGGAATCGTGCTATATGTTTGGTTGGTGCTCCGGGGAAAATTCGTCTGATTCAGTGGGTAGTTTAGACTCGATTTCTGTTGATGAGTTAACTCTAATTTTCCCACTCCCATGATACAAAAACTCCTTCCCTAAAACAAAAGTGTATTGCCTTCCAAAGTTTCCAGTGACGTCTTTTTCATCAATTTCTCGATGTTCCTCCTCTAATGCTTCTCAAAGTAAGATTACGTATATCTGAATGTATTTAAAGACTGGAAACAATAGAACAAAGCTTCATAAGAACTCATTACTTTTAGATTTCATTCACATTCGCTTTTCCAGGGAATTAACCCCTTGTATGAGTAATATAAGAAATTATAGCATCTCCGATCCTTCACCTGCTTACACGACTGTGAATATAGCGGGATGGTAGATTATCCTATGTATATATATATATATGTGTATGCAGTTTTGTCAAAAATTATCTTTTTATAATTATGAAAAATTAAACTGTTAGCATGAGAAAGTGTTACTACTAATACTATTGTATTTTAGATTTTTGGTACTACTACCAGTATTGGTTTTATGTTTATCGTATACTAACAATAAACATCTTGTATGAGTATATAAGAAATATCTTATAAAATATCAGTATCCTAAAATTTCATGTTTCTCATATGTGATTCATGTGATTCTTGTGATACTTTTTGCGTTCAAAATGCAAAATGTGACATATATCTTATAAAATTGTATTTATAGTGCTTCATCTTTTCTAAGCTTTCATTTGTTGAGTTTCTTACTAGGAATCACGATTTAGTTTATATTGTTATAAGTATACTAGCGGTCCTTAAATTCTTAATGAGTTGTTAGTTTTCCACCTTGTCTGATTTATATGTATATAAACAACAAAACTATAAAAAATAGCATGCCCTAAAAAAATTTCCGCCCTAGGTCTCGCATATGTTAAGGACTGTTCTGGTTGCATACTATTTGCAAGGACGTAGTCATATAAGAAACAGAAAACTATTGTTGTTAAAACTTGTATGGCTAGATCAAATATTTAGGTTTTGTTTAGCTTAGTTTTGGAAGACAAATATTCCCTGATAATTCTGTAACAAGATTTTTGATGACACTTATCTTCCAAGAGGGAGAGTTTTGATCTATTAAATCTTCCACCTTCGTATTTAGATTTGCATTGTTTGTGTTATGTTAAAGATCATTTGCCCAAATTTTTGGAATCAAGTTATGTTGATATACCTTTATTGCAGATCTATCTCCTACTTCCATTTGTAATGCATCTTTATAATCTTCAATCATTTTTGTATGCTCCTACATATCTAAATTCATTTTGTGGTAAGAGAATATGTGAGAGGATCTCTATCTTTAAAGTACTTAGCTCTTAGAAGTTTAAACCATTACATCTTTTTCATTTACCATTTTCTAGGCTAGCTTTTCCAGCAAAAGGTATATTGAATTTCTTAGTATCTTTAAACCCCAAACCCCCCATATCTCTTAGGAAAACATATTTATCTTCATGTTTTAGGACATAAACCTCTGATTCCATCTTTACTCAAAAAGTAGTTTATTTATATGTTATTTATCTTAGCAGCAAATTTTTCAGGCATATTGAATACACTCATTTGGTGTTGAATAACAACCACAAGAGTGGATTTAGTCTGGATTTCCCTTCCAGTTTGATTTATAACCTTTCCTTGCCATTTTTGCGTCTTGAAATTCATCTTATCAATTGGTTTTGTTGAACAATTTTTCCTTATTTCTTGAAGTAAACAAGTTAAATTTCAAATATGTCTCTTCTAGATTCATTTACTTGACTTATAACTATTAATTAGAGCATCGTTCGGTCGAACTCGCAAGTTTGTTTTATCTCAAACTTGTTGTCAATGTTAGATGTACAAAACCATATCTCGATTTCTAGTATACTAAAGTCGAGTCTTTGACTAGGATTATCTGTTAGAGGAATATAGGTATCTAAAGTATTCACCGGGTTGAAGTAACTCTGAGGCTGTAAAGAACGTCAGCTATGGGAATCAAGTACGTAGAATCTTGCGAGGTTCAATAGATATAAGGAACATGACTGCAACCGAATTGCTTGAAAGGTTAATTCGTATAATAGTAGGCTAGTATATGTAGATGTTTAATACAATATGATTGTTAGAGCATTGCTTGGGCAAACTCACAAGTGTTGCTATCTCAAGATTGTTTCCAAATCTAGTTTTCAAAACTATATCTTGATTTCTAGTCTATATTTAGGCAATCTCGGATTAGGATAAAAGTGTCTAGTTGAGATTCGGATATCACTGTGTTCTACCGTTTGAAGGCGAAGATCAACAGGAGCTCTGGAGAACTTCTTCAACAAAGGTAAGTGAATACTGAACCACTTATATCTTAAGTTTTCACTTTTTTTTTTATGTTTGAGACATTGTCGCATGACTAAATTAGACAACATATGCATAATAGAAATTTCGAGTTAAGTTATCTTGATATCTTCTCGAAATATGACTATATAAGCTTAAGAACATTAATTTTTTCATACTTAATGAATTTGGTTTAGAATAATTTATTGTCTATAACCTAATTATGATTCAAGATTTAATCATTTGAAAATAGCCTGGAATAGTGAAATGTGTCATTGATGATATTCAGGAATGTTTCACATTGATTATTAGAGAGACATAAAACTAGTGTTAATATGGATATAGACATTACACATACCAGTTCACATATTGGGAGAACCGTTATAAGTTCGGAGACGCAGTACATGTACCCAGTACACGTACCGGTGTAGCTATAATTCAGCAACGACTTTTTGGTACGCATACCCGGTATCCATACCATAAAAAGTCTGTGAACCCGTGAACCAGGAAAGGTACACATACCTAGTATGCAAACAGAAAAGGATCTGTTGGTTTCAAAACCAAATAAGGTACGCATACCATAAAAGATCCGTGAACTCGTTTTTGTCTTAAGGGTACACATACCCGGTATACATACTATGCCAAAAATATTTATGAAAAGGTATAATACATGTACCCGGTACACGTACTTACCTAGTCGAATAGTTTCAGATGCATCAAAATTATTTCTAAGAGATAATCGACATTTGAGTAACTCTCTAAAAACACTATCTAGATATATGTGATCATATATGCGATTCAAGAAAAGTCTTAAAGTGTTATATGAAAATGGTTAGGCTTATAGTTCAATTGGCTAGTTTCGGCCAACCTACATGAACAAGTCATTGTACACGGTTCAGTTATTGTTCATCCAAGCCACAATGTATATTCTACTATGTTAATTTCAAGTCAATTTTTTCATATAACGATGATTATTGATTGCTTGGTTCCAAAGCTATTTTAGCATCCAATAGAAACTACGAACCAGGTACGCGTGTTTTCTCAGCTTCCCGACTTATACGCAAACTTTCCGTCCCCAACAAGGATTCGTGAGATAAAATCGATCCATTTGGAAATAATTCAGCGAAGGGTTCGAACCAAGGACCTTAAACTCTCTCACTATCCGTCTGACCACTATGCCAGAGCTGTTTTTTTTTATTAACAGTGTATATTTTTCATATATTACTAATAATACCAGAAATTCTCATAATCCCCCTACGAAATGTTATACTTCCACTGTAAATATTTATTAGTTTGTTATATATATAAGCCGAATTTTGTGTTCCGAACACATATCTCCAAAACGAATGATACACGTACGTATGTCGTTCAGAATTACTGTCAGATCACGAACTGTTGACCGGATTTTTGACCAAACTTGGCTTCTACAAATCTGTATAATATCTATACATTTTCCGATCCGTACGTTTTCCGAACTACGAATTTCTAACTAGGCCTCAAACAACTGGGATCTTTGAATCCCTGACACTATTCTTATGTGTCCTAGTTGTAAACTAGAGTCATCCTCTCCTTAAAACCTTTCTAGGGTTTAGCGACTAAAAAGACTTCACCTAGGGATTCGTAAAGCCAGGTCCAACTATCTTTATCTTGATAGTTCGAGTATCCAATCTTGTTTTGATTGTTGAGTTGCTCACTCAAACAATATAAATAGAAATCACAAAGTATCTTCGTCTCAGACTTTATGGTTCCACAAGTTTCGACTTGTGAGGTGAATAATAATTTAGGCTGCTCTTCGAGAGTCATAAGACCGTATTTTGAGATAATATAGACTTTGTCATTTGCTAATGATTTCCTACCTCACCTTGATCTTTATCTGAATGGAAATCACATGTAGGATTATTTGTGGGAGGAAGATTGGATTAACGTCTTCAATTGAGTTAAAGAAACTCTTAGGTTGTAAAGGACGTCAGCTAAGGGAATCATTTGCGCAGAGTCCTACTCGGATTCAATAAGGGTAAGGAGTGTGACTATAATTGAATTGATGTGATGGTTTAATTCGGTCTCAACTACATTCCAGTCCGAAATTCTGATAGTAGTCTAGTGTGTGTAGCGGATTAATATAGTTTGGTGTTCAATCTGGACTAGAACCCGGGGTTTTCATGCATTTTTGGTTTCCTCGATAACAAAATTTCTGGTGTCTATGTTGTTTCTTTTCCGCATTATATTTTTTATCTTTATAATTGAAATATCACAGGTTGTACGTAAATCAATCAAAGTAGATATATCTATCCTTGTTTATTGGATACGACTTGATTGATTCTTGGATATTGATCTTTGGAATTGTACAAGTACTCTCACATATAATCAGGTTCACGGATTTGGTTTTTTAGACTTTTTGATTGTGAGAGAAAGAGATATAAACTCTTCATATAATTTCTTGATTGAGATTCATTAAGTTGAACTATCGGAATTTTATTCGAGTTTAGTCCATACAGGTTGCCTAAGAAAAAGTTGGTGGTGTATTTTGGTACCCTCTCGTTTTCAATGGTGTTCAAAGCTAGACAAGGTCCCAAGGTTATTTCTGCAGGTGCATTTTTCCCCGTTAATAAAATATCTGGTGCCTTGTTGAAAAAACGGGGGTCTAACAACCACACCCAATATTTCGCTTAAAAATCTGTATGGACTAACTCCAATATACTTTTAAGAAAATCAACTAGACAGTGAGACCCAATCTTAAGAAAAGTATATCTAAGAGTTATATCTTTATTTTTCAATTCAATCTGCAATCAAACAAATAGGAATTTGTGAACCCGATTGAATATAATAAATAACTTGGACGGTATCAAAATCCAATATCCAAGTGTCAATCAATTTAATCAACAACCCAAAGGTCGGATTCACAATTGATTGAACTTACGCACAACCTGTGATATTTCAATTATATAAAAATATAATGCGGAAAAAAAATAACACGGATACCAAAATTTTTGCTAATGAGGAAACTGAAAATATAGAAAAACCCCGGAACCTAGTCCAGATTTGAATACCACACTGCATTAAGCCGCTACAGACACTAGCCTACTACAAGTTAACTTCGGACTGGAATGTAGTTAAGCTCTAACCAATTTCACAGTGATCAAGGTAAAGTCGCGTTCCCTTAGCTCATCTTACCCACAACTAAGAATTGCTACGACCCAAAGTAGAAGACTTGATAAACTAATATGTCTCACACATAAAAGTTGCTGATGGTGGATTTTTATTTAAGGCTAAAATTTTAAAAGCAAAAAAATTATGCGCTAACATCTTGTAAAAGATAAAGCCATTAATAAGTGATGAATACTTCTTCACTTTACTAATTCACCTAGAATGGAGCATGTGGCAACAATCCCAGTCTGTGAATTAAATACATCATTATTAATTAATGCATAACCATCCTTGTAATTCCTATACTCATTATCAGTGCGGAATGACGACTGAGTGTTGTTTTCAGCAGAGCAACACGAATCTCCAAGCATTATAATGAAGCATGTAAGAAATACCCATACAGGCTGTAACTCTCGGTGTGCTATACTATCTCGATTGAGCATATTACTCTCGGTGTGCTATACTAGCCCGATTGAGCATATTCTGGACTGACCATGTTAGTCTCACAAACGATCACGACCATCAAACTTCACCAGCATGAATTGGATAGCTCCGATCGGATCCATGACCCCAAGCAGGGATTGGAATATTCACTACCGAACCAACACGGGCCCCGCATGGTCGGCCTCCCCGAAAGATTGGCATAGCTTTCCAAAATGTCCAAGCCATAACAGTATGGACGGAAAACCCTAAATTAGGGTTTGCGGCACATCACATGTGTCGCAAAACAGTCTCAACCATCCATCTTCACAGGTATAGATGGAGGGTGTAGATGTAGATTCAAAGGGCCCAGAGTATGTCAACACAATCATCGTGGGCCCGCCTACATACCTGACCGATTAGTCAGGACCAACCATGTTTGGTCATCCCAATTCGTGCGCACGAACAAAGCATGACACACGGCCGTGAAACCCAAATTAGGGTTTTGAACATCACGAGCGTCTATTTTATCCGGCACGAATGAAGGGTCCATGATTAGATTAAGCAGGTCCGGTCATACCAACATGACCACCATGCACCCATCTATCCCCTCACCTGATCGGCCAAGGCATACCATGCCTGGTTATTCCAAATCGCACGCCCAAACTAGCGTGATCACACTTCCCAATTGAAAACTAATCTCGACCACTCAACTTCGCCGGAAAATTTGAGTGGATTAGATCACTTTTTCATGGGACTGTCAAGTACAGGTGTGAACACCAGCCTACCACCCACACGCCAGACCAATCGTCCAAGACCGACCAAGATTGGTCGTCTTGGAATGCGTGCCTAAAGTTGGCAAGATGTGCGGCTTCTGCGGCACCAGTTTTCTGTCGCAAATTGATCCCGACCACTCAACTTCGCCAGGCGAATTTAGTGGCCCAGATCACACTTTCGTGAGACAATGGGGTATGGGTGCCTACACCGTCATGCCATCTACACACATGTATGATCGGCCAGCCAAAATCGTATCCCAATCTTGGATTCGACCAGGCTGAAGAGTGGTGCTTGCGCACCTTCTCCAAAACCCTAATTCCACCAACGGTCGCAGATGAGTGTCTCAAAGATTATCTCGTCCGTCCAACTTCACCGGCTTGGTTATGCAGCCGTGGTCAGGAGTTAATTGGTCAGCGAGGCGTCATGCTGATCACCACCCGTTACTCTACCACACCATGTGGTCGGCCACGAGAGTACTTGCTTGTGCAACCTCCAAACCATCACATGAAGTAGGCTGTACATGAGGCTATAAAACAACGATGCTTCATACATGCTGAGTATACTCGATGCGGTACCTACATAAAATACACACGATACTTCACAAGTATCGACTTCCTAAATAACTTAGTTATTTAATCTAGCATTACATACTACTTATTGTGGGTCCCACGATCCACACGCTCGAGACATCAATCATGTGACATATTGGGGGATACATACTGGGGTATTGTTCTGGCGGTTTACAACGTGCAGCTCACAATGCGCCATCACAAGAACGTGTCAGGAAGTCATGTACGGTTAGTGATGATGAGAGAAGAGGGCAAGACTAGTCGTGTGACACTAACACACTACTCCACTATTCCATCACTCCACTTTTGCCACTTCCTACGAGATATGAGGGTTAGGCTAAAGACTTGTATAAATAGGTTCTCCACCCTATTTTTCGAACAAAAACAAGACAACAGAGGCAAGTGTTGATGCAATCGTATTCAAACACCGGAATTGATAGCTTACACCCTATAAGCCAGCTTTCTGATACAAGTCATACATAGCCAACACCTTCACAATCTCAACACCTTCTTCGCTTCCCTCCCTAAGATCAACCACATCTACTTCACTTTGTGACCGAAACAAGTTTGGAACGGACATTTCTTGGTTTATGCCGGATTTGCACATATTGATTTCTCGAATCTACAAGCACTCACCGCGTAGTGCATTTTTTTAGGGTTTAGATTCATTCCTCATCCACACACCCCAAATTACCAAAACCGGCAGGAGTAGTTTTCACCCGTAAATAATTGGCGACCATAGTGGGAGGTTGATCTCTCGGTTGTAAAAAAATGAATTCTCAATTTTTCAGTTTTCATTTCGCGATGTATTCTCTCCCGGAAACCATATGTGGTTCAGATATTGTGGGAAGTATAGTTATAATGCTGGAGGATGTCTTGGAAAATCAATTCGGTAGCGCTAGAAGACAGAGCGAAACATTCCGCCTTTTGAATGATATAACATCACAATTACAAAAAGGGTCGATAAAAATTTACTCAGACAATGAGAGAAACGTTGGATCCTTAGCCAGGGGTCACACCTTTACCAGAAGCAAAAAGAGCGCATAATCGCAGGAGACTCAGGAAATATGAACAACATGGTCTAGCCGACAATGAAGACTCGAGGAAACTCCACCGAGGAAAGGACTTGTCCAGAGTACCACAACGTCTGCCGGATAAAGAAAGGGAGCCTGCAGCTTACAGAGCCCTGCTAGAAGATTTATATCTCAAGACTCTTGTTGAATCCCGGAAGACTACCCAATCCGCATCGACCTTTCAACCAAGTGAATAAATGCTTGAGGAAGGAGAGATTAATCAAGAAATACGTGAATACAGAGGATGGGATCGTTCAATTCGATCACTCAGCAGTGATATTACGACACCTTCCACACCCATTTACCCAGGCAAGCGATCGGCGGATATGATGGCACTCTCAAATCTTCCAACTTCATCTACAAAACGTGATCCACATCAAAGCCATGTAGAGACATCACAACGCCCACTAACGCAGGAAAATCTAGACTCAAAGTACATACACTTTCCCTTCCCAATGAAAAATATTTTGGAGTTGCTGGAGGCGTGGGTGCGAAACGGATAGGTGGAGCTACCTCCGGTATGGCGTCCACTCACTAATCAAGAAGTAATGGACCAGAGGTATTGTCATTTCCACCGGTTCCTTCACCACCCCACCAGTGAATGCAACGCTTTGAAGCGCATTGTTCAGGAGAAGCTTGATTCAAAGGGATAACTTTCCTTCTCTGATAAATTAATGCGATCAACTTCCTTGGAGGGGCTACTTCGGTTTGATTCAAGTGAGGTCTCAAAATCAAGTAAGTTATATCCAACAATCTTACGATAAAGATAGTTTTAGAATTTACTGGGGACTTAGCATCTTGCGTGTGGAAAAAAGAGGCTCAATAATCAAACGCTATGTTTGTTTCCTTTCATACTTCCATTTTACACGACATTTGCAATTTCATATGATATGTGCATTCATTCATGACCAAGATGCAAATTCCATTTAAAATAATCCATTTTAGAAAAGTTGATTCACAAAACTATCTCAAAATAAACCAATTCAATTATATATTAATTCAAAACCGGAAGTCAAATTGTGAAAGGAAATCCTCACTATAACTCAAAAAAAAAAAGAAAAAAAAAGGATAAGAGCATCTAAAAGAAAAGAAAAATAAGTTGCGTGAATCCTTCAAGGAAAGTCCTTCAACAACGACTCGTCTTTCTGTGCAAGAGCGGCTTTCATTTTCTAAATAACTGCCCGTTCCAGCTTCAAATTATCAGACAGCCTTTCAATATTCTCTTCCTAGCGAGTAACATAGTCTGCATAAGGGACTTCATCTTGTAGTTTCTGGAGCTCCTGAATCTCGGAGAACCCTTTGGAGAACCAAGGAGCATTGAAGTCATACTGCACAAACACATCTCGATGGAAATTCCAGTCTTCAATCATCTCCTCAGAAACTGTTCCACCAGTCGTGACGCTCATCCCATGAATAGAAAATAAAGATTCTTGGACACGATTAACCAAGGCAAGGCGAATTTTGAGCTTCGTAGTGGTAACAATGTGGCCGTGCTTCTCCCATATTTCCTTGTACAAGAGCTGGCACACTGAATCCTCCAACCAACACATGAACTGGATAAGGAGTAGTGAAAGGAGGATCGAACAAAGACCTAGGATACATTACCAATAATTCACCAATTGCAGGAGCCTTGTCAGTTGCAGGACGCCTTTCGGAAGAAGTCATCACATCTTGATTGATCGGAACCTATTCATAACGTGCTTCAAGGGGAGTCATCTCTGTAGTTGCAGGTTTTCCCACAACACACCCCTTATCATATCTTGATATTGATTTATAGATCTACATAAGAAAATGGTAGTAAATTTGCTAAAATTGTAAATGGACACCAAGATTTTTACATGGTTCGATCAATTTGATCTACATCCATGATTCTTCACCATGATTGTTTAAGTTTACATTTAATTTTACATTTGATAATCTCCATTAATGGAGTTCTAAATCTAGTTTTGGGGAAGAAGATGATAAATAAAAATACATTTTCTCTCTCTTAAAATCTCTCTGCAAAATATCTCTCTCTCCTAAAATTATGTCCCTCCTCAAGACTCTTCCAACTCTAAAAAATACATCATCCTTTTCTGAATCTATTGGATCTCTATTTATAGGAAATTACATAATGGGTGACAGCTAAGCTGTCCTATAATTTCGGATATCTCTCGTGATATTATCGCAGTAGCTATATTATTCCTTCTCGCAAGCATCGTAACCATCGCCAGTCAATCATGTTCTTTTTGTGTTTCTTCAATCGTCAACTGTTATGTCATTATTTTGTGACACTCGCAAAGTGTTGTTGGAGAAATCGCTGTGACACTCGCAGAAATGTTGTTAATCTCGCCAGAATATTGCTGTGGCGATATTCTGGTACTACATCTTGCCTCTTTTTTCTTGAATATTGCTTGAAAAGTAATCTTTAAGAAAAAATCAATTGTTGTAGTAGTCTTTGATCTTTGTTGATGAAGGAACGAGCGAAAGAATACTGGTCTTGAAAAGTACGTACTTGCCTCTATTCTTTTGTGAAGTTCCATATCTTTGCTAAGTAAATAAGAAGTATCAACTCTGCGAAGTATGAAATATCCTTGAAGAAATATAAGAAGTACTCAATCCTCAAAATATAAAGAAGTATCCGTCCTTTAATGAAAATCATAAGTATTGCCTCTGTTCACGCGAAATTATTTCTTCATTTTTGGTGAAAATCCTTGTCCATTTTGGAAATGATTCTTGCCGAGAAGATAAAGAACATAAAATGTTTTCTTGGTAATCCATAGTTTCCTCTGTTCTTTATATATGAAGGAAGAATCCTTGAGAAAATGTTAAATGAACGAATTACCTCTGCCTCTTTCGATAAAATAATCATATTCTGCGAAATAATCAAATTTCCTGCGAAATTATGGAATAATCTGCGAGATGTTGAATGAGTTTGCAAGTTTCTGAATGAGTCTGCAAGATTCTGAATGTGTATGCGAGTTTCTGAATATTTCTGCGATGTTATTAATAGTTCTCCTGAAATAGTACTGCGAATAGTATCGCAAATAGTGCCGTGAATAGTCCTGCGAGCTGATGAATAGTTCTGCGAGCTGACGAATAATGCTGCGAGATTGTAGATAATCCTCTTGAGAAACTCAGAATAATACTTCTGAGAAATTATGAATAGTATTTCTGAGAGACTCTAAATAATACTTGTTATCTCTCTTGCGATGAACAAATCTTTCCTGCATTCTTAAAAGAAAATAATTAATGTTTGAGATTATTCTATTGGTCTTATTTTTCCTTCCTAGTTAAAGGTCTTATTTTGCCAATTTTTCTTTTTGCGGAAAAATCGCAGGACGTCTTTACATTTGCATGTATTGAGCCATTGATCTTGCCTTATCTTTGTTTTGTCAATTTCTTTGCGACAATATGACAAGTCTAAGTTCTCTTGCGAGAACAAAGCCTTATGACATTGCCGTCTTGCGATGAAATCACAGGACGTCTTTACACTTTCATGTAAAAACCCATTGATCTCATCTTAACTTTTCTCTTGTGGATTATTGCCTCTGTATAATTTACGTCACGCGACAATATGACAGGCCTAAATGTTCTTGCGATCATAAATCCCCATGACATTGCCGTCTTAAGACACTTATCAGCTCCCTAATGGAGGGTGCCGCCCTTATCTTCCCCCTGGGTGCCCCTTCAAGGAGGGCACATCGGCCATACAAGACTAGCTCCTCCCATCCGGATTTACCAACAACCAGTTATTTTCGCAACCTCTTGTCCTTTATGCATATATGGCTTATAGTTACAAGACTGCACCCTAAGTGGGGTTTTATTCAGGCCAAGTGCATCATATCCAAGACTTACCAAGAATGTCCAGGGTAGGTTCGTCCGTCCCGGGCACTCTTGGCTCAACCGTGTACCTCGGAGCCTTGGTCATACTGTGCACTTCTTGGAAGAGATTCTCGGTCGTCCAACCAGGGTATAACCTTATATAGTTTGAAATCCAAGATCTCTCTCCCGGATAGGTTTTCTTTAACCCCAACATCTGCATGACTCAAGATCCAACATCGGTGTAACCTTACCCCTGAATCATGTCAAGAGATACCCCCTCATATGACGCACTATTAGGTCTTACATTTGCCTCTTACGAAATTTTATTCGCGAACTAGGGTGCACGCCATAAAGGTTCGTCCCATTCTTATGTCTCCACGAAATTGTATCCGCATTTCACGCGATATTTTCGCATTTCTTCATTCTTTCATTTCTGTCAATTATTTATATAATCTTGAATAATCTCGCGATTACACTCGCAGCTCTGATAAAAATTTGTTTTGCTCACTTCTGTGAGTTGAAATATTCTTTAAAATCTTTTGAAATCTTAAAAATATTCTTTGAAATCTTGTGATTGTATCGCATTTATTAAACCAAAAATCTCTTTCTGTAAAAGAAATATTCTAGAGAAATCTTTGAAATCTTGCGATTGTATCGCTCTTTGTAAATCTTAAAATTTTAGAAATTTTAGAAATTTTTGCGATAATTTCGTTTTCTGTAATCTTGGAAATCTTTGAAAATTTTTGAGATTTATATATCTTTTGCGATGATTTCATTTTTTATAATATTTTGAAATCTTTGAAATCCTGCGAATGTATCGCTTTTTGTCAATCAAATCAAAATTTTTTTTTGAAATATTTTGAAATCTTAGAAATTTTAGAAATCTTGCGATTATATCGCTTTTGGAAAATTGAATCAAAAGTTTTTGAATTTTTTTGAAATATTATAAATCTTTAAAATGTTCTTTGAAATCTTGCGATTGTATCGCTTCTGTTAAATTAAAAAATTTCATTTTCTGTAAGTAAAATATTCAAATAAGTGGTACTTAGCCTTTTTTTTTGTGATTTTTTGTGGCTGCCGTCTCTCGTGAAGTATATGTTTTTCTTGCGAGATTAGAAGAAAACATCGCAAAAAATTCTTTGCGAGAAGGGAGATTCGAACCCAAGTCTTCTAGTTTGCAACACTTCTTCTCTGACCATCTGGGCTATTTGTTGCTTGCGAAAGAAAGGCCTAGTTCTGATATACTACTCCATTTCTTCACTCCTTGAAGTTCAAAAATGAGTAAAAAGAAAAAGTATGCTTGGCGAGGGACTTGAACCTGCGATACTGAACTTCTTAGCTGCGCTATTGACCATTTGTGCTAGCTTCTGTTTGCGATAGAAAGTTATACTATCGTCATCTTACTATTATTATCCTCTCGTCAAGCAACTTTAGAAAAATCGTGAAAAAACTGCTGCGGTGAGACTCGATCCCGCGATCTGCTTCTTGCATTCATGCCTCCCAACCAACTGTGCTAGTTCTCTTGCTTGCGAGATTTCTCTGCGAAATAATCAAAGGTTGACTGGCGAGCTTCACATAACAAAAATAAACTTGCGAGAAGCAATAATTGATCCTGCGACCATGAACTTATTAACTTCGCAGATCACCAACTGTGTGCTGCCTCTTGCTTGAGAAATAATGAAACAATGCTGTGATATTATTCATTTTCTCACCCTCTGTAAAAAGAAGACAATTATGCTCGCAGGAAAATTCGAACCTGTGACCACAAACTCACATACTGTTCTCTGGACCAACTGTTCAAGAACCTCTCTGCGAAGTTAATCGCAGAACTTTTTTCCTTATGCTTTTATTCGCCAATGAAAATGAAAAGAAAATGAAAAATATGTGTCTCTGCGAATTTGAACCCGTGACCTCTTGTTTGTTCTTTGAACCCTGAACCATCTGTTCTAGTATTTCTTTGCGACATCCTCGCATAACACTTATTTCTTGTTCTTTTATTTGTCCTTGGAATTTCATCAAAAATATGCAAAAATATTGCAGTTAAGAAGGATTGACCCTGCGACCTTAAACTTGTATGCTTCTGGTTTGACCAACTGTACTGTCTTCAACTTGTGAAAGAGTTGCGAGGTTCTCGTGATTTATTCTTTTTAGTTGTCCTCTGTATAAGCTTTCTCTTTGGCCCTTTCTATTCTCTTTTCTAGCCATGCTATTTTATCTTTCTTTCTTGCGAGAGTTCATTCCCTGCGAGCAATCACCATGAGTAATGCAAGTTTTTATATCAACTTCAAAAAATTGAAAACAATGATAATCATAAATTTTATTCTATTTTGGAAATCGCATAACCTAGAAAGTACAATTTTTTTATTTTATTTTTTAAATATGAAATTAGAAAAGAGAAGAGATTTTGTCATATAGAATTATTTGTTGGTGTAACTTCTTTTGATTTCTTCGCGATTGTTGATGAAGTACTTGGTGAATAAATCATTAGTCTTCTTCCTTTATTCACTATGCTGTCTTTGTCCTTTGTGCTTTCTCCTCCGTTGTAATCTAAATTTTCTTGCTAAAATGTTGGTGTTGGTTTAATCCATTTATTTGATGACGTTGTATGTTGATAATTCGGTGGATGCATCTTATCGCAAAAGAGAAATTTCACCGGATCTTTTGATTCCTTCATCTTTGACTTCAATCACAAAAATCATGTTCTCATTAGTTGTTTATACGATCAAAATTATGATTAAATTCAAGGTTTATGGATGTAAATTTATGATCAAAACTCTTTTGAATTCAAAATATCAACTAAACAACAATTTTTGTGAGTTAAAATGAAAAATTTGCTAAGAAACCGCTGCGATTTGACCGTTCATGTCCTCTCGTTACATTAATTGCATTTATTTTCTCGAGAAATTTCTTCCTCTATAAATAACTCTCTCATTCTTCTCTTTTCCTCTTTTTACTTTCTTCTTCATTCTTCTTCTCTGCAACTTTACTGTTCTTCCGTAAATTGCGCATTTATTATTCTCGCGATTTCTTTCTTCTTTTTCAATTTCTTCCTTCATTCCCATACTTCAAAAATGGTGGCTGCTGGTGCTAAAAATTTGACTGCGTTTAACGAGATGAGAGAGAATCTCAAAAACAAAGGTTTTACTTTGTCAACAATTCCAGGTCAAGATTCTAAATCTGAACTTTCTGTCAAGTTATTTTCTGAACATCAACTTTCTCGCAATAAAATTATAGTATCGCTAGGTTAACTTGAAGCTGGCCTTCCCATTCCAGTTTATGACCCAGAGCTTCCCTTGTTTTATCAAATAATTTCTCATGAGAATTTTTCACGAGAAGTGTATCAGTTAGGTGGAGATTGTATTAGATTATTACTTGAATATGCCTCTCGCGGTGCTAATAAAGGTTCTCGTTATCCTGATGATGCGAAAAATCCTGAATTCAAAGATGTTCCCATCATTCCTGCGATGTATACTTGTGGAAAATTTCTTTATCAATTATGACATAATTCCCATGAAAAGAGACCGCACTCGCTGGGGATTCCGCTTACAGAAGAAAGATAAAATCGCTGAAGATAAAATTGTCATGTTAGATATTGATTTTCATACAAAGACCAATCAAGGCCCTTGCCATTCTAGCGATGACAAGTGGTTTATTTTTCCATTATTTCTTGAAGGATATTATATCTCTGGTTCTCTCGCATTGCCCGTGAATCTTCAAGAGTATCAACCATGGGTCTTTAATTGGCCTAAAAAATCTAAAGAAGTATATATCCTCTCAACTTTTGCATTATTATTATTCACTATCTTCCTCATATTTTTACATCCTCGCTAATCTCTTTGATCCTTCTTAGATTGACAGAATGAAGCTCAGCTATAATCTCTTTAGGAAACCCAACACTCTCTTAGCTCTGAGATCCTTCACAGATGAAGTAAGAAATATTCTTTTATAGATTTTAACAATATATTGTTGCCCCTCTTTATTATCTTTATCTGTGCTCGCAGGTGATTAAAGAGCTTGAACCATTAGAACCAAAACCCAAGGGAAAATATTCCACTGATCGCAAAGAAAAATATGCTGCCTCTGCTAAAGAAAATCCTATTGCCCCTCGTGATGATAAATATGGAGATCCTCCTTCAAACAAAAGAAAAACTCAACATTCTTCTTCTTCAACTCCTCAACCTACTCCTGATGACCTAAATTTCGATGTAGATAAAGATAATGAGGATAACTTTGATGTTGATAATGGTGCTCCTTCCATGGTGAATTCTTCTCCTTCTGAGTTTTCCATGGCTCAAATATCTAAATTTTTTGGAGATACTGAACATGGTATCCCAAATGAGTATGGAGACGAAGCTATTACTAAAATATCTCAGTCTCTCGCTAACATTTGCGATGCTCCTATCTTAGCTGATAATTCTTCTCTTCGCGGAGTTTCAAGATCACTAACTCCCAGTCTCTTGAATTCTCTTGGTATACTGGTATGTTTACTCTTGTTTATTTTATTTTTGTATTTATATCTTCGCAAAATTTCTTCGCAAAATCTTAATTTACATAACTCTCTCGCAGGTTGGAAGAGCTTCTTTAGTTGTTGCTTTTGATTTGGACACTAGACGTGTTATTCAAGAAGGAAAAGTTACTAACCTTCGTCAGGAGAAAGAAAAACTAGAGGCAGAAGTTGATGATCTTCGCAGAAAAAATAAGCAATTGGAAACTGATGCCTCAGCTGACAAGCAGAAGTTCGCTGATCTTGATAAAGCTCATCAAAAATTATATGGTATAATCTATTTTCTTTCTTTCTTAATTCTTCTCACCCTATTGTAGCTTATTCAAACAACCATTTTGCAGATATTTATGGTCTTACTGATGAGACAACATTCCTCCAGTCTTTTCCTGAACCTATAGATGATAATACTCTTCTTGATCGCCTTAATAGTTCTCTAAGTAGCTTCTCAGATGATCAGATTAGATCTCTCTCCTTTGAGGAACTTAAATCCAAGTTTAACCTCTTGAAAATAGAGCACATATACAATTTAAACTTAACCAACATGTTTAAACGTCTTTACCTTGACTCAAAGGAAGAAATAAATAGATTAGGGAAAAGGAATAGTGATCTTATTGACGAGAAGGATCTTGCTATTAAAAACGGTACCAAGGCTCTAGGAAATTTCCATAAAACTCTTTTTGATACTCAAGTGAAAAGAGATAGACTTATTCGCGAGAATGAAGATCTTCTTGCGATGGAAACTCAAGCTCGCTCTCGTCTTCTTATCAATAGCGATGATGAGTTTGCTTGGGCTGCAAAAGTTCTTGATAATGCCAGAAACAACCTAGGTGTAGATGTTAGTCTCCAAGTTGAACAAGCTGCTTTAATTAGAGATATGATTTCTGAAACAGAAGGTTGTTAACTTGTTCAATTCTTGCTAATTTTTCATTTTAATATTATTCCTGATAGAGATTCTAATTCGTTGTCACGTTATCGCAGTTGCTGAAGGGAATTATCGCGATAGATTTCAAGAAATTGAAGATGAAAAACATCAACTCGCGACCAAACTTACTGATCGCAATGAGAAGTATTCAAGATTGAAGGACCATCTCAAAATTACTACTGCGAATTTAACAGATCTCTTGTTATTACTCTCAATAAATTCATTAAGTTGGTTTGTGATGATCATAATATCTCTCATTCTGCATATCCTGATCTAGAAGAAGAAATCCCAGAAGAAATTCCAAGACCTGCTATCTCTGATAGCGAAGTTGAAGATTCTAGCGATGAAGACAGTATTGGTGATGATGAACAAGAAGAAAATTCTGACGATGAAGAAAATCTGACAATGGTGAAGAAAAGAAATCTGGCGATGAAAATAAAAAATCTGACGATGAAGATGGCGATCAGTCTAATTAATTTTATTCTTATTTTATCTTCTTTGTATAATTATTTCCTCTTTTCTGTAATTAGCTGCGAGTTTCTCCGCCATTATAAACTCCTTTTCAGTATCATTTTCTTCATCTTCTTCTACTACTTGCTTGGGGTTTATCTCTAACCTTACTACCAATGGGTTATCATGCTGCTCACCAGGTTCTGGTACTTCTTGTGTAGTGAAAGATATAGTCTGTTTCTGCCACTCCTCTAATGGCGAGGCTCTCGCGATATTCAATATCTCTCTTCCATCTGTGTCTCTCGCAAAGACCATGCTTAGAATATTGTCATGCAAATCCTCTATAGTTCTGTGTGAATGTATAATAGAATTACAAAACAAATTCTTTGCTTTAGCTCCAACTTCTATTACGAATGATTCTATTCCTTTTACAGTATTTACCCTGCGAATTTCTGGTGCTGGAGGTAATTGCTGAGATTGTGGATGTCTTACTAAAAAGTGATTTAGTTTTCCTTATTCGATCATCCTTAAAATTATCCTCTTTACATTCCTGCAGTCATTTACTATGTGGCCATGAAAATGATGGTAAAGACAAAATTCTTGACTGCGATTGTTAGGATGTGGTTCTTTTCCCATGTTCCATGGAGATGGTATATTTTCCATTAAAATGATAGCTTCCCAAATTTTTTTTATACTAGCATTGAGAGGAGGCATCTTAATTTCTTCCCATATGATATTCTGATTCCCTTGACTTCTAAAATTGTTTTGCCTCTGTCCGCCATAAGTTTCTTGCGGCTGATCAAGCCTTTGAATCCAACTATTTCCACCGCGATTGTAGTAATTATTCTCACTTTCATATTCTTCTTGATCTCTACTACCCATAGCTACCAACTTCTGGTGGTTATCAATCTCTACTTTTTCTTGTTGCACTTGCGAGTTGCTCGCTACATTGTTTATCATTTTAGGAAGTAAAATCCCATTTGTTGCTCCGGAATTGGTGTTCGCGATGGGATATGATTCTATCTCATTTTGTTTCTCCTCCAAAGCAATGTATTCTTCCTGTAGTTCTCGCAGTTCAGTCATAGTGATTGTATTCTTGACTCTGAAAATTTGTATGTATAGTAGATTGGTCGCGAACATTGCATTGATAAAAGAAAAGATAAGATATATCTCGTCAACTCTTCCTGTCATCTCACTGCACATTGTCTTCCATCTTATGGTTAAATATTTCAGACTCTCACCAACTCTCTGTTTTAACCCAAACACATCTTCAATACCCGGCCGCGATGAATTGTTTCTAATATACGCTCCTAAAAATGTATCTTGTAAATGATCAAAAGAAGTAATGGTATTTTTTGGTAATCCCTCGAACCATTTCAACGCCTCTCCAGTTAAGCTAGATGCAAAATATTTTCATAACACAACATCATGATTCTCCCACTGTAGCATACATCTAACATAAGCTTTGACGTGTTGAACATCACAAGTAGTTCCATCAAAAATGCTGGTTCATGCTGGTAAATTGCATTTTGGAGGTATCCCTCTTAACTGTACTTCTTGAGTAAATGGAGTTCTCGCAGCCTCTTCAATAGCTTCATCGAGTTGCCTTCTACCTCCTTCTCTTCTATTGTTTATCATTCCTCGCATTTCCGCTAATTCTCTCAATATTTGCTCATTATCAGCTGAATTTTGTTCCATTGGCCTCTTTAATGCTGTTTCCCTTCTTCTGCGTTCTTGTCTTGCGAGATTTTGTGTATATTCTTCTTCATCATCATTTTGTCTTTCTCTGCGATTTTTTCTTTCATCTTCCTCTTGATACCGTAACTGCCTATCTTCTTCTCTGCGAATTTCTTCATTTCTCCTCATTTTTCTTCGCTGTCTCTCTATTCTCCTCTTTATCCTATCATACTCCTACTGAATATTACCATTGTAGCGATTTTGTGTACGTCTCCTTTCTCAATTTTCATGATTATTTTGTCGCACTGCTTCTCGAAATTCATGTTCTTCTACTTCTTCCCTTAATCTTTCCCTCTCGTGAGCTAGACGTGCTTGTTCAGCGTAATGATTATCAATTTCTTCTTCAATCATTCTTTGATTTTCTCGCCCATGTAATATCCTCCTACCTTCTTTTGGATTTTCTTCTTCAATTTGATTGTTTCTTCCCTCTTGATTTATATTGTCACGCGGATTATAGCGATCACCAATTATCTCTTCTTCCCTATTTTGCACTTCTCCTCGAATATTTTCTCTAACATTTCTTATAGGGGAATTTTTCCTTGGTTCTTCTCTGAATGATATTGAATTTGATCTAACAGTACTTCTTGATCTCCTTCTTTGTAACCTCAAATTATCCATTCTTAGCTCATGATTTTGTCTTGTTAAATTCGCACGCTCTTATGCCTCTAATCTTCTTTCTTATTGTATTCTTTGTCTCAAATCATCTACTATTTCACGTTATTCATGAATTAATCCTCCAACCATTTCTTGATTTCTTTCTCCTTCTTCCTCATTTCTTAATTGTCGATTTTCTGCTTCTTCTATTGAATCTGACCTCCAAGTATGCACACTCACTCTATCATAATCCACATCCCTATCTTGCGTTTGTGCTTGTTGATTCGGATGTTGGATTGAACTTTCTGCTTCATTTCTTATTCTATTTCTTCCTGATATTATCCTTAAAGATTCTTCTAATTCACCTGTTCCTTCACCTGCAAGTCTTTTACTTCTCCTCACAGTTGTTAGTGGTTCTGATGTGTTTCTTCTTCTGCTAGCCATTTCTTCAATTCTAACAATTTCTTCAAATTTTCAAGTTGTAATTATAGATTTCTTAGCTTGATTCTCCCTGTTTCGGGCGCCAAAATGTAGTTACAGGATTTCCCACACTACACCCTTGTCAAGAATCTATGAAAATTAAGTCATAAATGAGAATGAACAACAACACTTTTATTAATCGCTTTCAGGAAGATTTACAAGAAATATCAAAACTCAGAAGTACAACTTTTCTTTCTGGAGTTTCTCTCTCCTCAAAACTCTCTCAACTCTCAAAAGTACATCATCCTTTTCTGGATTTAGTCGAACCCTTTATATAGGAAAATACATAGTGGAAGACATCTAAGATTTCCCCTTAATTCGGATCTACTCTGCGATCTCATCGCCATAACTTTAGTCTTAACCATCGCCAACTTTGTAACCATCGTGAAGCAAACTTATTCTTCTCATATATCTTCAGTCGTTAACTGTTATATTACTCTTTGGTGACACTTGCCAAATGTCGTTGAAGAATCTTGAGACGTTCTAGTAAAAATGTTGTTAATACTTGTAGATATGTTTGGGTTTCTCGCAGAAGTGTCGTTTCCATCGAGAGAATATCGTTGTGGTGATATTCTTGTCCTACACTACAAGTATAGAAAAATGTAGTTGCAGGTTTTCCTACAACACACCCTTTATCATATCTTGATATTAATTTCTAGATCTACATATAAAATTGGTAGTAAATTTGCTAAAATTATAAAAGGAGACTAAGATTTTTTACATGGTTCGATCAATTTGATCTACATCAATGATTCTTCACTATGATTGTTTAAATTTACATTTGATTTACATTGATAATCTCCATTAATGGAGTTCTAAATCTAGTTTTGTGGAAGAAGATGATAAAGAAAAATACATTCTCTCTCCTCAAATCTCTCTGCAAAATATCTCTCTCCTCTAAAATTATCTCTCTCTTTCTCTCTCCTTCTCTTCTCTTTATATAGGTATCTTCATGATGAGTGACAACTCATATTCAACTCATTTTTTAGGATTTTCGCTATGCTCCTTGCAGGCTCGTCTATGCTCCTCGCGAGATCTATTATCAGCTCGCGAGATCTGCTATCGTGCTCGCGAGATCTGCTATTGTGCTTGCGATATCTGCCATTGTGCTCGCGAGACTCTTCTATAACCACAAAATCTTTATTTCCTTCCTTACTTTCGCGAACTCCCGCCTTGTGCTCGCGAACATTCTCTTTAACTACAAAATCTTCACATCTTTCTCATGTTTTAGGATGTCGTTGTTTATTACGTCATTCTTTAAACTACAAATATAAAATATTTAATGATAGCATAGAAATAATTAATATTGCAGAATATATCATGGTAATATATCATTAATATTTAATGATAGTATAATTTTAATCATGTTGTTAGCATTGTTGTCTCTCCATTCTCCTCTGTATCCTATCATACTCCTCCTGAATATTACTATTGTAGCGATTTTGTGTACGTCTCCTTTCTCAATTTTCATGATTATTTTGTCGCACTGCTTCTCGAAATTCATGTTCTTCTACTTCTTCCCTTAATCTTTCCCTCTCGTGAGCTAGACGTGCTTGTTCAGCGTAATAATTCTCAATTTCTTCTTCAATTATTCTTTGATTTTCTTCTCGCCCATGTAATATCCTCCTACCTTCTTCTGGATTTTCTTCTTCAATTTGGTTATTTCTTCCCTCTTGATTTCTATTGTCACGCGGATTATAGAGATCACCAATTATCTCTTCTTCCCTATTTTGCACTTCTCCTCGAATATTTTCTCCAACATTTATTATAGGGGAATTTTGCCTTGGTTCTTCTCTGAATGATCTTGAATTTGATCTAACAATACTTCTTGATCTCCTTCTTTGTAACCTCAAATTCTCCATTCTTAGCTCATGATTTTGTCTTGTTAAATTCGCACGCTCTTCTGCCTCTAATCTTCTTTCTTCCTGTATTCTTTGTCTCAAATCATCTACTATTTCACGTTCTTCATGAATTAATCCTCCAACCATTTCTTGATTTCTTTCTCTTTCTTCCTCATTTCTTAATTGTCGATTTTCTGCTTCTTCTATTGAATCTGACCTCCAAGTATGCACACTCACTCTATCATAATCCACATCCCTATCTTGCGTTTGTGCTTGTTGATTCGGATGTTGGATTGAACTTTCTGCTTCATTTCTTGTTCTATTTCTTCCTGATATTATCCTTAAAGATTCTTCTAATTCACCTGTTCCTTCACCTGCAAGTCTTTTACTTCTCCTCACAGTTGTTGGTGGTTCTGATGTGTTTCTTCTTCTTCTAGACATTTCTTCAATTCTAACAATTTCTTTAAATTTTCAAGTTGTAATTATAGATTTCTTAGCTTGATTCTCCCTGTTTCGGGCGCCAAAATGTAGTTACAGGATTTCCCACACTACACCCTTGTCAAGAATCTATGAAAATTAAGTCATAAATGAGAATGAACAACAACACTTTTATTAATTCGCTTTCAGGAAGATTTACAAGAAATATCAAAACTCAGAAGTACAACTTTTCTTTCTGGAGTTTCTCTCTCCTCAAAACTCTCTCAACTCTCAAAAGTACATCATCATTTTCTGGATTTAGTCGAACCCTTTATATAGGAAAATACATAGTGGAAGACAGCTAAGATTTCCCCTTAATTCGGATCTACTCTGCGATCTCATCGCCATAACTTTAGCCTTCACCATCGCCAACTTTGTAACCATCGTGAAGCAAACTTATTCTTCTCATATATCTTCAGTCGTTAACTGTTATATTACTCTTTGGTGACACTTGCCAAATGTCGTTGAAGAATCTTGCGACGTTCTAGTCAAAATGTTGTTAATACTTGTAGATATGTTTGGGTTTCTCGCAGAAGTGTCGTTTCCATCGCGAGAATATCGTTGTGGCGATATTCTGGTCCTACACTACAAGTATAGAAAAATGTAGTTGCAGGTTTTCCTACAACACACCCCTTATCATATCTTGATATTAATTTCTAGATCTACATATAAAATTGGTAGTAAATTTGCTAAAATTATAAAAGGACACTAAGATTTCTTACATGGTTCGATCAATTTGATCTACATCCATGATTCTTCACTATGATTGTTTAAATTTACATTTGATTTACATTGATAATCTCCATTAATGGAGTTCTAAATCTAGTTTTGTGGAAGAAGATGATAAAGAAAAATACATTCTCTCTCCTCAAATCTCTCTGCAAAATATCTCTCTCCATAAAATTATCTCTCTCTTTATCTCTCCTGCTCTTCTCTTTATATATGTATCTTCATGATGAGTGACAACTAATATTCAACTCATTTTTTAGGATTTTCGCTATGCTCCTTGCAGGCTCGGCTATGCTCCTCGCGAGATCTGCTATCAGCTCGCGAGATCTGCTATCGTGCTCGCGAGATCTGCTATTGTGCTTGCAAGATCTGCTATTGTGCTCGCGAGACACTTCTATAACCACAAAATCTTCATTTCCTTCCTTACTCTCGCGAACTCCCGCCTTGTGCTCGCGAACATTCTCTCTAACTACAAAATCTTCACATCTTTCTCATGTTTTAGGCTGTCGTTGTTTATTACGTCATTCTTTAAACTACAAATATAAAATATTTAATGATAGCATAGAAATAATTAATATTGCAGAATATATCATGGTAATATATCATTAATATTTAATTATAGTATAATGTTAATCATGTTGTTAGCATTGTTGTCTCTCCATTCTCCTCTGTATCCTATCATACTCCTCCTGAATATTACCATTGTAGCGATTTTGTGTACGTCTCCTTTCTCGATTTTGATGATTATTTTGTCGCACTGCTTCTCGAAATTCATGTTCTTCTACTTCTGCCCTTAATATTTCCCTCTCGTAAGCTAGACGTGCTTGTTCAGCGTAATGATTCTCAATTTCTTCTTCAATTATTCTTTGATTTTCTTCTTGCCCATGTAATATCCTCCTACCTTCTTCTGGATTTTCTTCTTCAATTTGGTTATTTCTTCCCTCTTGATTTCTATTGTCACGTGGATTATAGCGATCACCAATTATCTCTTCTTCCCTATTTTGCACTTCTCCTCGAATATTTTCTCCAACATTTATTATAGGGGAATTTTGCCTTGGTTCTTCTCTGAATGATCTTGAATTTGATCTAACAATACTTCTTGATCTCCTTCTTTGTAACCTCAAATTCTCCATTCTTAGCTCATGATTTTGTCTTGTTAAATTCGCACGCTCTTCTGCCTCTAATCTTCTTTCTTCCTGTATTCTTTGTCTCAAATCATCTACTATTTCACGTTCTTCATGAATTAATCCTCCAACCATTTCTTGATTTCTTTCTCCTTCTTCCTCATTTCTTAATTGTCGATTTTCTGCTTCTTCTATTGAATCTGACCTCCAAGTATGCACACTCACTCTATCATAATCCACATCAGTATCTTGCGTTTGTGCTTGTTGATTCAGCTGTTGGATTGAACTTTCTGCTTCATTTATTTTTCTATTTCTTCCTAATCTTATCCTTAAAGATTCTTCTAATTCACATGTTCCTTCACCTGCAAGTCTTTTACTTCTCCTCACAGTTTTTGGTGGTTCTGATGTGTTTCTTCTTCTTCTTTAGACATTTCTTCAATTCTAACAATTTCTTCAAATTTTCAAGTTGTAATTATAGATTTATTTGCTTGATTCTAAGAATAAAGAGAGATGATATATTTTTAAAAATCCTACTAAGTAATTTTTGTATAGGCTTGGTTTTTTGTATCTCAAAAATAAAGGTTTTACTTTGTCAACAATTCCAGGTCAAGATTCTAAATCTGAACTTTCTGTCAAGTTATTTTCTGAACCTCAACTTTCTCGCAATAAAATTATAGTATCGCTAGGTCAACTTGAAGCTGGCCTTCCCATTCCACTTTATGACCCAGAGCTTCCCTTGTTTTATCAAATAATTTCTCATGATAAATCTTCACGAGCAGTGTATCAGTTAGGTGGAGATTGTATTAAATTATTACTTGAATATGCCTCTCACGGTGCTAATAAAGGTTCTCGTTATCCTGATGATGCGAAAAATCCTGAATTCAAAGATGTTCCCATCATTCCTGCGATGTATACTATGGAAAATTTCTTTATCAATTATGACATAATTCCCATGAAAAGAGATCGCACTCGCTGGGGATTCCGCTTACAGGAGAAAGATAAAATCGCTGAAGATAAAATTGTCATGTTAGATATTGATTTTCATACAAAGACCAATCAAGGCCCTCGCCATTCTAGCAATGACAAGTGGTTTATTTTTCCATTATTTCTTGAAGGAGATTATATCTCTGGTTCTCTCGCATTACCCGTGAATCTTCAAGAGTATCAGCCATGGGTCTTTAATTGGCCTGAAAAATCTAAATAAGTATATATCCTCTCAACTTTTGCATTATTATTATTCACTATATTCCTCATATTTTTACATCCTCGCTAATTGATGAGTGCCAAATATTGCATATTCATACACCTTTTCATTGGAACTTAATTCATCTTTCGCGCTTCAAAGTCATATATTATCCCAAATTCTGCAATTTTACCATTTTCAAGAATAAATATTTGTATTAATTAATTTTGTGTTTTTAAGTACTAAATAAAGCTTGGAAGAATTGAGAAGACAAAAGAGAAGAAAGTTGGAAGCGTTGCAACCCGCTCGCGCATCAGTGGCAACTTTGTTTACAAATTCATGGGATTAAAAAACCCATGATCCAAAACCCAAGACCCAAATCCATTTCCACCTCACCCCCATTGGATTCTTTCCAAAACATCCACCTCACCCCCATTGGATTCTTTCCAAAACATCCACCTCACCCCCATTGTATTCCATTTCATCCATCAATTAAAGAAAACATCCCCATTCTCTCACTCAATCACTCCCAATTTGTTTCCCACAACCAAATATATTCCATTCAATCCATCAATTAAGAAAACATGTTTTGTTGAGTGGATGCTTTCCAAATTTCGAATCCAAGTGCTTGAGGGAATTTTGTGTATAAATAGAGAGGGTTGTTGTGTTGAAAAACGATCCAAGAATAGCTTGTTCATGTTAGTTTATCAAATTTCAGTTTTGTTGTAATGTTCTTCATGTTCTAGTTTCATTTGCTAGGGTTTAAATGAAGCCGTAACTCATTGGTATGTATTCATATCTTGTATCTTGTTCTTGAAAGTTTAGAATTGTTTAAAGATATAATTTAATCCAAGTTTGTCAATATCTTGCTCTCACAATGTATGCCATGTATTCATTGTAGTTAGAATATCTCTTTGTTGATTATGCTACAACTCATGCTTAACCAAATATTGATCCTCAGATTAGTTGTGCTTTAATTAGACAGTTAATGCTTTGGAGAAATACTTTAGTTGTGATTAAATTATCCATTGGAGAAACACCTTAGATATACGGTAGACTTGAATCTGCTGTAAGGACAAGAATAATATTACAAGTTGAATGCATATCATAAGTTAGTGGTGGATTTGAATACCCTAGTAACCATATTCTCAGTATTTACACCTTGATTTAATTGCGTATTTTAATTCAATATTATTTTCTGTTTAAGTCTTTTCCAATATCTCATCGTATCGACAAAAACAAACTCTTTTGGTTACTTTTATTTAAATCAGTTTAGAAAGAACGAAACTTCAACTTACACTCTCCAAGTCTCTGTGGTTCGACCTGTGCTTGCCCTGTGTTGCTTGTCGACACTGTGCACTTGCAGTTTATACATAGTAGTAGGTATATTTCCGAGCCTACCAAGTTTTTGGCGCCGTTGCCGGGGACTCGGTTGCGGTGTAGTTCAAGTTTCTATCTCCTGTTACTGTTCATATTGCACTGTAGCAACGCAACTATTCGCAGTCAATTTTACAATTAATATTGCTATTTTCTTAATTTTTGCTTTTGCGTTAAAACTTCGAAAACCCTAACTACCTATTTTGAGCTCAACAGGTGCCTGAGTAGCTATTGTAAGTGCGAAGGAAAGGAAGCGGAAGAAATTTTTATTTAAAAAAAAAAAAAGAGTTTATTTTATTTATTTTTAGTTTGTATTAGGATTCATCTACTCTTGTAATTTTCTTTTTCTTTTTCTTTTGCACTTTAATTTTTTTTGGACTTTGGACTTGGACATTCTATTTTTTTTAAACCCTACGGAAGGGTAGTATTAAATATCAAACTGTTTGCAGAGAAGGACGGTGATTACAATATCACCTCGGCCCCTCGGGTTTGTTCATGACATATGAGTCGTGGCCCGAGTCGACAACAACGGTTCATCCCCCGTCTGGTACGGGAGGTAAGTTTGTCGAAACACTCGTGAATCCCCTGTTAGCGAGTTACTGTATTCCTTCGGTTGCATATATGTCGAGGACTTGAATACGGCTGCTTTTATTTTCCTAGTAAAGGGCAAGAACTGGCCATACAAGATAAGGGTTCGGATTTCATCACCGTTCTCTTCTTGCCCGCCTTAGGAAAACGATACCTACGCGAACCTAAGCTTTAAAATTTGGAATAGAACGAGACCTATAGGGTAACGAGCTTAGTAGGAAAGTCATTTGAAAAATATTGGTTACTCTTTAAGCATACTTTGAAGTTCATGACGGTTTCTGTAAATTGAATGCGTGACTGCGCCGCCTTGTAATACGGTGAGGCCTTGGGTATCAAATCTCTATCATCTTCCCTCGCCTCTATTCAATTTACTTAAACTCGGATTGATTCCAGAGGAGTTTGCTCAGATTGTAACGAATTCCATTTCGAAGGATTAGAAGCTGGTCTAGAAAACAATCTAAGTGGAGTCATCCTTGTTTGTGATTGCATAGAACTTCCCTTCTAGGTGAATGGTTAACATGCTTAATATGCTAGCTAGGCTATGATTGTGTCTTTTAGAGACCAAACAAACCGACTAGTTAGAATCAGTCAAGAATAGTTAGTTGAAATACATAGTTCGAGATGAGTCCCGGCCCATCCGAAACAATGGGAGAACCAGTCCGTAGTCTAAAGGACTACATGTACCCAACGAGGACAACCTAGTCCTCGTGAATTGTCTTACCAGCTGTTGTTGGAAAATTTGAGCTAAAGGCGAGTATCCTCAATATGTTGCCTAAATTTAAAGGGGTTGAAGCTGAAAATCCCTACCACCATGTGAGAGAGTTCGAGGAAATTTGTGGGACTCTTCGGATCAACCAAATGACGGATGAGGACCTCAAACTAAGACTTTTTCCGTTTTCTTTACAAGAAAAGGCCAAGACTTGGCTGTGTGCTCAACAACCACAGTCATTTCATACATGGGATGCTCTTACGAAAGAGTTCTTCAAAAAGTTCTTCCCAAACCATAAGACTATGACAATTCGTCAAAGTATGAATAGTTTTGTGCAATTAGAGGAGGAAACTTTGGAAAAATATTTGGAGAGATTCAATGAATTATTGCTCCAATGTCCTCACCATGGTTTTGAAAAATGGAGACTTGTGCAAATTTTGTATGAAGGCTTAGATGTCAAAAACCGAACTACAGTTGAGACCATGTGCAATGGTCAATTTATTGAAAAAACTTATGATGAGTCTTGGAATTTCTTAATCGAAGTCGCTGAAAAGACTCAGCAGTGGGAATCCCTCCGTGAACCAAATAGGATTACCCATGCATCTAATGTTCATAGAATTGACTCTGACTTCGAAGGAAGTGCAAAGATGGCATCCTTGGCCAGGAGAATAGAAAAGCTAGAACTAGAAAAGAATGGAAAAACTAATATCCCTACTCTCCGTAGTCAAATTGAAATGGCCACTTGTGCCGCATGCCATAGTTCAGACCATCTAGTGGACACTTGTCCGGACCTCCATGCATTTCAAGAGTCTAAAACCGAGCAAGCCAATGTTTTGTACCAAAGGCAAGAGAACAACCCATATTCTCAGACCTACAACCCAGGGTGGAGAAATCACCCTAACTTTTCATGGTCTAAGGGACCTGTACAAGGGGGAACATCAAATAATAACCAAGGATACCCCTATCCTAGAAACCCCCAAGTGCAACCACATGTGAAGTACCCTGTAGAAAAAAAGCCTAGCTTCGAAGAAAGTTTCGGTTTGTTGACCCAAAATTTGGTACAACTCCAAAAGACCACAGACCAACGTTTTACAAGTCTAGAACTTAAAATGGGTCAAATTTTTGAAGCATTGAATTAAAGAGACAAAGGAAAACTCCCTAGTCAGCCCCAACAAAATCCAAAAAATGTATATCAGGCAGAAAATTCAACTCGAAATGAGGCCTCCCATAATCAAGTAAATGTTGTCACCACTCTTCGTAGTGGTAAAGTTGTTGAAAACAATGTAGGTGTACCACAGTCAAGTGAGTCTACATCAGACTCACCAGTGCATAAAATTCCACAGAAAACACCTATTGTTGAAAACAAATCTGAGCAACATAATAATTCCCATAATTCTAATGTCTCTGCACCATCTCATGTACATGTTGCTCCATTCCCACAAAGATTGGTGAAGCAAAAAGAGAGTATACAGTACAACGAGATTTTAGAAATGTTCAAACGAGTAAACATCAACATCCCATTTCTTGATGCAATCAAGCAAGTCCCTGCTTATGCTAAATTCCTTAAGGATCTGTGCACACAAAAGCGAAAGCTTCATGTGCATAAGCATGCTTTTCTCACTGAGCAAGTGAGTGCAATCATTCAAAGCAACACACCTCCTAAGTTTAAAGACCCAGGTAGTCCAACTATCACATGAAAAATAGGTGACCAAACGGTTAAGAAGGCGTTGCTAGACTTAGGGGCAAGTGTGAATTTACTACCATATTCAGTATATGTGCGTTAGGTCTTGGAGAGTTGAAGGCAACACCTATAACTCGCAATTGGCGGACAGATCGTCAAAGTGCCACGTGGTGTGGTAGAAGATGTTTTGATTAAGGTTGATAAGTTTTATTTTCCTATGGACTTCATCGTCTTAGATACTCAACCTGTGCAAAACCCTGACAGTCACATTCCTATCATTTTGGGACGTCCCTTCTTAGCGACTTCCAATGCAATCATTAACTACCGTAATGGGGTGCCGAAGTTGTCATTTGGTAATATGACTGTGGAGTTGAATGTTTTCAATACTAGCCAACAACATTTAGATATTGATGACGATAATGATGTGAATGAAATTAACATGATTGAAAGTTTGATTCATGATTCGTTATCTAGTAGCATGTCTGTTGACCCTTTGGATGCTTGCTTGAATAATTTTGACCTGGATTTGTTTGATGATGAATACATAAGTGAAGTGAATACTTTGCTTGAATCCACACCACTTATGGACACGTCTAAGTGGAAAGCTAGAGTGGAACCACTTCCAGTCTTGGAATCCAAGTCTGTTCCCTCTCTTGTTGAGCCACCAAAGCTCTTGAAACCATTGCCTGATACTCTTAAATTTGCATTTTTGGGACCTTCTAATACTTTGCCTGTAATCATTTCATCTGCCTTAGATACAGAACAGGAAAGTAAACTTTTATAAGTACTTAAGGAGCATAAAGAAGCCTTAGGATGGACCATCTCGGACCTTAAAGGCATAAGTCCCACTGATTGCATGCATCATATAAACCTTGAGGACAATGCTAAACCATCTAGGGAGATGCAAAGGCGTCTCAATCCTAACATGAAAGAGGTTGTTAAGAGTGAGATTATAAAGCTTCTTGATGCGGGTATCATATACCCAATCTCAGATAGCAAATGGGTTAGCCCCATTCAGGTTGTGCCGAAAAAGTCAGGAGTTACTGTAATTCAAAACGATAAAAATGAGTTAATCACTACTCGAGTAACCACAGGGTGGCGAGTTTGCATTGATTATAGGAAGTTGAATGCAGTTACAAGGAAAGATCACTTCCATCTTCCATTCATAGATCAAATGCTTGAACGATTGTCTGGGCGTAAATTCTATTGTTTCTTGGATGGTTTTTCTGGTTACAACCAGATTCATATTTCACCCGAAGATCAGGAAAAGACTACATTTACATGTCCATTTGGAACGTTTGCCTATCGTCGTATGCCATTTGGGTTGTGCAACGCACCCGCTACATTTCAGCGTTGTATGATGAGCATTTTCTCTGACATGATAGATAATTTTCTTGAGATCTTTATGGATGATTTCTCTGTGTTTGGATCATCTTTTGATGAATGTTTGAACCATCTCACTCGCGTGCTGATTAGATGTAAAGAGAAAGATTTGGTTTTAAATTGGGAGAAATGTCATTTTATGGTGAACTCGGGCATAGTTCTAGGACACATCATCTTTGAAAAAGGCATTGAAGTAGACAAATCCAAAGTCAACCTCATTCAAAACTTACCGCAACCTCGCTCTGTGAGGGAGGTTAGATCATTTTTAGGCTATGCTAGTTTCTACCGTAGATTCATTAAAGATTTTAGTAAAATCTCAAGACCACTGTGTAATCTACTCAGTAAAGATGTTGCATTTGTGTTTGATAATGCTTGTGTGCATGCTTGGGAAGATCTCAAAACTCTTCTAACTTCAGCCCCTATAGTCCGACCTCCTGATTGGAAATTTCCATTTGAAATCATGTGTGACGCATCGATTTTTTGTTGGAGCTGTCTTAGGTCAGCGAGTTGACAAACACCCCTATGTGATCTACTATGCTAGTAAGACCTTTGAATGAGGCTCAAATGAATTATTCAACAACCGAAAAAGAGCTGCTAGTTGTTGTGTTTGCATTAGATAAGTTTAGATCTTATTTGATAGGATCTAAAATCATCATTTATACTGACCATGCCGCATTAAGATATCTTTTATCTAAAAAATATGATAAGGCTCGTCTAATTCGATGGATACTCTTGTTAAAAGAGTTCCACCTCGAAATTCGAGATAAAAAAGGGTCAGAGAATGTTGTTGCTGATCACTTATCTAGGTTGAATGTCGAATCCGCTGATGAATCAGAGATTATTAGGGAATCCTTCCCTGATGAACAATCGATCTTTGGTTTACGAAATGCCATGGTTTGCCGACATCGTGAACTACCTTGCTACAGGTAGGATGCCACTTCATTGGTCTAAACAAGACGGTCTAAATTCTTGGCCGAAGTGAAACATTTCCTATGGGATGACCCATATCTGTTCAAATCTTTCACGACCAAATCATTAGGAAATGTGTCACCAATTCTGAACAAAGGGATGTCATCTCTTTTTGTCATGATCAAGCATGTGGAGGACACTTTAGTGCAAAGAAAACTGCTGCAAAGATCTTGCAGAGTGATTTTTACTGGCCAACATTATTTAAGGATATCCATGCCTTCTGTGTTTCTTATGACCGGTGCCAGAAATTGGGAAGTATATCAAAACGAAACATGATTCCCTTACAACCCATTTTGATTGTTGAGCTATTTGATGTATGGGGCATTGATTTCATGGGTCCATTTCCTAGATCTGAAGGAAAGTTGTACATTCTTATTGCTGTTGACTATGTTTCTAAGTGGGTAGAAGCAATTGCAACCAAAACTAATGACCACAAGGTGGTACTTTCGTTCTTAAAGGAAAACATATTTTCTCGATTTGGCACCCCTAGAGCTATAATCAGTGACGGTGTTTACATTTCTGCAATAGGCATTTTGAGTCCTTAGTCCATAAGTATGGCATAACTCATAAAGTTGCAACCCCATATCATCCACATACCAGTGGCCAGGTAGAGGTTTCAAATAGGGAGATTAAGCACATTCTAGAAAAGACGGTTAACCCGTCTAGAAAAGATTGGTCTTTAAGATTGAATGATGCTTTATGGACCTATAGAACTGCATACAAGACCCCCATTGGTATGGCCCCTTACAGACTTGTGTATGGTAAAGC
Source organism: Papaver bracteatum (assembly GCA_023529315.1). Classification (NCBI taxonomy): domain Eukaryota; kingdom Viridiplantae; phylum Streptophyta; class Magnoliopsida; order Ranunculales; family Papaveraceae; genus Papaver; species Papaver bracteatum. The sequence goes on from JAJJWX010002530.1 coordinate 1,825,771, forward strand.
TTGTCATCTCCCTGTAGAATTAGAACATCGTGCATATTGGGCTGTAAAGAAACTGAACTTTGATCTAGATAAAGCTGGCACCCAAAGGAAGCTTCAACTCAATGAGTTGGAAGAGTTAAGAAATGATGCATATGATAATGCAAAAATGTACAAACAAAGAATGAAGGTGTTCCATGACAAACGTATTTTGTGCAAGTCATTCACTCCAGGCCAGAAAGTCCTATTGTATAACTCACGACTGCACCTTTTTCCAGAAAAATTACGTTCTAAATGGACATGCCCGTTCGTGGTGCGAACAATTTTCCCCCATGGGACTGTAGAACTAGAAGATGTAACAACCAAGAATGTCTTCAAGGTCAATGGGCAGAGACTGAAGCCGTTTCTTGAACCAATCCCACCTGAGATTGAAATAACTCATCTTGATGATCCGATCTATGTGGACTGAAAAGTTCACCCCTTGTACATACCACAGATATCTTCCCTGCTGGTTGCTTTGGACATACTCTACTGTCTCTGGTTTGGAATCTGGTAATCTCTTTCCTTTGAATCTGTTTTGTTCTCATAGTTTGTTGTGGTTTCTGTTATCTCTTGAAACATTGAGGACAATGTTAGATTTAGGTTTGGAGGAGTATTTGCATATGGCGTTTTGTAGTCTTTTGCATCTTTTATGACCAGATGTGGAGCGGGTCTTTTGTAGGATCCTTTGTAGTCTTTTGTATTTTTTTATGACCAGCTGTGTAGCAGGTCTTTTGTAGGATCCTTTGTAGTCTTTTGCATATTTTTTTTGAGTCTTTTGTTGTTATCTTTTATGACCAGCTGTGGAGCGGGTCTTTTGTAGTGTGTTTACTATGACCAGCTGTGTAGCGGGTCTCTAAAAAAAATGGTTACAAATTGTCAAGGTTCTACGAAATTCCGAAGTTCATCATCTATAGTTGAAGACCGAAGACGAAGACATTTCTATGGATGCTCTGAAATTGGAGAAGGTTTTGTGGGTATATCTTTGGTAGGCCCTCACGAGACTACAACTCGTCCACTAGGGACACCTATGGGTTTAAAGGCTTAGTGCATACGCTAAATGCATTCGAGAGACCAGCGACAGTGGTATAGTTAGGATTTCTAGATTTCTGTTTCACTTGAGGACAAGTAAAATTCAGGTTTGGGGGTATTTGATGAGTGCCAAATATTGCATATTCATACACCTTTTCATTGGCACTTAACTCATCTTTCGCACTTCAAAGTCATATATTATCCCAAATTCTGCATTTTTACCATTTTCAAGAATAAATATTTGTATTAATTAATTTTGTGTTTTTAAGTACTAAATAAAGCTTGGAAGAATTGAGAAGACAAAAGAGAAGAAAGTTGGAAGCGTTGCAACCCGCTCGCGCATCGGTGGCAACTTTGTTTACAAATTCATGGGATTAAAAAACCCATGATCCAAAACCCAAGACCCAAATCCATTTCCACCTCACCCCCATTGGATTCTTTCCAAAACATCCACCTCACCCCCATTGGATTCTTTCCAAAACATCCACCTCACCCCCATTGTATTCCATTTCATCCATCAATTAAAGAAAACATCCCCATTCTCTCACTCAATCACTCCCAATTTGTTTCCCACAACCAAATATATTCCATTCAATCCATCAATTAAGAAAACATGTTTTGTTGAGTGGATGCTTTCCAAATTTAGAATCCAAGTGCTTGAGGGAATTTTGTGTATAAATAGAGAGGGTTGTTGTGTTGAAAAATGATCCAAGAATAGCTTGTTCATGTTAGTTTATCAAATTTCAGTTTTGTTGTAATGTTCTTCATGTTCTAGTTTCATTTGCTAGGGTTTAAATGAAGCCGTAACTCATTGGTATGTATTCATATCTTGTATCTTGTTCTTGAAAGTTTAGAATTGTTTAAAGATATAATTTAATCCAAGTTTGTCAACATCTTGCTCTCACAATGTATGCCATGTATTCATTGTAGTTAGAATATCTCTTTGTTGATTATGCTACAACTCATGCTTAACCAAATATTGATCCTCAGATTAGTTGTGCTTTAATTAGACAGTTAATGCTTTGGAGAAATACTTTAGTTGTGATTAAATTATCCATTGGAGAAACACCTTAGATATACGGTAGACTTGAATCTGCTGTAAGGACAAGAATAATATTACAAGTTGCATGCATATCATAAGTTAGTGGTGGATTTGAATACCCTAGTATCCATATTATCAGTATTTACACCTTGATTTAATTGCGTATTTTAATTCAATATTAGTTTCTGTTTAAGTCTTTGCCAATATCTCGTCGTATCGACAAAAACAAACTCTTTTGGTTACTTTTATTTAAATCAGTTTAGAAAGAGCGAAACTTCAACTTACACTCTCCAAGTCTCTATGGTTCGACCTGTGCTTGCCCTGTGTTGCTTGTCGACACTGTGCACTTGCAGTTTATACATAGTAGTAGGTATCTTTCCGAGCATACCACTAATCTCTTTGATCCTTCTTAGATTGACAGAATGAAGCTCAGCTATAATATCTTTAGGAAACCCAACACTCTCTTAGCTCTGAGATCCTTCATAGATGAAGTAAGAAATATTCGTTTATAGATTTTAACAATATATTGTTGCCCCTATTTCTTATCTTTATCTGTGCTTGCAGGTGATTGAAGAGCTTGAACCATTAGAACCAAAACCCAAGGTAAAATCTTCCACTGGTCGCAAAGGAAAATTTGTTGCCTCTGCTAAAAAGCCTATTGCCCCTCGTGATGATAAATATGGCGATCCTCCTTCAAATAAAATAAAAATTCAACATTCTTCTTCTTCAACTCCTCAACCTACTCCTGATGACCTAAATGTCGATGTAGATAAAGATAATGAGGATAACTTTGATGTTGATAATGGTGCTCATTCCATGGTGAATTCTTCTCCTTCTGAGTCTTCCATGGCTCAAATATCTAAATTTTTTGGCGATACTTAACATGGTATCCCAAATGAGTATGAAGACAAAGCTATTACTAAAATATCTCAGTCTCTCGCTAACATTTGCGATGCTCCTATATTAGCTGATAATGCTTCTCTTCGCGGAGTTTCAAGATCGCTAACTCCCAGTCTCTTGAATTCTCTTGGTATACTGGTATGTTTCCTCTTGTTTATTTTATTTTTGTATTTATTTCTTCGCCAAATATTAATTTACATAACTCTCTCGCAGGTTGGAAGAGCTTCTTTTGCTGTTGCTTCTGATTTAGACACTAGACGTGTTATTAAAGAAGGAAAAGTTACTAACCTTCGTCAGAAGAAAGAAAAACTGGAGGCAGAAGTTGCTGATCTTCGCAGAAAAAATAAGCAATTGGAAACTGATGCCTCAGCTGACAAGCAGAAGTTCGCTGATCTTGATAAAGCTCATCAAAAATTATATGGTATAATCTATTTTCTTTCTTTCTTAATTCTTCTCACCCTATTGTGGCTTATTCAAACAACCATTTTGCAGATATTTATGGTCTTACTAATGAGGCAACATTCCTCCAGTCTTTTCCTGAACCTATAGATGATAATACTCTTCTTGCTCGCCTTAATAGTTCTCTAAGTAACTTCTCAGATGATCAGATTAGATCTCTCTCCTTTGAGGAACTTAAATCCAAGTTTAACCTCTTGAAAATAGAGCACATATCCAATTTAAACTTAACCAACATGTTTAAACGTCTTTACCTTGACTCAAAGGAAGAAATAAATAGATTAAGGAAAAGGAATAGTGATCTTATTGACGAGAAGGATCTTGCTGTTAAAAACGGTACCAGGGATCTAGCAAATTTCTATAAAACTCTTTTTGATACTCAAGTGGAAAGAGATAGACTTATTATGATTAGTTATTTTTTTGGAAATGAAATCAATTTTTTTTTTAAAATCTTAGAAATCTTTGCGACAGTTTCATTTTCTGTAATCTTTGAAATTTTTGAAAATTTTGAAATCTATAAATTTTTTTGCGATGATTATACCTTTTGTAATTTTTGATAATCTTTGAAATCTTGCGATTGTGTCATTTTTTGTAAATTAAATAAAAAATCTTGCGATTATATCGCTTTTGGTAAAAAAAAAATTGAAAAAAAATTGAAAAATTAGAAATCCTAGAAATGTTTTTCGAAATCTTGCGATAATCAAAAATTTTAATTTTCTACAAGTAAAATATTCAAGGAAGTGGTACTTAGCTTTCTTGCGATTTTCTGTTGCTGCCGCCTCTCGCGAAGTATTTGATATTCTTGTGAATTGAGAAGAAATGAACTCTTGATCTGCCTCTTGCATACTCTCGTAACATACCAACTGTGTTAACCCTCAATTTGGCTAGTTCTCTTGTGCGGAGTAGATGCACCATGAAATAAGAGCTTTGTGCCTTTTATGAAGAAAAATACAAAGTAAAAATGTTTGCGAAGAGAATCTGCGAAGACATTCGCTGGAGCAGCTAAGACTCATCCCACTAATCAATTGGTATTGTAAACATATAGGGGGTAGAAATCTGGATGACGTATTGTTGTTCATTTGGTCGCAACATTTAGTAACTTGGTTCTGCTGTTGCTTGTTTAACTTCTTTAAATTGTCATATTATGATTAACTTGTATTTTCTCCTCTGAGTGCTCGCTAAGAAATATCATCTCCCATTTGTGTCTGTTTTCTTTGCTTTGAACATTTTTGGTGAGCTGTATTCTTTTTATAAGAACTCATGTGCTTTCCTCGTCCAGGTGTTTGTTGCTAAGCTCGTCTCTTGTTCTTTATTTGTCGATAGTGGAAACTGGGCCCATGAGCTTTCCACTTAGCATCAGTAGTTAATTGTTTACTTTACTTTAATTGTCCTTTTCCTTAATGTTACATTTTACTTCTTCCTACCATGAACACTTTATGAGATGTGGCTTCCTTCGCGGAGGGGACCCTTTTCTTCACGTATTTACAGAATATCGCTAAAATGTATCGCAAAAAATCAATGAATTATCGCCACTTCATGGAGAAAATGCTCTTTGTACTTCATTTCTTTCCTTTCCACCGGTGGTACTGTTGTTGTTTGATTTTCACTGTTGAGTTTGCTTTCGTCTTTTGGAGTTCGGACTTTGTTATTTCATATTCACACGCCCATCTTACGAATCATTCAAACCTTTGGCTTGTGTCTCTTGAATCTGAGCTAATCTAAACCAATGTGATGTGCCAACCTCATGAACTGCGATGCTCTTCGCAGAAGGGATTTTTACCTTCGCGGATGCTGCAAATTTTTATTATTGGAATTGTTGCTCTCTTCTTCATGTTCTCCTCTTCACAGAAATAAATGAATTTCTTCATTCTTACTAGAATAGTTGACGTATTTGAGGTGATATTCTTCGCTGGAAGTGTGGGCTGATAAAGTGAGAAAGCATGAACTGTTCTAATAGTTAGCTGACGATGATGTTAAAGTATGGGCTGCTATAGTTAACCAAACACAACATCAGAAGGGAGATAATGAGAAAATTAATTAATAAGACAGTTTTATGATTCTATGTGTCCTATTCTTTGTATAGCTGCAGTTTTTTAACAAGACAGTACACATAGAAAAAAGTAATTAATAGATAATGAGATAGCTGGTCTATTAATTAACCAAGACACTTTAACACTACTTTTTAATTTATGCGAGACAACTGCGGTATGATAAGGAGTACTTAATATTTTCTAAGTTATACGGATTAATAGATTATATTAAAAAAATATTTTCTATACAGTACTTAATTTAATCAATTAACTTTTCCTTTATTTTGGCTGTTTAGTGCAAGAAGAGATTCGAATCTTCCAACTCGCGTACTATATGCTTGATTAGATGTTTGAATTGCCTGCGATAAGAGTTGTTGTGAGGGAAACTCATTTGCGAAACTTTAGATGCTTGATGAAATTTTTAAGTTGCGAAATTTTGGAAAAATAATTTAGAGATGAGCGAGTGAGAATACTTCCCTCTCAATTGTGTTTCTCATTGCCCTTGAACCTTTGTTGATTTGGGAGAGATTTTCACTGGTCGCAGCTCTTACGGTCATCATGGGTTGTTGTACTTAGTAGCTTCTTCTTTCTTTTCCTTTGTTGGAGTTGGGGACGAACAAAACTTTACTTCATATTTCATTTTTTTCTTTTTGCTCGCGGTTGCATCTCGCTGGATTGGCTGTCTTCTTTTATAAGTTGTCCTTCTTCACTCTTTGGCGTTGTTACTCGCGGCGATATAAAAGATTTTTCATTCTATCTCTTCACAACAGTGGCGATAATCGCTAATGCCCTTCGCAGATGGCAATTATTCTCCAATAGCGGTACTTAAAATTTCCAATAGTTGTTTATATCCTCCTTATTGCCTGAAGTATACTTTTGATTTTCGCAAGTGAATTTCTGCGAGATTCATCCATTTAATTCAGTGAGTAGTCTAGTAAGCTTTAGGAAAACATAGTCAGTCAATAAATTAAATATATTAGCAGAAGTCTAATGATTGTATTCTCGCAAGATTTGAATTTTCATGAAATGGATTCTTAAAACAACATCCATAAATCTGTACTTCGCAGAAACGATCAAAATTATGATTAAAATCAAGTTTTTTGTGTGTAAATTTATGATCAAAACTCGTTTTAATTCAAAATATCAACCAAAAATCATTTTTTGTGAAAACAAAGTTTGATTGTTAAAAACTCAAAATCTTCCAGATCTAGATTATTAACATGTAATTAAAAAGATAGGAAGGAATTTGTCCTGTTTGAACAGTTAATTGATGCCGCTTCATTTTATTTAAAGTTTTCTTCAAATCTGCTGCTGCTTCGTAATATTTCTGATTCTTTTTCTCTGTATATATTTCTCGTTAATTGTGTTGGCTGTTCTTCATCATTCTTTTCCCAAATTTTCCATATTTTCCCTTATATCTCATAAATCCAATTGAATTCATCATTAACAATTGTTAATTTCTCTTGATCTTCTTCAATCCAACTAGCAGGTAGTGTTTCTAGTGCCAAAATGTAGTTGCAGGTTTTCCCACAACACACCCCTTATCATATCTTGATATTGATTTCTATATCTACATATGAAAATGGTAGTAAATTTGCTAAAATTGTAAATGGACACCAATATTTTTACATGGTTCGATCAATTTGATCTACATCCATGATTCTTCACCATGATTGTTTAAGTTTACATTTAATTTTACATTTGATAATCTCCATTAATGGAGTTCTAAATATAGTTTTGGGGAAGAAGATGATAAAGAAAAATACATTTTCTCTCTCTTAAAATCTCTCTGCAAAATATCTCTCTCTCTCCTAAAATTGTGTCCCTCCTCAAGACTCTTCCAACTCTAAAAAATACATCATCCTTTTCTGAATCTATTGGATCTCTATTTATAGGAAATTACATAATGGGTGACAGCTAAGCTGTCCTATAATTTCGGATATCTCTCGCGATATTATCGCAGTAGCTATATTATTCCTTCTCGCAAGCATCGTAACCATCGCCAGTCAATCATGTTCTTTTTTTGTTTCTTCAATCGTCAACTGTTATGTCATTATTTTGTGACACTCGCAAAGTGTTGTTGGAGAACTCGCTGTGACACTCGCAGAAATGTTGTTAATCTCGCCAGAATATTGCTGTCGCGATATTCTGGTACTACAATATCAACAATAGCATATGTTGCCTCTCCTACATTTCTACTGATGTCTACTTCGCTCTGGGTACTGATTTCCATCACCACCTCATCAACAAGATCACTTACGGAGGCGCCTTGTCCAGCCGAGCTTGCGTCATCTCTGTCATTATCCGGTGAAGGAGCGGTTTCGGTTTCACCATACTTCTCAGCATAAAGATCAGTATCGCCAGACTTCTCAATGCGAAGGCCGCTATCACCGGACTTTTTGTTCTGAATGCGCGCCAACCTTGTGAAAACATTCTCTTTCGGAATTCCCTAAATTCAAGCAAGGATCACTCTTAGAAGAAATTACTCTGGAGAAACGAAGGAGTCGACGGAAAGAGATTTAAATACCTGCATATTGGAGGAATTGAGGATCACCGAATCGCATGCCTGCATTTTGGATCTCCCTCCTGCTTGGGGACTGCAGTCAATAGCTCTGGTCCGTTTTCCTGGAAGTGTTTTCAACCGGAAATGCTTCTTCAAGATGTCAGAGGATGGCTCACTACGAGAATTTGTCACAACATCCTCTGAGAACTTCTGAAAAGACAACAGTTGCTTCCTCCAAAATTCCTCTAAGACTCAACCGTTCTAAAAACACGTCAGCATTAAGAATATCCGGGAGAAGTTCTTTCGGAGCCTCTGATGGACGGATAAATGGAACACCCTGGTCAAATCCCATTTGACGAGCAAACCTGTCAATATTGTACGGAGTCACAGTAAATGCTTCGTTTAATAGAGACGGGACATATCCCGAGATGCAGCTGTGCAGATAAACAAGTTCTCCAAATCTCATAGTCTTAGCATCGGTACGCAACGCAGCATCAAGATCGTCAGAAGCAATAGCAAAGGTCTTCGGTTGAACAATGGAAGAATGGATCGGCCCCCATGGACGAAAATCTATGGAAGACACATATTCAAAGATGTCCACGAATTTCGCACCAGTTCTGGGATGCCTCCTATGCTAATGGAGTATTCTCGAGCCTCCATACAAACTGCTGAGCGAGGTATCAGGAGCATAGGTTTTGAAATGTTCCCATAAGAATGCCTGAAGAAAAGCGAAGTGAACGTGTGACTCCACCTTCTTGTACCCGTTGGAAACATGCATGTCCATTTCTAAGGCATCCAGATGAGAATACAACGATCCAAGGAACAAGGCACCTAGGGGAAGAACTTCACCTTTTGCTAGCTTTATAGCAATCCTAACGAGGTCACCTCTTATGGTCTTCTTTCCAGAACCGTCGTCAAATATGTCTCTGGATATCCATAAAGACAGGAATGCAATCACGCTGAGCTCATTTTCCAACTCTTGATCTGGTTCTGGGTCTGCAAGAGACCACTCCAGCAGCCACCAGAAAGCTGGTAACAAAGACTTCCAGCGATAGGCAGGTTCATTAATATATCTACGCTCTCTAGAGTAATAGTCATCTCTCCCCATCTAGATATAGTTGTATGAGTAGAAGGGCACCACCGAGAAATGAAGGTAATCAAACCCGCATCATCTTTCTTAATTTCAAGAGCAGCAGATGCCATGACCGCATTAAGGATTTGTGCTTTGGTCAAATTAGCTTTAACATCCTTATTATTCAAAATGCGTCTCATCCATCCTTCATAAGAACCCAGTGGAGTATGGGAAATCTTGAAGTCGATAGGAGAAGGTGGATATTCGTTTCTCCGGAGACAAAATCTCATCACAAGTGTTGAAGAAGAAGATGGATCAGCTTCCATATTTTCTGAACCGGAGAGCAGGACTATCTTGTGAGAAGGATGTCTCCTAATGTTTGGAAAAGGCGAGGTGAACAACTCATCATAGATGTTCGGCATATCTTTGAAGTTGTCAACACTTCCTGACTTGGCACCAGCATTATCTCCGGAATACATCTCAACAGGAATTCTTTTCTTCATTCCACAATGAAATAAAAGACATGAGTTAGAACTCGTATAAAAACGCATGAGATGTGTAGTCACACACGATAAGACACAATTCACGTTGGAATGCACAAAGCCGGGATTGGGTCCAAATACCGGTATTTCACAAGTTTGAAGTCCGGTGTTAATCAAGTCACAAGTCCGGTATTGCTCAAGTTTCAAGTCCGGTGTTGATCAAGTCACAAGTCCGGTATTGCTCAAGTTTCAAGTCTGGTATTGCTCAAGTTTCAAGTATGGTGTTGGTTCAGGGCACAAGGCTAGTATAAGGTCTACCTTTAGTAAGCATATGTGGGTGGGACACATGTTCGAATCAAACGCACATGGTGGGGCCGCATTTATGTGCACGTATTATAACACGTTTTCTTATATTCATGGGAATTGTGTTTACGAAATTCAAGCCAAAATTTATTTCCAAGATACAACCTAAGAAGCTAGTTTTGCATGCAACAACGAAAGAAGAAGCAAAAACGACATATTCACGGACTCGTAGAACTAAACCATCCTAGCAAATATGTGTGGTTTTACTATCAATCTTGATGGGAAAGCTAAGCATGATGTATCTTACAAAAGGTTTTTAACTAAAAGAAAAGAGAGAGAGAGAGAGATAAAAACCGAAACTTACCTTGGAGCGGGCGGACGGAAGGCAGCGGGCAACGTCGGCAACTCCGGCGGCAGCAACAACGACGACGTCGGCAGGAGTGGCAGTGGTAGTCGCGGACGAGAGCTGCCAAACAAAAAAAAATCGTGAGAAAAAGAAAAAGGGGTTGGTCTCTTTTATAGACAAAAATTAGAAGAATCCCAATAGAACAAGGATTCCTCTTTTGATTGGATTCCTCTTTTAATTCAAACACCCAAAGAAGGAAACCGGTCCCACCAAAGGATTCCATACAAGCACGGCGGCGTTTACATGGACAACTACTAGTGGTCGATCAAAGTTCTTTCGGGTAAACTTCCTTTATCCTATCTTTCTCACATATGTATGTCACCATCTCATGCCTACCCCACAATAGTGTAACTATTATGCGTTAGGAAGGGGACTTAATATTGATGGTGGATTTTAATTTAAGGCTAAAATTGTAAAAGCCAAAAAATTATGCGCTAACATCTTGTAAAAGATAAAGCCATTAATAAGTGATGAATACTTCTTCACTTTACTATTTCACCTAGAATGGAGCATGTGGCAACAATCCGAGTCTGTGAATTAAATACATCATTATTAATTAATGCATAACTAGCCTTGTACTTCCTATACTCATTATGAGTGCGGCATGACGACGGAGTGTTGTTCTAAGCAGAGCAACACGAATCTCCAAGCATTATAATGAAGCATGTACGAAATACCTGTACATGTAGTAACTCTCGGTATGCTATACTAGCCCGATTGAGCATATTACTCTCGGTGTGCTATACTAGCCCGATTGAGCATATTCTAGACTGACCATGTCAGTCTCAGAAACGATCACGACCATAATACTTCACCAGCATGAATTGGATAGCTCAGATCGGATCCATGACCCCAAGAAGGTATTGAAATATTCACTACCGAACCAACGCGGGCCCCGCATGGTCGGCCTCCCCAAAAGATTGGCATAGCTTTCCAAAACGTCCAAGTCAGAGCAGTATGGATGGAAAACCCTAAATTAGGGTTTGCGGCACATTACATATGTCGCAAAGCAGTCTCAACCATCCATCTTCACAGGTATAGATGGAGGGTGTAGATGTAGATTCAAAGGGCCCAGAGCATGTCAACACAATCACCGTGGGCCCGCCTACATACCTGACCGATCGGTCAGGACCAACCATGTTTGGTCATCCCAATTCGTGCGCACGAATAGAGCATGACGCACGGTCGTGAAACCCAAATTAGGGTTTTGAAGATCACGAGCGTCTATTTTCTCCGGCACGAATGAAGGGTCCAAGATTAGATTAAGCAGGTTTGGTCATACCAACATGACCACCGTGGACCCATCTATCCCCTCACATGATCGTCCAAGGCATACCATGCCTGGTTATTCCAAATCACACGCCCAAACTAGCGTGGTCACACTTCCCAAATTGCAAACTAATCTCGACCACTCAACTTTGCCAGACAATTTGAGTGGCTTAGATAACGTTTTCATGGGACAGTCAGGTATAGGCGTGAACATCAGCCTACCACCTACATGCCAGACCAATCGGCCAAGACCGACCAAGATTGGTCGTCTTGGAATGCTCGCCTAAAGTTGGCACGATGTGCGGCTTTTGCAGCACCAGTTTTCTGTCGCAAATTGATATCGACCACTCAACTTCTCCAGACGAATTTAGTGGCCTAGATCATACTTTCGTGAGACAATGGGGTATGGGCGCCTACACCGTCATGCCATCTACACACATGTACGATCCTCCAGCCAAAATCGTATCCCAAGCTTGGATTCGACCAGGCTTAAGAGTGGTGCTTGCGCACCTCCTCCAAAATCCTAATTCCACTAACGGTCGCAGATGAGTGTCTCAAAGATCATCTCGTCCGTACAACTTCACCGGATTGGTTATGCAGCCCTGGTCAGGAGTTAATTGGTCAGTGAGGCGTCATGGTGATCACCACCCGTCACTCTACCACACCATGTGGTCGGACAAGGGAGGACTTGCTTGCGCAACCTCCAAACCATCACATAAAGTAGGCTGGACATGAGGCTATAAAACAACGATGCTTCACACACAGTGAGTATACTCGATGCGGTATCTGCATAAAATACACACGATACTTCACAAGTATCGACTTCCTAAATAACTTAGTTATTTAATCTAGCATTACATGCTACTTACTATGGGTCCCACGATCCACGCGCTCGAGGCATCAATCATGTCACAAACTGGGGGATACATACTTGGGTATTGGTCCGGCGGTTTACAGCGTGCAGCGCACAATGCGCCATCACAAGAACGTGTCAGGCAGTCATGGACGGTTAGTGATGATGGGAGAAGTGGGCAAGACTGGTCGTGTGACACTAACACACTACTCCACTATTCCATCACTACACTTTCTCCACTTCCCACGAGATATGAGGGTTAGGCTAAAGACTTGTATAAATAGGTTCTCTACCCTATTTTTCGAACAAGAACAAAACAGTAGAGGCAAGTGTTGATACAATCGTATTCAAACACCAGAACTGATAGCTTACCTCCTACAAGCCAGTTCAGCTTTCTGATACAAGTCATACATAGGAAACACCTTCACAATCTCAACACCTTCTTCGCTCCCCTCCCTAAGATCAACCCCATCTCCTTCACTTTATGACCGAAACAAGTCTGGAACTGCCATTTCTTGGTTTAGGCCGGATTTGCATAGATTGATTTCTCGAATCTACAAGTACTCACCGCGCAATGTATTTTTTTAGGGTTTAGTTTCATTCCTCATCCACACACCCCAAATTACCAAAACCGGCAAGAGTAGTTTTCACCCATAAACAAAAGTCTACTGAATATATAAATTTGTCTCCCACTGAAATACCTAGAAGTTTTTGTTTTGTTTTTTGATAAATCAAGGTGAACATGAACCAATTGATATATTGGACTTATATTCCCAAAGAACAGCCTAGAAATATCAATCACCTCAAAATAATCTTAATCGTATGGTAGCGAAACAAGATATTGTAGAATCAAAAATGATGAGATGAATATGTTTGTGACTACTTTTTATCTTGCCTATCGGAGAATAAATCTTGAGCAAATCTTAGATAAGATAATACTCAATATGATAGAAAACAGCAAGATCAGGACATGCAACTACAGAGAAAATAGTTGGGTCTGGCTTCACAATCCCAATCTTCAAGTCGTTAACCTACAGGGTTTCGTGAAAAACCTAAGGTTAAAGGAGAAATGGCTCTAGTCGCAACTAGTATCACACATGAGGTGTGGGGATTAGGTTTCCCATTTGCTAGAGTTATCCTTTATATAGTCTTCAAATCAGGGTTTTCAATCAATCTTACCTTGGTAATAAAGCATTCAATATTCACCATTAGATGAAAACCTAATTAGAATGAAGCTAATATCTTTCAACCGTTAGATCGAACTTAGCTTGTTACACACAAATGAAAAGTGGCTTCATTTAGATATGAGTAACCGTACCTAAATGTGTACATCTTGTTGTATCAACAATAATTAACCGAAGTTATCCATATGAACACTTTCATATCAACCATATTCATCTTAACCATAACTAGTTCAAATGACTCAAATGAAACTAGTTCTAGAGTTGTTAAATTGTTTATATTCTCATAGAAGTATACAAGACACAATTGAAGCAAAATTGATTTTGATTCACTCGAATCAATTCATGAAAATTATATCCACGATTTGAAAAAGATTGCATTCCTTATTATATAAATGTATTAGTTCACGAACAAACCGATTTTAGAACATAACCTACTCAAGTATGCAAACGGGTATGCATACCTAAGTGGCCGAACCAAGTTTGGGTTCTCCAATATGCGAACGGGTACGCATACCTTCCAAAACTCAGTTGAATTTCCGGAACTTGAAACTCACGCCAATACGCATACCGGTACGCATAACAAATTCCCGGGCTTCCATAATCAACCAGTACGAATACGTGTATGCATACTATGGTTCCCGGACTTGGACAACACATATGCAAGTACGCATACTGTGATATATCCAATCATGGTTATTTGTTCTAAACTCCCAGTTCAATCATTGAAACATTCTAGAAAGATGACAATAGTTGTCTCACACAAACTATTATCTTCGAAAGCAATTTTCAAGTGATCAAATGATCAATATGAAATATTTCGGAGTTTACATCAAATGATTGTCTCACACAAATCATGTAAGATGTTACAAGGTGATTTTCACATGATCATCTTTTGACTTTCGTCAGTAATATAAGATGAACTTGGTCAAAGAGAAAGCTTACCTATATATATTTCGAGAAATATGTAAGCGAGTTAAACTCATCTCGAAATATCAAATGTGTATAATCGAAGTCTATATAGCTATACGACTTTTGTCTTAAATAGGAGATAGAGTAGATAGAATTTTGAGTGATAGATGATTTCAAGTCTCCACATACCTTTTGTTGATGAAGTTCCACAAGCCCCCTCGGTAGTTTTTCGTCTTCAATCGATGAACGTCGTGAAGTATAATGCTCAACTACACTTACTATCATAATCCGGGACTTAGGTATAAGTAGACTAGAAATCAAGACTTATAGTTTTGGAAACTAAACTTGACAACAAGTTTGAGATAGCAACGCTTGCAAGTTCGACCGGGCAGTGATCTAACACTTGTGTTTTTCCTTTTCGACATTATATTGTTCATTTTTATAATAGGAATAAAACAAGTAGTACATAATCAATCTAGATAGTTTAATTCCTTATTATTTGAGATCAAAACAAGACTTGTTCTTGCTGAATTCATATCTTGAAAGATAAGTTTCACACTTGTGAGAATTCAAATTTTGTTAATTCAGATAAGACTAAATTGATCTTAGATACTGATATTTGAAATAGTCCAAGAACTCGTTTACGCAATTAGGTTCACGGACCTTTGGTCTAAACATATTGATTTAGGAAGAGAAGAGAAAAAATCTATTTACAATCTTCTTCAAGTTTATTTTCTTGTGATTGTATTAGGTTTAGTCCATGCAAGTTGCCAAAAAAAAAAGTTGGTGATGTACTTGGTACCCTCTCATTTTCAGTATCATTTTAGAGATTTATTCACATGCTTCTTGACTTAATTTTTTGTTGAAATTCACACTTGATCTATCCCAAATTTAAAAGTTGTCCTATGACAGAAGAGAATTTCTGATTAATATTAGAATGGTTATGAATAGATATACTAGTAGCTTTAGTGGATAATATGCAATCATCTGCAAAGAGAACGTGTGTGATTTGAGGGAAATTCTTGGATGGTTGGTGATAGGTGTGTAAAAACACCTCTCTAAATATCGATTGGTTATGCTTTCTTAGCTAGTTCTCGTGTGAATTTGTATTATTATATTTCTTTTTATTTTATGGGAATTTTGGAGCTTATTCCCGAAAAGAACAAGAAATCGTCCAATTTGCCAAAGAGAGGCGGAATTATCACTGCATGAAACTATTAAGGGCAGTCGCGTAGGCATATCGTACGCTAGAAGCTCGTGTCAATGAACTCACTAATTTGAAGGCCACAAGTCGACATTGGTGGTGCCTCTGTAGCTAAAGTGCTCTTGGTAGATGTCCAGGATCAACATTATGAGCTATTGGGCTGTATGGAGACAAGCCCATTAAGAGAAACAGTTTAAACCAGTGAAGCCTGGTTACTCTTGGCAGTGATTTTATGTGATTCTCATGCAACGGACTGAGAAAAGATACTCGTTTCTGTAATGGAACTGGAGGTAATCGATGAGCTGCAAAGAATTTGATTAATGGGTCTGTGGTGTTGATGGTAGGGAGACGAGAACGGGAATGAGTATGAAGCTGCTGTTGTTGGGTTGCAGCTAACGGTTTGACTGAGATGACGGATGGAACAATGATAGAGCTCGAGTCTGTGAATGAAGAGAATGGTGACTGATCGGTTACTGACGGCAGGGAGAAATAATCAGGGTTGTTGCTGCAATTATTGGCAGTTGGTGTTGACAGTGGTGAGAGCTCGAATGGCAGTATCGAGGCTTGAGAGCTCCAACTGAGACCGAGAATTCAAGGGAGAAGAGTTACGTATATGGCTCGTGCATGGAGCATGATGATACTTTGTGTATGTCAGGAAATAAGAATAGGTTGCTGTTGTCTTCTGAGCAGTATTTGAGAAGAACTCGAGTTTAAAGGATTCCATTATCGATGCCAATGGCAGTGAGGAGATAAATGGCTGTTGCCAATAATCTCGATGAAGCTCCGATGGACGGGGGGATATGCTTCTGCCATTATGGGGAGAATACTCTTTGATCGATGGTGATGGCATTGTTCTCTGAGTCAACCATCGATGTAATGAAAGAGGAGCATGGTAGTCGATCGAGTATGGCAGTGATGACACGGAACTAAACGTGCTGGTGAAGACGTGAATGGTTGGTTAACGAGATGGGGAATAGGAGATGCATCACTGTGAATGATTAACGGGTATGGTAATTGAACTTGAGCTTGGTATGTTGGTTGCTGCTAGTGATAGATCGATTGGTTTGGCCCTGGAGTAGGAGTAATGGCAGAGAGATGTTCGGCAGAGAGAAGATGGCAGTGACGCTGTGATACTCAGTTAACAGGTTTGGCTATAAGGAGATCGAGTTCAGGTTGCGGCCAGCGTGAAAAAGTGATAGAGAATGAGTCTGTGACACCGATGGTACTGAAGACGCTGGTGATATCGTGACAGGGAGGAGTTGATTGACAGCTCGAGTACACCAAAGGCAATGGATGGAGCTGTTGACAGTTTCAGTGGAGCACGAGAGAGATACAGATGACTTGGAGTCCGAGTTTGTTGTGCTGCCATTATCGGATGAAGAACTGCTCGAGTCTTTGGAGGAATAGGTTGCTGTGTGGTTGAATATATGAAGAGTATTAATGGTGCTAAGCTGTGTTTGTCGATCAAGAGAGCTCAGAGATGGATGTCTCTGTTTCGGTGATGGGTTACTACCATTGGGTGTTGGATATGAAGAATGGATTGATGCCGCTGGCATTAATGGGTTGTTAGAGACGAGATGGAGAGAACTCAGAGAAGCTGGTCATGAAAGAGGAGGAATAAAATTTACCCGGTCAGTCCCGCGGAACTGACAGGCCATTTACAGGATGGTGTTATGGGCTAGACTTCAACATGAGCCCAATTGGTGGTTAGCATTCTATTGCCGAGCAGAGCTTGGGCCTGACTTCTCTTTGGAGACTTTGGTGACCAAGCCTTAGCCGTGAGTTGTGTATGGGATTTTGGCGACTTTGGCAGCCACTTTGGCGGGGTTTGATGCACGGGACATTAAGGAGGTGCACTATCCTATTTTTGCTAGGTTTTCTAGTTTCTTCAAGAGGAGGTGCACTTTCCTATTTTTGCTAGGTTTCCTAGTTTTCTTAAGGAGGTGGTTACAAAACTCTATATATAGGGAACCCTAGTCATATCTTCATATCTTCTTTTCACCGTTTTTCTCCCCCTTAGGGGGAGAACTCTCTCTTTTCTATTCTTTTTATATTGTAAGGATGAATTCAAAGTTCTAATGTGAAGCTCAATTATTTTTCAAGTTTGTTTCAAGTTTTAAATTGATTCATAGTGGATTGTTTTTACCATATCGAAGGTTTATGATTGGTTCTTAGATTGGTTTGGGTGAGCAACCATATTAGTTTATTAATCATTCTAATGCTAGTAGAGAGTTGAGTTGACCCGTAATTGTCTCTCATCTCCTACACAAGTAGAAATCGCAAGACCTTACGGAGGGATTCTGTGGAGCAATTGCGAGTAAAGACAATACCAGTAAGTGGACCGAGCGTACCGAGTTTAACTACTGGGATCAAACCTAAATTCATAAATCTTAATGCATTCTGGGAATTACATCTTGTAGTCGAGCGCTTCCGTGTCAAGGTAGTTCTTTTGAATAAAATCCGGTAGTCGAGCGCTTCCGTATCCGGTGATGCAAGGAGTTTTGGGGATTGCTAAGCGTACCTGCTTTCCTACGGTTGGTGACAATTATTTCTAACAAGAGATAAACGGGTATAATGTTGAGTTAACGGTTAGTAACTGCGGAGGATTTCTTCAATATCTTTATCGTATTATCCTTTTTATCCTTCTTTTATATTTTCTCCGATTTAGATAACATAACAATTGCATTACTCTTCATGGGAACGATCCTTACTACCGCTATATTATATTTAATTAGTGGGAAATATCTTTTTTATTTTTTTGAGTAAACGATGCTCACCATTTGGACATGAATAATTATCTTTTGCTGAGCTGCATTCTTGAGATGCCTGCTAAAACCTTCTATTCCAATGATGAACACATATGGAGAAATAAAATCTCCTTGTAGCAGACCTATTGTTGGAATAAAAGAATATAAAGGAGTTCCATTCATCATTAAAGATATCTTTGAAGAATTTATACATTTGAAAATCATTTTGTATTATTCAGAAGAAATTCATAGCTTCACCATAACCTGCTCTAAATAAGATAACTCCATTATATGGAATGCTTGGGCCATAACAAGTTTAACTCCTATAATACAAGGATAAATCGTTGTATTCTTCATGTAATCCACAACCTCATGTGCTATTATAGTATTTTCATGATTTCTTCCCGAAAAAAAAGTTGTTTTCCAAGGAGATATCAATTTTGGGAGGATGAGCTTTAATCTACTAGCAAGAAGTTTGGTGATTAATTTTTTATATAGTGTTGCATAAACTTATTGGTCTGAAATATTTTAACTTAGTAGCATATTCTTTCTTTGGCACCTGCACTTGGTAAATTTCATTAATCTGGTACGCAAACTCACATGTGCTAAAGAAGTTTGGGACTAGGGATATTGTATCTTAGCCCATAATGTCTTATGTGTTTTGATAGAATCCAACCTGATAGCCATCAAGACATAGAGCATCACGAGATTTGATTTTGAAGAAAACCTCTAATTCCTTGGAAGAATGAGTTTTAATTAACATATCATTTTCATCTTCACTAACACTAGATTCAATAAGACTGAGAAAATCTTTATCTTGTTAAGGATTACTTTTTGGGCCCACCGAGCAAAGCGAGGGATGACCTTTATATGGTCACTTATTTGTAAATCCTAAGTCATCAATTGATACAAAAAGATTGGATTTGGTGTCCATAGTTGGTCTTTTTCACTTGACACAATTATCCCCCCTTTTAGTCCAATTACTATAACTCCTTAGATCACTTCCTATGGAATGAACAAACTTGGAGTTTGTTCATTTTTCTCCCACTATGGAATGAACAAACATGAAAAATGGATGTTCAAATCAACAAATTTGATGCTTTAAACATTGATTCAGAACATCAAGCGCGCGTATGTGGTAAAAACGGGCGTCATTTCTACCAACGTTGGCGTTTTTACTTCTGTCGCCAGAGTTCGTACACATAACATGCATCATCAATTAGGACGCTAGAGTTTTCCTTATGTCGCCGCATTTTTTCTGACAGCGCCAACTGCTCTTCTCATCCCGGCACCATTGTTCCTTTTTTTTCCCTATAAATTTACTTCGTCTACGGACTTTAGACTCACACCTTCCTCAATATTACACAATTTCCATACCGTCTCTAACTTTTTTTTTCTTTTCAAACAAAACTATTTATATCAATTCAATCTTTCAAAAAAATTTCATCTTTAACAAATATGGCATCCTCACAACAACGATCACAACAACAATCACAACAACAAACACCACAACAATCACAACAAAGGAACACAAGAATTCGTGGTCCCAAGTATACGATGGATGAAGACGACTCACTTTGCAGAAATTATGTATTATATACATTAGATGATATCAATGGTATTTGTCAATAGAAAAAAACTTTTTATGGTTAGATTTTACAAAAATTTTGTGAAGAAACCGGTAACATATGGTCATGATGTTGAAGGGTTGAGTCATCGTTTTTGCACAATTTCAGGAGCCGTTAGTAAATATGTACCTTTGATCACTCAAATGTGGAAAAACAAAAGAAATGGTGAAGGCGAACCGGATATAGAACGAAGATGTCGGGAAGAGTGGCAAAGAACCCACAAAGGTTCAAGCTTCCAACATGAAACTTGTTTCACCATTTTGAGGGTGCTTAACAAGTTTAATCCATACTTGATGGAAGGTCATCAAGTGCCTGTAAGATGACCACATGGTCCAATCTCACAGGATTTTCAGAATGGAGGGCCTGCTTCCTCACCTGATGGAACTCCAGGTAGTCAGGATCAACACAATAGTAATCTAGACCAACTACAAGAGAAGAATATGAGGTGGTGTGAAAGATGCAAAAGAAGCGAGAGAGCATCCCAACGAGCAACAAAATGAGGTTCAAGCAAGTTCAACTATGCTGATCATAAGGAAATGAAGATGCAAATGGAGGAAGATAGAGTCAGGGACCGTGCCATTTCTTTAAATAATCAACATAAAAGTCGCCTTTCGCGAGAATAATACTAAATGGATTGTACGCTTACTCTCCTTGAACACCGGAAAAATGAATGAATGAATTATAACTTGTTATATGGACTAAGCAAATGGATGCGGTCGAACAACAACAAGTCCATGCCGATCAAGTCCCCCACCAACAAACTGAAGTCACCCCTCAAAAAACTGGCCAGTATGTGAATGTGGAAGACGAAGATGATTCCTCGGAAGAAAACGAAGAAGAATTCAGTCTTGCTAATGAATGAACACGTTTAGTTTAATTCAGTGTAGTTAAGTTTAATTTAATTCAGTTTATTTAAAATTACTTTTAATATAATTGCCTCATTTTAACAAACAACTTGAAATTAAAAACATATAAATTAAAATAAACAACAAATTTTAATATAATTGCCTCGATTGTACGCGTTTATATAAAACGTTGATATCGTTATTTGATATCGTTATAAAACTTTGATATCGTTAATTGACTTATATAAAACGTTGATATCGTTATTTGAACCCGGGAGTCCAAAAAAGGCATGCAAAAACCAACAATCATAAGTAGCTGAAGCTTCCAAAAGTACAGTTGGTTTTGGATAATGACCCTTATATTGGCCTGCCCATTCTACCGGACACGCATGCCACGTTTAGTGCATGCAGTCAAGACTACCTAGCATTCCTGGAAAACCCCTCTCGGTGTTTTCTGCAGTTATTCTTTGAACATCTTCCTGAGTAGGCTTTCCTAAAAAGGTTGGACCAAAATTCTCGACTATTGTTTCGCAAAACGGTTTGAGATACCTAAAGGCAGTTGTTTTCCTAATACGAATGTAATCGTCCGTGGAATCCGCTGGTACCCCATAACATAGTATACGGAGGGCCGAAATGACCTTTTGGTCGGGGCTAAAGCCTCGTATATGCCGTGCATCATACTGATAATTAAATAAAGGTTGTATCTGACAAATCTCGACAATAATCCTTTGCGTCAAGTTGTGGCCCATGCGGAATTGACGCTGAAAATCCTCATCGGAATATAGACAGTCGTGATTAAAATAATCATGCATCAGCTTTTCGTGGTAAAAATGTCGATTTCGCCACGTCCATTTTCTAGTCATAGCTTCATATGGATCTAACGACTTTGGTATGATCCCGGTTTGTAATTGCAACATAAAATTTCGTATACTTCTATCTTGATCTGCATCTTTATCCATTTGATGCAAAAACTCCATACACATTTCTTCATCTTCATCGTACAACATGTCATCCATCTCCATATCCTCCCCATAAGAATCAAAATTAGAATTCATAATTGAAAATTGAGAGTAATCGAAATTAAGAAAAGATTGATCGGATGAAAGATTGTTGTGTATTTCTGAGATCAAATTCGAGCCGTATTTATAGAGGTGGAAACTAGCCGTTTCGGTACCGTTACAAAAGTTGATGTTGTCGTTGGCGGTCATGTATCAAACGCTGGAGTTCGTAGCTCGGTCGCTGGCATCATCCACAAAAGAACCAGTGCTTGTACTTCAGGGGCCAGCATCAGAGTTGATGTCGTGCGTTTAACTATCAATCGCTCAATTCTTTTCCATAGTAGAGAATCTTGTTTGACCATCCACGTGGCTGAACAAACGAATACATTTGAACATTGCCATAGGAATTGCTCTTATGTATCCTATTTTTTAGAAAACAAACTTAAATATAACATATCTAAAGATCCGTGCCTTGGAATTTTATCTCATTAGAAAGGTAATAAAAAAAGCTATGCAATGAGTACAAACAACAATATCAAATTTTGAGTTTTTAATTTTTTTTGGAGGTATTTAACATTTTAGGCATAATTTTAAAAAATTAAATGTACATAAAGGATACATAATACTTTATGTAACCATATTTTGGTTTATGCATCAACTAATTTTCTGTTACAACTAATAAAACGATGTACTCCCTCCGTTTCAAGAAGAGTGATACTTTCATTTTAGGCACAATTATCGAAAATCGAATGCATAGCCATTATATAAACCACCACAAAGGATGCATAACACATCATGCAACCATATTTTGGTTTATGGATCGGCTAATTTTCCGTTTCAGAAAAAGATAATACTTTCACATTCTGTTTCAGGAAAAGTGATTGTTTCTCCCCATTTCGGGAAAAAGTGATACTTTCACCCTGTTTTGGGAAAAGTGATACTTTCGCCCCGTTTAGGGAAAAGTGATACTTTCGCTCTATTCCAGAAAAAGTCTAGAACAGAGCGAAAGCATCACTTTTTATGAAACGAGACAAAAATATCACTTTTTCCGAAACGGGATGAAAGTATCACTTTTTCCGAAACGGGATGAAAGTATCACTTTTTCCTAAACGGGGAATACAAAACAAAGAAGTATCACAATAACTAGTGGATCTATCAGTCATTATCCGATAAACCCGTGAATCAAAAGATTAATAGTCCTCACTCCCCATCCTTCTTTCTGTCTATCTTACTATGCTCTACTAGTACTACTACTTCAGCGTGTCTTTTTTAAATTGGAAGATCAAATTTACATCCAAGGAGACTTGCTGATGGAAGAGCATTTTATTTCTAGTGTTCAAAAGTTTCTCGGATCCAAAATTTGAGGGAATCTCAGGAAACCATAAAGATGAGTATATTTTATCTTATCATTTATCAACTGATTAACCTAAAGACTAATGAATCATATTCATGATGATAATGGATAGAAAGACGTACTCTAATTGCAAAGTAATCCTCATGCGTGTTAGTCTTGGTAAAGCAGGACACTAGAAACTGTAAAAACAAAAATAAAAAAAAAAGCAATCAATAAATAAAATTCCATATATATTAATTTCACAAACAAACGTCAAAACCTAGATTACGCACCACCCCTGTTCTAGGTGCAAAATAAAAGTGATGTACAACAGAAAAAGAACCTTCTTGCTCCAAATCTTTGTCCTCTTCGAAGATCTTATAGACTTCTTTCTTAATTCTCTCAATTTGACTCATTTCAATCTCCAGCCCCGTTGTAAATCTCCAATTAACACGCTCTCCATTCTTTACTTGATGATCAAACTTGGTGATAACACCATTTGAGTTTCGTTTCGAAATAAAAACCCTTTCTCCACCCTTAATTTTAACTGTTATACCAAACAATTCTTTTCTCTACCATCAAATTGAGTTGTTATCAGGTCATTAACATCTAGGAAGTCCCACCTCAAAAGTTAAGAACCAGCTCTAAAACCACTCTAAAAACACCAAAGGCTATAATAACTTTAATAAGTAAATTTTATAAATTTTTTAGTGAACCTACTTCAGTTATCATCGAAGTTTCTGTTTCACAACATTAGGGATGAATTTCATGGAACTACAAACTTTCAATCTTGACACTAGAAGTGAATTTTTGAATGGGGAGGAGGTAAACCTAATGAGATTGGAATAAGTTGTAATTCTTTGGTTTGGTAATGGAGATACTACTACAACTCCATGAGGAGCTCCTCTACTCAACGATTGCATGATACTATCACCTTAAGAAAACATGATATTCTTATTCAGCTTAAAGAGATTTGCTAACAAGAATTTTTGAACTAAATGAACAAGAAACAAAATATTGACCAAAACCCTAATCCTAAAATCTCAGAACGTTTGAAATTATGCAGATGATCATGTGGAATAAACCTAAAGAGAATAGCACAGTAAACAAAAGGAAGGAATTGAAAATCTTACCGAAAATCGGTGAGAAAAGTTGTAGGTCCAGGTATTAGAATTTTAAAAGAAAAGAAAAAAATGGAGCTAAAGGGAGCTTCTTCAATGGAGGAAGAATGATTGAAGATCAAGAAGTGGAGAAGTTGGAATGTTTATCTATGAAGCAGGCAGTAGAATGGGAAATTGCTAGAGGATATTCCAAAACTGCTATTCCAAAACTCTTATGTTCATCGGATGAATCAAGGAACTATCCTTAACATCTATCTCTCTCTGCACAAAATCAAGTTTCTTTTT
This sequence comes from Papaver bracteatum, assembly GCA_023529315.1. NCBI lineage: Eukaryota > Viridiplantae > Streptophyta > Magnoliopsida > Ranunculales > Papaveraceae > Papaver > Papaver bracteatum. The sequence goes on from JAJJWX010002530.1 coordinate 1,850,388, forward strand.
CAAAATCAAGTTTTTTCGCTGCTACGTACCACCACTCACCCCCCCCCCCTCACCCCCGTGATGTGGCATTCTCTTATTGGTTCTAGAGCAAATAGGAAACAGGGGGTCCATTGGTATTGAGTTAGCCACTAAGGTGACGACACGTCACTAGGAAAGAAATTGGGGGAGGAACTCTGGGGTATAAAGCATTTTCGAAGTTTTTTATTCATGTCAGCCAGTCAACATGCTTAAGAATTGTTTAGTAGACAAATTAGCTAAAAATTTAGGGTTCATAGGTTAAATTTTAAATATGTTGATAATCTTCAACAAGATATATTAGATTGGGCTAAGGAAGATTTTACTATATGTAATCGTCATATCTAAATCAATATAATTTCATTTTGAATCAAAAAATAAATAAAAGAAAAAATGACGGATATTTACTAACATACTTATTAGCAATTATATTCGTGTGTACACTAGACCAAAAATCAAAAGACTTTAAAACAAAAGACATGGCAAAAGGACTCATCAATATTAACCCTAACATAGTCTATGTTTGAAGGAGTCAACTTTGGACATATTCACAACTAGTTAAGAAATAGTTTACTGGTTGGCATAAAGAGTTTGTTGAGGGATTAAACTCTTATTGCTGAAGATAACACTGCATCTTTCCTTCTAAAAAGCTAACTTATAATAGTCAGTTTTGCTACCATAGATCTGTCAGAATTAACAAACCATGTCAATATCCAGTCTTTGGGTGAGCTCCATTGGAACCTGCAATCATGTGACCTGCACTAAACCACACTGCTCTTGCATAGGGACATTCCAGGAGTGTGCATTGTAGTTTCAGCATCATTCTTAAATATTCTACAGACTACACCTTTTTGTGGAATCCTTTTATTAAGTTTCCATTTCGATGGTATAATATCCTTGGCACATTTCCATACAAATAATCTTATTCTAGGGATCGTATCCATATTTCAAAACATGCAAATTCATATCATAAGGCCGGTTCTTATTCACAATGACAAAAATATTCATTTGTTATACTAAATGGCCAGGAAAACCAGCCGCACGCCACCATGGGAAAGGGGTTAAACGATAAAGTTACTATTGAGCGGTATGGTGCATGTCGCCTGTGATAGAGAGTCGGTTTGACGTTGGAGATTTTCGCTCAATGGTTATTTTATCGTTAACGAATATATCCCCCCTATTTCATTTCTAAATATCCCCCTCATACTTCATCAATTTACTCACACCTATTATTACATATTTTTTACACTATTTACCTATTCCTTTTACATGTATTCTCAATTTATTTACTTTAAATTTCATAATCAATGGCTTATTTTGATGAAGACATGCAAATTCATGTGGATCAGTTTAAATCACAACAAGAAAAGCATGTTTAGCAATTGCAACAACTTGATGATGAGGCAGATGAAGATAAAAAACCAAACACTATGATGTTGATACATTCGAGCCAAATACCTAAAACTCAAAAAACAAAAGAAGCATTCATGAAAAGATATACGTATCGGGGGGGGTTCCACCAGAATCTGATGCATGATCATTTTATTCCCAATTATGTGTACTCTGACCAAGATTTTCAACAACGATTCCACATGCCCGGCACTTGGTGACAAACATTATTAATGAGCTTTTTCAGGTGGAACCTTAATTTAATAATCATTTTGGTGCATGAATATTATAGTTCATAGTCCTGAACAGAAGGTTACTTCGGCCCTAAGGATTCTAGGTTATGGCAAACCTGCGTATTCGAGCGACGAGTACTTTTGTACAGGAAAAAAAACTTCATACAAGTATATTTCATTATTTTGCGAGGTAATGATTAATTATTTTTGTCCAACATATTTACGGACCCAACCGAGGAAGATGTTAAAAAATATTAAAACAAAATGAGGACAGGGGATTCCAAAGAATGGTAGGTAGTCTTGAGTCTTGACTGTATGCATTAGGTATGGAAGGAATGTCCTACTTACTGGGTCGGTCAATATAAGGGTCATTACCCAAAACCAATTGTTAACCTTGAGTTGTTGCTTCTTATGATTGTTGGATATAACACGTTTTTTTTGGTCTTTTGAGTTCACAAAATGATATTAATATTTTTCACAAATTGCCTCTGTTTGAAGATCTAAAGTATGGAATTTGTCTCGAAGTCCACTTCACAATTAGCGACAGTCAACATACTCATGAGTATTATCTTGTGGACAGGGTCTATCCAAAATGGATAACCTTAGTTCAATTTTACCGTCAACCCCTGTCGGCGAATTGGATTATTCTTACCGATACTTTATAGACAAATGGATTGGCAGAAGGATGTGGAACGGTCTTTTGGAATTATGAAGCAGAATTTTCACTATTATTTGTGGCTCATATCATGGTTAAGTGCTCGTGAAATGTACAAGACTATGCTTGATTGCATAATTATGCATGTCATAGTAATTCAGGAAAACCGTCATAATAAGGATTGGACTAACAATAATGATCGATGTAGAGATTTAAGGTCTGATATTCAACCAGAAAGAGGATTACTTGCAAGAAACTATGCACAAATGACTAATTACATTCAGAACCAGAATATGTATATAACAAGTTAAAATAAGTTTGAAAGTGAATCTTTCGGCATAGTATGAAATTTATAGTTTTAGTTCGGATTGTAAGTCAATATATACTAAGAGGTGAAACTTGTGATTAATTTTTTTGTATGTGATCTCGAGAGGAATGGTGAATATGGAAAAGAAAGAATTTTGAATACGAATCTCGTTTTTCACATCCTCAAGGAGTTTATCGTTACCCATATGGAACTTTAATACGATGTAATTTGGTTTTATAATTAAGTAAAACTTATTAAGTAGAATCGGAAAAAATTAATAAAATTTATCATTTCAAATTAAAATATTAAGTAGAATGAAGAATTTTTTTTTTTTTAAAAATCGACTTAATACATCAATTATCTAATTAAGAGGTTCCACTTCATCGAATTCATCATGGTCATCATCTTCATCATCATCACCATATGGGTTGTTAAATGTAAATTGTTGTTCCGTCTCCCTTTTTTTTATCGAAAACCAGTTGTCATACATATTTTTGTTAGTTGTTCATTATTGAAGTGTCCACATTAAAAATCTTATGCTTGCCATATTCATAGACAAATTTTTCTTGAGAAAGTTGACTTTTTTCTATTTCTTTTCATAACCCTACTTTGAAATTTCCGGTCAACCGATCTTTGCTTCTCTATGATCTTTTGATGTTTCATAGACTCCCTCATGTTAAAACCATTAGAGATCCCTCATTCTTGATCCACTTTGTTGTCAGTCTTGCATTATTTTTCCGAAATAATTTTCCCTTAGTACCATTATTGATAATCAAGTTGGAATATAGGTTTTTTTATGTTATCTGGTGAAGAAAAAAGATTTGATGGACCTGGTAAAAATAGTGAAGAATTGGTGTTGAGGGAGAAGAAGTGTATGGTGATCTGTCAGGTACTTGTTGATTAACTGCTAACAACTCTAGAGTATATTTGGGAAACTCTATGGTAACAAATTTCGTATGTGGATTTTTTTTTCCCGTGTTGGCGTTGCCAACCCATACGACACCGTTATTGGAGTGTTGAAATCAGTAAGTTCACATTATTATCTATGTTAAACATGTTTTTTTTCCTCATCTATTTCACTCTTGATTTTCTTTTCTTTTTAAGTGTTGATTTCAAATGTGTTTTTTCTTTAGGTTTATTATTTTGTTGTGTCAGTTATATACTCTCTTGCTAGTTTATATAAAAAAAATAGGCATCATTGATCTACCTATTAGTGGAGTGGTCACTGCCTAATATGTTCACAATATTGGTGTCTTTGAAACGATTGTTGAAATACAGTATGAAGGGTGGCACAAGATCATGCACTTCAATGTCGATCATAAAACGATAATCTAACTCGGTGGAATAATGATGTCGCCCCGATTTCACTATCACTTAATAATTTTGTTAATTCCACTCACCATTATCTGCAAATCATCGCTCTTTTCTCGTGGAGATCAAAGTGAGTGCTTTGTTAATCATTTATTTAATCTTGTATGAAAATTTGTTTTTACCAATTTAGGGAATGCTTTATGTTCTTTTCATTTTAGGGTTTCTAAAGCCTTTTATCGGTATATTGATTTGTTTAATTTTTTTTTCTTGAAATCTTGAAGTTTATTCTCCTTCTTTTATAGATGTTTATCGATTTTGTTATTGTTTAACGGTTTGATATTTGTATTTACCTATTTGTATATGTCAAATTTGGATTCTTGATTTTTCTTTTTCTTTTTAGGTTTTAATTGTGTGTTCTAACTTCACTTTTATATTTTTTACAAATGTATTGATTGATTTAATATTAGATGATTTCTAATTGCAAACAACCACACCTTCAACTTTCACCAAGACAACTACCCAAAATTTTCAACATCGTAAACAACATACAAGTCTCCTCTTTCAAGAACATACAAACCGATTTCATTCAGATGTGAGAATCAGGTTGTGAAATAATTCACTAGTGTCTTGAGCAAGAAACGTGAATTCTTCAATTCAGCCAGTATTATCTTGAACAACCAGGTTGAATTCTTCAAGTCAGCCAACACTGTTATTGGGGTGTTGAGATCAGTAAGTTTACACTTTCATCTATCTCACTCTTGATTTCTTTTCTTATGTGTTGATTTTAAATGTGATTTTTATTTAAGTTTATTCTGTTATGTCAGCTCTACACTCTCTTGCTGGTGTGTAAAGAAGGAGACATCATTGATCTACCTATCAATAGAGTGGTCACTGCCTGTTATGTTCACAATATTGATGTCTTTGATACAATTATTGAAATGCATCATGGAGGGTGGCACAAGATCATGCACTTCAATGTCGATCATAAAACGATTTGTAATCTAACTCGATGGGATAATGATACCGCCCCACTTTCACTCTCACTTAATAACTCTGTTAATTCCACTCACCATTCTCCACTCACCATTCTCCACAAATCATTTTTTTTTTTTTTATAGAGATCAAAGTGAGTGCTTTGTAAATCCTTTCTTTAATCTTGTATGAAGGATTTTTTTTTACCAATTTAGGGAATGCTTTATGTTCTTTTCATTTTAGAGTTTAGTTTGCGGTCTAGGGATTTTAATTAGTATATTGATGTGTTTAGTTTTTTTCTTGAAATCTTGAACTTTATTATCCTTCCTTTTTAGGTGCTTATTGGTTTTGTTTCTGTACGTTATAAGGTTTGATAATTGTAGATAGCTATTGTTAAACCTGAAATTTGGTTTTTGGTTTTTTTTTTTTTTAAGGTTTTAATTGTGTGTTCTAACTTCACATTTACATCTTTTACAAATGCATTGATTGATTAAATATTAAATGCTTTCTGATTGCAAACAACCACACCTTTAACTTCCACCAAAACAACCACCTAAATTTTCAAAATCTTCAACAACATACAAGCCTCCTCTTTCAAGAATACACAAACCAATTTCATTAAGATGTGAGAATAAGATTGTGAAATCATTCATTAGTGTCTTGAGAAAGTCATGTGAACTTTTCTATTTAGCCAATATATATTATCTTGAGCAACCAGGTTGAATTCTTCAAGTCAACCAGCACTATTAGTGGAGTGTTGGGATTAGTAAGTTCACACTATTGTCTATGTTAAACATGTTTCTTTGCATCTATTTCACTCTTGATTTCTTTTTATATGTATTGATTATAAATGTGTTTTTTTTTTAGGTTTATATTCTGTTGTCTCAACTATAACCTATGTTGTTGGTATGTATAAATAATGAGACGTTATTGAGTTTCCAATCAATAATGTGGTCACCACAGGTTATGTTCACAGCATTGGGTTCTTTGATACTAATGCTCAATTGCAGTCTGGTGTAGGATGGTACAAGATTAAGCATTTTAATGGGGACATTAATACAATTTGTAATCTTACTCGAGTGGATGGTTCTATGAAGTTCTATCAGATTTATGTTGACTTTGAAATTGACAAGAATTCATCGGTAAAGGAGATCAAACAATATATTAAATATATACTCTAGCCACGTGCGGACGCAAAGATTAAATTTCTCAATCTTATTCCATGGCAGTTACATATTCAAGGAGAAAAGGAGAAAACTAAGATCATCTTACAGAGTTCAATGCAATATATCTATAAAAAAATATAATCCTGAAAACATCAATATTGAAATTCGCAAAATAGTTTACTCGTATTTTGGACATTGATGAACACAAAGAGTTAAGGTCTTAACCTACGAGACATATGAAACATCCGTTATAACCACCAAAAATATGATAACAAAGAAAAAGTCTCACAAAATAAGCAATATAATCAATAAATTAAGATTATGTATTGCAAAGCATCTCCAAAATAAAATTTAACTAAATAAACTTTAGTCACTATAAGATGATAATATTTGAAATAGCTAATGCTAACACATGAAAAAGTTACTCCAAAAGCTAGTGTTTCTCCTTAAAACAATAAGAAAAAAATAATCCTACAACGAGTTAACTAGTACTCCCTCCGTCCAATTTTACTTGCCAAAATTGGATTTTGCAAAAACTTGAAAGAAATTCAAATTACTTCCACATACACCATTGATCTTCCAAATTGTTTGTTTAATATACAAATTTCGATATCCTAGTTTTTGTTTCTGTCTTGATAATTAGAAATTTTTAGCATGAAATATTTCAATTTTTTGGTACAAATTTGCTAAAAAAAACACAATTTTGGCAAGTAAAGTTGGATAGAGGGAGTAAATAAAAAAAAGGAACATCTAATTAGATACCACTGGAAACTTCATTGGTTTTGAGGCCTTTGAATTTGTCTTCAACAACATCCACGAACTTTGAAGGGAGAATCTATTCATTGAGAAAATCATTGACATGTGATTTCATGAGAACAAGTTAAGAGAAAACCCTTTTCAGCTCATTATGATTGTCTTGAAGAAGCAAGTTGATCACTTCCAGTCCGCCAACACTGTGTTTGGAGTATTTGGATCAGTAATTTTTAGTTTTTCATCCATTTCACTCTTACCCATACCTTTTTTTTCCTTGTTGATTCTCACTATGTTTTTGTTTTTAGGTTTTTAGTTTTGTAAAAGCTTTATATTCTCTCAGTGGTGGTATGTACGAAAAAGGAGACATCATTGAGTTACCCATCAATGAAGTGGTAATCAGTGCTTATGTGGATAATATGAGCTTCTGAGAAACATATCTTCTAGCACAATTAGGTTGGCGGTATACGATCAAGCACTTACTTTTGGATCGAAGTACCCTTTGAAATCTAACTCTGGTTGATAGTACGCTTAAGTTATACGACATTCATGTTGATTTAAAAATTGGAAAGCATTCCCAAAAGTTGATAAAGCATATCATCGTGGATGTAATCAGTAACAACAAGTACGTTAAAAATAAATTTGGTCATAATGCAGTGTCGTTACTTCCCAATAACAAGGTGAATGATTATTTTGTCTTTTCCGATTTTATATTGTAACAAATTTTCATTATAATCACTGATATTTGATGAATAAAGTAATGTTATTAATTTATAAAAGGGTATTTAGTAACAAGTAATGCTAGATAAGTTAGTGTGTGGAGGAGAATATTCCACATTTGTCTAAGCATTAGGTCATCTATATCCTAGTATAAATAAAAAGAGATGATGTACGAAAAAGTAGTAGAGATCTAATTAAATAGAAGAGTGTAAAGAGAAGCCATATGCCCTCACCTCCTTTCAACTTAATATCAGTCATAATTACTCATATTAATTTAACCGAATATCCAACATTTTTTAAACATATTGGTATCTCTTTTTATGTCTCATTACCGAAGATCGAGATGTCCCATTTAGATAACTATCTCACTGTTTACGCTGATGTTATTTTAGAAGTTGGAAAAGTTTTCAAATCCAATAGTGTGTTGGCTGGATTTTAAGTTTTAGAACATTTTGAAATGATTTTGTTTGTAATATGATGCATATTAGATTATGATAAGAGTATTAATCAAAGACAAATTAAGGAGACAAGAGATGTAAGTGGTTTGTTATAGGTGTATAAAACACCTTGATTTTATATCTATTATTTATGCTTTCTTTGTTATTTCTCTTGTAAAATATGTATCTTATGTTTATTTTGAGTGTTTAGGTATTTTAGAGTCATTTAAGCGAAAGTCATGAAATACAAGCCCAATTCGTTGTTTGGAGTCATTCGTCGTTGATGGATGTGGAGCTAGCAAGTCTCAATTGTATTTGAAGTAGAAATATTGAAGGGAACCTCACTGAGGTTGTCTTTATCCACTGGAACGGCGCCAATATCCACCTTAGTTTTATTACAACCAACTACCATCTCAGTTTTATTACACCCAGCCCTAAATTTGAGAAATCAATTTCTCATTTGTGTTATTTCTGTTAGAGCACTGCTCGGTCGAACTCACAAGCGTTGCTATCTCAATCTTGTTTTTCAAGTTTAGGTGATCAAAACTATAAGTCTTGATTTCTAATCTACTTATAGTTATGTCTCAGATTAGGATAAAATATGTAGTTGAGCTTTATACTTCATGACGCTCATCGATTGAAGACGAAGATCTACTGAGGAGAGCTTGGAGGAACTTCATCAATAAAAGGTATGTGAGACTAAAACTTATCTATCACTCATAAGTCTATTATTTTTTATCTCTTAATGAGACTAAGTCATATAAATATAGACTTTTATATTATACACATTTGATATTTCGAGCTGAGTTCAACTCGCTTATATCTTTCTCGAAATATGTGTTGGAAAGCTTTTTGCTTTAACAACGTTCATCATTATTCTTGAAGAGTTTAGTTGGATAACAATTTATTTGTTGGAAACTAAATAATGAGTCAAAAGATGATCATGTGAAAGTTGCCTTGAAACATCTTACATGATTTGTGTGAGACAGTCATTTGATGTAGACTCGGAATGTTTTGTATTGATCATTCGATCACTTGAAAATTACTTATAAGCTAATAGTTTGTGTGAGACAGATATTGTCGTCTTCTAAGGATGTTTCAATTATTGAAATGGGAGTTTAGAATAAATAACCATTTTCTGGATATAGCGCAGTATGCATACCAGTATGCAAACTGTTGTAGTATGATTCGGGTCTGGGAACCAAGTTTGCATACCAATATGCGAATGGTTTTGTCAAAGTTCGGGAACCAAGTTTGCATGCCGGTATGTGAACGGTTTCACCTGAGTTAGGTCCGTAACAACAATATGCATACCCGTTTGTGAACTGTCGGACGTGACCAAAGTCCGAAACTCTAGTTTGTCTACCCGTTTGCAAACTGAGTTGGTTTAAGTTATAAAATCGATTAAGTATGATTCCATACTCGTGAAAAAATATATTTATAATTAAGGAATGAAATCTTTGCAAACAGTGGCTAAAATGTTCATGAATTGATTCTCTTGAATCAATCCGATTTTGTTTTAATTGTATCTTGTATACTTCTATGAGAATATAAACAATTGAACAACTCTATGAGTAACACAATTAGATTCATTTGATTATCATTTGATCTATAAGTGTTAGATGAATGTGGTTAATACTAATGTATTCATATGGCTAACTTCGGTCAACTGTTATTGAGCCAACTCAATATACACGTTTAGGTACGGTTACCCTTATCTAAATAAAGGTATATTTCATTTGTGTGTAACAAGCTAAGACCATATAACGATGGAGAGATATTGCTTTGGTTTTAATCAAACTTAGCTTGTATCTTAAATCAGGTTTTCATCTAACAGTGAATATTGATTGCTTTGTTTCAAAGCTATCAAACCCTGATTTAAAGACTATATAAGAGAGAACTCTAGCAACTAGAAAACCTAATCCCCACACCTCCTGTGTGATACTATTTGCATAGTAGAGTCGATTATCCTTTAGCCTAGGTTTTTCCTAAAACCATTATAGGTTAACGACTTAAAGACTTCATTAGGATTCTGAAGGCAGACCCAACTATTTTATCTGTAGTTGCGTGTTTTGGTCTTATTTGTTCTATCGTATTGAGTAGTATCTTCTCTAATATTTGCTTCAGATTTATCTCCGATAGGTAAGATATAAAAAGTAATCACAAAGATCTTCATCTCATTCTTTGTGATTCCACAAAAACTTGTTCTAATACCATATAGTTAAGTTATTATAAGGTGATTGATATTTCTATGCTATTCTTCGGGAATATAAGACCGGATTATCAATTGGTTCCTGTTCACCTTTATTTATCAAAAGAAAGAAAAAAAACTTCGTAGGTATTTCGGTTGGAGACAGATTTATCTAGCAGAATAGATTTTTCTGTGGGAGACAGATTTATTTATAAAGTCTTCTACTTTAGGTCGTAGAAACTCTTAGTTGTGGGTAAGATTAGCTAAGGGAATTAATCTAGTGCGTAGAGTCCTGATGGGATTCAGAGGCGTGAGGAACGTGACTGTACCATAATAGGTGTGAGACTTGGTTAGGGCTCAACTATATTCCAGTCCGAAGTTAACTTGTAGTAGGCTAGTGTCTATAGCGTATTAATATAATGTGGTGTTCAAATCTACACTAGGTCCCGGGGTTTTTATGTATTTGCGGTTTCCTAGATAAAAAAAATTCTAGTGTCTGTGTTATTTCTTTTTCACATTATATTTGTTTATATAATTGAAATATCAAAGGTTGTGCGTAGTTCAATCAATTGGTAAATCCAACCTCTGGTTGTTGATTGAAATTGACACTTTATGTTGATTGAAATTTATTCAAGTTATTTCTCGTAATAATCAGGCTCACGGATTCTATCTATTTGATTTGCTAATTACATTGAGAAATAAATATATAACTCTTGGATATATTTCCTTGATTGAGTCTGGCTATCTAGTTGATTCTCTTGGAATTATATTGGAGTTAGTCCATACAGATTGTAGAAGAAATATTTGGTATGGTTGTTAGGCCCCCGCTTTTTCAATTTCCCTAAATTCAGACATCTTCAGATGCAGACTCAGATAAGTGTGCTGATGGGAGAATCCGTGAGGAAGATTAGAGGGTTTTAGAGATCATACATGCACAGAGTTGTTGGTGGAATCATGAAGAATTGGTGGATATTTGAAGACAGAGAAATAAGAAACAGATGTTGATTGAATTCCATAAATGGGTTTGTTGAGATGTGGATGGGTATAGATGAACAAGATGGTAATTTTTTCGGAGTCTCAGATGAATCACGAGTTACGGATTCTCAAAAATTAGAGAATGAAGAAGAATTAAATAATGGTCTTGATAGATTTGGTAACAAGGTGAACTCGAATTGAGAATGAGGTTGTTGAGTTTAGAAGACATGGATTTACCTTTGAGTAAGAGGAACTGTGACGTAGATTAGTTTGAGATGATGGGGTTCGAGTTGTAATTGATGGTTCTGATGTTGAAGGGTTAGGTTTGGTTTTGAGAACTTGTCTCTGCTAGGATACAAGGGATGAAGAAGAAGAATCTGAAATAGGTATTTTCTGAGTTTCTTGAATTGTGATTGAAGATGGGTCATGTGATGGGAATTATTTTCTATTCGTGGTTAGAAATGAAGATGGTTGGATGAAATGGGTTCAGATTGCAACTTCAGGGAAGGTTTGAAGTTGTTGGCTGAGACAATGAAGTCAAAATTATGGTAAACTTGGGTTTGCAGCAAGTGGAAGAAGTGCAGTTGTTGAACTAATTCAGTTGAATGGTTTACATGGATTTGTTGTGCAAAGGCTAGTTGTGAACTTGCAGACTCGGAGAGAGGTTTTGGTTGCAACTACAGATGGTTGTGCAGTGAGTTTCAGGTGATGGGATTAGAAGGTTTAAGTATGAGGTAATGATGCAGAGAATATATGGAACAAATTCAATTGATATGCTGGTGTCAAGCATGAAGAAGATAGTGGTCTGTGGTGCTCAATAGGTTACCATGTAGTTCTCTTGGATGTGAGATAAAAAAGATGTTGCTTCTTTTGGTGGAACTATTAAAGATGATTACAATGTGTCCATGGTGTCAATATTATATGGCTCAGGTGGTGAATCTGAAGGCTAGGCAGAGTGTTTAATTGGCCATGGTCAAAGCTTAAAAGTATGGCTGGAGTGTTGGTGATTATTGCTGCAGGCAAGAACCATCTGCAGTTACAAAGAAGAACAAGGTGGAATATGTGGTTGTGCTAGTCAGAATGAGAAATATAGGGCAAGGGAATGAAGCAGATGCAGTTTGGTGTTGCAGTTGAAGCAACAAGGAAATAACAGACAGAACATATGTTGGTTCAACTGGTTGCAATGGGTTTGATGATGGCTGCGAGCTAATGGAGTTTGCAGTTGGATATGCAAGTGGTGGTGTTGTAGTGGGTTACAAAAAAAGTCTCGAGCATGAATTTACTGAGTTGTTGTTGCTATAAATGAATGTCTTGAGGAAATCTAATATTTCTGATGACGTGGAAGTGGTATGAATGCCAGATGGATATTAGGTTTGCAGGGGAGAAGAAAATGGCCAGAGTTGGCCTGGAAATTGCCTGAAAATAAAGGAAACTCTGCCGGATTTTCTACTAAGTCGAGTTGACTCAGCTGACCCGGTTCAACTCGGATGGACTTGGACCCGTTCTGACTAGGCTTCACTCATGGGCCGGTTCAACAACTGACTTTTGGACGTGACCAAGGTGAAGGTAGAGAAAGTATATAAAATAAGAGTTCTATTCTATTATCTTTACCTCTGCTTTTTTTTCTAGGGTTTAAACATCGAAACTCTTCTCTTTATTCTTGTTATGAACTCCATGAGCATAAGTGCTTAATTGCTAGTTGGTTTCACATAACATGGTTCTTTGAAGTAATATATTAGTTTTGTCTCATATTTATCATTCATGATTCTCTGGAAATATAGTTGCATGATTGATGTATTGCAACATGATTTGATTATTTGTTTTGTCAAGTTGCAAATTGGTAGAACTCATATTCGTATTTATATCTAGTTTAGGGTTTATCATCGAGCGATATCCTTGAATACAAGTAGCATAAATATGATCATAGTTTATAGTGATATCCTTGTAATCATATGGGAACCGTGACCTTTGTTGAATTGTTTGCGCAATGTATTTCAATTACACTGATTATCCTAATTTCATGAATATTTAAGCTCCATAGGAATTGAACTTGATTAGCGCAAGGCGTTAGGTTATTCTTTTTGTAGAATTCATACTTGCATCGTTTTACATGTATGTGTGATTAAATCAGGAAATTTGCGGGATATTCTTTCAACTAGGTATCTTAGGGATTTTGATAAAAATATATTAAATATCACTTATAGTTATTAAAACCAGAACATGTTAGTGAATGAAAACGAAATCCTTGACCAATATCTTTATATCTCTGATTTTCTTGTTTATTTTCTTATTTTGCTTTTAATTTAGTTTACTTTACATAAATCAGAAAATATGCCCATTGTTTATATAGGAAACCGAAACAAATGACAATCCAAGACCACTCTGTGGGAATGATCCTTTCTTACCCTTGCTATATAATATATTTTTAGTAGTGACAAAGTAATATTATTTTTGACGCATACGATAGCGATCAGTTTAGCACTAATTTCCTACATCCAAGGATGAAATCCTGCATGGATAATTATTTTATTGATCTTCAACTCATACCGAGATGTATCTACAATTAATGAGTCATATTTATAGTCCTATAGGATAATCTGTAAACCCTAAAATATAATAACAAACTAATTATCTTGACTAGGTTAATTATGCTTATATAGATGAATCACATAAATCCAGGGCAGTAGGTGGATATGTGTTTATGATTTGCAAGTTCTTATGAGTTTTGGGATTAAGGGGATTAAAGTGTTACTGTTGATGTTAAGCAATGCTTCTTCAAACTTCCAAGGACAAGACATATTCTTTTATGTTATGATGGTGCGACAAGAGGTGTAGTAGCTGGAAATCCCACACTACACCCCTCACAAGAATTCATACAATTAAGTCATTTTAAGATGAACAATCACAATCATTATTGATTAATCTTCTAGATTTTACAAGAAAGGAAGGAAATGAAACTAAGAAATTAACAACTGCTCTGGACTTTCTCTCTCCTAATGACTTGCTCAACGCTCAAAAAATATTTCTCCTTCCTTATGCCTATTCGGCTTCTTATATAGGGTAATTACATAGTGGATGACAACTAAGCTGTCCTTTAATTTCAGATCTGGCTTGTGGTATTCTCGCAAGAGTTCTAATGTTAATCTTCGCAAACACTCTAAACTTCGCAAAATCATCACGATTTTCTCATGTTTCTGCCATCGTCATCTGTTACGTCATTCTTCAAATCATCCTGCGACATTCGCAACGTGTTTCTGATTAAACTTCGCAAATGTGTCCTTCTTGCGATATTCTGATCTAACATCTTGCTTATTCTCATGTCTTCTCTGCGAAGGGGAGAATGTCATGAGAAAACATTCTTCAAAATTCCTCAACTGTTCATCTTTTCATATTCTTCTGTACTGACACGATTCTGTATTTTGCGTGAATTTTGTTACACGTATCTCTTCTCTCATCCATCTCTAGACACGTCTTTTTCAACCGATGCTTTTTAACCGCTCACGTCCACTCTTCGCATTAAATGCACTTACCTTCTCGAGAATCTCTACTCTCTATATATATTCTCCTTATTCTTCTTCTCTTCTTTTTACTTCCTTCTCAGCTTCTCTGCAATCTTACCGTTCTTCCGAAAATTCTGCTTCTGCTACTGTAATTTTTCGTGATTCTTCTTCTTTTGATTTTTATTACCTTTCTTCATTCTCATACTAAAAACACCTCCAGCTGGTCGTAAAAATGAGATTGCCTTTGAAGAATCTCGAAAGAAACTTCAGACCAGAGGTTTTACTTTATCTCCCGTTCTTGGTTAGAACCATAAATATGAGCTTTCTGCTAAGTTATTTTCTGATCATCCTTGCAATCATGATAAGATCATAGTCTCGCTAGGTCAGCTTTCTCATGCGAAGTTTTCGCGAGTTGTATATCAATTGAGCGGGGATTGCATTCGCCTAATGCACGAGTTCTCCAATCGTGGTGCTGGTAAGGGATCTCTCTATCCCTCAAAAGTTAAAAATCCTAAGTTCGCCGAAGTTAAAATTGTTCAACCGAAGTATACTGTAGAAAATTTCTTTGCGAATTATGAGATAATTCCCATGAAGAGAGATAATACGTGCTGGGGTGTTCATTTAAAGAAGAAAGATGATGTTGTTGACGACAAAATACTTATGCAAGACATTGATTGGCATCCTGGCAATAATACAACCCCATGTCATTCTAACGATGATAAGTGGTGTATCTTCCCCCTAATCCTAGAGGGTCCGTACATCTCCAGTTCTCATGTTTTACCTGCGAATCTCGCAGCGTATCAACCATGGGTACTCAGCTGGCCCGAAAAGGAAACAGAGGTGTATTTCCAAACTTCATTTGAGTTGTTATTATTTTCACTTCTCATATATAATTTTGCTGACCACTCCAATGTTTTCGTGTACTTGCGAAATTATCATATTAAAAGGTTGAAAGCAAGCTATAACAAGACTGGGAAAATCATAACTTTATCAGCTCTTCGATCAATCACAGATAAAGTAAGAAATATTCTTTTATGATTCTTTTCAATATATTGTTGCCTCTATTTCTTATATTTATCTGTGTGTTAAGGTTATTGCTGAAAGAGAAGAATCTGCCAAAATTGCGAGGACTAGAGGTAAAGGCAAAAGTGCCTCTCGCAAAGGAAACCCCTCTGCACCTTCTTCAAAGAGACAAAGATTCCAATCTCCCTCTCCTCCAAACTCTCATTCTGGAGAAAGTTCCGCTGGTGGTAATGATAATGATATTGATTCTTCTTTCGCAAAAGAAGATTCTCCACCCGAATATTTTATGGCCTAACTATCCAACATCTTTTCTGATTCCATGCAAGGGATAGGAAATGATCAACTCACCGACATATGTAAAGCACTTGCGAGTATCTGCGATGCTACTTTATTAGTTGGAAATGACTCCCTTTGCGGAGTCTCTAGATCAGTGACTCCCAGCTTCTTGCATTCACTTAATATTCTGGTATGTTTTTATTCTTTTGCTTCTTCGCAAGTTCAATTCGCAATTACATTATGCTTTGACGATTTTCCCCATTCTATTGCAGGCTAGAAAGGCTTCTTTCGTTGTGGCCTCAGATCTAGAAAAGAGGCGTGCGACTTTTGAGAAGAGGAATATTCAATTTCGCAAGAAAAATGAGGAATTAGAAACTGAAGCCATCAATCTTCACAAGAGGAACAAAGAACTTGAAACTGAAGCTATTAGCCTTCACGAGAAGAATAAGCAGTTAGAATCTGTTTCTACGCATCAAAAGAATACAATTTCCACTCTTCAAGAGGCGAACAACCAACTTTATGGTAATTTCTTTTGTTCTCCTCCTTTATTCCTCTATTCCCCTGTGTTATCTTATTTGACTAATCCTCTTCGCAGATGTTTATGGCCTCTCTGATGAAGCTGTATTCCTTCGTTCTTTTCCAAATCCTATGGATGATAACACCCTTCTTAAACACCCTAATGATTCTTTAAACAACTTTCTAAATGATGAAATTAAATCTCTTTCCATAGATGAGCTTAGATCCAAATTCCATATCTTAAAAATTGAACATAGATCCAGTTTGGGATTATCCAATAAGTTTAAGCATTTTTATATTGACTCAAAAGAGGAAATTAATAAATTAAGAACTAAGAACAGTAGTCTTATTGATGATAAAGACCGTATCACTAAGCAAGGTGCTCAGACTTTGGCGTATTTCCACAAGACTCTTCTTGAAGTTCAAATTAAAATAGATAGACTTATTTGCGAAAATGCTACTCTTATTGAAAGGGAAAATCAAGTTCGCTCTCTTTTTCTTATAAACCATGATGATGAGTTTGCTTGTGCTACAAAAATTCTTGATGATGCCGGAAATAACCTAGGTGTAAACGTTAGTCTTCAAGCTGAGCACTCATCCCTGATAAAGGATATGATTTCTGACAGAGAAGGTTATTACTCATGTTTGTATAACTCTTTTCTTTGACTAAATCTCCACTATTTTAGTAATTTGTTGTCATTTGTTCACAGAATCTGAAGGAAGATTTCGCCAAAGAATTGGAGAGTTGGAATCTGAAAAAGAAAAGCTCGTAAAGGATCTTTCTTCTCGCAATGAGAAATGTTCAAAATTGAAGACTCAAATGAAGATCACCATTGCGAATTTTGAGAATTACGCAATTTCTTTCCGTAATGATACTATTAAGAAGATCTTTGATGACAACAAGATTCCTCACTCCAAATATCCTTGTCTCTCAGATAAAATTCCAGAGAATGTTCCTAATTTGGTCATCTCTGATAGTGAAGCTGATGAAGAAGAAGAATCTGAAGAAGATGGAGAAGAAGAGTCTGATAAAGATAGGGAAAAAAGCTCTGGTGAAGAATTTGATGGAGGCAATGAAGAATGAAGCAAGAAATAGATTGTGCTTCCTTATTTGATTTTTTGTAAAACTTGTACATTCGTTCTTTGATCTTTTGTTCTTGTAATCTATCACTGCAAATTTCTCCAATCTTCAATATAAGCTCTATTTTTTTTGTTTCATCATGCATGTGTTAGAAATTTTTTTCTCTCTTGCAATATGATTGATCAAAATACAATTAATTTTTTTACTTTATGCGAAAATCTATCATGTGGAGACAAATAACATTTAACTCATTCTATGCATTCCTATACTTTCCTCTGTTATTTGTATTCAGATGAGAGATTGAGCAAGCTACCTTTGTTCAGTAAAATAATTTGCGAAAATCTCGCAGTTATCTTTGCATAATCTCGCAATCATAAATTGTAAAATTGTATTCTTTCTTGTATTCTGATGTGGTCTTATTTTGCCTTCCTAAGTAAAGGTCTTATTTTTCCACCTTTTTTCATTGCGACAAGATCGCAGGACGTCTCTGTACTTTCATACAAAAACCCATTGATCTTGCCTTAACTTTTTGTTCTTTTGTTATTTATGCTACGACAATATGACAGGTCTAAACTTTCTTGCGAAATTAAAGCCCCATGACATTGTCGTCTTGAGACGAAATCGCAAGACGTATTTACACTTGCATGCAATGACCCATTGATCTCGTCTTATCTTCTGTATTGTATTATTGCCTCTTCAGGATTGTTACACAAATATGACAAGTCTTAATATTCCCGTGAGTAAAAAGCCTCATGACATTTGCGTCTTAAGACACTTATCATCTCCCTAATGGAGGGTGCTGCCCTTATCTTCCCCATGGTTACCCTTTCAAGGAGACGTACTTCTGCCATACAAGGCTATCTCCTCCCATCCAGTCTTAACAACAACCATTTGTTTTCGCAGCCTCTTATCCCTTTTGCCTATATGGCTTATGGTTACGAGACTTCACCCTAAGTGGGATTTTCTTCGGGCCGAGTGCATTATAGTCAAGACTTTCCAAGAATGGCCAGGGTAGTTTCATATGCCTGGGAACTCTTGGCTCAACCGTGTACCTCGGAAACTTGATCATACTCTGCACTCCTTAGGAGAGTTCTTATTACCTTTGCCGCCCAAATCAAGTCATATGCTCAAGTTGAGAATCCAAGGTGCCTCTCCTGGATGGTCTTTCATTGACCCCAAATCTCCATGACTCAGGTTCCATAAGCGGTGTAACCTTATCGCTGAGCCATGCAACATATACCCCCTTCTATGACGTACTTTAGGTCTTACATTTTCCTCTTGCGAAATTTTATTCGCGAACTAGGGTGTACGTCATAAAGGTTCGTCCCATTCTAAGGATCATTATTTTGTATTTTCAGCTCTGCTGTAATTTGTCAATCTCATTTTTATCATTAAGCAAAATATATGTTTGAAATTTTTGCAACAAATCAATCATACATCTTTTTATTTTTACTCAATATTTCTTTCATTTCACAGTTTAAATTTTTTAACTTTACTGCTTTTTGCTTCTGCGATTTTTTTTGCTACTTTCTCAACTTCTGCGAAATTTTTGATACTTGTTGTTTTCAGCAAGTACTGACTTCGCAGTATCCCTTCTTCTCTCTGCTCTATTCTGTCAACCATCAATCTCTCACTTCTTTGTCTTTGTTTAATGTTATACTTCTAATTCTCCTTCTTGGCAGCTCTTTCCTCGCAGGATTCCATATCAATCTCATAACATTTCTTTCCCTCTACACAATATCCTTTTATGACTCAAATACCGCTGGGATGAGGAAACTTGATGCACTGGTGGAAAATTGATGCCACGCCTAGAATCCCATGTAGCCAAGGTCGGAGAATTAAGGCATTGTATGGAGATTCAACGTCGACAACACATAATAGAATTTTAGAAGATATCCCCTTTAGTGGAATTTGCATAGTGATTTCCCCTCTAGGTTTATTGGCAGTACCATTAAAACCATAGATTTTATAGGTTGAAGGTACTAGATCCTCATCTCTGCCTCCCATTGTCTTGTAAGTATGATAGAATAGGATATCTACAGAACTCCCAGTATCAATTAAAACTCTATTGATTGCCCATGAATCTTCGGCTTCGGCTTCATCATCCTCATCCTCATCTTCATATTCTCTTTGTTTTGGGTTTATCTCTAGTCTCACCACCAATGGATTGTCATGCATTTTGCCAGGCTTAGGTACTTCTTATGCAGTGAAAGAAATAGTCTGATTTTGCCACTCTTCTAATGGCGAAGCTTTCGCAATATTCATTATTTTTCTCCCATCAGCATCTCTTGCGAAAACGCTGCTTAGGACATTGTCATGGAAATCTTCGATTGTTTTGTATGAATGTACAATAGAGTTACAAAACATATTTTTTGCCTTCGCTCCAACTTCTATGACAAATGTTTCTCCTCCTTTTGTTGCATTAACTCTGCGAATTTCTGGTAGTGGTGGTAAGAGTTGAGATTGAGGGTACCCTATTAGGAAATGATTTAATTTTCCCCGGTCTATCATTCTGAGAATGATTCTCTTTATGTTCCTGCAGTCATTTGTTGGATGTCCATGAAAATGATGGTAAGAGCAAAATTCTTGACTTCTGTGATTTGGAAGTGGTTCTTTTCCCATGTTCCAGGGTGCTGGTATGTTCTCCATCAAAATCATAGCTTCCCAATTTTTTTCCACACTAGTATTCAAAGGTGGCATCTTGATCTCTTCCCATATTATTTTTTGACTTCCTGATCCTCTATGATAATTTTGTCTTTGTCCTCCATAATTTTCCTACGGCTGATCAAGTCTTTGGATTTTGTTGTTTCCACCTCGGCTATAAAAGTTTATTTCTCTCTCAAATTCTTCTTGGTCATGACTTCCCATAGCTACTATTTTTAGATGATTATTCTCCATACTCTTTTCTTTTTGGACCTACGAAGTGCTCGCCACTGCGTTTATCAATTTTGGTAGCAAACTCGCATTCGCTGCTGCTGAGCTTGTATTCGCAACTCGATATGATTCCATTTCATTATGTTTTTCTTCAAGGGCAATATACTCCTCTTTCAGCTCCCGTAATTCAGTCATTGTGATTGTATTATTGACTCTAAAATTTGAATATATAGCAGATTGGTTGCGAACATCGCGTTGATGAATGATAAAATGAGATATCTCTCATCCACATGACCATCCATCTCACTGCACATTGTCTTCTACCTTATGGTTAGATGCTTCAAACTTTATCCAATTCTCCGCTTTAATCCAAATACATCTTCAATCCCTGGTCGCGAAGAGTTGTTACTTATATATGCCCCTAAGAACGTAGTTTGCAAGTGGTTGAAAGATGTTAGCGTGTTCTTGGGAAAACCCTCAAACCATTTCAGTGCCTCCCATGTTAAACTAAATGCGAAATACTTGCACAATACAACATCAAGATTTTCCCACTATAGCATACACCTTACATATGCCTTGATGTGTTGAATTGCACATGTCGTTCCGTAAAAAATGCTAGTTAATGCAGGCAGATTGCACTTTGGGGGTATTCTTCCTAATTGTACTTCTTACGTGAATGGAGTTTTCGAAGCTTCTTCAATGGCATCATCTAATTGACTTCTACCTCATTCTCTTCTATTATTTAGCATTCCTCTCATCTCTGCCAATTCTCTTAAGATTTGCTCATTTACACCTGGATTTTGGTTCATTGGTCTTTTAAGTTCAACTTCCCTCCTTTTGTGTGCATGCCTGCCTTGTCTTACGAGATTCTGTGTTTCTTCATCATCTTCATCTTGTCTCCTTCTGCGATTTTATCCTCCACCTCCTTCTTGAATTCACACATGATTATGCCTTTCATTTTCTTCCCTGCGATTTTGTTTATTTTTAATCAATTCTCTTTTTGTTGTATTTCGATTCTCCTTTGTATTCTATCATATTATTCATTGATATTACCATTGTTGCGGTTTTGTTCACGTCTTATTTCTCTATTGTCATGATTGTTCTGACGTATTGCTTCTTGGAGCTCTCTTTCCTCCATTTCTTCTCTCAATCTTTCTCTCTCGCAAGCTAACCGTGCTTGTTCGGCATAATGTCTCTTGATTTCTTCTTCAATTACTTGTTGATTTCTTTGAATTTCTCTCCCACGTAATATTCTCCTTCATTCTTCCTGATTTTCTTCGACGTTCGTTCCCTTGATTCTTGTTATTTTGTCCATCTTGGAGAATTTCGCCTTGTGAAATGTAACGATCTTCAATTATTTATCTCCTTTCGCTACGTTCTCCATCTGGATTTTGTAATTCATCTGGAATATCCTCATTAACACTTTCTATAGGTGAATTTTGCCTTCTTTCCCCTCTAGTTGATCTTTAACTTGACCTTGTAGTACTTCTTGACCTTCTATTCTGTAATCTCGTATTTTCCATCCTCAACTCATGATTTTGCCTTATCATATTTGCACGCTCTTCTGCCTCTAATCTTCTTTGTTCATGTATTCTTTGTCTCAACGTCTCTAATGCTCCAACCTCTTCATTTCCATGAATTATTCCTCCAACTGCTTCCTGATCTTCCTCTATTCGCCTATCATTTCTTAATCGTTGCTCCTCTTCCGCTTCACCTGTTGAATCTGACTTCCAAGTGTGTACACTCTCCCTGTCGTAATCTACAATTCTTTTATGCGCTGGTGTACGCTTAATTGGTTATTGAATTGGATTTTCTCCATTGTTTCTTGTATTCATTCTTGATGACTCTCCAACTTCATTTATCCCTTCTCCAGCAAGTCTCTTACTCCTTCTAATAGTAGTTGGTTTCCTTGAAGCATTTCTTCTTCTAGCCATATTATCAATCTCGATGAATTGTTGAAAACTATATGAAAGTTTTCACCAACTACACCAAATTCTTTCAAATCACAATACTAATCTTCACGCTTAGAACAACATCATCCCTGTTTCTGGTGCCATTATGTAGTAGCAGGAAATCCCACAATTCACCCCTCACAAGAATTCATATAATTAAGTCATTTTAAGATGAACAATCACAATCTTTATTTATTAATCTTCTAGATTTTACAAGAAAGGAAGGAAATGAAACTAAGAAATTAACAACTGCTCTGGACTTTCTCTCTCCTAATGACTTGCTCAACGCTCAAAAAAGATCTCTCCTTCCTTATGCCTATTCGGCTTCTTATATAGGGTAATTACATAGTGGATGACATCTAAGCTGTCCTTTAATTTCGGATCTGACTTGCGATATTCTCTCAAGAGTTCTAATGTTAATCTTTGCAAACACTCTAAACTTCGCAGAATCATCACACTTTTCTCATGTTTTTGCCATCGTCATCTGTTACGTCATTCATCAAATCATCCCGCGATATTCACAACGTGTTGCTGATTAAACTTCGTAAATATATCCTTCTTGCGATATTCTGATCCTACAAGAGGAAATCCAGGGGAGCCGGGATTTTGTTTTGTTGCTAGAAGCCATGATGGTGGTTGTGTTGGTGCAACATTTGGAGGATTGTGGGTTTCTAAAAACTATCTAGCAAAGAGAATGACCTTAATTTGTATTGAAGAATGGGATGTTAAACATCATTTCTTGGAAGTTTGTTTTAGTCTTGATTCCAAGGCAGTTCTGGTGGCTTTTATGGGAAGCAAAGTTTCATGGATAGTTGAGAACATATGGAAGAAAATTAAGGAATCACTTCTTAGCATTGCTTTTAAGCACTCTTTCAGGGAGATAAACTTCTTGGTTGACAGAATGGAAAAAAAAAGGGGGGGGGGGGAGGGGGATTGAGTGTAAGCAAGATATATATTTTAGATTTATCCGAGTTTGGTTATTTTATTTTATTTTTCCTTTTGTTGTTTCTTTAGGTGCCGGGGTTTCATGTAGCTAAGGAATTTGTTTTGGTTATTTTGTATTCTTTTGAATTGATTTGGTTATTAAAATATATAATTTACCCAAAAATGTAAACCCTAAAAGATAATAATAAACTAATTATTTTGACTAGGTTACTTATGCTTGTCTTCAATGCACGTGTAAGAATAATACACCCCCACCCCCAGGTTCAATTATGGTCACTTGATCTTCGGTTAGATATCTCATCACAACACTTTAACAAAGGTAATACAAAAAACGAAAACGAAAAATGTATTTAAAAAAATAAAATTGATCTTCAAAAATAATTTAAAAAATAAAAATATAATTTAATCAAATAATAAAAATAAAAATATTAATAGGGTGAGACATGTCTCAATATTAAGTGTTAGGGGTAATCTGTTAGAAGTGTAATTGAAGTCATTCTTATTTTGTTTTACACATATGGGTCATCCTTGTATGAGATGTCAAGTGCTGGCATTTCTCTTTGCTTTTATACTCTTGAGTGTGTATACTATGGTTGTATTTTATTTTAAGTATAATGAAAATCCCCATTTTTTCTACCTCTAGAACAGTTTCACACTAAAAACCAAATTAGGGTTTTCAGGTTTCGATCTTCCTCCGCTTCTCAATATTTTCTAAATCCCAATCTTTGGTTTCGATAACCTTCGTAATCCAATTTCATCTGGCTAGAGAAGAGATATATTTTTATGACGTGAAACCATTTTTTCCAGACAGGGGAGGGGGATTGAGTATAAGCAAGATATATATTTTTAGATTTATCCGAGTTTGGTTATTTTATTTTATTTTTACTTTTGTTATTTCTTTAGGTGCTGGGGTTTCATGTAACTAAGGCATTTGTTTTGGTTATTTTGTATTCTTTTGAATTGATTTGGTTATTAAAATATATAATTTACCCAAAAATGTAAATCCTAAAAGATAATAATAAACTAATTATCTTGACTAGGTTAATTATGCTTGTCTTCAATGCACGTGTAAGAATAATACACCCCCCACCCTCAAGTTCAATTATGGTCACTTGATCTTCGGTTACATATCTCATCACGACACTTTAACAAAGGTAATCCACAAAACGAAAATGAAAAATGCATTTAAAATAAAATAAAATTTATCTTCAAAAATATTTTAAAAAATAAAAATATAATTTAATCAAATAAAATCAAATAATAAAAATAAAAATATTAATAGGGTGAGACATGTCACAATATTAAGTGTTAGGGGTAATCTGTTAGAAGTGTAATTGAAGTCATTCTTATTTTGTTTTACACATATGGGTCATCCTTGTATGAGATGTCAAGTGCTGGTATTTCTCTTTGCTTTTATATTCTTGAGTGTGTATACTATGGTTGTATTTTATTTTGAGTATAATGAAAATCCCCATTTTTTCTACCTCTAGAACAGTTTCAGATTGAAAACCAAATTAGGGTTTTCAGGTTTCGATCTTCCTCCGTGTAAGGATCCTCAAGCTCGTCAACGCTATTAGACCGGTCAGGTGTCGAGTTAGCCGATAATAACTCTATTATTTTAACACGAACGTTAATTAATATGAATTAATCAAACAATAATCTAGATACGAAACTAGTGTCATTAAATAGGTCTCGAAAAGTTATGCGCAATGGTCTACGCGAATGTGTCGTTTGGATGTCGGACGAAGAAGAAATCATCAGATTGGCTTAAAGGGAAAATTAGTCTTTTACCCTTTGGACCGACCTTGGTTTCCCCTTATCAAATTTGGTGCATTAGTTAGTGTTGCCCTTGGGCCTTATCTCCTGAAACCGATCGAAGAGAATCAGTTTCTCTTTTTCTTTCTTCTTTCTTTTCTTCCTCGGTTCTTCTTCTTTTCTTCATGTTCTTATTTCTGCGAAAGATTAATCGATTGAAAGTGAGGTTGAGAATCAGTTCGAGAGAGAGTGGTCGCGGGATGGATTGAAGGCGAAGGCGTTGCTGTTGTTGTTGTTTGGACACGGAAAGAAGAAGATAGAGATGTTACTCTAAAACTGAGGTTAGGGTATTTGAATGTGAGATGAAGATTCAAAGAAATTGATGGATAACCGAGTGGTTAGTAACTACAGAACGAAGGGTTTGTTGTCTTATTGAAGTTACGGGGTTAATTTAATAAAGAGTTGAAAGGTTAGGGTTTCTGTAAATTGATTGGAATTCGGTCTGAGAAAGGATTAAGAAGAATTAGTCGGAATTACAAGATGGGTTTGTTTAATTAAAGATTTTGATTGTTGATTTGGGTTCGAATTAGGGATGTGCATGGGTTTTGATGAGAACCAGTGATGAGATTGATTAAGTATGGGTGTTTGGAAATTGATTGATTTAAGGCTAAAATTGTTGGAGTTGATGAAGCATCAGTTCAGGGGAGTCTAATACCTGGGTAAGTCTTTATGTTGCTAAATTACAATAATTAAAGTTGAATTGTTTTAATTGTTGAGATTATGAGTAGATACTGAATAAGATTGAGATGGACAGGGTGGTTGGTTTGTGATGGAACTGTAAGTGTAGTTAGAAGTGGTATTGATAGTAAAGGTATAGTTAAGTTGAAGTACAATTGATATTTAATTGAATGAATTGGGTTATGCATGAACTGGTTTGGAAAGAAGTTTGGATAATGAATGAGTTAGTTATGGTGATGGTTTTGTAGCTATTAGACTTTGATTGTGCAGTTAAGAAGGATAAGCATGGTTTTCGGAGAAGGTGTTTGGTAGTGATGGTTTTGTATGTTGAACTGATTTGAATTCTTGTGGTGGTATGTGCGTGGTATGAGCTGAGGTTTTATGTGATGTTGTTTTGGTTAAGTTCTGAGAATGGAGATAGTGGTGTTGAAATGATTAAGCAGAATATTGTTGATTTGAGTTGCAGGGGTAGTAATTGAGTTGTTGATGTTATGTTAAGCTGTGGAGTGCAGGAAAGGGGTTAGTGGTCTGTTGTTGAATTGTTAATGTTGAGAATCACAGCTGCAAGGGTCTTTGGTGTGGCAGTTGTAGGGTTTGAACTGTTAGATAAATTGAAGATGTGTCTAGTGATGCTAACTGTATTATGAATGGATTTTCTGTAGTGGTTGGGTTGTGGAAACTACAGGTGAAGGTTAAGTTGAAATGAGTATCGAGTCTCTGTTGGTGTTGTTAAGTGAGAGACATATAGTTGTGATTGTAATTGAGAGTTTTAGAATTGCAGTTGCAGTGGCAGTTCAATTATGTTGGTGGTTTGAGATGATGATTGTATGTGTATTGAGATAATAGTATGTTATGAATGAGCTTGTGTTGCTGGTAAACCGATAGTGTAAGAGAATGATGTAGTTTGAATTTGATATGTCATTGGGAAGAAAAGAAGTAACATACTTAGAAGAAGAATTGAAATGAGTTTAAGTCAGGGTGTGTGCAATTGGAACTGGTGTTAGAGAAAGTGATGAAACTGTGGTTGAATCAGTTGTTTGTGTATGGTGTTGAATGATGTGTTAGGCAAGATGATTTGGGTTTAGCTTGGAACTGCAATTGCAGGTAATCAAGTTGTTATTTGTAAATGAAGTTGATTGTTGGTTTGTATTTGAAATGAAGTATGTAATTTGAGTTTAGGCCTGTTACCTATTCCAGTCAGTCTAGCTGACTTACCAGACTCAGACCATCTGTCTGAGTTGAATCGTGTTGACTCACTGAGTTAACTGACTTGACCTAAGTTAGACTGTTGACCGATTTTAGTATGACTCGTTGACTTATTTGACCATTGACCCTGGACTTTGACCAGACCTTTGACTCTGATGACTAACGTTAACTGTTAGTTGACCATTGACCATTACTTGACCATTGACCATTACTTGACCGTTAGTTGATTTATTTGGACTGGGCCTTAGGTTAATGGGCCGGTTGAGTAGACTTGGGCTTAGGATTAATTATCTTATCTTAATAAATTGGACCACTTATGGTCCGAATTAGCTTTAGGTTCCTTCTACAAAGTTGTAGATATTCATAAGACTTAGCTATGGATTATATAATCAACATAATTGGATTAGTAAACTCTTAGCTATGCTAAAGTTCAAGAACAAAAAGGGGTAGAACCATAAATGGGCCTAGAACCATTAGATAGAATTATATGATTCTTGTATGAGCCATTCTTGCTAGTTTCTTAGACTACTTGTGTGATTAACAGTTCGTTATTAACAACGACCGATTCAAAGGACGAACCCGTGGATCGTGGATCTCGAGATATGCGTGGCTTGTCATCAAAAGGTGTGGGAATGCATTTGACTCTTTGATAATCATTGTCATTTCTTTTATAAAAGTTTATGCTTAACAAACTCATGCATTGTCTATTTCTGCATTCCATGCTTTGTTTAAAATGCATTATGATAATCTTGTTATTTCTGTGAATCTTTCCACGATGTGGAAAGGACTTGTATTGTTTCGTCGTCAACATGAATTGTATAGGATATGCTCCTTCACATTTATACCTACTTTAATTCAGCTTTTATTATTTAGAGTATTGGTCATCATGGGCTTGATGGCATCCATATCTAAATAGGTGTGAATTGCCGGGTAGGGATTTACACCATATTATACATTGTTTGGCAGAGGAGTTTGTCCATATACATGTATGATTATTTCAGTGACTTAGTCACTGTTTAATGTTTCGGAAAAACATTATTGTTTTCCAAATCTTGCATATGATTACTTAGAAGGTTAAATGTTAATTATTCCCACTTCAGTTTCTGTGACAGATCAAGGTTGCACATCAAAAGCTTCGCGGGTTGATTAATTTCTGTTATATATATATATATATATTATGTTGTATATTTTATTTGAAAACCAAATTGACTATTTTATATGTATCAATTGAGAGGAGATCTTGTATATATATTTTTGAGCGGGTTTAGTTTTGGTTTAAGTTTTTGTAGCAGATTTCTTAATTGAATGCTTAAGTGTATGTTTTAGATTTTAGTGCCTTTTTATTTAGTTAATTGGTTGGATTAGTCAGCTGCTAGCTTAGGGGGCGCTACACTCCGCTTCTCAATATTTTCTAAATATCAATCTTTTGTTTCGATAATCTTCGCAATCCAATTTCATCAATCATATATGTTCCTCCTCATTCTCTTACCAATGTCATTCTCATCAAACTTCAAGAAGGCAATTAGTTAACCTGAAAGTCTTTAATTATTCCAGTTCTTTGTAACATTCATGTTCTTGGTTATGCAGATGGATCAAATCCATGCTTTTCTCAGTTTATTGTATTAAGAAAAAGTTCTGCACCTAAATTTAATCAAAATTATGTTATTTTGAAATGTGAAGATACTTGTGTTATTCTTCTTCTTAGCGGATCAATTTATATTGTAGTCTTTTTACTATACTTAGATGAAAAGGAGAGGGTACTAAGTATGCCACCAACTTTTTCGTTTGATAGGAGTATGAACATGTGCAGTACTCTTAAGAATCAAAGATGCGGAAATGTAAAAGAACATGCACAAGAATATTGTTAACGAGGAAAACTGCACTTGCAAAAAACCCCAGGACCTCGTACAACTTTGAACACCAAATTATATTAATCCTTTGTATATATATACTATCATACTTCAGATTGGAATATAACTGAGATCTAATTAACCGACAAATAAATTCATCTGCAGTCGTGCTCCTTACGTCTCATGAACCTCACAAGGTTCTACTCAATTGATTCCCTTAGCTAATGTCATTTGCAGCCTAAGAGTTGCTTCAACCTAAGTGAAGATTTTTAATACCAACCCGCCTCTCACAGATAAGCCTATTTAATTTTTCAATCTAGGTTTGGAAATCTATTTGTAATAGACAAAGTCCAACAAACCCCAAGAATCCGGAACACTTACACTCAATTAGCTGATAAGTACGGATTAGTAACCACCTATCAAGAACAATCCAAACAAATCAAATAAGAGTTTAGCTATCTATATTGAGGAATCACAAATTCTGATGCGAAATGAATTAAGATAATAAAAACCTCAAAGATCAATAAGAACAAAATATAGATACACAAACTATCAGGTAAAAAATAGTTAAACCAGGATTCACGAACCCCTAAATAAAGTCTTCAAGTTGTAACCTAGCTAGAATATAATTCAGCGAAGAACCTAGGTTATAAAGAACGACTCTAGTATAATAACTAGGACATAAATGCGCCAGATGTTTAGAAATCATGTTGTATGAGTCTCCTTATTTAATGATTTTCAAGGATCTAGGTAGCTTTGAGTTTAAGCTAAGATAACTTCAGATCCAAGCGGACACTTTCTCAGTTTAGATGAAATTCTTATTAGGAATTCATGTAAGCATGTGAGAAGTCTTCTTTAAAATTACACAGAAGAATACACACTATTGTTTTAGGTCTGGAACCATGTACAATGATAGTTTATATTGACAAGAATGCCTTTTGAGATTTTATGCATAAGTAGTGTTCACTAACATTCAAGACTTAAACCATGATTCACAAACATAGAGTGATAGTGAACAAAGTTATCTTAGAAGTGATTATGAGAGTTGTAGCAATGTCAAACATATTTGTGAAAATAGCTTATGAGAATTTGTTTAGTTCAGAACTAGGTAGGTACGCATAAGGGTGCGCATACCTATGGCAGTTCGCGAACTTAGGTTATTGGGATATGCGTACCGGGTTTGTGTACCTTAGCCATTCACGAACTCATATCCCAGGGGTACGATAACTGGTAGGAGTACCTCTCTCTTCTCACAAACTTAGACCCATAGGATTCGCGTACTGAGTATATGTACCTATCCCATTTTCATAACTCATACCACTAGGGTATGCGTACCTACCCTGTTTCTAGAATTCAGTATGTTCTGAAAACTATCTTTAAGTGATTCGAAACCTTCCCACTCACCATAGATAATAAATATCATTGCTTGAGAAATTTTTAAATGATCAACTTGAAATAAAAATAATTCATAAACCATAAATTTTTCTTAACCGATATTGTTAAGGATTTAAGAACATCAATTGTTTGAATCATATATCGAGAAATTTATCAAGACAGACTCGAATCAAAAAATTTACTTTGCAATATTAAATCTACTAAAATCATATGACATAGTCTCATAAGATATAATGGTAAATGCCATGAGTAAATAGGATGGTTCAGTCTTCACATATCTCTTTGTCGATGAAGTTCTCCAAATGTCTTCGTTTGCTCTTCAGTCATCAATCTTCGAGGGTTATTCAGTGATGTATGATACACAACTACCATACTCTAATTCTAGTATGAGACTTGACTTTAGTAGACAAGAAATATCAACACATAGTTTTGTGCATCTAACATTGAAAACAAGCTTGAGATAGCAAAACTTGTGAGTTCGACCGAGCAATGCTATAACATTAGACACCCCTTATCCATCTCTCATTGATGAGACTAAAATTGACAGCCCCCTTTAAAAATATACACCAATTAAAAGAGGTATTTTATCTTATCATGTATCAACTGATAACATAAATACTAGTGAATCATATTCATGAGTATAGATAGAAACACACACTTTAATTTTTAAATAATCTTCATGTGTGTCAGTCTTGGTAAAGCAAGATACAAGTAACTTCGACAAAAAAAATTAATAAATCAACTTCCAGATAAATTAATTTCAAAAACAAATGTCACAACCTAAATTGTGTACCATTGAGTTCTATTACATACCACTGTTGTTCTAAATTGCACATAAGTATATCCACTACGGTCGATTGGTGAATTATGATACTAAACTACCATGCTTTATTCCAAGTCCAAGGATGACTGCAGTAGATTATAAATCAAGATGTATCTTTGATCATCTAAATTTGACAACAAGCTTGACATACCAAAACTTGTGAGTCTGACCCAGTGATACTCTAACAATTATATTAAGGTAAATACACTTGTAAATTAATCAACTTGGTAACAACCTCATTGTTAGTTTGTTTCGAACTTTGATTATTACCTAGTACTCCTTGTTGAAATAATATTTTGGTCGTTATTTTTTCGGTAAGGTTATACAAGGTGTGTATGTATGGTTTGATATCAAAAAGATTGTGGTATACTCGGTACCTTCGTTATTTTGACAAATTTGGTATAACTTTTCAAAGATTTTAGCTCTGCTCTTGGAAAACTCACAAACTTCAACAAATTATGAATTTTCTTTAGTAAAAACATAGATGACTTGATAGTTTTTGATATCAGTAACTCTATGTGGCGCAAATGATTGATCCTAATGACAAGTATCTTGACTCTCCCTTGGACCAGTAGAAGTAAGATAAATTCTTTTAAACCAAGTCTTGAAAATCTGAAACTCATGCTAGCTAGTTGAAAAATCAATAAACTCTTACAAGTTGGAAAAACTACCATGATAATATTTGTTACTTCAACTTCTAGCATTTACCAAATGAACTGCTTCAAATTATCAAACTACACTTGCAAGGAACTAGAGAAAATTCAAATGGACTTATTCTGGGGAAAAGATCCCGATTAACCAAAAAAAGTTTATCCCAAATCTTTGACCTATGCCCGCATCCCTTAGAGTCTTGAAGGTTTGGGTTTCATAAATATGGATATTTTTATCAATGTTATGATTACTAAAGTTGGTTGGAGGATCCTACATGATAAATACTCCTTGTGGTCCAATTTAATGAAGGCTAATTTTTTGAAAAGTGAAAATGTCCTGAAAATAAGTATTAAGCCAAAATGTACTAAATTTCGGATTTGAATAGGCATTCTGAGAGGTATCACCAATATTTAGGAAAACAATATCTGGAAAATTGAAAATGGCATGAAGGTCAACAACTGAGAATTCTTTTGGGTGATGATAACAATACTCTTCTACCAAAACCTACCAATCGCCTATTTGAGATGATTCTGGTAAAATAAGTATTCACCAAAGAGGGAAACTAGGACATGGAAAAACTGGAAGAATGGTTCTCTGCTAGTGACTACATTGCAATTCTCAATACTCCCTTCTACATGCAGGAACATGATCGGGTGCATTGGAAGCTTACTGACAAATGGGAGATTACTGGGAAATATCTATACCATCACAAGATAATAACATATACAATGATCTATAATACAAAATAGAAGGGGTTTTCGAGCTTGGACGGACGGATAACATTTTGAGAGACAAACATGTGATCCGACCATCCCAGTCTCATCCTAGACAAAGACATCTAGCGGCCATGGTGTTTGTAACCTCCTTCCATTATGAACCTAAATTTATTGACCTTTAATTGATTGATCACCTCATAACTCAAAATATTAATTGAGATATTAAATTCTAAAAAATAATTAGAGGTTAATGGTTTAAAGTATAAAATACTATAATAAAATCGGATATACATTAGCTGGATTTAGTGGTGGCAAGGTGAATATGATGGGAAGTGATATACATATTTATGCAGGGGGTAGTCAAATGAGATTTCTATGGACTTTCATAAATTTTTAATTGGAGTGACTCCCATGGATTCTCTGAGAGTATTTCAGAGAGTCTTTGTGACTTGTAGAGACAAAAAATGATATTTATATGGACAAAAAAATGAGACTTGTAGAAAGTTCATATGATTTGTAGAGACAAAAATGTATAGTATCTCCTGATTAATTCCAAACATTACCGATTTTTTTTATTATTCACCTTATAGTAATAATAAAAGTACCATGACTACCTAATAAAATATGTGTCCATTGTCAAAATAAATCTCATTGTTTTCCTATGCCAAATTTTCATTCACTTTATTCCACTTGACCCATATTGTATTTTCTATGCTATCTCACCACTCATTTTCTATGCGGAGTTTTCCAACAACTTAAAACTAGAAAAAAATAATCATAACTTCTAAAATATATATATTTTAAAATAGATATATGTCACAAAGACTCACATAGTCGATTTTAAAATATATATTCTCCAATATAAAAAAACACTTTATTCCATATTTTGTCTTGATTACCCCTTCCTTAGTGGCCCTTAAGTGTATTGCTGCACAAGGAAAGAAAAAAATGGTTCACTCCCAAAGCCAAAAAATCTCCAAATTTCAAGTCTCCCGAAATATCAACTCTTGAGGAGAGATTTCTACCATGCCTATTTTCAAGAAAAAGTCTCTCCAAATTTCTGAAAACAACAAACCAATGACTTTCAATTCTCCTTAGAATAACCTGAGTGTTGGAGTGACTCTTATGAAATCCTAATCCAATAACAAGTAGTTTCAGAAAATTTTATTGACTTGAAAAAAATCTCTAACCAATAACAACAGACACCAAGAGACTCTCCAAAAGTCTCTATGGACTAACAGTAGATTTCCTTAGAAGTCATTCAAAATTTCATTTAACTACCCCATGTTACACTATTACTTGAATAATTTGGTTGTTGGATTTTTGGTGATGTTTATGGCTAATTTTATTAGGTCCACATGGATATTATTTTGTCTTGAAACAAAATAGAGAACTCTCTCGGAATTGAACGGTTAAAAGGCTGGAATTTTTTTACATCAATCGTACGCAGTGCCGTCACGACACGGGTAATTTAAAAAATAACAGTTGAAGGAACACTACATTTTAGAATTGCACGGGTGTTCATATTGATTTAGCAATAAAGCACCATATCAGATGGATCAAAAAATAAAATTGGTATGGCTGAACTAACATAACTTCACAACACCATAAGATTCACGAACACGATTCATCAAAATTTAAGTAGTCATTAATAATATTATGACCAAAAATTATTCAGTCACATGATGTGCCGTTATGACACATGTTATTATTAATGATATACATACCAAGGGATGAATTCCGATTTATCTCCCGCGTCTCACAGAATTATGGGACCCACCACCAACTGGACTTAACATGGGGCCGCTTTTAATTTATGTGTCAGATTCCACAATTCTGTGAGGAACGGGAGATAAATCGGTATATCATGGTAGCTAGTGAACCTCACGATCCAAATTGGGAGAAAATCTGGAAGCTTGCACTTTTTCATCTAGAAATGTGCTCATAAAAATCTTCTCACTGTAAGCAAAAATTATTGTCATTATACTGATTTTATTTGTAACCCTTCCAGATGTTGTAAAGAGACTTCCATATCATCGTGCAATATCCTTCGGCCATATCTATGTAAAAGCTATTGCTTGGAGACAGTTCGACATCCTTGGGGTTGCAGCTGACTCTTACAACTGGTTAAACAAGTGGTTTCAAAAAAGGGCTATCATCGTAGAAATACAACAGTTTCGGTCAAACCCCATAGACATACAACCTTCCATTCAAACCCATTTGACGGACAAACCTAGTATGTCCGTTCGTCTTTCTTAAGTTTCTATTTTTTATTCCATATTTACCCCTAAACCATAGCTATTAACCTAACTGCAGTTACTCCTTGCATTAGGGGTTGGAAACCCGCATTAAATATGGGTATTATACATAAAAGTTCAGTACTTTCACTCTAGCTCTGTTCTTTCTAGGTATTCTTCTCTAATAGTATATCATCGGTCTCCAAAGTTTTCCTAATCTCCCCCATTTAGAGAAGAAATTGATGGTCGAATTTTAGGAACAAAAGGGGGAGATATAC
Source organism: Papaver bracteatum (assembly GCA_023529315.1). Lineage (NCBI taxonomy): Eukaryota > Viridiplantae > Streptophyta > Magnoliopsida > Ranunculales > Papaveraceae > Papaver > Papaver bracteatum. Next base: position 1,885,325 of record JAJJWX010002530.1, read on the forward strand.
AACGGGTATCGAAGAAAATAATCTAGGGTAGGGTTTGTAGAAGAAATCTAGATGAGAAAGACTATACTACTTCTCTATATCATTAGCTCAGTGAGTTTAATGAAGGGACTTGCATAGGGTTCTATCAATTGTCAACTACTTATTTAGTCCTTCTTTTTAGGATTATCTGGGTAATTTAATTTTTAGAAAATCATCTTGATTTGAATGAATGAATGAACTAAAAAAAGAAAATCCTACAATACTTATTGTCCCGGTGAAGATGTATCTAAGGTTCAAGAGAAAGTTGATAGACTTGTTCAAAGTGTATATGAAAGTATCCACCATAAAAACGTTGATATGGAAGTTGTTCATTTGATTAGATAGATACATATATGTTAATCTCTTTAAGTTGATGAGCTATCTAAACATATGCACAAACTCATCTAATTGAATATTCTTAGGTATTACATGAATTACAACAACGTAACAATTTTGGTAGTCGTCGTTGCTAGTCCAAACTTGAATCTCAAAAGGAATCCGTGGGTTGACTCTTATATGGGTTAAGTACTCCTTGTTTCATATTATGCAAGGTTTAATTCTGCTCACTCTTTCTGATACAAAGTTTTCATAACTCTGTCTCATATTTTTTATATCTATTATTTGGTAATTCATGTTTTACCGTAAAATGGATGAAATTAATTCATGGCAAGGTCCAGTATTTTTCAACTTCTCTTTTCTCTACCATTTTGACCCTTTCTAAACGATGTAGGGTTTTGACGTTGTACGATAGAAGTTGGTGCCACGAAGGAGGCATTATCAGCTCTTTATGAGTGGCAACAAACAAATATAATTACCATATGAATTAGTTACCCGATATAATTTACATGACCATAAACGTCATAAACAACTTATTTTATATCACCGTCTTAAGTTCTACCCAATTTATTTTATATGACTGCCTGAAAAGTAGTTCATGTTTATTTTTTCATGCCATTTGATGTCTGATCATTTGAGTGATCTTTCAGTTCCCATCCCAGTCCATGAGAAATCAATCGTCCGATACTGCAACCTTTACCAACAGAAACATAACCCATTTACTGAGAAAATCCATAATATTATCTCTGGAAATTTAGCAGGTTTGCCAATGTGTACAGAAGGTATAGAGCTGATATCAGTGCAGCGCTATACATATATTAAGCAACCGTGTTATAACATGTTTGCATGGACCAAATATTTTTTTAATTTTTGTTTTGTTTTGTTTCAAGGAGCCTATGAGACTAAAAGACCACTGAATGTTACATTTTAGGAGTTGGATTGTTGTATGTGCTCACATTCTAGTGATATTTAGTTATTTACTTAGTACATGTTTTCTTCGGAATTAGGATCTTCTCTTTGGATATTTTAATTTATTGTTATATAGGTTACTTGTTTCTGAAAGCTTAAATCTAAGTATCCTTGTATGACGCAGTTTAAAATTTCCCTTTTTCTTAGATAATGTGTTGGTCCTCTAAGCCTTGTTAACATTCTTGAGCTTACACTTTAAGAAATTATCATCTAAGCCTTCTCCGCTTACACTTTAGGAAATTATCCTAGATGATGTGTTGGTCCTCTAGGCCTTGTTAACATTCTTGAGCTTACACTTTAGGAAATTATCATCTAATCCTTCTCCGCTTCTTTTCAGGCAATTTCAAGTACACCTTCCCTCATCTTCCTGTGGGTTGGTGATGGTGTGGGTCATGAGCAAGATGCCGATGTCCAAATAAGGTATAAGAGCTGATATTATAACATGTTTGCATGGACCAAAGGTTTTGTTTTAGTATTTGAGGAGCCTATGCAACTAAAATACAACCAGATGGTTTCGTATGTGCACACATTGCCATCATATTTACTTATCAGGAAGTGCATGTTTTCTTGGGAATTAGGATCCCCTCATGGATTTAGGTGTTTGCATGTTCAACTGCTAAAAATTTATTGGCATCACCTTTATCTGTTCCTAGAACACATCTATTTTTCACTAAAGATGCAAGGTTTGCTCGAAAACATCCTTCTCCGAAAGCAACAAGGTGTAAACTTATGTAGACTACAACTGCATTGTAGCCTCGAACTTGTTTGTAGTTACTAAATTACTTTGACATTTCACATACTGGTGGTTGAAGTGACAGAACATGTACTTGCAATGCTAGTAACATGTATCCCTGTCAAATAGAAAAACAATACCGGGTTACCTGACATTGTATTCGTTGATATTGGGCAAGAATTATCACCAAAATCATCATTTTACAGAAACTTACAGTATAAAAATGAAGAAATTCATGAATCATTTTCTGAATTAGATATATAAAGATTAATATTGAGATTAATATTATTCAATTTTTGAAAGTGTAATCCTAACATTATTATACGTACCAAGAACTCAATAGGACCGGCAATTAGGATGCCAGTGAACCTTGTTATGTATGAATCAATGAAAAACCTTCCAACCAAAGCAAAGCGCAAGATACACTAATAACATTGTCGCAGTTGCCGAAGGCCTCCCTACATACATGTGTATCCTTCCGTGTATGCACAGTGAATCCTGTCATTGGGGAGCTCAAAAGAAATTAATTTCCTAACTAAAAATAGAACAATATTTAAGAGTTGACTAGTGTTCTATATACCACATTGCACTTACTTGGTGCATGGAACCCTCAGATTCCGACCTCTCAGAAGGAGAGTTGTTTGCTGACCACCAACGACGGCCAGAGGCGATACAAACATCAGAGAATTCTGCGATCTCCATGCTTTGCACACACGAAAATTGCTTGTAATTTATGTAATTGCAAACGTCAGATAAGGTAATAATTCAGATAAATCCTTCCTTAACACTAGATATATGGCATTACTCATTTCCATTCTTTTAATTCACAGTATAAGAGTAACTAGTACTATGAGGCAAAAGCAGAGGGCTAAAAAACAAAAAGTAGGCGAAATATTTAGGCACCATCTTTATGTGATGCAAGTTGTCTGCTTGTGTGAATTAAAAATCTTCTATTTCTCCAAAAATCCGAATTTATAATTGAAAGTTGATTCCAGTTCCGTGATGGTATATATGACTTACAGTGGATGAATAATGAAGCTCTTGTTTCACCCCGTTCGTCTTCGTTGATTGGTTTTCTCTTTCACCCTTCTGACATTGGTTAAGTTAACAAGGAGGGACAAGAAAGTAATTGTAACAAAAATCCGAGCCAATCAAAACCGATCCGATTCATTCTGTCCATCAAAATAGAATGACCTACATGTTGTCCTTATGTGACTGAAAAACCAAACTATTGGATTTCCGCGAAGATTGCCCTTCAAAAAAAAGGTGTTGCACCGTAATATCATCACTATTATATTCAAAACAAAACAGTGCTACTCGGGCCGCAGTGCTTCCTCAGACTGGCACCTTGCTGACTTATGGCCATAGGATTTGTTTTTTTTAAGAAGAAAAAGGACTGGCCCGTTTGAGTTAAATTGCTGAATCGCACTCCATTAAACCATCTCCTCCGACATTCTCAAACACCTAAACCCTTTGAAGGATTTTCTTTTCAAATTCAAACACCTTGATCTGCAGCTATTCTCACGTAAGATTTTCAATTCCTTTCTTTAACTGCTGTTCCGTTTCTTACTTTAATTTTTACTTTCTGATTGTTTATTAGCATAAGGGTTTTAATCGAAACAGTATGATGTTTGCTTCAAGTAATAGTCTAATGCAACCGTTGAGTAGAGGAGCTCCTGGTGGAGCTGTAGTCGTAGTATCTCCATTATCAAACCTAAGAATTACGATGAAACCTCCGTATCCCAATCTCATTAGGTTTTCCTCCTCCCCATTTAAATTTTCCAGCGCACCCTTGCTTCCAGTGTCAAGATTGAAAGTTTGCAGTTCCTTGAAATTGATCCCTAATGTTGCGACACAGACTTCTACTTTGAATATCACTGAAATAAGTTCTCTAATTCCAATTAGACTACTTGGTAAAATTATAATAGCCTTTGGTGTTTTTAGAGTGGTTTTAGAGCTGATTCTGAAACTTTTGAGGTGGGACTTCCTAGATGTTAATGACCTGATAACAACTCAATTTGATGGTAGAGAAATCTTTGGATTTGTTGAGAGAGAAGAATGGTTTGGTATAACAGTTAAAATGAAGGGTGGAGAAAGGGTTTTTATTTCGAAACGAAAATCAAATGGTGTTATCACCAAGTTTGATCATCAAGTGAAGAATGGAGAGCGTGTTAATTGGAGATTTACAACGGGGCTGGAGATTGAAATGAGTCAAATTGAGAGAATTAAGAAAGAAGTCTATAAGATCTTCGAAGAGGACAAAGATTTGGAGCAAGAAGATTCTTTTGCTGTTGTACATCACTTTTATTTTGCCTCTAGAACAGCGGTGGTGCGTAATCTAGGTTTTGACGTTTGTTTGTGAAATTAATATATCTGGAATTTGATTTATTGATTTTTTTCTCTTTTTTTTTTTTTTGCAGTTACTAGTGTCCTGCTTTACCAAGGTTGCCACACATGAAGATTACTTTACAATTAGAGTATGTCTTTCTATCTATTCTCATAAATATGAATCATTGGTGTTTCAAATTATCAGTTGATGAATGAAATTTACCCACATCTCTCTGTTTTCCTCCGTTTCCCTCAAATTTTGGGTCTGGGCAACTCTCAAACACTGGGAGTAGAATGCTATTCCATCAGTAAATCTCCTTGGTTGTAAACTTGAACCTTTTAGCTTTAAAATGCTACACTGAACTAGTAGTAGTAGTAGTAGAGCATAGTAACATAGACAGAAAGGAGAGATGGCAAGCGAGGAATATAAATTTTTTGATTCACGGGTTGATCGAGTAATGCAGATAAATCCACCAGTAAAACTGATACTTCTTCGTGTAGTATTTTCACTTAGTACCAAGTCAGATTGGTGCCTATCAAAATTTAGAAGCATGTAGATCAGGAATTAAGTTTCAATTGTAGATTCTAGTTGTGTTTGTTTTCTAAATTCGAGTAAGCACTCAAATTAACGTAAACTGCATTCTAGATTGCATACACCAGTATCCTTGGTAATGTAACCCATTTATGTTGTTCCATTTCAAGCTTTGGTAATGTGCGTACGTTGTTTTTATTAGCGTTTTATCGAGTATTCTGACCCCCCAACATTAATCAGCTGATAGTAGCATCACTTAGGAAGTTCATAACAGTTTCATAAGGCGCAAAGTAAGCATGTTCAAATGAACGAGTTTTAGTTACCAGGTAAGGAATAAATTGTTAGAATAATGAGAATGTGATACTAATTGTACAGCATCTTATTGCACAAATATTTGTTGAAATTTGTTTGTCGGTTTATGTTCATATAGATGTTGATAGCTGGTTCAGGGGATATGTAAACATGTATTACGGTCACAATGGATGTTCTTTTACGACATGTGAAGTACTTTAGCAATAACATATCTTCTCCTCTACGAGTCTGAGAAATTCTGCTTTGAATAATATAGTAGGATACATGATAAGAAAACACTTCAAAAGCTTGGTTTCTGTCGAACATTTGTCATGACTAATATTTTTAACTAATCAAATGTGCTTTGTCAGAAGGCCAGTAGTTGTTCGTTATGTTTATTTTGGTGTCATAAAGTTTTTGTGGCAATAAACATACACTGTCTACTAGTTTTTATTAATGTTCATATACCTTCTTTTTCGTCCCCTCAATTGTGCTTTCTGTTGCTGTTTTTCAGGATGCGTTGCTTTTAAAGTTGCGTAAGCTTGTTCACACTAATAGATAGGAATAGGTCTACAGCGGAATTGCTTCTTCCATCTCATAATCATCAAGCAAAGGCAGCATCTCCTCTCTACAATGAGGGTTTTGTATATTTTACTGTCTCTCCGTGTTTCTTCTGGTTTATGTTGATTCTCTTGGAAAGTGGGTGTGAAAATTTGGTCGGATATTTTAGAATCATGCAAGAAAATTATCTGTCTTCATCATCCCCGTAAGTTGTGATATTGCTTCTAATTTATGAATGAAAATTTGATCTATGCTCGTGTTAGAATATTGGGTCAACTTCAGAATGCAAGGTGTTGGCACTTTGGAAAGACATAATATTCGAGTATGATCAAAGATCTTACTTTTGTTTCTCTTTCATTGAAATACAGTAACGTTTGGTTTTTCAGTCTCGAGGAAGCTGAAGCGCAGTCTGTCTTGCTGAATGCAAATTCATTTTTTGTAAGGTGAAAAAAGATAAATCTTGTGAAAATAGCCGATCATTATTTGCTGAATGCAAATTCATTTTTTCATTTTAAGACCGCAAACATTGCCACATCAAATTGTGTCAAAGAAACACAATCGCCGTACTGTTACGTATTACCATTGTCATCAACCCATCTCATCACAATGAAATCAGACGAGGGGCCAACATTATATATCCCGATTGTATCAGAGAATAGGTGGCCGGAAATATGCCGGCAAAAAGAAAAATATTTATAGAAATTTCAAAGTCTGAAAAAGCGCCGTTTTGCTTGGGTCAACAGGAAAGTCCTTGGTAACTGAAGGAGTTAATTAACGCCAGCCGTTCAATTTCATCCTAGAGATACGTGTCTCCTACATAAAACTTCAACCGTTAATCTATTTTGTATTCTACCTATAAATCTGACTTCACTAATGACTCACCTTTTCCTTTTTTTTTTCCCTCCTCGAAAAAGAGGCAAGCCTCATATACTTTGATAATTAAAACTGTGATTTAAAATCAACATTGATTGCATGACTGATTCTGTATCCAGCTATTGCAGTACAACGAATTCAAAGATATCAAACAGACAACAAGAGCATTCTTTCCATTTCACACCATAGTCCCACACCATAATTTGAAAGATGGTTCCTACCATTCCTAGGAGATTCCAGGATGTCGTGACAAGTTTGAATGGTCTTGGTCAAATCCAAAGTAACGCATCTGAACCATGTAACCAATCTACATACAATAGATTTTTTATTTTTATTTTTATTTTATTTTTTGAGTTAAAGAAGATATATTGAAAGAGAGAAAATAAATTTATAGAATATTTACAATGGTCAAAAGACCATCAAACTGAAAAGAGCAACTTCAATTACATGTGCAGGACATCGTCCCAATGATTCAGAATTTGATTAGAAGAAAAAGACTTGAAAGCATCAGTAGAAGAGCTCCAAAGGATAATATCTAGTTTCACATCAGCTTCAATCTCTTCTATGCACATCTGTCTACCACCATGAACTCTTTTATTGCGTTCATTCCAAACTTCCCAGCATATAGAAAAAGATAATAGACTTCAAACCATCCTCAACCTGTCAGCACGTGTTGCAATTCGCCAACCTTGCATTAGAGCTTCAAAATCAAACGGCATAACCCAAGCGACCTTAGCAGCTGAAGTAAACGACTCCCAAACCTTAGACACCCAAATGCAATGAATAAAGAGGTGGTCCAAAGTTTCCACTTCTGAGTTACAAAAAAGGCAAAAATTTGACTGAACAGCCACTTCACGATGTTGTAGCATGCCTCTCGTTGGTAGAGAACAGTGTAAAGAGGACCAAAAAAGAAACATCACTTTCGGTGGTACTAACTTGTTGGACAAAACATGATATCCTTCCCAGTCTGGATCCACTGCTGATATCTTGTTGTAAATGTCTTTTGCCATACTGTCGCCTTCCAAAGCATCTTCTTCTCCCTGCACCAAATTCACCCCCCTTATATCGTGACTAAGCTCTAACAAATATATTCTTTCAGCCGCATCTAAATCTCTTGTGAAATGGAAACCGTGAAAAACAACATATGCCACCGACGTCATCTTTTCCTTGCTTAGCCAGTACAATCTTGGGAATTTTTGCTTCATAGACTTCTTTTCAAGCCACCAATCCTGCCAGAACCTGATTGATCTACCATTTTTAACCTTTACACTCACAGAATCATAAAAAACATCATGACTCTTCAAAATGTCAAACCACATACTCTTCCCAACTGTGTCATCAACCTGCAAAGGCAACAAACTATGCTCCTCCGCCCTAGTTTTCTCACAAATAATACGCCTCCACAATGATGTTTTTTTCCTTACAGTACCTTCTAATCCATTTTGCTAGTAAAGATTTGTTAATAAGACGCAGATTTATGATTCCCAAGCCACCCTTCTTCTTAGGTTTACAAATTCCTATCCAATAAGCCCAACTCATCTTCCTCCTATCATCATCATCCCCCCATAAAAACTTTCGCATTATTGTGTTTAACCTTTTCTCCACTGAAACATGCATGTGATGAAGATACATAAAGTACACAGCAACACTTTCTAGAGAGCTCATAATCAGCACAATTCTTTCAGCTTTATTTAATAATTTACCCATCCACGGCGCAAGCTTCTTTTGCATTCTTTGAATGATTACCTCCCAAATTAAAGCACCCCTCCTTCCAGCACCGATTGGCATACCTAAGTAAGTCACTGGAATAGACTTAATCTTACACCCCATCTCTAAATCCATCGTCTCTACCAGGTCATCAGCACCAACGCTGATCATCGATCTCTTTTTTAAGTTTAACTCGAGACCCGTGAAAACCTCAAATAACAAAAGAATAACCAACAGCCTTCTTACCTCCACAATGGTAGCATCAATAAAAATAATTGTGTCATTTGCGAACTGTAAGTGAGAAACGACAGTACCACCATTCACCACTTGAAAGCCACTTATTCTATTTTGAGAGACAGCTTCATTCAAAAGAATAGATATAACTTCCACAACTAGAAGAAAAAAGAAAAGGTGATAAAGGATCACCTTGACGAATACCTTTAGAGGGTTTAATCAAATTTATAGCTCCGCTATTAACCAAGATAGAAAATTTTGCCCCAGTTACACACCACTGAATCCACTTCTCCCCGAAACCATTCTTTTGCAAAATAGTAAACAGTGAAGGCCAACTAACTTTATCGAAAGCTTTCTGCATATCTATCTTGCAAATAATTCCTGGCTTCTTTTGTCTCAACCTTCTATCAATACGTTCATTAGCTATTAAAATTCCATCAACAGTTTGTTTGTTCTTAACAAACGCGCCTTGAGCATTAGAGATTAAACCAGGCATCACTATCTTAATCCTTTCAGCAAGAAGCTTTGAAAAGATTTTGTAAAAACTACTTATTAGACTTAAAGGTCTAAAATCTTTGATAGTAGCAGATTCTTTTTCTTTTGGGATTAGATTAACAAAAGACGCGTTCAGACTCCAATCCAACTTGCCCTTGTTGTAGAACTCGTTAATTGCAGCCATAACATCGTGCTTCGAAGTACTCCAGAATGCTTTATAAAACTCCAAATTATACCCATCCGGGCCTGGAGATTTGTTAGCCCACACAATTTAATAGCCTTAACTACCTCATCTTCCTCAAAGGCTCTCTCTATAGCCAAACTTTTCCTGAAATCCATATTAGAAAAAGTAGGGTTCACAAGTGAGTTAGCAGTGAACAAACCTTTGTAGAAGGTATGAATATCCTGTTTTATAACTTACTGATTAAACACATCCACACCATCAATCTCCAACTTCGTAATGCAATTTCTCCTTCTCTTACTGTTAGCTATTTTATGGAAATACTGTGTATTTTTATCCCCCTCCTTGAACCCCTTCACCTTAGCTCTTTGATAATCCATTCTAGCCCTAGTAACTTTCTCGTTATTTAGATTCTTCAACAAGTTGTCTCTTTCCTCAATTTGTGCCTGAGATAGAGAAGCACTCTCTTCTCAGTAATCTCATTCTCCTCCTTCCTTACATTCCTAAACGTAGCCCTGCTCTAATTTTTGATGAAGAACTTTAGGTTCTGTAGCTTCCTGAAAAGAATAAAACCCGGTGTTCCTACAAAGTCCAAAGAATTCCACCAAACTTCCACCAAATTCACAAAATATAGATGGTCTAGCCAGTGATTTTCGATCTTAAAGATAGAGTTATTTCTAATACTCGGCACCAGCTCTAACAATAACGCATTATGGTCAGAAATTATTCTCACCAGTGTTGTTTGCATAGCATTATTGAATCTTGAATCAAAAGAAGAACAAACTAAACATCTGTCCAACCTGCAAAGTAAAGGAATGTCATGCTTATTGCTCCATGTAAAAGACCCTCCACACAAAGGCAAGTCTATCATCTCCTGGTCAGCAATGAAGTTGTTAAGAAGCCCCATATTTCTGACATCACCACCCGGCCTATTCCTCTATGCATCACTTCTGACAGCATTCACATCCCCAATAAAACACCATGCCTCACTTGACCAAACTCTAACCTGAGCCAAGTCATTCCAAAACAATTGTATCATGTTAATTTCACATGGAGAATATGCATTTGTAAGAATGAGTTTGAGTCCGTTACTTCTAAATCTGAAAAGGAAAGAAATCGAATTTGATCCCATCCGTTTACCCAGCAGCTCCAAACTAGCATTATCCCAAAAAGTTAACTGACCTCCACTATTTCCGACCGCTCCTTGGGAGGGAAGAAATTCCATTCCAAAATCGTCATCAAACCACAACTGTCTAATGAACCACCTTGAGAGAGCGATCATTTTAGTTTCTTGAATACAACAAACTAAACACTTATGTGCTGCAATCAAGTCTTTCACATCAATCTGTTTTTCATATGCATTCAACCCCCTAATGTTCCAATATATAATCTTAGATCCCATTAGTAACAAAGTTCTCCATTGAGTTTACTTCCTCCAAGTCCTCCTCCAGTTCCTTAGAAGCTGAAGAATTATCAGAATCGCAGTTGTCTTGAATCTTCCTACCAAGAGCAATAGCTTTGTATCTGTCCCTGTATTTAAACAAAATCTCTTCAATCACTTTTTTAGCTTGCTTATCATCATTGGTAGTAATACCTCCCAATCTACAACATAACTCGACTACCAACTTTGAAGTAGAAAAGATTAATTACTTCATTTGAGTCGATATTTTTGTTCTGAATATCTCCTAACTTGATGACAATTTGATCTTCTTTCACATTAAAGAGATCAGCAGCAGAATCAACACTCTGCAACACTTCATGAGAAGCCACATCATTCCTCACCTCCACCTGACTTTCACGCAAAACCATATGAAGATCGTCAGGTAAACCTGAGGAAAAAGATCTTTGGTTTGCCATTAAGTCCAACGAAGAAGCATTAACCCCAGAAGTGGTTGGAACTACGCATGTACTTACACGTCCTTCTAAATCATAAAAACCCTAACTAGCTGAAACATCAGCTGCACTGTGAATGTTGGGTACTCCAACTACACCTCCAAGCAAGCACTGTGAACCAATAGCCTCAGCAGCCATCAAACTGTCAACTAATTCCAACCTGTTTGAGGTGGGATCAACTCCTTCACATCCACCATCATCTAGCACTTGAAATTTATTGGCGGTAGTAGTTAAAACCAATTCTTGAGAATACCTGACCCCATTATTCTCAAAAAAGTAGTCATTAACTACCCTCTCAGAAATTTTGTTGCGTTCACCATCAATCAAAGCTCTAAAGCTAGAAGAGGATGAATCACCTTCCTGTCCATCCCTCCTAGTAGTAGAGTCCTTATTAGTTAATGATTTATTCATCAGGTTGTTTAACTTTCCTTCCAAACCATCTCTAAACTCATCTCTTGACTCCAAACCCGGCTCGCACGAACCCGAACCAATAATTGGCACCTTGATAAGTGGGATTTGCAAAATTTGAATTTGAAGCTATCTTTTTATCAAATTCATTGACCAACCTAACATACTCCTCCATCGAAGCCCTTTTTTTAGGATCAAACTTTAAATCACATTCAATCGAGATTGCCCACCTGTGACTGCCATCTTCAACCATGAGAACCGCCGGGATAGATGCAAAATATCCCTTGACTGAGATTCATAAGAAGTTGTGATTTACCATATTTAGTGAGCTAGGTGCAATCTCGATGAGACCACCCAAAGCATATCCTCCTAATTTAAACAACTTTGAGTTCCAGAATCTTATAGGGATTCCTCTTATCTTAAGCCATTTCCCATATTTCGCCAGAGCATGTAAAGGAATAACATTATCTTTACCCTGGACCATCAAGCTTGAATGTGAAGCCTTGCTTTTTAATGATTCATCCCATCCACCAACTTAAGATAAATGCACTACAACATCATCCACAACAATCTTTTGAGGTTTACAGAGATCAAGCCAATAATCCCTGTCCAAATTTTTTTTTGCAGACTGCTCATCTATAATCTCCAGATCAATGAAAGAATCCCAATCCATCTGGTTTCTCACTTCCCTTGCAACTCTCTTCCAATGAACCAAACCATCAATCCGGATGAAGCCTTCATAAACCTTTTGTTGAGATGCTTTTTGCGGCAAAACATGTGCAAAATCTAAACGTGCAGGCACTTTCTGTATTGGCTTCCTCATTAAACTACAGTCATGCATCATGCTTTTAACCTCCTTAGATAGAATTTCCCAGTAGTAGATTCTCTCACCACACGGTACATATAAAGCATAAGAACGATTTTCATCTCCTTTTCGAACTCGTGAGATTCTTAGATACTTCCCTGCCTTATTCTCCCTGACTTCGCACAAAAAAGAAGATTCTCCTTCTCTTTTTGGCCATTTCCTCCTATGACTGTCTCCTACACTTGCCTCCTCCAAAATATCAAGCATCCAACAAGATGTGTCTACTGGAAAACCAATCCAAGATCCAAATCCTCCTTCCTTTGTTTCTTCCTATCTTAGTCCTTGAGATCCCATGGAAATCTTGAAAATTTTTCTCTCTAGATAGAGCATTTTTTTCGCTCCTTCTCTCTTCATCTTATCTCCGCACGTTACTATTTTTACATCTACAATAGAGATGCTTGGATCCAAAGATCCAACCATTCCTCAAAAGTTTTTTTCAAAATCATAGTTACATGGGCGGCAAAGGTATAGTAGGATCCATAGATCCATCCTTTTTCCAATGATTTTCTCATAGTAACGATAACATAAATAGCAAGTGTATTCAGTTATCTTTTGGTTGAATCAGTGTCGATAGGTACGTGCCTTTTTCCAAATAGGTCCCGGTGTCTTAGGTGTCTTTGAATCGGTTTGTGTTTGAGTCTTTGGTGTCTTTAAAACATTTGCGTCTGAGTCTTTAATAAAGTTGCTGCTGTTGGAGTGATAAACGGACCAAGAGTCGTGGAAACTTTGGATGATGCCACTGATAAAATCTTTGTTGCTGCTACTACCAATTAGTTTGTTGAAAACGAGGATGATATAATATCTTTAAAAATAAGAACTTTCGCAGCTGGATCGAAAATTAATCAGCAAGGACTTGTAAAAAAAGTTGATAAATATCCTAACCCAATCACTTTAATTAACAAACAATGGCAAATTTCTCCACCCCATGAGAAGGCCTGGATATACACAGGTATATATGGTCCACCACACCCGAACATAAGGAGAAAGTTTTGGCAAAAATTCCGTCAATCTTCACAACATCAACCTGGCTATTCCATGGCTTTTGCTAGGAGATTTCAATGATGTTCTAGGTCAATCAGAAAAAAATATGAGGAAGACAAGTAACATATGCTCAATCTCAACCTCTTCTCACAATGATGGATCAGATGGGATTCATGGATTTAGGATTCAGAGGCTACCCTTATACTTGGACAAACAACCAGATGAGGAAAGACAACATTCTAGAGATATTAGATAGAGCAATGGAAACCCATCATTGGCATACTTTAAATCCACATGTATCAGTTACTTATCTCCTAAGAATAGCATCCGACCTTGCCCCAATCCTACTACAAGGAAAAGCAATAGATAGGCAAAGAACAAAAAATTACAAGTTTGAACATTTATGGCTCTCACACCTGCAACTCAAAAAGGTGGTTGATTCAGCTTGGGTACAACAACAAGATTTGGAACCTACCCTGGACCTTTGATTAAAGCTCATAACAACCGAAAAAACCCTCATGGGATGGAACAAAGAAACTTTGGCCATCTTCCAACTATGATCAAAAAATAGACGACGAAGATAAAACGGGATCAACATCAGTGTGCTACCCAATCGGGTAATGACCTAGAATTCTAGTTGGGTCAGGAAAACAGCTAAGAAGAGATCACGCAGAACTGCTATTATGTTACACAACATACTGGCAACAAAGATCCAGAATCCAATGCTAAAATCAGGCAATCTCAACACAACCTTCTTCCACACTAAAACAACCATCCACCGAGCATGACAAAATATAATACAACTTCAGGACCCACAAAAAAAAATTGGGTTAATAAGAAGGAAGATGTGGTTTAACTCATTCTTGACCATTACTCCCAACAAAACACGGCTCAACCTACCATCATAGATGAAGATTTTTTCGCATATATCAATCCCAGATAAATGGACCTTCTTACTATATAGGTACCTATAGAAAAAATCAAACAAGATTTATTCTCCATAAACTCCGAGAGTGCTCCTGGTCCAGATGGTTATACGAATAAGTTTTTCAATTTTTTTTGGGAAACAACCCATCCTCAATTGATTTCCATGGTTCGAAGTTTTTTCAATGATCTTAATATATATCCACTCATGAATCACACAAACCTAACACTAATACCAAAGTGGACCACCAATCAGAGCCTTCTCAATTCAGACCCATAGGACTCTGCAACGTTACTTATAAAATAATTACAAAAATCATAGTTAATCGAATTAGGCCCCTACTACCTTTTCTAATAAGCCTTTCTTAAAGTGCCTTCGTACCACAAAGATCAATTCATGATAACATATCAATTGCTGGAGAGTTATTCCACCATAAAAAAACTTCAAGCCTTACCAAAGACCCGAAAATATCTCTTAAGATGGATATCCAGAAAGCATACGACAACTTAGATTGAGGATTCATCAAAGATGCCTTCACCAAACTTGGATTTCCAACAATATTTGTAGATTATATTATGTTATGCGTCACAACTGTTACATACTCGATCAACATAAATGACACACCTCATGGATATATCATCCCAACTAGAGGTATTAGACAAGGAGACCCATTATCTTCCTATATATTTATGTAGAAATACTGTCTACCAATCTGGGGAACCTTCAAAATCAAAAGTTGGTTTGAGGACTTAATATTTAAATAAAAGCACCACCCATTATTCATTTAATGTATGATGATGACCTTCTAATCACTTATAAAGCTTCTTCTCATAGTAATCTCCATCTCAAGAACCTGTTTCACTCTTATGGCACTTCGACGGGACAGGTAATTAATACTTCCCAAATCAGTAATCATTCATCACACGAAGTTAGATCGGGTTGAGATAAGTAATCTATAGCAATTTTTTGATATGTCGTCCACATCAGAACCCCCAATTTATCTTGGAGTCTAATTCAAACAAGGAAGAGCATCTAATCACACATTTGCATTGCTCCTTCAAAGATTAGCTCGAAAAAGGGTGGATGGAAAAATTTCTGACTCAAGCTGGAAGAATTTTCCTCATTAAAACCTCCCTAGCTGCCACATCATGCAAACACAAAATCTACCCATCAATGTCCACAAACAAATAAATCGTATCACGAGGAATTTTTTCTGGGGACATGATTCGTCAGTTAAAAAGCTACATCCTATTGGTTGGGATAAAGTAACAAAACCAATATCTGAAGGAGGGTTGGGCATAAGGAAAAGCAGTGATCGTAACAAGGCACTTCTCATGAAAAGAATCTGGAACTTACATGAATAACCTAACTCCATCTGTGAAGTCTCTGCAGTGAAAAATATCCCAACCAACAACCAATTCTACATGGCATTAATACCATACCATCTTCTTACAACGTTCAATGGAGACAACTAGTGTCACTCGTCCCTACCATGCAACAATTGATTTCTCATTGTATTGGAAATGGGTTATAAACACCACTAGAAGCCAATTGAATTCCTGACTCCCCAAACATGGATTTAGAAAGTAGCTGATATCATCGATCTGATCTCTTATGACCGGAACCAGGAAAAACTAAACACCCTACCCAATCTTACATCTCATAAAATAATAAAGATCCACTTACACCAAGATAGCTCCCAGGACAAAATAATCTGGCCCTACTCAAAATCTGGGAAATACACTACTTCATCGGGATACAAATGTCTAACCCAAGGTCAACCTACTCAAAAAACCCTCCCACCTAAAGAATTCTTGTGGACTTTACCGTTTCCACCAAAAATTTATCTTTTCTTGCGGAAAGCAATCAATGAGGGTCTACCAACCTTATCTCTCCTACATCACATCCATATGACTAATTTCGACATTTGTCCCAGATGTAACGCAAATTAGGAATTAGTGACTCACCTGCTAATTCACTGCCCAACAACGAATACATCTTGGAAAACCTTATTCACTTAACTATCAACCTTACCAAACTCCAACTATAACCCCACATGCTCTTTGACGCCACAAACAACCATTTTCCAAATTTTATAACAATCAACACCAGTTTTTGTCATCTCTTATGGACCTTATGGCTGGCCAGAAATGAACTAATTTACCGCCAACAACAAATAACATCAGAAGAAATAATGGCTTGGGTGAAAAAACAACGAGAAGAATATTTTGTGGAAATAGAATCCTTACCTCTTGTGTTACCAGGAGATTCACCGGTACTTAAACAGTCAAGAAATGCCAAAAGGATCTCGACAATTTCGGTAGGATGGTCCACACCAAACTTGAATTGGATTAAGATTAACATATATGGGGAGCCATGGGTAATCTAGGTTTCGCAGAAACTTGGGCTCCGCTTTTGGCATCAAGAACAATAACATAAAGGAAATGTCCTAAAGTTCTCTTTGAGACAGACTCAGAAAACCTTGTGCTCTTTGTCACATCCTCTATTGATCCTCCTTGGCACATCTCAGGTATGATAGAAGAAATAAAGAATATAATGCGACAGATTCCACAGGCCGCTATCCAACACAACTACAGAGAGGGAAATCAAGCAGCGAGTGGCTTGGCCAATCATGCGGATGACAGAAGTCAAATGGGAAATATTTTAACTAAAATTTGGGACCAGACAATCCCGGTTTGTATTAGTCAAGTTATTTTCCATGACCACGTCAAATTGTAACCTAATCTATTATCAATAAAATGCATGCTTAAAAAAAATGGCAGATTCAGAATATCAGCAAAGATATGAGACCCTAAGAAGTAGACCTCTGGAAAAAAAACTGCAAATATAAAATCAAACAAGGAAAAGCTTAGGCTAAAACAGAAACCAAATCGATTGAGAATGAGAGAGACGATTTGATGTTTTTCAAAAACAGAACCCAAATCGAAAAACTCAGATCTTAACAAAGGGAAATTTAATTAAGAAAAAACAAAAACAATGAATGAGAAGATCAAATGATTCACAAGATGGGATGGATGTGTTGAGGTTCTCCTGACTCACCTTTTCCATCTTCTTCTTCTTCTTTGAAACCCAAACAAATGTTCTTCACTTCTCCCGACCCAGACATCATCTCATCCACATCACTAAACCCTTAGAAATCAAAATTTCTCACTCTTTGTTTTCATTTCATCATGACTGGGTCCATTTCTATTTCTTGTTTTAGGTCACTAACGATAGTTGTATTGAGGAAAAAAAAGGCATGGAGGAGGATCGTATTTAATCCCCGACTTCATTATTTTGAGTTGCTGCTACTAATTTCGCTCGTGATATATATATCAATTTCCTTAATGTTCTTTTCTGAGAGAGAATTCAGTTTTTCTCTACTCTTTCTGTTTTTCTCTCTCCGCTCATTTCTTTCATCACCGTCACTACGAAGAACCGACCTGGCCACTGTGATTCCTTTTCAAAGTGAGTGATTTATTTATTTTTGATCAATGATGTTTAATCTTATTACTAGTGATTGATCATCTAATTTTTTTCTTGTAATTGAATTCTTCTTTGTTGGAATATCATGTCCGTGTATGTGCGATGAAGCGTGTATGTGTGATGAAGGTGATGATGACAGTACATATGTGAAGAAAGGATTATGTACAAGATATTATGATCAAGTCAAAGATTGTGAAGATAACTAGGTAACTAATATTCTAGATATATATTGCCTAGTCAAACAAAATACTGAGATGATATTGTGTTATCTCCTTAAATCAATTAAAAATATTATCTTATTAATATTGAGATATTATATTATCTCATAGGTTTAGTTTAACTCTATAAATAAGAGTTCTCTTGTAAGTGTAAATCTCATATCATAGAATTTATCTGATGCTCAATATATTTCACCATGCGGGGTTTGTAAGTGGACGTATGCCATTAGTGTTGAACCACTTTGATCTTTGTCTTCTCTTGTCATGATCTCAATCATTCTCTCTTTGGTATGTGATCCCTCGATACTCGAAATTTAGTATGGTATCAGAGCGATGAGATCCGCTCAATTCACTTCCGCAATCTATTTCTCCATGACCAAGTATTTCATGATTGTTCCACTTTTTATTGATTTGGATGAGTCATTCCCAAATAATCAATTGTTTCCGTTTCTTATATTTTATACAGTCATTTAATGGCTTTGTTCTTGCTTATGTTCAATGCAGCAAATCAAATAATCATTCAAATCGAATTTATATCTTTCATTATCAGAGTTTATATTACTGTGCTATTTTTTTTTTCTCCGCCGAAACTTAATGATTTATTCCATTTTTTTTTTGCGTATTATGTATTTTACTCTGGTTGTTTGTTTATTGGTGCCAAACAACTTAGTTTTTGTGCGAACAATTATCTCCATATTTCATCATCATCAAAAGTTGTCTTTGATTCTCTTAACGACTAATGGTTCCGTTAAAATATTCTTATTGTTTTTCGTGCCATGGTCATTTGTCATTTTTCATTTTGACAAATCTAATTGGTTATGTTTGTTGAACAGTTGATTGATGTGTTCTAAAGACTTTGTCTTTCATATAATCATCTCTTATTCATTGCATCTTTATCACTAAAGATGAATTATATCGATTTAGTAATTTAATCTCCTAGCAATAATATTCAATTCAAATATTATTAGGAAACACATTTACTTTGAAATATATTTTGGATATAAAATATATTTCTTCTCTAAATATTTCTTATATCAGGAAATTAGTTTCCATCGTTTCAATATTGATTTTGTCTCAAGGTCCAAGATGAAGTACAATACAAAATTTTATTCAAGAGATTGTTCAAGTTGAACACTTCAAACATCTATGTGTTTAACTTGAGGGTGGCTGTTGCAATATCATGTACGTGTATGTGCGATGAAGGTGATGATGACAGTGCATATGTGAAGAAAAGATTATGCACAAGATATTATGATCAAGTCAAATATTGTGAACATAACTAGGTGATTAGTTTTATAGATATATATATATATATTGCTTAGTCAAACAAAATACGGAGATATTGTATTATGTCCTTAAATAAAATAAAATATTGTGTTATCAATATTGAGATATTATATTATCTCATAAGTTTAGTTTAACTCTATAAATAAGAGTTCTCTTGTGAATGTAAATCTCATCTCGGAGAATTTATCTGATGATCAATATATTTCATCCTACGGGGTATGTCAGTGTACGTAGGCCATTAGTGCCGAACCACTTTAATATCTGTCTTCTCCACTTTAATATTTTTCTTTTCTTGTCATGATCTCAATTATTCTCTCTTTGTTCTGTGATCCCTCGATACTCATAATTTATTATTCTTCGTCAATAATATATGTTCTTGATGTTGTTTCTAGGGTTTAATGCTTTGATTCTCTGATTTATTTTTTGTTTAGTTAACATTGATGATTTCGATTGTATGATCATTAAGATATAATTGTTCTTATTGATCTTTCCTCAATTAGTTAACATTGATTACCAATTTTGATGATTTTCATAAACCAATTCAATTCTTCTTATTGACTTTACGGTTTCCTTGTTCTTCAATTAACAAAATGTTCTTGTTTATGTTTTTGTTTAGGGTTTAGCAATTTATTTATCTTTTGTATGATTTAAGTAAGTCTTTGATTAACAATGGCATATTTGATTTGTTGATCATGCTAGATGATGCAACTAATATGCTGAGAGTGAGGTCATCGTCCTATTTTACGCTTGAGCGACCTAAAGCCTCAGTTTATCTAAGGAAGAATTTTAATCATGTTCTCCACAACTTCGAATCTAAGCCTCTTTACCACTTCAAGGCTAAGCCTCTCTCCTTGACCTGCTGTAAAAAAGAACCCATTGAACTTTCAAAAATCACTAAAGATATGGTGACAAGTACAAATTTTGGTATTGAAATCTTTAA
Source organism: Papaver bracteatum (assembly GCA_023529315.1). NCBI lineage: Eukaryota > Viridiplantae > Streptophyta > Magnoliopsida > Ranunculales > Papaveraceae > Papaver > Papaver bracteatum. Next base: position 1,905,586 of record JAJJWX010002530.1, read on the forward strand.
ATTACTCATCTCCCTATTTGGCTTGGTAACACTTCTTCTTCTTCTTCTTCAGTCATTTTAGTGACTCATACAACTCAGATTGGTGTCGCCACCTCTTCCACTATTTGTTAAAATCTTGTTTATGAGTTTTTATTTGATGTCTGAGTCTTATTTAATGGTTTTATATAGGTTCATAACTCTCTGTGACCTCAAATGTTGTTGGCAATCTCTACAAACAAAGAGACCTCATTGAAGTACCAAGGAATGGGGTGGCGACCGTTTCTTATGTGAATAAAGTAAGTTTTTTCAAAACTGATTTTTAATCAATTGCAGCAAGCTTCACGATATTCAATACCAAGATAGATAAATCCACTGTATTGAATCTCACTCTTATAATAGGTTCCTCTAAGTACTTTGTGATACAAAATGAGTTTGACATTGGAAATAGTAAACCGAGGGAGATCATACCGAAAATTGAAGCTGTTATAGAGAGAAATGGTTATGTTAAAGATATGACAGATTATAATGTGATTATGCAGTTTCCTAGCAAGAAAGTAAGTAACTCTGTTTTTGTAAGTCATAATTGGAATTTGGATCAGTTTTCCATGTACTTAGTTATGTTTTTATAATTTTGACATTTTTTTGTATCATGTTATGTCTTTTCCTCGCAACTAGGAGATTAAGTAATTAACTCTATTTTTGTAAGTCCTAATTGTAATTAACATCAGTTCTCCATGTACTTAGTTATGCTTTTTTTTCTTTTTTTTCGGTAGTTGTTTGTATCCTGTTATGTCCTTTCCTCGAAACTGAGAGATTCCTCAAAGCATGAAAAATATGAATTTAAGAGCTACATTTAAGTTCGTCAGGAGTTGATTCCTGACATAGAAGACAATATCAATACCAACTGTCCTCTGGTTGGGTTTTTAAATTTATTCAAGTCTAAGGGATGTGTGTTGTTACATGGGATTTCAAAGAATGAGGGAATGAATAAATGTGCATTAATTGAGACAACAAAGAATGGATCAGCTAATGAAGCTGCATGAAATGACACTTCAAAGAATGAGAGAGAATAAATATGCACCAAATGAGACTTTAAAGATTAAAAGAGAGAATGAATCTACACCAAATGAGACTTTCACTCATGTTGAATGTTATAAAGACTCTGACATGGTAAGGTATTTAATGAGCATAATCAACTTTAATGAGCAAATCACTTGATTGGTATATGGAATTGCAATATATATGTGGTATTAATGAGCATAATCAGTAGAAACTTCCTGAAAGGAACTTTAAGAACATCAACTTTGATACTTCCTATATCAAAGAGAAAAAATTAATAGGCACTTGTCCAATTTTATTTGATAACGTAGGTACATGCGGAGGGGCAACTACAAACTCAGTAGTATCCCATGATGAGGAGCCGACAGAAGTCATTGGAGATGTAGAGGCTATAAAGTGGGAAAAGTTGAAAGCTATGGAGAACCTCCATCTGAAATGAAATTGTCTCAATGTTGTTAAGGAAATTAATAATGGTTTAGGGTTAGTTAGATGGACATATAATAGCGTTATCATTGGTCGTAAGTGTTTGTTAGAATATCCTGTCAGCTGGAAGTACAGTTATATATCTAGAGACTAGAGAAATCAATGCTGTGAGAATGTGAGTGTGTGACTAAAATGTGTCATGTAAGTGTGTTTATCACACGTTTTTGACATTACAACTGTAACTGTTAATTTTCAATTATGTTTGTTAAACACTTTTCTATTTTCCCTGTACTTTTATAAGGTCTCTGTCAGAATTTGTATTTCTTATCAAAAACATTAATAAAATCTACCATTTTATCTCTAAGAAATCTATCATGTATTTGATTCTTTTTTTTTAATCCTTTTTCTGCTTAAAATTTCTGCAACTTCTGATCTCTCAAAATAATTACTTCATATCTATAGTTATAAGCGCCAATACTGACACATGGACACCGATACGAGGATTCATCATTTTTAAAAAAATTTGGGATACGATGGGATACGTGTACTTATAGAAAAAATATTTTATATAATATAATAATTCATTCCAGTAAAATAAAAAATCCGATAAATAATATTTGGAATATTGAAAAAGGTAGATAAAACATGTCTAACATCTCGCTCACCCATCACCCATTAATATTGTCTTCATCAAATATTAACATTTATAATTCTAGCTCATCAAGTGAAAAGATTTACTACTTCAAGTTCTTTCACATCGTCAAGTGGATCAATGCATCTTAAATAATAACTCACATTCTACTTTCTCCGATCCCTTCGTAGAAGATTAATTATATTAAATTCTCAGCATTTTTGGGTTCAAACTTATTTCTCTTAATTGAATGGATAAATTATTCGTGCGCCAATTTCTCTCTGAGCAACACTGGGAACATGGCTGTCCAAGAAGCCTTAAAGCTAATTTTTTGTAACACTAGAGATGAAGCACCATAAAATAACCACCAAGTCTTTTTTTCTTTATAGTCAACAAGTTATGTGGTTTATATACAACTATTCGATATGCTCATGTATACTAATATCTATAAATATTTAGATTTTTTTTTATGTATAAAGTATCCCCTGTTAGAGTATCCCAGAGTATCCCTTATCCTTTTGTAATACTTTAAATGGAATATCCAATACGTATCCCCAAGTATATATTCGATACTGATATATCGCCGATACGGATACATTACCACTTTTGAAGTATTTGTGCTTCATAAATCTAAAATCACTCAAAATAACTATGATTCTTGATTCAATTTGATCAATAGATTATCATTTCTTGATCTCTCTTCTCTGCATATTTCTTGAATTTGATTAATTCTTTTCTTCTTTCCATCATATCTTGATCTAAATCCAACAATATCTATAGCTTTACCATTTTATAATATTATAAAGTTTGTCTTTGTCAAACTTAAGGAGGATGGTTCAAATTATTTGATCTGGAAAAACCAGTTTGAATCCATTCTTATGACTACAGATCTTGATGATCTTGTCAATGAATCTGGTCAAATTCCATCTGAGTTAATAGATGTTGATGGGGAATTTGTTTCAAATCCATTGTTTCTTCATTGGCACAAAATGAATCTTTCTTTCATGTCAAGTATGAATGCTACATTTGATGAAACAATCTCAATAGGAGTTATTGGTTTCACTACATATAAGAAAATTTGGGTGTATTTGGAGAAGGAATTTCTTCAAAAGTTTTCAGCCAGGAAATCTCTTCTACGCAGTCAAACCTATGGGATAAAGAAAGGTAACAAATCCATATATGCTTATTTTGATGAGTTAAAGAATATTACTGATTCTTTTGCTAATATTGGTGAAAGATTGGATAAATCCGATTTGGTTATGTATGCCTTAATGGGCCTTGGTAAAGAATATAAAGAATTTGTTATGTCTGCTCAAAGTAGAGAGACTGAATTTTCTTGTAGTGATGTTAAATCAAGGTTATTATATTATAAACGGTGCCTTAAAACATAAGAAGTTGAATCTATTTCAGTTCTTGATAGTCGTAACTCAACCTTTTACTCAAAAAATTCTTCAATAGCTTCTACCTCTAAATATACCAACACCAAACCTAATACAAAGAATGCTACAAATGTGACTGATTTTAGTCAAATTGAGTGTCAAATCTGTAAAAAGAGGGGTCATACTGCGCATATAGGTGTCATTTCAGGTATATACCTAACAAGAATTCTTCACACACTCAAGATACATCTGCTGGTGGTGATACTTCTAATACTCTTCAACAAGCCTTTTCTGCTATTCAAGCTAATTATGTGCTTCATAATTATGAACTCAATTCTGCTTCCATATGGTTACCAGATTCTGGTCCTACTAGTCATTTAACAAAAGATATTGCAATTTTCGTCCAATCTAAGGTCTATGATGGTTCTTATAAAGTTATGGTAGGTGATGGAACTATGTTTCCTACTGAGAATACCGGTAATATAATTCTGGATACATATACTTGTCAGTTTGCACATTTAGATGATGTTTTATATGTTCCAAGTATTAAACATAATTTGTTATCCATTACTAAGTTCACAAAGGATAACAAGGTAGTGAGACAATGTGGAGGTGTATAAGATATCTCAAGATCTAAGCACCCCAAATTTAAATTGGATGTGAGAAATATAAGCCTCTGGATAACGATCTTGAGGTTGTTCACAAACCTTTATCAACGTCTACGGATTGGGATAATATGAGGTCTTGGTTCAATATGGTGGGTGGAAATCCGAAGAAAGATGATAAGGTAACGTCGCTGTACATGCCTTGGAACCTCAACATTTCGCATAATCGTATGATACAAGTAGAGGATATGACCCTCATCTAGGACCGAGATAAATTTTTCGATTATCTGGTGCATAATCGAAATTATTTCAGCATGGTTTATTGATTGTTTGTTATTTGAAATGAAAACAGAGAAGACGAGTCTGGCATTTGATAAACAAAGAAACGGTATATGTAAGGAATGAAATAAAGGTTCAAGAGAATGAAGAAAGATTACAAAGTGGAGTAGTTTGGAAGATGTAAATACTGGTGTAAAGGTTAGGGAAGCGATGAAGAAGACAAAGCTAAAGAAGAAGAAAGTCACTTCCAAAAAGAGCTCCGGGGTGATGCGAGCACCATCCAAAACGATATTGGCGATGATGATATCGGAAAAGAACGACCTGCTAAACAATGACGAGGTAGTAGTGGCTGTTCTCTTGGTGGTCATGGCCGTGTCGCGGGATATAATGTGGGTGTTGATCGTGATGAAGATAATGAATAGATGGTTTCTCTGTTTTCCAAACTTATGTCTTTAACTGTATGGATAACTACGGAGTCAAAACTTATGTATAGAACTTGTGATTTTCGTGTTATGTTATGTTATTCTATGAATTTATGACTTTAGTTAGTTTTAAAACTATCGTGTTTTTTTAAGACGCGACAAAAGAACTACAATTTGGGCCAAAAATGCAGGTTGTTTATTTAGTTACAATCGGTTTACGTATACCTTCATAAAAATCTATTATGTCTTTTCTCTAGTATTACAAGTTCAATATCGGACTCTGTTATTTACAATATATCATGATTCTGAAAACTCATTCTTTTTTGTTGTCATGGTCTATAATAGGTTTATATATAACCTCTATACCTATCGATTTTGAGAAAAAAAAGTTACCAAAATTCTCACATTCTACCAGAATCAGTATACGTGGTAGACCATATATTCCGATTCTTGTAAGCAAACCTGCCACTTTGTTGTATGTCTTTTGAAAAGAATCAGATTACATGGGCATTGTTATAAACCGATTGTGTCAAGATAATTTTTATATGAATTTGCAAGGCATTGATCATTCTATGTGGATCTATTTATAAGCCGATTGTTTGAATTGATTTCAAAATAACTAGCCTTTGAGTCTTCATATATATAAGGACAACCTCTTTCCTGAAAACAATTTATCCCAAATTTGCAACTTTTAGCCATTATTACTTCATCATGTACTCAATAGATCTTGGAAAATAGAATGAGATCCGGAAGAAGATATGCATCTAGCGTAATCGTTTATTCACGTCTTCCACGAACATACGAATGAACTATATTTAACGTTTAATTTGGAAGAGAATCAAAGAGTTTTATTACGAGCGATCGGGAACCAGGGATGAAGATACTTAGTGTTTCGATTTGCATATATCAAAGGAGATATGCAAGAGTTCTGTAAATTTAGAAGAATGTTTACCGACAACTGTCCAAAAGCTTTCCACAGGGATAAAGTAAGTAATTCAACATGTTTATCCCTTTCTCATCTTTTGAATTTATTTCATGTACAGTATTTTGTTTAGGTTTATCGCACTTCACCTATATGAGTCCACTGCACGACATTGATGTATTCTAATATGTTGTCTAATGCAATTTTATGGTATGTTTAAAGGTACAAGTTGTATGATATGTGAACCGTTCTAATATGCAAATTTCTCAATTTAGAAGTTACCTTGAAGTTTGGGAACAAGTCTTTGCTGATATTAATAGAAATATCCATAGAAATAAGGTTTTTTGGATTATCTTAAATTTTGGTGAGGTTGGGGGTCTTTTGAAATCAATTGTAGATGCTAACATAGGAATAGTTAATACAAAATGTAATTTTGGTTTCAAAAACTTGTTGAAAGTGATTTGTAATATAGTTCTGTTGATTTTTTGACTTGTAATTAACTGTAGGTTGTTTCTTATCAGCTATATACTTGACTTTGGTTGTTTCTGGTGATGTTGCTTATTTCGTTACTTTAGGTCGAGATCTCATGTTTAATTGTGTTTGTGGTGGTAAGGGTCCAATGGAATTATCATTCCATAAATTGTTTGAATAATCGATTGTTTTCTAAGAGAGAGCAACCTAAAAAAATGTGATATCGTTTGTGAAATTCTTGATAAGTTCTCTAGTTTGGGAGCTATTGGATTCTTCAATATTGTTCCCGTTGGAAGACGCCATAATAAATGTGCAGATTACTTGGCAAAGGTTGGAGAAGGTAAGGGAGAGATGAGACAGGTTTTATGAAGAGAGCTATGAGGGTACAAATGTGTTCTACACTTATGCTTTATGCAGAGAGCTAGCTAACACAGGTTTCTTGATTGGCTTTGTACCATAATTTTAGCTTCCATATGCTTTTCTTTCTTTATTGCGATACTGCAGCATACAACCAAAAGATTCACTAAGAAATCTACAAACTCTATTATCTTCTGAAAGTCGAAAAGACAGAACTCAGTTTGGCAATAATTTTTCGGGGTAGTTTATGTTACCTTCCCGTAAAGATTGGTAATTTGCATCCTCCCCTACATAAATAAAATTAGCAAAACCTCCTCTCGTCAATAATTCCGTCTATTCCAAGTTAGCTGACCCAGCACTAACTTACACGTGGTTTTTATTTTTTGGGGGTAATTTGCGTTACCTCCCCTGTGAAGATTGGTAACTTGCATTGCCTCCCCTATAAAGATTGGTAATTTACATTACCTCCCCAACAAAAAAACCACGTGTAAGTTAGTGCTAAAGCAACTACCTTGGAATAGACGGAATTATTGACTAGAGGAGGTTTTTATAATTTTATTTTTGAAGGGGAGGTAATGAAAATTACCAATCTTTACATGGGAGGTAACGCTAATTACCCCTAATTTTTCAGAATGACTTCTAGAAGATGAAAAAACAGCTTTTTGCGAAGCAAAATAGTTTTGCTTCTGACTTCTGAAGTCAGAAACATATTTGTATCCAAACGCGCTATTAGTACTACTCCTAACTTCTAATTATCTAGCTTCTAAATATCCCAAAATTCTGGCTTGGAAACCAACTTCAAAGTTTTGTGACAGATAAACTTTCATTATCCTGAGAACTACTATGTCAGGCCCAGGTCTATGGATTATGCAAGTGCAACCTGATCTCATTACGCAATGGAGATTTTGCTCTTTTTGGGGGTTGCATTTCCATTTTATCTATAAAAAAAGAGATATGGACTCGATACCATTTTTTTTATGTACATCTCTTTTTGGGGTTGCATTTCCATTTTATTTTTTATTTTTTTGAGAATAAGAGAATGCATTGAAGAAGCAAAACAAGAAACACAAATAGACAAATTGTTGTCAAGCTATCAGAATAGGACATACCATGTTGTGTGTTTGAGACAACAACCTATTGGTATTACCAATACCTTCATTTTGATTACTTAACTTATCTAAACTTAAAAACATATTTAAAAAGACACGTAAATCTTGTTCCCAGCTATTGAAAATTGAATATTTTCTAGCCTCTACTGCCAGTTTATCTGCCACATAGTTGCATGATCTGTGAATAAACGTGAAACCCAAAAAGTTATTGCATTCGGCTAGAATTTGCATTGCCTCCTTGACAATACTCTGGTTCCTCCAATCCATGATTGTTGCCTTTCCTCTGATGAAGTTCACAATCTTTTCACAGTCCCCTTCCATCCAAAAGTGTGTCAAATCTGCATCTTTGGCCCACTTAGCTCCCTACATAAGAGATAAAGCTTCCGCTTTTTCTGCACTTGTAGCAATGAAAACTCCCGATTTAGCTGCTCTTCCATTTCCTGCATCATCTCTCAGAATTAGACCAAAGGCAGCATAAATTGTTTCTTCAATCCAAGAAGCATCATAATTTAACTTAAAGCAATTGTGTTCAGGGCAATTCCAAGGGACATTCTGCATTTGCTTTATTGCAGGACAATCATTAATTGTTATCATGTTTCTTGTACTACAGCTCCGGTAGTTTAAGTGTCTGAATCATGATAGAAGTTTGTAAAGAAGAAATATTTTTTTCCTCAAAAATCCTATTATACCTCTCTTTCCAGATAAACCAACATTTTGTAGCATTAATCTCTATTACCTTGTCTCCCTGTGATTGCCACCAATTGAAATGATCAATGAAAGAATTTCTTACTGTATTAGAAGTAATGCCACCAGAAAAAGGTGGTTGCATCCAAATTGATTTGGAATACCAACATTCAAACAAGAGATGATGAACATATTCTATTTTATCATTACAGAAAATACATATGTTGTCTACATCATGCATATGTCTACTCAGTATTTATGTTACTGGCAAAGCACCATTCATACATTTCCAAAGAAACAGTTTTATTCTCTGTGGCAGTTGAGTTTTCCAGAATTTCTTCCAAAAAAATTCAGTCCTTGTGTTTCCCTCATGTTTACCACACAACCTATCATATAGAGATTTAACTGTAAAGATACCATTCCTAGTTAACATCTAGGTTTATCCTGATCTAAGGTATCATTCATATCCACAAATAGTTTAATATTCAATATAATTTGAGCAATAATATGAGAAAAAAAAAAGCAATTATGATTTCTTGGTTCCACTTATTAGTATCCGGATTAATCAGATCCGATACAAATGTTAACTGAGTGTTTCTTTCAGAAACAATTTGATCTAGTGTGATTTGTAGATCAGGTATCCATTGGTCAGTCCATATATTGATTGACTGACCATCCCCAACCTCCCTACAAGTATACTTGTGAATTAAATATGCCCCTTGAACAATGCAGTTCCACGTCCAAGATGATCTCACAACCACATTATATCGCCAATATCTCATCTTTTATTCGAAAGTCACGCTTCTGCTAGTCGCCCGAGATGGACTAGTTTTTGTGCAACATCCCGGCAACCAGTACTCACCACCATAGTTCGTCAGATCGGCACCTTTCTGACTCAGTGACCCGTTGCATTTCATTAGAGTTAAACCCTCTCCTCCTCCAAGCTCCAACATATTCTCAATCACCAAAAACCCTTGAAGTCTCCATTAACATTTTTTCTTCTCAAATTCTTCCAACACCTTTGCTGGATTTGCCATTCTCACGGAATTTCTGGTAAGATTTTCAGCTCCTTTGTTTAACTGCTGTTATTTCCTTAAGATTTATTATTACACATGATCAGATCATCTGCATAATTTCAACTTTCTGAGATTTTAGCATTAGGGTTTTAGTCCAAATTATTTTGTTAGCAAATCTCTTTTTATCGGAATAAGAATATCATGTTTGCTTCAGGTAAGAGTATAATGCAATCGTTGAGTAGAGGAGCTCCTCATGGAGCTGTTGTAGTATCTCCATTACCAAACCAAAGAATTACAGCTTATTCCAATCTCATTAGGTTTTCCTCCTCCCCATTCAAAAACTCACTTCCAGTATCAAGATTGAAAGTTTGTAGTTCCATGAAATTGATCCCTAATGTTGCGAAACAGACTCCTGCTTCGTTGATAACTGAAATAAGTTCAGTAGTTCCTCATAACATTGGACTACTTGTTGAAGTTATAATAGGATATGGCCTTTTGAGAGTGGTTATAGAGCTGATTCATAAACTTTTGACTTGGGAGTGGGATTTTGTAAATGTTAATGACCTGATGAGCACTGAAGTTGATGGTAGAGAAATTTTTGGATTTGTTGAGAGAAAAGGATGGTTTGGCGGTATAACAATTAAGATGGAGGATGGAGATGATTTTCCATTTCAAACGGAAAAACAAACGGTTGGATTACCAAGTTTGATCATCAAATGAAGAATGGAGAGCGTGTTAATTGGAGATTTACTACAGAGCTAAAGGTTGAGATGGATCAGGTTAAGAGAATTCAGGAAGAAATCAATAAGATCTTCGAAGAGGACAAAGATTTGGAGCAAGAAGATTCTTATGCCCTCGTACATGATGTGGATTCTACTAATAGAATTGCAGTGGTGCGTAATCTACGATTTGACGTTTGTTTATATTTGTCTGGAATTGGATTCATTGGTTGATGTAATCTGCGTTTTACCCTTTGCTTATATTTATGTGGAATTAAATTCGATGATTTCTTTTCTTTTTTGCAGTTAATAGTGTCCTGCTTTACCAAGACTGATACACATGAAGATTACTTCAAAATTAGAGTATGTCTTTCTATCTATTTTCATGAATATGATTCATTAGTGTTTTAGACTATCAGTTGATGAATTATAGGATAACTCTTTTCCTCGGTTTCCCTTAAATTTTGGGTCTGAGCAACTTTCAAACACTGGGATAAGATGCTTTTCCCTCAGTAAATCTCCTTGGTTGTATACGGCAGTATCTTCTAAGTTCTAACCCATTTGTTGTTCCATTTCGAGCTTTGATGATGTGCATACGTTATGATTGGTGTTATTATAAGCATTTTATAGAGTATTTTGACACTCCCCATTACTCATTTTGACACTCCCCATTACGCAGCTGATGGTTGAACTTCAATACCACTTAGGAATTTCATAAAACTCACAGTGAGCATGTTCAGCTGAACAAATTTTAGTTATCAGGTAGGAAAATCAATATTAGCTTAATGAGAATGTGATACTAAGTGTACAACATTTTACGGCGCAAATGTTTGTTGAATTTCTTTGTAGGTTTATTTTATCTTCATATAGATTGCAGTTGTTTCTTAAATGTTGATAACTGGGTCAGGGGATATGCAAACATGTATTGCGGTCAGGTTTGATGTTCTTATATGACATCTGGAGTACTTTAGCAATAACATATCTTCTCTTTTACGAGTCTAAGAAATTCCACTTTGAATAATTTAGTAGGACACGGATAAGAAAGTGCTTTGAAAAAGGCTTGGTTTCTTTCGAACATTTGTCATGCCCATAACATTTTTAACTAATGGGAAATCTGTCAAATGTACTTTGTCAGAAGGCCTGTGTAGTTGAGTATGGTTATTTGGTGTCATGATGTTTTTGTGGCAATAAACATACACTGTCCGCTAGTATTTATTGTTGTTTGTACCTTCTGTTTCCTCTCCTCAATTTTTCTCTATGTTGCTGTGTTTCAGGATGCCATGCTTTTAAGGCTGCGTAAGCTTGTTGATTCTATTAAAAAGAGCAACCCGCTTCCATGAGCTAGGTCTACTACGGCAGAATTGAGTTCTTCCATCCCATAATCATCTAAGTACAGACAAAATATAGGGTAAATCATACTTATGTTAAGTATAGGGAATTTCAAGAAGTATCCTCGTAGTAATTTTGATTTCTAACATCTAATATCTCCTCTCTACAGTGAGGTTCTATATTTTTACTGTCTCTTGGTCCCTCTCTATAATATTTCTTCGGTTTCTGTTCATCATTTCAGTAAATTGTGATTTTGCTTCAAACTTGGAGTCATAAATGAAACTTTTAGTGAAACTGTACCTCTTTATTTTATTTTATTAAAACGGAGAAGATATATTAATAGAAATTGACTGGCTACATTGGGATAATCCTGCCTGACCCAACTTGTTATGTCCTGTGAAAAATTATCATAAGATTGAAAATCAGAGCCATCCTGTCCAGCTTTCTTGGCCAAAGAGTCTGCAATTTCAACAAGTCAGTAAGCCACTGCCTAACCTATTAATGGGCTCACGATATCTACTACTTCTATTTTTAACTTCAAGGCCAATCCCTTGGAAGTTGGAACCCTATGAGTGGTTATTTTGGTTTCATCATTTTGGTGATGATTTTCACTACTATCATTCTATCGACTTAGTCTGCACAAAAGTGTTTTTAAAGTCGGCCCAAAATAAAAGTATTTGCAAATCCACCGCCGCTCGCTTGCTCATCGGCTCTCCCCCATAACACGACCGCAAAAAAACCTTAAGGCATGAAAGTGAGCAGCAAGCGCTATGGCTTCTTCTTCTTGTGTTCATCTGCTCCGTCTTGCTCCAATCCATCCTTATCAACATCAAACCTTTAGAAACTCCAAACCCCTTTTATCATCACCCCATGCCAATCTCAGATCATCTCTGACCAGGGCTTCTTGCCCGTCCCCTAATCCTCTTCTAATTACCGGCCAGAAAACCAAACTCCAGTTTCTTTCACCAAAAACCCTACAATACACTAACTTGTTCACATCAAAGAATACAATCTGTAAGGCAACCTATTCATGTGAATATACTACTACTTCAGATGATTCTCCGAAATTTTCAGCTACAGAGATATGTATTCTAGTATTTGTATACACCATCCCATTCTTAAACAAAGATCTACCTAAAATGTTCTTAGTTTTAAAATATGCAGTGAGTCCTGTCATAACATTGTTAAGATTCTATCGATCAGTACACAGTGTTGATTTGATTCTGCTTCTTTCTTTCTTTATTTGGTTCGTGAGACACGGGAGTTCTGCGAAGAGTTTTAACTACTCTTCACAAGCAAAGGTTATGGATTCCGTGCTTGTTATTGCTTCTTTAGTTCGCCCGTTCTTGTTGACGCCGGATCCTTTGGCATTGGGTTCAAGGTTCAACTGTTGCGTGTGAGTATAATGATGCTATGCTATTTTCGCTTTCTTTATGCGTCTGGTAATTGTGTTCTCGGCTAGTAATATGTTTTACTAACTCTTACATTTTTAATTGCAGGTTCTTGAATTACTCTTTATCCAGACATTCGTACATTCATGTTTAAAATACTTGGGGGTTGTACAATCATCTTTAAAATACTTGGGGGTTGTAGGTTCGGATGCATCCTGTCCCTCTACACTTACCCAAATCATGGAGGTGGTTCTTAAGACCGAGGGAGATGAAGGTCGACGTGAGGGAAAATCCTTGGTGTTGAAACTTTTAAGAGCAAACAACAGTCGTCTTAGTGATGTGGATTTTGCTAAAACATGCAACAAACATATATTATCCTCATGTCAAAGCTGTTTAAATCATTTGCCGGATCTACTTAAGATGGCCTATTACGATTCCCGAGCGGACAAACAAATATCTCTGGAAGCTGATAACCTTTTATGGTTGCTTGACATTCTGGCAGACAGGCGAGCAGCTGAGGAGTTTGCATTGATGTGGGCTAACCAACAAGAGCTGGCTAACCTGCACACACAAACCAGGGCGCGCTCTCGCCATCCCGTTAGCTGCATAACAACACGATTGCTTGTTGGTGTAGGAAAGGGTGAAATCATTCTGGCTAAGGGCACCCGTCACCTACTACTACAAACATGGTTTCAACCACTAGTTGATGACTACGCTCACTTACGAAAACTTGAATCATTTGATCCCGAAGTGGTGGAAGAAAATATTGAGAGGGCAATATTACAACTTGCGCCAAAAGATCAACGGAGCTTGTTGTTGGCGTGGTATGGATGTTTCTTGAAGGACGGTGAGAACTGTCCAGATCTTCGAAAAGCCTTTCAAGACTGGTGCAGAAGAACTCAGATAGTTTTTGAATGACATGTGCTATATAGTATAGTGTTTACTTGCTTGATTTTTATTTTTTAATATATAGTATTGTGTTTCCTTTTGAAGTACTGTATTTTTTTTTTTTTAAAATATTTTTATTATTGGATTAAGAATATTGTATTAACTAGTTGGAAGCCTAATAAGCTAAGCTCTAAATAACGTATTACTACATTTAGTTAAACAGGTTGTCGTGTTAGCCTACCAACGAGCCTTAAGAAAACCAAGCCGAGAGAGCCGAAATAGAAAGTATGGCTATGGACCAATCTATTAAATTAATTTTTCCGCTAAAATGACTATGTAAATAAAAGCCAAATTTTCATTTATAAAAACCAGTGACAAGAGGATCTTTTTGCGCATACGTCACATTTGTTCATGGCCGTCCAGAAGGCGGCCCTCTTTTAAGATTTTCTGGTGGTGACCTTGGACAATCTGCATCTCGGCCTACGTCTTCTGTGCATGCAGCCCTGCAAATCATTAAGGTCATTGTGAATAAGAGATTTGGCGTTGTATGATAAACGAACAAATTTGTATACTTGGTTTAGGTGACGTTATGAATATGAAATTGGAAATTCTAGGATCAAGATAAAAGCTTACAGACTCCAAGCGACATGAGATAAGAGGAGGATCAAGCATAATAACTGAGATATTTGAGAGAAAATCATCCCCATCTCTTTTCTTGTTAGTTTTGGTGATCGAAAACCGTAACTAAGAGACGAGTTGGAATATTTATATTTTATGATGTAAATCTCTTGAATTTGCTGATCGGTAGTGTTTTGAAAAGGAAATCATGCATTGTTGACATATATAGAGCTAGCAGGAGACCAAGTCAAGTTGAGTGTAATCTCCTGGTATCTTCACTTTGTCCGATCTTTCGTGTCATACACTTAAAACGAAAGTGTAGATTTTTATTTTATTCCTATTTTCATCAAAAGGAAAACAAAAGTAGTTGAGATTGAGACTTGAGACCGAACACAATAATGTCCTAGAGCGTGTTTGAAAAATGAGAAGACTGAGCAAGAAGTAATTACTTATATGACTCGGTGAAATCCGGCCAGACTCGGGTTAAACTCCTTGTTACTAGTACTTTTTAAGAGAACACAGTGACTTCTCCGTTAGGTTTCTCCTGTTCTTTAGGGTTTTTAACCATGCAAAATACCGACTGTTCTTGCTGTTTAGTGCTTGTTAATTTTGGTTTTCTCATCTAGATAATGCAGTCGTCCTTGTTAAATTCGACTCTTTCTTTAGGACCTTGTGCTTTCAACAAACCCTACAATGAATCCTCATTGTTTCCCAAGAATAATCCCTTTCTCCATAGCTTTGCTCCTCCAAAGAAACTTTTATTAAAAGTCTCGCACAAGAAGCAGAAGTCACTTGTCGTCAAATCTTCTATCAAAGATTTTGTCAAAACATCTGCTGTATTGACTAATCAAATGTTTCAGTCCCTTGCATCTTTTGATAAATGGGTAATTAAGTTTATATTAGTTCCTTGATATATATTGCAGTTATTGAAATTCTTTCAGCTTGGTAAATAATCTTTTTTACATGTAGATTTTTCAATCGCTATCAAACTTCATTGCTTTTAAATCTGGTGGAAGACTCTTCGAAGACGGTGATTTTCCACTATTTAAAGAGGAAGACTTGATACAGATAAAACACAATGGGAAGTGCATTGTTGGAGTGGTGCAGCACATAGGGTTTTTGGAGACTACTCTCATAGGCCCTATTGGATTAATCATTCTTCAAAACTCTAAAATTGATTTGTGTGCGATTATCAATTTTACTAAAATAATGGGTAGTGAAAAGCTGTTTGGATTTCACGCAAATGCTATCTCTTTTGGTGGTATAGTTTAGGTGTCTGATGAAATTTTATTTTATGATGCAGATCCTTGTTTCGTGCTATGTGAACTGTTCTAAGCTGCAAATTCCACAGTTTAAGAGTTACCTTCAATTTGGTGGACAAGTCCTTACTGCTATTGATAGGATTGGTTATGGAAATAAGGCTGTTGCAAATTGTCCAACCAAGCTTTGAGGATTATCATAAATCGTTGGGGGTCCAATTGTAGATGATTAGATAAGAAAAATTTATATAATTTGATAGATGTTTTGTTTCAAAAACTTGATGAAATTGGTTTCTAATCAACTGCTGGTTGGAACTTGGAAAACTTCGTTCTCTTGTTTGTCACCACTCTTAAGAATTGCCGGCTGAATTTCTTTCACGCCCCATGCATGTTCCCAAACACCACTCTTAACTCGTGAAATGTGAACCTTAATTAATATTATGCTGAACTACAACGTTAGCACGGATGTCTAGGCCGCATAGACGGCCGTGCCTCGTCCATAGACTTTTCACCTCACCGCACGGCTTTACATCATCGTGACACCCACATCTAGGATCGTTGTTGATGAGTCGATGGCCCGTTTGAGTTAAGTAAAATGTACTACTACACCAGGGCACTCCTAACTTAAACCCTCTCCTCCGACATTCTCAATCACCAAAAACCCTTGAAAGTCCCCTTCGTCATTTTTTTCTTCTCAAATTCTTCCAACACCTGGGCTGGATTTTCCATTCTCACTGGTTCCCGCTAAGATTTTCAATTTCTTTCTGTAACTGGATAATGCTATTTCCTTGAGATTTATAATTACACATGATCAAATCATCTACATAATTTCAATTTTCTGAGATTTTTAGCATTAGGGTTTTAATTGAAATTATGCAATACCATATCTTGTTTTTCTGTTGATTCAATTACATTTTTTCGTTCTTCTTGTTCGTTTTAGGGTTTCTAACATTTACAATATATTGATTGTTCTTGCTGTTTGGTGCTTGTTTGGGTTTCATCATGTTAATGAATTTTGTTTTTCATTTTTCTAATTTCAATTTGTTTTTATCATCTAGATCATGCAGTCATCCTTGTTGAATTCTGCTATATCTTTTGGACCTCACGTTTTCAACAAACCCTATGATGAATCCTCACTGTTTACCAAGAAGAATCCGCTTCTCCTCCATGAATTTGTTCCTCCCAAGAAACTTGTACTCACAGTCTCGAACAAGAAGCAGAAGCCACTTATTGTCAAATCTTCTATCAAGGATTCAGTCAAAACATCTGCTGTATCAGTATTTCAGTCCCTTGCATCTTTTGATACATGGGTAAGTTTTTATTAGTTCTTCTACAATCTATTGCGATTCTTGAAATGTTTTTTTTTTTGTTGTTGTTTTTCTGCTTGCTAAATAATCTGTTAATTTTCATCAGGTTGTTCAGTCTTTATCAAACTTGATTGCTTTTAAACCTAGAGATAATCGACTCTCTAGTGGACTCTTCGTAGAGGGAGATTTAATACAGTTGAAACACAATGGGAAACGTATTCCTCTAATGGTGCAGCACATAGGGTTTTTGGAGACAACTGTCACATGTCTTGGTGGATTAATCATTCTTCACAACCATAAAATCGATCAGGGCTCGATTACCAATCTCACTATAAGGGTGGGTTATGTAAAGTTTTTTGGATTTAACACAGATTGACGGCGACCCTGCTGCTACTTCTGTGAAACTAATTTTTTTGATGCTTCATATTTTTAAAGAATCCGGATTAGCAGGGCTGGGACTCATACTTGGTAATGATGTAGGTACCTGCTACGAAATTAGATAATGACCAGCCAGAGGACTAGATGCAGAGCAGGGTGAGGCACAAGCACCACTTGAAATTACTTCACAACTAGAGTACGTCTTTTTATCTATTGTGATGATGTGCATAAGTTATGGTTGTTGTTATAAGCATTTTATCGAGTACTGTGACACCCCCACATTAATCAGCTGATGGTTAAACTTTAGCATCGCTAGGAAGTTCAGGTTAAACTGTAGCATCACTAGGAAGTTCGTAATAGTTTCATTAAGCGTACAGTGAGTGTGTTCATATGAAAGAACTTTAGTTACCATATAAGGAATCAATTTTTAGCACTTAGCATAATGAGATTGCAGTACTATGTGCTTTGGATAATACTGTAGTGTAGGATACACCATTGGCAGAGTGTTCTCTGCTAATCTTTACAGCAACATGAGCATAGCATTTCCACAGCCTTGAAAATTTAGACGGGGTGTAGATTTGAAATTTTAAAAATATCAGATATTGGTGCTAATTTCTTCATGACATATTTCAAGAATGTGATTGTTGTTTTAGCAAATGGTCCATGACATGTATATGCTGAAGCATTTCCTAATTCTACGGGTACCTCGGAGGCGCATAGAACACGACATTCTTAAACACATTTCGGAATGGGTTCAGAGCCTAACTTAGTCATTAAAGAGGGTCGATTTAAACATTGAAAAACCACTGCGAGCTTCCCTGTTAATGGTCTCTTAAATTTTTCCTCAAATTTGTCATAAATTAGGAATGGTCTCTCAAATTTTTAGCTAATCAAATGTGCTTTGTCAAAAGGCCTGTGCAGGTCATTATGATTCTTTCGGTGTCGTGAAGCTTTTGTGGCATTTAACCTACTCTGTCCACTAGTATAATTATTGTTCATGCCTTCTTTTTCTCATGTGCTGCATGCTGCTGTTTTTCAGGATACCTTGCTTTTAAAGCTGCATAAGCTAGCTTGTCGACACTTCTAAACAGAGCAACCCACTTCTACGAGTAGTTTTACGGCAGAATCGACTTCTACCATCTCATAGTCAACAAGTAAAGGCAAAATATAGGGTAAATCAATACTTATGTTTACAGTGTACAGAATTTCAAGAAGTATCCTTGTAGTAATTTCGACTTGTAAATTCCAATATCTCCTCTCCTAACTCCTAAGTGAGGGTTTTATATGTTTCACTGTCTGGTCTCTCTCTCTCTCTCTCTCTGCAATATTCTGTCGGTTTTCTGTTCATTCTCTTGAAAAATGAGGGTGAAATTTTCCTTGATTATATAAGAACCATGCAAGAAAATTATCCGTATTCAACATCTCAGTAAGTTGTGATTTTGCTTCAAACTCATGAGTGAAAATTTTGATTTGTGCACATGTTGGATTGTTCAACTTCAGAATGCAAGTAAAAAGCGAAAGTGCAACTGTACTAGACCTCTATCATTGCCTTTAGAATTCTACTTTTGCCATTTTCAAGAAACATAGTTTTCATGTATGATTAAAGATGCAATTCTTACTTTAATGTTTAGCTGAAGTGCAGTTGGCCAAGTTGACCACTATGTCATTGTCTGTAAGGGGCAAATATCCCTCTATTAATGAATCTGTTCTGATCTGAATTCCGCCACCTGCTTAGTTATGCTAGATAAAATTATACTTGCAATCTGGAATTAAAAATCAGTAGAATGTAATCTTATTAACTTGGAGAGACTCAGAAAGAAACAGAGAAAATTTCAATCCACATAGAAAACTTCTAATTTATTCAGCAATTGTGATTAGTACAGGTCTCCAACTTCTCTTAATCAATCGATACCGGAACGCCGACAAAATTGATCTGGAAGAAGATAATCCAGCTCCATGACTCGACCGCATCACCATCAAATCATCTCTACCATCTCTGGCAACGTTTTCCCTCAAAGATTTTCCCTCATGAGTAGGCGGAGGTGGAGAAGGAGAAGAAATGAATAAATCTTTCAATTTATTGCTACTACTACTACTACTACTAACAATTGATGAATTATCATTCTTCTTTTCCGGTGGCGAATCACGGTTGTTTATTAACCGCTGGAGATCTGTTCTTGATGCATCTGATGAGTAAGTAGTACTGAATTTCTTACTGAAAAGCATTCGGAGAGTTTTGCGGCGACGGAGTTGAAAGACAGGACTAGCTGCAGGGCTTCGAGATGGACTGGGACTACCTCTGGACACAGCACACTGTGTAGCTAAGAACTTGAATTTCTGTAATGTCGCCATTTCTTGATTTCTGCTGAGATTTGAATGAATTTCAGTGATAATTAATAATAATAAGTAGGAATGAGTTTGCTTGGGAATGAATAAAAGGAGATGTGAATGTTAGGGTTAGTTATTTTCTTGGTCTTCCTCCATTGATTGTTGTTGATTCTCCTTTTTGCTTTATTTTGCTTTACTCTTCTTGTTGTTGGATGCGCGAGGGAGAGAGAGAGAATCTGTGAGAGATTAGCTGCACAGATGACGAGAGAGAGTGTGTGGAAAAGGGGTGGTGGCGTTTGCTTATTTCGAGGGGAATAAAAATGTACTACAAACAAACACTATAAGCATCCAAAATATGGTAAACGACGAAATTTAGTTTGAGTTGGCTCAAATTTCGTCCAGATCTACATTATTATTATTTATTTATTTTCACTTTCATTTCTTCTGGTAGGGAACGCCTGGCCAAATTTACCGCAAAACTGCAGGATCAACTGTAATTTTTTGTTTCTAATTTCTGTTTTTGGAGAATTAGAAACGCTTCCTACTTAGGTATTCAAACACGCTACAAGTGATGTATTTTACGCACAAATGTAGCAAAAATCTTTTGGTCCGTGTTTCATTGTTTATCAACTAACAAAAATGTTCACTCAAAACAAGATTGTAAGCAGTGAATAATACAGTTAGTCCTACATCATGTATAAATGGATTGAACGATACATTTTTTTAATTTTTTTGTTTGGTTGGGCTTCGCGTATGGTGTTTGTTGAAGTGATAGATGGTTGGCGCCATCTTCCCTGACAAGGACGGGAACAGCTTTTAAGGGAGTACAATGGACGGATGGATGTGGATTAGGGGTCATTTGTGTCCAATCCGCCAAAATTGTGGATTTGGAAAATCCAATCGTGTCTGATATAATCACCCGCGAATTTGACATCAACGGAACAACGGGTAATACAGACCGGATGCGGATTAACGACGGATTTAGTCAAAAAAAAAAAAAGGTAAAAAAAATCTAATTCTACAAAATGCCCAAATCTAATCAAGTAATCAATAATCGTCTCGCTCTACGTTCAAGATTGGTTTGAGTTAGGAACTGCAATGGTATGTAGCTCCATCAGGATTTACATGTGCATGTGCACTGGTACGTAGCTCCATTAGATTCAAGATTGGTGCGGGCAAGGAAACTAGATTTTTGGAAGATGCTTGGCTTGGTGAAGAAAGATTATGTGATATGTTTCCTTTGGCATATGAAGCTTCAAGGACCAAGGAGTTTGTGGTGGCTAGTATGTATGAAGTTAATGAAGATGGTATAAGGTGGGGATTTATGTCTGGACAAAGATACTCTCAAACTATTTCAAGTGAAGTGTTAAGCATATCAAATCTTCTTTCTTCCATATCTATTCAAGAAGGTGTTTTGGTTAGCCGGATTTGGGTAGGAAATGATCATGGTCAATATACGGTTAAAGATGGTATTAGGAATGAAGAAGATCAAAGTGAGCCAAATTTTCCGATCGATGTGGTGTGGAGTCGTGATTATCCTTGCAAACTCAACTTTTTTCTTTAGCTTCTTTCTCATGATAGGATAATGAAGGAGGATAAGCTCCTAAGAAGGGGTATGGATGTTTCGAATCTATGTTTTTTTTGTGAAGAAAACGATGAAACTAGCTCGCATTTGTTCTATGAATGTTGGAGGACCCGGAGAATTTGGGATTACTTCGTTGAAGGATGTCGTTTTCGTTGGACTTATAACTCAAATGTCACCACAAATGTGAAGTCTTGGAAGTTTAATTGGGGAGACGAAAGACTTAATCGAATATGGAATAATATCACGGTCGCAATATGGTGGTGCATATGGAGAGAGCAAAATGCAAGAGTCTTCGAAAACAAGAAGAAAATTTTGGTTAGCCTCATTAGAAACGTTAAACTACAAGCGTTCTTTTGAGCCGAATCAAACACAAAATTGTTAGGTCTAACAGCGAATATAGTAGTAGCGTTATGGGACTCTTTTTTCCGTCCTTCTTGAGTTCATTGTTTATTGTCTTGGATTACCGAATTCATCTTCGATAGTCCATTCTCTTTTGTTTCGGTTTGTATTCATTGGGTTGAGGTATCCCCTCTTAAGTACCTTTTCTTTTTAATGAATTTCTCTTTGACCGATCAAAAAAAAAAATGTGCATGTGCACTATATAAAGAATCATTAACTGAAGAATGTGATATAGATTATTACATCGTGTAGTTTGAAAAGGCGAGGGTAACCCAAATATACCTCAAGGTATTACTTTTACTTCCTATAAGTCCTTTCCCCGAAAGTGATTGTCTATGGACTGAGTCGAGACAATACAACAAATAGGTTCACACTTTGTGTGATCGTCTATGGATACGAGATCGAGACAATACAACAACAAAGTGTGTTTACTTGATACAAAGGTTCGGACTTAACCAAACTCAATAGGATTCACGTATCAAGTAAATAGGAATTAACCTTTGTGCAATTTACTTTAATTATAGTAAAAATTATAATGCAGAAATATAAAGTAAATGACACAACAAGATTTTGTTAACGAGGAAACCGCAAATACATAAAAATCTCGGGACGTAGTCCAGAATTGAATACTCTCAGGATTAAGCCGTTATACAAAATAAGACAACTTCGTATAGTTGAGACCAAGCAACTAAACCTATAGTTCACCTAGTTCCGTCTGTATTCCCACACCTCCAACATGTAAACAAGTTATGTACTTGGACCAATTCCTTTGGTTCGTATTCCAAACAGTAAAGGAACAACAAATCTGTTTGGTATCAACTCTCTTCAACCAAGTGATATGAGTTGCGCAAAGTTTCCCTTGTTTATCTTAACATAAACTCCTTTGCTAGGTTCCAAGATCTATCTTATGTTCAATCACCCAAAGGAAATCGTTAAGATTAAGCCAATCAACACTTTTAATCACAAGGAATCGTATTGATGCCGATCTTCCTCAATTAATCAATCCAATCTACCACAAGGATAACCGATTATTAATTGGATCTTCTTTTTCCCAAAAAAGTATTGTGCACACCAAAGATTGTAAAAACCAAGTCAGAAATTTTCAATATCTTCTTTGTCTTCAAATATTCTTAGATCTTCAATAAACACCTGCACACAACTACTTGAATATCTTGTGATCAATCACACACAGAACGGAGTCTGTTAACAATGGATTATCACAAGATCGTCTTTAGATCTAACAACAGACTAAAGATCCCTGTCGAAACCTTGAACTAGTTTGAGTGAATCTTATATCAGAAGAAAAGATTCTCAAGAATAAACAAACTAGGTTCAATCAAAGTTTAACCACCGTTAGTCAATAAAATCAATACGAAAACTAAAGATAAACCGTAATATCTGGTTTCCCACCAACGGGTCGCGCTAGAGCTTCTCAATCCCAAAGAAGACTTTAAATTGAGCGGTCGTAAGAGATTTCACCTAATTAGATTACTCTCCTCTCCGATAGGCGACTTCACTAGTAACAAAGACAAAAGAGTAAGTCTAATGTTACGCAGGATTAGTTTGCTAGAAATGCAAACTCAAAGTATTTATATACAAGGAAGTTTGGACACCAAGGAATTTCCAAAACCGAAAATATACTCAAGATATTTTTCCATATTAACCCAAATTCAGTTTTCATAATTCCTGAAAATGCACTGTCCAAAAATATGATCGAAATCTCCTTGGAAAATCTTTAATTAGACACTGAACATTACTAAATTCTTATTTTCCATATATAATTAATTAAAAAGATTCTTAACTTATTTAAATTCGATCTTGGGATTTACTTCCTTCTTAGCCGTTAAGGAATGTCTTTGAACAATATAGAATAAGCATTAATGCACCGTGTTCAAAGTGTGACGACATCTTAATCTTGCAAGTCTTTTCCATGCTTGCACACTTGAAACCGATTTACCACACTTCCAAACAAGTTTAGAATTGGTTCATCTGACTTTCAAGAACCATGTGATTGATCAAGTTCCACTCAATTACAACTCATGGGTTTACAATTCTACCAAAACAAGTTTCGGTTCTACCTCCATATGAGTATTGTGCATAGTTACACTAGCTTACCAAAGATACGTCTGACTAGGTACTAGGATCGGTTCCCCACATATATTTGGTATCTAACTTGTATGCACTGCACATGTCCATAGCATCGGTTCCCTATTCCCAAAAACGTGTTGCACATGTTCATAGGATCGGTTCCCCTTTCTTCCATAAACCTTGATGCACCTCATACAAGGATCGGTTCCCCTTGTGATGCACCGCACCTCTTACTAGGATCGTTTCCCCTCTTCCCAGTAATAAGTTTATACACTCACAACCCGATCATACCCCAGGTGATTACTTAAGATCGGTTTCACTAATAAAATTCATACCAATACATAAATCAGGCCTCGTGTGAATAGTTTTACCAAGAACACAAACAAGTCATGAGCGGTTATACTAATCACACATATTGGTCGTTCATAAGATATGAAATGTAGAACAGCCCCAATAACGCCTTGCGATTTCCTTTTCGATTCACAACACATATCATGAACTTACTTCCTTAGAGCACATGTAAACATTGTTCCCTAGGATGAAATCCTCAACTCATACCCATAAATAATCACAATAGTATTCATACGATTACGTCGATGTCTTATATACAAAGTTTAATGGTTAAGCAAGAAACTTCATATTGTATTCCTTAATACTATGTCTATATAGAGTGTTCATGCTTCGAAGTTTTATGTTTTCAATATGCACGACTTGAAAGATACGTTAGGGAATGAAACAGTTCAATTCAAATATCAGTAACCTCAATCGGAAGGATGATGTTGTCGTTGTAGCTCCACACTTCTTCAAGTCTTCGCAATAATTGTAATGTCTCACCCTAATACTTTCAATCTAACCTATACGAAGTTGACTCTAGTACATTTAAATCAAGCGACTCTTAAATGAGTTTTGCTTCACTAAATATGACAACCAAACTTGACATACCATACTTGGTGGGTTCAACCGAGCAATGCTCTAACATAGTTGACTACGACTCAATGATACATATGAATGAAAACAAACATGATGGGTGTGAGGCAACGAATACAACATATCTAAAATGTGGACGATACGTATTAAGTTCAAAATGCATAGTTTCCGAGGAGTGGGGAGTGTTAGAGCATTGCTCGGTTGAACCCACCTATCATTGGTATGTCAAGTTTGGTTGTCATATTTTAGTGAACCAAAACTCATGTAAGAGTCGCTTGATTTAAATGTACTAGAGTCAACTTCATTTATGTTAGCTTGAAAGTATTAGGATGAGACATTATTGCGAAGACTTGAAGAAGTGAAGAAGTACGGAGATACAACCACAACATCATCCTTCCACTTGAGGTTACTGATATTCGACTTGAATTGTTTCATTCCCTAACGTATCTTTCAAGTCGTGCATATTGAAAACATAAAACTGCGAAGCATGAACACTCTAGATAGACATAGTATTAAGGAATACAATATGAAGTTTCTTGCTTAACCATTAAACTTTGTATATAAGACATCGACATAATTGGGCCGACCGACCGGAGGGCACAAATGGAGGGAGTCCCTTTTATGGCCATTTTTTTGTAAAATGAAGAGTAACACAAATGTTCAATTTGATAAAAAGGTTGGAATTTTCCATGTCCATGGTTACTTTTTCACTAGACAAAATTGTCCCTTCCTTTTAGTCCAATTACTGTAACTCCTTGTGTATCCTATTTTTAAGGGTATAATTGGAATGTAAACTTTAATATAACATATCTAAAAATCCGTGCCTTGGAATTTGACAAATTTTATCTCGTTGAAAAGCTTATAAAAAAATCTACGCAACAAGTACAAACAACAATATCGAATTTAGAAGTTTTACCGAAAATTCGGAGGTGTTTATCATTTTAGGAATAATTTTAGAAAATTAAATGTATATCCATTATGCAAGCCACCATAAAGGATACATAATACTTTACGTAGCCATATTTTGGTTTATGAATAAACTAATTTTCCGTTGCAACTAATAAAACGTATGTTACATGCTTCAAAAAAAAAAAAAAAAAAACATATGTACTCCCTCCTTTTCAGATTATTCTTCGGTCGGTCCTCCTACCGTGGAAACGGTTGTACTAGTCGTATGAATACTATTGTGATTATGTATGGGTATGAGGTGGGTATTTCATCATAGGGAACAATGTTTACATGTGTTCTAAGGAATTAAGTTCATGATATGTGTTGTGAACCGAAAAGGAAATCACCAGGCGTTATTGGGGATGTTCTTCATTACAAATCTTATGAACGACCAATACGTGTGATTAGTATCACCGCTCATGACTTGCTTGTGTTCTTGGTAAAACTATTCACATGAGGCCTGACTTATGTATTGGTATGACTTTTATTAATGAAACCGATCTTAAGTAATCACCTGGGGTATGATCGGGTTTGTGAGTGCCTGACCAAATTTTGGAAAGGGGAACCGATCCTATGAAGAGGTGCAGTACATCACAAGGGGAAACCAATCCTTATATGAGGTGCAACAAGGTTTATAGAAGAAAGCGGAACCGATCCTATGAACATGTGCAACACGTTTTTAAGCAAGGGGAACCGATCCTATGAACATTTGCAGTGCATACAAGTTAGATACCAAATTTATATGTGGGGAACCGATCCTAGTACCTAGTCAGACGAGTTATGGTAAGCTAGTGTAACTATGCACAATACTCACATGGAGATAGAACCGAAACTTGTTTTGGTATAATTGTTACACCCATGGTTTGTGATTGAGTGGTACTTGATCAATCACATAGTTCTTGAAAGTCAGATGAACCAATTCTAAACTTGTTTGGAAGTGTGGTAAATCGGTTTCAAGTGAGTAAGTATGAAAATGAACTTGCAAGAGAAAGATGTCGACACACTTTGAACACACGCATTAATGTGTATTCTTTTATTGTTCAAACATATATTCCTTAACAACTAAGAAGAAAGTAAATCCCAAGATCGAATTTAAATTAGTTAAGAATCTTTTCATTAAGGTTTTTAATTATATATGGAAAATAAGAATTAGTAATGTGCATTTGCTAGTTAAATATTTTCCAAGGAGATTTCGATCATTATATTTGGACAGTGCATTCACAAGAATTATGAAAACCGAATTTAGGTTAATATGGAAAAATATCTTGAGAATGTTTCCGGTTTTGGAAATTCCTTGGTGTCCAAACTTCCTTGTTTATAAATACTTTGAGTTTTCATTTCTAGCAAACTAATCCTTTGTGACAGTAAATTAACTTCCTCTGTTGTATTGTTACTGGTGAAGCCGCCTATCGGAGAGGAGAGTAATCTAATTAGGTGAAATCTCTTACGGCCGCTCAATTTAAAGTCTTCTTTGGGATTGAGAAGCTCTAGCACGACCCGTTGGTGGGAAACTAGATATTGCACTTTATCTTTAGTTTTCGTATTGATTTGATTGACTAACAGTGGTTGAACTTTGATTGCACCTAGTTTGTTTATGCTTGAGAATCTTCCCTTATGATATAAGATTCACTCAAACTAGTTCAAGGTTTCGACAGGGATTTTTAGACTTTTTTTAGATCTAAAGACGATCTTGTGATAATCCATTGTTAACAGACTCCATTCTGTGTGTGATTGATCACAAGAGATTCAAGTAGTTGTGTGCATGTGTTTATTGAAGATCTAAGAAGATTTGAAGATAATGCAGAGATAGAAGATTTCTGACTTGGTGTTTATAATCTTTGGTGTGCACAATACTTGTTTTGGTAAAAGAGGATCCAATTAATAATCGGTTTATCCTTGTAGTAGATTTGATTAATTAATTGAGAAGATCGGCATCAACACAGTTCTTTGGATTAAGAGTGTTGATTGGCTTAATCTTAACGATAGAGCATTTATGTGTCTATTTTCATCTCAATTTTGTATATTTTTAGTACCCATTTTTGTACTTATTATGGTTTTTTGTGTATTTGTAGGTATTTTTGGGAAATAAATATTTTTGGAAATTTCGGCTCGAAAAGTTGCTAAAGGCATCTCCTGAGGACATCTACTAAAGGCACCCCTAATTTGGATAAGGGACACCTCAATTACTAATGGGTGTCCACTTGATATTTACACCCCAGGACACCCCCCAAGTGTTAAATACACCCGGAAGTTGGTTAGGGGGCACCCATCTTCTTTGTTTGAAAATGGCAATTGGCGGGAAAATAAAGCTCACATCTGCGCACTATTTTGGATTTAATTATGGACGTGATTTTATGAGATTCAAGCACCAAGTTTGATTGGGCTGGACTTGTATGAGATAAATAGGGATATCATGGGTGTTTAGTTCGATTAAACAGGGCCCAATAGTTAGTTTGAAGCGAAACAAAGAGATATAATCACGGGAATATTTAGGCAAGAATTGGACGATAATTCAGGGGATATTTGCACGGGAAAGATTTGAAATAATCCTGCTAAGCTAAAACAGGAATGGTATGTAACGTGGAATCGTAAAGAAAGGAAGGAAATCAATAATTCTCG
Source organism: Papaver bracteatum (assembly GCA_023529315.1). Classification (NCBI taxonomy): domain Eukaryota; kingdom Viridiplantae; phylum Streptophyta; class Magnoliopsida; order Ranunculales; family Papaveraceae; genus Papaver; species Papaver bracteatum. The sequence goes on from JAJJWX010002530.1 coordinate 1,933,705, forward strand.
GTGAATAGGGTGTTAAGAGTTTCTCGGGTTCTTCTGGGTGGTATATTTGGAAGATATGTGCAAATACAGGAAATGTATACGCTGGGGTTGCATCATTGAGAGATTCTGAAAACCCACAGATGCGTAAGAAAGACAAAAGAGGGAAGAAATCCCGTGGAGTGGCATGAAAGAAAAGGGAGTATTTCTGGAGATTTCGTGGAGTTATAATGACCCTACTGTGTATATAAAGATGGGGGAGAATTCATAGAAAGGTTGTCGGGAGTTGGGGGTAGTTGCAGAGCTAAGAACAAGGCTGCAGAGAATAATCACAGCAGCAGCAGAGAAGAAGAAGGAAGAGTTGCAGACGACAGAAAAGAAGTGTCGTTCTCAAGAACACGAAGAACGGACTCATAGAGACAGTCGTTCATTCTGCTACGCAAAAGATTTATCGTTCTTTGTAACAGTGACGTATGTAACATATTTACAGCATTGCAAATCTCTGTCTTAAAAAATCTCTTCAATAAAAACACCTTTTCGATCCATGAATCAATATTTTGAGTGTGTTTTCACCATGAAGAGCTAAACCCCAACACTGGGATGAAGGAGGAAGCCATTCTTCACGCGTATGGTAATTATATTAATTCTTTTATGACTTATTGCATTAATTTTTAATTGATTTATGATTTTATTGAGTGATTGTTATTTCAATTGATGGGTCATGCTTTCTTATGTGTTTTGATGTTTCATGCTTTAGATTTACAGTCATCGCTTTCAAAATCTACTTTCGGCAAGGAATTAGAGTTAATAAATTGTAATTATTTGAGTTATGAATGTCTAGAATTATTAGTTGAACCACATGAATGAGAATTGGTGGAGTCCTGAATCCCAGTACTTCTTGATCTTGTGACAATTTTGTGTAAATATTTTCTTTATTATTTCTGAAATCGAATCTCATCAAGTCCGAGTGAACGACAACTCTATTTACCACTATAAAACTACATCACTTAAAAATTACCTTTTGGTGATTGAACATAAGATAAATCTTGGAACCTGGCAAAGGAGTTTATGCTAAGATAAACAGAAGAGCCTTTGTGCAACTCATATCACTTGGTTCAAGAGAGTTGATACCAAAAAGATTTGTTGTTCCTTTACTATTTGGAATACGAACCAAAGGAATTAGTCCAAGTACGTAACTTGTTTACAGGTTGGAGGCATGGGAATACAGACGAAACTAGGTGAACTATAGGTTTAGTTGCTTGGTCTCAACTATACGAAGTTGGTTTATTTTGTATAGAGACTTAATCCTGAGAGTATTCAATTCTTGACAAGGTCCCTGGGTTTTTCTGCATTTGCGATTTCCTCGTTAATAAAATCTTGTTGTGTCATTTACTTTATATTTCCGCATTATAATTGTTTTATTATAATTAAAGTAAATTGCACAAACGTTAATTCCTATTTACTTGATACGTGAATCCTATTGTGTTTGGTTAAGTATGAACCTTTGTATCAAGTAAACATACTTCGTTGTTGTATTGTCTCGATCTCGTATCCATAGACGATCACACGAAGTGTGAACCGATTAGTTGTATTATCTCGACTCTGTCCATAAACAATCACTTTCGGATAAAGGACTTATAGGAAGGAAAAGTTTTAGCTTGAGGTATATTTGGGTACCCTCGCCTTTTCAGGGAGGTGGCAGAACATGAAAAAAACTCCTTGAATGGTTGTGAGGTAATTTATATCTAGTAAGCAAAATCTATTAAAAAATCACCCCATTGATCCAAAGATATCTATTGTATGTCTTCTGATATTTTTTATCACTACAACTAGTAGGTTTTAGTTTGATATACAATATTTTCCATGTGTTATACATCTTAGTTCGACACATAAAACCAGTACTAGTTGTGTTTTACTGACTTCTCTTTATGTATGTTTGCGGTGAATATGCAGAGTAATGTACATCAGCTAAGGTGCAGAATCCGCGAATTTCAAAGTCCAATCGCAACCAAACCGCTAAAAGAGCGGATTTGAGAATCCCACCTATGTTCGGCCCATATATCCCGCAATTTTGCGGACGGATACGGGTAAAATCCGAGGTTTCCAGACTTTTTTCTCACCCCTAATTTGCTTGTTCTTAGGGTGGATCTTCCATTTTAAGACAATACATGAGTAAATAATCATTTATCGAGGATTCACTATTTCAGTCCCTCGCATATTTGATACATGGGTAAATTAATATTAGTCCTACTTCAATCTCCTGCAGTTTTTAAACCTAGTATTTTTAGGGGCGACTCAAAAGGATTTAGGGGCGATTAATAAGACAAAAACGGGCCACCCAAACCTAAAATGAAACAACCCCTTATCTTTGAACGCGCAATTGGGGGATACATTTATTAATTGGGGGATATAGCTACAGGACAAAAACGGTGTCCCAATAGCAATTCTGGGTTACCCCCTATGTAATTATTTTTTTAATTCCTAATCTAGCCCTCACTAATCATAATTAGTGATTAATTTTAATTAGTAAATTCTTAAGTATTTGGGGGATAGATTAGTTTGATTTTTTATTTTAATTTGTGTGAGTGAGGAGTAGAAGGAGGGAAAAAAATTGAGTGGAATTTTTTTTTTGAAAATGGAAGATGATTGTGATGAGAGAATTGCTGCTAAGAGGTTGAAAATTTGATTTTTTTTTCTTTGAATCCACTATTGTTGCAGCTGAAAAAGCTCGGTGCCGGCATGGTATTCAACCAAAAACCCATGCCGACATTGCCAAAAATTTTCAAAATTTGTTTGCCACTATCCGAGGGGGTTCGGAAATTTTCAAAATTTTAAGAACCTGATCTTCAAAACCTATTTTTTCTGGTTTTAATAAGTCTACTTTCGGCACAGTTAGGTGATTTTCGAGCATGCCGGAACTACTTCCGACATGGTTTTTGCTTAAATTTTTATGCTGGAACATGATGAAAAGTATCCAGAAACTTGATTTTTTTTTCACTTAACTACCGGCATTGATAGATTTATATCGAGCATGCCGGCATTTAGTTCCGGCATTGAATTTCATCACTTCCGGCATGGTCTTCATCATTTCCAACATGTTCTTCATCACTTCCGGCATGTTCTTCATCATTTCCGATATGTTCTTTATCACTTCCGGCGTGGTCTTCATCCTAAATAATCATGCCAGAACTCACTTCCGGCGTGGTATTCATCGTAAATAACAATGCCGGTACTGAGAAAACCAGTATCGACATGGTCTTCATCATAAATAACCATGCCGGAACTCAGTACCAGCATGGTCTTCATCACTTCCGGCGTGGTCTTCATCTTTTCCGGCGTGTTCTTCATCATTTCCGGCGTGTAAAAAAAAAGTGAGGAGCCAGCAGAGAAGGAACAGTTGAAGAACGATGAAGAAAAAAAAAATCGAAAACCTAAACCTAAAAAACTGCCGGAACTAATGTTAGAAATGGGGGATATATGTTTTGATTTTTGATTTCAATGTTTTAGGGGAAAGGGTATAACAGTATTTTCATAAAGTTTTTTAATTAACCAAATGGTATTTTAGTACTTTCATATCAATTGGTCACCCCTTAGTCGAAATCATGGGGTGGGGGAAGTAATCAATATCCCCCAATTGCGCGTTCTTATCTTTCAATTTTAGTAAAGGCTAATTTTCCCTTCATAATTGGTAGTTTAATTATATTCGGGAAAAATAAAATTTATGGTTAGTGTTAGGTCAATTTTTGAGTTTTAGAAGAAGAAAAAAAGTGGGAGAAAACCATTTTTTCTTAAAACAACAATAAACATGGATGAGTATGAAGAAGAATGTGAGAAACATCATGAAGAATATCATCTTGAAGGTTTAATAACGATTAGAGAGACAATTGACTGCATTCAACGTCATTAACGTCCCAGAATCGGTAGATAATATAATACTTTATCTACTGATTATACTATTATGTTCTAAAAGAGAGGTATAATTGGTAGATAAGTGATGTTCATTATCTACTGATTGTGATAGTCGCCCAAATCTAGATTTGTCAAAACTAGTGGATTTTTTTAATTTCTTTATTTTCATAATCGGTAGATAAGCGATGTCCATTATCTACTGATTGTGATAGTCGCCCCAAATATTATTTTTTTCAAAACTAATAAAATTTTGAATTTCTTTATTTTTATAATCGGTAGATAAGTGATGTTCATTATCTACCGATTGTGACAGTATCCCCAAATGGTCAACTAGTCGGTAGGTATAATAGGTTTGGAAATTTCCCATCTAGTCAGTAGGTATAATAGGTTCATCAGTACAATTACAGAAACTTTGGAGGGTTCATCTCAAGCTTAAAGTTGCGGCAAGTGCGACATACGGTCTCCCGGGATCCACGACTTGACTACTCTATCATCTACTTATACCTTTACTGTCTGATGTAACAAATCATGGAAGATTGACTTCATAACGCGCTGGTACATGGCGCCCGCATTTTTTAAATCAAAGGGCATTACAACGTAGTAGAAATTTATGTATGGGGTCTGAAAGACGGTTTTTGTCGCGTCTGAGACTGCCATTGGTAGGACTTGAAAGAAGCCTACGACTATATCTAACTGCAAGTGTACATCGTCTATTGGAGACATAGAAAATACAGGTCGATCCCACAGATACTTGGAGGGTGCAAAGATGAAGTTAAAGTATTCCTTCACTGATTCGAACAAGAGTAACAAAACGGTTTTGATTGTGTCGACACGACAAAGATATTTGATAGTAACAGAAACAATGAAGACCGTTTTGTTACTCTTGTTCGAATCAGTGAAGGAATACTTTAACTACAGCTTTGCACCCTCCAAGTCTCTGTGGGATCGACCTGTATTTGCTCTGTCTCCAATAGACGATGTGCACTTGCAGTTAGACATAGTCGTAGGCTTCTTTCAAGTCCTACCAAGTTTTTGCCGCCGCTGTCGGTGACTCGGTAGCGGTATTGTTGAATATGTAGTTAAACTTTACTGATTTTTAGTTTAATGTTTGCATATATGTGTTAGATTGCTATTTTTCAGCTATTGTAGTGTAATTTTGTGACCCATTTGTTGTATAATCTGCATTTTAGTGTTGTTAGCATTAGTTGTAGCTTTACCTTTAGTCATAATCATTTGCATCTTGATTCTGTAAAGTTTCATTAGTATATTTGTTAGTTTTCCTTTTTGTTTCTGTCTTAGCTCTTTGTTCCTGCATCTTGTCCCATTTGAAAATTTATGTCATCACATGTTGTAGTTCATTACTCGTAGTAAGTTAAGATTTAGGTTAGAAATCAGTTGTGTTTAACTCACTCAGTTTGTAATATATTATCCTCAGTAACTTAGTCATATAAGATATTGTGAATACTTTGAAATTTCTGTCTTTTTACCTTGGTTAGTATCATCTCTATAGTGTAATCCATCTGTTATATATCCTGCATCTTGCTTCAGTTAGGTTAGCTGCATCATTATCATAATCTAGTTTTAGTTTTCTGCATATATATAGCTAACCTCATTATGTTTCTTAAATTGTAAATCTATTAGTTTGTTTGTTGTTAGACCATAAGATGTAATTGTTCATCATTGTTGCATCTGTGTATATTTTGGTTTAAATTATAATCATTCTTAGTTATTTCTACCATCCTTTGCATTGTTGCATCTGTGTATATTTTGGTTGCCTACTTCATTATCCTTTAGCTTTTTCAGTTTCATAGCATCTTTCACTACACCAAATTCCTGGATTAGTAACATGAATTCGTAACGGCTTTGGAGCCGTTACAAATTTCCCGTTACAAATGGCCGTTACAAATAATTTGTAACAGACATAATCCGTTACGAATTTATTAAAACTTCGTAACAAGGTCAAGCCGTCACTAAATTTTTTAAGCCGTTACGAAATTTTTAATAGGCGTGTGAGACGCACGCTTTGTCACACATGGGTGTAACACCTGGAGTACGTGCGTGTGCCATTCACATGCACGATTTCTATCCTTTCATCTAGACCGTGTATGCCTAAACTGATATCTCTACCCTTCATTCTATTCTCGAGATGTATCTCAAATATAAAACCTAAGATTTTATTCCCACTTCACATTATTACATCTTATCTCTTACTCTCATCCGCCTCATTATCCCTTTTCCTGTCTCTCTTTCATCGTTCCTCCTCCTGTCTTTCTCGATCTCTCAGAAGAAACATGGGCTAAGATTTCTCTTCTTCTTCGTCATCTTGTTCTTCATTGTTCTTTTTTTTTCTTTCTTCTCAACTTCTTTTTTTCGTTGTTTTTAGGTTTTTTTCTTCTCAAAGTCAAAACTATGAACTGAGAAATCGTTCATATCAATTAAGAAGAGATCTGGAGAAGTAAATTTTGTTTTGTTAGTGTTACTGAGTTACTGAGTTTGTGAATTTGGTTTTGGTTAGGGTTATTATTGATTGAAGAACAAAGAATCAGTAAGAAATGGAGTTAGGGTTTCTGCAATTAGTATTGAGTTTGTGCAAAATCGAAGGAGGAATTGGTGAATTGAATAACAGAAGGAGGAGATGGTGGAGTTGTATTAACTGGGGTTATAGAGGATATGGTAAATCAAAAGTTCAAGTTATTGATAAATTAGAAGAAATCAAAGACTAGCCTGGTTTGGTGGTTTGAGAAGTGAATCGTTGTTTTGAACCGATGGTTCTGAGAATAGATGATGGTGATTGAAGATGAAACCGATGGTTAGGGTTTGGAATTTTATTTAAGGTAAACTTTCTTTACCTAATATAGGAGTCTGTTATGTTCTGTGATTCTAAGTGAATTTTTGTGGTTCTAAGTAAATTATTATGTTAATTTGACGATGTTAATATGCTTGTGTTTCAGTAGTTTCCATCTCATTTATTATACCAGTGAATGAGCTTAATGTGCTGATGCTTTTAAGGTTCCTCTTGTGCATTCGAAAGCCCTTTATTTAGGCAACTGAGATGTCATTTCTGAGAAGCTTGCAGACAAGTTTGACATTGCGTGTGAAATTTCTCCTCGAGTCTGGGACTTTCTGAAGCCTTTGGTGTTTGAGATTCTAGGCAGTTTGACTTCATTTTTTTTTTAAATCTAAGTAAGTTCAGTTACGTTTCTGCGCATGTTTCTATTTTCTACAGACTCTCATAGATTGTCTTCTGTTTAAAGGATTGCTCTCTTGCTCGCTGTGTACTTATAACTTTCCTTCCATCGATCACCACCGACTTATGAAGGTAATTTAGTAATGATCTTGAGTTGGATGGTGGAAATGTCGTCTGAGTAGTTCATCCATTTGAATTTCAATTTTTTTTGTTGTGATACTCTTTGTTTGTGTAGTGCAAAATTCAAATCCTTGTAGTGTGAAAACTGGAACACTGATATGTCTCATCTAATACTTAGGGTCCTTTGTTTTTTGATACAACAAAAAGCACAGCAACTGAGAAGCTAAAAGCAGGACCCATCTGAGAAAATATGCACTCTGCAGCGAGAGATATTCTGAAAGAAATAGATGTTAATACCGTGAGTAGTTTTTGCACTGGGCTTTCTCGTTATTTATTTGTTTGTATTCTTTTTGTTTGAGCATAGAACTATAGTATGAAATCTATCATGCTAAATTCGATGATGTATCATGCTATGTATCGACACTGCATACACTCATTACCTGCATACACCCACCAACAGTCGCAGCTGCATTTCAATTCCATCTTCCGCTCCCAACAACAACTTCCATCCATCACCAGCACTCCACCCGTTCGGAGGCAACTGCATCAGCAGCAAGCTTTGCACTTCGCCGCCACCATTCCACTGTTACCAGGCCACAGGTCCAATATCAGCAGTAGCGAGCTTCTTCGGTCTGCTGATATACTACCCCACCTCCTGTTCGCATAAGTTCCACCAGTCAACCTGCTGTTGTTGTTAGTTCTGCGATACTTAAGATATTAGGGTGTATGGATGGTTTTGTATCAGCAAAAATATGTGAAACAACAAGAAGCACAAAGCAATCTTGTAAGGAATCGCCAACAAGAGAAATATGGATTAGTAAGTTACAAACAACCCATAAGTCTTTGAAATTCAACCTGTTGTTGTTCACCTTCTTTGGCTCAAAGGAGGTCAGTTGTTATTATTTTCCTTATTACTACTTCAATTTATCATCTTTTGTGAATTTAAGGGCTTTGGTTTGCAAATTTTATGATGTGGGTGTTGTGGTGCTTGTAAGATGAATGAACAAATGTTGTTTTTGTAGGTGTATTCAAGACTTGTTAGGGGCCTTCTTAGCTTTACATAGTTTCCTAATTAATTTCAGTTGACATACATTTCATAGTCAGAAAAGTATAATACAGTGACTTGCATTCTGTAGTGTTTTCCCCGTAGAGAAATCGTCTCTCGGGTGATGAATTTTGGTCCTTTAGCCTAATTACTATTATTTCTTATGTATTTTTTTTTTTGTTTGTTGATTCATTTAGGTGAAATGTTTGAACAAGGAGCAACAGCAGCAACAACAAATTCTTGCACCGCAGCAACACCAGATTCTAATACCGCAGCAACAACAGATTCTAATACCACATCAATGGCAGCTCCAGTAGCAATTGCAACCTCAATAATTTCCACTACAGACACATTCATTGAGCCAAATTAGTTACCACAAGCAGGTAAAATTTTAATTCTATTAGTGACGACACCAATCTAATCACATATTGTGTAGGCAATGATGTCCTCTATCATGCATTACCATGGGCTGTTAACTTGTTGGTTTGTCTAAGAAAGTGTTTGTGAACTGTTTTTCATTGAATTGATATAATTTGAAATCCTTGGCACCAGTTGGACGTAACTTTGTTCTCTTTTTCGAATTGGCTTAGGTACCAACTCATTTCCTCTAGGTGCTGAGTCGTATTGCTAGAGCAGGTGTGGTGAAGTGCTGCAGATTTGCGATAGAAACATTATGCGAGAGAAGGCAGAGACTGTTATGTGAGTTCTGCATTTGTTAGTTTTATCTTATATGCTCTTAATTTGTAAACAACTGTTGTATGAGCTTTAGGCTTCACATAAGTTAGGCATTCTCTTAAGTTGCTAAGCAGATGTTGCATTCCCTCAAAACTAAGGAATTCTCTCAAGTTGTTGAAAGAATAGAACAAGTTATTATTATTATTATTATAAAATGTGTAATAGAATTTGTATGGATTGAATGACAGGCTTGTGCAACTAATTGAATTAAGAATTCTGGCATATTTCCGACACAAAATAAACCGCCCGTCACCTTTGACCTAGTCAACATTGGTCAATATAGACCAATTTTGACCATGTCAATGTTGACCAGCAGTAATGTTTTTGTTGTTACGAAAAACATTAGTAACGGTTCTCAACCGTTTCAATTTGCCACGTAGTAACGGCTCTCAACCGTTTCAATTTGCCACGTAGTAACGGCTCTGGCCTGTTACTAACCTGCCACGTAGTAATGGCTCTAAGATGTTACGACGTTCTTGTTACGAAAAAAGTAGTAACGGCCCTGAGATGTTACTACGTGGCGGGTTCGTAACGGCCCTCACCTGTTACTATGGGCCGTTACAACCAAATTCGTAACGGCTACATTGCCGTTACAAAAAAAATGTAACGCCCCGTTTTGTAACAGCCAAGAGCCATTACAACCCGTTTTAGTAACGGCTCAGGTATGTTACTAATCCAGAAATTTGGTGTAGTGTTTGCATCTCAGTACTTGTGCTAGCTGTAACTAGTATCAGTCCATTCTTGCATCATAATCTTGTAAGTTTTTTTTAACATATTTGTTAATTGTTCTTTTGCTTTCAGTTCATTGATACTATAATCTGTAGCCTGCTGCTGCAGTTGTAGTTTTTATCAGTCCATTGTTATTCTCATATCTGCATTTGTAGGCTGTATACATGTTTGTTTAGGTCAGTAGTATAACTTGGATTTTTAATACCATCTGTATCTTAGTTAGCACATCTGTATACTTCCATTAGTAAGCATTCATATAGGAATCTGCAAACAATATTATGGTTAGTTGTTCATTGTCATCTTGGTTACTACCTGCTACTCAGTATTAGGTTTTGTCACAAGTGGATACAGTCACCTGCACTGGAACATTAAAGTTGCAAGGTCTGAGTCTTCACATTTCACTCTGCAGTTTGGTCTATATTTTGGTTGAAACTGTTGGTTCTGTAACTCTCGATCTGTTGTGATTCTGAAACTTGTGCAACCGCATCCTGTCACTAGTTCACTTAAAATTGTTTGATCAGTTCATTATGCTAAGTGCATATACTATCTTTTCCCTGCTGTATCTGTCCATTTTTGAGAAACTGAGACTTTTTGTTGTAGTTACCAGGTACCTGAAGCTGAATAACACACTCAGGAAAAGGAGAAGAAGAAGAAGCATTATCTAAAATACATGCTCTTGGTGTTTATGTGATTTGCATACCAACATGCGTACCGAACTAATATATTCTTGGTCATTATAATACCTTATCAACTAATGATATTGTTGTGAATAACCCTGTGATTTTTCCATGACTCTCTGTCACTGATAACTTAGTTTATATTGGTTAGCAAATCAGTGGGTGATTCAAATTATTGTTATGCTTTAAAATCTTCTCAGTTTTTGACACCAAGTATCAATACACTTTATCTTTGCTCTAAGTTGCACAATTCAGGGAACTGATAATTTCTCTCGAGAAAACCAGGTACTTGTGAAGCTGTTGGAGAAGCCAAAGAAGGGGAGGACAAAGAGTAGGACAATTTGTGGAATTGCCTAAACCCGGTTTTGCGCCGGCGGTTTGTTCTTCAACTTTTTATTAATCTTGATGCTTATGTGATTGACATACCATCTTGCTTACTGATCTATTTATACTTGACCTTCATAAAATTTCTTCAACTGATGGTATTGTTGTGCATATTCCTGTGACATTCGAGTAAAATCCTGGCATGCTAAAATTGTTAAATTCTGGGTAACCATGTGTTTGTTTCTTCCTACAACATAAGGTATTAGTCAACGTGGCCCTGAGATTTTAAGTAAGCCCAATATCTAGCTGAGTTATCATTGTGTGTAACCTAATCTCGGTAGAACTCACATCTGGATACATTCGTCCCTGAAATTGATTGCCATTTTCTTAAGCATTATTCTATGGCACATCATGACTGTATGTTGAATTAGTCACCTTGGTACCGTTGTGCATAAATCTGTGATGATTGAATATCATGTTTACCTATTGTTTCTGTTGAGCCCTGTATGCTATCTAATTTCTGAGACACACTGATTCTGCATACACAATCCCAACAAGTTGTTACCTCCCTGATTTGTGCATTGCTGCTTTTCTGATTTGTAAGCACATATCAGTTATGTGTGCATAGTTTGGTTCCTAGAGCTAGCTTTTTATTCCCGAAAATATTGTTTTCCCTGTATTGCAATTTTCTTGTTTCTCTGGGTGTTATAACATGATTAATATGAATGATAGGCTATGATTGTGTCCTATAGAGACCAAACTAATCGTCTAGTTAGAATCAGTCAAGAGGACATTGTTAATATTCCCATCTCAGAAGTAGATAGCCCTGACCAATCTGAGACAATGGGTGATGAACTGAACTAACCTCGTAGTCTCAAGGACTACATGTACCCAACAAGGGAAAGCCATCCCTCGTACATTATTCTACCAGCTGATGCTGGCCAGTTTGAACTGAAAGAAAGTATGATTCATATGTTTCCAGTGTTTAGAGGGGTTGATGCTGAAAAAATAGTCCCTCAAACTGAGACTATTTCCCTTCTCTTTGAAATAAAAGGCCAAGTCTTGGTTGTATGCACTACAACCTAAGATGCTCTTACGAAAGAGTTCTTCAAAAAGTTCTTCCCAAACCTGTTTGTGGGAGAAAACTACTTCTGCAGGTTTAGGTAATTTTGGGTGTGTGTGGATGAGAAGTGAATTTAAACCTTCAACAAATGTGTTGCACGATGAGCACTTTTGATTCGAGAGATAGTCTGTACAATTCTGGCCTAAACCGAAGACACGGTCGTTCCAGATTTGTTTCGGTCACAGGTGAAGGATGTGAGGTTGATCTTAGGGAGGGAAGCGAAGAAGGTGTTGAGAGTATGAAGGTGATGGCTATTTGATGACTTGTTAACAGAAGGTTGAGCAGGCTAGAAAATGTTGCAGGAAGGCTCTGGGTGTTGAATACGATGGTATTAACACTTGGTTTTTCTGTGTTCTTGGAAATAGGGAGGAGAACCTATTTATACAAGTCGATAAACCTTCATCATGTATCTCGTGGGAAAGTGGAGGAAGTGGAGTGATGGAGGAAATGGAGCTGTGTGTTAGTGTCACACGGTTGCTTGCCCACTTCTCCTATCATCGCTAACCGCCCATGTTTCCCTGACACGATCTTGTGATGGCGTGTTGCACGCTGCACGCTGTAAACCGCCAGACCAATACCCCAGTTTGTATCCCCAAGTTGTGACGTGATTAACATCTCGAGTGAGTCGTGGAACCCACATAAGGTAGCAAACGGTGCTAGGTAAAATAATCAAGTTGTTTGTAGGCGCATATTGTATGCATGCGGTGCATTAAATATGCTTAACATGCTTGAAGCCTACACAACCTTGATGAAAATATTGCAAGTTGAAGTGACTCAACTAGCTATGTTCAGGCGTTGTTCGGAGGTCGCATGAGCGGGACCCACCTTGGCCGGTTATGCCATGGGGAAGTGTGGAGGATGGTGATCATGGTGATACCTTGTTTTCCACCTAACTCCCTTCCTAGGCTATTCACCCAAGCATGCGAACTTGGACGAATGAGATTGATGGAGGAATAACCGTTGGATTAGGGTTTGGAAGGCTTGCAAGCCTCCCTTTTCACCCTAACGGTTTTCATCCTTGGGAGGCGTGCATGGAGTGTCTGATCGGTCCAGCAGGTAGGCGGGACGCCACTCTACATGCCCATGCTTGTTGGAAGTCAACCAGAGCAATCTAAGTCGCTCGTTTTAGCCTGCGATGATGGACAGCCGAGATTAGAAGGGGGCCGTGCATGCTACCTTTGAGCGCGCAAATCGAGATGGCTAGCTGCAACCGTTCACGGCCGATTGGTTGGCCGTTTAGCTGGGCCCATAGTGGAAATGATGGTATAGTCGTCCATCTAATCCCGCCTTCCTTTGGCTTCCGTTCGTTTGTCTCAAAGTGGCTGCCTGCGACCACTTGATGCAAACCCTAATTTAGGGTTTCCGACCGGTTACCTACATCCGACCGAATCCGGCATTTGCCGAAATCTTTTGGTGAGGTCGATGGTGCGAGGGGAATGTTGGGACGACGGTGAGAACGTGCGTGCGCGCTACTCGGTCCCGTACGTGATCTAGGCCGTCCAACCATGCCTGCGAAGTTGGACGGATGAGATCTATTTTTGAGTTTGTTTTCAGCAGGTGAGACTAACATGGGTAGTCTTGCATGCGTTCAATGGGGCTAATATAACCCGCCGTCAGGTAGCCTACGGGTGTTTGCATGTCAAACACAAGGCTTTGAGCAGGGCATTAATTGTAATGCTGCAAACCTACAGAAAATCGGGATGGTTGCTACATGCTCCGCTCTGGGTAGGTTTTAATTCTCAGGGATGGTTGCACATGCTCCAATGAATTAATATGGTGAGAATATTCACCGCATGAAGGCTTTATCCCTTGCAGGACGTCAGCTTAGAATTTGGCTTTTACAATTTTAGCCCTGAATAGAATTCCACCATCAACAAAACCATAAGACTGCGACAATTCGTCAAAGTCTTAATAGTTTTGTGCAATTAGAGGGTGAAACTTTAGCCAAATACTTGGAGAGATTCAATGAATTATTGCTCCAATGTCCTTACCATGGTTTTAAAAAATGGAAACTTGTGCAAATTTTGTATGAAGTTTTAGATGTCAGAACCTGAACCACAGTTGAGTCAATGTGTAATGGTGCATTTATTGACAAAAGCGCTGATGAGTCTTGGACCTTCTTATTCGAAGTCGCTGAAAAAACTCAACAGTGGGAGTTCATACGTGAACCTAAAAAGACCGCCCATGTAGCTAATGTTCATAGAATTGAGTCTGACTTTGAGGGAAATGCAAAGATTGCATCTTTGGCTAGGAGAGTAGAAGTGCTAGAGCTGAAGAAGAATGTGAAAACTACTGCCCCTACTCTCCGTGACCAAATTGAAATGGCCACTTATGTCGCATGCCATAGTTCATACCACTTAGTGGATAACTGTCCAGACATGCAGGCATTTCAAGAGTCTAAAACCGAGCAAGCCAATGCTTTGTACCATAGGCAAGAGAACAACCCTTATTCTAAGACCTACAACCCAGGGTGGAGAAACCACCCTAACTTCTCATGGTCTAAAGGTCCTGTATAAGGGGGTACAACCAGTAATAATCAAGGATACTCATATCCCAGAAACCCTCAAGTGCAATCACACACACAATACCCTGTAGAGAAGAAGCCTAGCTTTGAAGACATTGTCGGTCTGTTGACCCAAAATCTATTGCACCTTCAAAAGACCACGGACCAACGTTTCTCAAGTTTAGAACTTAAAATGGGTCAAATTTGTGATGCATTGAATGAGAGAGAATAAGGTAAACTCCCTAGTCATCCCCAACAAAATCCAAAGAGTGCATTTCATACAAGTACTTCAACTTGTAATGAGTCCTCACATAACCAAGTAAATGTTGTCACCACTCTTTGTAATAGTAAAGTTGTTGAGAACAATGTAGGTGTACCACAGTCAAGCGAGTCTAAATCAGACTCACCAGTATACACAACACCACAGAAAACATCTAGTGTAGAAAATGAATCTGAGCATGATAGTGACTCTAAGAATTCCACTGATGTTAATGTACCTGAACCATCTAATGTGCATGTTTCCCCATTTCCCCAAAGATTGGTGTAGCAGAAGAAAGGTACCCAATATAATGAGATGTTAAAAATGTTTAAACGAGTCAATATAAACATTCCTTTTCTTGAAGCAATCAAGCAGATTCCTGCATATGCTAAATTCTTGAAAGATCTATGCACACAAAAGCGAAAGCTTCATGTGCATAAGCGTTCCTTTCTCACTGAGCAAGTGAGTTCAATTTTTCAAAACAAGACCCCACCTAAGTTTAACGACCCGGGTAATCCAACTATCTCTTGCACTATAGGTGACCATATAATCAATAGGGCTTTGTTAGACTTAGGTTCAAGTGTGAACCTTTTGCCATATTATGCATATGAGCAATTAGGTCTTGGGGAGCTAAAACCCACTCCTGTCACGCTACAGTTAGCGGACAGATCTGTGAAAATCCCTAGTGGTATTGTTGAAGATGTGTTGATCAAGGTTGAAATTTTTTATTTCCCTGTGGACTTCATTGTGTTAGATACTCAACCTGTGCAAAACCTAGATTGTCACATTCCTGTTATTTTAGGACGTCCTTTCCTAGCTACGTCCAATGCTATCATAAACTGTCTTAATGGAGTGTTGAATTTATCTTTTGGTAACATGACCGTAGAACTCAATGTTTTTAACATTAGTCAACAACCCATTGATTGTGATGACAATGAATTGCATGAGATTAATTAACATGATTGAGAGTCTAATCCAAGACTCATTGCCTGACATTTTATCTGTGGATCCTTTGCAAGCATGCTTAGATAACTTTGACCTAGATCTATTTGATTCTAAGTATATTAGTGAAGTTCACTCTTTGCTATAATCCATGCCACCCATGGATATTGCTAGATGGCAGACTGCAGTGGAACCACTTCCA
This sequence comes from Papaver bracteatum, assembly GCA_023529315.1. Lineage (NCBI taxonomy): Eukaryota > Viridiplantae > Streptophyta > Magnoliopsida > Ranunculales > Papaveraceae > Papaver > Papaver bracteatum. The sequence continues at coordinate 1,949,436 of JAJJWX010002530.1, forward strand.
CTCTCTGATTCCAAATCTGCCTCATCTCTTGATGAACCACCTAAGCTTGATTTGAAACCATTGCCTGATACTTTGAAGTATGCTTTGTTAGGTTCTTCTGATACTTAGCATGTGATTATTGCATCATGTTTAGATACAGAACAGGAAAGCAAACTTTTAGAAGTGTTTAAAGAACATAAAGAGGCCTTAGGTTGGACCATCTCATACCTTAAAGGTATAAGTCCCACAATTTGCATGCATCACATAAATCTTGAGGAATATACTAAACCATCTAGGGAAATGCAAAGGAAACTTAACCCCAACATGAGAGATGTTGTTAAAGGTGAGATTTTGAAATTGCTTGATGCAGGTATCATATACCCAGTTCCAGATAGCCAGTGGGTCAGTCCCATTCAAGTTGTACCCAAAAAGTCTTGCATTACTGTAGTTCAAAATGAAATGAATGAGCTTGTACCCACCCGTGTGACCACAGGGTGGCGAGTTTGTATTGACTATAGGAAATTAAACACAGTAATAAAGAAAAACCACTTTCCCCTTCCCTTCATTAACCAAATGATAGAAAGGTTGTTGAGACATAGTCATCATTGCTTCTTAGATGGATATTCGGGTTATAACCAAATTCACATAGCACCCTAAGACCAACAAAAGACCACATTTACCTGTCCTTATGGAACATTTGCTTATCGTCGTATGCCTTTTGGGTTATGTAATGCACCTGCTACTTTTCAACATTGCATGATGAGCATATTTTCTGACATGGTAGATAAGTTTCTTGAAATTTTCATGGATGATTTTTCTGTCTTTGGGTCTTCTTTTAATGAATGTTTGCATCATCTCACTCTTGTGATGATTCGATGTAAGGAAAAGAAATTGGTTTTGAATTGGGAAAAATGCCATTTCATGGTTAACTCGGGCATCGTTCTAGGGAATATCATCTCTGAAAAAGGTATATAAGTAGATAAAGCCAAAGTTGATCCCATTCAACACTTTCCTCAACCTTGATCTGTGAGGGAGATAAGGTCATTCTTGGGCCATGCCGGTTTTTACCGACGATTCATCAAAGACTTTAGTAAAATTTCAAGACCCTTGTGTAGTTTTCTTGTAAACAATGTTGCATTTGTCTTTGATGACGCTTTTAAGGAAGTATGGAAGCAATTGAAATCTCTCCTTACATCTGCCCCTATAGTCAGACCACCCGACTGGACCTTACCATTTGAAATTATATTTGATGCGTCTGACTATGATGTAGGAGTTGTTTTAGGTGAGCGAGTAGACAAACTCCCTTACGTGATCTACTATGCTAGTAAAACACTTAATGATGCTCAACTGAATTATTCAACAACTGAGAAAGATTTTCTAGTTGTTGTGTTTGCTTTGGATAAGTTTAGATCTTATTTGATAGGGTCTAAAGTCATCATATATTCCGGCCATGCTGCATTGAAATATCTTTTGTCTAAAAAAGATGCTAAAGCTCATCTAATTCGATGGATACTCTTGTTACAAGAGTTCAATCTCGAAATTCGAGATAACAAAGGGTCTGAAAATGTTGCTGCTAATCACTTATCTAGGTTGAATGTTGAATCTGTTGATGAACACATGCTTACTAGAGAACCATTCCCTGATGAAAAATTGATGCTTGTGTCTAAAATGCCTTGGTTTGATGATATCGTAAACTACCTTGCTACATGTAGAATGCCTTTGCACTGGTTTAAACAAGACCGTTCTAAGTTCTTGGATGAAGTTAAACATTTCCTTTGGGATGACCCATATCTGTTTAAGTACTGCCCGGAACAAATCATTAGGAGATGTGTCCCCAATTCTGAACAAAGAGATGTTATCTCTTTCTGTCATGACCATGCTTGTGGAGTCCATTTTAGCGCCAAGAAAACTGCTACAAAGATCTTGTAGAGTGGTTTCTATTGGCCATCATTGTTCAAAGATATTCATGCATTTTGTGTTGCTTGTGACCGATGCCAGAAATTATGAAGTATCTCAAGAATAAACATGATGCCCTTACAACCTATTTTGATTTTTGAACTGTTTGATGTATGGGGTATTGATTTTATAGGTCCCTTTCCTAACTCTGAAGGTAAGCTATACATTCTTATTGTTGTTGATTATGTCTCTAAGTGGGTAGAAGCCATTGCATCCAAAACAAATGATCATAAGGTTGTTCTTTCTTTTCTTAAAGAAAACATTTTCTCTTGTTTTGGAACACCTAGAGAAATAATCAGTGATGGTGGTACTCATTTTTGTAATAGACCTTTTGAATCACTTATGTGCATGTATGGAATCACTCATAAGGTAGCAACACCATACCATCCACAAACCAGTGGCCAAGTAGAAGTTTCTAATAGAGAAATTAAGCATATTCTTGAAAAGACTTTTAATCCTACTAGGAAAGATTGATATTTACGTTTAAATGATGCTTTGTGGGCCTATATAACTGCATACAAAACCCCTATTGGCATGTCCGGTTATAGACTTGTGTATGTTAAAGTTTGTCATCTACCTGTAGAGTTAGAGCATCGTGCATATTGGGTTGTAAAGAAACTGAACTTTGATCTTGATAAGGCTGGTACCCAAAGGAAACTTCAACTCAATGAGTTAGAAGAATTAAGAAATGATGCATATGATAGTTCCAAAATTTACAAACAAAAAATGAAAGTGTTTCATGACAAGCGCATTTTGCGCAAATCTTTCACACATGGACAAAAAGTTTTATTGTACAACATTCGTTTGCATCTTTTTCCAGGAAAGTTACATTCTCGATGGTCAGGTCCATTCTTGGTTCGTACTGTTTTCCCTCATGGGGCTGTTGAAATCGAAAATCCAGCAAACAAGAACATCTTCAAGGTCAATGGTCAGAGATTGAAACCATTTCTGGAACATCTTCCACCATAAGTTGAGACCATAGACTTGGAGGACCCCATCTATGTGGACTAAACTGGTTCTCTTGTGTACATACATATGGATTAAAACTCCATTTTCTTTCCCTTTTTTCTTTATTTTTGTATAGTTTTTATGTGTGCTAACCAAATTTTTGTCTTATCACTCTTGTTGTTTGCTTTCAAAGCATCCATCCATTTCTGGTTTAGTACCATCCATTTTGCATCTGGTAATCTCTTCCCTTTTCTCTACTCAGCATAATTCTCATGGTTTGTAGCTGTTTAAATTCTTATCATTTTTTGAAACATTGAGGACAATGTTAGATTTAGGTTTGGGGGAGTATTTTGCATATAGAGTTTTTAGTCTTTTCTTTTCCTTTTATATAAAATTTTCTTGAAAAACATAAAAAAAATCTTTGTAAATATCTGCATAAAACCTCCAACTTTTAGAGATCTTAGAGTCACTAGCATGCTTTTAGCTATGTTTACATAGAAAGTCTGACCGAAATAACTGAACTTGGAAGTACTGGAGAACACAATCGGGTTTCTTAGTTGTTAGAGCGTTAAAGTTGGATTTAACCATGCTAGTGGGCGAATTAGGTGCATCAAAGATATTTGGTAGTAGAGTTGTGATCACCCTTAATGGAGACTACGTATTTTACATCATGCGAGGCACCAACCATCATTTTGTGACTATCTAAAAAATCTTTTAGAGTGTGTGTCACCGTACGTCAATTCCAGGTAGGAATGGTGAGCTACCCAACTTCGCATCACTTTTAGCACTATTTTTGATCTCTTGAGTGCTAATTTTCTCAATCATGAGGATGACGTCTAAAGATGAAAACTCCTTCTTGTAGTTTGATTTGCAGTTATCACCATTCTCTCTCACTCGACAACATCAAAAGATCCATAGAAACACATCATCATCAACAAGCAGCACGACATCAGAATATTTGAAGAAAGTTAAAATGGTCCAAGGTTTACATGCAACAATTCAAGGAAAAGTAAAATTCTTATTCAAATTGAAGATACACTACAAAGAGCATAATTCAATACACATTTGAAGTGGTATTTTACAAGAGCAGAGAAAACAAAATAAGATGAGAAAAAGTGAAGTTTATGAAATCAAGACAAACCAAGTTGTAAAGAATTAAGTGATAACGTCTTTCATCCATGACTTTAGTAGTTTCATTATTATTTTGTTATTTTCAATTTGTGTTGTTAATCATCAAGAAAAAAAAATGAAAATAATAATAATAAATATATTTATTACAGTTGTTTGTAGTTTAATAAACACCATGGTAAAGAAGAAGAATTCAATAGGAAAATTCAAGCAACAAGGAAATTGAATAGAAATGTCAGAAATTGTCAAGGTTCTACGAAATTCAGAAGTTCATCATCAACAGTTGAAGACCGAAGATAGAAGACGTTTCTATGGATGTTGTAAGAGTAGTGTTGATTGCCGATCGTATGTGAAGGTAAGTGAGTATTCCCATCCTTGCTAATGATTGATTTCCTTTCTTAGAGATCATCAGAAAAAGATTATTTTTGTCCATGATTCTGTGGAGTCTCTATAAATTATTTCGGAAGGTTTTCCTTCCCACCATTCAACGTGTACAGGATTTCTCTCTTTATTCCTGTCTGCACACATGAGAGACTAAAAAAGCGATCTTTTTGAGTTCAATTATCATAAAACCCTATTGGTGAGGCATAAGTCGAGGCTTGTGATCACTCTCGAACCCGAATTCTTTCATATGGTATGGTTATTTCTCGCTCAACTCTTAAGGATGAGAATGCGTTCTTTGGTAGTTATAACTTCATGTACTAGCATGCAGAAACTCTATGTCCTCATAGCTCCTTGGATGCTTTTGACTCCATTACGCTCTGAAGTTGGAGAAGGTTTTGTGGGTAAAACTTTATAGGAATTGAAATAAGCCTACGACTATGTCTAACTGCAAGTGCACATCGTCTATTGGAGACATATCAAATATAGGTCGATCCCACAGAGACTTGGAGGGTGCAAAGATGAAGTTTAAGTATTCCTTCACTGATTTGAACAAGAGTAACAAAACGGTTTTGATTGTATCGATACGACAAAGATATTTAATAGTAACAGAAACAATGAAGCACAATGCAAAGCAAGTAAATAGAAAAAATGATGAGAATAGTACTAGGGCCTTTGATTCCACCACTAACTTACGCTAGTTATTCTGCTCATAACACTAACCTTTTTCTTACAACTGATAACAAAAGGGATGTCAATCCTCTGTATATCTAAGGTCACTTTGATATGAATGATTAAATCACAACTAAGGTATTTCTCCTAAGCCTTAACTGTCTTTTCAGGGTGCAGCTAATCAGAAGATCAATATATAGGATTAAGCATAGTTGTAGTTCTTCAACACAGTATTATTCTAACTACAATGGATATATGGTATACACTGTGAAAGTAAAGTATTGAAGTCCTAAGATTGAATTTTATTCTAAGATAATTAAGCACAACAAGGTTACTGCCATTAACATGAATAACAAGTAGAAAACTAGGGATTCATCTAAACCCTAGCAGGCGAATTTAGAACATGATAAACAAGATGAAAATACAAATTATATTAAAAATAATTGAACCATCTAGTCTTGGATAATTTGTTACAAAGAAGACAACCCTATTTATACAAAATCCCCTCCATTTACCTTCAATTCGGAAATTAAATGCAAACCCACTCACCCAAAACGAGTCTGAATTCGTTATCCCCTCTTCAATTCTTCTCTGCAAGCCATTAATGTCTTGTTTCCTCCACTGTAGAAAAACCCTAATATTATCCCTCTCAATCCTAGCTTCTAGGGTTAGGGAGGAAGATAGGATGGAGAGAGATAGTGATTAGGAGTTTGTGGTGATGGATAGGTTGAGAGCAGAGCTGGTCGGGGGGTAGGGGGAGAAGCTGTTGGTTTTGCAGAAATGTTCGGGGGGGGGGGACTGTGGTTTTGCAAAGCTTGGAAAAGATGAGAACGAAATGGAGAGGAGTGTTTGGATTTCTGTTCGATTTGGAGAAGAAAAATAGGAGTTGGGGTGTGAGTCGGGAGCATCAAACTCTGATGTACCGTGTGGAGATGCTTTGGATACAACTGCTAAATGAAATCCAACGGCTCAGGATATAGACGGGTTTGGGTATGGGTTCGGGTCTTGGATAGCTTAAGCCCATGTATTTGCAAACAGATTGCAATTGATGTGCAAGCGGGTTGCGGCTTCTCTTGCATAGTCGCTAGTCACCATTCTTATGCTCGTTTGGCTTATCAATTCATCCAAGCTTTATTTAGTACCTAAAAACACAAAGTTAATTAGTACAAGAATTTATTCTTGAAAACAATGAAAATACAGAATTTGGGATAATATATGATTTTAAAGCACAAAAGATGAGTTAAATGCCAATAAAAAAGTGTAGAAATATGCAATATTTGGCACTCATCAGCCATCTTTATTTGATTATACCCGCTGAAGAAATCCATGAAACATAATATTTTATTACCCCCTGTTACGTCTACCGTCATGTCGATATTTGGCAGCGGGAAGTCGTCTTTAGGACACGCCCGGTTAATGCTTCGGTAGTCTATACAACACCTAATCTTTCCATTTTTCTTTGCTACGGGAACGATATTGCGAGCCAAGTCGGATGTTGGATTGGTTTAATGAATTTAGCTTCCAACAAATGCTCTACTTCTTCCTTTATTTTGAGGGTCGTTGTTCGAGGGAACTCGTGTCTCCTCTGTTTGACTGATCTAAAATCAGGCGATACGTTGAGGTTATGGGCGATGAGGCTGCCGTCGAGTCGGTGTAATCCTATCAACACTTCCCTTTCATTTTCGCAAATTCTTGCTGATCTTGATAAGGCGCTTCTCAGCTTGAGCTCCCATATTGACTTCTTCCATTTCATCCATAGTGAGATCTTCTAGTGCCCGCTCTTCATACAGGGTTTATGTTTCTTTTGTCGGCTGAGGAGACTTTGTTTCTTCTTCAATTGATGACATGGCGCATTCTTTCTCGTCAGTGTGAGCTCCCACGGCTGATTGCTATAAGAGGTATACATGTCCTCCGCCTAGTTTTGAAAAGACCTGGAACCTGGGTTGCACTTCTTGTTTCCGCTTTTTTTCAGTCGGGTGAACCATCCTGGAAGGACTGAACACGGACTTGGACGTTCTCGGATTTTCTTCCTATTCCCACTTAGGTAGCGAAATATGATGTACTTCTCGTATCTCACCTGACTCCTTTGGGATGTCATAGAACAAAATATCTGCCATGCATGCTTCCTACGGGTCGAATGGGTTGCTCGTTGCAGGGATACGATATTTACTGCCCCCTGATGTAGTGATGATACGTTAAAGCCACGATCTTGTGATTGAGTAACCAACCTCATCCCAGAAGTACGTGAAATATGGTTTCATCTTCTAAGATGTAGAACGAAGTGAGCGTTATGATGGGTCCAACCCTCATTACCAAATTAACAATTTTGATGGTCGTCTGTGTGTGGCCTCAAAATCCCTTCACATTCGTCGTTCGCATTTGTATGGATGATCGTTGTACTCCCACGATTTCAAAGGTGTGCGTGGAGATCAGATTTAAAGACGCGCCTCCATCAACAAAGGCTCTCTTTAATGGTTTCCCATTGATGTTAACTGTAAGGTACAAAGAACTGAGATGTTCTCCCGTATAAAAAATGTCTTCATATGTGAACAAGATTGCTCCCTTAGGAATGGGGATGTAAGGTTTTCCAGCTGCGATAGCCGCTATCGCCTTGGATGTTTTCTTGATCTGGTTTTCGCTGAATCCTAGTGAGTCGAAAAATTGCTGAGCCAATATTGTTTGGAAGAATTTGCTAGTTATACCTTCAGTGTTTTCGAACGCGGGGGCATCATATTCTGCCTCACATACCTCATCTTCAGTGTCTTCCTATTACCTGAGTAAAACTTTCTGAGAAAAAGTGTGGACATGGATATCCATGAGTCTATACTTTCGGGTTTCAGGTTGTCATACCAGATAAATGTTGTGTCTGTGAGTGACTTAGGTAATTCTCTTAAACATAGTTTTCCGCCAGCTGCTCGATCGTTCATGGTCGATAGGAACATGTTGAGGTGTTCACGTGCATTCCCCTGTCCGCTGTATACTTTGAACTTAGGCGAGGTGTAGTCCTCGGGGTATTGATATTCCGTGACTTCAGAAGAATATAGACTGTTCATGAAGTCATAGTTGTCCTGTTTCACCACTCGATAGTTTTTTTCCAAGTACTTTGCTATCGCCTCCTGTGACATAGTCGTAGACGCTTCTCTTCCATCTCTAGTATCCTTTACCGCTTTTTTAGTATCATTCTTCTCCGCTTCAGTCGTTTTCATTAATTTCCTTAGTTAAAGCTCTCTTCTGACATGATCCTCCAACTCTTTCTACATATCTTGTAAAGTTAGCCGCGCCGGTGGCTTATCTCATGGTGCTTGTTATTTGTCATTTTCTTGTGAAACCTTCGTTCATCTTCCTTGTATGATTGTACTATTTACTATTCCTCCACGCACAACTTCTACTCTCTCGTTATCGAGATTGAGCGGTTAGTCGAATGATTAATCCTCTAACACGCCCGTGCTAGTACCTGCCGGGTGTGTCATGGTAGAGGAGAGACGAGCCTCCGGGTGTGGTTGCCAAATGTTTAGGGGTAAAGATGAGATAGGTCCTACACGTCCTGGTCACAACAATGACTACACCTTTTCCTAGAATAGTATGAGAGAGAGATTGATTTCTATTGTACTATATTCATCCTTTTATAGGCTTCACCAAAAATCCCTTCTTCTCATGACATCATGCCATGTGTCATTATAACCTTCTTATTTACTATTGTTGCTACTCTCTAATATAATCCCTGACTTCTCATTAATTCCCTTCTTATCCTTGCTATTCCATGGACATATTCTATTGGGCTTGGGCTTTAGTCCCCAAGTCTCCATTTCCCTAATGGGCTTATCCTCTGCTTTGAGGACTTCCTACTAAATGGTTGATATTTTCATGTATCAATATTCTACCATCCTCAGAACGAGTCTCAACATCACTATCAAAGCAGGACAACATATGAAGAACATGGTTATGTATATGACGCAACATATCCAAGTTATCAAGAAAAATACAATGCGGGAGATGATCCATGTTTATCACAGTATATCCTTCATATCCTCGAAATGATCCATGATTTCGTTTTAGAGTACGTTTGGATTTTCCTCATTGGAATTTTAGTACAATCACTTTAATTAAGTAACAATTGACTATTTTATGACTATTTTTCTTTTGATACGACTTGTTTAATGTATAACGCCTATTTTTAGAATTTAACAAATAGTTTTTTGAATTCGATATGCTTTGCTGATTACTCTATATAAAGGAAATCATCATCTTGATGAAATTATCCAAGTATTGTATTTCATTTGTCAAAAAAATAAAAAATGAAGCGATCCACAAATAATAAGATGCATGGATAACTGTTACAATCTATCCAGTTTTTGTAGATCAATCCATAGCCATTTTTGGATCAATTTTTTTTTTTTTTTTTGAAATTTCGATACGACAACCGGTAATGAAAGCGATATAAATATAAAAAAAGTCTTCGAAATAGGTTCAATTGCATCAACAGTAAGGTGAAAATTTTATTACGGTTCAAGTTGAATCTAATATACTCAATCTTGGGATGGTGTATGAAGAATGAGTGGGTATTGATAAATCAGATGATTTCGATATATTTGAACTAAACATATCTTACTTATTTTCTTTAAATTTTCAAAAAATTGCAGCTGGGTTAGAAAATTATAAAGAGATAGGCAAAGTATCAAAACATGATGAATGCTATGAACTCTTGAAATCAAGTATTGTGCACTACAATCCTGATTATAGGAACAACAAAAATATAGACGTTGGTATTACTTAAAAAATGGAAACTACATTAAGACTTCACTAAAAGGAAAATAGAAACTAAAGTACAACATTACTTAAATAAAATCAGAAACTAAAGTACAACATTACTTAAATAAAAAGGTTGAACACTAACTTATTCAATAATTCAAATCTAATCTCAGTAACTTAAAATTAACAACTTATGATTATAACTCGGACATGTGGTGTTGTGATGACGATGGGGGAGACTTATTAAAACCAAACTTATTCAAAATAGTTTTTGTTTGAATTCAATGTATATTCTTATGCTTGGAGCAAACATATTGAAATCATTTTTAATTTTAAGCATTTCATCACTCTCCAAATCGATAGCAATTTGTTGTTGTGTTGTTGCCAATTTTTTTGCATAATTTCGTTTTGTTGTTGTTGATGAGGTATGATTGACATTCGGGATTCTTTAAGATAATCAACAAATTTAGTGCTCGCACCACTCATTTGGGATTCTCATGATGATAGTGTAGTGGGTGTGCTTTTTTTATAGATCCTTTTATTGATTTTAATCTTTTTAAGCACGACTTTTGACTTGCATTTGTCAGGTACATTACTTGTATTGCTTACTCCACCAAAAAATGATCCATGCATTGTATATTGGTCGGTAGTGGTTGGATATCCTTGTTGAAAATGAATACCACAAGGGATACTAAATGGGTTTGGAATTTGATTTGCAAATGGGGTTTGAGTAAATTGGCTTGAAGATGGATTTTGTTGCGATTGACTTGAAAACATATTTGGGGTATTACTAGGGAATTGGATAAACAAAGGGTACACATCTTCCTCCATATTGTCATCTTGATCCTCTATTACATTTCTAATGTCTCTAAGCAACTCAAATTCTTCATCGCGACAGAAGGGTTTCAAGTATGCCATGAAAATTTCATTTCACCTTTAATATCTATATTAATGTAAACGAAGCAAAAGATATAGAAAAACAAAATAAGAGACAAGATAAAATATAACAAGTGTTGTGAACATGTTTAGATAACATACCAAGTTCGGATTATTTGCATCAACTGTTGCAAAGCATTTAGAGAATTTCTCAATTTATGTCTTGATAATGCTAAATCTATTGTGAATTCTAGTTAAAGTACGATTATATGACCACAAGCTTGTATAAATCTTTAAAAAAGTTTTTCCCAAAAAAATACTCCTATCTACACAACTTCCTTCATTCTCTATAGCACATTACGTAGTAAAAAGATGCTTGTCCTCCGGAACAACGTATATATTTCTTGATTTAAGTTGGGACGTTGTAAGTTACGATATTTATGTCGACAAACAAAAAAAAATGAACAAAAAAGAAACTTTTAATTTAAGAAAATAATTTAGATGATATGTACATGTGTATGTTATTATCCATACATCTGGTTTCCTATCGTTCCAAAATTAAAATGTATTTTTTTTAACATTTAGTTTTCATATTGTTCACCCTTGGAGTAGGAACAAGGCCGGTACAACTGCACTGCCAAGTACCAGCGCACATATAAGTGCCCTACATATAAAACAAGGGTCAAAAGAATATCTTCCCAAAATCTCAGAAAAGGAAATTCAAACCCTAATTTTCTTAATAGCTTCAAGAAACGTAAAATTCTCTTTGTCAAGATGAATGTGAGTAAAGTGTTTCAACGTTTATCGCAACTTGGAAAGTTTGTGATTGACAAGTGCAAAGTAGGGCGAATTAAACATCCTAATGATGATATTAAACACTTTAATCAAATGATTCTCGGAGGCCTTTTCCATCGATCAGTGCGTTCAATCATTTGTTAGGACCGTTAACTAAAATCAATTACTACGCAGTAGAAACTGAGTTGTTTAAGAAGATGATTGGAGTGTCAGTCAATCCCGACTTGTGCACATTTAATACAGTAATGAACTGTTACGTGAAGCTAGGTCAAGTAGGTTACGGGTTTTCTATGTTGGGAAATATTATTAAGACCGGAACCCTTCCAAGTGTTTTGATTTTCACCACTCTGATTAATGGGTTGGTTCGCAGTGGAAATTTTGCGTCGGCATTCAATGTGTTTGTCTAACGTGGGTTTACTCAAAAAATACTTTTAGTGATTTCTAAAGACTTTAACGCATTTACTGAATATTGTGTTACTGGTTGTATATTTTTAAAATCTATTTCCAAATTTATGTTAGTGGTGGTTGATTGTAAACATGTTTTCTAAAGTTTGTATTACTTGTTGAAAACTTGAAAATTCAAAGACTTTATATACTTGCCTCCTTTAAAGCGTTTGAGCGACTTTTGTGTATATATTTGCCTTGATTAAAGTCTTGCAAAATATTTAAGATTTTGGAAGACTTTCAAAAAAAATTAAAAATATTTTTTATCTCTTTTATTTTATTTCATAAACACACAATCTATATTTGCCTTGATATAAGTTTCGTCATGATGTTGTTCGTGATGTTATCTTTGACATTTGTTACAAATCCAATGTACCTTCGCGCAAAGAGGTTTCTCTAGGTCTTCATGCGGATGATGGAAGAGATTTAAAACCTGATGATATCCTTGTTCTTAACTGAGAGAATGGGCAAGATGTTTGTATGGATGTTACATGTCTCTCTCCATTCACTGGTGATGGTGTCCCCTCCTTTGCTCCAGGTAAGGCTATTTCTGGTGATGTTTCACGTAAGCGTACCAAATACTCGGACAAGTGTGCTGCACATGGATATGGATTGGGTGTTCTAGCTTTTTCTACCCTAGGGGAACTTGGTGAGGATACTCTGGTTTTTTTCAAGCGTCTAAAGAATTGTTTGGTTAGTAATGACGCTAGTAGAGGCTTAGGTAGTTTTATTTTTAATCGTTTAGGAGTTGTAATTCAAAGAGGAGTTGGGGCCCAGCTTGTCGCTAGGTTACCAACCAAAATCCTTGTGTAATCTTGTTGATGGTGGATTTTCGTTTAAGGGTAAAATTATAAAACCTAAAGTTATGCGCTAACATCATGTAAAAGATAAAGTCATTAATGAAGTGATGGATACTCCTTCACTTTATTCAACTAGGATGGAGCATGTGGCAACAATCCCATCCTATGAATAAAATACACGAAATTCATCCAGGTTGGAGCTTGTAGCAACAATCCCATATACCCTGTGAATTTTCAACATTATTAATTAATGCGCAACCAGCCTTGTATTTCTTGTACTCATTATCATTGCAGCATGATGACTGAGTGTTGCTATCAGCAGAGAAACACGAATCTCCAAGCATTATAATGAAAGCATGTACGAAATACCCGTACAAGCTGAACTCTCGGTGTGTTATACTAGCCCGATTGAGCCACTCTCGGTGTGTTATACTAGCCCGATTGAGCATCCAGATTGACCGTATCAGTCTGGATATGATCACGACCATCTAACTCCACTAGCATGATTGGATGGCCATCGATTCATAACTCACTAGCAATGATAAGCTTTCCAAAATGTCCAAACCATAGAAGTATGGATGGCAAACCCTAAATTAGGGTTTGAGGCACATTACATGTGTCGCAAAACAGCCTCAACCATCCATCTTCGCAGGTATAGATGGAGGGTGCAGATGTAGATTCAAAGGGCACGTGTATAATGATACAATAAAAGAATATACACTAGGAACCGGTTTTGGAAACGTGTATAATGATTGTTTGGTTTGGAAAGTATGCCAAAGAACTAAATCAATTTGATGTTCATTTAATAAATACCAAAGAATTAAATCATGATGCACACACCTAAGTGTTTGAGTGATCAGTGAAGTCTTAGAAGTGTTTGAGAGAGTTCTAGTAATGTTAAACATATTTAAAAAATAAATCTTTGAGCATATACTAAAATATTAAACTGGGACGGTCGGTACAACTATTCGTGAACCGTTAAGTTTGTTCATGGATCAGGGTGCAAAGGTTTGTGAACCGGGTTAGCTAACCCTACAAGACTACCGAACTCTGTTGACCACGGTTCGTGAACCGGGTTCATCAACTGCTAGCCTATAATACCAACTTTCAAAATTCAGTTCACAATGGTTCGTGAACTGTCCCCATCTAAACTTGCATCTTGCGAACTGGCTTGCAAACCCTCCTGTATTTCTGAAACTCATATATCTATGGTTTGCAAACAGGTTGGCCAACCTACTCTGAGTAGAAATATCAGATAGTTCAATATTTCTCTCTGATGATATTTGTAACATTCCCGCGTAATGTTGAAAAAGCAGGGGTCTAACAACCACACCCAATATATCGTTTCGGAAATTTGCATGGACTAACTCCAATATATTTCCAAGAGAATCAACTAGGCAATCAGACTCAATCAAGGAAAATACATCCAAGAGTTATATCTCTGTTTCTCAATGTAATCAGCAAACCAAACAAATAAAAATACGTGAGCCTGATTATTATGAGAAACAACTTAAACGGTACCAAAGACCAATGTTCAAGTGTCAATCAATTTATATCAACAACCAAAGGTTGAATTATCTAATTGATTGAACTACTCACAACCTGTGATATTTCAATTATATAGAAAATATAATGCGGAAAATAAATAACACAGATACCAAAAATTTTGTTAAAGAGGAAACCACAAATGCAGAAAAACCCCGGGACCTAGTCCAGATATGAACACCACACTGTATTAAGCAGCTACAGACTCTAGCCTAATACAAGTTAACTTCGGACTGGAATTTAGTTGATCCCTAACTAATCTCACACTGATTAAGGTACAATCGCGTTCCTTACTCCTCTGAATCCCAGCAGGACTCTACGCACTTGATTCCCTTAGCTGATCTCACCCACAACTAACAGTTTCTAATACCCAAAGTCGAAGACTTGATAAACAAATTTGTCTCACACAGAAAAGTCTATTGAATAGATAAATATGTCTCCCACAGAAATTCCTACGAGTTTTGTTCCGTTTTTTGATAAATCAAGGTGAACAAGAACCAATTGATACACCAGACTTATATTCCCTAAAAACAACCTAGTAATATCAATCACCTAACAATAACTTAACCATATGGTAGCGTAATAAGATATTGTGGAATCACAAAGAATGAGATGAAGAGCTTTATGATTACTTTTTATCTTACCTATCGGAGATTAAATATCGAGCAAAGTTTAGAGAAGATAGTACTCAATACGATAGAATAGAGTAAGATTAGAACACGCCACTACATGGAAAATAGTTGGGTCTGGATTCAGAATCCCAATGAAGTCTATAATGGTTTTAGAAAAACCTAGTTTAAAGGAGAATCGACTCTAGTCGAAACTAGTATCACACATGAGGATTGGGGATTAGTTTTCCCAGTTGCTAGAGTTCTCCCTTATAGAGTCATCACATCAGGGTTTGCAATCAATGTTACCTTGGTAACAAAGCATTCAATATTCACTGTTAGATGAAAACATGATTAGATTCAAGCTAATATCTTTAAACCGTTAGATTGAACTTAGCTTGGTACACACAGATGAAATGTACCTTTATTTAGATATGGGTAACCGTACCTAAACGTGTACACTTAGTTGGCTCAACATTAGTTAACCGAAGTTAGCCATATGAACACTTTCATATCAACCTTGTTCATCTTAATCACAACTAGTTCAAATGAAACTAGTTGTAGAGTTGTTCAATTGTTTATATTTACATAGAAGTATACAAGACACAATTGAAGCAAAATCAGTTTTGATTCACTCGAATCAATTCATGAACATTATATCCACAATTTGCAAAGATTGCATTCCTTATTATATAAATGTATTTGTTCATGAGTATGTAAATATACTTAACTGATTTTAGAACTTAACCCACTCAAGTATGCAAACGCGTATGCATACTTAAGTTCCCAGACTTGGTCTTGTTCACCAGTATGCAAACGGGTATGCATATTGTCGTTCATGACTGAACTCAGTACACATACGGGTACGCATACTATAGTTCCCGGACTTCAACTGTTGAATCGGTATGCATATGGGTATGCATACTAAATTCCCTGACTTAGAATACACTTGCAATAGTTAGCATACAAGTACGCATACTGTGTTATATCCAATCAATGGTTAATTGTTCTAAACTCCCATTTTAATCATTGAAACACTCTTAGAAGACGAAAATAGCAGTCTCACACAAACTATTAGCTTCAAAGCAATTTTTAAGTGATCAAATGATCAATACGAAACATTCCGAGTCAACATCAAATGACCGTCTCACACAAATCATATAATATGTTACCAGGCCATTTTCACATGTTCATCTTTTGACTTTCGTCGAGAATAAAAGATAAACTTGGTTAAAGCGAAAGCTTACCAACACATATTTCGAGAAATATGTAAGCGAGTTAAACTCATCTCGAAATATCAAATGTGTATAAAGTAAAGTCTATATAGCTATACAACCTTTGTCTAAATAGGAGATAGAATAGAAATAGACTTCTGAGTGATAGATGAGTTCAAGTCTCCACATACCTTTTGTTGATGAAGTTCCACAAGCTCCCCTTGGTAGTTCTTCGTCTTCATTCAATGAACCCCATGAAGTCTAAATCTCAACTACACATAGCTATAAGTAGACTAAAAAGCAAGACTTATAGTTTTGACAACTAAACTTGACAAACAAGCTTGAGATAGCAACGCTTACGAGTTCGACCGAGCAGTGCTCTAACAATCTCCCCCCTTTTAAATTTTAATGACAAAACTATTGATACATATGGATTACAAAATAAATAAACTTTGTAGTTTCTCATCCAAATGCTTGATTTCCTTGGTTCTTCAACATTATTCGAAATCTTCATCACTTCCAAGTACTCCAGTGATTCTGAACATGTTCAACTCAGCATCATAGTTGTTGAAGATCCGAAGCTATAACAATATATAAAAACAAGATGTTTTCGTATTGTTATACAATGTCATAGTACTATTACACAACATCAAAGTTCAATTGTATCACAACTTTGACAATACTACTATGGTGATATGTATCACTCCCCCTTAGTAAATACTTCATCTCACAATGAAAACCACTCCCCCTTACATAATGATCCGTAAACCATATGTATTTGTAGTGTGAACTACACAATAATTCTCCCCCTTTTTATCAATATCAATTAGCAAAGGTACAAAAACTAGCGGGATCATAATGAAATTCTCATAGAGATACTTCATGACTAAAATAGAATATATCAACTTTGTTTCGATGATTTCACATAGTCGAAACTTGGTGTATTCATCAAGGAGTTTATAAAGATACAAGATAACTCCTACAATATTCCACACCCGCACTCCCCACAAATATTTGGAAATTAAGCACAATTTCAATTAAGAACTCTCCCCCACAAAATGTCATTCCCGAAAGAACAACAAGAGCGACCTTACTATTACAAGAAAAAAGGATTTATTTGGACATTAAGAAATCACATGAAACATGAATTCGTATCCAGAAAACTCTTAAATTAACCACAAAGGAATCTCAATGATTAATTTAATCGGAAATGCTCAACATAAGAAAACTTACGGAGCCGTACAGTACTTTCACATAGAAGTGGATCATGGAAATATCAATACTGCGGAATATTCAAAGATTCATTTTATTTTTCATCAATATTTGCATAATGACACCATAGACTTAACCTTTGACATCAAAAGTTCATTCTATTTTCCATCAATATTTTGCATAATGACATAATAGACTTAACTTCTTTAGAAGAATCCAATCGAATTTCACACCGTTACCAAAAATTCAACATCTTACCCAACATAATATGTGTGCCCCAATTCTTGTGCTTCCCTCACCGTATACATAATATGGTATTTCTTGGTGAGGATGCACTTTCAACACAATCAAGTTGTGTTGAAGTGAACAATGTCTTGCTCACCACAGATGACAGAAACCGACTTTACCGCAACCATGGATTTTTCACAATCTATAGTTTTTGGCTTAATTCGTTTCTACTTCCACCGATTCTCGTTTTCCACTTTTGAATTATCATGAAAGAGATCACTTTTAGAACCTTTCATATCCAAATTCAGTTTTCCCCAAGAAATTTGTAACTTCCAACATCATGATTTTTGCTTTCTTTATAGTCATGGAATTTTCTAGGTGATCATTCCTTTTGACACTCAGTGCATTATTGGCTTTCTTTGGTACCCATTGCTGAGTGTGTTTAGGAACAACTGGAACCTTCTTCCCATTACTCTCTTCTAGATTTCTCGGAAGAGAATTGGATTGACTATTCTTTTGCAAGTTGGTTTTTCTCCAATTGGGAGCATTAAATCTCGTCTTCGTCTTTACAAAGTTATCCCTTTGATAATCATTACAATTGTGAAAAGGATTTGTATGATGTTTGTAGGAAAATCTAGGTTTATCGCAACACTTATTCCTTTTCCTAAAGGTTAGACGTTCACATCTTGTAATGTCAATGGTGTTAGCCTTAACATATGATCTTGGTTTAATCACTTCTTTTGACACCCAAACAAGAATATCATGAAGTTTCTCATTCCTCATACGAAAACGACATCTCCTTTCCAGGTGACCTTTGTTTCCACAATAATGAAAAAATAAGGAATATTCTTACCTGGATTCGTATGTGCTGCTTTTAGAGGTTGATATACTTTGCTCTTTCGAACCTTAACTGCCGGTGAAGGTATTTTACTTTTGACATCATTGGAAACCTTTTGTTGAGAAGAATCACTAGCCTTGACAAATTTTACCTCTTTGATAATACTTGGAGCATCTATTCCCTTATATCCCAATCCTCGTGTACCACGATGATTTTTACTTGCTCCTAGCATTGTGGTTAATTTTCTTGAACTAGTATTGAACTTTTTCAAGTCATCTTCCAACATCTTGATTTTATCCAGAGCAGCAATTAAATCAGCCTCAAGGCTTTTTCTCAAACGAGATAAACGCTTTCTCTGTCATTAAAACTTGCTTGCTAGGAGTTAATATTTGCTTCAGTTTCTTCAAGTTTCTCTTCCAACAAAAAGTATTTTTGATAAACATTATCACATTCAAGTGACTTTCTACTCAGGTTTTCTTTAGAATCTTTGAGGATTGATTCGCAAGAGCGATTCAAAACATAAAAACCTTTGTAAATCCTTTTCAATTTCTTGTTTTCTCGACAGAGATGGGTTAGAAAAGGAGTGACATAAGAAGTCATCAACTTTTCTACTGGTTTCAACAACTTAACATACTCTGAGATATCCTCTTCAACATTTCTTTCAATATCTGAGTAACCTTCATCAGAAAGTTCATCTAACTGTTCTTCTAGGCGTGTTTCCCAGTTATCAACAGTTTCTACATCACAAGGATGTTTAAAAATTGACCTAGATGTGACAGTTATCTTAAGAGAATTTAATCTTTGAAAAACATATGGTAATTTTTTACCTGGTACGTTATTAGAGATAACGCTTCTGTCCATAGAGTCAGATTGCTACAAACACAGACTCATGAGGTCTTAAACGTGTTTGCATGCTCTGATACCAATTGAAAAAGAGAGGGTATAACAACCACACCCAAAATTTTGTTTCAGAAATCTATATGGACTAACTCCAATATATTTCCAAGAGCATCAACTACACAGTCAGACTCAATCAAGAACAATACATCCAAGAGTTATATCTCTATTTCTCAATATAATCAGCAAATCAAACAAATAAAAAAACCGTGAACCTGATTATTATGAGAAACACTTGAATGGCACCAAAGACCAATGTTCAAGTGTCAATCAATTCATATGAACAACCAAAGGTTGGATTATATAATTGATTGAACTACGCACAACCTATGATATTTCAATTATATAGAAAATATAATGTGGAAAAGAAATAACACAGACACCAGAAATTTTATTAACGAGGAAACCACAAATGCAGAAAAACCTTGGGACCTAGTCCAGATTTGAACACCACACTGTATTAGCCACTACAGACTCTAGTCTACTTCAAGTTAACTTCAGACTGGAATATAGTTGATCCCTAACCAATCTCACACTGATTAAGGTACAGTCGCGTTCCTTACGCCTCTGAATCCTAGCAGGACTCTACGCACTTGATTCACTTAGCTGATTTCACCCATACAACTAACAGTTTTTAAGACCCAAAGTCGAAGACTTGATAAACAAATATGTGTCACACATAAAATTCTATTGAATAGATAAATATGTCTCCCACATAAATACCAAAGAGTTTTTGTTCTATCTTTTGATAAATCAAGGTGAACATGAACCAATTGATACACCGGACTTATATTCCCGAAGAACAGCCTAGTAATATCAATCACCTCAAAATAACTTAATCGTATGGTAGCAGAACAAGATATTATGGAATCACAAAAAATGAGAGGAAGACCTTTGTGATTACTTTTTATCTGACTTATCGGAGATTAAATCTCGAGAAAATATTAGAGAATATAATAATCAATACGATAAAACGAAGTAAGATCAGAACACGCAACTACAAAGAAAATAGTTGGGTCTAGCTTCATAATCCCAATGAAGACTTTAAGTCGTTAACCTATAATGGTTTAAAAAAACCTAGGTTAAAGGAAAATCAAATCTAGTCGCAACTAGACCCACACAAGAGGTGCGGGGATTAGGTTTCCCAGTTGCTAGAGTTCTCCTTTATATAGTCTTCAAATCAGGGTTTACAATCAATGTTACCTTGGTAATAAAGCATTCAATATTCACCGTTAGATGAAAACCTGATTAGATTCAAGCTAATATATTTCAACCGTTAATTGAACTTAGCTTGTTACACACAAATAAAATGTACCTTTATTTAGATATGGGTAACCATACCTAAACGTGTATACTTAGCTGGCTCAACAATAGTTAACCGAATTTAGCCATATGAACACTTTCATATCAACCTTGTTCATCTTAATCACAACTAGTTCAAATGACTCATATGAAACTAGTTATAGAGTTGCTCAATTGTTTATATTCTCATAGAAGTATACAAGACATAATTGAAGCAAAATCGGTTTTGATTCACTTGAATTAATTCATGAATATTATAGCCACAGTTTCCAAAGATTGCATTCCTTATTATATAAATGTATTTGTTCAAGAGTATGTAAACATACTTAACCCACTCAAGTATGCAAACGGGTACGCATACTTAAGTTCCCAGACTTGGTCTTGTTGGCCAGTATGCAAACGGGTACGCATATTGTCGTCCGTGACAGAACTCAATTTAAATTAGTACACATACGGGTACGCATACTATAGTTCCTGGACTTCAACTGTTGAATCAGTACGCGTATGGGTATGCATACTAAATTCTCGGACTTGGAATACACTACAGTTAGCATACAAGAACACATACTGTGCTATATCCAATCAATGATTAATTGTTCTAAACTCCTATTTTAATCATTGAAACACTCTTAGAAGATGAGAATATCTGTCTCACACAAACTATTAGCTTCAAAGCAATTTTCAAGTGATCAAATGATCAATACGAAACATTCCGAGTCTACATCAAATGACTGTCTCACACAAATCATATAAGATGTTACCAGGCGACTTTCACATGATTATCTTTTGACTTTCGTCGAGAATAAAATATGAACTTGGTTAAAGCGAAAGCTTACCAACACATATTTCGAGAATATATAAGCGGGTTAAACTCAACTCGAAATTTCAAATGTGTATAAAGTAAAGTCTATATATCTATACGACTTTGTATCAATTGGAGATAAAATAGAAATAGACTTTTGTGTGATAGATGAGTTCAAGTCTCCACATACCTTTTATTGATGAAGTTCCACAAGCGATGAACATCGTGAAGTCTAAAGCTCCATTATACATTATATCCTAATCCGAGACATAGCTATTGAAAAAGCGGGGGTCTAACAACCTCACCCAATATTTCTCTTAGAAATCTGTATGGACTAACTCCAATATACTTTTAAGAGAATCAACTAGAAAGTCAGACTCAATCTTAATAAAAAGTATATCAAAGAGTTATATCTCAATTTCTCGATTCAATCCTCACTCACACAAATAGAAATATGCGAGCCTAATTGAATACAAGAGAACTAACTTGAGCGGTACCAAAGATCAATGTTCAAGGATCAATCAATTTCAATCAATAACCAAAGGTTGGATTTACAAATTGATCGATACAATGCACAACCTGTGATATTTTAATTATATAACAAAATATAATACGGAAAATAAATAACACAGACACCAGAAGTTTTTTTAACGAGGAAACCGCAAATGCAGAAAAACCCCGAGACCTAGTCCATATTGAACACACACTGTATTAACCCGTTACAGACACTAACCTGCTACAAACTAACTTCGGTCTGGACTGTAGTTGAACCCTAATTAATCTCACACTGATCCAAGGTAAAGTTGTGCTCCTTACGTCTTTGATCCTAGCAGGATACTATGCACTTGATTCCCTT
The DNA here is from genome assembly GCA_023529315.1 of Papaver bracteatum. NCBI lineage: Eukaryota > Viridiplantae > Streptophyta > Magnoliopsida > Ranunculales > Papaveraceae > Papaver > Papaver bracteatum. The sequence continues at coordinate 1,971,666 of JAJJWX010002530.1, forward strand.
AGCTGATCCCACTCACAACTAAAAGTTGATACGACCCAAAATCGAAGGCTTTAATAAACAAATCCGTATCACACAGAAAATTCTATAGGAATAGATAAATATGTCTCCTACAGAAATACCTACGAGTTTTGTTTCGTCTTTTGATAAATCAAGGTGAACAGGAACTAATCGATAACCCGGACTTATATCCTCGAAGAACATCCTAGAATTATCAATCACCTCACAATAATCTTAATCGACTAGCGAAACAAGATATTGTAGGATCACAAATGATGAGACGAGGGTGTTTGTGACTACTTTTATATCTTACCTATCAGAGAAATTAATCTCAATCCAATCTTATGATTGTACTAAAATACGATAGAAATAGCAAGATCATATCATACAACTAAAAAATAGTTTTCCCAATGAAGCCTTCAAGTCGTTAACCTACATGGTCTCGATATAAATCTAAGGTTAAAGAAGAATCGACTCTAGCATATACAACTAGTATCACACAGGAGGTGTGGGGATTAGGTTTCCCAGTTTCTAGAGTTCTCCTTTATATTTTCTTCCAAATAAGGGTTTGCAATTTAAGTTACCTTGGTAACAAAGAATTCAATATTCACCGTTAGATGAAAACCTGATTAGATTCAAGCTAATATCTTTTAACCGTTAGATGGAACTTAGCTTGTTATACACAAATGAAATGTAACTTCATTTAGGTTTAAGTAACCGTACCTAAACATGTACACCTTGTTGGTTTGCAATCTAAGTTACCTTGGTAACAAAGCATTCAATATTCACCGTTAGATGAAAACCTGATTAGATTCAAGATAATATCTTTTAACCGTTAGATCGAACTTAGCTTGTTATACACAAATGAAACGTAACTTAATTTAGGTTTAAGTAAATGTACCTAAACGTGTACACCTTGTTGGTTCAACAATAGTTAACCAATGGTTAGTCATATGAGCAATTTCATATCAACTTTATTCATCTTCACCATAACTAGTTCAAATGACTCAAAAGAACTAGTTAGAGATTTGTTTGATTGCTTAGATCTCATAGAAGTATATAAGACACAATCAAAGAAAAAACGATTTGGATTCACTCGAATCAATTCATGAACATTATAGCCACGGTTTGCAAAGATTGCATTCCTTAATTTATAAATGTCTTAGTTCACGAATAAACCGTTTTTAGAAAATAACCCACTTAAGTACGCATACTTAAGTACCCGGATTGAGATTGTTTTTAGTTCACAAACTCCAGCAGAAACTCACGGGATGTGAACTTCCGGCAGTACGCATACGGGTACGTGGACTTAGCTCCGGACATCCTAAACCAGTAAAGTACGCATACTTTGGTTCAAGGATTTTGGACTTACACAAGTATGAGTTCACATAGAATATTTATATCCATTCAAGATTATATATTCTAAACTCTCATTTCAATCATTGAAACATTCTTAGAGGATTTTATATAGTGGTTATTTACACACTAGTTTTCATCAAAGTGATTTTCAAGAGATTGAAACAATCAACATGACTTTCGTCACGAGTAAAAATGAACTTGGCTAAAGCGAAATTTTACCATCACATATTTCGAGAAATAGATAACCGAGATAAACTCGGCTCGAAATAGCAAATGTGTATAATCGAAGTCTATATAGCAATACAAATTTTGTCTCAAGATATGGGATAGAATATATAGACTTTTGAGTGATAGATAAGTTGAAGTCTCCACATAACTTTTTGTCGATGAAGATCCACCAGTTCCTTGCAGTAGTTCTTCGTCTTTGCATGATGAACGCTGTGGATTCTAGAGCTCAAATACACTTACTATCCAAGTCCAAGATTTAGCTATAAGTAGACTAGAAATCAAGACTTATAGTTTTGACAACAAAACTTGACAAATAATCTTGAGATAGCAATGCTTGCGAATTCAAGTGAGCAGTGCTCTAACAAATGTGTGGGAAATTGTCAGCTGATCCACTAATTAATTCACATAATAAATTATTTAGGACTAATATTGTTAAGGTTTGTTGAACATCTTTGCTTAGAATCATATTTTGAGATTTATAACAAGACAAGCTTGACCCAAAAAAATTTCTTTGTAAATATGCTAGAAGTCATACGACATCATCTGAAAAAGAGAAAATGGTAATATAATGAGTAAAATAAAATGGTCCAGGCTTCACATATCTGATACAGAAGTTCTCCATATGTCTTCATCGATCTTCAGTCTTCAATGGTGATGTCTGGTACTCAACTACAAAATTCTAACCTAGTCCGAGATTTGACTTAGTAGACTAAAAAAAAAATCAAGATATAGTTTTGATTATCTAACAGTGACAACAAGCTTGAGATAGCAAAACTTGTGGGTTCAACCGAGAATTTCTCCAACAATGTGATATGAAATCTCATCCAAGGATAGACAAACTTTAAACATCATTTTATATCCCAACTCATTGTTGTTAGAGCACTGCTCGGTCAAAATTGCAAGCGTTGCTATCTCAAGATTGTTGTCAAGTTTAGTTGCAAAAACTATAAGTCTTGATTTCAAGTCTACTTATAGCTAAGTCTTGGATTAGGATAGAAAGTGTAGTAGAGCTTTAGACTTCACTGCGTTCATCGATTGAAGACGAAGAACTACTAAGGAGAGCTTGTGGAACTTCATCAACAAAAGGTATGTGGAGACTTGAACTCATCTGTTACTCAAAAGTCTATATACTTTATCTCCTATTTGAGACAAAAGTCGTATAGCTATATAGACTTCGATTATACACATTTGATATTTCGAGCTGAGTTTAACTCGCTTACATATTCTTGAAATATGTGTTGGTAAGCTTTCGCTTTAACCAAGTTCATCTAATATTCTTGACGAAAGTCAAAAGATGATCATGTGAAAATTGTCTAGTAAAATCTTACATGATTTGTGTGATACGTACAGTCATTTGATGTAGACTCGAAATGTTTCGTAATAATCATCCGATCACTTGAAAACTGCTTCGAAGTTAATAGTTTGTGTGAGACAGCTATTGTCGTCTTCTAAGAATGTTTCAATGATTGAAATGGGAGTTTAGAACAAATAACCATGATTGGATATAACACAATATGCGTACTTGTATGCTAATTTTTGTAAGATATTCCAAGTCCGAGAACCATAGTATGCATACCCGTATGCGTACTGGTTGGGTTTTAAAGTCGGGGAACTCAGTATGCATACCAGTATGCGTACTGGCGTGAGTTTCAAGTTCCGGAATTTAACCGAGGTTGGATGGTATGCGTACCCGTTTGCATACTGGCGGATCCAAACTTGGTCCGGCCACTTAGGTATGCGTACCCGTTCACATACTTGAGAAGGTTATGTTCTAAAATAGGTTTTTTCATGAACTAATACATTTATATATATAATAAGGAATGCAATCTTTTGAAACCGTGGCTATAATGTTCATGAATTGATTCGAGTGAATCAAAATAGATTTTGCATCAATTGTGGCTTGTATACTTCTATGATAATATAAAAAATTGAACAACTCTAGAACTAGTTTCATTTGAGTCATTTTAATTAGTTATGATTAAGATGAATAAGGTTTATATAGAAGTGTTCATATGTATAAATTCGGTTAACTATTGTTGAGCCAACAAGGTGCACACATTTAGGTACGGTTACTCATATCTAAAAGAAGTCACTTTTCATTTGTGTGTAACAAGCTAAGTTCAATCTAACGGTTGGAAGATATTAGCTTGAGTCTAATCAGGTTTTCATCTAATGATGAATATTGAATGCTTTGTTACCAAGGAAACATTGATTGCAAACCATGATTTGAAGACTATATAAAGGATAGCTCGATCAACTAGGATACCTAATCCCCACACCTCTTGTGTGACACTAGTTGCGACTAAGGCGATTCTCCTTTAACCTTAGGTTTTCTTCAAAACCCTGTAGGTTAACGACTTAAAGACTTTATTAGGATTGTGAAGCTAGACCCAACTATTATCTCTGTAGTTGCTTATTCTGATCTTGATGTTTTCTATCGTGATTGAGTACTATCTTCTCTAAGATTTCCTCAAGATTTATTCTCCGATAGGCAAGATAAAAAGTAGTCACAAACATCTTCGTCTTAGCATTTGTGATTCCACAATATCTTGTTTCGCTACCATACGATTAAGATTATTGTGAGGTGATTGATATTACTAGGTTGTTCTTCGGGAATATAAGTCCAGTGTATCAATTGGTTCTTGTTCACCTTGATTTATCAAAAGACGGAACAAAAACTCTTAGGTATTTATGTGGGAAAGACATATTTATCTATTCAATAGACTTTTCTGTGTGAGACAGATTGGTTTATCAAGTTTTCGACTTTGGGTCGTATCAACTCTTAGTTGTGGGTGGGATCAGCTAAGGGAATCAAGTGCGCAGAGTCCTGCTGGGATTCATGGGCGTAAGGAAAGCGACAATACCTTGATCAATGTGAGATTGGTTAGGGCTCAACTATATTCTAGTCTGAAGTTAACTTGGAGTAGGCTAGTGTCTGTAGCGGCTTAATACAGTGTGGTGTTCAAATCTGGACTAGGTCCCTTGGTTTTTATGCATTTGATGTTTCCTCGTTAACAAAATTTCTGGTGTCCATGTTATTTCTTTTCTGCATTATTTTTGTTTATATAATTGACATATCACAGGTTGTGCATAAGTTCAATCAGTTTGTGAATCCGACCTTTGGGTTGTTGATTAAATTGATTGACACTTGGATATTGGTTTTTGATACCGTCCAAGTTATTTATTATATTTAATTAGGCTGGAAAATTCCTATTTTTTTGATTGCAGATTGAGAAATTGAGATATAACTCTTGGATATACTTTTCTTAAGATTGAGTCTGACTGTCTAGTTGATTCTCTTGAAAGTATATTGGAGTTAGTCCATACAGATTGTTAAGCGAAATATTGGGTGTGGTTCTTAGACCCCTATATTTTCAGTTGTGTATCCTACGAAGTCCCTACTTAGATTGATAAATTAAATTTCATAAGACATTAATATCAGTCAAGATTTTTTTTTCTCCACATAGTGGTTTTACTTAATTATTTTTATCTTAATGAAAATAAGTTTCTGGTTTTTAAGGTGATTATTTTTATCGCTTTCCCATGGCGGAGTTTTCATCATTCTAAGTTTTTATTAATGTTCTGTCTTGTACGCTCCATCTTTTCCCTCCCGTTTATTAATCTTATTTCGATGTTTCCTTTTTTGATCGCCTCGATCAATGTCTTTATGGTCAAATATTTTTTCCGCAATACAGTTCGTTAAGTCTATAATTTCGCTCAATATGATCTCGAGTTTATGGTCAAATTTTTGCTCTGCTACTGAGTTGTTACTTTATTGTTCAGTCTTAATCTATCGGTACCCATATTTTTTTATTTCTCTACCGTTGTACTATCTTTATTTTATTTTCCGTTTTGATCTGCAACCTTATGTCATCTTTGTTGGGTGTATCTTTGCGTTCTTCCATTCTTTTCCACTTGTATATTCTGCATGTTTTTCTTTTTGATTATGCAAATCTATCTCAATCATATGATATATGGTTCACTATTGGATGCTTCGTGGTGCTTCATTGGGAAGATCTTGATGACTCCATCACAAGCTTTATAACATCTGGTCGTAGCTACTATGGAGTAGGTTCAAACACTATAGTTACTATCTTTTAAGATATACATAGCTTTTTTGGATGCTGATGTAGCTATTAGTTAGCACTAGTCCATATATCGTAGCTGAAGATGACGTCGCTGAAAAAGACTAATATGGTCTGAAATCCTTTGGGTAAGTTTTCATATATGTGTTCCTCAAACATAAAACTCACAAAAAACTTCTCTTGTCGTGATCTTAAGTAAGTAAAGTAAGTGCACATAAAATAATTATCTAAAAGAGCTCAAGCCGTGTAAAACAACTTGAATAAATTACTCAAAGTAAAGATAAGTGAGGCAAAGTAATGGAAAGGGCATAATATTAAAGAACAATAAAGGAAAATCAAACTAAAAGCACAACTAAATAACTTTTTCCCGATATCATAGGGTTGAGTCGAGAAATCCTCTAAGTCGGTACCAACATATAGTTACTAAAAATCTAGCTACCACACCAAAGTAGAGATAAACTCACTACTAAGCTGAAAACATAGGTGAAGAGACACTGGAGAGTGAACTTGCACTTCATTGATAGAATCTTCAAGTTGATACCCTGAGGAAATCAAGGTAAGATCCTTAGCTTTGAGGCTAAGATTACATATTTATAGGCTTGAGGGAGCATCTTCTCAATGATCATGTGCTCCTCAGTTACATGCATTTTATAGTATTCCTAGATTTGGGGTTGAGCTTGACACCTTTACTTACTACTAAACTTTTAGGCTTAGGAGGACATACAGTTTGCATTTTGCAGGTACTGGAGGAATCATTTGTGGAGATGATGTGGTTTTGTGCTTGCTATGCTAAGCATATTTTCAAGAATGACCACAACATGGAAGATGTATGGGCAATCCGAGATGGTATCCCAGTGGCAATGGAGGTTGACATTCGCGAACTTAATAATGAAAGTGACCCCACACTTGCAATCATGCTATCCAAAGGAAAGCAAGACCACAATTATTTTACGTGGCCTAATTTTTACGGTTATTAAGGAGACACAACCTAACAACCAGATTTTGAAGACATTAGATTTATCCTCACGTATAAGGAATATGATTCAGTGGTAAATCATCTGGAGAAAGCTGCTGCACCTAAATTTATGGATGGTGCCTGGATTTGTAATTCACTCGGAGAGATTTTAAGTTTATTAACTTTTGATATTATTGTTAGAGCAGAGTCTAGAGTTGTTTGAGTGAGTAGTTAGTTCTTCTGGCCTGATGGCATTATATCGGGGAAAAAAAAAGGGACGTCCACAAAAATCCTCCAATGCGAATGTAAACAACGAAGAAAAACATAAATTTAAGATTGTTTTGTATAAAATATACCTACATAAACTTCTAAAATAAATTGTCCCAACTCACTGATATCTGACTCGACATAGAACCGGTGCAAATTATGCTCTGCCCCAAGGCTATAGCCTGTTTGGATAACATAAACAAAGGGGGCGGGGTTGTGTCTACACTCTCTCTCTCCTTATTTTGCTCTGCAACTTTATCTTTTAACATAACAGTTATCTCCTTCCCATAGTAGTTATCTTCTCCTTCCCATAGTAGTTATCTTCATCCATTAGCAGTATTCTTCATCTTTTTCATTGAATTTTCTCAACCTTCTTCTTATTTTTTGCCCGAATTTTAATTTATTTTAAGATCCGGATAGAATTACTTATGTAATATATATTTAAATAAAACAAATTGCATTATAGCAATTGATATTGTAGTATGTTTTTCTTTCTGATACGTATGGCAAGTCTATGCCATTACGATTTCTCATACCTCCTGGAGGGACTTCGATTTCATTCAATATTTCCTACGATCATCTACGGACGTGATGAACATAGATTACATAATTCGATGTTGAATTTGGGCATATTACTTCTTTTATGGAAGCATCATATCTTCTCGGAGTGTATCCAACAAAATGGTGATAAACCATTAGAAGATTTCAATTCCCCTGTCGGTTTACATATATTTGGTGCAGATTTTTGTTTTCGATTTTCTTCGTTTCAAAATTATTGTACTAATCATGTATTTCGATTCATGGATGTAATTGAACGCTATGTAATTATATTTTATTAGTCAATGAAGTTTGGAGCTTTCATGCTCCTTATTCCTTAAAAAAAAAAAAAAGATAACATAAACAAAAGTTAGAAACATAATGTTTTTCTTAAACTAGTGTAACTTCCGAACGACCACAACGATTTTCACCAAATGACTGCCGAAAATTACTTGATGCTGGACTCAGTAGACTGGGGTAAATAAAATGAAAAATACCCCATTCTCTGTAAATATAAAATAAGGTTAAAATGGAGTAAACAGTCGAAAAACGAAAACTTTAGAAAGATCACAAAATCCAGTCGGCCAAAAAGAAACAAGCTTTACAGAGAAAATTTTGACTTCTTATAGCTTGTCTCCGTCACTCTCTCTACAGTGAATTATTAATTTGATAAGCAGGCAGGGCACACTTGTGAAGAGGGTCAAATATCTGTGGTTCAAAATCGCAGATTGCGATTTCCCCTCATTGTTTTTCACGGGATACTGTCAATAGTTAGATTTCTATTTTTCTTTGCCTATTGTCTTGGAGCTTCTTTTCAAAATCTCCATTTTTTAACACCAAGGGTCTCACCTTTTTCTATTTTTCCATGGCTTCTTCATCAATGGGTTCTATGTCTAGATTTCTTCATAAAGATTGTACTAGTTTACAGTCCAATACTTCTACCCTTTGCAAATCGGCATCTCTTTTGTCTCCCAGAAGGGTTCAAATCAATTTTGGTAAGTGGGTTTTGTTTTAATCTTGTAATTGGTTTTTACAATTTTGTTATTTGTATTGATTGAAATTTCCTTGTTTGTTGTATGTAGAAAGTGGGAGAAGAGGGATTTCATTATCAAGTGAAGGAAGGTGTTCAGTGAAATGCAGTGTTCAGAGACCCATTTCTGCTTTCTCATTAACAAACCCTTCATTGATTGCTAAAACTTCAGGGTATGTTCGAAAATGAATTGTATTAAGCTTTCAATCTGTACTTTGTTCTATGAAGCATCTGAGACAATGCGAAATTCGAATCATTCGACATGTTTCACTACCGCGTGTCCTAGAATTTTGAATGGAATGAACCCATTTATGGTTGCTTAGTTTATGTTGCTACTAATCAGTATTCTCTTATTCATGTACTGTTTTCGAGTGTATCGAAATCTTTTGGTCAGGGCTGCATTGTTATTGTACTAACCAAAACGTTCAGTAAAAAACAAGATTTCAGACATTGAATGATAGTTATGTGATTTGTTGTGTTCTATTGCAGTCGTCAGCAAGTATTGTGTCAAGCTGAAGCATCTGGAAGTGTTCCTGGTAGCACTCCTGAATTAAGTACATATGAACTTGTAGTTGAGAGGTTAACAACTCTTTTTCCCGTATGGGTATGTACCGTATGTTGCTCCTCAATTCTTCTGTTGATGGAATTCGGCTCGCTTTTTTCTTTGTTTAGTTGCATATTCCAATCAAATGTTTGGTGATGATATATATTTCTTGATTCTTTGTAATTCGTTTTCACAGGTGATACTAGGCACAGTTATCGGTATATACAAGCCGTCCGCGGTAATACTATTTTTCTCCTGCTGCTAACCAAAGAGATGGATTTTTACCATGATCTACCATGTATAGTGATGCCCCCCCTTTTTGCCAAACATTGAACCCACCCTTGTCGTCCTGCAGGTTACGTGGCTACAAACAGACCTATTCACTGTTGGCTTGGGTTTTCTTATGCTTTCGATGGGATTGACATTGAAATTTGATGATTTCAGGCGGTGTTTGAGGAACCCATGGACAGTAAGAAGCAAATCTTTAATCTGGCATCCATGCACTTAGTTTTTTTAGTTTGAAAGTTCAAATATTCAGTCTCAATTTCTTAAAGATTTTTTCTATTCTTCTATTTGCAGGTAGGTGTAGGATTTCTTGCTCAGTACATGATCAAGCCCTTGTTAGGCTTCTTTATTGCCATGGTATAGTTTTGTCTTAGCATTTTATATTTCTTTTGTTTCGTGTTTGCTACATATTTCCTACTATTGAAAAGTTGATTGTTCCACATAAAGCATTTTTCGTTAATCTGGATCATCGGGTTGCAGTAATCAACTTAAAGTCATTTTTCATTGCCAATATAGACAGTGGCTGCTTACTGATCAAATTTTATAGTCATTATTTCGGACTTGATATCACATTTAAAGGTATGCCTTATTATAATAACATTCCTTAACTTGCAGACTCTGAAACTCTCTGCTCCTCTAGCCACTGGTCTTATTCTGGTTTCTTGCTGCCCTGGAGGACAAGCATCCAATGTGGCAACCTATATTTCCAAGGGGAATGTGGCACTCTCAGTTCTTATGACTACGTAAGTCTAACTTATACCCAGTATCTCCATCTTTTCTATCTGTATAATGAGAGATTATCATTAAGAGTGCTATTTAGGGGAGAGGGTAAAACTGGCAAGAGCTTGTTAGTTGAAATATATGATAAGGCAGTGTGAGTCGGGAATTCTTGCTGAAAATGAGCCCTTTTCATCTGAATATAAGCCTATAATATTTGTTAGGATTAGCCGTGTTTTACACTAAACAGACCACTTAAGTTTACCGTAGTTGAAGCACTTAGGAGATTAGTGTAATGACGACTTTTTCATCGACATCAGTTTCGCGTCACGTAAAAATTTGAACTACGGGTGTATCACATAACAGTTCCCTGTTTTCTACAATGGATGCTAACTTCTTCATAAACTGCAATATTTACACATAAATGTATGTTTATGCACCTAAGTTTCATTATATCTAATTGGTTGGGTTACTTCAGTACCTGAAGTTTTCCTGGTGTTGAAATCATTGTAAGGTACTCACATTTTTAGACTTCACTGTTTGGGTTTTGTAGTTGTTCAACAGTTGGTGCTATCATGATGACACCACTTCTTACCAAGGTTCTTGCTGGTCAGCTTGTTCCAGTAGATGCAGCCGTAAGTACAAATCATTTGCTTGATGAGACAATCATTCTTTTATTCAATCATTCTTGACTTTTTTGTTATATTTGTGAAACCTAAAAGGTAAAGAATCTCTGGTAGTTGAACTTCCTTAGAGATGGGTGGCGGATCATGTTTAGGAGACTTCCAAATTTGTGTATTCACCATTATAATAAGGTTACAGCCATCCAGCATAATGGCTAACAAATGAAGTTTCCAGAAAGCAAGAACATTAGAACCGTGATTCTTTAAGATCTTATGGGGATGCTACAATACTTAAAAGCGTGGAGTGGTTTACTATTACCAAATGTGAATTAAGAGTTCTGAAATCTGAAATGTACCTAATAAAACAGTAATTTCTCTCCCTGTCCCCTACATATAAACAGAGTGAATTTTGTTTTTGCAGGGTCTTGCTATCAGCACTTTTCAGGTTGTTTTAGTGCCAACTATTCTTGGAGGTAATAATCTAGAAGATTGGGTGCTTAGAGAATTTTCGTAAAATGGAAGCAGAATTCTACATTTGGACAATCAGTTCCATCATCTTTATATTTACTGTTTTTAGTGTTTATGTTTCAGTGCTGCTGAACGAGTATTTCCACAGCTTCACTCAGAAAATAATCACAATCACACCATTAATTGGGGTTATCTTGACAACTTTACTATGTGCGAGCCCGGTAAGTTTACAGAAAACACTGTAGTCGATGATGTCCTGAGACCGAGAAGGCTTGCTTCTTTCATACTGATAATTCTTTATAAGTTCAGTTAAGCAGTAGTTCAATACGGAATAAGTCTAACTTTGGTTTATATGTATCTTCTAGATCGGTCAAGTTGCAGAAGTCTTGAAGACTCAAGGGGCACAACTAATAGCTCCGGTGGCTCTCCTTCATGCTGCTGCATTTGCCATTGGTTATTGGATTTCCAAAATAAACTTTGGTGAATCCACTTCTCGTACAATCTCCATAGAATGTGGAATGCAGGTATTTATCCAATCCACGGATGTATCTAACTATCACTTTTAATCACGATTAGCAAAATAACCACACTTATATGAATTGTTTACAGTGTCTGTTAGGTAGTCGAATGAACATTAATGTTTTTTAGAACCATTTAAACATAGTGCGATATGTTGGATTTCTGCGTAATATTGGAGTATAGTGGTCTGTCACACAGTAGGCTTTTTGTAAAATTCCATTTAACTGGAAGATGCAAATGATTTTAACAGTGAACTAAGACCGCAATCTTGATAAAGTTCCTTAACATTTTATGAATTTCATCTTTTGCAGAGCTCAGCCCTTGGGTTTTTACTTGCACAAAAGCACTTTACGAATCCCCTTGTTGCCGTTCCTTCTGCTGTCAGTGTTGTTTGCATGGCGGTATAACATTCTAAACTTACAATTCACCAAACCTATTACCTTCTATGTTCGTTATTTCATGCTAGTAAAAAAAAAGCCACTGATTTTGCTTATAAATCCTATTCTTTAGCTTGGTGGAAGCGCACTTGCTGTCTATTGGAGGAACCAACCAATTCCAGCTGATGACAAGGATGATTTCAAGGAGTGAACCTGTATGTAGTGTTCACTGTTCACCTGTAAAACCAACTACTTTAGGGTGTGTTAAATCTCCTTTTCATTTCATTTTGTTTTGTAGGGGAGACGTAAAATAGTAAGCCATTAGCAGTTTTATTATAGGAGAATTTTGTGTGATTGTCTCATTTCTTGTTTCCTTCCGTTCGAGTATGCAGCTTCAAAATTGTAGTATCTTCAAAATAAATAGTACTATTAGAATTAGTGATTGCTATAGTAGGTCATAAAAAGGTAGGTAGTCTTCGAGTAAATCTTTGATTCAATTGAATCCAAGTTCTAAAACAGCCAATCTATTACTTTGTTTGATACTGGAGTTATTTGCAATGGAACACCGAACACACGGACACTAGTTTATCAGGACAAGGAGGGTATTGACCAGTAGTTACTTAGCGCAGGATTCTATGAAGCTAACCCACTCTATCGACACTGTCCCGGTGATAGTACCACTGATTCTCAATGACATGAAACTTGCTCCTCCAGAATTTGATGTCATGTCTTATGGTCTGGATGGATTCCAAACCATAAAGACTTGCTTCCACTACTTAGAGAGATCATGCAAAATCATGAAAGGACTAGAAATAAGATTGCAAATGCAGACTGAAGTATCTATTTGAGTGTTCACTGTAAAAAGAGAATACAACTACAGATTCTCATGTACATTGTGGGACCTGCAGAATTGTTTGCTGCCTTTGATAGTGTTTTCATTACTTGTCATTGACACTTTTACAGGTTTTTTTGGTACCACTTGATCACATCAGAATTGAGCTTGAACCCTGTACTCATTACTTTGTCATCTCATACAACCCCCAGAATCATATAAATATACAGAAGCTTAGATATGTTTCCAGTATACTTGTCCTTATCATGTTTCCCTCTTTCTCAGATATGTTTGCATACAGCTGCTTAGATCTTTCCTATTCTTCACCTACCATCATGATTCCTGCCTACCCCAGTATGAAGGGTTCCAAACGTTTTGGATGGTTTCTTTTAGGTATATTCTTGTGCTTGGTAACTGCTGCCTCAAAGTTTCTAGTACTATGACAATAGGGACATCTTTTCCCAGACCTGTTTTCATCTTGACTTAATTCTTGGGAAGTTGACCAGGTAAATACCTTTTTTTTTTTTTAGCCACTTCAATTGGGAAGATTCATCATTGTGTTGGTTAGATGGCTTAAATGAACAAACACCACAGTCATTACTTCTTTTGATTTTAAGGATGCCAATATTAGCAACAGGTTCAGGAAGAAATTCTGCTAAAGCAATTTTTATTTAGCAGCATCACAACTAACCATTTTACATATGGTTGATCGTGATGACACTTTATAAATATAAGTTTTTCCTAAGTTAACTAAAATTAATTAAATGCATTGTAATGACCTAATTTGATATTCAAATAACAAAATAAAGTAGTACATCGAGTTCTTTCTCAATTTCGTAATTTTTTCGGTTTCTTCACTTTCAGGGATTTCTTCTTCACCAATCGATTTTTTTCCGTTCGTATTGTTGCATTGATTTTCCAATTCCATGGTCAGGAAGTTAAGAGTTTCTAGTAGTTTGTTTGGAGCACTTTTTTTTTTTTTTTTGAAAGATAAATCGACAATAAAACTACTACGAATTAATCAACGAATTTTTCAGATGACGAAAAATAAAATGAGTTTGATAAAAACAAGAGCAATTTAATTAGGATTTGACAAGGGAAATTTACCTTTACCCATTCTTAGCACCCCTTAACATTGCTTATAAGTCCACTTGAACTTCTGTATAACCCAATTAGTTTGGGTATGCTCCATTTGTCGAGGGTATTGCCGCACCGACTAGAAGATGGCTTCTGTTTGCGAATAACATGTCGTCAGAGTCGCAATCTTTAGTAATGGAAATGTTAGTGTCAGTGACCCTCCCCTGTGCTCACTGCTCAGGGAAGCACGAGCGAATAATTTCTTTTTTTCTTTCTGGATTTTGCCTTGCAGATAAATAAACCGTGCAGTCTTCAACCATGTGGTTGTTGTCATGATTACCATAAACAGTAAATTTGGTGAAAACAATTGACAGTCAAATGGCCGTGTGCAGCTGTATTACCAAATACTGCGACTACCTATCATGCATTAATATTAAAAAAAAAATCACTTGATTGGACATGCCCTAGTAATTAACGTTCATATGCGTAGCCTTCTTCTTCTTCTTCCCTTCATAAATGTTTTGACCATTACCTTTCACTGAACCAACACTCAACCATTAAGTTCGACCTGATTGATGAATTTAATTTTAGATTGAGGGGCATTTATTACTTTGCATCCAAATTCCACGAATTACAGTTCTCAAATGGGTGTGAAAATATTGAATGTTCAAATTCTCCCTTTTTTTTTTTTTTTTGTTTGATCGGTCAAAAATTTTAATTTTAGTCAAGCTAGATTGGAGTAGAGTGTTTTTGGTTCGTTGATTTTGAATAGTTAGGTTCCTATGCATGTTGTCGAGGACAAAACCCAAATCTATACAAGATTTTGGGAAGATAGTACTAGATTTTTTGCAGCAGGCAGCAGGATCGTGAAAGGGGAACTCCTCCCTGTAGCCCTGCAGGCCTTTAACGGTCGCGAATGCATAAACCCTACTAAAATACTGTGACCATCCCCTGTTCCACTCGCGCATGGAATGTGCCAAGGATTTACTACTGTCTCCGACAAGTTGCCCAGGCAAGTGAGCCGACGTAGAAACTTAATCATATTTTGGAGATAGGATCTTTACGAGATATTATCTCTGCCTTACCTGATATTTGCTACCGGAAAAGGGGCTTTGGTTATCGGTTAGTACTAGATTTTAACTAAATAGTTTCTGTGGCGACGAATTGATGCATTTTTAACTTTTCATTTCCTTTTGCAAAGTTAATTCCGGCTAGCCGTGTGTATTTGGTCCATTCCCAAGAGATAATAACAGTGATAAATATTGAACACAAGCTCCATTTTTGTTCTTCTTATTTTTCCATTTTTGACTATACTGAAATCATATTTGTACAAAAAAGAAAAGAAAAAATGAAATTGAAAAACAAGTTGGGGGAGAGGAAGATGAAGGCTACAAAATTGAGTTATTTACAAGAAAAAGGGGCACATGAATTCCTCCTCTTGTGTTATGATGTTTGACTTAGTCAAATGCAGTAGAAAATTAGGGGGTTGTTTCTTAACAGGCTCTCCGAAGGATGATTTGCGAATTACACGAATTCCTTGGGTCTTTCATCGTCCTCCATTGTTCACCAATATGACTCGCAATTTTAACAGCGTCAGAAGCTGTTCCTAACAGCCCTCTCTTTGTGAACCCAACAGTATACAACCCATTAGCTCCTAATTTCCAACCGTTGGGGAACGGCGTTCTCGGCATGCCCTCTTCTGTAAATAGATCACAATTCTGCAAACCAAAACAAAAAAAAAAATTAATATTATTTTCACATCCTTCCTGTAAAAAAAAAAAAAAAAACTGTAATTTCCATGATGATAGTAACATTACCATACAAAATGAAACCAGATCCAAAAAACCCATCTTGTCTCTAGTTCTGTATAATAATAAACCCTTTTGTAGGGGATTGTAGTTGTACAAGTGTGTGTAAGGCTAAAGCAATGCTAAGTAGCAGGACATTTCAGAATTTTTGCATATACTACCAAGAGTTACTACAATCACTCACACCTCATGCTCATTGCCCTCCAAATAAAAACATTCCCCACAACACCCAATGCTTAATTTGATAGCTACTCATCATATAAAACTACAAAATGTTGCATTTTTTTGAAAGAAAGGTTTTGTACTTATGTAAACAGTGATGTAGACTTAAGAGAATGAAATGAGGCTAATTAGGATTAAGGTGTAACCTTGAGCCAAGAAGGGACATTGCTCTTATAACCAGTTGCTAAGATGATTGAATCAAATTCTTTTTCTTGCCCATCAATGAATTTTGCACCTTTTCTTGTTATCTCTCTAACACCTGCCATAACCTACAAAAACACCACCCAAAAGTGTTAGCAAGATGGGTAAATCCAATTTCAGTCCACAGTGGTACTAACTTAAAAGACAGTATATTACCTTGATATGGCCGGATTTGATTCTTGAAAGAGCACCAACATCAAGAACAGGAGTTTTACCAGTAGCATTTTTGAGTTCAATTGGACCTATCTTTGGTCTATGAAGTCCTAATTGCTCAGTATTGCCTAGACTGCAGTAAGCAACAAGTAATAAAACCTTGTCAACTATTCTTAATGGCAACCATTTCAAAAGACCCATTGCAATACCAAATGTTGATATCCCACACATTTCTCTTGGCAAAACATGTACCTGAAAAAACAAACCAAAAAAAGAAGAAGATCAATCTACATGTCATGAAATTTGATACTAAGAATGAATTAAGGTATGATTGGGGTGTGTACTTACAGTGTTTCTGACCACCATATGAGGGCTTGCACTGTGACTGCAAAGATCTAAGCTCACTTCCATGCCAGAATTCCCACAACCCACAACTAAAACCTTCTGATTCTTGAAATCAGAACCGGATTTATAAACACTAGTATGAATCACTGAACCATGAAATTTCTCAACACCAGAGATTTCAGGTATTACAGGCTCAGCATTTTCACCAGTAGCACTAATCAACCATTTAGAAATGTACTCGGTATCTTGAGTTCTAACTCTCCATACCCCAGAACCAGAATCAAACTCAGCACTCAGAACAGACTGATTGAACTTCGGTTTGATATCGAAATTTGTAGCATAAGATTCCAAGTAAGAAATGAACTGATGTTTAGTTGGGTATTTAGGAAAGTCTTTAGGAAAACTCATTAATGGAAGCTCACAGAACTGTTTAGGCAAATGAAGGTATAATCTATCATAACTTCTGTATTGCCATAGTGAAGCTATCCGATCACTTTTTTCAAGAATTAGAGATGGAATTCCTTTATCAGAAAGACAAGCAGCTACTGCTAAACCTGATGGACCTCCACCTACAATTATAGGTCCATGAACCCAACTACATTTCATCGCCCCTACTGCTTCATCTTCTTGATTCCCCATCTCTGTTTTTGAAAAATGATAGGTTTTGGAAGGATTGTATTGGGTAAGACTGCAAGATTGTAAGACTGAAGTGAGTGAGGGTGAAGGGAGGGAGGGGAGGGATTTAAAGGGTTGGGGGTGGGGTGAGGAGAATTAATAAGAGATGTCAGAAAAATTAAACTTAGAGAGAGTTAATTAAGAAGAAGAATGGTTGAGTTTAAATTTTGTTTCTTTTAAAAAAAAATATGCAGAGGTGCTTTGAGCAGAGAGAAGTTTTTATGAGGGAAGTAAGGGAGAGAGAGAGGCGTGAAGGTTAAGGAAAGGATTCGGCTCTCTTTCTCAAGGTTTATTTCTTCTTCTTCTACTTCTCTGCTGCAGAGTGAAGTCAAGGATATTGGAGAAGAGACACCAGCCAGCTATTAAATACATTTCACCAACTTAAAGGGGAATTTAATGGTCAACTCGGTCAACGGAAAAGTCAAACACTTTTTGTAATGCTTTTGAGGTTCTTTTTTTCTTTTTTTTTATTGGCATGTCACCCTTTTTCTAATTTCGTTCTGTTCTTGACGCGTCCACAGATTGGCAGTCGTCGGAGGCATCTCGTCCTTTTGAAGTTGGCAGAAAGATATTGTAACAGCTTCTCCGAAGTGTTGAAAAATTTAGTGCTTTGAGATTGGGTGTACTTTTTAATTGTATATAGTTCCATTCTTCAGTGTTCTGATTCTTCATAAAGGTGTCTACCAAAAAAAAAAAAAGCGTAAGTCACCGGAGTCTCGTCCTTTTTGGTATATGGCTGAATGGAGGTGCGTTACAGTGCAAGTTTTCCGAAGAGTAGGAAAAAAGTTGATGGTCAAACAAAGTCAAGATGCTGCTAAAATAAATTTAAATTTATTTTTGAAAGAGTAACTTTTTTCTCCCAATCAACTGAATCATGGCACCGAAACCTAACAAGTAATTGATATCGTAGAATTTCATTATCTTGTGCATGAATGAACAAAATAAGATTCGACTATTAACTTAGAAAATTTCTTGGTCTTTCCTGGAAAGTTCTGTGGGGCTATAGTGTTAAGCATGCTGTGAAATTATGTTGTGTAGTTAAATCAATTTTCTTTTTATTATTATTTTTCTTCTTTTTCATTTGATAAAAGAAGAAATGACACTAAATCATTTTTGCTTTCTTTGAAAGGCTAGTGTTAAAGAATGTGACACGTTAGACAGCCATGTATTGTAATAGGGAAGGGAAAGGGGAGGTGTTTGAATTCTTTTGTTTGTTGGTAGGAAACAAACATCAGCATACGAGTCTATGACAGAGATTTTTTGGAGATATTGAGAATGGACATCCCTTATTAATAATCTTCCCTTATAAACAAACATCATATATCAAGACCAAAGAAAAGGGTCTATTCTTGATAATAATCCATCCATTTTGTCATACCAAAGTACTAGAGAGAGATGTAACAACAACATACTATCCAAATGAATCACAAGGAATTGATATTTTCTTGAGACCATTATATGACAAATAAAATCCTAGCGACTAGCAACATGTGAGGTTTGGACAAATTTTGGAGGATGCTAATGGAGTTTTGCACAGTTTGTGTGTAACTTTAAAGCTAAAGGTGATTTATTTCTTGAAATTAAAGAGCTCGTATCTAAAAATCTTACATCTATCCGGAAATTCTGAAATTTATTTCTTGAAATTAATTTGGACTCCGATTTTAAATTGACTATGAAAGTTATGAACTAAGGGAAATTCCTATGGGATGAACAAACCTAGAGTTTGTTCATTTTGATCCCACTATGGGATGAACAAACCAAGAAAATGGATGTTTAAATGAACAGATTTGTTCATTTGAACACCGAGACACTCCAGTAGGCGCGCGTCTGGTGAAATGGCGCGCGCCATGACTAATAACTCTGGCGACATCAGAGCTGACGCCAGAAATTTCCACCAGAGCGCGCGTTTTGTACGTTGACGCTGGCAACTTCAGCGCATACTCCATCGTCTCCCTAGATGGCGCCAACAGCTCCATATGAACGGCTGCAAAACCTACTGATCCAACGACTACAGTTTTTGAATTCTATAAATACTCATACTTTTAACTCTAAATTCACACATTCTACTTTCAACTCAAAATTCCTACTCTAAATTTACTCTCAAAAATGCCTCCTACAGTTCGTTGTTGGATTCTCACAACAAGAGGATTTAGCTATTTGTAGAGCCTTTGTTTTTCACACACAAGAAGCTGAAATGCATAATGTACCCGATTCGATGTTCACTTTCTAGGAAAAATGTTATAGAATGTTCACCACTGAAACTGGGAACATCCGTGGGCATGGTTCTAACGAATTGGTCCATCGTTTTAGTATAATTAGAACGAAAGTATTGGAGTTTGTCGCCTAACTAATGTTGAATCACCAAAATAAGATGAACGGTGAAGCCGAACACGAAGTGTTGCCCAGAACTCTAGCGATGTGGCCAGAATCTCACCGCGGTCGTCCTTTCGCCTTCCATGCTTGTTTCAACATTCTTAGGGTGCTCAACAGATACAATCCATACATCAACCTAGGAATTCCACCACCCGCTGAGAATTGACGCATATGTATTAGTTGTTTTAATTTAATGTATTTATTTTATTCTCATGTATGATGTGGTTGTTCAATGCAATATGTTTTTATTTATGATATTGATGGTTTTAGATAATCGTAATAACACCTAATAAATAACAAATTAAATAACATAATACCATAATGAATAGATTTGTCCTACAACTTCAATCAGCCCACTCCACCAAAAAACACATGGGACATTCCCAAAAATGCCTTCCATATGTGTCTTGTTCAGAAGAAGTCCGCAAATGCATAAAAGTCTTGCAACCGGGATTTGAGCATGAATTGATTCTCTGTGGACAATGTTTGTATTCGTCATTTCCATATCCACAATGATTGCAGTGTAATAACTCTTTCTTCAATTTGGCTTTAAGTTTGAAGTTTTTGCACATTGTTGCAATCTTTTATTCTTCTTCTTCTTTAATCTTCATAGCATCATCTAGCATATGTGGTTCCTCTGGACAATTGGGATCTTGACATTGCAAATACCTGAGCTTTTCCGGTTCTGATTCAATCATCATTCTGATACGTGAACAACCTTCCTGCGGACACTTTGAATACATCCAAGGACATTGCATAAGACTGTGGTTATCCATGAAACATAATGGGCAAACCTCTTTTGCTTCGACACATAATATTTGCTTCGCTTTGCCTTTAGAAAACATGGTGGATGATGAGAGAGAAATCGGTTGTTTTGGTTTCGAATAAAATCTAGTGAAGTATTTATAATAGAAAATAGGTGCTGGTAATTCAAACGGGTGCTTGTAGGAAATTCTTGGGCAACTTTACAAATGTCGCGCGTGACTTTACTAATATCACCCGAGACTTTATAGCAACCGCCAACGGCTAAATTTCCATTCCCAACGGCAAATTTTTCGTACTCAAATCCTATAAAATTCATTCATTGTATCTCAAAAATAACATCTTCTTCTTTCTTATATCTATCCTCCTCCTTTACAAAAATGTCTCTTAGAAATCGTGGTCCCAAGTTTACCGAAGAAGAGGATATAACTCTATGCAAAGCATATTTATTTCATAGGGTAATCACTGGTGTTGTTATTTCTCATGATAGTTTTTTTTGGGAGAACGTGTTTTCAAAGTTCGTCTCATTTACGGGAAACCCAGGAAACCGAGATGCTCATCAATTGCGTGCTCGTTTTCAGCGTATTAGGCTTGCAGTCCAGCCATTTCTTGAACATGTAATGGAAATTGATCGAGAAAAGTTCATCGGTGTAACTGAAGAAGAAGTGATCCAAACAGCTCTTGATAATTGGGAGGAAGCTCACGGTAAGGCTTTTCGTTTCAAAGCGTGTTTCAGAATTCTAAATGATGGCCCATCTCAAGTACATCGTTACTGCACTCGAGTGCCGCTGCCGGAATTTACAATGGAAGAAAATGTTGCTCTAGTTCGATGTTGGTTACATCGTATGGCGAGACCAATGAACCATGGCCATTTCTGGGAAAGAGTATTGGGACATTTTGTATTTTCGCGGAACGAAGCAATAAGAAACAGTAAGAGCCTAGAACTAAGAATTGTATTCATCAGTAATGAAATCAAACATTATACGGAAATATTGTGGATGGTTCATAGTAGCAATTCTGGATTATCCAACGAAGAACTGAAAACCATCGCTCTGACCAAGTTTACCGAAGAAAGCGGGAGAGAGTTTAGGCATTTTGAATGCTATGAAATTTACAGAGAGAATGTGGCTAGATTTGATGTAGTTTGATGTTTTTGTTGTGGTTTGTTAAAATGTAGTTTGATGTTATTTGCAAGTTTAAATAAATGGTAATAAATTTCACGTAATTTGAAGTGGAAATCTATTTTAAAATATAAACATTTTCATTCATTTATATTACTGCCAATTTTACAAGATATAAACTTCGATAATATTAAAAACTTTAATAAAAATCAAATACAAGTTTAGGCCTCCTGTTTATCTTCATTTGACGTATTTTGCATTCAACGTGCTCTTTGACTGTTTCACCTTTGTTTTTGAATTTTTGGTTGTTAAGTTTCAAAACAGGAGCTTTTGTTTGCCTTTTACGGGAACATTTTCTTGGAGCAACTTCTAAAACTTGCACTTCCCTTTTACAATTTTCAATCTTTTTAAAACTCCCACATATCTTAGAAACAACAGCTTCAAGTTTTGCATCGCAGAAAAGTGTGATCGCTTTTTCAGCCATTTTTATAAGAGAAATACAGGTGAATTATGGTGTACTGAATTGTTCGAAGATTACGGCAATTTATAGAGGGAAAGGTGAAATTCGAAATTTTAAAACTACCCGTTGGCGCCACCAGTGAAAACTCTGGCGACATTGACTGTGACACGGCCGATGACCTTCCTGCCGCCAAATGATTCCCCCTTGATGCCAGCGTTTTTCTTCTGAGCGCCACCGTTTTCCTAAATGACGCGCGCCTAGTTGGCTGACGCCCAATGTTTTCCCATAGTGGAAAACCCACTTTGGCCATCCACCTGGCTGAACAGAATTTTGTGTTTGGTCATTGTCATAGGAACTGCTCTAAGAGAAATTGTTGCATCCAACGACTTACACCATCATAAGATAAATTTTGAGATTTCTTGTGATGGCTTAACCAACATCCGCACATTTATCTTATGAGATTTCTTGTGATGGCTTAACCAACATCTGCATATTTATTTTCTCAGCGAATCTTTTCTAAAATGATTAATCCGATTGAAATATTCATAATCTGGCCATAAAATTCAATCTCAACGTCCCTTTCAATTCATTTGATGCAATGAAAAGAAATTGCGATATGGTATGACTTTATGAGCGTCCATAAACTTGGGTTTCAAAACGGATTACTAGGCAGGTTTAGCCTGTCACTAAAGTGCAAACACGATTCTCCACCATAATCTAATATTTTTGCTTCCTACATGTAATTCACCCTTCGCTTGGAAGATTCTTTACTAAAAATGTCCATTTTTTTTCTTCCATTTTTTTTAAAAGAAGACTTTATTAATCATCATCAACAAAAAGAATGCTTCAAAAAAAAAATCAACAAAAAGAAATTTACAAGCATTAGAAAGAAGCCTAGCAACATACTGGGCTCCAATTTTTTTTTGGATAACAACACCTATCTTATGAAAAAGGAAATCTCCAATAGTAAAATTCTTATCATGACTAAACATGTAATTCCAAAGCCTTTTCAGGAACTCCACCGTATCACTCCCAAGCCCGCCTAAGGTAGAAAAGGCAAGAACACCAAACCTGTGCCTCTGACTAGTACATTTTTCAAGGTATTTGGCCTTTTTTTTAGCAACCGTGCTATCAATTGCTCGACCAAGAACAAAATTATGCTCCTAATCACCCGTGAAGGTGGAGACACCCGTAACATCTAAACACATATCGTGGCCACTGTCCCAACCGTACACAAGGATATCGGCAGGACGTAAAGCTACTCAATTATCTACAAGGAGCCCCAAATCCACTTCCTATCTAGCTGAAACGCCCGCTCGATAACAAATGTCCGCGAAGGTATCACGGGCAAGATCATGCCTGTATTTGAGACCAACGCCTTTATTGCAATGTAAGGCGTGATCCCCAAAAATATCCATTCCTTTACCACAGCTAGAACACAAATCTCCATCCTCAAAGAGGGGGATCCCAAGCCTATAGCACACCATTGCACGAAACTGTCTGGCCCCCAATTTTTTTATTTATTTTCCTTCTGGGTCCAAGAGAATAGCTCAGTGGTATCCCATCAACTCTAGTAAGGAGAAAGTAAGGAGTTCAATCCCTGCGGTGTTGGGTCTGGTGATGGGGCCAATCCAACCCGATGGGTTCGGTTAGGAGCCTAAATCCGGCTTACAAAAATAAATAAATAATAATAATAATAATAAAAAGATATTGGCCTCTAATTTTCACACTGAAATTTGTTTGGCCAAACTACCATCTCTTTAACCGAATTCATTGAACCCTTCGTTCTAGCTTTTAAGTGAACCTTTTTGTTTTGATAACTTACTTACTTTTAAGTGAACATAAACAAGTTTATATTCATAATACAGAAGATGCATGCAATGCACTTGTAGGTTTCCAAAAATCACCGTACTTGTCATTCATCAATCAAATTGATTGAAGAAAAAAAAATGTTTATCTAAATGAGGAAATATGTACGAGATTTTTTATCCAAAGGAATTTTTAAAATGACAAATAACCATCTTTTAAAGAACGTTTATAAGTGAAAAATAATGACTAAAACAAATTTCCGCGTCAAAAAACATCTATAATGATAATATGAAGTTAGCTTTGGGTCCGATTTTGAAAGCACATAATAGGTTTTCTTTCGACAAAACGAGAGGATTACCTTTAGTTTACGTGGTGAAGAAATCATACCATCAAACACATTCCACCCTTGAGCTTAGAGGTTAGAGCACACCAAGTCACGAAAAAATTATGTACAAGCCTATTTTTTTGAGATGGGGTAGTAAAATCTTTCAAGACAAAGTCCTGGAAAAATTACATGATCATATTACATATACTAGAGTCAACTCCGTATATTAGAGTCAACTTCCTGAAAAAATCTTTCAAGACCTGAATCATATACTAAAATCAACATCGTTTATATATTATATATTACATGGGTCCAACTCCTAACTTACGCATATAGTTTGGAAATTCAAATCAAAATTTTTTACAGATCAAAAAAACAAAAAAAAGATCTAGGCTGGAAAATCAGTTGATACTGACACTTAACCTTAAGATATTAAATTCGTCAGCATTTTAATTCTCCGGAATATATTAGCTCACTCGGAACTTTCGTTATATGATTCCAAAAGATTCCTATCCTACAAATGTACATGAGTCATGAGTGCTAGCTGTCCCCAAAAAAAAACTTACAATTGTGAACATTCACCCTCACTCAAAAACTCCAAATTAAATGCATCGTCAAGAAAACTGATAATTCATTAAAACAAATGAAGCTACTATCATTAATGCATGGAAATTTCAGGGAATGCGCGTGAAGAAAGAAGAAGAAGGAAAGCCCTCTCCTGTCTTGTCATTTTTTTTCTTTCTTGATCAAGAACGATTGTTTGTTAGTGGGGAAATTTTTAGGGCCCCCCCCACTCCCCAACCCCTCTCTATTTTCTCTGTAACAACGTTGTTTCCTCATGACAAATTTTGAAAATAAATAGTTTTTGGTGGTCGACAATGGGATTGGCAGGGCACCATGTAATGCAAGCGACTGATCATGCTGCATGTGTTCGAGATTCTAAACCCTGCTACCAAATATTCTTCCTCCAACCAACTTGGGGGGCATTGCATGTTTCTCTATTTCTATAGAATCCAAAGGTTAAGATCATGTCCCTCTTTACTGGTTATAGGCTATTTGGTCTTGTCTATTTGGTTTAAGGAAGCAAATAAGATACAAAGTTTATTTGTTAATTAGGTTGGCTTGTTGAACATGATCCGGCAGGAATATATGTTCTTTTATGGAGGAAGAACTGCTTAGCATTTGAATTGATTCCATGGAGTAGGTTTTCCGTTTCACATATGACATATTTCGGCAAGACATGTCTGCATGAATTATTATGTCTATAATTTTTGAGAGACATTTGGCCGGACATCCCGTATATGTACCCCATATCTGTGTTATATTTTTCTTTTAGTTTCTGTCTCATGAGACTTTCTACCATTTCTTTCGGATCAGTATGGTATTCTTGATTGGTAGATAAATATTGTCACACTAGCGAAATTTCTGTAATTTTTTTTTATCATTAGATCCGTTAGAAAATAGCGTGGACAATAATACGTAAAATGCTGCTAGATTAAAATAATCGATCACCAAATATTTTTCTTTTCCAATCAGGGTGACATATATAAGTTCATTTTCAACCTGGTTGGCCTTGGCTTGGGGATTCTTTTCTTAAGCAAAAGAAAAGAAAAGAAAAGAAAAGAAAAGGATAGAATTTCACTTTGCCTGTTTACTTCCGGCCTCAACTGTTTTCTTGGACAATTAGTGGCAAAGGGTGTTCTATCATTCTCCCCATGCATAACTATGTTAAAACCATATTTACAAGATACAACCATCTCAATTGGCAACACACATGCAGGCCCGTAAAATGAATGCACGGGCTGATCATCGCCTAATTCTTGAACTGGTATGCGGCATGCCTATGGCAGTGGTATGTGCAGCTAGCTATGTCATTTTCAGTACACGTGCAAAACTAAAAGTCCGTTTCCGTTAGTTGTTATTCAAAAGTAACAAATCAACTTCTTCTGTTTGTCTATTGCATAGCATTACAGTTAATAATCTACTGATAATACTAATTCTATTTCTTCCAATCATACGGGGATAAGGAATGGTCCACAAGTGACCAATTACTGTATACCCTCACGACCACACACAGACTATTATGAAAATTATGCATCATCACCATCATCATTTACTTTGCAGAATCACACTATTTTTATTTTATTATTAGAATCTACTGTGTATATATATGATTCATCAACTCATCATCATATCTCATTCTCTTCTTCTTCTATCTTCCAATCTGTTCCTCATCATGCACATATTACTATCTCTGTACAATGAAAACAATTTTTTTAATGGGATATCCACTGCTTATATATATATATTAAGAGCAACTAGCTAGATTTTAAAGCTTTCGCATCGATATCCATCCCTTCCATCTCTCTGCTGCAATCCTGCATGCATCTTGCTTCTGCTGTCATCATAAAATCTTTCTAAACCCCAAAAGAAGCCAAAGTAAAAGATCTTTTCGTTTCTTGAGCTTCTCTGAGTCTTACACCTATCTATCTATCTATAATATATAACCCCCCTAGCAGCTCCTACCTCCTACAATGACAACTCTCTCTTACGTACTCACGAGATTAAATTCTTGCTCTTAACCCCAAGTTGTCTAGATAGAAACAAACAGAAATCGAACCTCACATTTACGATTCTACCCTTGTTCTCAAACATATCATTAGGTCATTACTGCTTCATTGCAGTACAGATGAAGAGAGTGATTGATCGAAATTGCGACACCCCTATACGTATGGTAGTACTAGTACTCTTCACTGGTAAAAGGGAAAGAAGAAGTCAGATAATAAGGGACCTTATTCTTCTCTTTCTTATGTCAATGTGATGTCAGGTGCCTGAAAATCACGTGGCACTGACGCATTACATTCTATTGTATGTCCTTCCCTTTTCTTATATATTATCCAAATTCTGGCACTTTTTCTCTCTTGTAAGAAAACAAGAGAGGAGCTGGCGAGGAAAATAGTGATTTTCATTCATTTTCACTTACTTCTAGTAAGCCCTAGTCCTTTTCAACCAGGTGTGAGTACGTACGGGTTTTAATCCCCATTTTTATTGCACCACGTAATCCATATTAAATCTTTGCTATATTATTCTTCACTTACACTACTAGCTAATGGTATGACAAGTGCTAGGGAGCCCCCGCTTCTATACTCCATGCTTTGACACCACTATGTGTCATCAACATCCGCTATGCCTAACCTTTTGATTTTTCTATGATTCTCTGAAATATAAGAATTCTTTACAGTCAACGGAATGGCCATGCAAGCCATCTCGATTAGTATTTAACCAAATGGGATATAAGCATGGGGAGCAAACAAATCGTTTAAAACGAAAGGAAACAGGGATGATGCTAATTATATAATATGATTTATAAAGTATCCTGACACGAATGCAGATTTCTCTTCTTTTTTTTTAATAAGAGAACGTTGATTGATTAGCAATTAAGTACCGTACGTATACCCGAGTGTGAATGATGCCAGTCAAACTCAGTCACTCATGCCACAAGACTTCATTACCCAATTATAGGAGGGTTTCAGGGTCTTGAGAAGTCCCATTGATTTCCCTTCACTATTTTTGATTTGATGCTGGCCTTGAACAGTTATCTCTGTAAACTTTCTCGATGCCCCATGCATGTAAGTGTAATTACTACGAGATAATAATAATATTTACAGGCAGATATTTACCTTCTGTGTTCAAGGGAGTACTTCTAATTCTAAACAACACGATTGGTATATGGAATACCAGTACCAGTACTCGCGGGAGGTTTTATCTAGTCGATACAAGCATCTTTCGCTTATTAAGATTCTTACCACTGAATTTCTGGATTTATAATTTATAGTGTACAGCTATTCCATGCATGACTGCATCAATCGTGATAAAAAAAAAAAGAAGGTACTATCATCTTTGAGATAGTGGTAGTGTTTTGCTGATAGAAAAATCAAATTGCTTTGCGCCCCCACAGATACCCCACATTTCCCCCACACTCACGAACATACCCGAAAACGCACCCCTGTTTTTTCCCATGTCAGTTGGTAGCTAGCTGCTATGCGTTGCTTGCATAATCTTAAAGCCAGATATTCCATAAATGAAAGAGTCGTTGAAATAAGAATTAAGGTTCTCATTAAATATAGGAATCTAGGTCTTACCCGTAGGAGCTAGCTATCACTGAAATACCAGTCTATAATTATACTGACATAGTGACATGGGTTATTGCACTAAGAGTTTTCAGTTTCTAAAATGATACAATAAATCTTAACTTCAACAGGTTTTGACTTAAATATTATCTTGGATTTTCTTTTCTGATTGAGTTTGACTGATTTTGATATTATCAAATCCATAATCAATCAAACTTATTATGATATGATCTCGGCCAGAATTCGTATGTTGTACCGTGGTTATTTATAACATCAGAAGGTACACATATATTGCACCAAAATCTTGGTTTTGAGGAAAACCATATTTAAGTAGAGAGAGTTTAATGTACATACCAGTTGACAAGTAACCGATGATTTTCAAACATTTAATATCCTACCAACACAAAATGTTGCCCTTCGTATATATCTACGAATTGGGTCAATTTAATGCTCTCAAAGAAGATACATATATCAACCATGGCAACACGATTTCTTAGGCTCATCTTCGTGGATGATGCATAATAATGCATGCATTTGATCGGATTGAAGAGGGCATGTTCATTTCTTTATCAAAATCTAATTGGTTGTACTTGTATCAAATTATCTAGATGAAGTTTCAGTTTTCAATGATATTTTTAACTTATACGGGGTTATACATTTTTTTTTTTCTTCTTCGTCCAGTGATGTTTTATAGCATATCGGTTACAATAAGTTGATAAATGAGATGCCTCAGTGATATCAAATGTACCTTTTCAAATAAAAGATTGAACTTTAAAATCCTCGTGAGATTAGGGTATACCCAAATTAATTGAGGTATACCTAATGAGACAAAACCCAGGTCATTTAGAAGTAAAATACGCCATCCTTTAATCATGTATTTTCTAAATACCCCTGCAATGATTAATACTAATTTAATTGAAATGATTAGATTTGTTAAATTAGTTAGACTAGTTAGTTGATTATATGAGTGGATTTGGAAATAATTGAGAGAGAAATAGTATGAAGTAGTAGAGGAAGTTTTTTTTGGGTGGGGTGGGGTGGGGGAACTTAGGTTTTTGAGAAGTTGGTGGTGATATGAGTGAGATGAGTGATTCTAATCCTGATTTTGAAGTGGGGGAGTCTTCTAATTTTCCTCCTACAGATGAGTACTTGTATGATGATCTACCAAATCATGATCAAATGGATTATATGCATGATCCTCGCTTTTATTCTCCATAAACTTAAGATGGATATGGAAGTGATGAATGTCTTGAGCCAAACGTAGAATCCAATGACCCAGAATAAGAAAAGGGAGCTGCAAGTAATGAGGTACACAACTTACGCGGTGAAGATTGTGATTTTTCCACGCAAATGATCGATTTTTTTTTCACTTTTGCTGCCCAGTATCGGCAAGGTCGACGATTATCGACCCTACCCACTAAAAGCATCGGCAATGTTTTTATTGCCAAATGCCACAATTTTTCATGAGTAGTGTTTAGTCGGCAAGGTCGAAAATATGAACACCTTGCTGACTATAAATTTTTGCAGCTCAGGAGATGTGATTTGAAACATGCTTAAGCTGACATTATTTTGGATACGTAGACCCTGCTGACTACAGTTTGGTCGGCACTGTTTTATTCTTCGACCTTGCCGGCTGTGCTTTGGTCGTTGTTGTTTTATATATCGACCCTGCCGACTATTGTAGTACATATCAACTAACTTGTGGTGTTTTGTAGATTGCATTGGTACCAATGACGGATCAGCCTCAAGCTCACAGTGTTAGGGGTCCTGATACTTCCGCACATTATGCTAATGATTTGGAATTGAAGGAAAAAGACGACGCGGTCAAGTGGATTAGTGAGAAAGCAAAAGATAAGATGTGCGTTCTAGTAAAAAACACCCAACAAAAAGATTCACGGTTTGAAATGGTATGCGAGTGTAGTGGGTCGCCAAACGCAAGTCACAAGAGAAGGGGTTATGTGTATGATAAGAAGATGACTAGGGTGTACAAGACGAAGTCAAAGAAGTGTGGATTCCCATTCAAGATTATTTTTTGGAGGAACGAACACACCGATAACATGTGGAGAATGAATAGAGTTAATGTTGGTTGGCATAACCATAGAGATCCGAAAAGTCTTGTTGGGCACTCCCAAGTTTCCAAGTTGAAACCGCACGAGTTCGAACAAGTAAGAACACGTTGGGGAATTAAACCAAGTAAGCTCCTTAGTAAGTTCAAGAGGGATGACCCCCGTAACCTTTCTTCATTGTCTACAATTTATGCGGCCAAATCAACTATCAAAAGAATTGAATGAGATGGAACAAAGGTAATGGAAGAATCACAGTTGTTGGCACACAAATACAACTACACGGTGAGACACCATGAGTCATTGGAGGGGAAGGTGGATCGTATTTTTCTTGCGCATCCCGATGATTCAGTAGGCCCGGTGCTTTTACCAAATTTTGTTCATGGATTGTACTTATAAGACGAATAAGTAAAACATGCCTTTGTTGAACATTGTAAGACAGACATCGGATAAGCAATCGTTCATAGTGGCATGTTGTTTTATAGATCGTGAGAAGGATGATAGCTATATTTGGGCATTGGAAACTTTAAAGCTTCTCTACCACGAAGACGAGACTCCCGGGGTTGTAGTGACCGACAATGAGCAAGCAATAATGAACGCCGTGAGGATAGTTTTTCCCAAGGCACAAAATTTTCTGCACTTGGCATATACAATGCAATCTTAGAAAGAATTGTAGGAATCATATCCAAAAACCAAAGGCAAAAAAAGGTACTAAACGTGAAAATAAGGAAGATGAATGTCTTAGTAAACTAACTAAAGAGGAGAGAGATAAAGAGAAAAAGAAAGAAGACGATGAATGGAAAGAATGTGAGATCAAATTTGGGTTATTCATGAAAGCGTGGGATAAGTTGGTTTGGTCGATGAGTGTGGAAAGATATGAGATAAACTTGAAGGAGTTCGAGGATGATTGGGGCACTAATTACCCCAAAGTAGTGGAATATTTCAATAGACAATGGTTGACGCCACACAAAGAGAGGTTTGTGTATGCTTTTACTTACGACTATAAACATTTCAAACTTGAGTCCATTAGTATGGTAGAGCAAGATCATGGGAGACTAAAATGTCTACCTTTCAAGAGTCAAAATGGGATTGTGACGGTGCAACATGTTATCCATGAGTACACTAATAATGATATCAACAAGATAAGAAAGCAATTCGAAGAAAGTAGGTACCGGAAGTTGAAGGAGTTTAAGGATGATGATTGGTTGCTTGTTGGTATACATTGCAACGCCTCGCATTGGAAAATACGTTTTATGATGAAACATCTTAAGTTGTATCAAAAGTATGACGACCCGAGCACTCCTTACAAGTGTAGGATAATGAAGGCTATCGGACTTCCATGTCATCATATGCTTGGTAGGTATAAAACTCCGATTCCGATTGAAGATATTGATCCTTATTGGAAGCAAATATCTTTCAAACCGGCTCCAAGACAAGATCCCAGTGAAGAGTTTGGCGACATGGAACTTGGGAGAATAATCTTCGACAAGTACCCCTACGTTGAATAGGTTGGACAAACAAACTATGAAGCACAAGTTGAAGCCAATTTTTTATCCTTTTATGGAAGAACTTCAAGAACCCTCGAAATAAGATCCAACGGGTAGACCACCTACCACAAAGACAAGGGAGGAAGAAAGGGAACAAATTAAAGAGTATTTGAGTACAAAATGCAATCCATCCAGACATGATTATACCGAGGTGGAATACAAAGAGGAGCCGCTGGCTAAAAATAAAAGAGGTCGTCTGAGGAAATAAACAACTACACCAACGGTTTCAAACTTGAATCCAAATAGTACTCCACCTCTTGAGAGTCAAGCAAGTGTGAAGAAAAGAGGTCGCCTGAGGACGGTAGTAAAACCGGTATTGGAAGAGTATCGCGTACAACTCCCTGATATTATTAAAGAGTTCGTTCTTGGTACCGACGATGTCCCAAAGGATTGAAATTTTTGGTTTCACGTTGCCTCGCAATAATTGGGACACCTAGGTGGAGCAGTTGAAGAGAATCTCACCCAATGTCAAGACATAAGAAAGAAGATGGTTTCCCGGATAGAAAAAGACAAGGAGTTTTATATCTCAATGATGCTAGAAGGTTCGATGGAGGACAAAAAAGTGACTTTTAAGGAATTTCTTACTAGTGTTAAAGTCCCGGAGGAAAATGCACAGATTAAATGGGAGCATTGGATGAGGATGCCAGAGTGTGACCATCTATTGGAGGATACGTGGTCATGCATAATACATTTTTTAGTAAGGGATGTTGTGTGGCATTTGCACCGAAAAATGCAGTTTGTGTGGAGTAGCTCAAGCATAGAAGAATTGTTATGGATTTAGTGGATAACAATTATTTTATTGGTCTACAACTCAACAAGGAATGCCCATTACCTCCTCTTTGTAGGTTTAGTTTTTGGGAAAATTCATAAACAACAAGACCAAGGAATGGGTGAAACTTTATAAGGACAACATGCACCTTTGGAATTCTTTAGATGAGTCTAAGGAATGTCCCATAGATTTTCCTAAAGGAGGTTCAATAGATTTGAATGAACTCCCTCCAATATATTTGAGTGATGGGCGATTATGATTAGGAAATAAGGAATCTTTTTGTAATCGCATTCGTGTTTTGTGTAATATACTTTGGAGTACTACAAATGAATGAAATGGTTGTGGTTTTTTTGGTGTTTATTATTTTCGTTGGCATTGTAATTATTACACGACCTTGCCGACCCTGGGATGGTCGGCAAGTTATAATTTTTTCAGGTTGCCGATTACATATGGCTAACAACACAGGAAAAAAGCCTGGGACGGTCGTCACGGTTTTTGTCCTCCTACATTATCGGCTAATGTTTCGTCGGCAAGGTTTATGAGGATAACCTTGCCGACCAAAAGGTATAAAAAAATATTATTTCTAGAAGTTCTTCACATTATAGTCGGCACTATATTATATAAATACACTGCCGACTGTACGTTTGTCGGCAAGATTAATAATCTGTTAAATGACGACTATTAAACCGTCGGCACACTTTGAATTTTATATAATGCCGAATAAATTTAAATTAAATAACTTATAGTAATATGGATCAACCTTGACGACTATGAAGAAGTATTCATTTTTTATAAACTAAAACATGCCGACTATAACATTCTTAGTACATTGTGAAAAGGCGAGAATACCCCAAATATACCTCAAGCTATTACTTTTCCTTCCTATAAGTCCTTTCCCCGAAAGTGATTGTCTATGGACTGAGTCGAGACAATACAACAAATCGGTTCACACTTTGTGTGATCGTCTATGGATACGAGATCGAGACAACACAACAACAAAGTGTGTTTACTTGATACAAAGGTTAGGACTTAACCAAACTCAATAGGATTCATGTATCGAGTAAATATGAATTAACGTTTGTGCAATTTACTTTAATTATAATAAGACAATTATAATACGGAAATATAAAGTAAATGACACAACAAGATTTTGTTAACGAGGAAATCGCAAATGCAGAAAAGCCCCAGGACCTAGTCAAGAATTGAATACTCTCAGGATTAAGCCGCTATACAAAATAAGACAACTTCGTATAGTTGATACCAAGAAACTAAACCTATAGTTCACCTAGTTCCGTCTGTATTCCTACGCCTTCAACCTGTAAACAAGTCACGTACTTGGACCAATTCCTTTGGTTCGTATTCCAAATAGTAAAGGAACAACAAATGTGTTTGGTATCAACTCTCTTCAACCAAGTGATATGAGTTGCACAAAGGTTCCCTTGTTTATCTTAAAATAAACTTCTTTGCCAGGTTCCAAGACCTATCTTATATTCAATCACATAAAGGCAATCGTTAAGATTAAGCCAATCAATACCTTTAATCACAAGGAAACGTATTGATGCCGATCTTCCTCAATTATTCTATCAAAATACCCAAAAGGATAAATCAATTATAGTCGGATCCTCTTATTCCCAAACAAGTATTGTGCACACCAAAGATTGTAAAAACCAAGTCAGAAATCTTCGATATCTTTTTTGTCTTCAAATCTTCTTAGATCTTCAATAAACACCTGCACACAACTACTTGAATCTCTTGTGATCAATCACACAAAAAAAACGGAGTCTGTTAACAATGGATTATCACAAGATCATCTTTAGATCTAACAACAGTCTAAAGATCCCTGTCGAAACCTTGAACTAGTTTGAGTGAATCTTATATCAGAAGAGAAGATTCTCAAGCATAAACAAACTAGGTGCAATCAAAGTTCAACCACCGTTAGTCAATCAAATCAATACGAAAACTAAAGATAAACCGCAATATCTAGTTTCCCACTAACGGGTCGCACTAGAGCTTCTCAAACCCAAAGAAGACTTTAAATTGAGCGACCGTAAGAGATTTCACCTGATTAGATTACTCTCCTCTCCGTTAGGCGGCTTCACCAGTAACAAAGACAAAAGAGTAAGTCTAATGTTACGCATGATTAGTTTGCTAGAAATGCAAACTCAAAGTATTTATATACAAGGAAGTTTAGACACCAAGTAATTTCCAAAACTAAAAATATTCTCAAGATATTTTTCATTACTCCACCAAATTCGGTTTTCATAAATCCTGTGAATGCACTATCCAAAAATAATGATCGAAATCTCATTGGAAAATCTTTCTTTAGCAAATGCACATTACTAATTCTTATTTTCCATATATAATTAAAAGCCCTTAATTTAAAAGATTCTTAACTTATTTAAAATCGATCTTGGGATTTACTTCTTTCTTAGCCCTTAAGGAATATCTTTGAACAATATAGAATAAGCATTAATGCACCGTGTTCAAAGTGTGACGACATCTTACTCTTGCAAGTCTTTTCCATGCTTGCTCACTTGAAACAGATTTACCACACTTCTAAACAAGTTTAGAATTGGTTCATCTGACTTTCAAGAGCTATGTGATTGATCAAGTATTACTCAATCACAACTCATGGGTTTACAGTTCTACCAAAACAAGTTTCGGTTCTACCTCCATGTGAGTATTGTGCATAGTTACACTAGCTTACCAAAGATACGGATGACTAGGTACTAGGATCGGTTCCCCACGTATATTTGGTATCTAACTTGTATGCACTGCACATGTCTATAGGATCGGTTCCCCCTTCCCAAAAACGTGTTTCACATGTTCATAGGATTGGTTTCCCTTTCTTCCATAAACCTTGTTGCACCTCATACAAGGATCGGTTCCCCTTGTGATGTAATTCACCTATTACTAGGATCGGTTCCCCTTCTCCCAGTAATAAGTTCAGACACTCACAACCCGATCATACCCCAAGTGATTACTTAAGATCGTTTTCACTAATAAAAGTCATACCAATACATAAGTCAGGCCTCATGTGAATAGTTTTACCAAGAACACAAAGAAGTCATGAGCGGTTATACTAATCACACATATTGTTCGTTCATAAGATACGCAATGAAGAACAACCCCAATAACGCCTGGAGATTTCCTTTTAGGTTCATAACACATATCATGAACTTACTTCCTTAAAACACATGTAAAAACATTGCTTCCTAGGATGAAATCCTCACCTCATACCCATACATAATCACAATAGCGCATTCATACGATTATGTCGATGTCTTATATACAAACTTTAGTGGTTAAGCAAGAAACTTCATATTGTATTCCTTAATACTATGTCTATCTAGAGTGTTCATGCTTCACAGTTTTATGTTTTCAATATGCACGACTTGAAAGATATGTTAGGGAATGAAACAGTTCAAGTCAAATATCACTAACCTCAAGTGGAAGGATGATGTTGTCATTGTAGCTTCGTACTTCTTCACTTCTTCAAGTCTTCGCAATAATTGTAATGTCTCACCCTAATACTTTCAAGATAACCTATACGAAGTTGACTCTAGTACATTTAAATCAAGCGACTCTTAAATGAGTTTTGGTTCACTAAAATATGACAACCAAAATTGACATACCAACGTTTGGTGGGTTCAACCGAGCAATGCTCTAACACATTGAGATGCACTCAACACTTAATTAGAGCATACAAACCTTAAAAACTTAACCCTAACCCATTTGAGACATAGATAATATCTTTTTCCGATACACAATTTTTTAGGAGAGGTAATTAGCTTCATCTTACCGTCGCAACATGGATTTGTGCATGGTAGAAGGTTTATTTTAGCACCTTCATCTTCATACAGAGCTAGGCGCTCATCTATCCAATAGAAAAACCCACAACATGTGAATTTTGAAGCATACGTCTTATATACATCTCCTATTGCAGATTTCATAAGAAATAAGAACCCCTTACATCCATCAATGGTGCATTTGCTTCCTTCAAAGGGACAATCATTTGCAAAATGACCACTTAGTGTATAAAGACTACAAATATTTGGTTGTGTTGCACTTGAAACTTCCATTCATTATGCAAGGTTGAATATGAAGTTGAAAGTGCTTTTATAATAACAACACACTTAATGTCTTGATTTTGAAAATTCCAGCCGTTGAGCATTCAATGGGTTGTACTTTGTACCTAAAAGTAATATTTTTATACTACTATTATTAACATGTTATAGTAAGTCGCAAGGTTTAGAATTTCAAACTATGCCGACTACCTATCCCTAACAGTACTGTGGAAGAAATCCTGGGATGGTCGGCAAGGTCGAGCATTCAAAAGATGCCGACTTACTACAACTCTAATATTGTTTAAACCTGTAGAAAAAAGAATAAGTTTCTAAACCAAGTGAAACTGAAAATTAACATAAGTTTAACAAGTATAAAACCACAATCTAAGAGTTCAAAACATAATATTGGAAACATAATACAAACATAATAAGTTTAAGAGTTTCATGGATCCTTATCATGGTTGTTATCTTCCTCCACATCACTAGCTTTTTCACCATCACTAGCTTTTTCACCAGCATCAGCTTTTTCTTTTCCCTTCACTGGACCTATGTAGTTACCAGCCTCATTGTAATAGGGGTTCACTCCTGAAAAGTCAGATGCCTTGAAAAAAGTTCCTGGATCAAGCTCCTCTTGTTCCTCCTATGATGATGTGCATTCTTCATAGTTGAGGGGATTACTAGGACTGTTCATAAACCTTAGAAATTCTTCAGTGTCTTTCTTACCCATTAGAAGTAACTTTCTTACAGGGAAATTCTCTTCAGTTTCATCAGAAGAATTTTCTAAAGTAGGATGAAGCTTGTCAACCATTCTTATAGCTTTGCTGCATTGTTAGGACAAGGGATATCTTCTATGTTTACCTCTGGGAGCCTAAAAAATACAAAAATTTTACACATTGAAACATGGTTCTGGTCACCTAGTCACCATGGTCGATAATCTACAATAATGTCGACCAAATCATAGTCGGCGTGGTTATATTGATCTACAATGTCGACTAATATATAGTCGGTAGGGTCCTAATCATCAACAATGTCGTCTAATACTTAGTCGGAGGGGTTCTATTAATATACGATACCGACTAATAACAAAATTGAAATCAAGTTTCTATGACATAAAGTCGTGACGGTACAAGGCTAATAAGATGCCGACTAGATCGAAGTAGGCAAGGTTGGTTATTGAATACCTTGTCGTCCATGGTTATTATTTAACAGTTTCCATAGAAGTTATGAAAGGTCGGCATGATCTTCATGTTACGACCTTGCCGACTACCATTAAAATCTTAAGTCCGACATCTAAATTTTAAAAACACCCTGCCAACTAAAGAAACTGAAAATCATAATTTTCGATTTCTAACATAATATAACAATCAAAACACACAACACAATGATGGGTTTGAGTTTAGACATCACTTACAATCTTATTTTCGCCGGTAGATGGTTCTTTTCAACATCTTCAGGGATTGCATTCTCGGGTTTACTCGTTCCAACTTTTCCCTTATCTTTTACCTCTAATTTGGATCTTTTGATATTATATGTTGAATCTCTATTGCTACTTGATCGTTTAGAATCAACCATTTTTTGTAGAAAATCGAAATTGGAATTTTTGTTTTATGGAATAAGATTAAGGAAGGAGAAGAGCAGGGGGATTATACAAGAGAGATTAGAAGAAGATTAAACGTTTTTTTAGTTTAGGATTTAGTTTTTAGGTTAATAATTCAGGGGTATTAAAGTAAAATCAATAATTTTGACCACCCCTTAGCAAGGGCACTAGGTCCATTCAAATTTGGGTATACCCCAATTAATCAGGGTAGACACTAATATCGCCATGTTTAAAATTTGCAAGTATTTACCTTGATTCCGAAATCTTCGAAAATTTTGTATCTCTTTTCACGAGCTTTTGCATACATTCCCATTAACAACATGAGAGTAAGTTCAGAATCAATTTGAAATAAGATGTTGTGTCCACTTCTTTATGTTTCCCATTCCCCCTTTCTCATTTCTAGATCCTCTCTTGTGCTACAATTAGCATGCAATTCTTTTCCTTTATTTGTCCATGCGTAGTCAGTAAGGGTCAAACCTAAAAATGTGGGGGGTACCAAAATACACCGCCAACTTTTTCTTAGGCAACCTGTATGGACAAAACCTAAACACAATTCCGAGAGTTCAACTTAATGAATCTCAATCGAGGAATAATATTCAGAGTATATCTCTTTCTCTCACAATCAGAAAGTTAACAGAACCAAATCCATGAACCTGATTTACATGTGAGAGTTCTTGGACGATCTCAAAAATCAATATCCAAGAATCCATCAAGTCGTATCCAACAAATAAGGATGGATGTATCTACTTTGATTGATTTATGTACAACCTGTGATATTTCCATTATAAGGAAAAACAATATAATGCGGAAAAGAAATTACACATGCACCAGAAATTTTGTTAACGAGGGAATCACAAGTGCAGAAAAACCCCGGGACCTAATCCATATTTGAAAACCAAAATGTATTAAACCGATATAGATAATATCCTACTACCAATTAACTTCGGACTGGAACGTAGTTGAGATCGAATTAAACCCTCACATTAGTTCAATTACAGTCGCGCTCCTTATGCCTCTTGAAACCCAACAGGACTCTACGCAAATAATTCCCTTGGCTGATGTCCTTTACAGCCTAAGGGTTGCTTCAACTCAATTGAT
The DNA here is from genome assembly GCA_023529315.1 of Papaver bracteatum. NCBI lineage: Eukaryota > Viridiplantae > Streptophyta > Magnoliopsida > Ranunculales > Papaveraceae > Papaver > Papaver bracteatum. The sequence continues at coordinate 2,011,091 of JAJJWX010002530.1, forward strand.
CGAAGACTTTAAACCAATCTTCCTCCCACAGATAAGCCTATATGTGTGATTTACTTTTTGATCAATGGATCAAGGTGACACTGGAAATCGATAACAATATACAAGGTCTAGATAACCTCAAAATTCAGACTTATGCTTCCCAAAGAGCAGCCAAAATTATTATTCACCTCATAAGTATTAAACTCGTGGAATCATAAAGTATGAGATAAAGAGAACTTTGAGATTTCTATCTATCTTGTTCGAGTGAGAATCTCAACAATCAAACAAGATCTGGATACATGAACTATCAAGATAAAAGATAGTTGGACATGGATTTACGAATCTCCAAATGAAGTCTTTTTAGTTGTTAAACCCTATGAGGGTTTTAGGGAGAGGACGACTCTAATTTATAACTAGGACACACAAATAATAGTGTCAGGGATTCAAAAATCCTAGTTACTTGAGGTTCTCCCTTATATAGACTTCCAAAGTATATGTTGTTTTAGGATTAAGATAAGATAGGAAACAAGTAAACAATATCCACCATTAGATGAATCTTTGTAATGTGATTAACATAACAAGATATATACTCTGGTTAGGATGAATCGTAACTGAACAGTGTATGAAGACATTGTTCATGGAAGGTTAGCCGAGTATAGCTGGTTGAACCATAAGCTTAATTAATCATTTTCATTTAACACTTAAGGCTTTTTACTTGAGTCACAACTATTGGTTATAATGTGATTAATCATGTTTATATAGTGTTTTTAGAGATTTATTCAATTGCCAATTATCTCACATAAATAATTTTTGTGCATCTGAAAATATTCGACAGTACGTGTACTCTACCTTGTTCGTGACTGTTTATATCATGGTACGTGTACCGGGTGTGTGTGCCCTTAAGACAAAAATGAGTTCAGAAAATTACAGAACTTTTTTGGTTTGCGTACCGGGTATGGATACCGCTCCGGTTTCAATACCAATAGTTCTTTTATGGTATGCATACTGGGTATGCGTACCATTCCTGGTTCATTAGCAACAAATTATTTATGGTATGAATACCGGGTATGCGTACCAAAAAGTTGTTGCCGACATATAGCTACTATGGTACGTGTACTACAGTTCCGGACCTATAACAATTTTATCCAGTATATGAACTGGCATGCATACTGTCTTGTATCCAGATGTACAATAGTTCTATATATCTCTAAATCAATTTGAAACATTCCTGAATAACATCAATGAAACATATCACTTTTCCAGGTTATTTTCGAATGATAATATTAAATCATGATTTAGATTATGAACAATAAATTGTTCTTAACCGAAATCCATCAAGTATGAACAAATAAGCTTAGTCATATATATTTCGAGAACTAATTACCAAGATAACCTTGACTCGAAATTTTTGTTATGCGTGCAATAGTCTAATTAGTCATGCGACAACTTCTCATAGATAGAAGGATGAATATAACTTGAGAAATTGGTGGTTCAGTCTTCACTTACATTTTGTTGAAGAAGTTCTCCAAAATATTCAGTTGATCTTCGCCTTTAAACGGTAGAACGCAGTGATGTCCAATTCTCAACTACACATCTATCATAATCCGAGACTTGACTAATTGTAGACTAGAAATCAAGATATAGTTTTGTTTAACTAAATTTGACAACAAGATTGATATAACAACACTTATGAGTTCGACCGAGCAATGCTCTAACAAAGCCGATACCGTAAGTAGTAGTTTGGTTTGCAATAGATAAGGCAATGTTAATCTTGACAAACATGAACACCTTATTTCTATCATGAACTATTTCTAGAGTTTCATCATTTAATGGGTTGTAATAAAGAGTCTGCGTAATGTAAAAATCAGTTTTTCTAGTATTCATGGCTATTGATGTATTTTACTATTGTTCAAGTTGTTTCATCACTATTCAGTATTGTCTTTCTAAAGCTTGGTTTCATCTTGCTTTCTAGACATGATAACTTAATATAATGTAAGTCTGGTCATTCTTTTGCAAATCCATTTCTTCCATTGTTATCAAACCAAGAACTCAAACATCCATCAAAATTAATATTACAATTAGCAACATAATTCATATCAAAGTTAAAATGCATTCATACCTAAGACACACACTGAAGAGATATGTGAGTGAGGGACTCTTAACCATTTTTGTACAAAGTACTAGATATAATTATATTTGAAAGAATTACTGCCATTTTCATACTAAAGTATGGAGTGAGAAGCTTTCCAGACTAAGGTTTTAACATGAGAGGTTATCTGCAAGTTTCAAAGTTTACCCCGATCCAAATTTTAACAAAACAACCACATTCTTCAAAAAGAAGAAGACAAAAAGGTTCTAATTGGGTGTACTACAAACCTATATTTGCGATATCTTTTATGTCTAGACTCTATGCGCTTTATAAGTCTAACTCTGAAAAAGCAGGGGTAACAACCACACCCAATATTTCGTTCGGAAATTTGAATAGACAAACTCCAATAAACTTTCAATAGAATCAACTAGACAGTCAGACTCAATCTATAGAAAAGTATATCAGAGATTTTAATATCTCTATCTCTTAATTCAATCCGCAATCAGCAATATAGGAATTTGCGAGCCTGATTTTGAATATAAGAGAAATAACTTGAACGGTACCAAAGACCAATATTCAAGGATCAATCAATTTCAATCAACAACCAAAGGTTGGATTTACCAATTGATCGATTCAAAGCAAAACCTGTGATATTTCTATTATATAATATGACAAAATATAATACGGAAAAGAAATAACACATACACCAGAAGTTTTGTTAACGAGGAAACCACAAATGCAGAAAAACCCCTGGACCTAGTCCAGCTTTGAACACCACATTGTATTAAGACGCTACAGACACTAGACTACTACCAATGAACTTCGGACTGGAATGTAGTTGAACCCTCATTAATCTCACACTGATTAAAGGTACAGTCGTGGTCCTTACGCATATAATCCCATCAGTATACTACGCACTTGATTCCCATAGCTGATCTCACCCACAACCAAGAGTTGCTACGACCCAAAGTCGAAGACTTGATATAAAAATCTGTCTCACATCGAAAAGTCTATTGGAATAGATAAATCTGTCTCCCACAGAAATACCTACGAATTTTGTTCCGTCTTTTGATAAATCAAGGTGCATATGAACCAATTGATAAACCAGACTTATATTCCCGAAGAAAAGCCTAGTATTATCAATCACCTTACAATAATCTTAATTTTATGGTAGCGAAACAAGATTTTATGGTAGCGAATTTTATGGTAGCGAAACGATAAGACGAAGATGTTTGTGACTACTTTTAATCTTACCTATCGGAGATAAATCTGAAGCAAATCTTAGCAAACATAATACTCAATCACGATAGTAAAAGAAAGATCAGAACACTCAACTACAGAGATAATAGTTGAGTCTGGCTTCACAATCCCAATGAAGTTGTAGGATCAGAATATTATTACAACAATATTCATGTGAAATAAACAATAGATCTGCGACACATCAATAATAAGCAACAGTTCTGCGATATATCAATGATATTTTGCGAAACATCTCAAGGTGACATAAGAAATGACATGTTGGATGAAAACGACAGAAACATGAGAAGAGCGTGACAAATTTGCGATGAACGATTAAGCCTACAAAATATTAAGGCGGTGCCACCTGCGATTTATCGCAGGAGCCTAGATCCGAAATTAAAGGGAATCTTAGCTGTAAATGAGCTGTCATGAGCTGTAATCCACTATGTAAATGCCTATATAAAGGAAATGAATAGTTCCAGAGAAGGGGTTGAATTTTTTGAGAGCTAGGAAGGTGTTTAGGAGAGAGAAAATCTTTATCAAGTGCTCTGTGTTCTTGATTTTTGTAAAATTCCCTAAGATCATATTAATGAAAAAGTGTCTTTAATCTTCAAATCATGTCATAAATATTGATAAATTCTTGAATAGGGTGTAGTGTGGGAATTCCTGCAACTAAATTTTGGCGCCCAGAAACAGGGAGGAATCAATTTGAGAAATTTCAAATTACAGCTTGAAGATTTGAAGAAATTATTAGAATTAAAGAAATGGCTAGAAGGAGAAGAAATACATCAGAACCACCAACAACAGTGAGAAGAAGTAAAAAAATTGCAGGGGAAGGAACAGGTGAATTGGAAGGATCTTTAAGGATCAGATCAGGAAGAAGTAGAGTGAGAAATGGAGCATAAAAATCAATCCAACCACCGAATCAACAAACACGAGCACAAGATAGAAATGTGGATTATGATAGAGTAAGTGTGCATACTTGGAGGTCGGATTCGATAGAAGAAGCGGAAAATCAAGAAGAGGAAATAAATCAAGAAATGGATGGAAGACTAATTCATGAGGAGCATGAAGTAGTAGATGATTTGAGACAAAGGATACAGGAAGAAAGAAGATTAGAGGCAGAAGAACGTGCCAATCTTACAAGGAAAAATCATGAATTAAGAATGGAAAATTTGAGGTTGCAAAATAGAATATCGAGAAGCAGCATGAGATCAAATTCAAGATCATATAGAGAAGAAACAAGACAAAATCTCCCTATACAAAATATTGGCGAGAATTTGATAAATGATCGTTACATTCCACGCGGTGAAACTTTAGACATTAGACATAATCAGGATGAGGGAGAAAATCAATAAGAGAGAAGGAGAATGTTACGTGATGAAGAGATTCGAAGAAATCGCAGAATAATCGAAGATGATATTGAGAGGCATTATATTGAGCAAGTACATTTAGTGGGAGAAAGAGAGAGATTGCGAGCAGAAGTAGAAGAACAAGAAATTCAAACAGCGTTGCGTCAGAATAATCATGATAATCGAGAACGACGACGTGCGCAAAATCGTAATAATGATAATCTCAATGAGGAATATGAGAGAATTCGCAGAGACATAGAAAGGCAACAAAGAGAAACAATAAGGGATGAGGAAATTCGCGGAGAAGAGAATGAAAGACAAATTAACTTGCAAGAAGAAGAAAATCGCAGAAGAAGGCAAAACCAAGATGTTGGAGAAGAAGCGCGAAACATCGCAAGACAAGAAAGACATGAACGCAGACGAAGAGAGGCTGCGTTGAAAAGGCCAATGGAGCAAAATTCTGATAGAAATGAACAAATCTTGCGAGAATTAGCAGAAATGAGAGGAATGATAAATAACAGAAGAGAAGGAGGAAAAAGACACTTGATGAGGCAATCGAAGAAGCTTCGAAAACTCCATTTACTCAAGAGGTACAATTAGGAGGGATACCTCCAAAATGCAATTTACCGGTGTTGACCAGTATATTTGATGGGACTACATGTGGTGTCCAACATATCAAAGCTTATATTCGATGTATGCTACAATGGGAGAACCATGATGTCGTTTTGTGCAAATATTTTGCGTCAAGTTTAACTGGCGAAGCATTGAAGTGGTTCGAAAGTCTTCCAAAGAATACAATAACTTCGTTCATGCATTTGCAAACTACTTTCTTAGGAGCATACATCAGCAATAACTTTACGCGACCTGGAATTGAAGATGTGTTTGGATTGAAACAGAGAGTTGGTGAGAGTTTAAAGCACTTAACGATAAGATGGAGGACAATGTGTATTGAAATGGCATAAAGAGTAGATGAAAGATATCTCATCTTATCCTTCATAAATGCTATGTTTGCGACGAATCTATTATACATCCAGGTCTTCAGAGTTAAAAACACAATTACCATGACAGAACTGCGAGAATTGCAAGAAGAATATATTGTTTTGGAGGAAAAAAAAATGAGATGGAGTCTTATCCAATTCACACATGCACAAGTTTAGCCGCAGCAAATGGAAGTTTGTTACCAAGGATGATTAATACAATAGCAAGTACTTCCCAAAACCCGCGAGAGAAAATGGAGACTGATAATCAACATAAGATAGTAGCAATGGGGAGTAGAGATCAAGAGGAATTAGAAAAGGAGAGAAATTTTTATAATAGCAATAAAAATAATAAGGTCCCAAGGTTTGATCAACCGCATGAGACTTATGGTGGACATAGGCAGAATTATTCAAGAGAGCAAAGAGGTCAGAGGAATATGTGGGAAGACATCAAATTGCCACCTTTAAATACCGGTATAGACAAGATTTGGGAAGCGATTATTCTGATGGAGAATATACCCTCACCCTGGAACATGGGGAAAGAACCACATCCTAACAACCAAAATCAAGAGTTCTGTCCTTATCATCATTTTCATGGCCACTCTGTGCATAATTGTAGAAATGTAAAAAGAATTATTTTGCGAATGATTGAACAGGGGAAATTAAATCATTTTCTAGCAAGATATTTACAACCGCAGCAATTGCCGCAAGCACCAGAAATTCGCAGAGTTAATGTTGCAAAAGAAGCCGAAACATTTGTCATTGAAGTAGGAGCTACAACAAAAAATCTATTTTGCAATTCAATTGTACATTCACAGAAAACGATAGAGGATTTCCATGACAATGTGCTAAGCAGAGTATTTGCAAGGGATATAGAGGGAAGAGAGGTGATGAATATTGCGAAGATTTTTCCGTTAGAAGAATGGCAGAAACAAGTTATTTGTTTTACTTCGGAAGAGATACCAGAGCCTGGTAAGATGCATGACAACCCATTGGTGGTGAAGTTAGAGATAAATCCAAAATACAGAGAAGAAGGAGAAGAAGATGATGATGACGCAACAAATGATTCTTGGGCAATAGATAAAGTTTTAATTGATACCGGTAGCTCGGTAGACATTTTATTTTATCATACATATCGCACAATGGGTGGAAGAGATGATGAGTTAATCCCTTCAACTTACAAGATCTATGGTTTTAATGGCACTGCAAACAAGCCAAAAGGAGGAATTACTATGGAAATTCCGTTGAACAAGATATCTTCAAAAATCAAGTTTTGTGTAGTGGATATAGAATCTCCTTACAATGCCTTAATTGGAAGACCATGGCTCCATGGGATCTTGGGCATATCATCAACATATCATCAATGCATAAATTTTCCACATCCTCATGGTATTGGGATACTTAAAGGTGATTGGTTTGAAGGCAAAAAGTGTTATGAAGTTGACATTAATACTTGCGAAGAAAGAAATGCTCGAAATCGTGATTGGAAACATAACAGGAGGAAAACTCAGAGAGCTGAAAAATTGATGGTGGACAATATAGAGTTGCAGGGAAAGGATATATTACAAGAATAGTTTGTCCCAAAAGAATCAATAGTGATTAATCATGCGAATATGGGAAAAAGTTGAAATCTTCATTCTTCGCAGGAGAACAAACAAGTATAAGGTGTTGCGATAAATCAAGTATCAAGAAATTTCGAATAATCATTCGTCACAGAAGAAAAGAAGTGCAACAGTATCATGTTGCGAACAATCAAAAAAAAAAAAAAAACTTGCTCAAAAATAAGAATTTTTCTATTAAAAGAAAAAAATGATGATTTCGAATCATATATAAGAATTTTTAATGCAAATGCATAAGACGGGCGAAAATCGCCTAAAAATATATAAGAATGGGACGAACTTTTATGGCGTACACCTTAGTTCGCGGATTCTATTCCGTAAGAGGCAATGTCCTTAAAGTGCGTCATAAGGGGGGTATCTCTTTGCATGGCTATGGGAAAGGCTATACCACTGCTGGAACCTAGTTATGGAGAATTGGGATTATAGAAAATCCATCCGGGAGAGATAACTTGGATTCCCAATTATATAAGGTTATACCCTGGTTGGGCGCCCGAGAGTTTCTCCTAAGGAATGCAACGTATGATCAAGGCGCCGAGGTACACGGTTGATCTGTGGGTGCCCGGGATGGATGAACCTACCCTGTCCATCCATGGCAAGTCTTGGCTTACGATGTGTTCGGCCCGAAGAAAACCCCACTTAGGGTGCAGTCTTGTAACTATAAGCCATATAAGGCATAAAGGACAAGACTTCGAAAACAACTGGTTGTTGGAAGAACCGGATGGGAAAGTGCTAGTCTTGTATGGCCGATGTATAATCCTTGAAGGGGAAACCGGGGGGAGAGATAAGGGCGATACCCTCCATTAGGGAGCTGTGTATCAAAAAATACGGAAATTTCATGGGACTTTATATTCGCAAGAATATTTAGGCCCGTCATATTGTCGCGTGACACATACAGCAATGTCATGGGACTTTATATTCGCAAGAATATTTAGGCCCGTCATATTGCCGCGTAACTGGCTAAAAAGCCTAAAGAGAAAAGTTAATATGGGATCAATGGGTTTTTGCGATAAGATCAAAAGATGAAATAAATGAAATTAATAATAAGAGGATATAAATCGCAAAGACGGCAATGTCATAAGTCTTAAAAAGCAAAGAGAAATTAATCTCACAAGGTGGCTTAGATTTATCATATTGTCGCAAAGATTAAAATTAAAATGATAAGGCAAGATCAATGGATTATTACATGTAAAAGTAAGAATGTCATGCGATCTTGTCGCATAAAAGTGGCATAATAAGACCTTTAACTAGGAAGGCGAAATAAGACCACAAGCAAAATTATATCTGTGAAGCATATAACAGATTCTTCGCAGAAATATTTGCGATAATTCATTTATCATATTGCAAATTAATAACAAGAGGCAAGTATGGGAATGATGCATAGAATGGTTAGTATTGTTATTCATCATTATATGATAAATTCATATAAATAACAGACAAATAGAAGCCAAAATGGGAATTTATATATTGAAAAATATCAGGAGTTGCAAATACCTTGCAGAAAGAGTATTACAATTTGTCGCAGATAATTATCGCAAGAAAGAAAGAGAGAAATACAGGAGAAGATCAAAAAGAAAAAACAAAACTATTGAGATTTATTTTCATCTTTATCTTCATATTCGTCTTCATTATCTTCATCGTTAGTTCCTTCTTCATCCTCGCTTTCATTCTCATCTATATCAGCCCCACTGTCAGAAATAACTGGTACTTCAGAACTGGCTGGGATATTCTCCAAGAGACAAGGATATAGACTAAGAGGAAGATCATTATCTTTACAAACTTTCTCAATAGCATTATTGCAAACGATGAGAAGATTATTACGAAAATTGGAGTTGGATATCTTTATTTTCTCTCGCAGTCTAGAGATTTTATCATTGCGGGAAGCAAGATTTTTCGCAAGACCACTCTTTTCTTCTTCAAGTTCTGCTATCCTTGTGGAATGTTTTTCTTCAGATTCTGCGATGATACAATAACAAATTAGAAATTTGTTGAAAATATACAAAAAGTATAAAGATGTTAGAGGAGAAATAAATAACCTTCTCTCTCATGAATCATTTCTTGTATCAAGGTTGCTTGCTCGGTATAAAGACTGGCATCTATTGCTAAGTTTTTCCTAGCATTATCGAGAATTGCCGCAGACCATGCGAATTCATCATCACTTTGAATGAGAAGATGGGAGCGAATTTGTTTTTCTCTTTTAAGAAGTTTAAAATTTTCATCCTTAAGTCTATCTCTCTCAAGTTCAGTATCAATAAGGGTATTGCGAAATTTTGATAGAGCTTCGGCGCCTTGAAGAGTAATGCGTTCTTTATCCTTCTCAAGTTCACTCTTCTTGGCTTTTAAGACTTTGAATTTTTTCTCTAAATTCATCTCTGCAAGTCTTTAAACTATTGGACATACTCAAGGTAGATCTATAGTCCATTCTCATAAGGGAAACATGATGTTTAAGCTCATCAAGGGACAGAGTATTAATTTTTTTTCGTCTGAATAATTATTTAAAGCGTCATTAAGACGCTGAAGAAGAGTGGTTTCATCTATGGGTTCATCAAAAGAATTGAGAATAAGAGCTTCATCAGTAAGATTATAGGCATCTGCAAAATGGTTGCTCAAATAAGCTATAAAATAGCGAGAATGAAGAAAAGTAAAAAAAAAAAAAAAAATTAAAGAGAGAAAAGATTTATACCAATAATTTGTTTGCAGAACTTCTCCTTGTCAACTAATTTCTGTTGAAGAACTTCAACTTCTACTTCAAGCGATTTGTTTTTATTAAGGAGCTCAGTATTTCCAGATACTTCCAATTGCTTGCATTTTTCGCGAAGAAGGGATATTTCAGCTTCATATTGTTTATTTCTCTCACGAAGTTTCGTAGATTCAGATTGTGAATCAGTAAGCCTTTTCTGCGATGTTGATAATCTATTTTCTAATTCTGAAGCAACAGAAAAAGAAGCTCTAGCAAATCATGATTTAAAAGAGAAAATGAGTAAGGATAAGTAAAAGATCTTCGATACACATGATAAATGTAAAATTTACTACAAGAAAAATAAAGGAAAGGGGCATACCATCGAAGTTAGCGCGTGAAGAAAACTTGAGTCGATAAATCTGGAAACTCCTTTAAGATCTTTATTATTAGTCAAGATCGAAGCATCGCAGATTTTGGAGAGATAATCACAAGTACGAGTGATATCATCCTCACCAACACCTTGCATGAGATTCCTAAAAATATTTGATAATTGATCCATTGGAGTCTTAGGTTGAGAGAAACCCATCGCAGATCTAATTCTTGTGGAAGAAAAATGTGTTGAAGTTCCCACGGTGACTTCATGGTTTACCCCATCATTTTTTTCAAGTTCATTATCTTTTTCAGCGATAATAGAAGTCTCTCTAAGTGGAAGAAGTGGTTGAGTTTTTCTTCTCTTCTCTGGAGGACCATCTGTGGTTTGATTTTTATTGCGGCGAGGGGAAGCACTAGAATTTTCATTTGGAGTTAATACTCTTTTGCCTTTATCTTTGGCTTCAACCACCGCGACAAATGGAATTTCCTTGAAAACAATCACATATAAATATAAGAAACAGGGGCAACAATATATTGTTAAGGGTTATAAAAGAATGTTTCTTACTTCATCTGTGAAGGTTTTCAAAATTTGTAGGAGATTTGGATTCCCAGTACTGGCGTAACTAGCCTTCATTTTTTCAATATGATAAAAGATATTTCAATAATTAGTAAGAATAATATATTTAACTAAATTTGCGAATAATGATAAACTTTGCGGGATATACCTCAGAATTCTTTTCAGGCCAATTAAAAACCCAAGGACGATACGACGCAAGATTTGAAAGATCCGCAGGAATATTAAGAGTGCCAAAAATATATGGACCTTCAAGGAGGAGAGGAAATTTGCACCACTTGTCATCTTTTGAGAAGCGTGGACCTTGGTTTTTACTTGAATGATAATCTATATCTTGCATAAGAATTTTATCTTTCGCAACTTTTTTATCCTTATTTAAACGAACGGCCCAACACGTACTCTCTTTCTTCATGGGAATTACTTGATAATTCGCAAAGAAATTCTCCATGGTATATTTCGCTGGAATAATTGGAATATCTTTAAAATCAAGATGTCTCGCAGAATCAGGATAGCGAGATCCTTTACCAGCTCCACGACAGGCATATTCAAGAATGAGACGAATACAATCTCCACTTAACTGGTAGATTGCTCGTGAAAGTTTGGCATGAGAAATAATTTTATAAAAAAGAGGGAGTTTTGGGTCATAAAGAGGGATAGGAAGGCCATCTTCTAATTGACCTAGAGAAATAAGGATCTTCTCATTAGAATAAGGAAATCTTGAAGCTAGATCAATGGAGAGGTCAGAGTCTGAAGATTGACCAGGGATCTCAGAAAGTGCAAAACCTAAAGTTTGAAGTTTCTGCTGGTGTTTTATTAAAGTGGGTTGACCTAATTTTTTAGCAGGGGCCATTTTTTAGTATGGGAATGATGATTTAGATGAAGAAGAATAAGGAAATAAAATTGAAACAATAATAGATCCGGAATTTGCGGAAGAAGATGAAGAACAATAGAGTTGCAGAGAAGAAGTAAAGAAGAAAAGAAAAAAGAGAAAGTAAAAAGAAGAGGGGAGATTAGCGAAGAAGATATTTATAAGGAAAGAAGATTCTCGAGAACATCAATGCATTTAATGAATAAAAGACATGAATGGTCAGAATTCAACGGTTGAAAAAGACGTGTCAAGGGATAAATGAGAGAAAAAACACGCGTAGAATATTTAGCGATGGATGCAGAGAGACGTGTCAGAATGAAGGGAATGTGAAAAGACAAGGAGTTGCGGAAAATCAAGAAACTTAAGTTCTCATGATCTTTATCTTCTTCGCAGAAAAGATATGAGAAGAGGCAAGATGTAGGATCAGAATATTGTTACAACAATATTCCTGTGAAATAAACAACAGATCTGCGACACATCAATAATAAGCTTGGTTCTGCGATATATCAATGATATTCTGCGAAACATCTCAAGGTGACGTAAGAAATGACATGTTGGATGAAAACGACAAAAGCATGAGAAGAGCGTGACAAATTTGCGATGAATCGATTAAGCCTACGAAATATTAAGGCGGTGCCACCTGCGATTTATCGCAGGAACCTAGATCCGAAATTAAAGGGAATCTTAGCTGTAAATGAGCTGTCATGAGCTGTAATCCACTATGTAAATGCCTATATAAAGGAAATGAATATTTCCAGAAAAGGGGTTGAATTTTTTGAGAGCTAGGAAGGTGTTTAGGAGAGAGAAAATCTTTATCAAGTGCTCTGTGTTCTTGATTTTTGTAAAATTCCCTAAGATCATATTAATGAAAAAGTGTCCTTAATCTTAAAATCATGTCATAAATATTGATAAATTCTTGAATATGGTGTAGTGTGGGAATTCCTTCAACTACAGAAGTCTTTAAGTCGTTAACCTACATGGTTTCGTGAAAAACCTAAGGTTAAAGGAGAATCGACTCTAGTTGCAACTAGTATCACACATGAGGTGTGGGGACTAGGTTTCCCAGTTGCTAGAGTTCTCCTTTATATAGTTTTCAAATCAGGGTTTGCAATCTAAGTTACCTTGGTAACAAAGCATTCGATATTCACTGTTAGATGAAAACTTGATTAGATACAAGCTAATATATTTCAACCGTTAGATAGAACTTAGCTTGTTACACACAAATGAAATATACACTCATTTAGGTTTATGTAACTGTACCCAAATGTGTACACCATGTTGGCTCAATAATAGTTAACTGAGGTCAGATATATGAACACTCTCATATCAACCTTATTCATCTTAACCATAACTAGTTCAAATGACTCAAATGAAACTAGTTAAAGAGTTGCTCAATTGCTATATTCTCGTAGAAGTATATAAGAACACAATTGAAGCAAAATAGGTTTGATTCACTTGAATCAATTCATGAACATTATAGCCACAGTTTGCAATGAATGCATTCCTTATTATATAAATGTATTTTTTCATGTTACAACCGATTTTAGAACTTTAGCCATTCAAGTATGCAAATGGGTACGCATACTTGAAATAGCCCGACCAAGTTTGGTTTTCGCCAGTATGCGAACGGGTACGCATACCTCCAAACCCAACAGAAATTTCCGGACACAAACCTTACGCCAGTATGTGTACGGGTACGCGAATTTAGGTTCCCGGACTTCTCAAACCAACAAGTACGCATACGGGTATGCATACTATGGTTCTTGGACATGGATCACACATATGCAAGAGTGCATAACATGTTTATAATCCAATGTTGGTTAAGTGTTCTAAACTTTATTTCAATCATTGAAACATTCTTAGAGGATGAAAATAGCCGTTTTCACACACTATTAGCATCAAAGCAATTTTCAAGTTATTGAAATAATCATAACAAAACATTCCAAGTCTACATCAAATGATTGTATCACATAAACCATGTTAGATGTTAATCGGTGATTTTCACATTATCATCTTTTGACTTTCGTCAAGAATATAACATGAACTTGGTTGAAGCGAAAGCTTACAAAAACATATTTCGAGAAATATGTAAGCGAGTTAAACTCAGCTCGAAATATCAAATGTGTATAATCGAAAACTATAGTAATACGACTTTTGTCTCAATATAGGAGATTGAGTAGAAATAAACTTTCCAAGTGATAGATGAGTTTCAGTCTCCACATACCTTTTGTTGACGAAGTTCCACAAGCTCTCCTTAGTAGTTATTCGTCTTCAATTGATGAATGTTGTGAAGTCTATTGCTCAACTGCACAATTTATCCTAGTCCGAGACATTACTATAAGTAGACTAGAAATCAAGACTTATAGTTTTGATCACTAACATTGACAAACAAGATTGAGATAGCAACACTTGCGAGTTCGACCAAGAAGTGCTCTAACAAACTCTTATGGTCCATTTAAGTTCAATATTTAACTTGCATAATCGTTGCCAAAACCTAATTTCTGTATCGTGGATCAAGAGTTTAATCAAGCCTGATGCACCTAATGGTTTCACGAAAATAAAATTCACTTTTTTTTCCAAGTGATTCAGCCATCTGGTGTATATAAATGATAATCTATTGATTGTTTGAGTGGTTCACCCATCGTTAGAGATCAACGGACATCAACTGTTGTGCCCCAATCATTGGGTGAAGGTGCGCCAACTATTTGGCGAAGTTGAATTGATTTAACTAAAAACACAACAATTAGTTTTTGCGTCAGGATTATGTGTGAAGCAAGTTTAAAACTTGAATTCGATGACTATAATACTATGATTGATATGAGTTAATTCCATGGAATAAGTCATCTTTCTTGAAAATAACGTGTTTTCCATCATTTGATCGAAAACCTATTTCTGTGGAATAGTAAAAACAATGTTTCCTAAAGTATGTTTTATACTCAATTTCATGGAATTCCATGAAAAGTCTTTCCTTACCTCCCGATATTGATTCCATGGAAACACTTTCCATGGAATTGTTCCTTTCTATGTTATCAAACACGGCTTGAGAATTAGCCTAAACATCCTAATGATTAAATTATCCTTGAGTATTTGCTCATGAATTTTAGTTTATAGTATAAACAAGTTTTTAGTTGATATTACAAAATAAAAACTACACTAAAACCTGTTCCCCCCACATGCTATTCTACACCATAATGATGTAAACCCTAAACTCCTTAGAACCAACTCAATGGAAGAAGATAACTCAACCCAAGTCGGCACTCTGGTTAACAAATTCAAGCAAGCACCTATCGATGTAGGGGATACAAATGATGTTGTTATTGTTCAAAAGGATAAGGACAATATCAAGGATGATGTAGAAGCTAACTGGGAAGCTTCTGTTATTGGTAAAGTAATTACTGAAGGAAGAATGAGTCATGAACTGGTGGAAAAATTCATTCAATTTAATTGGCCTTTTATGTCTGAAGAGGATCTTAAAATAGTGGAGATTGATCCCAACACTTTCATCTTCAAGTTCAACACCTGGATTCTTCTCAATAAGTTTATAAATGAACGGCCTTGGAGCATTAACAAAAAACTTTTAGTTGTTCATGACTACATTCCAGATATGGTCTACACTGAGAAGCACATGGGTTTTAAGCAGTTTTGGATTCAACTCAAATTTTTTCTTCCTGAACACATGAATGTTTCTGCAGTCACAAAAATTAGAGAAATCATGGGAAAAATTGTGGCCATTGAACCAAAATATGCTATTCCAGTTGGGGGTGTTCGTGTAAAAGTTTGTGTTAACATTGATATTCTTAATCCACTTAGAAGGGATGTCAAAGCTATAACTAATGCAGGTCTGTCACGATGGATTAATATTTTTTTTATGAACGTCAACCAAATGGTATTTGCTCGGATTTCTACATAATCAAACATTGTAAAGGAGCATGCAAGGATGCATCCAATTTATTAGCCAAAGCGCATGAGAAACCTTACTTCTTCGGCAAGGTGAAAAATTTAAGAAAAACAATATCCTCCACTTCTTTAATCAATGTCCTTGCTTCAAGAAAGAATCAAAAGAATTTTTCCAATAACACTGTCTTTATTCCTCGAAAAGATGGTGTACCTATCAACATGGATTTTCTTCTCAAAAAGAATAATAATTGCAATAAAAATGACATTAGGCTTGGAAAACGGCTTAGAACCACTAGTGATACCTCCTCTGATCTGACTGAAGCTGAATCATCCTCCACCATTGCTAATGTTGATGAACCACCAGTTCCTCACATAGCTCAAAGGTGCACAACACAAGACACATAAAGTGATAATGTATCCATGGAGGGACAGGTAATCTCTACTCATCAAATTTTTTCTCTTTATCACTTCTTGCTTCAATTTTCCACTTATTTAATTTCTCCTACTAATATCGGTAATCGTCATATTAGGGTTAGCTTTCTCCTAAATTTATTGCATTTTAAATTTTACTACAAAGTTTACGTAATACCTCTTAGGAAAACTTCTCCCATTTGGTTACACCCTTGTTCTTAGTCCTCATCTACAGTTCATCCTCCTGCACTGCTATCAAATCATCTGAATCTTTCAGTATGAAGATTGTCTCATGGAATGTTCAAGGATTTAAATCCTCGTCCACTAATAATCATCTTAGTGACCTTGTCAGAATTCAAAAACCTGACATAATCGTTTTACGCGAAACCAAAATCAGTCTAGTCAAAAGAAAACCTCTTCTAAATTATTTACACTATCCAAACCAAGCTTACATAAAACCAATTGGCTTATCTGATGGCTTAGTTTTACTTTGGAATAATGGTTTTAGCTGTGATCTTGTTGACTCTAGTTTTAATATGTTCAATCTTATTATCCAGTCAGATCATAGTAAGCCTAAATATTTGCTAACTTGTATTTATGGTTTCTTTAACTATACAAAAAAGAAAGAACAATGAGAATATTTACATGATTTCAGTAAGGCTGTTAATACCCCCTGGATTCTTCTAGGTGATCTTAACTTTCATTTGATAGATAATGACAATGGTGCCTCATCCTCCGTTGATGGTTGGGTGAATGGTTTTGCCAACTCTTGTGGTTTAGAAGACATTGGGTTTGTTGGTAAAGATTATACTTGGACCAGTAACAACCCAGGAACTGGTACTAAAAGATCTAGAATTGACATGGCTTTAGGCAATAGTGACTGGAATATTTATTTTGAAAACTCTAAACTCATGCATCTTACACAAGTTGGCAATGATCACAGTCCCATAATGCTTATCACATATGCCATAGTTCCTAAATGCTAAATTCCTTTTAAAATTTTCTTTACTTGGTTAAATGATGAGTCTCGTGCTGCTGTCATTGGGAATGCTTGGAATTCTAGCACTTCTGGTTCTCTTGGGTTTCAACTAGTCAAGAAACTTCAATATATAAGAAAAATATTATCTATCTGGAATAGAGAACACTTTGGTAATATCAACCAGAAAGTTGATAACCTTCAACAAGAACTTGACTATCTTCAAGCTCATCCTCATAATGATGACTGCCACAACAAAATTTTCTATATCAACAAGGAGCTGGATAAATGCCACAAGATGAAAACTGAATTCTTTCAGCAGGATTCTAGAGACCACTTCATCAAGGAAATGGATTATAATAGCAAATATTTCTTACCAAGGTCAACAAGAAAAAGGCAAGGAACAATATTGATTCAATTCAAGATTATAACAACACTTGGTTACATACTAGAGAAGCAATATTTTTCCATCTCACTGATCATTTCAAAAGCATTTGTACTTTAACCAATCCATTTCATGGAGAAGGATTATTCATCAATATCCCCACAATTGTTATGGATGCAGATAATGTTTTACCAACAAGACTTCCTTCTTCTCATGACATTTTTGAAACTCTTAAGTCTATGGAAAACTGGAGTGTTCCAGGCCTTGAAGGATTTCAAGCAGGATTCTATAAAAGTCAATGGAATATAGTGGGGTGAAGATATTTGCAAGATGGTTACCAGATTCTTTGAGTCTAAACATATACTGAAGGAGATCAACAAAACTTATATATCCCTCATTCATAAGAAGAAGAAACCAACATGTGCAGCAGATTACATACCAATTGGTCTATGCAATACTTCATATAAGATTATATCCAAGATTCTGGTAAATAGGATAAAGCCCTTAATGAGCAAAATTACCTCTTCATTTTAAGCAGCCTATGTTTCTGATAGACTTATTAGTGACAACACTGTGATTACACAAGAAATTATTCATTATATGAAAGAAAAAAAAAAGAAAAAAAAAGGTAAGATAGGTTGGTTATCTCTTAAGTTGGACATGTCAAAAGCATTTGACAGGTTAGAATGGAGTTTTATTATTAAGGTTCTTAGATACTTTGGTTTTGGTGAAGAATTATGTGAACTAATCCATCAATTTATCAGCACTATAACTCTTTCTGTCATTTTCAATGGCTCTCCATGTTAAGAATTTCATCCTTCAAGAGGAATAAGGCAAGGAAACTCTCTCTCACCTTATCTTTTCACTCTATCCATGGAATTCCTGTCTAGGCAATTCATTTCAGCACAACAAAACAACACCATTAAAGGTATTAAAGTGGATATTCATGCTCTAGCCATTAATCATTTGCTATTTGCAGATGATTGCTTGATTTTTACTCAAGCTAACTTATCTTTAGTTGATCATCTTCTTGAACTTCTAAAGGATTTCAGTTCTCAATCAGGTCAGCTAATTAACTTTGAAAAGTCATCAGTGTACTTCAGTAATTATACAAGCCCCTCAGTGGAAAAAACTCTTACCGATATTCTTGGTGTTAAAAAGATGACATCCAAAGAAACATATCATGGCTCCTCTCTCATTCTTGGTCACTCTAAACAAAAAGATTTAAATCTATTGAATTTTTTTTTCCAGAATAGATACTCAACATGGTCTGCAACATTTCTCACTCAAGCATGAAGATCATTATGGTTAAGCATATCCTTAACTCCATCCCTTTGTATCATATGGGCACTTTTAAAATTCCTTCTCAGATTATCACAAAGCTCAATACTATACAAAGAAAATTCTTTTGGGGTTATACTTCAAATAGAGGCTTAAAGCCAATTGGTTGGAACAAGTTGTGTAAACCAAAGGATATGGGTGGTTTGCCTTTCAGGGATCTGGAAATTCTCAATATTGCTTTGCTTACTAAGAGCTTCTCCAATGGCATATATGTGGAGATAAATGTCAAAATCCTCTAAAATCATTCTCCAACCCGGATGTCATAAATCAATGTATGCATGACTTTAGGTAGAAAATGTCAAGGGGAATGTCTAGTTTCTCACATTCCCCTTGACATTGTCTACCATCCTAGTCAGTTTTTTTTAATTAAAAATATATTTGATTTACTAAAATTAATTCTAATACAATAAATAATCATTTTTAGATCTAATAAAATCTTAAAACTACTAAACATAAAATTTACATTTAATAAGAAAATGATCACATACAACACCATTGGAGATTAATAACTTTTTTCACCTAAACTTAAGGAAAATTTGGAATAAAGATGTCTTGTTTGTGTTGCCACATAGGAAATACATACGACAACCATTGGAGAAGCTCTAAGCTAGCATAGAGGCTGTCTAATGAAAAAGATGCTCTTGGACTAAAATTATGGACAATTAGTATTTCATAAATGGTAACATTCTTCATCAAAAAATAGAAGAAAAAAACTGCTCATACAGATAGAATGGAATTACAAAGGGGTTTCAAATCATTTAACAACTCTACTTCATGGAGGTAAATAATGGGAAGAAGACTAAGATATGGTTAGACAGATGGATTCCAGGTTTGTTGGAGCTTCCAGTTCCAGTGAATGACTACCACAGATTCTATCAAGAAGTAAATGAATTACTTCTACCTAATTCAAATAGCTGGAATGTTGATCTCTTAAATTTTCTCTTTGACCCTGACACTTCCCTCAAAATATAAATCATTTACATGGATACTTAAAAGGATGATGTTAAGATCTAGATGCCAGCAAAAGATGGTGAGTTTTCTGTTAAAAGCACTTAGAAAATGCTTACTATGAGTGACGGGAATGTTTTAATTAATGGCAGAGTAATACATGCTTCAGGATGGAAAGGTATGTGGCAGAGTGATACTGCTCACAGGATCAAAGTTTTTTCTTGAAATCTATACATGGTATTCATTCAACAAGATAAAAACCTTCTTTGATACCCAATGTGGATTATGTGGTGGAAGTGTTGAAACAATAGAACACTTACTCTTTGATTGCAATTGCTCAAGATCAGTATGGAGAGGTGTTGGCATTAACATTGATGAGGAGAAAGATGTTTTCAATAGTATTTCTGAGTGGACAACAAGCTGGTTCTTTGGTAATAGAAGAATAGTTGAAACAAAATGACTTCACACTCTTATGATTGGGGCTTGGGTTCTTTGGAAGGATAGATGCGACGCAATTTTTCAGGGAGTTACTCTTAAACCTTCAACTTTGTGCATAAAATTAATTTTCATCTTAATTCGCACTCTCAGAGTAATGACATGCATATCCCCAACACATCATCCATAGTAGCTTCCCGTTGGAAACCTCCCATGAAAGACACCTCTAAATTTAATGTAGACGCTTCATCTAACTATGATACTAACCAATGTGGTACTGGCATTGTTTTACGAAATTTTACAGATACTTGTCAGGGCATCAAGGGACAATACTCAGATGGAGTTTTAAGTCCACAATCTGGTGAATGCATGGCGATACGTGAAGCTTTATTATGGGCAAAGGAATTGCAGCTAAAGAAGATTCACATTGAAGAAGATGCTAAGCTAGTAATCCAATCAATAACGGAGAATACACTCCTAATCCAATGGGAGAACGGAAATATTCTTAAAGACATCAAAATCTAAGTTTAAGTTTTGATTATTGTAAGTTTTCTTATGTCGGTAGATAGAGATGACAACCAAGTGACTGATGGTGTAGCTCATATTGTTAGAGAAACAGCTACCACTATGCATTGTCTCAACAACTTTCAAGATGATATCCGTAGTCTCTTATCAAGCGACCAAAATAATTTGCCAACTTGATCAATAATTTTTTATCAAAAAAAAAAACTACTTCCTAGAAAAAAGACCATTGGGAAGGTTCCAATGATTCGTTTTATTCGAGTTACCCACTTGCCACCACCAATCCATCTTAAGATTCATTAATAAGGACTGGGCTTGGGCTGGGGTTTTGTAACGAAGAAGGAAAAAAGGATATTAATTGTCAGTTCTTGTTGGAACTAGGCTTGATATAAGGAGAGAAAGATTGTTTGGCTACAATCTAGAGGGGAGTGTGTTTCCGTTTAAATGAGTGGGAATTAAATTTGATCATGATTTTTTAATTATGTGCATATGCATACAGAAAGCAAACACGTCCAGTATATACAAACCATAAGCCCTAGCCGATAGCACAGAAAGTGATATAGCGAGACAGAATTTAACATATATATGCGTGCTGTCATGACGTCAAGTTAAGGTAAAGGCGTGCTTTAGATTTGTCCATTTGGAATTTCTGTCCCGGCCGGTGTAGTGACCACTATTTTAATTTTTCACAGTCTCTTCCGTCGTTGGATTCTTAACTCACTCTTTGTTGCTATTCTTAACTCGCTCTTTGGACTTTTTCTTTCAGTAATTCTCTGTTCTATACACAGAGAAATATATAGAGCTAGCCAGCGAATTAAAAGATTCTTAGCCTTAGGAGAGAAAAAAGGGTCATGTACGTGGTACTACTATAGCTAGCCTGCAGGCTGCATGCATATATGAGTGGTGATATCATGAATTTGTTTCTGAAATTTGTTCGTACAATTAATCAGTCAGTGGAAGTATTCGACACAGTGATGATGTAGCTGCTCTTTTGGACGTCGCAGTGATGATATGGATGCAGTACTGGGTGCAGTTTTTCTGTATGTGAGGGGAAGAGAGATAACAACACAATGGGTTTTGTTGTTTTGGTGATGATATATATAATCAAATCAAATCTTAGAAAGTGAGAAGACAAACAGAATTCTTTGTTATATATCCTTCACTGACATTAATCAGTAATTCACTAACTTGCGCTCTTTACAAAATTCTGTTTACATTCTGTTGTGGTCCAAGACTCCTAGGGGTGACTGCAGCCGCTGCACAGCCCGTTTTCATCAAAGGAGTTTATTAAAAATATATTTCTGAGGAGGTCTTGGGAACAATAAGGGAATAATAAGCTAAAGTGTTCGTTTTCAGAGGAATGCACTGCATGATAAAAAATAGAATCCTATTATTGGGGCCGTAAAAATGAGGGGAATTTGGGGGCTTATGGAGTCGTGAAATAACAATAACAATGCATAGAGTATTTTATGTAATACATATTCTACCCAAAACTTGATTAGTACTAATTATATTGATTAAGCTAACTAATCAGTAATAGTGAATGGATTAGACTAATCAATTGATTAATTTTTTGGAAATCAAAACTTGATTTTCCTTGATTTTGATTTTGAAGAAGGAAAAATGGTGATTTTGTTGAAATGTTTTTGAAAAAAATTGAAGAAAAATGATGAAATTCTTCGTCACAAAACTCGGGATAAGCTTATAATCAACTCCCAACATCAATTTATCGATTCAAATCCGTAAAAAATCAGAGTAAAAATCTGAAATTTTACATGTTACGGCTGGGAAATTGTATCGAACCAGCCGTAACACCAAAGTTACGGTTAGGATCTGAAGAATTCCAAGCCGTTAACAAAGAATACGGCTGGGAAGTGAAGAACTTTTGGTTGTTATTCTTCCTAGAATCTCCCGAGTCTGTATTACGGATGGGATGACATATTTTTCCCGTCCGTAACTGAATACGTAAGCTGAGAAATTTTGATTTTCAACATGAATACGTACTACAATTGAAAATTAGTAATACTTTCATTAATTAGACCACAATAAAACCCATTACATACTTAATAGATCCCCATTACAAAATTGGTTTTAATAACATCCATTTTGATGTATTAAGAAGTCTTTGATGATGGCGAATTGAGCTTCCAAGTTGAAATCATAACCTTTTCGTTTTCTCCATTCCTTCTTAGCTTGAGTTGCGACTTCTCTATCAGTCTCACCTCTAAGTCGAAGTTGGTTGCACATACGACGTAAAGCCATATATTCATCCAATTTTTTTGCGTATGTCTGAAAATCGAAGATAGAATTCAACCCCATAGCGGTTGTTAGTGTTACCTGTTTCACTACAAAAGTTCTCAAAAATATTACTCCAATACGACTGACTTGGTAAACCACCTTTCCTTCATTCTTCTCCTCTCTTTGGATATCATAGTACAATTTTTTTGCAAAGAGATAAGTCTTCTTCCAAAGTAAAGTTGGGTTTATCCTTTGACTACATTGCATTGAGTTTGTAGGAGTTTTGGTGGAGATTATTGATGTAGAAGGTGTGATTTTGTTTTGGAATGGGTGGTTATATGGGGGTGGAGTTTTTTCAAGTTTAAATAAGTGGTTGAACAGTTAGAACCTTCTATATATCAGTCTTCAAACGGATCTATTTTCAAAATTCAAAAAACTAGCCTATATGATGTGGTATTCAAAATTATAGGTACTTACGACTAGGAAAACGCAAGGTAGACCCAGCCGTAATTCTATATAAACCTGCATGGTTTGTGTTGTGTCAGATTTACGGCTAGGTATTTCCGGCCGTAAACAATAGTTGTTAATTTTTGTAAGAATTACGACCTGGATATCTAGCCGTAACAAGGAGCCATTTTATTTTTGGGTTATCAGAGTTTTATACGGCTAGGTAATTGCAACCGTAAAACATTTTATGGATGGTGTTACTAACCGTTCTTATCTACGGCTAGGTAGACCAAGCCGTAAAATAGAGTTGCAAATTTATGTCAAAATTACGGATTGGAGTTCTGACCGCAAATATGATACACGGCCCGGATATGTAGTTGTAACCAAGACTCATTTTATTTTTGAGTCTCTAGAGCAATACACGGCTAGGTATTTCCTAACCGTAACTTCGTTACAGTTGCTTTTCCTAACCGTTTTACGGATAACGGCCGGGAATTTCCAACCGAAATACTGTGCAAGTTTATTTGACAAGAATTATATGCATTTTCGGCTAGGTTATGCGAAGCATCGACCTAGCCGAAAGTGCATAAAAAATTAGTAAATCTTAATTTTTTTCCTCAGTTTTCTTAGATTAGACAATTGGAAAGACTAACATTCATTCATACATCCAAAGTTATAACAAAGTTCATCCATCCAAATCCATAACCAAACAACAAAAATAGTAAATAGACAAAGTCTTAGATAATAAAAGATCCATGAAGTAAAATAATAAAATGCGAGTAAATAGTCATTCACTTTCACTTGATGCCTCCTCCGAAGACGAGCGCATAAACACATCCAAATCGTCCTCTTGATCATGTTCCACAACTTGTTCTACAACTCTAGATTTTTTACCTCGAGCGCTGCCACCTTGAATTGGAGTCCCACCTCGTCCACCTTTTGCACTTGTTCATGCACGGCCACCTTTTCCACCTCGACCACTGCCACCATTTTCACCTCGATCGCCTTTTCCTTGCTTAGATTGAAGTTGCTCGGGGTGTGTGTGTTGGGGGGGGGGGTGGTGTCCAAGTCGTCGCTAGAAGAAGGAGACCTAGCCCTTTTAGCTCTCCTTGGACGGTCCTCTTATAAGCATATAAACCTCATTTCTCAGGGATTATTATTCCTTTAACTCGATTGCGAATTAATCTTTGTTCATGTACGGTTAAGTTCTCACCCGAATTAATCATACGGGTGATGTCCTTGACCACCCAATTAACTCGTTAGACATATTTTTTCATATCAAACACACATACTCTAATTATTCATAGATAATTAAAAAAAATAACATATACAAACATAATTAGTAGTATACGTACCACCATATTCTCCCAATCATCTTCTTCATTCATTGATGCCTTTGATTTTGAACTCTCTTTCTCCGCATTCTTGAAATGTCTTTGCGCCTCCAGATCCAAATTTTTCACAAAAGGATGAGTCCACTCTTGATACCATTCCATGTAGTTCGCATCCGATTTGGAAATCACATGAGAAGCTTCAAGCGCTCTTCTACTCATTTGGTTTACTTCTTGGGAACGAGCATTCCAATGCTCGATCAACGGCGTTTCTTCGTATGTCAATCTAACATCTTTGTCCTTAAATTGGGAGTTGGCTACGCTCAGTCTAAAATGAGAATATTTAGGTAGAATTTTATGGACAATACCAATTTTGTGGAGCGTTGTACGAGGATCTAAAATGACGAACCCAATTGAATGAAACAAAGGTCCCGTATAGGTCGCCAAATTAGAAAATACTGTATCACCAACTTCATCTTCTCCATCCTCATCAAGTTTCAAATATGGATCAAAAAACACATCATCAATTATCAAAGAATCCAACTTTTTCTTCATTTCGACCATTTCCGTCTCTTTAGCCTTGTGTTAGGTCCCTCCAACAGGGTATCTTCCTCCTGTAGGTTTCTCTAGAGGCCATGTTGTATTCCGAGAAGGCCTCAACCATTTAAAATGGTCGTAACCCCATGACTACGGAATTTTTTTTTATAAATAAGATATTACATACAAACCAATATATAAAAGTAAAATAAATAAACATTTGTTATATTAAAACAAAAAGATACCTGTAAAAGAGCAACACATCCCATAATTTGTGTTTCGTTCCACCTAAAAGCTTTGCAAAGACTGTCCATCACACTATCAAGGAGGGCGGTGCCCCACGAGTACCTAGGTACCTCGTTTGTTTCGGGATCGACACTGAGAGTCTTCAATCACTGCAAATAACAAGCATTTACCTTATTTCCTGAGAAATCGGGGAAAAAGACGTTCCCAAGAGCGTGCAACAAGTAAGCTATAGCCGTATATCTAGCTCTTTATGCGTCCATCACCACCTCTCTACTAGAAGTCTTGCGGTCAGAATCCCGAAACTTATCCTTCAGACGAACCAAATTAATCTTCCTTGCCATATTAATTGTTTCACTAAGTTCACCCGGTGTACTAAATTGCCTTTTAGCTCTAGGTTGGGCTCCATACCCTATCTTAAACTCTTCTTCCGCTTCATCTTTCCCCCACCCAAGACAGTCCTTCGCCAAGATACAAAGCTCATCAAAAGGCATATAATTTTTGAAACCCTCAAACACAACCTTTCCATCCAAAGTAAGACCAGTGATTTGCTTTGCATCATCCGGAGTGATAGTCATCTCGCCGAACAGGAGATGAAAAGTCATAGTTTTGGGCCAGAATCTTTCTATAAAACTACAAACTTTGACAACATCATATGTCTTCTGCAAAGCCTCGATTCTAGACCATGACCCCGAATCTTTTACCAAAGATACCACATTTGGATGCTCATTATTTAACGTCCAAAACTTTCCTTATTGGTGCTTTAGTTTAGGGATCGCTTTATCAGGGAACTACAAAAATAAAATAAAATGGTTGTTATAATTAATAATTCATAATAAAATGAAAATAACATATATGTAATTTGATTTATTACCTTTGTGCCACAAACCCTAGCAGCCCATGAAGACGGGTAACCAATCAAGACGGAACGATCTCTTGGCGCACCCCAAGGTATCCCATTCCTCTTGGGAGGTAAAGGCACCATAACCTCAATTACTTGTCTTGCCGTTTCTTTTGGTGGATACTTCTTCTTTCCCTCCTTCATGTCCTCCTCAACTACGGATTTACCTTTATCAATAGCAGCACCACTAGAAGTGCCAACTTCAGTTCCTCCGGTAACAATAAGTACATATTCATTTCCTCCACCAACTCCAACTTCACTTCCTCTTATAACAGCAACTCCAACTTCACTTCCTCCACCAACTCTAACTCCAGTTCCTCCAGTAACACCAACTCTAACCTCACTTCCTCCACCAACTCCAACTTCATTTCCTGCACATATGGAAACTAAAACTTGACTACCTAAAGCAGTTCTAGCTCCAACTACATCACCTCCGACTTCACTTTCTCCACCAGTCACAACTCCACTTGCATTCCTTGCATTTGCACCCAATGGTTTTGTGTGACGAGGTTGGGAGTCAGGTCACTACGAGGTGTTACTTCTTGTGATCTTTTCTTCTTGTTTTCTTTTTCTATGTTCACAAACATGGCCAAAAACCAAAAGTAGATAAGTAAAAATGGCTGGGAAATTTTGAAAAAACCAAGCCGTGACACTAAAAACGGCTAGGAACAATGGATAGTCCTAGACGCAAACACAATTACGGATGGGAAGTTTAGTAGTCGACCTAGACGTAAATAATATAACGTCGAGGAAACATAATTTTCGGCTTGGTTACACCTATTACGGATAGGAAAACCTATATGTGAAAATACAGTTGGTTTAATATTCAACAAAGTAACACATACGTCTAGGAATATCCAAGCCGTAATATAAAATCGGCTAGGAAACTAAAAATTATGGTTGGGAAACAAGATTACGGTTAGAAATACCAAGACAAAAATACTACCACTGAAAATAAAATTCGAACACATAAGAATATACGGTTAGGAATATCCTATCCGTAAACAACTTATTGCGGATAGGATTTCTCCATCTCGTCCGCATCGACTAGTTTACAACTGGGAGTTCTTGGATATCCCAACTGTGTAACATAAAAACGACTGGGAATTCTTAGATATCCCAACCGTATAACATATACACAGCTGGGAAAACATTAGATCCCAACCGTGAGGCATATTTACGACTGGGAAAACAAGAACTCCCAATCGTACGCATTTTCAGAAACTGTTTTTTCATACCTAAATTTTTCAAAACCTACTAAATAATCAACAAAAAGCTTAAATAAAAAGTGGGGTTTTCAATTCATACCTTATTGTTGTCATATCAGGAGTCCCGGCGGATGGTGCATCACCTTCATTCACTTCTTCTTGATCTTCAGTTTCATCTTCATTTGATGAAGTTGGTTTCTCTGATTCATAATGAGGTGTATTCGACGAAGATTGACATAGCTTTTCCTTAAGTTTCATGGTTTTATACAATGAATTTAATCGACGGAGATTTTTTTTTGAATCGACGATTAATCGTTTCAAATGAAGAATGGAAGAAGAAAAGGAAGAAGAATAAGAAAAGAAAGTGTGGATAAGAAGAAGAAACCGAGTGAGTAAGGGGAGGGACGGTTTTTTTTTTCTTTTAATGATTTTCAGTTTTTTTTTTTTTTTCATTTAATGATTTTACAGTTTTTTTTATTAGATTAATTAGTTAATGGAAGGGTAGAAGGGTAATAAGCTAAAATGATTTAGGGTATTTTTGAGCTTTTACATAAATCGGATCTCCCCCTATAATATTTAGGTTCCACTTAGTAATTTAATCCCCCTACAGTCCCAATAATAGGATTCAAAAAATAACAAGGGAGGATTTCCTTACACTTTTATTCTCACACTATGTGACATTTTCGACGCCGTTTTTCTGAATAAAATCTAAACGATAGCGGATTTGAAACTAATATTTGGGGATATGTTCTTCTTACATATCTCCATATACGTTCCAAAAATGAATGCATTACGAAATTTCAATCGGCACAATTTCAACAGTTGAAAGTTTGTTGATTTTCAACTGCTGATTTACAAAGCAGTAGATGGTGGTGTCATGTGCCTTGGAACGTGCTCACTTTTGATTGGTATATAGAGGTTTCTAAGAGAAATATTTCACCTAAATATAATCTTCAAACCTTTACCGTTTAGATTTTATTCAAAAAAATAGCGTCTAAGACTCTAAAGTGTTAGATTGGTGTGAAAATTGTCATGTGGATGGATCCTCCCTAAAAAAAAAATAATCCACTAGAAATTAACATTTTATTAACATGTTTGGGGTGTATTCAATTTGTTATGGACCTATCAGATTTTGTTCACACCTTAAAATCAGGATATGGCATGTCTAAACTGAGCAAAAATACCAAATTACGCTCTATTAATGATAACTCTAGTTACACGTAAGTAGAAAATACTTTATGTTCTCATTTTCTTCTCTAAACAACAAACAAAACTAAAATCCTAAAAAACTCAGAAACTTTCTATTTCCATCATCATCCCAAATCCAAACACCATTTTTTTAAGGTAATTCTCATCAAACCGATTTATCAATATCATCGTTTCATTGATTTATACCAAATTTCTAAAAATTACCTAGAATTAGTAGATGTAGATCTATCATATCTACCGATTTTGATTGTGTTCTTCATGTTCTTGAAGAACATTCAATAGAATTGGTGCATAAAATATGTCTACAACCACAGATTTTGTTGATGTTCTTCATATCTAAATAAGATAAGCAACGATTTATAAGATGCTTCTACATCAACTGATTTTGTTGTACTATATAAAAAAAAATTAGGATTTTGTGATGTGATAATAGGTTCATATACCTATGGCTTATCCTCCGATTGATTTCACTAGTCTTTTGAGTTTCCCACATTATAATCAGTATATATTCATATGTCGTATCCACCGATTCCTTGAGTTTTAGTTTTCTAAAGATTTTTCTAGACAAAATCGGATTGCATGCATCCGACTCCTTGGGTTTCATTTACTAGATTTGTATCCATCCAGAATCAGTATATTTGTTTGTGTCACACTCACCGATACTGTAGATTTCATTTTGAATCTTTTTTTCTTTGATACTTATATTTTTTGTTTTGATTTTACTTTTTGCATATTTCACCTACAACCGAGATATCCAAGAAGATGACGTTCAAAGGAGGGCATAGGTAGTCATAATGAGCCAACACAAGTTCGCATTTGGGCGAGAGACCAAAATAGAGAAGGCATTGGAGATGGACAATTAACTCGCTTATGAAGAATTTAAAGAGCTTAGCAAATTTGGAAGAAAGATAAGGAGAGAAATTAGAGCTTATATGGTAAATTATGAGGATATAGAGGACCTGGGTGTAATGCTTCTTATCTTATGTTTCCTATTGGTTAGTACTGATGGAGTAGTTGTATCAACTTCGAGCATCTGCTTTAGAAGAACTTGTTGCTCTTGCTGTTACCAATGCTGATGCTAGTGCTGATATTGGTATTGCTGGAGGTGATGATCATGTTGATTCTTAAAATTTTGTTGCTCCATGATGCTTTGTTAAGCTAAGATATTCTAAGTATAAGGTTTTAATAATTTTTAGTGTTTGTAATCACCGTAAGACTTGTTTGGATCATCAAATAATAGTTTAAGATAAACACAACAACATATAAAGTCGTCCAAGTCATCAAAAGAATCATTTAAACCAAAGTCTATTAAGCCAAAAGTGCTAAAAATAAATATTTGGGATCAAATGATGAATAAAGGAATCACTCAATCAAAATCAGGTGTATCCATCAATGGGGCATGACTCTTATTGCCCTGGAAGTCTGAAATTGTGAGGTTGACGTCACGTGTAGAACCATCTTCTTCCATATAGTGAGCATCTTGTTATACAAACTCCCTATATTTCTTGTGGATGAATGTGAATTTGTTACTAGCCTTGCATAACTGGTAACAATGTGTTGTAGAACCAAACCTATAGCAAGGTCTATTTTCAACTTCGTCCTTCTTAATATGGGGATTTCTAGGAGTTTTCTTGACCTTGGAACCACTATCACTTGTGGACAGAAGGTTCCTCTCTGCACCAAATATTAAAATTACCTCCACGCCCTTGACCTCGAGTGGGTCCCTTATGTCCTTCTCTACGTGGGTTACTATATTCACGTGCATATAGATACAAGAATTTGAATTATCATCATGTCTATCCCCTTTTTCTATGGGGGTTTCTCCTCTATTGACCTGGCAATAATATTTTTCCCGACAACTCTAGCATTGTTATTCACGAGGTTCTCATTATGCCTCTCAACAATTTGAAGTAAGTTAACTGAAAGTGGTGATCATTTTATTGTCAACCTCCAACCGATACTGGTTCGCTAGTATCATTAAAGATGTAGGAAAAGTGGGCATTGTTTTCTGAATCATTTTTGCATCTATTAATTTCTTTCCACGGAAGTCAAGACCGAAGTAGTTAATATCACATATTGGTATCGTAACGGCCGAGTCCGATACACATATACAAAAGATTAAATCAGTTTTAATCGCTGATACATCATTAAGACAAGAATTTATAAATTTTTCATTTTAAAAAAAAATGGTGCCATATGATGCATTAATTCTTAAGATCAAAATCGTCACAATAAAAATTCAATCACATTCCACTTTTCATCCCATATTTACTACTCTTATTTCAGATGTCGTTGCTACTAACCTGAATTATGATGTTGGGGATAAAAGCGTCAACGATAATGAATTCTCATTTGATAAATCTTCAGAAGAAATAGAAGGATCAATAAAGAATAATAGTTGTTTCAAGGATAAGAAACTCATTAAATAATGAAATGGTTGGAAATTTCTTTACCGAATGGATCGAGTTTTCAAGGGTACAAAAGAAGAAGATTATTTGTTTACAAATTTTCAGATCTAAATAATTTATTCTACCAATACCCTTACCCTTAATAATATTATCACTGTATTGGTAAACTCCATATATCGGTTTGTACCGGCCGGTATGAGCGTTTTTATTCACTCCATGTATCGCCGATATTTTAGATATCATAAAGGTTTCTTTCGATACACGATAAAAACCTATAATAT
This sequence comes from Papaver bracteatum, assembly GCA_023529315.1. NCBI lineage: Eukaryota > Viridiplantae > Streptophyta > Magnoliopsida > Ranunculales > Papaveraceae > Papaver > Papaver bracteatum. The sequence goes on from JAJJWX010002530.1 coordinate 2,042,555, forward strand.
TGGTCGGTACAACCGATTCACTACCTTGGTCAAGACTTTCTTGGAGCTATAACATGTCTTTTTGGAAGTCGTTCACTTTCACATAATCCAGGAAACGGATTTCATTCCACTGGATTGTTAACTGTGAGAGAAAAGAGTCATGAATGTTTCCGAAATGAATTTCAGGGCATCCCATAATCCTTTTGGAGTTTTCAAATGGTGATAACCCAAGCATTGGTTTCAGTCGATGTGTCTCTTGAGAAACATAAGGGCATTGGTTTTTCTTTTAGGTCGCTAAATCAACATTTTCAGCGGTTGACGATTTAATGGTAGTAATGTAGTCTTTCGCCACGAAGGTGGTCTCCATATCAACTACCTGATGATAGCACTCAAGCCCAACTGAGCCCAAAAGTTTAAATTCGGATAGGATCGGATCGGATCTAGTAATGTTTTTGATTGAAATAATAAAACCAAAATCGAAGCATAAAACCAAAAATCAGATTTTCGAGATCGATCTTAAGCTGGTGATTACCAAACTTTTTGCGGAAGGAAAGGAACTCATGTTGATAACGTTTTGGAGAGGAAAATATAGAGGAGACAAAAGTAGGAAAAGAGTGAATAATCTTATTAATAAAGAGGAAGTAGGTATAACATTCTTTATATACTAAGAAAGGGACAACCCTAGTCATCTCCATAGGCTCCGGTCTCCATAACAATTTTTTTCATTTGCCTATAATAGGCAAAGTTGGAAGGGGAGAGTAGGACGGATGGAGTATTTTATTAGGTTCCACATATTTCCAACCCACACTTCCCCTATTTGTCACCCATCTTATTTTCCAACCCACTTATCATATCCGGCATTCATACATGTTTTCTTATATCCTAAACACCACCTGGATATACAACAAAACCCTAAGTACGTCACAAATAATTCTTCTTCACAATCTCCATCACCGACCTCATTTTCTATGCCATCTCCAAACACAAATCACCACCATCATTCTTAGGTTTAATTTTTTCTACTAATTTTTGATTTTGTATCAAAAATATGACTTTGAAGTACAAAATGTTCTAGCAAAATCAAAAACCAAGAAAAGTTAAAATTTAAAATTTAACCTAATTGTATATAGAAAACCAATTTGATTATGTTTGAAAACCAAGAGAAAAACTAAAAAAAGTTGAAATTGTGTTTTTCTTTTCAATTTCTTTTTGGGATAAACAAGTCAGGCCATTAGTGAACCGAGTTGGGGATTTTCGTGTTTTGGAACTGTTAATCTATTTACTCCATTAATGGGCATTTTTGAGTTTTCCTATTCATCTTGTTTTGATCGTAGGAGTAAATAAAACAATAGATTTAAATACTAATTAAGTAAAACTAATATAGAGAAGATGATAAATTAGAGTGGTGATAATTATGATAAAATTTAATTTGGTTTTCTAGGCGGTAAATAAGAAAATAGAATTGAAAAGTAGAATTATTTTGGAAATTCTGATGAAGGTTGCAAATAAGAAAAGTGCGGATTGCAAATAGGTGAAACTTTTGTGTGAATCAACACAAGGGCGTATCATAAGGCAAGCTTTGAACAATTTAACTCCCGGGGTAGGCCCAATTCCTCTCAATCACAACGGCTCGAGTTTTGGCCCAGTTAAGCCTGTGCTAGAGTTTTCCCGTTTGGTTGAAGACGTTGGTATGGCCTCCAGTTTTGGCAGTTTGGTGGTGTTAGTATGGGAGGTAGTGTCAGAGTCAGCGGTGTCTTTGGTGGTAGTGGGTTGATACTCTTAGCGTTGGTGTTGCTACACATGGTGGTACGTACTAATGAATCTACTTGGTGTTCTTAGCGTACTCTCAAACTTGATTCTCTTAGTTCAAGCAACCCAAAACTTACGGGACTTGGGCTAGATACAGCGAGGAGTAGCATATGGTCATGAAATCAAATCGTCTCGTCTTCTACAAAGTAGAAGCTCCGAATGTGAAGCAAATTATATCCCTGAACCAACCTTCTTCTTTTTTTCAAAATCTCTGAGCTAACTTGGATTGACCAAATGAATTGAAAAATTGGAAAATATATTCATTAAAACTATCTTGGCAATGGCATTGCCGAAAGATTGGTCTCTGCTTGGTCACATACCTACGCTTAGCATCACTGTCAACTCTTTTATCACATTTCCAAATCGGCATGTCTGCAAAATGAGAACGAGTTGCATTCATTAGTTTATAAAGAGCATTTCAAAAAAAATTTACCCACAAAAAAGAAACTGCGAAATAGTACCTTTTTCTTTTCTTCTTTCGTTTCGGTTCTTGACCAACAAAAGTACGTGTATTAAGTGAGACCAAGTTCGTCACATATCTCTCTGCTTTGAATAACTTCTCAGCTGTTGTCGGAAAAGTCGATTTTTGAAGCTTTGGGTCATATAAAACTAAGATAAGGTTGTTCTTCTCGAACAGAATCTCACCATTACTGAAATACTGAATAGGCCTCAACTTATTTGATTGAGCAATTGTTTCTTCAGTAATAGAGACAAGTTTTATCCATGACTCAACCACTCTGTAATCCTGCATCACCCATAACTCGGAACATTTCCGAGCATAATGAACATGTAAGCAAAGCTGTCCTTTCAACACGCTCAAATTTAGTTTCATGTCATTTCTCAAAACATCTGGCTCATGATCCAAATGTTGCGGTACTGGAACTTCTTCAAACCTATCATTGGCAATATCAAAAGAGACAATCCTAGGTTTGTACATTCTTTTCCTATTAATCTCCATTGGCTTTTCAGCTATCCAATGAAGACCTCCACGATAGAAAACCGAAGTTGAACTCTGACAAGAGAATACATAAGGAAAGCAGGATGGAATACATTTCCATGAATTCGTTCCTAATGTGTAAACCTCGACTCCACACCCATCATCTTTATAACTTTGATCCCTAAATCTCGTAATGCACCTATCATAATAGCCAAGAACTCTGACCAACTTGTAATCATCAGTGTTTGAATCATAACCTAACCCATATCGAAAAGTGCCACTCAATGAGTACTCCTCGTTGACGGTGTTCATTAGTTCAATTTTCTTATATTCTTGTGTAGATGGATTCCAAATGCATATAATGTCTTTACCAGTAGCCATGCAGAACAAACCATTACAAGTAGCCCAAAACTGCACTCCATAATCTGGTGATCTGAAAGGGTAATCTACTACAAAAGCTGCAGCTGTACCTAGACTTGCAGGTGACGAGTCTTCGTAATCTAATACCGAATAAATCCGTTTATCTAAATAATTTATAAGCATGAGGCTGGATTTGCTTTTGTGAATTGCATAATCATGATGGATCTTAACAAAATAAGGATGAGTAACTATATTTAACCAAGACTTGCATACACACCTCAATGCTCATATAGACCTTGCTGGTAATCTTGCAAATATGTTCACCAGAATGTCGTCTGAGATTGCAGACATTATTGCTGCCTGCGTAAAAGGTTTTCTTCCTTCTGCGGTTTACTTTTATAAGTGTTGATGAGACTAAAAGAGAAAACCTAATTATAGTAAAATCGAATTATTCCTGGTAATTTATATATGAACGGTCCGTTTTAAAAATAACTTTGATATGAAATATCAGTCGTGGATTTGATATTTGACCTACTAGTGGTATGTTTTTTCCAACTCAATTGACTCGCCTGAATCTAATTCATATGTATCTGATTCACTACATCTAACTCAAATAGTAATTTATTACTCCCTCCGTTTCAAAAAAAATAGTCAAGTTTGGTTTTCACAAAAATTAAGAAAACCAATCATTGTAGCCATTTTTTCATGTTTTTTCCTAAACTATCCCTTGGTCCCCACTCATTTGATATTAGAGAAAGAGGAGAGAGAAGTGGTCCCATTTTTGTATTAGAGAGAAAAAGGAGAGAGAGATAAGTGGTCCTTCTATGGGTATAGTAGTAATATCATAACATTTGACTTTCCAAATATGGAAACAAGCCTCTTTTTTGGACATATCCAAATAAGGAAACCTGCCTATTTTTTTGAAACGGAGGGAGTATATCCGAAACAAAAGCAAAACTTTTAAGTCATATATGTGCCCAACCAGAGATGTACGAGTCAGATATCAGAAACAAACACGTACGAGTCGGATATCAGAAACAACGAGTGTGTTTGTTTTTTGCTGATTCGGCGTCTGAATCTGACTCAATCCCTGTCAGAAAGTTTGTTTTTTATTTTGAATCAGATCTGACTTAAGACTTAACCCCTGACTCGGACCTATTTGAGTCAAGGAATAACATGCCATTGACTCACATGTTTTTGAGTTAGATTTGTCTAAAAAACAAACATATTGAGTTCAGTCAGATCCAGATGAGTCATGAAAAAACAAACAAACATGTGACCATGACCGAGTCAGATTCAACCGAACAAGGTGCTAGATATTGAAACCCGGGTCAGAAAAAGGAATTTCTGAATTAGGTTATGCTATACATATATACATACAGCTAACAGGGGAAGAAGGAAAGATACTCTAAACGAGAGAGAAGAAGTGATAATTATCAATTAAGATGCTCCCATCAAAGAAAAAGTTAATTATCAAGTTGCCCAAGGAAGAAAATCAGCATGAAGAATCTGCAAGTGCACCCACACAAAAACGCAACTCTCAAGACATAAACCGATTTGATTTTACACTACTAGGGGTAACTACTTTTACATACTTAATAATTCGACAATTTCTAGAGGGTCTCTAGATTGCAGGGTTGATTCTGATTACTACGATGATTTTTTTTTTTTTTTGCAGAATTTTGATTTCGAGTGCAAAGGATGTCAGATGCGTCACAGTGTTTGGGAGGATAATAGTATTTGCTTCAAAGCTTTTGATGGCCATACAACTACATATCTTCCTCATTCGGAACGGATGCAATTCAATTGCAGTACCTGTGGGGCGCTTTGCATAATTACCCAGTCTCTATGGGAAGCAGCTGCCCAGAATAGAATTAAATTCCAACACTAGTTTTCTAGTTACTTATAACTGGTCAGCTCCATGCATGTAACAATGACCAGATTATGAGATAATTCTTTCAGCTTAACAATCGTGTGCATTATATTATAAGCCAATGATAAGTTTTTAACTTCCATCTAAAATGGCTCAGGGAATGAATACTGGAGATCTGCTGATTGAATGACAACCTAATGGAATATAATGCATTTAAGAGTCTCGATTTGCTTTAACAAATGCACAATTCCTAGCTGTGCCCAGACTGAAAGTTTCATTCACAAATCAGCATCATAAACAGTGGGAGACCATTTTCTGGTTCTTTCTGTCACTACCAAGAAAGGTCAACACAAATCCACATGACACATTTGTGCCAGAAATCATTTATCACGAGTAATTTAATAAAAATCAAGTCACGCGCTGAGTTTGCATAAATTTCAAGGATTGCAGACTTGCATTTCAAGAATTGAAGACTTGCATTTCAAGAATTGCAGACTTGCATTACAGATGAAAAGAAATGTTATCGACCTTCAACTGCAGTTTGAGTGAGATTGTTATTTGAGCAGTAAATTTGTAAGAATCTAGACTTATCTGATGAGGTTGAGGAGGCAAATGGAGGCTCTTTGGGAGTTGGACGATCAGTTTGACTGCCAAGCATGAGATCCACTGCTGCCATTGTTGGCCTATCTACTGCTCTAGTTTGAACACATAACAACCCAATATGAATACATTTCATAGCTTCTGATGGAGTATATGAATCACCCAAAGCTTCGTCGACAATCTCTGACCATTTGCCTTGATTCCAGTGTCTCCAAGCCTGATACACACAATTCAAAATACGTAAGCTCATAATTCAATACATAATAAGCTCATAATTCAGAACAACATTGAAGAGTTCGTGGATAGATGTACTCACATGAAGTATAAGGTTTAAAGGTTGTTCAGGATCGTAAAAGCTATTATTCCTCTTACTGCTCACAATCTCTAGCATCAACACTCCAAAACTAAAGATGTCTGATTTTTCTGAAAATGTCCCTCCCATTATATACTCTGGTGACATATAACCGCTGCATTTGATAGCGAGTACACGTTATGTGAATACTTGATGACTAGATGAGTACATGGAGTATATGATAATTGAGGAATATATTATGGTGCTCACAATGTGCCAACCACCCTACTAGTATTTGCTATTGTTTGGTTCCCTTCGAATATCCGTGCCATGCCAAAGTCTGAAATTTTCGGATTCATGTTTTCGTCTAATAGAATGTTGCTTGCTTTAAGATCTCTATGAATAACCCTCAATCGAGAGTCACGATGAAGGTAGAGAAGTCCCCACGCAATCCCTTCAATAATATCAAAGCGTTTGTTCCAATCCAAGAGTGCACTTTCTCTTGAATCTGAAAACCCATATAACACAATCCCTTTAAGAATAAAAATGAAAGATCCCTAGGAATAATGAATCCATCAGTAGCTGTGAAAGGGTTCAGGAAGATAAGTACACAAACCAAAGAGAAATGCATCCAAGCTTTTATTGGGCATGTATTCATAAACCAGCATGTCTTCTTCTCCTTCTCTGCAGTAACCCAAAAGCTTAACAAGGTTCCGATGTTGGAGTTTGGAGATCAGTATAACCTCATTCTTCAACTCTTCAATCCCCTGCCTTGAGCTTTTGGAAAGTCTTTTCACTGCTATTTCTTGACCATTTTGTAATTTTCCCTAAGCACAATCAGCAAACAAAATGATTTTTAGACATTACACATGATCATGAGAATTTAAAAAAATGTAGCAGAATACTACCTTATACACTGGCCCAAAACCCCCCTCTCCAAGCTTATTTTTTGAAGAGAAGTTGTTGGTTGCATTGGCTATACCAGCAAAGTCATACAGCCGTAATTCAGGTTTGTCTCCGTCAGTTACACCATCTTTTAACAATTTTATATTTGCAGAATCTTCTGGAATGTCTTTGAAACCAATCAGTAGTCTTTTGACTCTTTTCAGTGTTCTTTGCATAGTTCCTGATTTCATTGAAGATTGAAAATAAATAAAAGTAAATCATTATATGATGTGTTTTTTTACCAGCATATAACATCAGTCCCTGCAGATGATTAAGAATATGAAATTACCCATCTTACAAGGATATAAGGTTGTATTTACCTCTTTGATCAGCCATTCTACTGAACAAGTAGCCGAAGACACATATGGCACATGTAGCTGAAGCCATGACAGGAATGATTATTGTGAGGTTTCACCATAATGATTTCTTCTTGCCTGAAACAATTTGACTGCAGTAATTAACGACTGGCTGCGCACAGCATAATAGCAGGAGACTAGTGTGAGTAGTGTAGTGCAAATCATCATGTTTTACTTGCCAAAGAAAATTTGAGATATAGATCTTTTCCGCCAGGGTCAGCATCTGAAAGTTTCAGATTTAACAACACTCCATCCATATTGAGCACCCTTTGCTGCCAATATAAGCATAAGCATTACAAGAACATTTAGCCGCACAAGCAAAATAGCATGCTCTAAGGCTATTAAATCCAAGAATTTTAGACTGGGGAGGCAGGCTCATGTTCACAATTCGCGAAAAAACATCATTTTTCCCACACTGCAAAGGGGTTTTCCTAATGCACCTACCAGTTGAACCACCTAAACTCCAATCTTTTGAGGAGTCTTCTCTGAAACCTTGTAAGCAACCACATGTCATGGTATCCTTGTGGCAAACACCAAATGCCCCACAAACGCCATAAACATCACAAGTATTATTTGGTCCTGACCAAATCGATTTCCACCCAGCAGTTTGACCCAACCATGTTAATAGCTTCATTTGTCCAGACAAATCCACTACAAATCTAGTATAAATACTAGAATCATAAAGTGCATAGGTAAAGTAGGTTTCTTCATGGTTCATTTCATGGCTAAACTTGTAAACATGGTTTGATCTCATCTCAGAATCAAGCGGAAGGCTTTGAGCTGCCTGTTCCATTCTCCACTAGCCCAATACATAGTAAACATGTTCCACTTCATAATAAGCTGGATGTTTTCATTATTGTCCACTTGTAAAGAGAATATACCAGGTGCAGGATCTTCTTCGTTTCTCCATGAAATAAGGCGTCGAGATTTGTTGGTACGTTTGTCAAACCCAAATTTTCCACCAGCTAGCCATGTATTAGTAGGTTCATCAAAGCTCTGCCAAATCACGGCAGAAGCGTTTGACACATCTCTCACAACAAGATTTCCTTCATCGCCAAGCAGCGCTTGAGAGGAACTCAACATAGTGCTTGAGCTCAAACTAGTTGACCAAATTGGAACTTGGGATGTGTCATAGAGAACTAGAGTTCCGTTCTCTAAGAGCTTCAGTTCTGAAGTAGATGAGTCTGTAAGGGGCCTATCTCGGTTTGCTACCCAAACTACTGTTAAGTATTGAAATGGTACTTTTCTATACCAGATACCTATGTACCAATACAGAGACTTACCTGGTCTGAAAAAACCCAACTCAAAGTCACCTCCTTTTGATGTAAGCGTCTTGTTTCCAATTAAAGATTCGCCTACAGAGAGGGTATCAACTGCAACTGAAAGGCGGTTTTTGGATGAGAAGAAGACAAGAGAAATCAGAATCATAACAAAATACCATGATATTGAATTGTTTTTATCATCCATATCTATGCATATACATACACATACACGAATATACAAAACCAAGACTGCAAATGTTCTTCTTATTTTACTTTGAATTTTATTTTTCTATGATTAGGTTTTTGGTTCCAGCTCTATACAAAATTAAAGATAGCAAAATTTGAAGCAAGAAAAAAGCTTAGTTTCACTAAATGACCCAAATTCAATCTTTGAAATACCAGGTCTCTGCTACTTATCTTTCTAGTCTTGAGAATTCAAAGATGGACCCATATATAGCTGTCCCAAAGTTGTCTTTGTGCCAATTAAGATTTCAAATGGTTGTGTTGATTTCTTTGTGTCAAATTTCTTTGTTGAAATGTCGTAGTTGGTGGAAATTTACTGTGGTGACACTTGATTTCCATGGACCATGTTGAGTCAACTAGAGTAGAGTAGAAAGCTAGTAAATGAAATGGGATTCGATTGGTTTGTGTGTTCTACCATAAACATGAATTTGTAACTTTCTACTCAAATTGGGAGATACATTATGATTTTAGTTATTGAAAGAAAAAAATAATAATTGATCCAACAGAACCTCTTTCAAGTCTGCGGTCATTATCTACAGACACCCATGTTAAATTGTACTCTACACAATACACAAATCCTTTTGCTGACCAGAGTAACTTAGCAATTTACGTATTTTAGTTGTCGAACTACCACAAGGCACAAACTAATTCATTCTACTTCTAACATATGCAGGAAGGTAATCACAATTCTAAAGCCTACTATAGGATCATTTCTATGGATGCGGAAAACGCAGAACAAAAATATTCAGCGGAGATAGATAAATTTTCATTCGTTTGCATATAGATTGAAACATTTTTTACTACAAATGGGTGCTTAAACCCCAGTTGCAGAGGACTACATACCATCTGAAACTAATTATTTGGCAACACATAGAATTTATAAACTTATAATCAAATTGAGCCTATCCTAAGTTAATTCAGATTAGCACATCAACAAGAATATCATGATATAAGCACTAAAACATGAAATGTGTACAGGGCAGGAACCATACCATACCTGAGTCACCGAGTGCATCAAAATTGTTTACTTTCAGACCCATCTTCCAAAGATCCAACCAAACTATTACCCTCACTCATAGAATCAGCTCCCATATTCTTTACCACTTTCTCTTCATCAATTCATAGTCTTCCATTTCATCTTTTGATGTTCCACCAGCCCTCAATCTACTTATCTTCTTCAGGGAAAACAAGTCTTTGAAAGAGGTGAGAGATAGAGAGGGGAAGCATCCTCAAGAATTGCCGGAGATTCTGCTGGGTTTAGAAATTACTGTAAGCTCCTCATCTTCAGGTCTCTTCACCTTATTGCATTGTGTCATCAGCTGTAGCCTTTGAGATGAACCACAATATAAGAATTTAACATTTATATTTTATACATAATGGTTGGATCTTGAACGACATGATAATCACAATACGCATAGATGTGTTAAACTTATTACCTGATAAAGCTATTGATTGAATCCAAGAAATCTGTACAATAGAACACAGTTGAAAACTGGTTTTTCCTTCTTCACCTCTCTCTTTCTATTTTTTTTTTTAATGTAATGAAAAATTTTCATCTCTCTTTATACCGATGGTTATAGAGTTTTTTTTTATAGGTAGAAGGAGGACCAAGGTTCTTAGGCTTTAGATTGAGATTATTAGGAAAGAAGAGATATTAGGAAATAATCCCGGAAATGGTAACCGACATAATTTAGCAATAATCTAGATTACCAAGATTATTACATGGGCCCAAGGAAATATTTTATTTTATTCATATAAAATATTCTTACATTCTCCCACTAGTCCATGTGATAATTGATTTAATGGTTAATCATAGTAAACATAAGTGCGCATAATTGCTAAACGAAATTTAATGGTTAAACATAATACCTTGATCAAGCAAACTACTCATGCGAGTCATGGCGGTCGCACGTTGTCCTGTTATCAACATGTTTCCTTCCATGTACCACAACACAAATAACTTACTTAACTAGGCCTTAAATTGGGATATCATAATGGTCCACTAATGTCTTTAAAAGAAAGACTATTTCTGTTAACATTTATCCATTCACATAAGTGTATACAAAAGCGGATACATAAATAAGTTCAGAATAACAACAATAATAAGATCTCAATAAGTGTTCAAACATAAGTAAAAGTCTAAGTGAAACTAATTGTTTGTTACTCCCTCAAGACTCATGTTTCCAACATGTTCCAAAAAAGTCTTAGGAGGCAACGCCTTCGTAAATGCATCTGCAATCATAAGTTTTGTGCCTATGTGTTCAATGAACAAGTTTTTCATCTGAATAGCTTGTTTCACGCATAGGTACTTTAGATCCATGTGTCTTGATCCCTTAGTATATCTAGCGTGCTTTGAAAAAAATACTGCTGAGGCATTATCACAGTAAAGTTTCACATGTGCGGAGGCAAAATTTAAGTCTCCAAACATTAAAATGAAATTCCGCAGCCATGAACAGTGATTTGTAGCCTCATAACATGCTACAAATTCATCTTCCATTGTTGAGCCGGTGAGAATAGACTCTTTTGCACTTTTCCATGATATTGCTCCTCCAGCTAATAGGAAAAGATATCTAAAAGTGCTCTTTCGAGTATCATTACATCCCATGAAATCGGAATCTGTATAACCAACCAAATCAAATTGATCTGATTTCGTAAATGTGAGGCGATGATCCTTCGTTCCTTGCAGGTACCTTAAAACTTTCTTTGCATCTTTCCAGTATTCCATTCCAGGAGTCACAAGGTATCTTCCGAGCATACCAACTATATAGTTGATATCTGGTCGTGTGCAAACTTGAGCATACATTAAACTTCCCACCACAGAAGCATAAGGGATTTTATCAATTTGTTTACGTTCCAGTTCATTCTGAGGACATAAATTGAGTCCAAACTTGTCTCCTTTAGAAACCGGAACTATACTTGGATTACATGCACTCATCTCAAACCCCTCTAAAATTATTTCGATATATGCTTTATGTGAGATCGATAATGTTCCAAGTGATCTATCACGGAATATTTTTATCCCAATCACATAAGAAGCCTCACCCATATCTTTCATTTCAAAATTCTTCGAAAGATATTCCTTTGTTACATGTATAAGGCCAAGATCACTACTCGCAAGTAGTATGTCATCTACATACAATACCAAAAATATGAACTTCCTCCCACTGATCTTGAGGTATATACATGGATCTACAGCATTTTCTTCAAAACCAAATTTTAGAATGGTTTCGTTGAATTTTAGATACCATTGCCTAGAGGCTTGCTTAAGTCCATAAATTGATTTCTTAAGTTTACATACCATGTGTTCATGTCCTTCTGGGACAAAACCTTCAGGCTGACACATGTAAATATCTTCATCAATCTCACCATTAAGAAAAGTTGTTTTCACATCCATTTGATGTAACTCAAGGTCATATTGAGCTACTAATGCCAGAATAATTCTGAGAGAGTCTTTCTTTGACACGGGAGAAAAAGTCTCTTTGTAATCAATGCCATCTTTCTGAGTGAAACCTTTGGCTACAAGTCTAGCTTTATAACATTGAATATTGCCATTAGCATCGCGTTTGGTCTTAAAGACCCATTTACACCCGATTGCTTTGTGTCCTTCAGGCAATTCAACGTATTCCCAGACTCCATTATCATCCATCGATTTTTTTCTCTACTTTCATAGCACTAATCCATTTATCAGAATTACTACACCTGATAGCTTGTGAATAAGAAACTGGATCTTTCATAGTCCCTAAATCAAAATCCGATTCTTGTATATAAACCACATAATCATCAGAAATAGCCCTTTTTCGTTCTTTAGTAGATCTTCTTAAGGCTAGTTCTTGTGATTGTTCTACAATTTCTTCATTGGCAATAGTCTCATCATGAAGCTCATGTGCCGTTATTTGTGTTTCTCCCTCATCATTCGGTTCTACAAACGGAGGAGTCACAATATCTGAAGAAATCTGAGGTAAAGGGATTATTACTCTGATTTCTTGAAAAGATTTTTCTTGCACTGGTGTACTCACACTAACTTCTCCATCCTTAATGAATTTTGCATTTCCAGTTTCAATAATTCTCATACTATGGTTAGGACAATAAATAATATACCCCTTGGATTTTTCAGGAAAACCAATAAAGTAACCACTAACAGTTTTCATATCCAATTTCTTTTCTTTGGGATTATAAACTTTCGCTTCTGCTGAACAACCCCAAATTTCCAGGTGTTTTAAACTAGGTTTCCAGCCCTTCCACAGTTCAAAAGGAGTCTTTGGAACTGCTTTGCTTGGAACTCTATTTAAAATGTACACAACATAACGAAGAGCATACATCCACAGACTTAAGGGTAAACTCGCATGACTAATCATGCTTCTAACTATTTCCATTAGAGTACGATTTTGCCTTTATGCTACACCATTCTTCCAAGGTGAACCTGGCGTTGTGTATTGAGCAACAATTCCAAGTTTTTGAAGAAGCAAAGCGAAAGGTCCAGGATGTTGTCCTGTCTCGTCATACCTTCCATAATACTCTCTACCCCTATCAGACCTAATGCTTTTCACCTTCTTTTCTAATTGCCTCTCAACTTCGGTAATGAATTGCTCCACAACATTCACAGCTTGAGATTTATCATGCAATAAGTAAAGATAACAATATCGTGAAAAATCATCAATAAAGGTGATAAAATATTTTTCTCCTCCAAAAGTTGGAACGTCGAAGGGTCCACAAATATCTGTATGTATTATTTGAAGGAGTTCGGAACTTCTTGTGGCACCTTTCTTTGTGTGTTTTGTCATCTTTCCTTTAATAAAATCCACACAACTATTGTAATCAGTAAAATCAAGGTTCTGTAGAATCCCATATTTTACCAATCTTTGAAGCTTTTCACGAGATATGTGTCCCAGCTTCTTATGCCACAAGAATGAGGAATTACCCTCAGTATGTCCAGTTCTATCATTATGATGCATGGTTAAATAGGTTCTAGGTATTTATGATGATGATGATAAATTTAACTTGTAAAGACCATCAAAAAGATAACCAGAACCAATAACTTTAAAATATTTAAACAGACTTAAACATCCATTGGAAATTTGAATTTGAAAACCTTGTCTATCTAGTTGAGAAACTGAAATTAAATTGCGAGAAATAGTTGGAACATAAAGAGTGTTTTCTAAATAAAGAAGGTATCCATGATCTAGAACCAAACGGTAGGTGCCTACAGCATTAACTGGGTCTTTATTGTCATTGCCCATAAAAAGGAAGTTTTCATTCTGGTTTGTGAGTTGGATTGAAAGGTATCCCTGCATCGAATTAGAAACATGAACATTAGCACCAGAATCAAACCACCATGATAAAGAAGATTCTTTAACAGTCAAATTTGTTTCAAAATAGCTTATGAATCCCAAAGGATTACCTTTCTTTTCGAACCATTTTTGACGCTTAATTCAATCTTTCTGAAAATGACCAGGTTTCTTACAGAAACGACACTTATTGTCATCTTTCTTTGCCTTCTTCTTTTCAGGTTGAACAAAATTGTTCTGTGGTGCTCTCTTATTTCCCTTTGCAGGCTTACGCTTATTGTTCACTCCTAGGTTGACAGAATGTGCTTGATTAAGACCTTGCTGGTTTAGCCTAGCTTCCTCTTGAACCAACATGTTTCCCAGTTCATTTGCAGTCCACTTTTCCTTAATAGTGTTGTAATGCACTTGAAAGGGGGCATATTGTGGTGGTAGCGAGTTGAGAATGAATTGGACAAGAAAGTTCTCATCCACAATTAATTTCATCTCAGTGAGCTTAGCAGCAATGCTACGCATTTCTATCATGTGCTGGTGCATTGACCTTACACCGGTATACTTCATGGTGGTAAGATCAGCCATCAATTTCCCAGCTAGAGACTTATCTGCTGTCTTAAAGCCTTTATTTATGATTTCCTTAAAGTTCTTAGCACTTTTAGGTTGTTTGGGAAGTGATTATTTGATGTTTGCATCAATGTGCATTCGCATCAGCTGTATGCTCAGCCTATCACTTCTCTCCCACTTTTTTAAGAGATCCTTATCTTCAGTGGAACTCTTATCATTTATAATTGGCTTTTCAATTTGGAGAGCAAGATCAATATCCTGCACACCCAAAGTGAACTCAACATTCTCTTTCCATTCTGAGAAGTTGGTGCCATTGTAGAATGGGATAGAAGAAGTATACGAATGCAAAGTCTTAGAACTAGAAGCTGTAAAACATGACAAAGATACACAAAGTCATAGTCACACACATATAAATTAAGAAACTCATGTGGGTAGAATCTTAATTAAACAACAATCATGTCATAAAGTCATAAAAAAAATTACACATATATAAGCAAGTAAAGACAAACCTCTGTGGACATTTTGCCTTTCATGGTTGCATACATAATCATAATATTTATTCAAACATGTGAATTAGAGTTACCTGTGGGTAACTTTTCATTCTAATATGTATGATTAAATGATTAATTTATTTATGTTTATATATACAAACACTTGAATAAACATCTCATGTGGGTGATAGTTATTCTTATGTGATTGCACAAAATGATGTAGACTTATAATGACATGTTAATATAACATAATACTTTAGTATCACTGTGATGATAGCTAAAGAGAATACAATTCAAACATTTTAATAACTTATACATATTCAAGTTATGCTATATTTGGAATAAAAAATTGTTCAGGAAAAATACATCATGTGAAAGTCAACAGCGGAAGTCAAACAGTCAGTCAAAGTCAATTATGCCGAAGTTAAACAGACAAATGACTATTTTATTATACATGAGTCTGACCCATATAGACGGTGACTTTGGTATTCAATTCTTGATTCACATTTTGTTGGAAAAATTAAAACGCATTGGGGCCACCAAGCATTCTTATTTTAGTCGGTCGTAGAACTTTTATGACCAAGTTCAATATACGTGAAAGCTCTTACGGCCCCTAGTGTTTGTATACCAACCTTATCTAGTTGAAGAATCACCCACAAATATTTTAAACTTATTTGTGCTGTATATCTTTCCACCATTTCATGCCTGGTCGGTTAATAAAAATTGTGACCAGCTCTAACAGTGCCAACTAGGCCGATACATGAGTTGACTCAATTTAATAATAATAAGGGAATCAAGATATACATTAAAAAAAAATATGCTTTCACGCTTGGTCGGCAGACTATTATGAGCTTGTGTTCCAATATCACATGACACAATTATGATCAATCCATTATCTCTCTTAACATTAACACCAATACTTAGTTTAATAAAACAACTGTACGTTCTTCACTATATTCTCTTTTAGTCTTCTGTTTTTGTGTAAGATATTAAGTTATTATAATGTATGTAACTTTTGAGTTAAAAAAAAAAAGAGAAAGTACTAATTAATATTCTTTTTTTGTTTCAACCTAAATTATGATCAGGCTTTTGTCGGTCAGCTAAGTATGTGTATAAGTACTTTTCTTTTGGAACAGCTCACCTAGTCAAAGTCACAACATTGGATTCTTATCATTTTTTTTTTTATCTTTTTTAACGTTAAAAAAATATGCTGTCGCGCATGGTATTCTTATTCCATTTTTCAGAAACTAAATTTTCCTTATAGAAATGATAGTGCTTTCATTTAATCACTTATGCAGCTGTCCCTAAGATTCAGTAGAGACTGATGAAGCAACACAAAATTGATCATCAAGATTCATTAATAGACTTATGAAAAATTTCACAAAGAACTCTCTTATTAATTCATAACATAATTAAGTGACTGTTAATTATCACCGAAAATCATAGTATCTTATCAAATACGATGGATTCATATCACATAATTTATGCATACAACATCATAGAAAATCATATAGTTCTAAACCTTGCTCTGATACCAAATATAAGAATTTAACATTTATATTTTATACATAATGGTTGGATCTTGAACGACATGATAATCACAATACGCATAGATATGTTAAACTTATTACCTGATGAAGCCATTGATTGAATCCAAGAAATCTTTCAAGGCTACAATTATCTTTGTACAATAGAACACAGTGGAAAACTGGTTTCTCCTTCTTCACCTCTCTCTTTCTATTTTTTTTTATGTAATGAAAAAATTTCATCTCTCTCTATACTGATGGTTATAGAGTTTCTTTTATAGGTAGAAGGAGGACCAAGGTTCCTAGGCTTTAGAGTTAGCAATCAATCTCGACCGTCCATCAAAGAAGAGATATTAGGAAATAATCCCGGAAATGGTAACCGACATAATTTAGCAATAATCTAAATTACCAAGATTATTACATGGGCCCAAGGGAATATTTTATTTTATTCATATAAAATATTCTTACACACAATTGAAAAGAAACGGAAAATGTACATTCAAAGAGAAACCCACGGAAGATATGTATTTGAATTTAAGGAATTTCTGGAGAAATTTAGATGAATTTGGTGATTCAGAATCAGAAGCCATTTTTCTTCTGAGACTTGGGTTTATTTTCGAAAGTGAATTAATAAATCTCAAGCGTGTTCCGGTTTCAAAAGGTTTTACCTATTTCTCATCCCTACTTTTCCTAAATCCCATCCCAACCAAATTGAACAGATTGTCGATGACTTTTTTTAAATTAGGTGAACAAAACTCACCCCTATTTTTGCTTTTTAGGAGTAACTTTCATCACCGTCAACCATCTTCCCCTTTCTCCGGAATCTAATCCCAAGTCCATCTACCATGCCCCTTAATCTGGAATCTATTCCTAAATCCATCTACCACTACTATCTGCTAACTTTTGTTTTTTTATTTGGTACCGCTACTTACCTATGCAGCTAATGCTACGGCTACGATTGTGTTCTTCCAATGATCTAATAATGGTGGCAAAAGAACGATGCATATGGTCAGGTCAACCACAAAATCGACAATTAATTTTTTCTTTTTTTAATTGATTTTTCCAGTTGATGTGAAATGCGAATGGAAACAGTGTATGAAATTAAAATTAAGATGCCAAGGGAACCTATGATTGGTTTCTTAGTATTTAATTAGGTGTTCACCGTAACAAATCATCACCAATTTTAATAATTTTTATTGTATGTATTATTTTTCTGTCAACGAGCTATCATACTTAATGAAAACGGTGATTTGAGTTCTAGCCTTAACTTTAACAATGGAAAATAAGGGAATGAGTTTTGTTCACCTAATTTAAAAATAGTTATATAAAATTTAGTCTGTATGATTGGGATGGGATTTAGGGAAAATAGGGATAGGATATTTCAACCCAGTTCTGGTCACCGACTACCCGTGATTAATTTCTTCTTTTCCTCTTGAATGATGTTTTGCTACCCGATGTCATTGTAGTATCGTGGTAAAATCACTTGGTGACAACATCAATAATCAAGCATAAAGTTCTCTTTCCGGATCGATGTTGGGTTTAGACTCTAAGATCAAGCATATAGTTTGGCATTTCCCTCGGTTATAGGTTGAATGTATCCAAGTAAATGGTAAAAGACATTGAATCTCACTGCGGGAAAGGGTGCATCGCTTAGCCTAATGAGAGAGAAATCCAGTTTCTGTATATTGTTTTTAATATCCTATATTTCAGAAATATAAGAAAATCTGGGAAATTCGGAAAATTTAGATGTGTTACACAAAAGAACATGAAAACTGAATTTCTGTAAAATTCAGTTTTCATGAGGCAAAACTTAGCTAAAGGTGGAACAAATTTGCTCTCTCTTTAGCGAAACCAAGAAAAATCGCCACATCAAAACCAAGTGATATCACATAGTAGTTGGATGTCGTTATACTTAAATTATATCCAAGTGAAATAGGGTGTTATAGTGCTTGGCCTAGAGCTAATTTTGAAGCTAACCGCAAAATTATCCGCCGAAAAGTGACGCTTAATAACTTTACAATTTTCTATGGGTAATTTTTTGACTCGTACTTTTAGAGAAAGAATTAACAAAACTAGTCATAAAAACCCAAGGTGACCAAACTTGTGGTACAAAAACCCCACTCAAATGTTGGGATCCATTAAAACTCCATCTTAAACAAAATTGATACAAAAACTCCAAATTTTTAAAAATTGATACAAAAACCCCAAATTTCAAAATTGGTTGCATCAAATTTTATGATGAAACCAAAATTCGGTTTCATCAAATTCTTTGAGGTTTCATCAAATTTTATGATGAAACCAAATTTTGGTTTCATCAACCGCGAGTTTGTTTTGTTTTGTTTGGGTTTTTGTTTTACTTTTATTTTGATGGGTTTTTTGTGGATGAATAATGACACCTTTGGAGTTATAACTCGCGGACCGAAGAATTAATAATAATAAAAGAAAGGTGGAAAATCATTAACAGCTTTGGAGCTTGGAGTTTATTGGACTCAAGACTTTGACGTGGTTTGTGTTTTGTTTTTATATTTAGTCCAAAAAAAATTTGCAATTAGTCAAAGGCTCAAATATCATGTATTATAAAATTATGCTTATCACATGATGTGACATTTCATTCTCTAGTTGCAATGACGCACAGAACCTTATGAACCTTATGAGAAAAAAGCTAAATATCAGTGAACACCACACCAAAGACTAATTTTGGCGATTGATCATAGGCATGCTAAATTTAATTTTGGGCATGGGTGAGAGCTTCGCTTGCGAACATACAAAAAGTAAAAAAAAAAAAAAAAAAAAGAGGAACTAGTTTCTCTTCCAAGGTACTACAAGGCAGAAAACAACAACATACTGAGTTATTGAATAAACAGCTTGTTGGTAAATTCTTGGTGTGGACAAACGGTACTTTATCATTTATAAAAAAAAATAACATTGAAGGAGGGAGAGAGTCTGCAAATAGGGCGATCGACTCGTTCTAAAAATTTATTTCAGGGTTTTCGTTTTCAGTGATTGCGAATAAAATCTGAGGTGATTTCATCTTCTTAATGATTGGCGTTAGGTTTCATCGAGATTTTTACTTTCATTATCTTATATATATACTAGCCCTTAACCCGTGCAGTAACGGCACGGGCCATGATATTGGTTCATTTATAATATATCGTATAATTTGTGTCCCGAATACTTATCAACTCTTTATGATTTAATATGTGTTTGTCATAAAAATAGTCGGGATTTTCCTCTCTTTTTTTCTTTGTTTTTTTCCTTTAATATTTTACCGCCGGAGATTTGCTCAAACGAAAGAAATATAATCTTAACTTCCAGACACTTTTTCATTTAGGTTCATTTCTTATAATGAGATAATGCTCTACATGAACATGGAAGTTTAAATATTTTTCGGAAATATGTCGCCAGCAGCGCTCATCTCATTGAAATCAACTAATCAATATCGTCCATAAAAGTCTCCCCATGCTCCTATTTCGCTCCAGCTGACTCATTTATCATGGTCATGTTGTCGATCCTCCAAATAGGCAGAGAATAATATCTTTTTCTATCGAACGGATGATACAAACTCTCCAATGTGACATAACTTTCCTGTAATTTTTCAACACCCATTAGATGACAATGTTTAAAATGTGTACCCATTACCTTTTCAAAAGGATTTTATATATGCGAACCTCTGCCATTAAATCTTCAACAAAGTATTGTGTCCATCAATTCGTCTTAACGAAGGCTTTGGTAACTTCAAAAGTCTTGGACATTTTGTCACTTCCGTATGTTCCTACATTCACATGGAATATAATCTGGCGACACATTACCTCATAAAGAACCTTGAACGCATATTGTACTCCCTGATTATATTTTAAATTAATAGGTTGACAATAGATCATTTACCGGAAGTTGACATATTCTATGTTGAGTATTTATAAATAAAAAATAATGGTATTGTGGATTGTTGCTTTCTAAGATTGTAGTTTTCAAAATTGGTCTCTTCAAGACCTACAACTTTCTAAGTTTATATATCCTGTTTGTTTTTAACATTTTAGTTAGTCATATTATGTTTGTTACTAACTTTAAAGTTGATGTCATCTTCTACTGTGAACTTTATGTGATTTCAGAATAGAAATAGTTATACCTCTTTCATTCGTATCAATTAATCCGTAGTATATCCAAACAATTCTTCTACAACAATTCCTTTCTTTTGCCGTTTTCGGACCATCAGTAGCCATTATTGTCAAACACAATCTTTCTAAATTTTTTTGATGTTATGTATTTGCAATGTTCATTTTTCTTAAATATATAGATTGTTGAAAAACTAAAAAAAACAAAAAAAAAACATAAGTATTACATCGGGTCAAAGTTACTATATCCAAAATACTCCGGACACTACTTCTGGTGCCTTGTTTCCTCAAATTCCTCGTTACATACTAACCTGGCTCTAACCCCTTAAATTTTTAGTAACTACATAAATTTTTTTGTTTATTTTATAAATAGTACTTTGTCCATATATATTTATGGTTTAGTCCACCAAAGTTTACATGTTTCTTTTATAAAAAAAAACAGACCTCCTCAATGTCAATTTTTGACTCCACCACTGCCGCCCATCCCATGTAGGTTGTTGGACGCAATTCTAATTTTCAATCACAAATGCCATGTATGAGGTTTATATTGAACTAAATTTCGCCAATTGATTAGTTTTTTTTTTCCGTGTATATATTCTTTTTTGTATTGCAATCAATTTTATTTGAACATTAAAAAATCATGATTTATACGATATAGTACCAAAGATAACTTGAGTACCATTTGGGTGATCCAACTACGATCATGAAAATACTGTCTTGTATGATATCATCCCTGAAATATATGGTACCTTCCTTTATCAAAAATGTTAAAAACAACCAACCACAACTTCAACACTACGATGTTGTAACGACAACATAAAATTAATATTGTCCATCACTACTCACCAGCATTCACCGTCACTACTTCTTCCACCACAAACCAGGGGTAGAGCCAGGATTTTGAGGAGAGAGGGAGAAAAAATTCTTGGCAAGTTGGATACATATGAAAAATGGACTTTGTATCCCATTTTACGATAAAAGAACAAAAATAAATATAATTGTGCTTGGCTTCGCCCTTAACCACCACTAATCTTTCGACCTCCACGTCTTCTACTACTCATTGTCGTAGAAAAAGTTTATTGATATTATTTATCAAAATTACTTATTAATAGAAATAAATATTATAATTAATTAAGAAAACATTTATAATTAAAAAATGATTAGTCATTTATTATGAGCAATTAGTGAAACACTAATTAATAAAAAACTTTATAATGAATAGATTAATTATTATGTGCAATTAGTGAAATACTAATTAATAAAGCAATTATGGTATTTAAGTTGAAAAAACCACCACTGTTGATTTATCTTTTCTATCAATTCCAACCAAGGTGGAACACTGGTTAGAGGCCACTCTTATGACACAATAGGTCATGAGTTCGAACCTCCTCGTTGTAATTTTTGAAATTCCCTATCTTGACTTGAGTATTCATTTCTCATTCATAATATTCGAATTAACGCCACACGTGCGACATGTAGGGTGTGGCAGGGAGAATCACAGCCTTTGATTTATCTTTCCCACGGAAAAATCCTGACCACCACTAACACAGGCAAACTTAGCCTAGATTTGTTTTGTATTCTTGATATATACATCTAAATCTGATTATATCTTAGAATCGTCATTGAATATCGGTTCGATGGAGTTCTTTTGAATCTATAGAGGAAAAACGTAGCGATGAGCCAGAAATTTGTATTTCTAATGGTGATATTGATAATTGTATTGATGAATGGACGTTTGGTTTAATATGAAGATTGGATTTTCTGAAATTTTCATTTGAAGTTGCTGAAAAATCTCTTAGAAATCAATGGAGTTTAAAATGCAATTGTCAATTATTTCCATTAGGAAAAGGGTTCTTTGTGATTAAACTTGAGAATATTGAGGATAGAAATTATATTTGGTCTAACTATTGGGAAGTTGAGAAGCAGAGTCTGAAAGTCCGTAATTGGGAACCAAATTTCAATCCTGCAAATCAAAAAACTTCTACAACTTTTGTTTGGTTTCATCTTCCTAGCTTAAGCATTGAGTATTGGAAGGAGAAAATTATCTTAGATATCGGGAAATCTTTAGGAAGACCTGTAAAGGTTGATGATACTACTTTGAAAAGGAAGATTGGATATTATGCTAGTGTATTGGTGGAAGTAGATCTTAACAAATCAATTCCTGACAAAGTGTGGGTCAAGACAAAGTATGGGGGTTTATTACAGAGAATTCAAATGCCTAAAGCTCCTAAATTTTGTAACCATTGCAAAATTGTTGGTCACTATGTGGCTGAATGCAGAATCTTACTATAATAAAGAAAAGACCCCCTTTTGGTGAAGCCTTTTTTGGTTGGTCACAAAAAACAAAATAGTTTGGTGTCACCTTGATATTACTAATATGACCTTAAATATCAATCATTACTATGCATATATATTTAAGGGTAAAAATGTATATTAAACCAATGATTATATATTTACATGAATGCCATTGTTTTAAAATTAGATCTAAAAATTTTAAAACTTGATATCTTTCAAAATACATACCGGATTTTTGTAAAATTAGTATATTCGGAAAGCTCTTTAAATTATATATGTAATAAGTACAAATAAGAATATTAAAAAAAAATTATTAAGATTTTTTTTTCATTACCATCAAATTTGGTGTTGTTAAAGCAATCAAAATCAAGCATGTGCGTCGCACATGTGGTCTTACTAGTTAAAAGAAAAGAATCAGCTTAGAAACAAGGTGCAGAGGCTAGTGGTTCTAAGGTTGGTTCTAAGGTTAAAAGGAAGAATACAAATAAAGAAGATACTGAAATGGTTATTGGGTTTGATATTTGTGATTTTGGGGATAAGAATACTTCTAGTAATTGCGAAGAGATTGTTATTGTGGATGTTTCAACTCCTTCAGCTCAGTTTCAGGACAAAAATATGGAAGAAGGGGAAGTTTCTTCTGGTAGATATGAAATTATTAAAGAAATGAATGATTCTCCTCTAAGTACCAATGATGACCTAGCTCCAATTGAAGTGTTAAAATTTCGTGAGATTGGATCTTCTTCTTCTCAAGTTCTTAAATTACTTCCATCTGTAGTAAGTAAGGAGGTAATATTAGAGATTCCAAAGGTGCCAACTACACAGCAAGCTAAACCTGTAAATCTCATCACTACAAGAAACCAAGATGGTAAAAAATTTGGTAAAAATGATACTGGGAAGAGGAGTTCTCCTCTTCAAAAACCTCCTTCTAAATGAGAGTTTTATACTGGAATGTCAGAGGCTTAAGAAGAAACAAAGCTAAAGACAAATTATAGTGTTTAGTTAAGAATTTTTGTCCCTCTTTAGTTTGGATTGTTCAACCAAAGGTTAGTGCAACTTCAAAATATGCTAAAATGATGAGGTTGATTGGTATCAAGTGTGAGATCATTCATAATAGTAGTGAAGGGGAAAATGGTAATATATGGTTATGTTGGAATGCCTCTATTTCTGATCTTGTTATTGTTTTTATAATAATACAAGCAACTACTGTAAATGTTGGTGGTGTATTGGTGACTGGTTTTCATGGTGCAAACTTAAATATATACATAGATAGAAGAGAATTATGGCATGAATTGGCGACATTTAATAATCTTAACCTTCCTTGGTTGGTGATAGGTGATTTTAATGTTGTTATTACATTAGATGAAAAGAAAGGTGGTAGGAATCCTCTAAGGGAAGCAATGTTAGCGTTTAATCAATGTATTCATTCTTGTGGTTTGATACATGCTCTTAAATCTGGAATTGAGTTCTCATGGTGCAATAACAGGGTAGAAGTTAAAAAGATTCTATACAATCTTGATATAGCAGTCTATAATGATAAGTGGCTGGAAATATATCCAAATTGGGAATACAAAGTTGGAACTAGAGGTGTCTCTGATCATATCCCTCTAAGTGGATCTCACATCTCAATTCATAAACCTAATAATATCCCTTTTAGAGCATTAAAGGTATCGTTATCTCATGAGAAATTTATGAAAGTGAAAAGATGAGGGTACCCAAATACACTACAATCTTTAAATTATCCACTTATAAGTCCTCTTACCGAAAGTGATTGTCTATGGACAAAGTCGAGATAATACGACAAATCGATATTCACACTTTGTGTGATCGTCTATGGATACGAGATCGAGACAATACAACAATCCAAGTGTGATTAATTGATAATAGGTTCAGACTTAACCAAACTCTATAGGATCACTATCAATTTATACGGAGTTAACATTTGTGTATTTTACTTTTAATTATAATTGCGGAAATAGAAAAGTAAAAGAAACAGCAAGATTTTGTTAACGAGGAAACTGTAAATGCAGAAAAACCCTGGGACCAAGTCCAGAAATTGAATACTCTCAGAATTAAGTTGTTATACAAAATCTAAACCAACTTCGTATAGTTGAGACCAAGCAACTAAACCTAGTTCACTTAGTTTCTTCAGTATCCATGCACTTCCGAGATTCAATAAGTGCACGCACTGAAACAATTCCTTTGGATCGTAGTCCAAATAGTAAAGGAACAACAAATCTGTTTGGTAACAACTCGCTTGATTCTTTTAGATAAAGATATCTCAAGTCATATGCAAAGGCTCTTCTGTTTAAACTAATAAACTCATTTGCCTGGTTATATCAATCCATCCAACAACTACCGAAGTATCGGAGTTTAGATTTTCAATCAATTAATATAGAATCCAATAAGAAACTATAAAGCGATGCCGATCTCACGTAACTAATCAGTCAAATAAATCTAATTCTAGTTGGATCCCAGGCGATCAAGGTTTGTTCTACACAAAGATATGAGAAACCAATAAGAAATATTCTTTGTCTTCAAATCTTCTTTAAACTTCAATTAAACCTGCACAACACCACTTGAATCTCTTGTGATCAATCACGCACAGAAGGGAGTCTGTTAACAATGGATTATCACAAGATGTCTTTAGATCTACAAACAGTTCTAAAGATCTCGTCGACACTTCGATCTAGTTTGAGTGAATCTCATATCAGAAGAGAAGATTCTCAAGAATAAACAAACTGGGTGAAATCAAAGTTCAATAAACGTTATTCAATCAAATCAATAGAAAACTAATAAACTGCAATTATCTAGTTTCCCACCAACGGTACTCGTAGAGCTTCTTGATCCCACAGAAGTATTTAATCTAGTAGTCGTAAGAGATTTCACCTAATTAGGGTACTTTCCTCTCCGAATAGACGGCTCCACCAGAAACAACAAAAAGATGAAGTTTTCCTGGATCTTAGGATAGTTTTCTAGAAATGCAAATTTGGGTATTTATAGACCAAGGATGTTTGGACACCAAGGAATTTCCAAAACCGAATATTCTCAAGATATTTAATAAATTCCCAAATAGGTTTTCATAATTCCTGGAAATGCGTTGTCCAATATTTACCAAAATCTCCAACTAGTAAATGCACATTACTAATTTTTATTCTCTAGAGATATGCATTTAATTGCTGGTAATTAAAGAATATAAAACTAACAACCTTAATTAAAAGATTCTTAATTTATTTCGGACCGGGATCTCCTTGAGTAATTAAGGAATATCTTTGAATAATAAAAGATAAGAGTTATTGTTCGTGTCCAACGTATGTTGACATCTTTTGTAAATCCTCTTTTATATTTACAATCTTGGAATCGATTATACCACACTTCCAAGCAAGTTTAGAATTGGTTCATCTGTATTCCAAGACAACTATGTGATTGATCAAATATCAAATCATCATTATGGGTTCAATCGGTTCTACCAATCACTAGGATCGGTTCTACCTCAATATGGATTACTTGTGATCAAACACACAAGTTACTAGGACCGGTTACATCAATTACCAGGACCGGTTACCATATACTCATGGTATTGCTTGTGATCGGTCACACCCGTTACCAGGATCGGTTACACCAATTACCAAGACCGGTTACACCAATTACAAGGATCAATTACATAATTCTTTTGTGATAGGTCACACCAATTACTAGGATCGGTCACACCAATTACAAATATCGATCATACCATCTGAGGCGATTACTTAGGATCTGTTACACTAATTAATAAAACCAGTCATACCAAATTATAAGTCAGGCACTGTGATTATTTATACCAAGATACATAACAAGTTATGATCGGTTCTACTAACTCACACATATTGGTAATCCAAAGATATGCAATAAATAACAATACCAATAATCCTAGCGATTTCCCTTTCGATTTATAAAACAAGTTCATGAATGTACTTCCTTTAAAAAAAATGTAAACATTGTTTCCTAGGATGAAATCTTCACCTTTACCCATACATATAATCACAATAGCATTCATACGATTATGTCGATGTCATATATACGAAGTTCAAAAGATAAGCGTTATACTTCGTATCTTAATTCCTTAACACTATGATCATGTGACCATGTCTCACTACTAGAGTATAATCATTCATAGCTTCGCAGTTATGTTTTCAATATAGCACGACTTGAAGGATACGTTAGGAATGAAATAATTCAAGTCAATATTACTAACCTCGAAAGGAAGGATGATGTCGTCATTGTAGCTTGTTACTTCTTCACATTCTTCAGGTCTTCGAGTAATACTTGTATGTCTCATAATCCTAGACTTTCTAGTCTAACCTATACGAAGATGTCTCTAGTACATAATCAAATGACTCTTATATGAGTTTTGATTCACTAAAATATGACAACCAAACTTGACATTCCAACGCTTGGTGGGTTCAACTGAGCTATGCTCTAACAGAAAATAGTGGCAGAAGAATGGAATAAAATAGTTGCTGGTGCTCCCATTTTTGTCTTTATGACAAAATTAAAAAATCTAAAGATGATACTGAAGAGGTGAAACTGGGAGGTGTTTGGAGTTGTTCATGCAAAAATGATACAAGCTTAAGCCGATAAAGAGGTTATGCAAGTTTCTTTATTGTCTGACAGAAATCCAGGGGATATAAAGCTTTTAAATGATCTAGTAACAGCAAGAGGTACACAAGAAATCATCTCTAAACAACAAAGAGATCTACTTCATCAAAAATCCATAGTTAAGTGGATCAAAGAAGGAGCAGCAAATACAATATTTTTTCACACAAATTTTCAAATCAGGCAAGCACAAAACTCAATAACTGAAGTTGGAGATGAGAATGGGAATATTGTTGCTACACAACAGGAAATTTCATAGGTACTACTAAGATATTTTGAAATAAAATTCAAGCTTTCTGATGTCCAAATTTATGATCACATTACGAGAGTTGTGCCTGAAGTCCTTATAAATGGTGATAGAGTGCTGATTAATTCAATTCCTTGTGCAAATAAAGTAAAAGCAGTTTTGCATGATATGGATCCAGATAGTGCACCTGGGCCAGATGGTTTTGGTGGATGGTTTTATAGAAATTGTTGGAAGATTATAAGAAAGGATGCTATCTCAATAATACAATATTGTTGGAGAAGGTGCTACATACCAAATGGTCTAAATTCAAATATTTTGGTTTTACTTCCTAAATCTCGTAGTGCAAAGAAAGCTAGCCATTTCAGGCCTATTGGTTTATCTACGTATTTCTTCAAGATCATCACCAAGATACTTACAATGAGAATTATTAGTTTACTTTGTAAAATCATCTCTCCTCAGCAGGGTGCTTTTATCAAAGGAAGAACAATCCAAGAGCAAATAGTGTTAGCATCTGAAATGGTGAATGAGTTGGAATTTTACTAGAAGAGGTGGAAATGTAGGAATGAAGATTGATATTACACAAGATTTTGATTCTTTGAGCTGGGAATTCTTGTTCACTGTTATGAAGAAAATTATTTTCTAAGACAAATCAATCTTTTGGTTGAAGGTCTTATTTAACTCAGTAATGCTATCAGTTATGATAAATGGTGGTCTTGTAGGTTATTTCTCAGTTTATAGAGGCTTAATACAAGGAGACTCATTATCTCCCATTTTATTCATCATATCTGAAGATGTCTTAAGTAGAGCTCTATCTCAAATGGTATAGGAGAAGAAATTATTGTCAATGGTTAACATAAATGGTATATGCCCAACTCACATCTTTTTTTGTTGATGATATGTTTTTATTCCGTAGTGGTGATAGGAGGAATGTCAGAAGGCTCATGAAGACATTAGCAGAATATCAGGCTTCTTCAGGGAAAATTATGAGTGTAACTAAGAGTAAATGTTTTGTTGGGAGTACCACTCAAACCAGAAGAGAGGCAATAGTAGAAGAGTGTCAGATGCAACTATCTAGTTTTCCTGACAAGTACCTAGGACTAATTATTTTTAATGGTAGAGTTAGATATAATTATGTATATGGGGAGTAGTAGAACAACTACAGACTTATTTAGCTGGTTGGAAGGGAATGATGCTTGCATTCCAAGAGAGACTAATTTTAATCAAAACAGGTTTTGTGCAGTATTACCATCTACAACATGTCTGTCTACAAATGGGCTAAGAGTGTGATATCAACTTGTGAAAGAATTATTAGGAATAAAGTGTAGTTGAGTTCAAGAACTCCATGGCGATCATCATACAAGACGAAGACCTACTCAAGGAACTGGTGGAACTTCATCGACTAAAAGGTATGTGGAGACTTAAACTTATCTATCACTGAAAAGTCTATTTACTTTATCTCCTATCTTGAGACAAAATTCGTTTTGCTTTATAGAATTTAGTTATACATATTTACTATTTCAAGCCGAGTTTATCTCGCCTATATATTTATCGAAATATGTGTTGGTAAGCTTTTGCTTTGACCAAGTTCATCTTTACCTAGTGACGAAAGTCATGTTATGTTTCAATCACTTGAAAATGACTTTGACGAAAAATGGTTTGTGAATAACAACTATATAACGTCCTCTAAGAATGCTTCAATAATTGAAATGAGAGTTTAGATTATATAACCATTGTAGGATATAAGCATTGTGTGGAAATACATACATGTATAAGTCCTTATTTCTTGAACCAAAGTATGCGTACTTTGTTGATCAGGAAAACCAAAACAAGAGTCCGCGTACTGTCGGAGGTTCTATTCCCGAGAATTACTGTTGGAGTTTGTAAATTTGTTACAAACTTATTACGGGTACTTAAGTCTGCGTACCAAGTCCGCGTACTTAAGTTGGTTATATCTAAAAACGATTATTCATGAACTTATATTTATATTAACCAAGGAATGCAAGTTTGGAAACCATGGCTATAAAGTTCATGAATCGATTCGAGTGAATAAAATCATTTTTGCTTCGATTGTGTCTTGTATATTTCTATAAGATCTAAGAAATTTAACAACTCTCTAACTAGTTCATTTGAATCAATTGAACTAGTTACGGTGAAGAAGAATATGGTTAATATGAAAGTGCTCATATGGCTAACCATTTAGTTAACTATTGTTGAACCAACAAATGTACATGTCTGGGTACGGTTACACAAATCTAAAATGTGCATTTCATTTGTGTGTAACAAGCTAAGTTTTCAATCTAACGGTTGAAAGATATTAGCTTGAATCTAATCAGGTTTTCATCAAACGGTGAATATTGAATGCTTTGTTACTAAGCTAACATTGATTGCAAACCATGATTTGAAAGACTATATAAAGTAGAACTCTAACAACTGGGAAACCTAATCCCCACACCTCCTGTATGATACTAGTTGTATTAGCTAGAGTCTATTCTCCTTTAACCTTAGGTTTCTAATGAGACCATGTAGGTTAATGACTTGAAGACTTCATTGGTGAAAAAACGGGGTCTAACAACCACACCCAATATTTCGTTTGGCAATCCATATGGAACAAACTTCAATATAATCTCAAGAATAAAAACTCAATGAGAAATAATATTAAATAGATTTATCTCCTTCTCAACACAATCAATAGTTAAACAGAAGCAAGTCCGTAAACCTGATTTTAGTATGAGGTTTCTTGAAACAAGCTTTTGTGTTAATCACAACCTATTCAATATCCACCGTGTATAAACCTCTTTAAGCAACAGTCACTAAAGAAATATTTCAACACGGTGTCCACTTGAAACAGGGTTAGTCCGGACTGGTCTAACAATATGAAAATAACAAAAACAATTATTCAAGATCAATCAAGTCTTATCCAACAAACAAGGTCGGATTTAACAACTATAATTGATTAACGTACAACCTGTATTATTTCAATTATATAAATAAAATATAATGAAGAAAATAAATAACACATACACTAGAAATTTTGTTAACGAGGAAACCGCAAATGCAGAAAAACCCTGGGACCTAGTCCAGAATAAACACACACTGATTATAAGCTGTTACACCAATTTCCTACTACCTATTCGTACTAGATGAAATACCTTCTTCAGCTGTATTCTTATAGAACTCCTAGCAGAACACCGATTCTCTTTAGGAACTCTTCACACAAATCTTCTAGCAGAACCAAAGGCTCTCTTTAGAAGATATAACAACATAATTGATATGATTCAATATTTTGTTTGCACAAAACACAAGTTTGATTTCCTTTAGATGTAAATCAAGGTTTTGGAAATCTTGTAGATTAGGGTTTTAACTTACAATCAGTATGCGTACTCACAAGAAGTCCGTGAACCTGATTTTCGTAAGTGAACTTGGGTGATTCCAAAGATCAATTTCCAAGTTAAGAAAACCCTAATAATTCTACAACAAGAACAACTAGATAAATCTAGAGATATCTTGTTTAAAACTTCTCAAGGATTTTTACGAGATGCCTCAATAGAAGTTTTTCTTTCTAGTCTCCGATTTCGACTAACAAGTGTTGGTATACGATCGGAAACTGAAATCTATCAAAACCTAGGGTTTATGATCAACAACTCTTGAATGGTTTTATTTCAGAAGGGAAAACCTTAGAATAGACAAGAGGTGAAAAACCTAGATTACAAGTTGTATAATCAATCACGAAGATTAGATTCAACTTGGCTTTGTGATCCCCAATACAAAGACTTTTATCTCACTCTTGTTCACGAAGAACAGAAGACGTGGAAAACAACCTACAGAGCTTACGGCAATTTTCCAAAGGGATGAAAACTTGTAAACTCACGAACCCTTTATTTATAGTAAAACATAGCTTGAAAACTAAGCAAAGCTATTTCCTTTTTCAAGACTCTCTTAATTTTGGGAGTCTTTCCTAAGTTACAACTCTTGCCAAAATAATTAAATAAATAATTAATTAGCAAATATTGTATTTATGTGCATAAATCACATTTTAACTTAGGAAGAAATCACAAACACTTTAATATGGTAATCAAAGATGTTTGGACCAATAGCTAGCTTGCCTAGATGAGGAAACATCACTAACATGACCAAAAATGCCTTTAGTCACGTACTGGGACCAAGTTCGCGGACTCAAAAGCCCATGGAATGTTTCCTACTAATGAACTTAAATTACTCATAACTTGATCGTTACAACTCGGAATTGAGTGATTCTTGGCTCATTCACTATAACATGAGATCCTTTCCAAGGACAAAGGTTATTGTCACAAAGGTCGTGGATCAAATAACCTCAAGTATATATACATAAATGTACATTTATCCTCATTGGAAATGTTCCATAGAGTGAGCATTTATCTCGATAGATAGAATTGAACAAAAATCCAAATGAAATAAATCACATACCTTTATTGACGAAGTACTTGTTGATGTCTTCTTGTAGTCTTCAATCTTCATCCTTTAAGGATAGCTTCGATTCAACTTCTTAGACCTAATCTAGTCCGAAACTATCTTTAGTATGCTAAATCAAGAATGAATTTTGGAAACTAAAATTGACAACTAACTTGA
Source organism: Papaver bracteatum (assembly GCA_023529315.1). NCBI lineage: Eukaryota > Viridiplantae > Streptophyta > Magnoliopsida > Ranunculales > Papaveraceae > Papaver > Papaver bracteatum. Next base: position 2,074,962 of record JAJJWX010002530.1, read on the forward strand.
CATACCAACGCTAGTGGGTTCAACCGAGCTATGCTCTAACAATTGGGATTGTGAAGCCAGGCCGATATTACTTTCTTGTAGTTGTGTGAACTGATCTTGCTGATTCTATCGTGTTAAGTACAATCGTAACGATTGGCTTGAGATTTTTATATCCGATAGGAAATATATAAAAGTAATCACAAATATCTTCGTCTCATCGTTTGTGATTCCATAATATCTTCTTTCGCCGTGTCGATTAAGATTATTGTGAGATGATTGATAATACTGAGCTGTTCTTCGGGAATATAAGTCTGGTTTATCAATTGGTTCCTGTTCACCTTGATTTATCAAAATACAGAAGAAAAAAACTCGTAGGTATTTCTGTGGGAGACAGATTTATCTATTACCATAGACTTTTCTATGTGATACAGATTTTTTTATTAAACTCTTCGACTTTGGGTCGAATCAACTCTTAGTTGTGGGTGAGATCAGCTAAGGGAATCAAGTACGTAGTATCCTGCTAGGATCAGAGACGTAAGAAGCGTAAATGTACCTTGAATCAGTGTGAGATTGACTGGGGTTCAACTACAGTCCAGACCAAAGTTAGTTTGTTGTAGGCTAGTGTCTGTAGCGGCTTAATACAGTGTGTGTTCAATCTGGATTATCTCACGGAGTTTTTCTGCATTTGGGGTTTTCTCATTAACAAAACTTCTGGTGTCAATGTTATTTCTTTTCCACATTATATTTTGTTATATAATTGAAATATCACAGGTTGTGCATTTGAATCAATAAATTGGAAATCCGACCTTTGGTTGCTGATTGAAATTGATTACTCCTTGGACATTGGTCTTTGGTACCTTTCAAGTGATTTCTCTTGTATTCAGTTAGACTCGCAGATTTCTATTTGCTTGAGTAAGAATTGAATCAAGAAAGAGAGATATAACTCTTTGATATACTTTATTAAGATTGAGTCTAGTTGATTCTCTTGAAAGTATATTGGAGTTTGTCCATACAGATTTCTAATCGAAATATTGGGTATGTTTGTTGTACCCCCACTCTTTCAATTGGTATCAGAGTAGGCAAACACTTTTAAAGACCTCACAAGTTTGTGTTTGTAGCGATCTGACTCTATGGACATGAATTATATCTACATAAACGTACCACCAGTCTTCGATGGATCAAACTACCTATGGTGGAAAATTTATATGAGTGCTTTTCTTCAAGATCGTGATTTTCAAACATGGGTACATGTTGTAGATGGCTATATTCCTCTGGTTAATACATAAGGCGATGTATCTATACCTAAGGAAATTGGTAGATATAGCCCAGAAGAAATCCTTGCTGCAACGCATAATTCTGATGGCTTAAATGCTATCATACATGCCATTACCCCAGATTTTCAGCACCATGTGACTATGTGCACTATATCTAAAGAAGCCTGAGATATATTAGAAACCATATTTTAAGGAAATACCAATGAGAAATAAGCTAGGCTTCAAAACCTAAGTTCTGATTGGGAAACCTTCGTATGGCAGATGAAAATACTTTTGATGAATTTAATCACAAAGTGTCTGAAATTGTAAATGCATCTTTTGCATTGGGTAAGACTATTCCTGAAATGGAATTGTAATGAAAATTCTTTGATCGTTGTCATCTAGATACGATTCTAAGAAGCATGCCATCGTTGAAGGAAATAATATCGCAACGATTTCCAGAAATACTCTAGTTGGGAAGCTAAAGATCTTTGATCATGAGCATACATCTAAATCTAGTAAGGGTATTGCCTTCAAATCACAGAAGAATAGTAAATTACTTGATAAAAGTAAAAGTGTTTATATCTCTGAAGATGATCTTTCTGAGGCTGATTTATCAGACGAAGATCTTGACTGATCACAAGAAAGTTTAGGGATCTTCTTTTGAAGAGAAGTAAACGGTTTTCCAGAGATAAATCCAAGTCGTTAGATAAACCTCATAATCGTGTTCCTCCTAAAAATAGGGATATTGATGAAACTGATGATGAGGATATGCCTCAGTGCTTTAAGTGTAAATTCTTTGGTCATTTTGCAAATGAGTGTCCAAATCGAAAGAAATACACTGGGAACAAAGGTCTTGCTGCAACTCTTGATGAAATGTATGATAGATGTGATTCTAATGAAGACGAGAAATCAAGTGTTGCACTTATTTGTGAAAATATTGATTTTGATAATTGTAGCAATACACACATCAATCTCGATATTCTTTCAGAAGAAAACTCAACCAATATGGAATATAAAATTGACCTTTATTGTGGAAACTTTGTGTATGCTGTTTCAGGTACCACTATGTGTCTAGTAGCCTACACATATCAGATTCCTGAACGATATTCAAGATTGACATTCTCATATTATTCACTCAAGGGTCATGAACTATCAAAGTGTTACAAGTAAAAATACAAATTGAGGCATGTCAACAAACTTCAACGAAGAGAAAATCGATTAGCAAACAAGCTTAAACTCTCTCAGAAGACTGCTGAGGTATGTAAGATTTTATCTTCGTCTAAGAAGTTAGTTTCCAAAGACAAAACAAGACCATTAGAGAAGAAAGTATAGTCAAATCGTTTTGATAGACAGAGGTCTGTGGACTCCTCTCAAGAGGAACATGGTGGAAAAATTATTGTTCACCACAACACAACTTGATTATGTTGATTTGTAAAATCTTGTTTCATGTACCTGATCAAAAATATAAAATTCTCCTTTAACCTTAGGTTTCTTCCGAAACCCAGTAGGTAAACGACTTGAATACTTCATTGGGATTGTGAAGCCAGACCGATACTACTTTCTTGTAGTTGTGTAATCTGATCTTGCTGATTCTATCATGTTAGGTAAACCCAACTTCATTGGGTTTCATAATGATTGGCTTGAGATTGATATCTCTGATAGACAAGATATAAAAGTAATCACAAACATCTTTATCTCATCGTTTGTGATTCCACAATATCTTTTTTTTCCGCGTCGATTAAGATTATTGTGAGGTGATTGATAATATTGAGATGTTCTTCAGGAATATAAGTCTGGTTTATCAATTGGTTCCTGTTCACCTTGATTTATCAAAATATGGAACAAAACTCGTAGATATTTCCATGGGAGATCGATTTATCTATTACCGTATAATTTTATATGTGATACAGATTTGTTTATTAAAGTCTTCGACTTTGGGTTGTAGCAACTCTTAGTTGTGGGTGAGATCAGCTAAGGGAATCAAGTACTTAGTATCCTGCTAGGATCAGAGACGTAAAGAGCTCAACTATACCTTGGATCAGTGTGAGATTTATTGGGGTTCAACTACAGTCCAGACCGAAGTTAGTTTGTTGTAGGCTAGTGTCTGTAGCGGCTTAATACAGTGTGTGTTCAATATGGACTAGGTTCAGAGGGTTTTCTGCATTTGCGGTTTCCTAGTTAAAAAAACTTCTGGTGTCATTGTTATTTCTTTTCGGCGTTATATTTTGTTATATAATTGAAATATCACAGGTTGTGTGTTTGAATCAATCAATTGGAAATCCGACCTTTGGTTGTTGATTGAAATTGATCGATCCTTGAACATTGATCTTTGGTACCGTTCAAGTGATTTCTCTTGTATTCAATTAGAATCACAGATTTATATTTGCTTGAGTAAGAATTGAATCAAGAAAAAGAGATATAACTCTTCGATATACTTTATTAATATTGAGTCTAGTTGATTCTCTTGAAAGTATATTGGAGTTTGTCCATATAGATTGGTAATCGAAATATTGGGTGTGGTTGTTTCACCCCCGCTTTTTTAGAACATTCCTTCTCAGATTCTTGGTTTCTTTATATAAAAGACTTGCCAGTAATTGATGGAAGAAAAGATAGACTCATCTGGTGTAGTTCTATTTCTGGGGCTTTCTCAATAGCATCTGTAGTCCACTGCATTATAGGTAAGTTTCCAATTATGAATGTGTTCAAAATGAATTGGAATCTTGTGTACACCTAACTATAGCCGTTAATGTGTGGAAACTATCTAGAGGCATCTATGCAACTGATGAAAAATTAAAGAAGAAAAAAGGGTTCCAGATGGCCTCAAGATATTATCTATGCATGAAAAAAGAAGAAAGTCTTGATCATGTTTTATGGTGTTGCAGCCACAGTCTCAAATTATGGTGTTTTGTTTGTGATATATTCAAATTTAAGATTCCCTCTTCATTTCAGGATATCTTTAAAATGGCAAAACATAAGAGTACCGTGATAAGGGAATTGTGGATTGCAGTTGCAGTCATTACCTTAAAGGAAATTTGGCTCATGAGGAATAACATTGTTTTTAAAGGAGGAGATGGAGTTATTGATCAAATCAAAAACAAGATTATCTTCCTGACCGGAGAAAGTGAATGCAGACTAAAAGTACAAATAAAAAATGATGATTATGACCTACAAATCCTAAGCTTCATTTGGATCAAATATAGACAAACGTATAGCTTCAAGGTGATGGAAATTTTCTCCACTAACCCAACACATCCTAAGATCCTAATATGATGTGATGGTGCTTCCAAAGGAAATCCTGGTGTAGCCGGATATGGATTTGTAGCAAGAAGTGGTGGAGGAAATTTTTTAATAGTAGTGGCAGGTGGTATTGACATTGCCACTAATTTCCTTGCAGAAATACTGAAAATAATTTGTGATGATAAATGGGCTGTGAATAATCAGCATTTGCAAGTGCTCTTTAAATCTGATTCAAAGGCTGTTATTGCCACCTTTCAGAATAATAAGTTGCCATGGTTTTTAATCACAAGATAGAATAAGGTATGTGATAAGCGTCGGGGTATAAAATTTTATCACATCTGAAAATGCAGGGGTCTAACAACCACACCCAACAATTCGTTTGGCAATCTGAGAGGACTTACTCCAATACACTTTCTAGCGAATCAACTAGACAGTCAGACTTAATCTAGAATAAAGTATATCAAAGAGCTTAATATCTCTAACTATTAATTCAATCCGCAATCAGCAAATAAAAATTTGCGATCCTGATTAAATATAAGAGGAGTTACTTGAACGGTACCAAAGACCAATGTTCAAGTTTCAATCAATGTAAATCAACAACCAAAGGTTGGATATTCTAAATGATTGATTTTAACGCACAACCTATGATATTTCAATTATATAACAAAATATAATGCAGAAAATAAATATCACAGACACCAGAATTTTGTTAACGAGGAAACCGCAAATGCAAAAAAAACCCAGGACCTAGTCCAGTTTGAACACCACACTGTATTAAGCCGCTACAGACACTAGACTACTACCAATTAACTTCGGACTGGACTGTAGTTAAACCCTAATTAATATCACACTGATTCAAGGTACAGTTGTGATCATTACGTCTCTGATCCCAACAGAAGATACTATGCACTTGATTCCCTTAGTTGATCTCACCCACAACCAAGAGTTGCTACGACCCAAAGTCGAAGACTTGATAGACAAATCTGTCTCACACAGAAAAGTCTATAAGATTGAATAAATATGTCTCCCACAGAAATACCCAAGAGTTTTTGTTCCGTCTTTTGATAAATCAAGGTGAACATGAACTAATTGATAACTCGGACTTATATTCCTGAAGAACATCCTAAAATTATCGACCACCTCACAATAAACTTAATCGACTAGCGAAACAAGTTATTGTGGAATCACAAATGACTAGCGAAACAAGTTATTGTTTGTGATTACTTTTATCTTGCATATCGGAGATATAAAATCTCGAGCCAATAATTCCAATTGTACTCAACACGATAGAAATAACTAGATTAGATCACGTAACTACAAAGAGAATAGTTGGGTCTGGCTTCACAATCCCAATGAAGTCTTCAAGTCGTTAACCTACAGGGTCTCGAGAAGAAACCTAAGGTTAAAGGAGAAACGACTTTAGTTATGCAACTAGTAACACACAGAAGGTGTGGGGATTAGTCTTCCCAGTTTCTAGAGTTCTCCTTTATATAGTTTTCAACTCAGGGTTTGAAATCCAAGTTACCTTGGTAACAAAGCATTCAATATTCACCGTTAGATGAAAAACCTGATTCAACCAAGCTAATATCTTTCAACCCTTAGATCGAACTTAGCTTGTTACGCATGAATGAAATGTACCCTCATTTAGGTTTATGTAACCGTACACAAACCTGTACACCTGGTTGGTTCACAAATAATTAACCAAGGTTAGCCATATGATTAATCTCATATCAAACTTATTCATCTCAACCATAATAAGTTCAAATGACTCAAATGAAACTAGTTAAAGAGTTGTTCAATTGCTATATTCTCATGGATTATACAAGAACATAATTGAAGCAAAATCGGTTTGATTCCTCGAATCAATCGTGAACATTATAGCCACGGTTTGCAAAGATTGTATTCCTTGAGATTTAAATTTTAAGTTCATGAATAGACCGATTTGATAAAATAACCAGCTTAAGTATGCGTACTTAAGCAACTGTATTTTGAGTTTGTTTAGTTTCCAAACTCAACAGAAATTTTCGGTTCGAAAATTTCCGTCAGTTTGCCTACGGGTACGCATATTTTAGGTGACTAGTTATAAGTTTGTCAAAACCAAACTCAGCACAATTTTTCGGTTTGAAAGCTTCCACCAGTATGCTTATGGGTACGCATACTTAACCTGTCTCCTTCACCAAGTTTGTATACACACATATGCATACTCTCGGCTCCCGGTTTATGGATTTATACACTAATGTGCTAACACACTATATATGCTTATATCCAAGGATGGTTAAATCATCAACTCTTTATTTAAATCATTGAAACATTCTTCTATAATGATAATATCCGTTTTCACATACTATTAGCATCAAAGCAATTTTCAAGATATTGAAATGATCTTTATCGAAACATTCCAAGCCTATATCAAATGATTGTATCACACAAACCATGTAAGATGTTACTCGGAAATTTTCTCATGATATAAGATGAATTTGGTCGAAGCGAAAGCTTACCAACACATATTTTGAGAAATATGTAAGCGAGATATACTCAGCTTGAAATCTCAAATGTGTATAGAGAAAACTATATCGTAACACGACTTATGTCTCAAATTGTAGATAGAGTAGAAATAGACTTTCCAAGTGATAGATGAGTTCAAGTCTCCATATACCTTTTGTCGAAGAAGTTCCACAAGCTCCCCTTAGTAGTTATTCGTCTTCAAATAATGAACGTCGAGAGATCTAAGCTCAACTAAAGTATCTATGTCCTAGTCCAAGACATCTATAAATAGGCTAGAAATAAAGACTTATAGTTTTGATCACTAACATTAACAAACATGCTTGAGATAGCAACGCATGCGAGTTCGACCGAGCAATGCTCTAACAAAAGCTATAGGGAAATAAACTTCACTGCAGAAAAATTTCCAAAAGAAGGCAGTGGCAAGGCTAATGGTAGTGTGAAAACATACACAGATAGTAGATCATTTTCTTTAGAATCTCCATATCAGACCTATTATATGTTCTGTTAATTTTTGTATTTTTCCTCTTAGGCCTTAAATGGCTTCTTTTGTAATACTTCTGTGTTGATCATTATTAATAAAATGTTTACATTGATTGATCAAAAATATAAGACTAATTTGGCGATCAATATATATTTTCATGATTTATAAAGGGGATATCATTATTAGCGATGTGATGCCATTTGAGCAATTCAACGATCAGGATTTGTTAACATTTATTTATCCTATATGTGATGGTATCACCCCGCTAATAATGATATCTCCTTAAATCGTGGACGTCATGTTATATGAGGTCAGAGAGGATGATTAGTAGTCCGATAAGGATAATTAGTAGTCTAATAAGGATAAATTGTAGGGAAACTATGTTCTAGCATCAATAAACAATTCTATGTTTAAAATTTACTCGGGTAATTAGATTACTATTATAAACCACTTTTATCTTTTGAGTCAAGGAATTGTAGCTTTCGGTATAACATAAATAGAAAATTATGCATTTTTTTGCGTCTACGATGGGACTTGGGAGACCCCTCCCGAACAATACATTTTTTTTCAAGTGAATCTAGTTCAAATTGGAACAGATGTGTTGGTTATCATCAAACCCCGTTGGTATTTATTGGAGATGTCTATCAATTGGAGATAAACATGTATCTTTCATATATGAAAAGCCCCTACAAATTTTCATTATTGGCTCTCAACCAAACCCCACCAAGTTTTTTATTTTCCTTTCATTTAAAGCATCTCAGTTTTTTTAAAATATTTTTAGTCGAATCAAGGGAGTACAATTCTTCAACTCGATTACAGTGTTATCATGAACCATTAATTTATTGACTCATTGCACTTGGTAATTTACTTGGAAAGGTCGAATTAATTGTCTAAAACAATCGAAAGATTCTCATGGTCAGTGTTACACCATTTTTTGTGTTCTTTTCATCTTCCCAATTAATTCAATTTTCCAACATAATTTATTCTTGATTTTGCATCTGCACAGAACAAGTTATACTTGGTTATTTAGATCAACTTGCACTGTATAAAAAAATATGGATCCCTGAAATAGTTAAAAGCAACTTGAGCACTTTTTATATCTCTCTCCAGGGAATAATTTTTGATGTGCGTCATTATTATATGTGGGCGCGTGGGTAAAATGATGCTTTGACATATGTCATAATGTATTTGATATATCATACAATATTTGGAAGATATTTACCTAAACTTCAACAATTTGTTTTAACTAATTTGTGAAAAACATTATTCGTCTCTAACAAACCTAAATGCCACATATTGTAGGACTGTTGGTTCCACATGTCTGCATCAATAACGCCCCACGTCAAAAATTTATCCCTCTTTGTGGCGTTTTTAAAAATGATTTTTTCAATCGTTCTATGTAAATTTTAGGTACTGAGAACCAACATGTTCGGTGTCCACAACCATAAATGCTTTATTGGGTCTGCAACCTACGGAGTGAAACGATTCCATAAAATTAGCTTGTTGCGGTAATCTTTTTTGGGACCTTAAAAGGTGTACTTCTGATGCAGATACAAGTTCATGATTGTACTCTTCTATGGATTTTGTTATAGCCAAAATATTATCCTCACACTTGTAGGTACATGGGTAAGGTAATTTGAGGTGAGGTTTAGTATGAGTTGTTGAAGATGGGTGACAAAAAATCTTCCCCTAAACCAAGACAATGGTCGTTGGAAGAATGCTTTCTGTCATAGGAGGAAGCATAGTTGGTCTAAAGGATGGAAGCATAAAAAGAGATATCAGAGTTCTTAGTTGTAGAAAGGAATAATCCCTGAGACAAAAGGTGTATCAATGTTGTTATCCACTATTGTGTTTAGAATAACCAAATGATGACATATCTATGTTGAACCCCAAATATCAAGTCGGTCAGATAAAGATGGAGGATATGATAAGCTCCTCATCCGTGATTACATGAATAGCTAAGGATCGATTGATGAGTTAAGTTTATCCCTTGATTCGACCGATCCCTTAAACAATAATCTCTAATATGACTGAAACTTTAAACAAGGGTCTCTAGTATGACTGGGCCCAAGGATCTCTTCGAGGACCGATTTTTATGTTAGACAATTAACGTTTTTCGATTCGGCTATTAAATTTTGTGTTTGGCCAGCTATCGGAAATACGGTGCGGTTAATATGGAAAATTCATAATGTCGATATAATATTTGAACATACATTAAACTATTATTACTTGATGCTCAAGTATTTTAATTGACACTCAAGGTGTGATCCCGAACTTAAATATTCAAAATATCTTTTAGATATTCGGAATTTATGTGTTATTCATATACATGTTGATAAGCACATCTCTGGTTGCTATATTAGTAAAGTTATGGCATATGCTAGCTAATATTTAGTTGTCATCCAAGATAAATTTCGGTATATTAGTTGGATTGAAATTAGAATATTACAAAACTGAAAATAAACATTTGTTTCATACCTTTAGTATTTTAGGATTTGGAAATTCCTTGTTGTAGGACCAGAATATCGCTACAACGCTATTCTTGCGATATTAACAAAATTTATGCGAGCGTCACTACCAATTCTTTAACAACGTTTCACGAGCGTCACAAAATATCCAAAAGAAGCTGACGATGAAAGAAATAAAGGAAGAATATGTTGATCCTGCGATGGTCATCATTCTTGAGATAGGAAATATTGTAGCGATCACGATGAGATCGCAGAATAGATCCGAAATAGGAGGAAAACTTAGCTGTCATCCATTATGTAAATCCCTATATAAAGGGATCGATAAATCCAGAAAAGGATGATGTATTTTTGAGAGTTGAAAGAGTCTTTAGGAGAGAGAAACTTCAAGAGAATATTTGTAATCTTGATTTCTTCCAATTCTGTAAACATTTCTGAAATTTGAATAGTAAAGTGTCGTTTAATCTTTAAAGTTTAGTTGATTTCCAATGGATTTATATAGAATCTTAACAAGGGTGTAGTGTAGGAATTCCTGCAACTACATTTTGGCTCCCGAAACAGGGAATGAATTAATGAAAATCGAAGAAAAAGCGAAGAAGAAGATAAGAATTGTTCAAGATTAAGGAAAGTAAATCGGTGAGATAATTGAAGGAAGGGTGATCATAATCAAAAAGGATTGTAGAAAATTGGAATGTGATATGGTAACAAGATCAATGGTTGATAGATTTCATGAAAACATTAAGGGGAAGATACATAAACGGGATTTTGAAGGAAGGCAGATTATGACAATGGAGAAGATATCATCATTGAAAGATTGGGAAAAACAAGAAATCACGTTTACAGCAGCAGAAATACCAGAAGAAGATTTAAGTCATACATCTCCATTGGTGGTCACAGTAACCACTATACAAATGAGAAAGGAGAAATCAAAAAAATCTGTAGAAGAATGGGCTATGAATAGAACTTTGGTAGACACGGGAAGTTCTGTAGACGTGATATTTTATCATACCTTCAAGAAAATGGGATATAAGGATGAAGAAATGTCTCATTCAACATATTATGTTCATGGCTTTGGAAAGTCTATAACAAAACCTAAAGGCGAGATAGTGGTACGAATTCCACTAGGAGAAATTGAAACACAAATATCATTATGTGTGGTAGATGTGGAATCGCCGTACAATATGATACTGGGAAGACCGTGGATACATGCAATCAAAGCCGTAGCATCAACATTGCACCAGTGCATTAAATTTCCTATGCCCAGTGGAATCAGAGAAATTAGAGGAGATACGGATTTTGCAAAATTATGTTACCAAATTGAAGTGAAAAATTGTGAAAACCGTCCAAAGTTGCGAAAAGCTCGCAGAAAACTGGCGAGAGAATCAAAGAAATAAGAAGAGTTTAAAGTTTACATGATAAGAGAAAAGGAGGTAAAAGGAGTGCCCAGTGAAATTTCGCGAGAGGGGGACGAATTCACGAGAATTATGAAAACACCAACACCAATGGGAGAACCTGAAGCCAGTTACACTGCTGCGGAACCAACAAAAGAAGTAAATATTGGGAGTAAAGAAGAGCCTAAAATACTAAAAAATGGGACCAGAATGGAGGCAGATGAGGAAGAAAAAACTATAAATCTCTTGCGAGAATATAAAGATATCTTCGCGTGGAGTATGGATGAAATGCCGGGGACTCGTTCATTGTATTCAATAACATCCAATTAATAGATAAACAGAAAAATTATTGTAAATGAATATTAAAGCAATACATATCTTTTTTGTATATTTTTTTTTTCCGATAACTGTTGGATATACATTCCATATGCATGTGTAACTTTTAATTACACATGCCATGTGTAACTTCGGGATACACATGCCATATGCATGTGTAACTTCTCGTTACACACTTTTGAATGCATGTGTAACTTCCTGATACACTTGCAATATGCATGTGGCCGGAGGTGGTGGTCGTCGGAGGCGGTGGGGTGGTTATCGGTGGTGGTCGGAGGCGGTGGTGGTGGTCAGAGGAGGTTGGCGGTGGTGGTGGTCGGAGGTGAATGGTGGTGGTTGGTGGCGGTGGTTGGTGGCGGTGGTTGGCAGTGGTGGTTGGCGGTGGATGTGGTGGTCGGAGGTGTTGGAAATATCATCACATTATATTTTAATAATTTTGGGCCTAAATTTAAATTTTATTTAATTATGGGCTTGGCAATATGCACAAGGGTATCAATGTTTTTAATAACTCGGGACCTAGATTTAAACTTTTTTTAACTAGGGGCCTCATATTATGGGTTATCCATGGGTTGGGCCTTAGCCTAATTTTCCCATTTTGCAATCCCCGTAAACCCACCCCCTAATATGAGGTGTTTCAATGATGATGATGCAACAAAATATAAATAGGGTGGTGGGTTCGATGCAATGACCCGTGTGAAAGTTTCTCCCTATGATATATATATATATATACAGTACTGGCGACAGATAACTAACTTAAAAAATTATGTGACAAATCCTTATTGGGAGGTATAAAAGCATATGGGTATGTTGGTGACCTTCATAAGCACAAGCTTGAACAACCTGCTGAACATGTTTCCATTCCTCCTCAACATCAATTAGCACACGTAAGTTTCAACAAACTTTTATTTTCTAAAGTTTACAATAATATGTGCTAATGTAATTTATTCTTTGCATAACAGGCTGAAGCTTATGAATTTTTTCAACAACATGCCGATTTTAATCAATAATTTCGCTAATTTACATTAAATCAAACAAAGGATAGATCAGACGTTATTATGGCGAAAGAACAAGAAATACAAGCACTACAAAATAAAAACCCTATTTTGGAGGCACAACTATCCCAATTCTATATGGAAAAATCACCCCTGCCTCCCCTTGGATACGGTAGGTTTTCTCAAATTGTGCCGCATCATGTTTGGAGTCAAACGGGTCAAGGTTCATCATCAACAGTGTCGTCAGTTAATCCCCCGTCAAGAATGCCTAATCCTTCTATTCCACCGCGAAATGCGTCATCGAATCAAGATATAGATGGTATGAATGGGTAATTTTGTAGATACTTGGATATTTTAAATGTCTATTTTTTAACGCCTTGTTTTCTATGACATGGAATAGTCATTTCAAATGTAAACTTTTTAACATTTTGTCTTTTTTTGCATGGTATTGTCATTCAAATTGACATTTCTTTTCTTTTTTGCTGTGTGTTTTCTTTTCACCGTCCCTTACTATTGATAATTTTTAAAACACCAACAATGTGTATTCCATTCAAGACCCTAACACTTGCTCTTTTTATATTTATAGTTCCCTTGGAAGTTCGTTATAAATTGAAGACTCGATCTCTTAATTTAAACAAACCAACACAGTTCTCCTGCTTCTAGGAATACTAGTTTGTTCTTTATCTGATAATAATGAAATATTATGAGAATACCGCTCACTATTGTTCTTATGTTTCTTCTTCTAACATTTTGTACTCCCCGGATGATGATTCAGTAGCAATTCAGCAAAATAACATGGCCGTCAGTTTGGGACTCCTTATTACAAATTCAAACTGGCCTCAAACTCATATTAAAATGCCTCGAGATCGTGATGCGGGAGCTAAACTTCTTTGTAAATAATACTTTTCCCCGAAACCACGGTTTCCACCAAATGTATTTCGTAGAATATTTAGAATGCGACGTCAACGGTTTAACAAAATAATGACAGATGTTACGTCCACAAGATCTTTTTTTTTTCTTCAAAATCCCGATGCTTGCGGGGTTTTCGGATTAAACCCTCATCAGAAAGTAACAACAACAGTCTGAATGTTAGCTTATGGATGTTCGGCAGATGTAATAGATGAGTACTTATGCATTGGAGAAACCATTGTTTTGGAAGCTACTCATAGGTTCTGTAAGACGATTGTACATTTGTATGGGATTGAATATTTGTGTGAACCAACTGCGGGTGATGTTGAATTATTTTTTAAGAAAAACAGAGACAAGGGATTTCCAGGGATGTTGGGTAGTCTAGATTGCATGCATTGGAAATGGGATAAATATCCGTCGGCAGAATCAAGGTCTCACACAACATATAAAGGAAGCGAAAGTATTGTGTTGGAGGCAGTGGTGTCGTATGATCTCTGGTTTTGGCATGCATTTTTTGGTATGACCGGCTCAAACAATGATATTAACGTGATGAATTGTTCTTATGTTTTTCGAAGTCTTATCAACGGGAGATCACCACCGGTTAACTTTGTGGTAAACGGAAATGCATATGATATGGGATATTATTTGGGTGATGGCTTATACCCGGAGATTGGTACAATTATAATGACCATAAAATTTCCAGATACTAATATAAAGGAAGTGTTTTCAGCGATGCAAGAGGGTGCACAAAAAGATGTAGAGAGAGGATTTGGTGTACCACAACAACAATTTGCGATCATCAAATAACCTGCAAGAATGTGGAATTCATATGTGCTTGCATATATCATGACAAGGAGATTTCAATCATTATTTTTGGACAGTGGATTCACAGGAATTATGAAAACCGAATTTGGTGGAGTAATGAAAAATATCTTGAGAATATTTTCGGTTATGGAAATTCTTGGTGTCCAAACTTCCTTATCTATAAATACTTTGAGTTTGCATTTCTAACAAACTAATCCTGCATAACATAGACTTCCTCTTTTGTTTTTGTTACTAGTGAATCTTCCTATCAGAGAGAAAAGTAATCTAATTAGGTGAAATCTCTTACGGACGCTCAATTTAAAGTCTTCTTTGGGATTGAGAAGCCCTAGCGCGACCCGTTGGTGGGAAACTAGATATTGCAGTTTATCTTTAGTTTTCATATTGATTTGATTGACTAACGGTGGTTGAACTTTGATTGCACCAAGTTTGTTTATGCTTGAGAATCTTCTCTTCTGATATAAGATTCACTCAAACTAGTTCAAGGTCTCGACATGGATCTTTAGACTGTTGTTAGATTTAAAGACGATCTTGTGAGAATCCATTGTTAACAGACTCCGTTCTGTGTGTGATTAATCACAAGAGATTCAAGTAGTTTTGTGCAGGTGTTTATTGAAGATTTAAGAAAATTTGAAGACAAAGAAAATATTGAAGATTTCTGACTTGGTTTTTACAATCTTTGGTGTGCACAATACTTGTTTGGGAAAAAGAGGATCCAATTAATAATCGGTTTATCCTTGTGGTAGATTGGATTGATTAATTGAGGAAGATATACATCAATATGTTTCCTTGTGATTAAAGGTATTGATTGGATTAATCTTAACGATTGCCTTTGGGTGATTGAACATAAGATAGATCTTGGAACCTGGAAAAGGAGTTTATGTTAAGATAAACAAGGGAACCTTTGCGCAACTCATATCACTTGGTTGAAGAGAGTTGATACCAAACATATTTGTTGTTCCCTTACTGTTTGGAATACAAACCAAAGGAATTGGTCCAAGTACGTGACTTGTTTACAAGTTGGAGGCGTGGGAATTCAGACAAAACTAGGAGAACTATAGTTTTAGTTGCTTGGTCTCAAATATAAGAAGTTGGTTTATTTTGTATAGCGGCTTAATCCTGAGAGTATTCAATTTTGGACTAGGTCCCGGGGTTTTTCTGCATTTGCGGTTTCCTCGTTAACAAAATCTTGCTGTGTCATTTAATTTATATTTCCGTATTATAATTTTTTTATTATAATTAAAGTAAATTGCACAAACGTTAATTCATATTTACTTGATACGTGAATCCTATTGAGTTTGGTTAAGTCCGAACCTTTGTATCAAGTAAACACACTTTGTTGTTGCATTGTCTCGATCTCGTATCCATAGACGATCACACAAAGTGTGAACCAATTTATTGTATTGTCTCGACTCAGTCCATAGAAAATCACTTTCGGGGAAAGGACTTATAGGAAGGAAAATTAATAGCTTGAGGTATATTTGGGGTACCCTCGCCTTTTCAATTGGTATTAGAGCAGGCAAACAAGAAAAGATCTAACAATCTGTGTTTGGTGCGATCCATCCTATAAGATATGGGCCAAAGTAAAGTCAAGCAAGAGCGAAAGCTTAAGAAAGGCTCATTTAACGAATTGCAAGGCATATGCTCAAAAGAAGAATACATTTCAGATTGATCAATTGATGAGTTCTCGAACGAGATATTTTTGAAGTCCATGATTGAGATTTCGAATGAAAGATCAAGTGTGAAAACTTCTGAAATAAAGGAATTCAGCAAACAATTTCTTTATATCTCTGGCAAACTTATCTATACACTTAAGAGAGAACAAGAGTTAACCTTAAAGGTTGAAATTCTTTATAAGGAGAATGAGCTTCTAAAGGAATAAATCACACAACAAGTGAGTGATCATAAGGAAAGAATGATTACTGAACGTGATCATGTTGGAACTTGTAAAAATGATCTGGAGAAATCTCAAGAAAAGATTTGTATGTTAGAAAAAGAGCTTAATAATTCTAAAGTAGAATTGAACTCTCAACATGAGCTCTTCAAAGAAAACGAATTAGTTTTTGTTTCCAATATAAAAGGTCTAGAGGAAACTCTTAACTCTACTCTTGATGAAAATACTTCATTAAAAGGAGAAGTCTCTATGCTAAGAAAACTTAATGAAAGTTCAAACAACTTATCTTCCTTATTGGAGATAGGAAGAAGTCACAGAGACACACGTGGTTTAGGATATGAAGGTAATAATACTGTAGCTCCTAACAATGAAATAAAGTTTGTCAAATCCAAGTGTACTCTAACACAGGATTGTTTAAAAGAAGATACTCAACATAATAGAGGGAATTCTAAGGACAAATAAACAGGTGATGATCATTCAGATCCGAAGAAGAAAGATCATAATGAAAGGAAGAAGTCGAAACCCCAAAGAATAGAGAAACATGAAGGAGCATTCTACAATTGTACACAAACAGGTAACAATCCACATCATAATTCTTATACCAGATATTGTTATTCTTGTGGGAGTAAAAATCATATATAGAAGGGGTGCAAGATTCATAAAATGCAAAAGGCTCTAAACTTTGTTACAAAGGAATTAAGAAGAATGACCTTTGTTCCATATGCCTTGACAAGCAACGAAAAAGACTATCTTACCAATCCTTGGTCTACTCAGTTTACATCAAAAAGGTTCAAAAAGGGGTGTAAGAAAAGTAACTTTAAGCAGACAAGTTTTGTCTCTCTTCCTTTAAAAGGAAAAATCTCTGAACCACTCTTTGATTGTGATGATATATCCTTTTTAAGAATGTGGGACAGAAAGAACAGTCGAAAATAATACAGTGTTACAAAAGAACAAATTTCTCTGTTCCCAAACACGGTTGTGTTATAGAAATTTGTTTAAAAATGGGATATTTCTGTTAATCCTTTTTGAGAAAGATTTCAAAAAATTCTCTGTATAAAAGGTTTCCTTTTATGAGTGGTTAAAGTCTCTTAAAACCAAATTCTTATTCGAATTCTTCATGAATGTTTATAATGAAGGACTTAAAGATTGCTATATCAAATTTGATATACTCCTGTAGATTTCATGATCTTTTAACTAGGAAGATTCATGTAATCCATTTTACTGAAAATAAAAGATCATACAGTGAATTTGTAGGAGAATATTGTATCCAAGAAGTGGAAAGTGTTTTGGATTCCTCTAATAAAGGAAGATTCGAGATCTGCTCTGATTTATGTTCATATCAGATCATGCCATCTCTCTCTGAGATAAGAGCTACAAGCCTATGTGAAGGAGTTCTTGAACTAATAGGAAGGAAGGAACTTCTGAAGAAATTATCTGATGTTACTCGAAAAGAAATTATCTATCATGTTGTATGTTGGGCATCGTATAAAGATTCTCATGATCTTCAAAATATTGGTACTCTTTCCAACAATCTTGAAATGTATGAAGATAACCTTGATGAAATCATGGAAACAAAAGATAATAAGGATGAATAAGTTTAGAATACTTAATCAAGAAAAATAGACATCAATTTTTGATTGTTTTCATTGATTGTATGAGTCTATTGGATAAAACTATTATGAATAAAGTTATTTGATTTATAATTTTTCTTGTGATAGTTTTGGTTTACATAGCTGGTACTTTAATGCTTTATTTATTTGCTATGTATGTGTATGAGATGTTTGATTTCGGTTTTATTACCTTGATATTCGATATCATAATATGTTGTGAACCCTTATGGTTTGGGTGACTTTTTGATTTAGCAGGATTAAGTTCTAGCCCAAGTTGGTAGGCTTTATCAAAGGATCATGAGGGATTCCTATAGAAACAATATGTGAAAAAGTCACAATATGTTGAATCGGTTTTGGTTTAGCATAAAAGCATATGTGTTTCGACAGTTTTCAACTTTTGCTTGCAATTGTTAAAACCGATTTTCAACCTTTCTATGGTAAAGGTTGGTTGTTGTTATTCTTTTGTTTTTGGCATGAGAATGACAACATAATGGTATTTTGATATCAATTCTCCCGGAAGAAGAAAGCGATGGAATCATATTTGGAGAAGTTGGATGCGAAATTGAGGTAACAATCTTGTTAGTTAATTGTTTTCCTGTTTTAAGAAAAGCCTATTTTTATTTGATATATATATATATATTGCTTTTGCTTAAACAAAATTGCTGGTATAATTGATGTGTTTATTCCACTATGTGTGTATGGATGTGTGTGTGATTCAATTGTTTCCAGTTAAGTAAAACTTTTGTTATCTTGCTTTGTTGTGTGATATCAATAGTTTAGGCTTACAAAATTTGGTGCAATTGCGGTGCTTTAATGTTTATGTTAATTCAATTGCTTCCAGTTAAGTAAAACAATTGTTACTTTGCTTTATTGTGTAGTATCAATTGTTTAAGCTTACAAAATTTCGGAGCAATAGTGAAACTTTAATTTATGTGTGTTGTTTCAATTGCATCCGGTTGAGGTGAATAATTATGCAAGTTGATTTATTGGTTTGTATGAATTATTTATGGCTTAACGAATGAATATGTTGACGGGACGAGTTATTTAGTCCAATTCGATTCTGGATAAGATAAACTAAGTTAATTATGATCTTAGTTAGACTTATCAAAGTGGAGGTTTCGGTTATTCAAGTCTAACCGAAAGCCTAAACAAGGAAATGCTAGTTAACTAACCTAGTATTTGGCTTGTTTGAAATCTAAAGGTCTAAGTTATATGGACAATTAGAACCTGATGAGAAAAATGGAGTTTATCTTTGTTTTGGTCTTATCGAATGAAGCGTTTGTATTTATACAATCGGTTTAGCAAAGGAACTAAGTTTCTTAGTTGATTTTTGGTTTGCTAAACTAGTTGGGAAAATTGCTTCGGCCAATTATTTCCATAATAACATATCAAAACGTGATTACCTTGTAGTTTCGGTTTTTATATTGGTTATCAAAAATGGTATGTGGAACCCTCGTGCTTGACTCAACAGGTTGCAAGTCAATTTTGAGATGTGTAAGATCCTTTTCGTGTTGTCCTTTATTTGTTCGCTTCTTTGTCATTTTTGTGACAAAAAGGGGAAAAAAATATATGGATTAAACAAGTGATGCTGGTATCAATTTATGGTTGATTGGTGTCACTAGGAAAGAGGACAATGGTGCTTGAACGTTTATCTAACGAATGAGGAAAAAAATAGACTAAGGGGGAGTAACATATCATATGATTTGGATAACAAAGACGTGCGGATTGAAAATCTACTTGTTGATGGTGGATTTTCAGCAATGGTCAAAACAGTAAAATCCTGATACTGCATGTTTCTGATACGGCTTCAGGCATGTGACGATTCATATTTTACGAAGCCATGATGAATATGTCTTTCGAAAAGCCTCCACTAGCTGAGCGTTCGATCCCTGACATTTCATTGTGCCCTCTATGTAGAATAATTAAATTGGGAGATCCTCCTACATAATTGTTTGTTGAGAGGTTTTAATGCCTTTAGTACGTCGGTAATACTCATTATTCCCTGACTACATGAGAGCGACCCCCCTCTACATAGAAGAACGATTAGGCGGTTCTCCGTCAGATTGAGAGCAACAACGCCTTCAGTACAGTGACAATCACTGATCCTGACTATGTAGAGCAACATGTATAGACTCGGGTATTCTCCGTAGAGTCTGAGAGCACCCTCAGGATTAGCCGTCTCCTGTTCTTCCATGACATTCACCACTGAATTCCCAGAATAATCTATTATTCCTCATATTCCATGGTCGAATCCACGGCCTGATCCCATGAAATGGAAATAACATTTGCTCCGATTCCATGGTCGAATCGACGACCTGATCCCATGCAATGGAAATAACAGTTTCTCCGATTTCATGACTGAATCTACGACTTAATCTCATGGAATGGCAACAACAATTTATCTCATTACTCCGATTTCATGATCGAATTCACTGCTAATCTCATGAAATGGTCATAGATAATTTTATTACTCCGATTCTATGGTAAAATCCATGATCCCATGGAATGGTAATGCCTATTTTATTATTCCGAGTTCATGGTCGAATCCACAGCTGATCCTATGAATTGATAATAAATAACTACTTATTTTATTGTCTCGTTTCATGAATTATGTTACACTGAATTTCATGGATTAGCAATAAATACTCATCAACCGGGCATCTGGACCATCCCTGAGTAAGCCCCATGGAAAATGGTGTAAGTGTACTCGAAAATGATGCACGACTGAGTAACCGGATGTACGAACGAGCATCCAAAAACATGAATAGATGAGGAATCCTACGCAAAACAGGAGAAAACAACAAATAATAATAAAATAATAATAAGGAGCGCCCAGGGGCCGGGTCCACCGGCTGGCCGTCCGGCCATGCCATAGCCGTGGCCGGTCCCATGCTTCTTTCATTATTTTTCCCTACTTTGTTATTTTCACGAACTCATGAAAAACTCCTTGATTTTTACAACTTTCCTTGTTTTTGCAAAATTTATGAACTCTCCATAACTTCATGGATTCATGAAAAATAATAATATTATAAAATAAGGAAAGGTGTGTGGGACCGGGTAACATGGCCGGCCATTCCCTAGTCATGGCCGGTCCCACACCTTACAATCCTTAGCCTATTATAATCATTATTCCCGATTTCACGAAACTTCCCGGTTTCAACAAAATTCACGGATTTGTCATAACTTCACGAATTCGTGAAAAATAATAATATTATAAAATAGGGAAAGGTATGCGGGACCAGGAAACATAGCCGTACGGTCATGCCCAAGCCTTGGCCGGTCCCACACCTCACAATCCCTAGATTTTTGTAATTATTATTCCCTAAACTCATGAAACTCCTCCGTTTCAATAAAACTCATGGATTTTTTATAACAACACGAATTCTTGAAAATAATATTATAAAATATGGAAAGGAGTGCGAGACCGGGAAACATGGCCGGCCGGCCATGCCCTAACCCTGGCCGGTCCCACACCCTGCAATCCCTTGTCTTTTATGATTATTATTTTCCTCGAATTCATGAAACTCCTTGGTTTGAGCAAAAATCATGGTTTCTTCATAATTTCTGAAATTTTGCTCAAATCATGAAAATTCAAGAGCCAACATGGTCACGTGACCGGATAGCCTCTCACGGAAAATTTCGATGTTAAAATGTACTTATTTTAACATTTACAAAATATTGATCAATTGAGCATACATGCTCATTCCAACAAAATCAAGAATTTCAGACAAGATGAAACTCTTCTGAAAATTCACAATGTTACTCGAACGCACATCAGAAAATACTGAAACTCTTAGTACGGAGACACAGACCCCATGGCAACATGTACATGCCCTAATGACCGACCATGGTTATTCCTAGGGCTTGCACAAAGCCGGTCCCACTTGTTTTCATAATTCTGACCAACCTGGGGATTGCTCAAACGGAAAACATCTAGTCCCGTGACCACCAAGAGATGTGACCATGCTCTCTTGGTTGGTCCCATATTTCATACCTAGGTTTCATCACCTAATGTGGAACCCAGCAGTAATTCAATAAATGATGAAACCGACACTTAATCATCATTCCTTCACCAACTCTCCAACTGAGAACCCTGGTACATGCTCACTAGAGCAATTGGGCATCACATGGACGTCCATGGTCCCGTGGGGTCGGTCCCTCTTTTGCTCATGACCTATTCTCAGCAATTCGTCGAATAATGAGCAATTCATCAAAATTAGGGTTTTCGAACAAACGCTCAACAAATCACTATTCCGAGCAAGTTCAAAACACCAAATAAATTTATATATTATCCACGGATTAATCATATAATATTTGGTAATCTACCAATATTTTTATATATTGGATCACGTCGCCAATCAATATTTCGTCGAATTGAGCGACTTTGCTCAGTTACTCAAATATTGATCCAGCTATCAATATTTAGTAATTTTATCAGTAATTTGTCGAATTGAGCAATACTTGCTCAATTGCACGTCAAATTCTCAATATTCGGTAATTCGTCGAATTGAGCAATACTTGCTCAGTTGCTCGAATATTGACCTAACTATCAATATTCAGTAATTTATCAGTATTTCTTCGAATCGCGCAATACTTGCTCAGTTGCTCGAATAATCCACATATATTCAGTAACTCATCAATATTCAACAACTTGTTGAATTTACAACATTTTCTCAGCCAAGCAACATTAATGTTCATGAATCAGTGAGCATTTGTCAAACATGCTCGATTCAACAAAACCTAGGCTCATTGCCTAATTAGTCAACAACTGACAAACTAAATAAACGTCTGTCATGCAGACTCCACGATTCATGAGATATCAATCACGTCAAATTGGGGGATAACAACTAGGGTTTTGGTCTGGTGGCCTACAACACATGGATTCATCCACAATGAGAAATGTGCGTAAGTTGTGTCAACGATTGAAGGAATTAGAAAAGTAATGGGTGCACTATCCGTCAAGTCTCATCACGACATGGGACTGACTTTACCACGATATTCCACCGGCCACTCTTCCACTCATGAAACCGTCACACTTACAGGGATCAAGGTGTTCACAAATCTGACAGTATAAATAAGTCTCTGAATCCAGGATCGAGGACAACGAATGATTACTAGCTATCAACAATCGTTCACACATAATTTCTCGAGTAACTACTCTCAAGAATTCATCAATCCATCAGAACTTATTCGAACTCAACAGTTCACCAATTATTGCAGAAACCCTCAACACATCAACAATCCTTGATCATCATTGATCCCACACAATTTCTCAGCTTCCCTCCTACAGATCAACCCATCTTCCTCTTTGTGACCGAATTTACTATGGAACGACCATTGACTTAATTTAGGCCGGAGTCTTACAGATTGATTTCTCGAATCTAAGCACTCCCTTTGCGGTGCATCTGTGTGTGGTTAAGCAGTTTTCCCGGTTCGATGAGTCTCAATAACACGCTTGACTCTTCACTTTCTTAAAAAACCAGTGAACCGTTTTTCCCCATCTACAGATTGGCGAACACAGTGGGAGATTAATCTCTCGGTGGAAATTCCTCATTTTCACAAAATGGTTGGTCTTAGGTCTAACTCAATAATTTTGAATTCCAGTCAGAATCTTTCGAACATAAATGCTCCTCCTTCCGGCGCTCCACCCAATGAAACGGTGAATGCAGAAATCCCGACTTTGATAAAGTTGGCACGAGTACATGAGGTTCATACGAGGAACATGGACCTTATGAAAGAGACGATGAACAACATATTTAACTTCCTCATCAAACTGACATCCGATCTGGGAGGTGCTCAAACTCAAGAAGTTCCAACACTGGTGGCTGACCCCTCAACCGGTGATCATCCTCGAATCAACAACTTCACCACTTATGAAAAGATGGTGGATCAGGAAGTCACAGATTTGATTGAAAATCTATGTGAACTCTTGCACTTGTCCAGGGATCAGTGTACGAGCACGTTTGCCACGCTCAACAAGATATCATATGACATTCCGTCGTCCCGGGTGGTTGAACAAGTGTCCATGACATCTGAACCTTCGATCAATAACATCACCTTCACAGAGGAGGACCGAATGACGGAAGAAGGACATAATCGAGCCATGTTCGTGATTGCTTCAATCAAGGATTATGAATTCAGGAGAGTCCTCGTCGACACGGGGGATTACACGAATCTTATTATCATGAAGACTCTCAAAGAAGCTAAGATTCCAAAAAGAAAGGTCGTCCATCATCCCATACTAATGACGGGTTTCGAAGGAAGCCAGAGTCACACATACGGGTACATCTACGTGGATCTAAAAGTAGGACCGATTCAATCTACCATAAAGTTCCACGTAATTGAGAAGGATCCTGACTATCACATGATACTTGGACAACCATGGCTCCATAATAATAAAGTTGTTCCTTCAACGTACCATCAATGTATGAAAGCTTGGATCAACAACAAAATTGTCCGCATCGCAGCTTCAGTGTCTCCTTATGTTCCGGTTTGTGATGCTGAATTCCTGGAATCACCAATAAACATTCCCGAACCTCCAAGCAAAATCTGTGCCACTCCACTCCCAAGTTGGAAATCTATTGTGGAAACCGACAAACTATCATGAATAGACGCTAAGTCCGTCAAACTGTCCACTGCACCACTCAAGCGTCATCAAAATCAAGGTACGGCTCATAAAAAGTCCAACTTTATTACTGATTATGACGAAGAAGGGAGAGTCATTTATCTCCGTCTAAAAGATTAGCAATTAACAATGGAGATCGATGAAAAGTCTTCTCGCCCCGAAGAATCATGCTAGAGTGAGCAATCACCGGATGAAGAAATTCAAGATGCACCACGACAGCTACAAGATGACGCAGACTCCATCACAGACGACCTCGAGACTATAAATATTGGAACGGACGAAGACCCAAGGCCGATTCTTATCAGCTCTGCTCTCTCACCTGAGGAACGAGAAGGATTAATCAACATATTAAAAGAGTATCAAGATATCTTCGCCTGGACGTACGAAGATATGCCCGTCCTAGATGATAAATTGGTCACTCATCATCTCCACATTACTCCTGGTTCCAAACCTGTCAAGCAACCGCCTAGACAATTCAGACACGAAGTTGATGAACAAATCAAGGTGGAGATCCAGAAACTATTGACAACAGGATTCATCAAACCCATTCAACATCCAACATGGCTGGAGAACATTGTCCTGGTAAAGAAAAAGAATGGTCAAATTCGATGCTGTGTAGATTTCAGAAACCTGAACAAATGTTGCCCGAAGGATGATTTTCCTTTACCCAATATTGATATGCTCGTAGATGCAACCAGCGGTCATGACATGTTTTCATTCATGTATGGCTACAACGGGTACAACCAAATCAAGATGTACGAGCACGATGCCAACAAAACTGCATTCCGAACTCTCATTGGAAACTTCCACTACACAGTGATGCCTTTTGGTCTGAAGAATGCAGGAGCTACTTATCAGCGAGCCATGACTGTAATATTTCATGACATGATGGACAAACATGCAGAAGACTATGTTGACGATGTAGTGGTGAAATCGAATACTTGGGCATCCCAACTAGACGTTCTGAGACAAGTCTTCGAAAGATGTAGAGAATATAAACTGAAGATGAATCTTCTGAAATATGCTTTTGGTGTTTCTTCCGGAAAGTTTCTTGGATTCTTAGTCACTGCAGAAGGAATCAAGGTCGATCCAGACAAAACGAAAGCCATTACTTCCATGCCTTCCCCACGAACTGTGAAGGAACTCCAGATTTTCATGGGCAAAGTCAACTACATCCGGCGTTTCATTCCTGGACTTGCTCAACTCATTGATTCTTTCACTCCTCTGTTGAGGAAAGGAGCAGATTTTGCATGGACAACAGTTCAATAAGAAGCATTTCATAAAATACAACAAATATTTCTATCGCCTGCTGTCATGAAATCTCCAGTGTAAGGAAGACCACTGATACTTTACACATCCTCCAGCGATGTTGCAATTGGAGCACTCCTCGCCCAAGAAGATGAAGAAGGAATCGAAAGTCTAATCTATTACTTCAGTCGCATGATGAGGGATGCTCATCTCCGATACCCAAAGGCCGAAAGAGCATGTATAGCATTAGTTCATGCGATTCAGAAGTTCAGACATTATCTACTGTCAAACAGGGTCATGCTGGTGTCCAAGTCCGATCCCATAAAATTCTTACTATCGAAACCTGTTTTGATCGGAAGACCAGCAAAATGGCTACTTCAAATGTCAGAATTCGACATAGCATGTGTTCCCCCAAAAGCAATCAAAGGGAAAGCAGTTGCAGATTTACTTGCTGCTTTTCCTGGAGAAGACGTCACAATATTGCATGAAGAAGTGCCTGGTGAGTTTCCAGAAATTTCAATCATTCAAGAAGAAACATGGCTACTATATTTTGATGGATCGGCCACTCCAAGCAATAATACTGGAGGAGCGGGCATTTTGCTAGTATCTCCATCTGGTGAAGTCTTCTCACATTCATTCAAGCTGGATTTCCACTGCACCAACAATTCAGCAGAATATGAAGCTTTTCTCTTAGGGTTATCTTTGGCTAAGAAAGCCGGAGCAAAGCACTTAGAAGTCAGAGGAGACTCAAAGTTTCTAGTCAATCAAATGAATGGTGTGTACTCTCTCAAAAAATAACACTTGCTCCATTCAGGGCCGAGGCATAGTGACTGTTAACTCATTTTTCTGATGCAACAATTTTCCATACCGGTCGTACCAACAATAGACATGATGATTGTATGGAAACTCTAGCATCCAGACTATAATTAGAAGGGTCCGAAAAATCTATCACTGTACAAAGATGCTCCATGTCGTCTACCTAGCTTACTCAAGTCGAAGATGCTCAATCAAGCGACTGACGGGCGCCCATCATTCATGAATTGAGCAACTCTTTTAGGGAGGGGAAAATTAGTCTCAAGGAGTTGAAAAACTTTTTCCTGCTACACTGAGCATCATACTATCTCAATCCTGATGGATCCATGTCACGGTGCCTTGGAGATGAAGAAGCCAGTGAACAACTCAAACACGTACATGAGCAAATATGTGGATAAACCCTGGTAATCACGCTCTACAAAAGACTTCAAAGACTTGGATACTATTGGCCCTCTATGGAAACTCAGTCGAGGGTGCTGCAAGAATCTTATCCCAATTGTCAAACACCACCTCATCATTCAGAGATTCTAACAATCCATCACACTTGGGACTGGAGAGAACCTTACATAAAGTATCTCCATGAATACGATCTTCCATCACAGAAGAAGGGAGCAATCAAGCTTCTTCAGAGGGCCAAACGTTTTGTCTACCTGGTAGGAATCTTGTATCACAAAAGCTTTGGTGGGAACCTCCTGAGATGCTTGGCCGAACATGAAATTCCTACAATCTTGAAAGATATGCACGCAGGTGAACACCAAGGAAAGAAGAAACTATTTATCCAGATTCATGAGAAATATTATTGGCCAACCATGGAGGATGATGCGGATGCTTATGTTCGGAGGTGTCATCAATGCCAACTTCATGGTAATCTCATTCACACTCCTTGCCTTTTATTACATTCTGTGAGCAGTCCATGGCCCTTCTATAGCTGGGGACTGGATATCATTGGGAAGATCAATCCGGCATCTTCGAAACAACATGAGTACATCATCACGACAACAAAGTACTTCACCAAATGGGTCAAGGCTATTCCAATTTGAAGCACCATGGGAGTCACAATTGCAGCTTTCATCAAAGAATACATCATATGCAGGTTCGGTGTTTCTAAACATATCATCACAGATAATGGAACTCCTTTTACCAACAAACATGTTGCAGAGTTGCTTGAGGGATACATAATCAAACAGATTTTCTCCACACCCTACTATCCCCAAGGAAACGTACAAGCGGAGAGTACCAACAAGACTCTGATCCGGATTCTTAGTCGAATAGTTCATGACAATCCACGAACCTGGCATGAATAATTGACTATGGATTTGTGGGCATACCGTAACACACCAAGAATCTCTATTGGAACTTCACCATACTCTCTCATCTATGGCGCCGATGCTATTCTCCCAGCTGAGATTAAGATTCCCTCTGCCAAAATTACAACAGCCAGTGGGGTGAAATGGGATGAAGCTGAAGTGTCTAATTCGAGAATTGATTAATTGGACATGCTGGATTCGATAAGAGCCAAGGTAGAAAAATACGTGGAAACCTACAAACAAAGAGTTTCCAAGGCATACAACAAAATGGGTCTCGCAGTTGGAAATCATCTCGTCCCATTGTACAGATCTTGATTCTTGACATCTCGTAGACGCATCTGGTTCATCTCTTCAACGATCGGTAACAACCTTGCAACTGTGGTCAGGAGAGTTGGAAGAAAACCTTTACATACTTAGGTCATAGAAATATGCCCATACCTTTTCCAAATTTTGGTGTACAGGGGCGCGTGACATTTGGGAATGATGAATCCGCCAACCACTTCATTATTTGGGCAATTATTGATCATGGGAGCCTCAAATGGGAGTCCAGCTGTTGGATACTCAGGAGTTTGAACTCTAACCCCAGCCTCCACGGAGTCAGTAGAGTTCTCATCAACATGGTTACTACTATCATCAACTACAATCACGGATTTCCCATTCTTCCTCTTTTTACCATCGACAACAGCATGAACATCAACCTGCGGTAGAACGAAGGAGTATTTAATGTTATTGATCTTTAAGCATAGTGAAGATTCAGCCGAGAAGTTGTAGAATTACTTACGGATGTTCCGGCATCGGCATGAGATGACATGTACCGGGTAGGAGCCTTGACAGTTCGTTCGTGTCTCAAGCTACCGGAGGAAAGTTGATTCTTCTGATTATCCTGCAACAAAAATTTCTTATGATCAATCATCTTGATTGAACAAAGATAAGAAGGATATGTAACTCACCAAGTCAGATACTGCCATAATATCTTCTGCACGAGATTCATTTCTGGAAGAAACACTACTTTTGGACATGGTGACATGAGATGGTGATCAAAATTTCTTCTGATAATACACAAGGGAAGCAGATGACCGACTTTTTAAGTAAAACCCTAAAAGCATTAATATATAAACAAGTCTGCTGCGATTTCTACTGGAGCCTTAAAATCCCGAATCAAATACATGAAAATGGGAGAAGCATAACAATATTGGGGACTGACAGTTCGGGAAATAGTCAACATTATGACTACGGATTGATCGTATGGAAGGCCACGTGTTCCTAGACAGTTCGTGTGATAGCATTCCATGGGGATTATTGTCTACGTGGACATTGGTCCATCGACTAGAGACATGAAGAAGATTCAGAAAAGAGGTATTGCAAAGAATTAAGGTTCCAAAAATGATAACCTCTAAAGAAACGCCATTACAACCAAGCTGTTCAAATAACCAGAAAATATCTACTACAACAGAAAATAAATGATTTCAAGAGATTCACGAGCAAAGATTGATCATCAGAATCATCATATTTGTCAGAATTATCAGATTCGTCATCATCATCTTTGGCAGAGTCCTCCTCAAATTCTTCATCATAATTACTATCAGGTCCATTGACGAAGTCTGGATGAATGTCAAGATCGTCGCCGGAATCCGAGTATTCCTCCTCTTCACACTCAGCTTCTTTGATAGCTTTCTCAATCTCCCTAGTACGTCAATCCGGCTTGATCTTGCATTCTGGTGACCCACACGGGTTCATCTTCCGAAGCATCAGAATCATAGGGTACACCATCAGCCCTACTTCGAAGCTTCTCATCAGCTACTGCTATTCTGCGCCGAATTCGGTCTCTTTTTCGCTAACGATCCTCCATTTCATCAATCTCGACTTTTATCTTCATGAGCTCAGCATAAGTAACTCTACAATTATTGAGAGGTTCTCCAGGCTCCGTTTTCTTGGTACGGTTCATCTTGGCTCGTGGGTTCTCCTTAGCTCGTGACTTGGCTGCAGAAACTTTGGAATCCTCTTCAGAAGAGATGGAAGAATAGTAATAGTCATAATCGCTGGTACTGCTACTGGAAGTCACCATTTCCTGGAACCAGAATCATGGGATTACAGATATGCTAATACCGAACTCACAACAAAAATGGTAATCCTTAACCTTTATCTATTTATGATTTCACGAACTTAGTGATAACAGCGTAAAACCTCAAAACTTGTTCGTTCTTTCAAACATGCAAACCCAAGCAAAAAACTTATTATTATTTAAAGTCAACGTTGGCTTTTCATGAAACTATGAATAATTCACACAACCTTCCATGTGAATATTCGCTGATTTTACTTGTACATACATTATAAAATCACTAAACTCATACATACACTACAAATCCATCAACTCATGGAAACATTGTTTGCTTTCAACAGTTTCCCATAAATCAAAATTTGATTTTCTTTTTAAAAACTAAATCGTGAACGTATTCTTTTAAAAAAAAAAAATATGTGAGCTAATAACTCACGTATATAAAAAAAAAAAAAACTTTTTTGCTCAATCGAGCATTTGTCTACGAAACCAGGGTCTTTTCTATTTTTGTAAAAGTCAACATGTTCCAAACAAAATTCTAAAAGTTTACAAATGAACTTTATCATGAACTCCATGTATTTTCTAATTTCCTTTAACCTTAAGGATTATTATTTACTACTTTCATTACGAACAATCATGCGTTCTTAAAAGTATTTACAAAGTTCATGCTTTGAAAACAAACTTGGGTTTTCATGAAACCTAATAAACAAAACTTTTACTACTGCAACTATACCATGTCCACGCAAATTTTTATGTATCTCTTCCATATTAAGGATTTTTGTTCGTTTCCTAAACTAATGAAAATACGGGCATTCATACGTTTTCTAAAATTCTTCATAAATCCTACGCATGCTTGCAACTAGGGGATTTTTTGTTTTGTGAACATCTCATGAATCATAAAACACACAGAAAGAAAAAAGAGTTCGAACTTACATGTTGCCGGCCGGAAACTGGTCGGACGGTGATCGGCAGCGACGGCGCTGACTTTCCGGCGTGAAATTTTTTCCTCCCTGCTGAACACATGAAGGTGCTCAATCGATCAAAACAATAAAAATATTAGGGTTATTTACCTTTTATATTAATTTTATTTTCAAAACTTAATAAAACACGGGTTTCCTTTTTTGGGTTCGGGCCCGTAAATCCTAAATCAACCAGAACTGGAATTTTGACCGACCAAATCAGCAGCACTTCACCTATCCACGCCCATAAAATAACACTCCATCACACTATCAGGGTCCTCACTTGGACATTTGCTCGTACATGACACCATTGGAGCAAATCGAGGATTCTGAAACTTCCTTTGTAGACTGAGTTCAACCACGATCTCGTCGATTAAAAATCACCATCTAATGCTTACCGCGGAACATGACTGTCCCTCACTAAGCAGGGGACTTAATGTTGATGGTGGATTTTCAACAAGTGGGAATTTTATAAATGTCCCTTCTTTTGATGGCCCTCATAAATATTCTTACCAAAAATATTTATATCCCTACTTTTTGGGAAGGAAATTAATTTAATAAATAACTCCATACTTACCCAGAATGTAAATTAGATCTAGGACTTTCCCATGGAAAGAAAATCAGTTGTTTTATCTTCTTTCTTATGCTCCTCTCCCAACGACAACCACCGCCACCGTATTCAATCATCGCCACCACCACTCCAACATCACCATACTTCCATTAAATCCACCACCACAACCTAAATAGTCAATTTAGATTTAACTTGAAATCTTAAATCTTTCATATAGATTTTAGAATTTAAATGTCTGTAAGAGATTCGCCCGTCAAGAGTTTATCAATGAATCATCAACTTACCAATTAAACATGAAAATCATTAGCATCAGCAGAAATTAATTTTTTAGTCTTCATCTTCTTACTGGTTGATTCTTCCGAAGAGGTAAGAGATTGCTTTGATTTTTCAATTGATCTTAGATATGAAATTAAACAAGTAACGAGATTCTCCTTTTCTAATTTCTTCTTTTCAGTTCATCAAAGATACAAAGTAATTAGCTTCTTAGTCATTTTTGAATTAAAACTAAGTTGTTGGGACATAATACCCAGCCGATGTCCCGGATCTAAGATCAATCGAGTCAGTAGTGGAAACTGGAAACAAAATTGATTGATAGGAGTTCGGGTCTATAGTGGAAACTGGGAACAAACAAATTGAACTGCTCCTAATTGATTATTTTTTTATTATTGTTTATATGTTTTTTATTTGGGCTTTTGAATGCTTAGGAATTAATGAGATATATGAGAACTAATTTTGACTAATAAGTTGTAAGTTGTAATATGGTTTTGAAATTTCACTATCTGAATGTGAAGCAACTGAATGTTTAAATGAAAGTCTACTACAGCTAATATGTATCATCAATGGGAAACTCAACTATTAGTCTCAACTGTTGTTGATCCAATTTTTTATGGGATCAACTACTGTTGTTGATCTATGAACTTCGGTTTTTATGGATCAACCACGGTTGTTGATCCAATTTTTTATAGGATCAACTACTGTTGTTGATCCATTTATGGGATCAACTCCTGGTGTTGATCCAATTTTTTATGGGATCAACTACTGTTGTTGATCCTTTTCAACTCCTATTTGTTGACAACATTTCCATGGATTAGTAAATCATGTAAATTTCTTCCAATGTTGAACTTGTGGTGCAATGGTAGCATGACTGACTCAATGTCGGATGATGCATGTTCGAGACACGCCAAGTTCACTCCATTTACATGGATAAACTTTCATTGTTGATCCAATTTAGTGGATCAACAACCATTGTTGATCCCCTAAATTAGATCAACTTCTATTGTTGATCCTTTTTTTTGGATCAACTACTGCTGTTGATCCCCTAATTTGGATCAACTTCTACTATTGATCCTTTTTTATTTTTGGATCAACTACTATTGTTGATCCCATAATTTGGTGGTGGCGGCGACGGCGTAGTAGTGGTGGTGGTGGCGGCGGTGGACCAACGATAGTGGCGTCAGTGGTAGTGGAAGACTGGTGGTGGTGGTGCAATAGTGGTGGTGGCGGCGATGGTGGCATCAATGGTGGTGGAAGATTGGTGGTGGTGGAGTGGTGGTGGAATATTAGTGGTGGTGGTGGTTGGTAGGTGGTGGTCATTGAAGGTTGGTGATGGAATGGTAGTTGAATGTTGATGGTGAGGGTATTAATGTAATTTAATTTTAAATGGATAAGGTTATTAAAAAGTATGGACATATTTATTGTTGTATAAGGATATATTTATTGGGTGTCAAAAGTAGAGACATATAAATAATATGCCCTTTCAACAAAGGTCAAAACCATAAAATCATGATACTGCATGTTTCTGATATAGCTTCAGGCATGTGACGATTCATATTTTACGAAGCCATGATGAATATCTCTTTCGAAAAGCCTCCACTAGCTGAGCGTTCGATCCCTGACATTTCATTGTGCCCTCTATGTAGAATAATAGAATTGGGATGTCCTTCTACATAATTGTTTGTTGAGAGGGCCTTTAGGACGTCGGTTATACTCATTGTTCCATGACTACATAAGAGCGACCCCCCTCTACATAGAAGAACAATTAGGCGGTTCTCCGTCGGATTGACAGAAACAACGCCTTCAGGACAGTGACACTCACTGATCCTGACTATGTAGAGCGACTTGTATAGACTCGGGTGTTCTCCGTATAGTCTGAGAGCACCCTCAGGATTAGCCGTCTCCTAACTATGCACATAGATTATTTCTGCCGTGACATTCACCACTGAATTCCCAGAATAATATATTATTGCTCTTATTCCATGGTAGAATCCATGGCCTGATCACATGGAATGGAAATAACAGTTGCTCTGATTCCATGGTCGAATCCACGACCTGATCCCATGGAATGGCAATAACAGTTGCTCTGATTCCATTATCGAATCTACGACTTGATCTCATGGAATGGCAATAACAATTTATCTCATTACTCCGATTTCATGATCGAATTCACTGCTAATCTCATGAAATGGTAATAGATAATTTTATTACTCCGATTCTATGGTCGAATCCATGATCCCATGGAATGGTAATGCCTATTTTATTATTCCAAGTTCATGGTCGAATCCACAGCTGATCCTATGAATAGATAATAAATAACTACTTATTTTATTGTCTCATTTCATGAATTATGTTACACTGAATTTCATGGATTAGCAATAAATACTTAATAACCGGGCATCTGGACCATCCCTGAGTAAGCCCCACGAAAAATGGTGTAAGTGTACTCAACAATGATGCATGACTAAGCACCCGGATGCACGAACGAGCATCCAAAAACATGAATAGATGAGGAATCCTATGCAAAACAGGAGAAAACAACAAATATTAATAAAATAATAATAAGGAGTGCCCAGGGGCTGGGCCCACCGACCGACCGTCCATGTCCTAGTCGTGGTCGGTCCCATGCTTCTTTCATTATTTTGCCCTATTTTGTTATTTTCATGAACTCATGAAAAACTCCTTGATTTTAGAAACTTTCCTTGTTTTTGCAAAATTTATGAACTCTCCATAACTTCATGGATTCATGAAGATTAATAATATTATAAAATAAGGAAAGGTGTGCGAGACCGGGCAAAATGGCCGGCCGGCCATGCCCTAGTCGTGGCCAGTCCCACACCTTATAATCCTTAGCCTATTATAATCATTATTCCCAATTTCACGAAATTTCCCTGTTTCAACAAAATTCACGGATTTATCAAAACTTCACGAATTCGTGAAAAATAATAATATTATAAAATAGGGAAAGGTGTGCGGGATCAAGCAACATAGCCGTCCGGCCATGCCCAAGACGTGGCCGGTCCCACACCTCACAATCCCTAGCTTTTTATAATTATTATTCCCTAAACTCATGAAACTCCTCCGTTTCAATAAAACTCATGGATTCTTCATAACATCACGAATTCATGAAAATCATTAGTATAAAACAAAGTTAGGATAAATTTGCCTTTGTTAGTGGTGGTCAGGATTTGTCCAGACAAAGATAAATCAAGGGATGTGGTTCCTCAGACCACCCCTTACATCTCGCATGTGTGGCGTTCATTCCCATATTATGAATGAAAAATGAATACTCAAGTCAAGATATGGAATTTCAAAAATTATAATGGGGAGGTTCGAACTCATGACATATTGTGTCATAAGAGTGGCCTCTAACCAGTGTTCCACCTTGGTTGGAATTGATAGAAAAGATAAATCAACAGTGGTGGTTTGTTCAACTTAAATACCATAATTACTTTATTAATTAGTGTTTCACTAATTTCATATAATAAATAATCTATTCATTATAAAGTGTTTTATTAATTAGTGTTTCACTAATAGCTCATAATAAATGACTAATCATTTACTAATTATAAATGTTTTCTTAATTAGTTATAATATTTATTTATATTAATAAGTAATTTTGATAAATAATATCAATAGACATTTTCTACAACAATGAATAGTAGAAGAGGTGTAGGCTGAAAGATTAGTGGTGGTTAAGGGCGGAGCCAAGCACAATTATATTTATTTTTGTTCTTTTATCGTAAAATGGGATACAAAGTCCATTTTTCACATGTATCCAACTTGCCAAGAATTTTTTCTCCCTCTCTCCTCAAAATCTTGGATTCTCCCCTGGTTTGTGGTGGAAGAAGTAGTGACGGTGAATGCTGGTGAGTAGTAATGGACAATATTAATTTTATGTTGTCGTTACAACATCGTAGTGTGGAAGATGTGGTTGGTTGTTTTTAACACTTTTGATAAATGAAGGTACCATATATATATATCAGGGATGATATCATACAAGACAATATTTTCATGATCGTAGTTGGATCACCCAAATGGTACCCTGTTATCTTGGTACTATATCGTATAAATCATGATTTTTTAATGTTAAAATAAAATTGATTGCAATACAAAAAATAATATATACACAGGAAAAAAAAATGAAACTAATCAATTGAAGAAATTTTGTTCAATCTAAACCTCATACATGGCATTTGTGATTGAACATTAGAATTGTGTCCAACAACCTACATGGGATGGGAGGAAGTGATGGTGGCAGTGGTGGAATCATAAATTGACACTGAGGAGGCCTATTTTTTTTAAAGAAACATGTAAACTTCGGTGGACTAAACCATAAATATATATGGACAAAGTACTATTTAATAAAATAAACTAAAAAAATTATGTAGTTATTAAAAATTTAAGGGGTTAGAGCCAGGTTAGTCAACCCTTGGCTACGCCACTAGGTGGTGGTGGATAAAAAAAAATGGATTCATATGGTTTTATGGTGGTGGCGGGTATTGGTGAACAAAAACATATTATGCTAATTTCGTAACGCCACAAAATGTGTAACGTTATATTATAAAGTATAAAACGTGGTTGATCATTCTAATGTTAAAATAAACTCGATAAAACACATGTCCATTTTAAAAAATTGGTGCAATCAATTGCCATGTTATGTAATAACTAAACGAACAACACGAATCAAGATAAGAACATATGAAATTACTTATTATCGATTTGTTTATGTAAAGAGTGGTCAGGATTTGTCCTTGGCAAAGATAAATTTACCGATGGGGTTTGTTCAACTTAACCATTTTTAAACGCTTTATTAATTAGTGTCTTATTGATTGTTCATAATGATTAATTAAATTTCTATTATAAATGTCCCTTTAATGATCTAACATAAATACATAATTTTATTAATAAATAATTTTACTAAAAACTATATTAATTATAATGGTGGTAGTGGAAGTAGGGTTAGTATAAGCGGTGGCGGGTGTTTGTGAATGGTGGAGGCGGTAACATTACTATTGGTGGAAGAAATAGTGGCGGTGGATGGTCTTTATGGTGGTGGGTGTTGGTAATAGTAGTGAATAATAATAGTTTTTGCTTTTTAGTGAGTTTTATTGACCAAGTCAAAAAAAAAAAAAAATTCACAAAACATGCAACGTTGTATTGTAAAAGATGTAATTGGTTGTTTTTAGCACGATTGATAAGGACAAAAACCAAATATTTCGAGGATGATAACCGAACGTATAAGAAAATATGATCATGATTGTTCGATCACCCCTATTATATAAAGGAAATTGGTGTACCCGCGTAAGAGAACATTATCGCTCTCTCAAGTACTATTACATTCTTTTTCTTTAAAGACCATCAATGTCGAGTTGTTTCGCGATAACTACCTACAAAGACAACAAATTTCACTCAATTTCCGATATAAAACTTTATTGACCGGGAAAATGTATTTGCATTCTAAATTATTTGTTTGAAAATTATGTTTTTTCATCAAAATCATCATAAAAAACTCTAAATCATAAATCTAAATTTCGCCTCCGATGTTTATAGAATATTTTTTATATTTTACATTCTCAAATCATGCGACATCTTGATGAAAAATCAACAATATCAAATTACGGATCAATATGTATTGGTTTCATTCACTGGGTTAGAAGGTAGAGTAGACACAGATGGGTAGATCACACAAAGCAGAACATGACTGAGAATACTTTAATAATTTGGTCAAGAGATAAGGTCAAAAATTTAAGATTAAATTTCTATAGGACTAATTAGATCGGCTTCGATAGGAGCTGACTAAAATATGGATTAATAATAATTTTCACGTAAGACAATTGCAAAACATAGTTTGGCTAACTCTGCCTATGTAAAGAGTGGTCAAGATTTGTCCTTCCTCAATTGCTATGTTATGTGAGAAGAAGGTGATATCTAAGATTGAGGTATAATTCAAATCTATTAGATTAATACCATTTACAACTGGATGCCTTGAAAAAAATTGACGTGTTGTTATTATTATTACAGGCAAGGGATACATTTATATTGACCACACTTGTGCAAATAGCTCACTTCACAAATGATTGGTGTTGCATGTACTGTCTAGAATGTAACGAGGAATTTGAGGAAACAAGGCACCAGAAGTAGTGTCCGGAGTATTTTGGATATAGTAACTTTGACCCGATGTAATACTTATGTTTTTTTTTTGTTTTTTTTAGTTTTTCAACAATCTATATATTTAAGAAAAATGAACATTGCAAATACATAACATCAAAAAAAAAATAGACAGATTGTGTTTGACAATAATGGCTATTGATGGTCCGAAAACGGCAAAAGAAAGGAATTGTTGTAGAAGAATTGTTTGGATATACTACGGATTAATTGATACGAATGAAAGAGGTATAACTATTTCGATTCTGAAATCACATAAAGTTCACAGTAGAAGATGACATCAACTTTAAAGTTAGTAACAAACATAATATGGCTAACTAAAATGTTAAAAACAAACAGGATATATAAACTTAGAAAGTTGTGGGTCTTGAAGAGACCAATTTTGAAAACTACAATCTTAGAAAGCAACAATCCATAATACCATTATTTTTTATTTATAAATACTCAACATAGAATATGTCAACTTCCGGTAAATGATCTATTGTCAACCTATTAATTTAAAATATAATCAGGGAGTACAATATGCGTTCAAGGTTCTTTATGAGGTAATGTGTCGCCAGATTATATTCCATGTGAATGTAGGAACATACGGAAGTGACAAAATGTCCAAGACTTTTGAAGTTACCAAAGCCTTCGTTAAGACGAATTGCTGGACACAATACTTTGTTGAAGATTTAATGGCAGAGGTTCGCATATATAAAATCCTTTTGAAAAGGTAATGGGTACACATTTTAAACATTGTCATCTAATGGGTGTTGAAAAATTACAGGAAAGTTATGTCACATTGGAGAGTTTGTATCATCCGTTCGATAGAAAAAAATATTATTCTCTGCCTATTTGGAGGATCGACAACATGACCATGATAAATGAGTCAGCTGGAGCGAAATAGGAGCATGGGGAGACTTTTATGGACGATATTGATTAGTTGATTTCAATAAGATGAGCGCTGCTGGCGACATATTTCCGAAAAATATTTAAACTTCCATGTTCATGTAGAGCATTATCTCATTATAAGCAATGAACCTAAATAAAAAATTGTCTGGAAGTTAAGATTTTATTTCTTTCGTTTGAGCAAATCTTCGGCGGTAAAATAATAAAGAAAAAAAACAAGAAAAAAAGAGAGGAAAATCCCGACTGTTTTTATGACAAACCCATATTAAATCATAAGGAGTTGATAAGTATTCGGGACACAAATTATACGATATATTAAAAATGAATCAACATCATGGCCCGTGCCGCTACGGCACAGGTTAAGGGCTAGTAATATTATAAAATAGGGAAAGGAGTGCGGGACCGGGCAACATGGCCGGCCAGCCATGCCCTATCCGTGGCCGGTCCCATACCCTGCAATCCCCAATCTTTTATGATAATTATTTTCCTCGAATTCATGAAACTCCTTGGTTTGAGCAAAAATCATGATTTCTTCATAATTTCTCAAATTTTGCTCAAATCATGAAAATTCAAGAGCCAACATGGTCACGTGACCGGCTAGCCTCTCATGGAAAATTTTGATGTTAAAATGCTCTTATTTTAACATTTAAAAAATATTGATCAATTGAGCATACATGCTCATTCCAACAAAATCAAGAATTTCAGACAAGATGAAACTCTTCTGAAAATTCACAATGTTGCTCGAACGCACATTAGAAAATATTGAAACTCTCAGTACGGAGACACGAACACCATGGCAACACGTACATGCCCTAATGACCGACAAGGGTTATTCCTAGGGCTTGCACAAAGCCGGTCCCTCATGTTTTCATAATTCTGACATAATTTGCTGAATTGCTCGTATTGGGACCAAACTCTCTCCAACCAACATGGGGATTGCTCAAACGGACAACATCTAGTCCCGAGACCACCAAGAGCCGGTACCATGCTCTCTTGGCTGGTCCCATCTTTCATACCTAGGTTTCATCACCTAATGTTGAACCCAGCAGTAATTCAATAAATGATGAAACCGGCATTTAGTCATCATTCCTTCACCAACTCTCCAACTGAGAACCCTGATACACGCTCACTCGAGCAATTGGGCATCACATGGATGTCCATGGTCCCATGGGGTCGGTCCCTCTTTTGTTCATGACCTATTCTCAGCAATTCGTCGAATAATGAGCAGTTCATCAAAATTAGGGTTTTCGAACAAACGCTCAACAAATCATTATTCCGAGTAAGTTCAAAACACCAAATAAATTTATATATTATCCACGGATTAATCATATAATATCTAGTAATCTACCAATATTTTTATATATTGGATCACGTCGCCAATAAATATTTCGTCGAATTGAGCAACTTTGCTCAGTTACTCAAATATTGATCCAGCTATTAATATTTAGTAATTTTATCAGTAATTTGTCGAATTGAGCAATACTTGCTCAATTGCACGTCAAATTCTCAATATTCAGTAATTCGTCAAATTGAGCAATACTTGCTCAGTTGCTCGAATATTGACTTAACTATCAATATTCAGTAAATTATCAGCATTTCGTCGAATCGAGCAATACTTGCTCAGTTGCTCGAATAATCCATATATATTCAGTAACTCATCAATATTCAACAACTTGTTGAATTTACAATATTTGCTCACTGAGAATTTGTCAAACATGCTCGATTCAATAAAACATTGGCTCATTGCCTAATTAGTCAACAACTGACAAACTAAATACACATTTGTTATGCATACTCCATGATTCGTGCGACATAAATCACGTCAAATTGGGGGATAACAACTAGGGTTTTGGTCTGGAGGCCTACAACACGTGGATTCATCCACAACGAGAAATGTGCGTAAGTTGTGTCAACTGTTGAAGGAGTTAGCAAAGTAGTGGGCGCACGATCCGTCAAGTCTCCACACGACATGGAACTGAATTTACCACGATCTTCAACTAGCTACTCTTCCACTCATGAAACCGTCACACTTACAGGGATCAAGGTGTTCACAACTCTGACAGTATAAATAAGTCTCTGAATCCAGGATTGAGGACAACGAATGATCACTAGCTATCAACAATCATCCACACAGAATTTCTCGAGTAACTACTCTCAAGAATTCATCAATCCATCATAACTTATTCAAACTCAACAGTTCACCAATTATTGCAGAAACCCTCAACACATCAACAATCCTTGATCATCACTGATCCCACACAATTTCTCAACTTCACTCCTATATATCAACCCATATCCCTCTTTGTGACCGAATTGACTCTGGAATGGCCATTGACTTGGTTTAGGCCGGAGTCCTACAGATTGATCTCTTAAATCTAAGCACTCCCTTTGTAGTGTATCTGTGTGAGGTTAAGCAGTTTACCCGGTTCGAAGAGTCTCGATAACACGCTCGACTCTTCACTTTCTTAAAAAACCAGTGAACCAATTTTTTGCCATCTACACTACCTATCTCACCTTTAGGGGGAGTATGAGCTTTGTTATTATAATGTCAACAGCTATATTTTAAGGATTGAATTAATGCAAGTTATGTGTTGTTGAATTCGGGAATCAAGCGTATGTGTAATAAATTCTTGTAATTTGTTTATCTATATGAGTGTAACAGTTTTATCTGAAATTGACAAATGGGGAGATTGTTAGAGCATTACTCGGTTGAACCCACCAAGTGTTGGTATGTCAAGTTTGTTTGTCATATTTTAGTGAACCAAAACTCATTTAAGAAGTCACTTGATTGAAATGTACTAGATTCAACTTCGTATAGGTTAGCTTGAAAGTATTAGGGTGAGACATTACAAGAATTGCGAAGACTTGAAGAAGTGCAGAGCTACAATGACAACATCATCCTTCCACTTGAGGTTAGTGATATTTGACTTGAACTATTTCATTCCCTAACATATCTTTCAAGTCGTGCATATTGAAAACATAAAACTGCGAAGCATGAACACTCTAGATAAACATAGTATTAAGGAATACAATATGAAGTTTCTTGCTTAACCATTAAACTTTGTATATAAGACATCGACATAATCGTATGAATGCTATTGTGATTATGTATGGGTATGCGGTGAGGATTTCATCCTAGGGAACAATGTTTACATGTGTTCTAAGGAAGTAAGTTCATGATATGTGTTGTGAACCTAAAAGGAAATCGCCAGGCGTTATTGGGGATGTTCTTCATTGCATATCTTATGAACGACCAATATGTGTGATTAGTATAACCGCTCATGACTTGTTTATGTTCTTGGTAAAACTATTCACATGAAGCCTGACTTATATATTGGTATGGATTTTATTAGTGAAACCAATCTTAAGTAATCACATGGGGTATGATCGGGTTGTAAGTGTCTGAACTTAATACTGGGAGAAGGGGAACCGATCCTAGTAAGAGGTGCAGTGCATCACAAGGGGAACCGGTCCTTGTATGAGGTGCAGCAAGGTTTATGGAAGAAAGGGGAACCGATCCTATGAACATGTGCAACACGTTTTTGGGAAGGGGAAACCGATCATATGGACATGTACAGTGCATACAAGTTAGATACCAAATATATGTGGGGAACCGATCCTAGTACCTAGTCAGCAATATCTTTGGTAAGTTAGTGTAACTATGTACAGTAATCACATGGAGGTAGACCCGAAACTTGTTTTGGTAGAACCGTAAACCCATGAGTTGTGATTGAGTGTTACTTAATCAATCACATAGTTCTTGAAAGTCAGATGAGCCAATATGAGCCAATTCTAAACTTGTTTGGAAGTGTGGTAAATTGGTTTCAAGTGAGCAAGCATGGAAAAGACTTGCAAGAGTAAGATGTCGTCACTCTTTGAACACGGTGAATGCTTATTCTATATTGTTCAAATATATTCCTTAACGGCTAACAAGGAAGTAAATCCCAAGATCGAATTTAAATAAGTTAAGAATCTTTTTAATTAAGGGTTTTTAATTATATATGGAAAATAAGAATTAGTAATGTGCATTTGCTAATTAAAGATTTTCCAAGGAGATTTCGATCATTATTTTTGGACAGTGCATTCACAGGAATTATGAAAACCAAATTTTGTGGAGTAATGAAAAATATCTTGAGAATATTTTCGGTTTTGGAAATTCCTTGGCGTCCAAACTTTCTTGTCTATAAATACTTTGAGTTTGCGTTTCTAGCAAACTAATCATGCGTAACATAGACTTCCTATTTTGTCTTTGTTACCGGTGAAGCCGCCTATCGGAGAGGAGAGTAATCTAATTAGGTGAAATCTCTTACGACCGCTCAATTTAAAGTTTTCTTTGGGATTGAGAAGCTCTAGCGCGACCTGTTGGTGGGAAATTAGATATTTCGGTTTATCTTTAGTTTTCATATTGATTTGATTGACTAACGGTGGTTGAACTTTGATTGCACCTAGTTTGTTTATGCTTGAGAATCTTCTCTTCTGATATAAGATTCACTCAAAGTAGTTCAAGGTCTCGACATGGATCTTTAGACTGTCGTTAGATCTAAATACGATCTTGTGATAATCCATATTTAACAGACTCTGTTTTATGT
This sequence comes from Papaver bracteatum, assembly GCA_023529315.1. Taxonomy (NCBI): domain Eukaryota; kingdom Viridiplantae; phylum Streptophyta; class Magnoliopsida; order Ranunculales; family Papaveraceae; genus Papaver; species Papaver bracteatum. The sequence goes on from JAJJWX010002530.1 coordinate 2,118,339, forward strand.
GTGATTGATCACAAGAGGTTCAAGTAGTTTTGTGCAGGTGTTTATTGAAGATTTAAGAAAATTTGAAGACAAAGAAAATATTGAAGATTTCTGACTTGGTTTTTACAATCTTTGGTGTGCACAATACTTGTTTGGGAAAAAGAGGATCCAATTAATAATCGGTTTATCCTTGTGGTAGATTGGATTGATTAATTGAGGAAGATCGGCATCAATACGTTTCCTTGTGATTAAAGGTATTGATTGGCTTAATCTTAACGATTGCCTTTGGGTGATTGAACATAAGATAGATCTTGGAACCTGGAAAAGGAGTTTATGTTAAGATAAACAAGGGAACCTTTGCGCAACTCATATCACTTGGTTGAAGAGAGTTGATACCAAACAGATTTGTTGTTCCTTTACTGTTTGGAATACGAACCAAAATTATTGGTCCAAGTACGTGACTTGTTTACAGGTTAGAGGCGTGGGAATAAAGACGGAACTAGGTGAACTATAGGTTTAGTTGCTTAGTCTCAACTATAAGAAGTTGGTTTATTTTGTATAGCATCTTAATCCTGAGAGTATTCAATTTTGGACTAGGTCCCGAGGTTTTTCTGCATTTGTGGTTTCCTCGTTAACAAAATCTTGATGTGTCATTTAATTTATATTTCCGCACTATAATTATTTTATTGTAATTAAAGTAAATTGGACAAATGTTAATTCCTATTTACTTGATACGTGAATCCTATTGAGTTTGGTTAAGTCCGAACCTTTGTATCAATTAAACACACTTTGTTGTTATATTGTCTCGATCTCGTATCCATAGACGATCAAACAAAGTGTGAACCGATTTGTTGTATTGTCTCGACTCAGTCCATGGACAATCACTTTCGGGGAAAGGACTTATAGGAAGAAAAAGTAATAGCTTGAGGTATATTTGAGGTAACCTTGCCTTTTCACGTGGCTAACTTCAGTTAACTGTTATTGAGCCAACTCAATATACACGTTTAGGTAAGGTTACCCATATCTAAATGAAGGTATATTTCATTTGTGTGTAACAAGCTAAGACCATCTAACGATGAAGATATATTTTTTTGGTTTTAAGCAAACTTAACTTGAATCTTACATCAGGATTTCATCTAACGGTGAATATTGATTGCTTTGTTTCAAAGCTATCAAACCCTGATTTGAAGACTATATAAGGGAGAACTCTAGCAACTGGAAAACCTAAACCCTAATTTGTAGTTCTTATATTTTTCCAATAGGTTTTGTTAAAACGTTTTGTTGCTCGATCCTATCCCTTGATATATATACAACATCAACCCGATTGGAACTCTTGAATGGCTCTCCAAATCATAAAAAATGTTTAAAGCATGAGTTTGATATAAAAATCTTGGTAAAATATGGTTTCAATCTGTTGATTAAACATTGTAGCTAACAGTCCATTAATTTCGTCAATCTTGAAGGATTAGACATGCTTAGATGGACAACATAACAAGATAACAGTTGTTTGATCTCCTAATTCTAAGATTAATCGGTTTACATCTCAACAACGGAGATGTATCACTCTGTGGTTTGCATTACACAAAAGATATGTAAATGGTATATTAGCTGAAATATGTAAGTATGGGTCTACTCAGCACCAATATTGAGACACTGGTCCGAAGAAAACTTCTTCATCTTCGTGGTACCATTAAGCTTGGTCTTTTTCATAAAAGATCGCATAATGTCTCTCATAGGTAAAAGCTCGAATATGTGAATTTTCGATTTTTTAGTAGGTTTGTTAAAGCAGTTAAACATTCTCCTAGTTTGTAGTATCATAGTAGATGATACTTGTTATTCCTTTGGTGGGTCATGATTGTTCAGATAAAGCTAGTTGAGAATGAAAAGCAGGTACAGTCAGAAGATCATTGAAAAATCATACAGAAGAAAATCGGATAAAGTTTTTCAACTAAAAGAAGATGTTGAAGACATTACAAGATGGTTCGAGATATTTATGCAGCAGAATGATCAACTGAGACGGCCACTATATCCATAGTATTCTATTTATAGAAGACTATGTATTTTGGGTGCGTAGGACCTTACGCTGTGTGCAAAAAAAATTTAGTCAAAGTTTTTTCCCATTGGGGTTTCCTTGTTAAGGTTTTAATGAGGCATGCAAGTCCACACTATCCGCAGTTCGAAATGTTGTACTTTTTTTTTCCTTCAGCTTGATTTTGGTCCCTTTGGGTTTTTCGGGCAAAGTTTAAACAAGGCAACATCTGCGGGTCTATCATTGTTCTTAGTACTCATGTTTTCCTATGTTCAGGTTTTGCCCCTCTGTGTTTTTCTTGGCGAGGTTTTTAATGAGATATCAATTTAGAACGGTGATCATCATCTAAGAGATGTATATCCATAGAGTTTCTTGAAATTCGGCTATCGGGTAATCTCTTGTATTATTTTGGATCAGGTTTTACTGCACACCAATTTTTCCTGACAAGATCTTAACAAGGCAGATGAGCAGTGTCGTCAATGTTGTTTATGAGCTTCCAACACTCATGTTTTCCCAAGCGGTTTTCCTGTCAGTATTTTGACAAAGCAGCAAATTCACAGCTGTATATGGTCATTTTCCTCATCTAAAGCAGCAGCCAACATCATCATAAGTTTTACATATTATCTTATTTTTCTTTGTCCAATTTTATTTGAACGAGATTTTTCTGGTAAGGTTCATCCCGGCAACGTACTTGGATCAGTAGATATCCAAGGGAGAGTATTACACCATCATTGGTTAGAGAAATAGTTGTCTACCAACTTTCCATGTAATTTCATGACTCACCATTTTGTTTTTGAGGTGTCGTGATAGGGGAAACCTTTATCCCATAAATGGTTGCTATATAAAGGCTCCCATCTCCCTTGTATTTGCACGGGAAAACAAGAAATGAATGTTCTCATTTTCCCTTCTCTAGTTTACCTTCTTCCTTTTTGCCACTTCTAACCAGTGCATATATAGAACGTTATATACAATTATCTTACCTTTACATACATATATAGGTAGTGGTACCAATATATCTTTAAGTAGTGGTACCAATACTTGCTAACTAACATTTTTTTAAATAGTTGGTATTTAGAGCATCTCCAATGCTAGGGGTGGAGGTCATAAAAAAGCATGCCACCTAAGATTTAAGAATTTTTCCACTTCAATATGCTTTCCTCTCTTCTAGGAAGATTTCTGATAATATCATTGTGGTTCATGAAGTAGTGCATTTCCTGGAAACAAAAAAAAAAAATCTGGGAACATATGCTTAAAAATCAACATGTCAAAATCATTTGACAGGGTTAATTGGAATTTTCTTATAAAAACTCTAACTACTTTTGGTTTCTCTAAAGATTAGTGTGAATTGATCTTCCAATGTGTCTCTTCTTCTTCCATTTATGTCCCTCTTAATGGAAATCCCTATCAATAGTTCAATCCAACAAGAGAAATCAGACAAGGGGATCCTCTATCCCCTTATCTATTCATCTTATGCACAGAGGTTCTTTCTCGACAACTTAGTCATCTAGAAACTGTCAAAAAAGTTCAAGGAATAAAACTAACACCTAAATCCACACCTATATCGCAACTTTTTTTCGTCGATGATCTTCTATTGTTTACCAAGGCAGATTTAGGAAGTTGTAAAAATTTGTTGGATGCTATTAACAATTTTAGTAGAGCATCAGGACAAGTCATTAATTTCTCTAAATTAGGTTTGTTCTTTAGCAAAAAGGTACATAAAAAACATCAGGGAACTATTTCTAGACTTATGAAAATAAAGAAAATCAACATAAAAGATACACATTTAGGGGTACCACTATTTATAGCTAAATCAAAGCTAAAAGCTTTTGATTGCATCATTAAAAAGATGGAACAAAGAATCAATACCTGGCTAGGATTTTTTTTTGTCTCAACCTAGCAAAATAGTGCTTAACAAATCTGTACTGTCTAGCATGCCTGTCTTTAGCATGGGTTGTTTTGTGCTACCAAAAAGATCACAAAGAGAATAAACGACATCCAACGTGACTTCTGGTGGTGGAAACACTCTAACTCTAAAGGTATCTACATTAAATCTTTCGATTTTCTTTGCAAACCTGTAAGTCAGGGAGGCTAGGCTTCAAAGAAGCTAACAAGATGAACCAAGCAATATTAAGCAGAATTGATTGGAGATTGGTAAGTCATCCTAATGATTTATGGGCTCAAATCTTAAAAGTGAAATACTTCAAAAAAAAAACAGGAGCACTCCACTCTAAGAAGAAATCATAGGATTCTTGGGTATGGAAATGCATACTGCATGGAATATAACATATAAAAAGATATATCATATGGGAGGTAGGGGATGGTACATCCATAAATATATGGGAAGATAAATGGATACCTAATAGGGAATATATTCTTGCAAACTCAGTCCTCAATGGTACTCCAAATATAACACTTGTATAACAGTTAATTGACAGTGGCACAAAGAAGTAGAATATCATACTGGTAAACTCTATGTTTGACACAAGACTTGTTACAAAAATCTTGAATATTAGGCTTTACTCAACTGAGGCTGGTAATTTGAAAAAAGATAAAATTAGATGGCAGCTCACCACTAATGGAGAATTCACTGTGAAATCTCTATATGCCAAGCTTCAAAACATGTCTGACACAACTTCAAAGGAAACAAGAAAATTTTGGAAACAATTGTGGAGCATGAACACATCACATAGAATTAAAAAATTTATATGGAAGTGCTTACAAGATACTTTAACCACAAAACAAAAACCAAGGTTTCAAGATGAGGAGAGGAAATGTGTTTTCTGTCAGCACATAGAATAATCAACATTTCATCTATTTTTTGTGTGTGATTATGCAAAATCTGTCTGGAAGCTTCAGCCAATGCCTTCTCAGGGATAAATCTCTTACCATGCATCTAACATATCTTCTTTCTTAGATATGTACAATGAATGGATAAAATGAGACTTGAACTCCATATCCATGGCTTTAGCATCCACCAAATTCTGTTTCATTTGGAAAGAACGTTGCCTTAGATTATTTGAAAACAAAAGCAGAACACCAGAAAAATTAGCTTTTGAAATTATGCGACATTATGAATACTGGCATCCTTCTGTTCTTTCTTCTGCTTTATAGTGCATAATAACAACAGACCATAATCTCAACCTTATTGGACCTTCCCAATAAGAAACTCTTATAAACTGAATTGTGATGCTTCATGGAAATCGGCAAACACTAATGAAGGCTGTGGTTTTATTTTGCGCAACTGGATAGGTAATTTTGAGGCAGCAGGAATGGGAAGCTGCAGGACTGAATCTTCAGAAGAAGCGGAAGCTGTAGCTTTGCTATAGACTACACAATGGACCATCACAAACAAACTGCAGAATCTGGCAATAGAAGGAGATAATAAAAATATCATCAAGTACTTACAAGGCACACATACCTCAATCAAATGGCAATGCATAGCAATCCTGGATGAAGTTAAGAAGATGGTAGAAAATCTGATATCTTTTGAGGGCTTTCATTTTGTGGATAAAAGAGCTAACAAAGCAGCAGACCTGCTATCTAAAGAAGGAAGAAAATCACCCCAACATCTTTCTATTTTTACTGAAGTTCCTTTGTTTTTAATTCCAACAATAGCTTTTGACATTGTCAAAGCTCAAGAGATATGTAATATGAACTCCAATTATGTTTCTTTTGATGAAGAGACTAATCATACAGATTCAATCATCGGACGAACAACTCATCATGAGATGATTCCAAATGAGTCTGAATCTGCAGATTAGTTGTTTCTTAGTAATATATATGGTCATTTTCAAACAAAAAAAATGCAAGGTTCAAGGTCCTTGGTAAATGTGGCATGATTATATGGGGGTGGAAGAGAAAGTCTAAATAAGACCTTCTCCATAACCTTGGGTTTAAGTCCACATCATAATTTTGTCTCTATATAAATTTAAAAATTGTTAGATAAAACCTTAAGGATTGGAGATGATTTTTGTGTTGAAAGGTCTTGACTTTGCTTATTTTGTCCATATGTGAATGACCTCCATAAAAAATTTGTTATTTAGACCTCCACATAGGATGACCTACACTCTTAGCCAAATAATTACAACAGGCCAATCACCAAGCGGTCTTGTGATTGGCAGGCTCCCTCCCACTGCGGAGGTAGGGGTTCGAACCCTGTAATTGCTGAAATCCACTCCAATTTAAGGAGTTTGGATGTAGTCTAGGGAATAAAAAAAATATTTTACAACGGTACTTAACATGAGAGGAATTGTCCTCTTTTTCAGGGGTGGGTGGGGGAATTAACAAAAATTCTTGATAAACCGAGAAAAAAACCGCCCCCAAAATCTCTCACAAATACCGGCCCCCTGTGTCCTCCGCGGGGCCCACCGGGACCCACAAAAAACTGAGTCTACGCGGTTTCACGTAATTCAAAAGCGCGGTCTGTTTAGAAGGACTGGGGAATTAAAGAGACTAAAAAAATGTCTGATAGGCCAATATCAATTAATAATATGATTTCAGATGAATTTTCTCTGTTGTAGTTTAAAGCTGAATCAAGCTCTCTTCCTAGAACTTCTGGCCCCACCGGAAAATATTCATCCAATAAAATCTCTTTAAAAAATTTAGACAAAAAAAATCTTAAATATAAAAAAAAATTAAGAGCTTCCGACCCCACCAAAAAAATATTAAATATTAAAAAAATACTTCCTCGGTCCCACTATTAGTTGTCCTATTTTTTAGATTTTGTCACATTAATAGTTGATTTTATATCATTTGATACTCATGTTGATATTCGTTACGTACATGTTTTAAAATGATTTTCAATGATATAAAATTTACGAATATCCGTGGTATAATTTGAGAGATAAATCATTTCTAAATTATACTACTTGGTTAACTAATAGTGGGACGGAGGTAATAATACTTTAAGTAAAAAAAAAATCACTTACCCGCACGCACGAGAAAATAATTCAAGTAAAAATAATAATACTTTAAATAAATAAAAAATTACACGGGTAAAAATAAAAAAATATATATACCTGCATAATTTTATTTTTAAGTTAGGCTAGGGCAACCAATTTGAGCCCGTGCAGCACACAGGCGCACATTTAGTTTTGATATTTATTTATTATTATTTTTAACAAAAAACAACCTTTTATTAAATATTAAGAAAAAAAGGTTACAAAAGGAGGAATGAACCTCAGCAGAAAAAGCAGTAAGGCAAAATGGACAACATGTCCTAAAGCCCAAGAACTAAAAGAAACAAAAATACCAAAACTAAAGACTAATATAAGTAAAGACCAACCAATTCATTCAAATTTGTAGTATGGAATTCCATTCTCTGCATATTTGGAGGTCTTTCAGAGAATTTTAGGACTTGCCCTCTTTGTAAATGACAACCTTTCTTTGCAAAGAAATTTGTAGAAAAGTTTATTTCTCTATAAACATGGTTGAAGTGGATCTTCTTTAGGACAGTGCACACCAATTTCCATCTAACCAATAAAAACCATGGTAAATTTTTGTTGGAGAAAAATGATATAGCTGCCTTAGAATCAGAATTAACAATCACCTGAAGCTTGTTATGCTGTACTTCCCATTCTAGAGCACACAATGTCCCCATAACTTCAGCTACAAAATTTGTTGTAATGCCAAGTCCTCCACTTTCAACAGCTATGAATTGTTGAGAGAAATGCCAAGTCTTGATGCTCCATCACAGCAAAGCAATATAGAATTTTCATAAGGTAGCTGGAATTGGCATTCAATGATTTTTAGAATTTTCATTTTTCTGTATTTAATATCAAAGAATTGCAGAATGAGAATGTCATAGTCTGAATCATTTGTATATCCTCTAAGTCCCGCCTCATAGTCCTTGACCATTCTGGTTATCTTCTTTTTGGCCATTATCACATCTGGAGTAATATTCTCAAAGAAAGCCATGTTTCTGGTGAATCAAATATCCACTGTAGTTGCAGGAAATCCTACATTACACCCTTGTTAAGAATTTGTAATAACCAACTCAAATTTGAAGATTAAGAACGACACTTTATTATTTGATTTTCAGAAATGTTTACAAGAAATGTAAGAATTCAATAATACAACTATTCTATTGAAGTTTCTCTCTCCTCAAGACTTTCTCAACTCTCAAAAATACATCATCATTTTCTGGACATATTGGGTCTCTATTTATAAGGTAGTTACATAATGGATTACAGCTAAGTTTTCCTCTTATTTCGTATTTTTTCTGCGATTGTACCGCGATAGTTACGATGTTCATTCTCACAAGCTTTGTAACCATCGCGGGATAAACATGCTTTTCTCATGTTTTCTTCAATCGTCAGCTATTATGTCACTCTTTTGACTGTTTTTGTGACATTCGCAAAGTGTTGTTAAAAGCTTGCGATGATGCTCGCTGAGAAGTGTTGTTAATATCGCAGAGAAGTGTTGTAGCGATATTCTGGTCCTACATCTTGCCTCTTCTCATGTCTTTTCTGCGAAGAGGAGAAGATCATGAGAACTTTAAAATGCTGCAACTACTTATCTTTTCAGATTTCTCTATTCTGACACGTTTCTGTATCCTTCGCCAGCTGTTTCACGTATTCTCTCTTCTAATAAATTTATGACACGTCCTCTCTAACCGCTACGATCTGACCGTTCATGTTTTTTCTTTGCATTTATTGTATTCATCTTCTTCGAGAAATCTCTTCTTCTATAAATACTCCTTTCATTCTTTTCTTTTCCTCTTTTACTTTCTTCTTCTTTCTCTCCGTAACTCCTCTGCAAGTTTACTGTTCTTCCGCAAATTGCGCATCTACTATCGCTGTGATTTCTTTCTTATTTTCCAACCTTCTCTTTCATTCCCATACTTAAAAATGGTTGTCGCTGGTGCTAAAAATTTGATTGCTTTTGGTGAGATGCAAGAAAAACTCAAAAGCAAAGGTTTTACTCTGTCTACAATTCCAAATCAGAACCCTAAATCCGAAATTTGTCTCAAATTATTCACTGATTATCAATGCTCTCGCGAGAAGGTTATAGTATCGCTAGGTCAACTTGAAGCTGGTCTTCCCATTCCTTTCTATGATCCAGAACTTCCACTATTCTATGAAATAATTTCTGACGAGAGGTTCTCGCGAGCGATATGTCAATTGGGTGGAGATTGTATTTGATTGCTGCTTGAATATGCTTCTCGCGGTTCTGATAAAGGATCTCGCTACCCTGAAGCTGCGAAGAATCCTCAATTTAAAGATGTTCCCATTATCTCTGCAGATTATACTGTAAATAATTTTTTTTGAAAATTACAAAATAGTCCCTATGAAGAGGGATAACACTTGCTGGGATGTTCGCTTGAAGAAAGAAAAGATCGCTGATGATAAAGCTCTTATGCTAGACATTGATTGGAATATATATACTAATCAAGGCCTTCGCCACTCCAGCGATGACAAGTGGTTTATTTTTCCGTTATGTCTTGAAGGTTCTTATATTTCTGGTCCTCGCGCATTACCCGCGAATCTTTCAGAATATCAACCTTGGGTCTTCAACTGGCCTGAAAGAACTAAAGAGGTATAATCTCTCTGATATTTTGTATAATTATTATTCACTATCTTCCCTACGTTTTTATATATTCGCTAATTACTTCAATCTTTTCCAGATTGACAGGATGAAACTCAGCTACCAGGCCTTTAGGAAACCCAGCACTTTCTTAGCTCTTAAATCTTTCACAGATGAAGTAAGAAATATATTTTCATTAGTTTTAACAATATATTGTAGCCCCTATTTCTTATCTTTATCTGTGTCCACAGGAAATCGAAGAATTAGAACCAATAATTCCCGCGAGAACCAAGGTAAAATCCACAGTTGATCGCAAGGGGAAATCTACTGCTCTTCCCAAAGGGAAACCTACTGTCCATCGCAGTGAGGAATCTGATGATCCTCCCTTAAAGAGAAGAAAAATCCAACTCTATCCTTCTTCAATTCCTCAACCCATTACAGAAAATTTAAGTGTTGATTTTGATAAGGATAACAATGATGATGATAATGCCATTCCTTTCATGAAAGATTCTTCCTCTTCTGATTGTTCAATGGCCCAGTTATATAAGATTTTTGGCGATATTACTCATGGTATCGCTAATAATTATGAAGATGAAGTTATTAATAAGACATCCTAGGCTCTCGCCAAAGTCTGTGATGCTCCCATATTGATAGATAATGATTCTCTGCAAGGAATCTCAAGATCGCTAACTCCCAGTCTCTTAAATTCTCTTGGTACCATGGTATGTTTTCATTTCTTCAACCTGTTTATGTATTTATTCCATCGCCAGGTCTTAACTTATATTATTCTTTCGCAGGTTGGAAGAGCTTCCTTTGTCGTTGCCTCTGATTTAGACAAAAGGCGTGCATTTTCTCAACAGAAGAATTTTGTTCTTCGCCAAAAGAATGAAGAACTAAAATCTGAATTCACTAATCTTCGCGAGAAGAATGAACAAATGGAAGCTGAACTTTCCAATCTTCGCGAGAAAGATAAAGAACTTGAGAACAATCTTTCTCAGCAATCGCTTAAAGTATCCAATCTTGATACTGTTAACAAACAACTCCTAGGTATGATAACCTTCTTCTTTTCCTTCATAATTATATATTTCACTATTCTTTCTTACTTGATTTATCACTCTTCGCAGACGTTTATGGTCTTACTGATGAGGCTTTAACCATTCACATTTTTCCTGAACCAATAGACAATGATACTCTTCTAGAACTTCTTAATAATTATTTAAATAATCCTTCCAATATTAATTCCCTTTCCACAGATGAACTCAGATCTAAGTTTCGCCTCTTAGAAATTGACTACAAATCTTGTTTAGATATAACTCATAGACTCAAACAACTTTATCACAATTCCAAAGTTGAGATTAAAACTTTAAAGGCCAAGAACAAAGATCTCTCAAAAGACAAAGACCGTATATCTAGATAAGGAGCTGAAACCTTAGAAAATTTCCATAAGACCATTATTGGAGTTCAAATTGAAAGGGATGGTCTTATCCATGAGAAGGAAGGTTTTATTGAAAGAGAAAACCAAATTCGTTCTCGTCTTCTTATAAATAATGACGTGGAGTTTTCTTGGGCTGCGAAAGTTCTTGACAATGCCAGAACTAATTTAGGTGTAGATGTCAGTCTTCATGTTGAACAAGCGGCTTTAATTAAAGACATGATTTCTGAAAGAGAAGGTTGTTAGTCATCCTTCCTTTTTAATTTCTTGTTTGTACTATTCTTCCTTAAAAAAATTTCAACTTGGTGTTATATACTCGCAGGAGCCGAAAAGAGATATTCTAGAAGGATTGGAGAACTTGAAGCTGAAAAGAATCAACTCGCAAATAGTCTTACTGCTCACAATGAGAAGTATTCATGGTTGAAAGAACAATTTAGAATTACTACTGTGAATTTTAATAGATCTCTTGTTGAAGTTCGCAATAAATCCATTAAACTGGTTTGCGATGATTACGATATTCCTCATTCTTCATATCCTGATCTTGCAAAGGAAATTCCAGCAAAAACTCCAAATCTTGACATTTCTGATAGCGAAGCTGAGGAATCTAGCGAAGATGAAGATGACAATAATAATGGTAATGAAGAAAAATCTGGCGAAGAAGAGAAGTTTGATGAAGATTAAGATGAAGGTAATGATGATAACGATGAAGGAGAGAAATCTGGTAATGAAGTGAAATTTGAAGAAGAAGAGAAATTTGATGTAGGTGGTGATGGATCTACTTAGTTTTATTTCTTCTCTTTATCTTCCTTGTAAATTTTGTACACTTATTTTCTGCTTCTCGTAGTATTGCTACAAGTTTCTCCAACTTGATGTGTAAACTCCTTTTGCTCAGTACGAATTAGAAAATAATTCTTTTTCTGCAACATAATCAATCAACATAATTATTATCCTTTAATTATCTGTATAAATGTATCATCTATGCAATTTTATCATATGATGGATGAATAATAATTTCATCATTCTACGCATTCCCATACTTGCCTCTATTATTCATCTGCAATATGAAAAAATTGAATAGAGATTAGATATTAGTTGTAAATCAAATTAAATTTGCCTCAATATTGGCGATGTATCGCTAGCAATAATTGCATAACTTTATGATCTATGCGTAAAATCGCAAATCTCATAAATTCTGCGAGCATTATCGCAATAATCTTATGGTCTTATCATGCCTTCCTAATTAAAGGTCTTATTTTGCCACATTTTTTCTTTCTGCGACAAAATCGCAGGACGTCTTTACGTTTGCATGTATTGACCCATTGATTTTGTCTTATCAATATTTTTTTAACATCTCTGCGACAATATGATAAGTATAAACTCTCTTGCAAGAATTAAACCTTATGACATTGCCGTCTTGCGATGAAATCGCAGGACGTCTTTACACTTTCGTGTAAAAACCCATTGATCTCATATTAACTTTTCTCTTTTGGCTTGTTGCCTCTGTATAATTTTTGTCACGCGACAATATGATAGGCCTAAATTTTCTTGCAATCATAAAGCCCCGTGACATTGTCGTCTTTAGACACTTATCAGCTCCCTAATGGAGGGTGCCGCCCTTATCTTCCCCCTGGTTGCCCCTTCAAGGAGGGCACATCGGACATACAAGACTAGCTCCTCCCATCCAGATTTGCCAACAACCAGTTGTTTTCGCAGCCACTTGTCCTTTATGCCTATATGGATTATAGTTACAAGACTGCACCCTAAGTGGGGTTTTCTTCAGGCCAAGTGCATCATAGCCAAGACTTACCAAGAATGGTCAGGGTAGTTTCGTACGCCCCAGGCACCCTTGGCTCAACCGTGTACCTCGGCGCCTTTGTCATACTTTGCACTTCTTAGAAGAGATACTCAGTCGTCCAACCAGGGTATAACCTTATATAGTTGGAAATCCAAGATCTCTCTCCTGGATAGGTTTTCTTTAACCCCAACATCTGTATGACTCAGGTTCCAGCAGTGGTATAACCTTATCCCTGAGTCATGTAAAGAGATACCCCCTTATATGACGCACTTTAGGTCTTACATTTGCCTCTTGCGAGATTGTACTCGCGAACTAAGGTGTACACCGTAAAGGTTTGTCCCATTCTTTTAATCTCTGTGAAATTTTAATCGCATTTCTCGCGAGTATTACAACTCTGATAAAATTTCTTTATTCCGAACTTCTCTTTTCTTGTACACTTTTTCAATTTTATCTCAAAATATTTTTCTCCAAACATTTTCTTCAAACAATTCATCCATGAATTTCTTAAAATCCAACATTTTACCTTTCTACTTACTACTTTCTGGTTATGCTTTTCTGTTATGTTTTGTTGCTTTTTCTTTATCCGCGAGACGCTCGCCATCAATTTCCTCTCGTCGATCTATTGTATCAATCATCAACCTTTCACATCTCTGTTGTTGCTTGATGTTGTACTTCCAATTTCTATTCTTCTCAGCTCTTTCCTCGCAAGATTTTATATCAATCTCATAACATTTCTTGCTTTCGCCCCAATCTCCCTTAATGACTCCAACACCATTTGGATGAGGAAATTTAATACACTGATGAAAAGTAGATGCTACACCTAATATCACATGTAGCCAGGGTCGACCAATCAGGGCATTGTAAGGTGATTCAATGTCAACAACACAGAACAAGATCTTTGAAGATATCCCCTTTAATGGAATCCGCATTGCTGCTCGCCACATTGTTAATCATTTTAGGAAGTAAACTCCCATTTGCTGCTACTGAACTGGTATTTGCGATTGGATATGATTCCATCTCATTTTGTTTTTGCTCCAAAGCAATGTATTCCTCCTGTAATTCCCGCAGCTCTGTCATAGTGATTGTATTCTTGATTCTGAAAATTTGTATGTACAGCGGATTGGTCGCGAACATTGCATTGATAAAAGATAAGATAAGATATCTCTCGTTTACTCTTCCTGCCATCTCACTGCACATTGTCTTCCATCTTACGGTTAAGTGCTTCAAACTCTCGCCAATCCTCTGTTTTAATCCAAATACATCTTCAATGCCTAGCCGCGATGAATTGTTGCTTATATATGCTCCCAGAAATGTATCTTGTAAATGATCAAAAGAAGTTATAGTATTTTTTGGCAATCCCTCAAACCATTTCAGTGCCTCGCCGGTTAAGCTGGATGCAAAATATTTGCATAATACAGCATCATGGTTTTCCCATTATAGCATACATTTAACATAAGCCTTAACATGTTGTACAACACAGGTAGTTCCATCAAAAATGCTGGTTAATACTGGTAAGTTTCACTTTGGAGGTATTCCTCTTAACTGTACTTCTTGAGTGAATGGAGTTCTCGCAGCTTATTCAATAGCTTCATTAAGTCTCCTTCTACCTCCTTCTCTTCTGTTATTTATTATCCCCCTCATCTCTGCTAATTCTTTTAAAATTTGCTCATTCGCAGCTGAATTTGGTTCCATTGGTCTTTTCAATGCAGCTTCCCTTCTCCTGCGTTCATGTACTTCTTGTCCTGCGAGATTTTGTGTATTTTCATCTACATCCACATTCCTTCTTCTGCGATCTTCTGCTTCACCTTCTTCTTTCCATCACAGCTGATTATACTGTCTATTTTCTTCTCTGTGAATTTCTTCATTTCTCATCATTTCTCTTCACTGTCTTTATATTCTCCTTTGTATTCTATCATACTCTTTCTGAATATTATTATTATGGCGATTTTGCGTCCGTCTCCTTTCTCGATTTTCATGGTTATTTTGCCGTATTGCTTCTTGGAATTCTTGTTCTTCTATCTCTGCTCTTAATCTTTCTCTCTCGCAAGCTAGACGCGCTTGTTCAACATAATGTCTCTCAATTTCATCCTCAATTATTCTTTGATTTCTTTGAATTTCTCGCCCATGTAATATTCTTCTACATTCTTCTCGATTTTCTTCACCATTTTGATTATTTCCATCCTCTTGATTTATATTATTGCATCTATCTTTCATAGTTTCACCTCGCGGATCATGGCGATCTTCAATTACCTCTTCTTCTCTATGACGTTGCTCTTCATTTGGATTTTGTCTTTCTTCTCGAGTATTTTCCCTAGCATTTCTCATTGGGGAATTTTGTCTCGGCTCTTCTCTAAATGATCTTGAATTCGATCTAACAGTACTTCCTGATCTTCTACTTCGTAATCTCAAATTCTCCATTCTCAACTCATGATTTTGTCTTGTTAAATTCGCATGTTCTTCCGCCTCCAATCTTCTTTCCTCCTGTATTCCTTGTCTTAGATCTCCTACTGTTTCATTTTCACCTTCTCCATGAATTAATCCTTCAACCATTCTTTGATTTCTTTCTTCTCCTCTTCCATCTCTTAATTGTTGATTTTCTTCTTCTTCCATTGAATCCGATCTCCAAGTATGCACACTCACCCTGTCATAATCCACGTTTCTATCCTGTATTGGTGTTTGTTGATTTGGTTGTGGAATTTGATTTTCTCCTTCAATACTCATTCTATTTCTTCTTGTTCTTATCCTTGAAGATTCTCCTATTTCATTTGTTTCTCCACCTGCAAGTCTTTTACTCCTCCTCACAGTTGTTGGCGGTTCTGATGTATTTCTTCTTCTTCTAGCCATTTCTTCAACTTTAACAATTTCTTCAAATCTTCAAGTTGTAATTAGATATTTCTTAGCTTTGATTCTCCATGTTTCGGGCGCCAAAATGTAGTTGCAGGAAATCCTACACTACACCCTTGTTAAGAATTTGTAATAACCAACTCAAATTTGAAGATTAAGAACGACACTTTATTATTTGATTTTCAGAAATGTTTACAAGAAATGTAAGAATTCAAGAATACAACTATTCTCTTGAAGTTTCTCTCTCCTCAAGACTTTCTCAACTCTCAAAAATACATCATCCTTTTCTGGACATATTGGATCTCTATTTATAGGGTAGTTACATAATGGATGACAGCTAAGTTTTCCTCTTATTTCGGATTTTTTCTGCGATTGTACCGCGATATTTACGATGTTCATTCTCGCAAGCTTTGTAACCATCGCGGGACAAACATGCTTTTCTCATGTTTTCTTCAATCGTCAGCTATTACGTCACTCTTTTGACTGTTTTTGTGACATTCACAAAGTGTTGTTAAAATCTTACGATGATGCTCACTGAGAAGTGTTGTTAATATCGCAGAGAAGTGTTGTAGCGATATTCAGGTCCTAAATCCACCATAACATTAAAAGCATCAATGATCCAAATTTCTTGCACAACTGAACTTTTGTATTTTCCACAGTTCAATATATCTTCAAAAGATTTGGGGTTCTTGAAAGCAAATATGCCTCCAAGCCAGCTCAAAAGAATCTGACCATATTTTCATACCCATAAAAGATGTGTTGTAGAGTCTTGGTATTCATGGCAAATATAACATCTTGAAACATTCTGAAAACCTCTTTTGTTTAGATTTTCATCAGCAGCACAGGCTCCCCTTGTAATCTTCCAAATATTGCTATTAGTGGAAGGATGAACACTCTTGTTCCAGATATGTTTATACCATCGAAGTTTATGTAATCTAGTTCTGATTATTGAAACAACACTATCCACAGTGAAAAAGACCATTCTGAGAAGGAGTCCATATCAATTTATCTTCAACAGTTGAGATATTTGGTAGATCAGAAATGGAAAAAAATTACAGCATTTCCTCAGGAATCACCCATTATTGATTAACAATTAAACTACTCACCTTCATGTGGATATGTTGTTTAATGTAAGCATTATTTGAGAATAGTTTGATTATGCTTTTCTCCAAGACCCAAGTATCCACCCAAACTGAAATTTTGTCACCTTTGCCCATAATCCATCTTGTATGATCATTAAAATCCTACAATATCCATTTGATTCCAGGCCATATAGATGAATGCCTATAATAAGTGATCCAATAATCATATTTATCTTTATATTTAGCAAGGAAAAACCTAGCCCATTCTTCATCTGAATTTAGAATTCTCCATAAGAGTTGCATAAGTAAAGCTTTGTTTATTTCTTTCAATTTTCTTAAACCAAGGCCCCCTTCTTCTATATGAGAAAAAACTTGATCCCATGATATTGTGATACATTTCCTATCTTCAACATTACCACTCCAAAGGAAATTCCTAATATTCCTTTCACAAGCATCAATCACTTTTCTTGGCCATTTGTACATGGACATATTGTATAGTGGAATACTACTGAGAACAAATTTAGTGAGGGTTAGTATTACTTGAAAAGCTAAGAGATTTCCAATCCATGAAGCAAGTCTTCTATGTAGTATTTCAACAAATGACCATAAATATTCTGTTTTAACTTTCCCTTGCACAAGAATGACACCTAAGTATTTATCATGAAAAGAAGATAACTTTATGTTCATAAAATCATCAATTTGATTACCTCTGACCAAAGAAGTGCCTCCTACAAAACACTTTCTTTTAGTGGCACTCACTGTTTTCCCTGAAGCTTTTTGATATTCAATGAGAAGCTTTTTCAAATGAAGTAAACTAGATTTTCCACCATTGCAAAATATAAAAATGTCATCTGCAAAAAAGAGATGAGATGGATGGATACCTTTTCTGATAATCATTGGATGTATTTTATTTTTCTGGATTGATTGAAGAATGTTTCTACTCAGAACATCAGTTGCAATCACATAAAGAATTGGAGATAAGGGATCTCCTTGTTTGAGGCCCCTTCCTACACCAAAATAACCCACAGGACCACCATTAATCATGACAGATATCTTTGTAGACTTGAGCAGAACTAAAATCCAGTTACAGAAGTAAGTAGAAAAACCATATTTCTTTAACACCAAAATGAGGTACTCCCAGCTCAGAGTATCATATGCCTGAGAGATGTCAAGTTTAAAGCCAGCATTTCCTCCTCTTATTTTTATGTTCATTTCATTAACTAGTTCACAAGCTAAGAGAATTTGTTCATGAATATTTCTCCCCTTAATAAAAGCACATTGTTGAGGTGATACCAATTTGTGTAAGAAAGTACTCATTCTTGTTGTAATAATCTTTGTGAGTATTTTGAAGACGAAATTACTTAAACCAATGGGTCTAAATTGGTTTGATTTTTTAGCACCTCTAACTTTTGGCAATAGAACAAGAAAATTAGAATTAACCCCAGGAGGAATTACTTGATGTTTCCAACTGTATCTGATAGCTTCACACAAATCTTCTTCAATAATTTTCCAAGCTATTCTATAGAAAATACTTGTAAAACCATCTGGTCCAGGGGAGCCATCTTGGTTTAAATCAAAAACTGCATTTCTGATTTCCTCTTTTGAAGGAATATTCTCCAATAATGAATTTTCATCAGCTGAATTGGACTGAGGTATTACATTTAATATAGAGTCAGATATTTCCACAGTCTGTTCAGAAAACTTACTTGAAAAATGTTTTATAAGCATTGAAGCAATGTCATTTTTTATCTGTCACAATAGCACCTGCATCATTCTCCAGTTCTGTTATAGTGTTTCTTGCTTGTCTTAACTTGATTAAAGTATGAAAAAAAGAAGTATTAGCATCACCATATTTAATCCAATTAACTATTGCCTTTTGACTTAGCATAGTATGATAGTTCTGTGCACCTACATCTCTTATACCCCTTGCAGTAACATAATAATTCAAAAGATCTAAATTTTGAGGATCAACATCAGCAAGAATATTAGTTTCAAGAAACTTTTACCCAGCTTCTTTTAATTTGACTTTAACATTCCCAAAAACCTCCCAGTTCCATTTTTTAGTATATTCTTCAAGAACTTCAGTTTATTCATGAAAATAAAAATTGGATTACCCACAAAAATTTCTTTCCAAGCATCAATAACAACTTGTGAAAATCAGGGTGAAAAATCCACATCTTTTGAAACTTAAAAGGGTAATTTAAAGGTTTCTAAATATCTGAATTAGAGACTAAAAGCATAATGTGATCAGAAATACCTCTTGCAGTTACTTGATATTTCCATCCTGGATATTTCTCTAACCACTGAGAGTTGAATAAAGACCTGTCCAAATTACATAAAATTCTCTTCTTTCCACATCTGCCATTTGACCAAGAAAATTGAAGTCTTGTTTTTGGAGCTTGAAGGAGATGACAATAATCAATCCAATCATTAAATTCTGCTACAGAAGATGTAGTAGAAGGAAATATCACACTACACCCCTCACAAGAATTCATACAATCAAATCATTTTTAGATCAACAATCATATTTTTTATTGATTAATCTCACAAATTTTACAAGAAAGAAAGGAAATAAAGCTATGGAATTAACAACCGCTTTGGACTTTCTCTCTCCTAATGACTTGACCAACACTCAAAAAATATCTCTCTTTCCTTACGCCTGTTCAACTCTTTATATAGGGAATTACATAGTGGATGACAGCTAATCTGTCCTTTATTTTAAGATCTGACTTGTGATATTCTCGCAAGAGTTCTATTGTTAATCTTCGCAAATACTCTAATCATCGTAGAGTCATCGCACTTTTCTCATTTTTCTGCCATCGTCACCTGTTACGTCATTCTTCAAATCATTCTGCGATGCTCGCAAAGTGTTGTTGATCAAACTTCGCAAATGTGTCCTTCTTGCGATATTTTGATCCTACATCTTGCCTCTTATCATGTATTCTCTGCGAAGGAGATAATGTCATGAGAAATTATTCTTCAAAACGCCGCAACTGTTCATCTTTTCATATTCTTGTCTCGACACGATTTTGTATTTTGCGTGAATTTTGTTACACGTATATTTTCTTCCATCCATCTCTTGACACGTCTTTTTCAACCACTACTTTTAACCGCTCACGTCTACTCCTCACATTAAATGCACTCATCTTCTCAAGAATTTCTACCCTCTATATATATTCTTCTTATTCCTCTCTTTTCTTCTTTTTATTTTCACTCTTATTTTCTCTGCAACTTCACTTTATTGTTCTTCCGTAACATCCGCTCCTTCTACTGTAATTTTTCTTGATTCTTCTTATTTCAATTTTTATTTTCATCTTCATTCCCATACTAAAAATGCCTCCAGCTGGTCGTAAGAATGAAGTTGGTCTTGAAGAAATTCGAAAGGAATTTCTAACCAAAGGTTTTACTTTATCTCCCATTCCTAGTCAAAACCCTAAATCTGAACTTTCTATTAGTTTATTTTCTGATCATCCTTGAAATCATGAAAAAATCATAGTCTCGCTAGGTCAACTTCTCGCTGGTCTTCCTATTCCCCTTTATGATCCTAAACTTCCCTTATTCTATGAAATTCTTTCTCATGCGAAATTCTCGCGAGCAGTATATCAATTGAGTGGAGACTGCATTCGCTTAATGCTCGAGTTTGTGAATCGTGGTGCTGGTAAGGTATCTCTTTACCCCTCAAAATTTAAGAATCCCAAGTTTCTTTGATGTTGCGATTATTCTGCGAAGTATACCGTAGAAAATTTCTTTGCGAATTATGAGATAATTCCCATGAAAAGAGATAGCACTTGCTAGGGCGTTCGTTTGAGGAAGAAAGATGATGTTGCTGATGACAAGATACTAATGCAAGACATTGATTGGAATCCCGGAAAAAATATAACTCCACGTCATTCTAACGATGATAAGTGGTGTATCTTCCCTTTAATCCTAAAGGGTCCATACATCTCCGGATCTCATGTATTACCTGCGAATCTCGCAGCATACCAACCATGGGTATTTACATGGCCTGAGAGAGAAGCAGAGGTATATTTCCACATTTTGCTTGCTTGAATTGTTGTTCTTCTATGGCTCAATTGTTTCGTAGCTGCTATTTGCGATGCTCCCCTCTTATATAATAATGAATCTCTTCGCGGGGTTTCAAGATCTATATCTCCAAGTTTCTTACATTCACTCAATAGCTTGGTAAATTTTCATACTTATATTTATCTTCTTTCTATTTTTGTCTTGAGTTCTTAATTTATTCTGAAAATTCGCTGCATTATTTCGCAGGCTGGGAAAGCTTCTTACGATGTTACCGTAGATTTGGAAAAAAGGCGTGCGGCCTTTGAAAAGAAGTATCTTGAACTTCGCAAGAAAAATGAGAAATTGGAAGCTGAAACTGTTAGTCTTCGCGAGAAGAACAACCAATTGTGTCCGAGACTGCCGATGTTCGCAAAAAGAACAACCGGTGGAATATGAGACTCTTTGTCCAAAAGAATAAAATCTCTGGTCTTCAAGATGCCAATAAGCAACTCTATGGTATAAAACTTTTTCCTTCTTTTTCTTCATTTCGTTTTCTCATTACCCTTTCTTATATGGTTCACCATTTCACAGACGTTTATGGTCTTTCTGATGAGGCTATTCTTCTTCATATATTTCCCAATATTTTGGATGATGACACCCTTCTTAAACACCTTAACGGTTCTTTAAATGAATTTCTAAATGATGAAATCAACTCTCTTTCCATAGATGAACTTAGATCCAAAATCCATCTCTTAAAAATTGAACATAGATCCAGTTTGGGATTAGCCAATAAGTTTAAATATTTTTATGTTGACTCAAAAGAAGAAATTAACAAACTAAGAACTAAGATTAGTAGTCTTATTGATGATAAAGACCATATCGCTAAGCAAAGTGCTCAATCTTTAGCGGATTTCCACAAGACTCTTCTTGAAGTTCAAGTTAAAAGAGATAGACTTATCGAAAATGCTACTCTTATTGAGAGGTAAAATCAAGTTTGCTCTCGCCTTCTTATAAATCATGATGATGAGTTTGCTTGGGCTGCGAGAATTCTAGATAACTTTGAGAAATAACTTAGGTGTAGATGTTAGTCTTCAAGCTGAGCAAACTGCCTTGATTAGAGATATGATTTCTAACAGAGAAGGTTTTTACATGTTCTTCCTTACATAATTGTTTGTTTTTCATAAACTTCCTTCAAATTATTGATTTACTATTATATTTTTAAAGTTGAAGATAGTTATCGCAAGAGGATTGAAGAACTTGAGAATGAGAAAGTGAAGCTCTTGAAAGATTTATCTTCTCACAATGAGAAATGTTCAAGATTGAAGACTCAAATGAAGATCACTATTGCGAATTTTGGGAATGATGCAATTTCTTTCGTAATGATACCATCAAGGAGATCTATGATGACAATAAGATTCCTCACTCCAAGTATCCTTGTCTCTTAGATAAAGTTCCAGAGAATGTTCCTAATTTGGTCATCTACGATAGTGAAGCTGATGAAGAGACGGAGTCTGAAGAAAATGAAGAGGAGAAGTCTGATGGAGAAAAAAATTCTGGTGATGATGATAATGAAGAATCAAGCAAAAAATAGTTTTCGCTTCCTTGTGCTTTCTTGTTCAATTTTTTGTAAAACTTGTATATCTTCTCTTGATCTTTCATTCTTGTATACTTGTAATCTATCACTGCGAATTTCTCTAGTCTTCAATACAAGCTCTATTTCTTTTGTTCTTTCCTGCATGCGTTAGAAAATTTTTCTCTCTTGCAATATGACTATCCAAAATACAATTAACTTTTTATGTGTAAATCTATTATGTGAAAACAAATAACATTTAATTTATTCTATGCATTCCCATACCTGCCTCTGTTATTTGTATTCAGATGAGTGATTGAGCATGTTACCTTTGTTTAGTAAGATAATTTGCGATCAAATCGCAATTTCCTCTGCATAATCTCGCAATCATAAATTGTAAGATTACATTCTTTCTTGTATTCTGATGTGGTCTTATTTTTCCTTCCTAAGTAAAGGTCTTATTTTGCCATCTTTTTTCATTGCGACAAGATCGCAGGACGTCTCCTCACTTTCATGTAGAAACCCATTGATCTTGCCTTAACTTTTTGTTCTTTTGTAATTTTTGTTGCGACAATATGACAGGCCTAAATTTTCTTGAGAAATTAAAGCCCCATGACATTGCCGTCTTGCGACGAAATCGCAGGACATTTCTATACTTTCATGTAGAAACCCATTGTTCTCGTCTTAACTTTTCTTTTATATTATTGCCTTTTCAGGACTGTTGCACAAATATGACAAGTCTTAATACTCTCGTGAGTAAAAAGCCTCATGAGATTTGCGTCTTAAGACACTTATCATCTCCCTAATGAAGGGTGCCTCCCTTATTTTCCCCCTGGTTGCCCTTTCAAAGAGACGTACTTCTACCATACAATACTATCTCCTCCCATCCAATCTTAACAACAACCAATTTTGTTCGCAGCCTCTTATCCCATTTGCCTATATGGATTATGGTTACGAGACTGCACCCTAAGTGGGGGCTTTCTTCAGGCCGAGTGCATCATAGCCAAGACTTTCCAAAAATGGCCAGAGTAGTTTCATATGCCCCAGGCACTCTTGGATCAACCGTGTACCTCGGCGCCTTGGTCATATTGTGCACCCCTTAGGAGAGCTCTTATTACCTTAGTTGCCCAACACAAGTCATATGCTCAAGTTGAGAATCCAAGGTGTTTTTTCCTGGATGGGCTTTCATTAACCCAAAATCTCCATGACACAGGTTCCAGCAGCGGTGTAACCTTATCGATGAGCCATGCAACAAATACCCCCTTTTATGACGTACTTTAGGTCTTACATTTGCCTCTTGCGAAATTTTATTCGCGAACTAGGGTGTACGCCATAAAGGTTCGTCCCATTCTAAGGATTATTCTTTTGCATTTCAGCTCTGTTGTAATTTCTCAATCTCATTTTTATCATTAAGTAAAATACATTTTTGAATTTTTTTGCAAAAAATCAATCATACATCTTTTTATTTTTACTCAATATTTCTTTCATTTCACAGTTTGAATTTTTTACGTTTACTGTTCTCTGCCTCTGCGAGATTGTTAGCTACTTTCTCACCTTCTGCGAGATTTTCTCCGCTTGTTGTTTTCAGCAAGTTCTAACTTCGCAATATCCCTTCTTCTCTTTGCTCTATTGTGTCAACCATCAACCTATCACGTCTTTGTCTTTGCTTAATGTTATATTTCCAATTCTCCTTCTTGGAAGCTCTTTCCTCGCAGGACTTCATATCAATCTCATAACATTTCTTACCCTCTACCCAATCTCCTTTTATGACTCCAATACCATTGGGATGAGGAAACTTGATTCATTGGTGGAAGGTTGATGCCACGCCTAGAATCCCATATATCCAAGGTTGTCCAATCAAAGCGTTATAGGACTATTCTACATCAACTACACAGAATAGGATCTTACAGGATATCCCCTTTAATGGAATTCCCATAGTGATTTCCCCTTTAGGCTTATTGGCAGTACCATTAAAACCATAGAATTTATAAATTAAAGGTATTAGATCCTCATCTCTACCTCCCATAGTCTTATAAGTATGATAGAATAAGATATCCATAGAACTTCCTGTGTCAATTAAGACTCTATTAATTGCCCATGTATCTTCAGCTTCAGCTTCATCCTGATAAGTGCATATTTCACATATATTTGGTGTTAATTCCATACTAGTATTTGATGGTTTTCTTGCAGATTATTGTGTGTTACGCGTGTTTTCTCTTATTTGTGTGTTAGAAGGTGAATAATCCAAAAAGAAGTGAATTCGAGCTTAGTTGTGCAGTGAAAGAAGCTAGCTAAGAGTGAGGAAGAGCCAAAGACCAATTGTAACTCGTTCAAATACAAGATTTCTACTTTTCATGGGGTAGAGGACGAGAAGGCGAAGCCAACGGCGAAAGAACGGAGTCATTCGGAGTTCGTATGAATAAGTTATAGGCAAAATAAGGAAAGGGGCAAAATGGTCATTTTACAAGGGAAGTGCTATTAGCACCCTCACCTTGGATAAGGGGAATCCTAAGTAGACACCTGCTATTCGCACTCCCGGTTTGGATAGGGGGACACCACCTTCTTCACAGTTTCAAAACAAAAAATTTGGCGGGAAATTTTTGTTCACCTGGGTAAATTTCTGGGAAGAATTCGGACGTGATTTTTTGAGATTTAACGGCCGGAGTTGATTGATATCACCCTGTTTTGATTAAACAGGGATGGTAATGAGTATGGTTTCATCACATAATGGCTATATAACTCACGGGTGGAGTTTGTTGCTCGGCAACGAAATGGTGATCGATGGAGGTTGCTATGGTTCTGTGGCTAGTGATGATAGAGAGTTGATGGAGTTCGAGCTCAGGGAAGCTCAAGGAAGTTCAGAGAGTGGAGTATGGATGATGAAGCTCCGGATGTGGAGCTCGGGTTACTGTTGAGCTCGAGCAAAGGCTGCTGCTGTGGCAGTCTCGAGCATGGAAGAGAATGGATGACGGGACTGCTGCCATGATTAATGTCGGGTAAGGAACATGGGAGTATGGACAGCATTGGAAGTTGCTGCTCAGAGCACGAGAGCTGAAGCTAATCTCAATGAATGATGACTAGTTGTTTCGCTGGAAAGGAAGAGAACATGAGAACGTGAAGCTGATGATGACAACAACGGAACCGAGAGGAGATGATGGTGCTCGACAGCTGATGATGGTTGCTACATGCACGCTGATAGTTGAGAACGTGATGGCATGTTAGAGCTCATGAGAGCTCGACAAAGCAGAGAAGCAAACACGTGAAGAAATGAAGCCCGAGATTATGGAGAAAGCAATTTCAGGAGAAGGTGATGGCTGGCTGTTTCGCTGGAGTGAAGAACATGGCAGACAAGGAGCTCGGGCTATTGGTAGTAATGATGGTGACGGAGTCGTGGAGTTACCGTGAAGCTGAGGATCTGGAAAGCTAGCTCGAGTAATGGACAGTGATGGAGCTGCTCAGGTAAAGCACGTGATGGAGAGTAGCTCGATGTTGGCTGCTGCCGTTAGGTTTCGACAAAGCATGCTTGCTTGGTAAGTTACTTTTAAGTGAAAGGTTGATGATATCTGGAGAACGTGAAACAAGCATGTGAAAGAAAGTGGGAGAAAACATTCGCATGGGAAGAATTCGTTGTACCCAGCGCGTTATCAGATGCACGCTGACATAAAATTGTCGGTCATTTTCTCCTATAAATAGAGATCGAATGCTCCTCCCAAAGGGGGACCTCGACACCTAAACAACATCTCCTTTCACTTCTACAAACACATCTTCTTCTTCCCACACACCTCTCCATCCCACACCCCTTCTACATACTCTTCTTAAAATTCCTTCTTCTTTGTTTATTGGTTAGTATTTTTAATTATGAGTAGCTAAATTTCTATCTAGGATTAGGGAGGAAATCCTACTATGTATGCTATAATGTTTTGATTATTTTCTATAATAATTCTCTTGGTCCTTATTCTTGATTCGTAACGGTAATAATTTTCTTCATGTGTCCTATGATGCTTGATAATTGATTTATATATTCTATGTTAGAAAATAGCATTTTATAGTGAAGAAGATTGTTAATTCTTTGAGAAAAACAATTGCTTGAAAAGATTTATTTTCCGAGACGTATTATTTGTCCTAAATCGTCTTGAGTAATTTTGGGAGAATGTTATAGGGAATAGTTATAATCATTTAGTATGTGTAGTAGTGATGGAATCTTGACATCCTAGACTCTTTTAATTGAACACAAAAATCATTTTTAGCATTTCCATTATTTTATAAGTTTTATAAAAATCACCATCTTTTTGTCTAAAACCAAATCTTTTAAAAAAGTCCGAGAATCAAACCCTATATTTACCACTTGTAAAACTGCATCACATCCTCATCATCATCTTCATCCCCCTTTCCATCTTCTTTTGGTTTTGGGTTTATCTCTAATCTTACCACTAATGGATTGTCATGTATTTCGCCAGAGCTCGTGTACTTCTTGTGCAGTGAAATAAATTGTCTGCTTTTGCCACTCTTCTAATGGCGAAGCTTTCGCAATATTCATTATTTCTCTCCCATCAATATCTCTTGCGAAAACTCTGCTTAGAACATTGTCATGGAAATCTTCGATTGTCTTGTATAAATGTACAATAGAATTACAAAATAGATTTTTTACCTTCGCTCCAACTTCTATGAAAAATGTTTCTCCTCCTTTTGGTGCGTTTACCCTGCGAATTTCTGGTGGTGCTGGTAAGAGTTGAGATTGAGGGTGCCCTATTAGAAAATGATTTAGCTTTCCATGGTCTATCATCCTGAGAATGATTCTCTTTATATTTCTGCAATCATTTGTAGAATGTCCATGAAAGTGATGATAAGAGCAAAATTCTTGTCTCCTGCTATTTGAAAGCGGTTCTTTTCCCATGTTCCAGGGTGTTGGTATATTCTATTGCTTCCCAAATTTTTTCCACACTAGTATTCAAAGGCGGCATCTTGATCTCCTCCCATATCATTTTTTGACTTCCTGATCCTCTCTGATAATTTTGTCTTTGTCCTCCATAACTTTCCTGCGGCTGATCAAGTCTTTGTATTTTGTTATTTCCACCTCGACTATAGAAGTTTCTTTCTTTCTCAAATTCTTCTTAGACACGGCTTCCAATTGCTACTATTTTCTGCTGATTATTCTCCATAATCTTTTCTTGTTGGACCTGCGAAGTGCTCGCCACTGCATTTATCAACTTTGGTAGTAAACTCGCATTTGCTGCTGCTGAGCTTGTATTCGCAACAGGATATGATTCCATTTCATTCTGTTTTTTCTTCAAGGGAAATATACTCCTCCTGCAGCTCCCGTAATTCAGTCATTGTGATTGTATTTTTTATTCTGAAAATTTGAATGTACAATAGATTGGTTGAGAACATTGCGTTAATGAATGATAAGATGAGATATCTCTCATCAACACGTCCAGCCATTTCACTACACATTGTATTCCATCTTATGGTTAGATGCTTCAAACTTTCACCAATTCTCTGTTTTAATCCAAATATATCTTCAATGCCGGGTAGCTAAGAGTTGTTACTTATGTATGCCCCTAAGAATGTAGTCTGCAAATGGTTGAAAGATGTTATCGTATTCTTGGGCAAACCTTCTAACCACTTTAGCGCCTCCCCTGTTAAGCTGAATGTGAAATACTTGCACAATACATCATCATGATTTTCCCACTGTAGCATACACCTTACATACGCCTTGATGTGTTGAATTGCACATGTGGTTCCGTCGAAAATGCCAGTTAATGCAGGCAGATTGTAATTTGGGGGTATTCCTCCTCATTGTACTTCTTGTGTGAATGTAGTTTTCCCATCTTCTTCTATAGCTTCATCAAATTATCTCATACCTCCTTCTCTCATATTATTCAGCATTCCTCTCATTTCTGCCTGTTCTCTTAAGATTTTTTCATTTACCCCGGACGCTGATCCCATTGGTCTCTTTAATTCTGCTTCTTTTATCCTGAGTTCTTGCGTGTCTTGTGTTGCGAAATTTTGATTTTCTTCCCCATCATTTTCTTCTTGTCTTTATCTGCGATCTTCTCTTTCATTTCTTTCATGAATTCGCACACCATTATATCTCTCATTTTCTCTTCTAAGATTTTTCTCACTCCTTATCGACTCTCTTTGTTTTCTTTCGATTCTCCTTTGTATTCTATCATATTCTTCATTGATATTTCCATTTTTGCGGTTTTGCTCGCGTCTTCTTTATCGATTGTCATGGTTGTTCGACGTATTTCTTCTTGGAGTTCTCTTTCCTCTACTTCTGCTCTCAATCTCTCTCTCGCAGGCTAAACGTGCTTGTTTAGCATAATTTCTCTCGATTTCTTCTTCAATTACTTGCTCATTTATACGATTTTATCTCCCATGTAATATTCTTCTTCCTTCTTCTTGGTTTTCTTCATCACCTTGGTTATTTCGTTCTTGATGCTGCCTGTTTTGAGGAATTTTTCCATGTGGAATGTATCGATCTTCAATCATTTCTCTATTTTCGCGACGTTCTTCATCTGGATTTGCACCTCCTGCCGAATATTTCCATCAACATTTTCTACAAGTGAGTTTCGTCTTTCTTCCCTTCTGATTGATCTTGAACTTGATCTTGTAGTGCTTCTTGACCTTCTATTTTGTAGTCTCATATTCTCCATTCTCAACTCATGATTCTGCCTTGTCAAATTAACACGTTCTTCTGCTTCTATTCTCCTTTCTTCGTGTATTCTTTGTCTCAATGCTTCTAATGCTTCAATCTCTTCATTTCCATGAATTATACCTCCAACTGCTTCTTGATCCTCCTCTACTCGTCTATCATTTCTCAATTGTCATTCTTCCTCCGTTTTATCTGCCGAATTTTACTGTCAGGTGTGTACACTCACTCTATCATAATCCATAGCTCTGTTTTGCGTTGGTGTATGCTGAATTGGTTGTTGAATTTGATTTTCTCCATCATTTCTTGTATTCATTCTTGATGGTTCTCCAGTTTCATTTCTTCTTTCTCCAGCAAGTCTCTTACTCCTTCTCACAGTTGTTGGTTGTCTTGAAGCATTTCTTCTTCTAGCCATCTCTTTAATCTGAATGAATTGTTGAGAATTATATGAAACTTTTCACCAACTACTCCAAATTCTTTCAAATCACAATATTAATCTTCACACTATCAACAAGGAATCCCTATTTCTAGTGCCAATATCTAGTAGCAGGAAATACCACACTACACCCCTCACAAGAATTCATACAATCAAATCATTTTTAGATCAACAGTCATATTTTTTATTGATTAATCTCACAAATTTTACAAGAAAGAAAGGAAATAAAGCTATGGAATTAGCAACCGCTCTGGACTTTATCTCTCCTAATGACTTTCCCAACACTCGAAAAATATCTCTCTTTCCTTACGCCTGTTCAACTCTTTATATAGGGAATTACATAGTGGATGACAGCTAATCTGTCCTTTATTTTAAGATCTGACTTGCGATATTCTCGCAAGAGTTCTATTGTTAATCTTCGCAAATACTCTAATCATCGTAGAGTCATCGCACTTTTCTCATTTTTCTGCCATCGTCACCTGTTACGTCATTCTTCAAATCATTCTGCGATGCTCGCAAAGTGTTGTTGATCAAACTTCGCAAATGTGTCCTTCTTGCGATATTATGATCCTACAGAAGAAGTAATAGGACATATACCACCCTTTTTTTCATCTAATGTAGTGATAGTGTTAAAATCACCAAAAATCAACCATGGTTTATTTAGAACACTAAAAGGAGCTAGTTCAGCCCATAATTCTCTTATATTTATTGTTAAGACATCATCATGTATTCCTGTAATAAGAACACCCCTACTTCCACAGTAATACTTTGTCTTGAAAAATGCATCACTAATGGAGAGCTTATTGAGTTATTCCAAAACATCCATAAATTGGCTTTTCTAGTATCACAGGTAATGTGAATTATTTTGTGAATCATACCAGGTAGCTTTATTCTATTTGGAGAGTTGAAATGAATTTTTGGTTCATGTATAAAAACTAAAGTAGGATTAAATTGTAAAACTATAGATCTTAGTTTATCTTTGGCCTTTTGTCTCTTAAGGCCTATGATATTCCAATAGATCAATCTCATGTTAAGAAGAAAGATGAGGAGTTGTCGAGCTCCTCTCATTTGGCATATATTTCAAAAGTTCTCTTCTAGTTTTCCTTGTAACTGGAATGACATGTTTTGTAACTTTAGCTTTGAGTTTTTTCTTTTCAACAATAGGAAGTTCAGGAATACTAATGTTCTTGGGAGATTGAGTATGTTTCAAAATAGTAACTGGTTGTGTAACAGAACCAAAATGAAGAAGAGTAGAAGTATTAACCTCTTTTATCTCTACGTCCTCAGAGCTTGAATAGTCTTCATTTTCCTCAGTCTCAGCAATAGGATCGAACTTATTATAAGAAATAATTGGCATTGGACTTGAAGATGATATACCAACCTGGTGAATTTCTTTGATTACTCCACTTTGTTCTCCAATTTCATGTAATGAACAAGGGACTTCAGTTGGTTTTTGAATTGTATCTAAAGATGAGATTAAAACATGATTTGTATTCTTGTTAGATGTAGTTGTATCATCCTCTGTGACATTAGAATTATCTTGTTTCGTAGGTGTTTGACAGATATCAAAACTAACAGGATTTACTTTCTTCTGTTTAACTCTCCAAACGTTGTTATGTTGAACTTGAATGAAATCATTACTCTTCTCCACACTAGCCTCCTTCTGATTAGATCTACACTCTGTAACTAAGTGACCAACTACTTTGCAGTGGTAGCAGAATTTAGGAATTCTAGGAATTTGAATTTCTTGCTCAAAGGTACCATACTTAGTTTTGATCTGAATGTGATTAGGAATATGCTGAGATAAGTCCACTTCCCCCTCATTAAATTCTGCTACAGAAGATGTAGTAGAAGGAAATATCACACTACACCCCTCACAAGAATTCATACAATCAAATCATTTTTAGATCAACAATCATATTTTTTATTGATTAATCTCACAAATTTTACAAGAAAGAAAGGAAATAAAGCTATGGAATTAACAACCGCTTTGGACTTTCTCTCTCCTAATGACTTGACCAACACTCAAAAAATATCTCTCTTTCCTTACGCCTGTTCAACTCTTTATATAGGGAATTACATAGTGGATGACAGCTAATCTGTCCTTTATTTTAAGATCTGACTTGTGATATTCTCGCAAGAGTTCTATTGTTAATCTTCGCAAATACTCTAATCATCGTAGAGTCATCGCACTTTTCTCATTTTTCTGCCATCGTCACCTATTACGTCATTCTTCAAATCATTCTGCGATGCTCGCAAAGTGTTGTTGATCAAACTTCGCAAATGTGTCCTTCTTGCGATATTTTGATCCTACATCTTTCCTCTTATCATGTATTCTCTGCGAAGGAGATAATGTCATGAGAAATTATTCTTCAAAACGCCGCAACTGTTCATCTTTTCATATTCTTCTGTACTGACACGATTTTGTATTTTGCGTGAATTTTGTTACACGTATATTTTCTTCCATCCATCTCTTGACACGTCTTTTTCAACCACTGCTTTTAACCGCTCACGTCTACTCCTCACATTAAATGCACTCATCTTCTCAAGAATTTCTACCCTCTATATATATTCTTCTTATTCCTCTCTTTTCTTCTTTTTATTTTCACTCTTATTTTCTCTGCAACTTCACTTTATTGTTCTTCCGTAACATCCGCTCCTTCTACTGTAATTTTTCTTGATTCTTCTTATTTCAATTTTTATTTTCATCTTCATTCCCATACTAAAAATGCCTCCAGCTGGTCGTAAGAATGAAGTTGGTCTTGAAGAAATTCGAAAGGAATTTCTAACCAAAGGTTTTACTTTATCTCCCATTCCTAGTCAAAACCCTAAATCTGAACTTTCTATTAGTTTATTTTCTGATCATCCTTGAAATCATGAAAAAATCATAGTCTCGCTAGGTCAACTTCTCGCTGGTCTTCCTATTCCCCTTTATGATCCTAAACTTCCCTTATTCTATGAAATTCTTTCTCATGCGAAATTCTCGCGAGCAGTATATCAATTGAGTGGAGACTGCATTCGCTTAATGCTCGAGTTTGTGAATCGTGGTGCTGGTAAGGTATCTCTTTACCCCTCAAAATTTAAGAATCCCAAGTTTGCTGATGTTGCGATTATTCCTGCGAAGTATACCGTAGAAAATTTCTTTGCGAATTATGAGATAATTCCCATGAAAAGAGATAGCACTTGCTAGGGCGTTCGTTTGAGGAAGAAAGATGATGTTGCTGATGACAAGATACTAATGCAAGACATTGATTGGAATCCCGAAAAAAATATAACTCCACGTCATTCTAACGATGATAAGTGATGTATCTTCCCTTTAATCCTAAAGGGTCCATACATCTCCGGATCTCATGTATTACCTGCGAATCTCGCAGCATACCAACCATGGGTATTTACATGGCCTGAGAGAGAAGCAGAGGTATATTTCCACATTTTGCTTGCTTGAATTGTTGTTCTTCTATGGCTCAATTGTTTCGTAGCTGCTATTTGCGATGCTCCCCTCTTATATAATAATGAATCTCTTCGCGGGGTTTCAAGATCTATATCTCCAAGTTTCTTACATTCACTCAATAGCTTGGTAAATTTTCATACTTATATTTATCTTCTTTCTATTTTTGTCTTGAGTTCTTAATTTATTCTGAAAATTCGCTGCATTATTTCGCAGGTTGGGAAAGCTTCTTACGATGTTACCGTAGATTTGGAAAAAAGGCGTGCGGCCTTTGAAAAGAAGTATCTTGAACTTCGCAAGAAAAATGAGAAATTGGAAGCTGAAACTGTTAGTCTTCGCGAGAAGAACAACCAATTGTAATCTGAGACTGCCGATGTTCGCAAAAAGAACAACCAGCTGGAATATGAGACTACTGTCCAAAAGAATAAAATCTCTGGTCTTCAAGATGCCAATAAGCAACTCTATGGTATAAAACTTTTTCCTTCTTTTTCTTCATTTCGTTTTCTCATTACCCTTTATTATATGGTTCACCATTTCACAGACGTTTATGGTCTTTCTGATGAGGCTATTCTTCTTCATATATTTCCCAATATTTTGGATGATGACACCCTTCTTAAACACCTTAACGGTTCTTTAAATGAATTTCTAAATGATGAAATCAACTCTCTTTCCATAGATGAACTTAGATCCAAAATCCATCTCTTAAAAATTGAACATAGATCCAGTTTGGGATTAGCCAATAAGTTTAAATATTTTTATGTTGACTCAAAAGAAGAAATTAACAAACTAAGAACTAAGATTAGTAGTCTTATTGATGATAAAGACCATATCGCTAAGCAAAGTGCTCAATCTTTAGCGGATTTCCACAAGACTCTTCTTGAAGTTCAAGTTAAAAGAGATAGACTTATCCGCGAAAATGCTACTCTTATTGAGAGGTAAAATCAAGTTTGCTCTCGCCTTCTTATAAATCATGATGATGAGTTTGCTTGGGATGCGAGAATTCTAGATAACGCCAGAAATAACTTAGGTGTAGATGTTAGTCTTCAAGCTGAGCAAACTGCCTTGATTAGAGATATGATTTCTAACAGAGAAGGTTTTTACATGTTCTTCCTTACATAATTGTTTGTTTTTCATAAACTTCCTTCAAATTATTGATTTACTATTATATTTTTGCAGAAGCTGAAGATAGTTATCGCAAGAGGATTGAAGAACTTGAGAATGAGAAAGTGAAGCTCGCGAAAGATTTATCTTCTCACAATGAGAAATGTTCAAGATTGAAGACTCAAATGAAGATCACTATTGCGAATTTTGGGAATGATGCAATTTCTTTCTGTAATGATACCATCAAGGAGATCTATGATGACAATAAGATTCCTCACTCCAAGTATCCTTGTCTCTTAGATAAAGTTCCAGAGAATGTTCCTAATTTGGTCATCTCTGATAGTGAAGCTGATGAAGAGACGGAGTCTGAAGAAAATGAAGAGGAGAAGTCTGATGGAGAAAAAAATTCTGGTGATGATGATAATGAAGAATCAAGCAAAAAATAGTTTTCGCTTCCTTGTGCTTTCTTGTTCAATTTTTTGTAAAACTTGTATATCTTCTCTTGATCTTTCATTCTTGTATACTTGTAATCTATCACTGCGAATTTCTCTAGTCTTCAATACAAGCTCTATTTCTTTTGTTCTTTCCTGCATGCGTTAGAAAATTTTTCTCTCTTGCAATATGACTATCCAAAATACAATTAACTTTTTATGTGTAAATCTATTATGTGAAAACAAATAACATTTAATTTATTCTATGCATTCCCATACCTGCCTCTGTTATTTGTATTCAGATGAGTGATTGAGCATGTTACCTTTGTTTAGTAAGATAATTTGCGATCAAATCGCAATTTCCTCTGCATAATCTCGCAATCATAAATTGTAAGATTACATTCTTTCTTGTATTCTGATGTGGTCTTATTTTTCCTTCCTAAGTAAAGGTCTTATTTTGCCATCTTTTTCATTGCGACAAGATCGCAGGACGTCTCCTCACTTTCATGTAGAAACCCATTGATTTTGCCTTAACTTTTTGTTCTTTTGTAATTTTTGTTGCGACAATATGACATGCCTAAATTTTCTTGAGAAATTAAAGCCCCATGACATTGCCGTCTTGCGACGAAATCGCAGGACATTTCTATACTTTCATGTAGAAACCCATTGTTCTCGTCTTAACTTTTCTTTTATATTATTGCCTTTTCAGGACTGTTGCACAAATATGACAAGTCTTAATACTCTCGTGAGTAAAAAGCCTCATGAGATTTGCGTCTTAAGACACTTATCATCTCCCTAATGAAGGGTGCCTCCTTATTTCCCCCTGGTTGCCCTTTCAAAGAGACGTACTTCTACCATACAATACTATCTCCTCCCATCCAATCTTAACAACAACCAATTTTGTTCGCAGCCTCTTATCCCATTTGCCTATATGGATTATGGTTACGAGACTGCACCCTAAGTGGGGGCTTTCTTCAGGCCGAGTGCATCATAGCCAAGACTTTCCAAAAATGGCCAGAGTAGTTTCATATGACCCAGGCACTCTTGGATCAACCGTGTACCTCGGCGCCTTGGTCATATTGTGCACCCCTTAGGAGAGCTCTTATTACCTTAGTTGCCCAACACAAGTCATATGCTCAAGTTGAGAATCCAAGGTGTTTTTCCTGGATGGGCTTTCATTAACCCAAAATCTCCATGACACAGGTTCCAGCAGCGGTGTAACCTTATCGATGAGCCATGCAACAAATACCCCCTTTTATGACGTACTTTAGGTCTTACATTTGCCTCTTGCGAAATTTTATTCGCGAACTAGGGTGTACGCCATAAAGGTTCGTCCCATTCTAAGGATTATTCTTTTGCATTTCAGCTCTGTTGTAATTTCTCAATCTCATTTTTATCATTAAGTAAAATACATTTTTGAATTTTTTTGCAAAAAATCAATCATACATCTTTTTATTTTTACTCAATATTTCTTTCATTTCACAGTTTGAATTTTTTACGTTTACTGTTCTCTGCCTCTGCGAGATTGTTAGCTACTTTCTCACCTTCTGCGAGATTTTCTCCGCTTGTTGTTTTCAGCAAGTTCTAACTTCGCAATATCCCTTCTTCTCTTTGCTCTATTGTGTCAACCATCAACCTATCACGTCTTTGTCTTTGCTTAATGTTATATTTCCAATTCTCCTTCTTGGCAGCTCTTTCCTCGCAGGACTCCATATCAATCTCATAACATTTCTTACCCTCTACCCAATCTCCTTTTATGACTCCAATACCATTGGGATGAGGAAACTTGATTCATTGGTGGAAGGTTGATGCCACGCCTAGAATCCCATATATCCAAGGTTGTCCAATCAAAGCGTTATAGGACTATTCTACATCAACTACACATAATAGGATCTTACAGGATATCCCCTTTAATGGAATTCCCATAGTGATTTCCCCTTTAGGCTTATTGGCAGTACCATTAAAACCATAGAATTTATAAATTGAAGGTATTAGATCCTCATCTCTACCTCCCATAGTCTTATAAGTATGATAGAATAAGATATCCATAGAACTTCCTGTGTCAATTAAGACTCTATTAATTGCCCATGTATCTTCAGCTTCAGCTTCATCCTGATAAGTGCATATTTCACATATATTTGGTGTTAATTCCATACTAGTATTTGATGGTTTTCTTGCAGATTATTGTGTGTTACGCGTGTTTTCTCTTATTTGTGTGTTAGAAGGTGAATAATCCAAAAAGAAGTGAATTCGAGCTTAGTTGTGCAGTGAAAGAAGCTAGCTAAGAGTGAGGAAGAGCCAAAGACCAATTGTAACTCGTTCAAATACAAGATTTCTACTTTTCATGGGGTAGAGGACGAGAAGGCGAAGCCAACGACGAAAGAACGGAGTCATTCGGAGTTCGTATGAATAAGTTATGGGCAAAATAAGGAAAGGGGCAAAATGGTCATTTTACAAGGGAAGTGCTATTAGCACCCTCACCTTGGATAAGGGGAATCCTAAGTAGACACCTGCTATTCGCACTCCCGGTTTGGATAGGGGGACACCACCTTCTTCACAGTTTCAAAACAAAAAATTTGGCGGGAAATTTTTGTTCACCTGGGTAAATTTCTGGGAAGAATTCGGACGTGATTTTTTTGAGATTTAACGGCCGGAGTTGATTGATATCACCCTGTTTTGATTAAACAGGGATGGTAATGAGTATGGTTTCATCACATAATGGCTATATAACTCACGGGTGGAGTTTGTTGCTCGGCAACGAAATGGTGATCGATGGAGGTTGCTATGGTTCTGTGGCTAGTGATGATAGAGAGTTGATGGAGCTCGAGCTCAGGGAAGCTCAAGGAAGTTCAGAGAGTGGAGTATGGATGATGAAGCTCCGGCTGTGGAGCTCGGGTTACTGTTGAGCTCGAGCAAAGGCTGCTGCTGTGGAAGTCTCGAGCATGGAAGAGAATGGATGACGGGACTGCTGCCATGATTAATGTCGGGTAAGGAACATGGGAGTATGGACAGCATTGGAAGTTGCTGCTCAGAGCACGAGAGCTGAAGCTAATCTCAATGAATGATGACTAGTTGTTTCGCTGGAAAGGAAGAGAACATGAGAACGTGAAGCTGATGATGACAGCAACGGAACCGAGAGGAGATGATGGTGCTCGACAGCTGATGATGGTTGCTACATGCACGCTGATAGTTGAGAACGTGATGGCATGTTAGAGCTCATGAGAGCTCGACAAAGCAGGGAAGCAAACACGTGAAGAAATGAAGCCCGAGATGATGGAGAAAGCAATTTCGTGGAGAAGGTGATGGCTGGCTGTTTCAATTTGGAGTGAAGAACATGGCAGACAAGGAGCTCGGGCTATTGGTAGTAATGATGGTGACGGAGTCGTGGAGTTACCGTGAAGCTGAGGAGCTGGAAAGCTAGCTCGAGTAATGGACAGTGATGGAGCTGCTCAGGTAAAGCACGTGATGGAGAGTAGCTCGATGTTGGCTGCTGCCGTTAGGTTTCGACAAAGCATGCTGCTGGTAAGTTACTTTTAAGTGAAAGGTTGATGATATCTGGAGAACGTGAAACAAGCATGTGAAAGAAAGTGGGAGAAAACATTCGCATGGGAAGAATTCGTTGTACCCAGCGCGTTATCAGATGCACGCTGACATAAAATTGTCGGTCATTTTCTCCTATAAATAGAGATCGAATGCTCCTCCCAAAGGGGGACCTCGACACCTAAACAACATCTCCTTTCACTTCTACAAACACATCTTCTTCTTCCCACACACCTCTCCATCCCACACCCCTTCTACATACTCTTCTTAAAATTCCTTCTTCTTTGTTTATTGGTTAGTATTTTTAATTATGAGTAGCTAAATTTCTATCTAGGATTAGGGAGGAAATCCTACTATGTATGCTATAATGTTTTGATTATTTTCTATAATAATTCTCTTGGTCCTTATTCTTGATTCGTAACGGTAATAATTTTCTTCATGTGTCCTATGATGCTTGATAATTGATTTATATATTCTATGTTAGAAAATAGCATTTTATAGTGAAGAAGATTGTTAATTCTTTGAGAAAAATAATTGCTTGAAAAGATTTATTTTCCGAGACGTATTATTTGTCCTAAATCGTCTTGAGTAATTTTGGGAGAATGTTATAGGGAATAGTTATAATCATTTAGTATGTGTAGTAGTGATGGAATCTTGACATCCTAGACTCTTTTAATTGAACACAAAAATCATTTTTAGCATTTCCATTATTTTATAAGTTTTATAAAAATCACCATCTTTTTGTCTAAAACCAAATCTTTTTAAAAAGTCCGAGAATCAAACCCTATATTTACCACTTGTAAAACTGCATCACATCCTCATCATCATCTTCATCCCCCTTTCCATCTTCTTTTGGTTTTGGGTTTATCTCTAATCTTACCACTAATGGATTGTCATGCATTTCGCCAGGCTCAGGTACTTCTTGTGCAGTGAAATAAATTGTCTGCTTTTGCCACTCTTCTAATGGCGAAGCTTTCGCAATATTCATTATTTCTCTCCCATCAATATCTCTTGCGAAAACTCTGCTTAGAACATTGTCATGGAAATCTTCGATTGTCTTGTATAAATGTACAATAGAATTACAAAATAGATTTTTTACCTTCGCTCCAACTTCTATGAAAAATGTTTCTCCTCCTTTTGGTGCGTTTACCCTGCGAATTTCTGGTGGTGCTGGTAAGAGTTGAGATTGAGGGTGCCCTATTAGAAAATGATTTAGCTTTCCATGGTCTATCATCCTGAGAATGATTCTCTTTATATTTCTGCAGTCATTTGTAGAATGTCCATGAAAGTGATGATAAGAGCAAAATTCTTGGCTCCTGCTATTTGAAAGCGGTTCTTTTCCCATGTTCCAGGGTGTTGGTATATTCTATTGCTTCCCAAATTTTTTCCACACTAGTATTCAAAGGCGGCATCTTGATCTCCTCCCATATCATTTTTTGACTTCCTGATCCTCTCTGATAATTTTGTCTTTGTCCTCCATAACTTTCCTGCGGCTGATCAAGTCTTTGTATTTTGTTATTTCCACCTCGACTATAGAAGTTTCTTTCTTTCTCAAATTCTTCTTAGACACGGCTTCCAATTGCTACTATTTTCTGCT
This sequence comes from Papaver bracteatum, assembly GCA_023529315.1. NCBI lineage: Eukaryota > Viridiplantae > Streptophyta > Magnoliopsida > Ranunculales > Papaveraceae > Papaver > Papaver bracteatum. Next base: position 2,157,801 of record JAJJWX010002530.1, read on the forward strand.
GATTATTCTCCATAATCTTTTCTTGTTGGACCTGCGAAGTGCTCGCCACTGCATTTATCAACTTTGGTAGTAAACTCGCATTTGCTGCTGCTGAGCTTGTATTCGCAACGGGATATGATTCCATTTCATTCTGTTTTTCTTCAAGGGCAATATACTCCTCCTGCAGCTCCCGTAATTCAGTCATTGTGATTGTATTTTTTATTCTGAAAATTTGAATGTACAATAGATTGGTTGAGAACATTGCGTTAATGAATGATAAGATGAGATATCTCTCATCAACACGTCCAGCCATTTCACTACACATTGTATTCCATCTTATGGTTAGATGCTTCAAACTTTCACCAATTCTCTGTTTTAATCCAAATATATCTTCAATGCCGGGTAGCTAAGAGTTGTTACTTATGTATGCCCCTAAGAATGTAGTCTGCAAATGGTTGAAAGATGTTATCGTATTCTTGGGCAAACCTTCAAACCACTTTAGCGCCTCCCCTGTTAAGCTGAATGTGAAATACTTGCACAATACATCATCATGATTTTCCCACTGTAGCATACACCTTACATACGCCTTGATGTGTTGAATTGCACATGTGGTTCCGTCGAAAATGCCAGTTAATGCAGGCAGATTGTAATTTGGGGGTATTCCTCCTCATTGTACTTCTTGTGTGAATGTAGTTTTCCCATCTTCTTCTATAGCTTCATCAAATTATCTCATACCTCCTTCTCTCATATTATTCAGCATTCCTCTCATTTCTGCCTGTTCTCTTAAGATTTTTTCATTTACCCCGGACGCTGATCCCATTGGTATCTTTAATTCTGCTTCTTTTCTCCAGAGTTCTTGCGTGTCTTGTGTTGCGAAATTTTGATTTTCTTCCCCATCATTTTCTTCTTGTCTTTATCTGCGATCTTCTCTTTCATTTCTTTCATGAATTCGCACACCATTATATCTCTCATTTTCTCTTCTAAGATTTTGCTCACTCCTTATCGACTCTCTTTGTTTTCTTTCGATTCTCCTTTGTATTCTATCATATTCTTCATTGATATTTCCATTTTTGCGGTTTTGCTCGCGTCTTCTTTATCGATTGTCATGGTTGTTCTGACGTATTTCTTCTTGGAGTTCTCTTTCCTCTACTTCTGCTCTCAATCTCTCTCTCGCAGGCTAAACGTGCTTGTTTAGCATAATTTCTCTCGATTTCTTCTTCAATTACTTGCTCATTTATACGATTTTATCTCCCATGTAATATTCTTCTTCCTTCTTCTTGGTTTTCTTCATCACCTTGGTTATTTCGTTCTTGATGCTGCCTGTTTTGAGGAATTTTTCCATGTGGAATGTATCGATCTTCAATCATTTCTCTATTTTCGCGACGTTCTTCATCTGGATTTGCACCTCCTGCCGAATATTTCCATCAACATTTTCTACAAGTGAGTTTCGTCTTTCTTCCCTTCTGATTGATCTTGAACTTGATCTTGTAGTGCTTCTTGACCTTCTATTTTGTAGTCTCATATTCTCCATTCTCAACTCATGATTCTGCCTTGTCAAATTAGCACGTTCTTCTGCTTCTATTCTCCTTTCTTCGTGTATTCTTTGTCTCAATGCTTCTAATGCTTCAATCTCTTCATTTCCATGAATTATACCTCCAACTGCTTCTTGATCCTCCTCTACTCGTCTATCATTTCTCAATTGTCATTCTTCCTCCGTTTTATCTGCCGAATTTTACTGTCAGGTGTGTACACTCACTCTATCATAATCCATAGCTCTGTTTTGCGTTGGTGTATGCTGAATTGGTTGTTGAATTTGATTTTCTCCATCATTTCTTGTATTCATTCTTGATGGTTCTCCAGTTTCATTTCTTCTTTCTCCAGCAAGTCTCTTACTCCTTCTCACAGTTTTTGGTTGTCTTGAAGCATTTCTTCTTCTAGCCATCTCTTTAATCTGAATGAATTGTTGAGAATTATATGAAACTTTTCACCAACTACTCCAAATTCTTTCAAATCACAATATTAATCTTCACACTATCAACAAGGAATCCCTATTTCTAGTGCCAATATCTAGTAGCAGGAAATACCACACTACACCCCTCACAAGAATTCATACAATCAAATCATTTTTAGATCAACAGTCATATTTTTTATTGATTAATCTCACAAATTTTACAAGAAAGAAAGGAAATAAAGCTATGGAATTAGCAACCGCTCTGGACTTTATCTCTCCTAATGACTTTCCCAACACTCGAAAAATATCTCTCTTTCCTTACGCCTGTTCAACTCTTTATATAGGGAATTACATAGTGGATGACAACTAATCTGTCCTTTATTTTAAGATCTGACTTGCGATATTCTCGCAAGAGTTCTATTGTTAATCTTCGCAAATACTCTAATCATCGTAGAGTCATCGCACTTTTCTCATTTTTCTGCCATCGTCACCTGTTACGTCATTCTTCAAATCATTCTGCGATGCTCGCAAAGTGTTGTTGATCAAACTTCGCAAATGTGTCCTTCTTGCGATATTATGATCCTACAGAAGAAGTAATAGGACATATACCACCCTTTTTTTCATCTAATGTAGTGATAGTGTTAAAATCACCAAAAATCAACCATGGTTTATTTAGAACACTAAAAGGAGCTAGTTCAGCCCATAATTCTCTTATATTTATTGTTAAGACATCATCATGTATTCCTGTAATAAGAACACCCCTACTTCCACAGTAATACTTTGTCTTGAAAAATGCATCACTAATGGAGAGCTTATTGAGTTATTCCAAAACATCCATAAATTGGCTTTTCTAGTATCACAGGTATTGTGAATTATTTTGTGAATCATACCAGGTAGCTTTATTCTATTTGGAGAGTTGAAATGAATTTTTGGTTCATGTATAAAAACTAAAGTAGGATTAAATTGTAAAACTATAGATCTTAGTTTATCTTTGGCCTTTTGTCTCTTAAGGCCTATGATATTCCAATAGATCAATCTCATGTTAAGAAGAAAGATGAGGAGTTGTCGAGCTCCTCTCATTTGGCATATATTTCAAAAGTTCTCTTCTAGTTTTCCTTGTAATTGGAATGACATGTTTTGTAACTTTAGCCTGAGTTTTTTTCTTTTCAACAATAGGAAGTTCAGGAATACTAATGTTCTTGGGAGATTGAGTATGTTTCAAAATAGTAACTGGTTGTGTAACAGAACCAAAATGAAGAAGAGTAGAAGTATTAACCTCTTTTATCTCTACGTCCTCAGAGCTTGAATAGTCTTCATTTTCCTCAGTCTCAGCAATAGGATCGAACTTATTATAAGAAATAATTGGCATTGGACTTGAAGATGATATACCAACCTGGTGAATTTCTTTGATTACTCCACTTTGTTCTCCAATTTCATGTAATGAACAAGGGACTTCAGTTGGTTTTTGAATTGTATCTAAAGATGAGATTAAAACATGATTTGTATTCTTGTTAGATGTAGTTGTATCATCCTCTGTGACATTAGAATTATCTTGTTTCGTAGGTGTTTGACAGATATCAAAACTAATAGGATTTACTTTCTTCTGTTTAACTCTCCAAACGTTGTTATGTTGAACTTGAATGAAATCATTACTCTTCTCCACACTAGCCTCCTTCTGATTAGATCTACACTCTGTAACTAAGTGACCAACTACTTTGCAGTGGTAGCAGAATTTAGGAATTCTAGGAATTTGAATTTCTTGCTCAAAGGTACCATACTTAGTTTTGATCTGAATGTGATTAGGAATATGATGAGATAAGTCCACTTCCACTAACACACTAGCATAATAACCAAATTTTCTCTGTAAAGTTGTTTCATCCACCTTAATAGCACTGCAAATTCTATCACCTGAATCCATGATAACTTTTTCTTTTCAATACTCCATACTCAAACCAGGAAAATGAGCCCACACAAAAGTTGTTGTTAATTTTTGATTAGCTGGTTTAAAATTTGGTTCCCATTCCCTTAAACTAAGTATTTGAGATTCAACATCCCAAAATCGATTCCAGATATATTCCTTATCAATCTCATTTTCTAGTTTAATGATGAAAAAACCTTTACCAATACGAATCAGATGAGAATTACCTGTAAGCTTCCATTGATTTCTTAAAGAAGTTGCTGCAGTTTCAAACTTCAATTTGACAAGATCCAATCTACCAATTAGACTAAACTTCCATTCATGGAGACTTTCATCAATATCTTCATACGAAATGAATAGAGCGGTTAGTTGATTTTCAACTAAATTTCCATCAACAGAGATAATTGAACCCTAAATTTATTTCATAACATATTTGATTCAAAATGATTACCAGATTGGAATATGGTCATTACCAGATTGGAATATGGTATGTTGAGACATCATAAACGTTAAGATTCAGTAAGAAATGAACACCAATCATTGAATTTTTGATGGTAAGAGAGGATGATTAATGGTGTTGTTTCTCGAAAAATGAAGAAAGTTGAAAAAATTCGCCTGAGTCAATCGCCGATTTGCAGAGCGCCGAGTCAGCCTAGTCGCCTTCCAATATGCTCTGGAAACTTGTTCCACATCTAGTTTTGATAAATTTTCAACCAAATCGTCGGACACTTACAGTCCTATTCCGCTGAAGATTTTGCTAATACACACTAATAACCCACATGTCTATAAACTTTAATCTCCTCAATTTTTGAAAACAGATTTACACACCGAAATGACAAAAAATGACTTATTAATTACAAAGAACGCGTAATTGGGGGATATGAAAACTAATTAGGGGTTTTGAAATGACAAAAAATGACTTATTCAATTTTTGAAAACAGATTTAGACTGTAATGCCCTTCCCCCTAAAACATTAAAATTAAATAACCAAATTCATATATCCCCCAATTCCCATTTGAGGTACCGGCATAGTTAGGGTTAGGTTTTGAATTTTTTTTTCTTCATCTTCTTCCTCACCGTTCATTCTTCATCGAAGATTAATCGTTGAATCAAAAATTTCTTCGTCGATTAACCTACCATAGCCATGCCTCCACAAAAGAAATCAAAAGCAAAACCGAAAACCAAGTGATTTTTGAACTCATTTATGATTGTTTTAATCGATTTGTATCCATGGGTTTAGGTTAGAATCGCCAAAAATAGCTGAAACTGTCGAGTTACAGAGAGTACCGGCATTAGATCTGGGTTTGAATACCAAGCCGGTTTAGGTACCATCATAGAATTTGGGTTGAATACCATACCGGTTTGAATTCCTGAAACTGATTTTTTTATACCGGCATACAATTAGGGTTGAATACCATACCGGTTTGAATTTCTGACACTTAATTTTTTGTACCGACATACGAATTGGGTTGAAGACTATTTCGGTAGTCAACTAAAAACACACAGGAACAATTTTTTGTACCGGCATTGTATCTAGGTTTCGTGAATGCCGGTACTTAAACCGGCATGAGTTAGTTCAATTCGAAAATGCCGGTAGTACACTTAAAACATACAGGAACATCACTGAAATTGTGCTCAATACTAGCACACAATTTAGGTTCCATAGGATGCCGGTACAACGATACCGACATGCTCGATATTTAAGGTTTCATGCCGGACCATTTTACCGGCATTGGTTTGTTTAAGAGTTTCCATGCCGGTTCCTAAACTACCATGAATTTTCTTATGTTTGTTTTGTTTGCTTATGTTATAGGTCAGAAGCCAAAGAAGAGAAGAAAAATAAAGGTCCTATTCTCACTAAGAGAAGGAGGAAGGACGGTCTTGATACTCCTCAATCCCTGCCTCCACGATGGAAAGACGAAGGTCGCAAGAAGCGTTTGGGGTTTCAAACAAGAGGGTCAATTTGGGAGGGTGGTGGTGAATGTAGTGCACTTGCAATCCGTGAAGGTACTGGAACAGTTGAGGACGATGAGCATGATGAAGGGGAAAGTGAGGAGGAAGATGATGAGGTTCATCCAAGTCAATTAGCAAGCCAAAGCGAAGTTGGTGGGACGAGTCAACAACCAACACACAAGGCAAGGGCAAGGCGCAACCCAAAGTTAAAGTTAAAGGTTGTCACATTCCTCACATTGATGACATGATACCCGACCGCGATGATGGTAAAATTTGGGGTCAAGCTTCGGACCCGAAAGTACTCTTTGGATACAAGCACTCTTGGGCTCGTACTATCTTTCAAACCTATGTAAGCATTTTTTTATTTACATATATGATATGTACATATGAAATTTTTTGCATCCGGAAATACGTCGGATATAGCATTCATTAGTGCGTCAAATTGATCGGTTATGATGACCCTCGGAAACCTATTTTTAGGGAACAATAATTTCAATTGTCGTAATGCCCAATTATAATTGTAATCCCTCTCATTTTCCATTAAACACCAAGCCAATGTGAATGTTACCTTGTCTGATGTATGCCCCACTATGTTTAAAAACGGCATATTATATTTGTTTGTCTTGTAGGTGCAATCCATCATAAGAACATCACAACATGTATGAGCCAATTGTGAAAGCAAAGGATGTGCAATGAATATTTGAAGGGGTTTGTTGTCCGGTCCTCTTTTAATGATACGCGTGTAGTTGTGATCCCAAACTATCTTCTCAAATTATTGCATAACACTCCTCCCTTCCTATTCCAACCTTTGTACTGAGTGAAGAAACGTTCTTCTAATCCTTTTCCTTGAAGGTTTTGAGAATCACTCTTGGTTTGATACATGCTTTGGTCATTCTCTTTACATCCTCGAATTGACCAGGTTTTAGCTTCGCAACTAGGGAGTGACCTTCAAAGTCTTTCGGATCGGGGTGGTTGTGACGTCCAAACCACACCGTACATTCCCATTCTTTTTCTTCTTCTTTTTCTCCTCTTAGATAGAATACAAGCTTAAAGGGGCAGTCATCCTTCCTCGTAGCTGTCTTGTATACCCTCTTAGTCTTCTTTTCATATACATAACCCTTTCTCTTATGGCTATTTTTCTCCTTGTATTTTCCACTTCTCTCGCAAACCATCTCAAAACGAACATTTGAACGTTGGCTATTCCTCACTAAGACACACATGTTCTTAAGAGCCGTCGCTTTTGCCCAAGCAATTGCTTCCTTTACATATTCTATTCCTTACATAAGGACAACAATGGGAGCTTACAAGCAAATCCCAACATAAAATTGTAAAAACTAGGTGAAAGTATTGTTTGGTAACATACCCGAGGCATTTTATAGTATTCAGACGTATCCCGATGGAGCGGTTTGGAGTTTGGTTGATCGTTGTATGTCACAATCTAAGGAATGAATGAAAAGAAAATTGGATTAGTTCAAAACCGGCATTGTCGATAAGTAAAGTAAACTGCCGGGATTAAGCACCGGCATAAACGATAATTGACTCTCCATGCCAGTATTAAAACCGGCATTCAGAGAATTTCAGTTTCCATTCCGGGATAAGGTTCCGGCATAATAAGTTAAAAGAAAAGAATGCCGGTATTTAAGTTCAAAATATCATTAACTTCTGTATGTTTTTCATGTACAACCGGCATCCTCGACATTTAAGTTTCCACGCCGGTATCATATACCGGCATTGTCTGTCATGTACTCACACTGCCGGTTTGAATATTCCATAGAATATCCGGTGGTAGGTAAAAAGTATAAATGTGTACCGGCATGCAATCTTGGTTTGAATACCACGCCGGTATGTTCTTGAACAGTTGGGGATATTTTGTCCCAGCATACAAATTTGTATGAATACAATGCCGGTTATAGAGGTTCCGGCGTAGTATTCATACAACGAGCATGCCGGTACTAAGCTTTTTCAAACAGAAATGGCGGTTTCAAAAAAAAAAAATCAAATTTTCGACCTCTTTAAAGCATTACATGTGTGTTGGGGTTGCTTGTATGCTGAGCATGTTTACTTTCTTGAGTTGGTTCTTCACAAAACACTTCATGGTCACGAAAATTCTACTCTCAACTAACCCACACAAATTCAAATAAACATAAATACACACTTATTATATCCCCAAATCATTAACATTTTACTAATCATAATCAGTAACTAATCCTGATTAGTGAGGGTTAGATTAGGAATTAATAATTTAATTATATAAGGGGTAACCCAGTTAGGATATTTGGATCCCTATTTTGTCATTTAGCTATATCCCCGATTAGATTTCATATCCCCCAATTACGCGTTCATTACAAATGCTAATTAAAACATTTATCCAGGAAAAAAGGTCACTGAAGAGCAATCCCTTCTAACAAGACGTCCGCCAGCTGGAAATCTACTTCTTCTTCAGCAAACTAAGACCGAGCAAATGGAGGCTGTCGCCGTCGTTTCTGGTCATCTGCTTGAATAAAATCAAGTGACAGTTCTTTGAGAAAGGGTAGGGCTTTCAGATTATACGGTATTGACTCCTTAAGTTCATCGCACTTTTCAATAGTTAATTTCCGGCAGAATTCTTAATACAGGGCATTCCCCTAACTTCAACGAGTGTAGAGTGCTGCTGCATCATTACAATCTATCTTGTCGCCCAGAACAGAGAAGTAATCCCATAGAGGAGGAGGAGGTGGAGGAGGAACATGGGAATCATCATCCTTGTCGTTGTTTATATCATCACAAAAACCTTGAAAATTTCTGCAGTTCCAGATACATAGCGACTGGAGATGGTCATTATTTTGAAGTACTCTCATTGGGAAAACTCTAAGATTGCAAGAGTCGACTATAGTGATGGATGTGAGAGAAGTCATGCTTGTGCTATCCAAGATAACTCTGACAATTTCGTAATTCTAATTCCACCAAATTTGGTAAACAAAATGACGAACCCAGCCACTTCGGAAGCTCAAAACCCTCAAAATGATGTATTCTCAAAGTTCTTAAATTAGGGTGTGGTTGAAGACCCACCAAAACTGATTCCTCCTTGTTGTTAAGACCTCGTTCATTACTCCAACACTCTAATGTTTTGCTTTTCCTTCAACCGTGCACTCTCAGCATCTGTTTGACCTTTCACATTCTCTAGATTTCTTATCCGTAACACCTGAAGGGAGTTCAGGGATGCTAATTCTTCAACCCCACTGCAATTACTGGTTCTCAAGACCTCTTCTTTTCTCATCGCACAGTACTCTAGTTCTTGAAGACAAGTAAGCCTTTCAATACCTCTTGCGGTACCACGATACCTGTCGCTCCCGTGTGTAAGACGTCTCAATTTCGGCCAGTTCTTACTTCCTTTAGGGAGCTCGCATGTGTCCCCTAGATCAACTCTCTCTAGATTGAAGAGATTAACGCAGGATTCAGGCAGCACCTTAATGTCAGTACCTGATACATCAAGGCTCCTTAATCCTTTCAATGATCCAATTTCTCCAGGTAATGATTTTATATTTCAACAACCCTTGAACTTGAGCGTCCTTAAATTTTCAATATCAATAATCGAGTCTGGTATTTCAGAGACTAGTGTATTTGTTATATCCAGGGACCTTAAATTTTCCAAGAGACCAAACAAACTTCTGGGTAATGATTCAAACAAACTGCACCTACTGAGATTCAATGTCTGCAAATTAGTGAGGCTAACGAAAGAATCATGCAACAGTCTAATATCTGTGGACGAGATATCGAGATGCCTTAAACTTTTCAAAGATTCAATTTCAATAGGAAACCTGGACATGTTAGTGCACTTATGGAGTATCAATGTCTGCAGCTCGTAAAAATGATTGAAAGATACTTCATGTACTATATCGGTTTTACTAAATGAGACGTCGAGGTACCTCAAATGTTTGAACTTAACAATGGAAGACGATAAATTTATACCCCAATAACGACCAAGCTGGCATAATACACGCAAACGCTTATTACTGGAGAAACTATTAATCTGCAAATGTTTCTTTGGATTGACAGAAACAACAGTTCGCAGTTTTGTTGCCTTAAATAATACATCTTGAGCAGCCATTGATGATTCTCCATCGAAAACCAATTGTAAGCGACGAGTTTCTAAAGCACCATCCTTCCGATCCCTTGCTCTGACAACTGTAAGTTCATTGCGTCCAGTAACACTCTGTGCCGGATCATGAACAAAATCATGCATCTTGCATGTCTTGATGTCACCTAAGTAGTCATCCCTATGCACGTCTTGAAAGAATGAAGCCCACAACAAATACACAAAAAAATAATCATTTCCAATATCTTCAACAGACGCCCTATTTCCCTCGGTAGATGGCAGAAGGAATCCTTCGGCCATCCATAATCGAATCAAAGTTTCTCTATTTATTGATAACTCCCTAATGAAGACGATGGCGACAATTTGTCGATCAATATATTTATCAAAGCTGATTTCTCATCCTCCCTTCCTAAAATTTCTGAATCATCATCTAGAAAAGATGAGGTTAGTCTATTACGCCGCTCCTTAGCTTGATCATCAATAGCAATTCTATTACTGATACTAGAATTTTGCAATGAATACCGAACATTATTGGTGTAAATTTCATCTAACATTTTATCGATGGTTCGGATTTTGTGAGTCATCTTAAAACGAAATACAAGTGGATTGGAGGATGAAAGCAAGTCCCGTACCTTGTGCTTACGATAGCTTCGGGTTCCCCGACGCATGGTCTCTAAAGAAAAGTCATCCATAACGTCATCCACATCATAAGCAATGTCTTTAAGCCTTCCTAACCATAGCCTCACGGTAGCATCATTCACTTGCTTCATCTCTGCATCAGCCATTAAAGCTTGAATCGACTCGAAGGTATCTTTAAGCTTTCGTAACTCCTCCTTAGCACCCCATGCCAGACTAATCTGTTGAGTAATAATAGGGAGCAGCTTCTTCAAGATTTCAGTCACTCCATTAATTAACAAGAATATCTTCCAACACCATGATATATACAAATATCAAAGAGATAAAAGATCGATGATTATGAAGAAATTCCAATCAAGCATAAGAGATGGTCAACGAAGAAGTCAAAAAGGTTGCAGAGCGAAGAAGCTATGGTAGTATTCTGACAAAGTTTTGCGGAACTGCGTAGAAACTTGAATAATGAATATGTGGAATTTGGCGGATAAAAATGACAGACTAACTACCTAAAGAACTAGTAGTGAGGTTTTCTCAGCGGCGGTGTGCGTTGAATCATTCAAAGGCGGCCTATAGAAAAAAGCGGAAAAAGGATTAAAAAAGAAATGTATGTTGGCTCCAAAAAATTTGATAGGGAGAGAGATATACTACGAGAGCATCTCCAAAAACAAGGGTTATAATATTATTTTTATATGACACGTAGGATTTTAGATCCCCATTTTAATTAAAATTATCTCCAATAATCATTAGTATAAAATAAGGTTTGGATAAGTTTGCTTTTGTTAGTGATTGTCAAAATTGTTGGAAAATAGACACTAAAACAGGGTGAAAAGAATTGTTGTATTAGGGTTCAAGGCTCTTATGAAAAGATTCTTTTCGACAATTATTCGACCCTTTCCCAAATAGGAAGAAGTGTACAAACAGGTCAAAGAATATCGCCGTCAGGATACTTGAAGCCCCACAACAGAGATGTTGGATTCAAAGCTTGTACAACCTTGATCCAACCAGGAACACACTGGTTTTGAAACTGATGATGCTTGTTAGAAGAAAACAGAGAAGATTGAAAGATGATGTTTTGGATGAAAACAAGTCTGATATTTAAAGAGGAATCACACCCTTTGAAGATGACTTTTCATCTTTACAGGAATCCTTTCAGAGTGAACAGGCATGTCTCTTCGTCAATGCGTCCATTGGAGAAACAATGTTTCTGTTTAGGTTTTGTAATTGTCAATACAAACCCTTCAACGGAAAAAATCCTGCATTCAAAGGGTTCTTTGAAAATATCCAACAAAAATTTGTCTAGACAAAGATAAATCAAGGGTTGTGGTTCCTCTGACCACCCCTTACATCTCGCATGTGTGGCGTTCATTACTTAATTGCTATTTAGTGAAGATCAATGGATGTACTTCTCCGTGCCACACCCTACAACTCGCACATGTAAGTGGCGGTCCAGATTTGCTCCCCGAATACATAAATCTACGGCTGCGGTTTCACGTAGCTTTACCTTAGGCTTTTCTTTTATCGGCATTTGGCAACGATCAAAATTCTCATTTATTCGACGGCCATGAACTCCCCATTAATTTCTCTTCCATTCAAAGAATTGAAAAACCAAGTGAGTAAATCTTCTTCGTCTCTTTGTTTATACTCCTCCATCTTTGTTCTTTCTTGAAATTAAACCAATGGCCTCAGTGATGTTATTCCTGACGGAACTTTATGCCACTTCACCTTTGAGGATCAAATCCAAAAACTTTCAGTTGACTCACTTACTGCCGATAAAATCTTTGGTGTCCCCGGTGCTTTTACCCCTACTTACTTGCAGGTATAAATCCTATGTTTTTTTTATCGCTTGATTTAAATTTTAATTTCAGGTTAGGGTAAAATCTTAAAGTAATTTTGATTCATGTGCATTTTATGGTCATCAAAGGATTGATGTTTTAGATAGAAATTAGAATGTACAGTTCAGTTTGATTTCGAAATTAACTAGTTTGTTTTCAATTACTAACCTCTGCATTAGTCCATTTGAGATTGAGATGTGAAAACTGAGAAACCTAAAGAGAAATAAACTCTAGAGATTTTCCATCCAATCGACATACTTCTGAATATTTTTTTGTTATAGTTTTTTATCTCCCAAAAAAAAATCTCAATTAGCTCTTCATTGTGGTTGCATTTCTGCATCAATTACAAAAAATAATAAAAAAGACCATGTGAGAGATGGAAAAGAATTCACAGAGTAAACACTTAGATCGACTAATAATTGTTTTCAAAGTTCCTTAATCTGGATGTATCTTATTGATTTGTTTTTATGGTGCCTACATTTTTGTTGTGAAAAGATGAGGTAATAAATTATCCCCCCTTGCGTTTCCTTTGAAGTTCAAGTTGATTAAATTGATTCGAATGATTTTATTTTATTTTTTTTTTGGTGTCATTTTTTGTTTTTTGGGTTTCAAATTTCTGTTGATTTTCTTGGAATTATGTGTTTCGGATAATTGAAGAATTTCGAGGGTTTGTGATTAGTTGCTTGATTTTTGATTTTATTTTTTTGTTTAAGTCTATGCAGCCAGGGGAGGAAGAAGCAGAAATTAGGGCCTAGATGCTACCAGGACCTAAAGAAAGGAGAAGCACAAGAAGACATGTCGCTGATAAAACTAACTGAGAGAAAAATAAGTGGAGATAATGTCAAGGTTGCAAGTACATTATGTAGAAAGGAAGAATGGTTGTTTGCAAGTATTATGTCCAGGTTGCAGGTATGTAACATCTATTTCTAATATAATAATGTTTACATAGTTCTGGTAACTAACTTCTTATGAAATCATGGTTGTGTTTTTGCTTTGTTTTGGTTGCAGGTGGAAGTTCAATTTTGTTATAGCTGTGGAGTCGAGTGGGAGCAAATGATTTCTATGCATGGTTGTTCTTGAGCAGTGGAGGACATTGTGCACGCAATTCTTCTGTATAATCATGTGAGGAATCTTTTCATTTTACTATTCTGTGTAGTCTCCATAATGCGTAAGTCCACAAATTGTCAGAACTTTAACATTTTGAATTTTATTGAATAATTTTTTTAATGAAGTGATAACTAAGGATAGTATATAGGTCTTTTAGTCTCGGGAAATTTTGTGGTAGAGTATGCTCCAAAATAAGTTAATGTGTAGCCCTTTTTCAGTTGTTTTTTCGTGAAATTTGATGAGATTGTATCTAATAAAGCAGCATTTGTATTGCTATATCGGTTTTACACAATCGGCAACAAAATAGAGAGTGGTTAATAATATTTGCTTAGATGCTCAGATATAACTTTCGTTGTTAGGCTTTTTTAGCTCTTTCGTTATTTCGTTACAAACCTTATTCTTTTTTATTTGCTTTAGTTCTGAGTAAAGTTGCTTGGCTTAGATACCTCAAAGGTTTGCCTCCTGGATATTTTCATTATTAGAATTTGTTTTGAGTCGCTTTCCGTTCTATAAACTGCTTATCCATTGGTCTAGATGGGCCAGTTTTTTAGTGATTTGTTATTCAGTACTATGATTTAACCCTAATCTCACTTATTATTTTTAGAGACCTTTCATAGTTGTGACTATGTCATCTGTGGTCTTCGCAGATAATCCTAGGTGCATATGTATGGTTTAACTATATCTTTGTATTCACCGATTCATATATAATGGTTCTTCATCTATCCAAGAAAAAATCTTTTGACTTTTCAAGAAAATATTTGTCTCCAGGATTTTTGCACCACTTTTTTGCCTATATTTTTTCACATTACAAACACTAATTTATGATGGTGTATTTCAAAGATGATGGTTGAAGTTAATGAAGGAAATAAATGAGGAGGATCCAACATCCATAATTGTCACTTTGTCAGTTTTCATGCCTCACAAGATGGGACTAAACTAGAAAGGATTATAAATCATTTGAGGTAATACCTACATTTCCAGTATCTTTGATTTTTTTTTTTTTTTGAAAGCCTGTTTTCGGTTTCTTTTTGTTCATTGAGGTATTCTTCATCTGTCTTCATTTTCGTTTATTATTGTTACATTTATCTAGACATGGATGCCATTCTGCACTTATCAGGCGGATACAGTTGTTTATCAAATGAATGTTTCAACACCTTCAGTCCTGATCTAATACTTTTTCATAATAAGGTTTTCATGCAAAATTCATATAACAGACTGCTATATCCAATATTGCAAATTCTGATTTATTGGTCTTCCCTTAGCGTTCTACTGAAGTCGATAAGTATATTGTGTGTTAAAGCTTTTAATTTCTTAAGCACAAACTGAACTTAAATGATTAAATATCTATTGATTCTGGGATTTCAAATACCATTTACACACATGTTAAAGTTATCAAAATATTTATGCCAACTGATGTAATAATATGCATTTTAGGTCTGAAGCCTATTGAAGTTCAATTCATAGATGTAATAATATGCATTTTAGGTCTGTGATTGCTCATGTTGAAGTGCTCAAGTCTTAATTTGTCACTGATGTTGCTAAGAAAATAATCATGTTAATTAATTGGATAATGTAGTTAATTAGTTGTTGTATATAATTTGCAGGCCAGGTTGAGGATTTTTGTGGCTGCAATAAGAAAAGCTTTGCAAGTTTGATATTTAATATATACTTGCAGACGTACAAAAGTAGTATGCAATCCTTGGTAGAAGGTGTCTTGAAGGAAGACTCAATGTTTCTGGTGGTGATTCTATTAGGTAATGAACTTAGTGAGTCATTGGGGTTATAAGGTAGGAAAAAGATCGTAGCTGGTGGGGTGGCTACTGTTTTAGGGTAAATTTTCCTGAATTGATGGTGCTGATGTTGGTCATTCTAGTAGGTTGTTTTATGGTGGTGGTTTTCTTGAGGTGGGTTATGCTGGCATAAGTCTTCTATCAGTGTCTAAATGTTTCCCTTTTGGGGTGTAAAAGAAACGATTCTAGCATACTTTCAATTACATTTGTAACCCGTATGTTAACGATTGTTCAATGGCCTTTAATTAAAAAAAGAATTGGGATTAAAGAAGAGTAAGAAAATGTTGCTCCGCAAGCAACGATATGTTGGAAAAAAAATGTCTAAATGTGTTTACAATATGTTAATCCCAGGTCGTAACGACACGGGTTAAGCCCTAGTATATCTTATAAACCAGCACGGGTGCCATACTAAATAAGAAGGTCTTGAAGAAAGTGTTAATTATACCTTTGGATGCACCTCCACGGCATATTTTCTCTTTTAATAATTAATTCTAAGGAATAAAAATCTCTAACTGTTGGGTAGCAAAATTACTTTACTTGAAAGAGCTCTGAGAATTGGGCGATCATGCTGAGTCAACTCGGTATATTTTTTACTAGATTTTTTCTTTCTTTTCTTGATCTTTATCATCATTCTTATGATTAAGACATTCTTTAATGCATCTTCTATATAAAATTTATCCAAAGATCATATTTCACACATTGTTTTCACATTTTTACATATTTGAAAATTGCTTTCACTTTCTTCTTTAGTTTTTAGTTTTCTGAATAATGTTAACTTTTTTCTTGTGTTCTCCTTACATTGTGTTTACAGGTTGTGTTTTCTCTATTGGTGTTTGCCACACTGTATATTCTGATCAAGGCGTTTGCAGAGTTGCTTATCTATCGTTTGAAGATTTGTGCTGATATCAATGATATATCGGTGAGAGATGAACTCAGTGACTCCATTCCCAGAAATTGGTGCATTAATTCATCATGCCTTTCACTCATTTCAAAAAAATTCAAAAACCATAAAATTAGCTACATAAAGAAATTATGTTGCCTGATTTATCTCAACTGTTTCATATCTAGCAATCTTTCCTTTTAAAAAGTAATCCCATATCTTTACAAATTATAAGGAATAGTCAACATATATTCCAGAATAATTTTCCTTTATCCTCATTTATTCCTAATCCCCCCTATAGATAGTTTTCACCATAACCCATCGTGGATAGTTTTCCACATTACTTCAAACCCTAAAAATATCTTCACAAATACAATGGATAATGAAGAAGAAAATCAAGTTGGAGATTTGGTTAGAAAATTCAAATAGGCTGCTTTAGATCTAGGAGATACTAATGAAGTTGTGATATGTGGCAGGAAATCACCAATGATCCTGAGCAAGAAGATGCCACATGGGAAGCAAGTGCAATTGGTAAAGTCCTAACAAAAGGCAGAATGAAGTAGGACATGGTTGAAAAAATCATCAGTTTCACATGGCCTTTTATGAGTGCAGAAGACTTCAAAATTGTTGAAATAGATTCTAACATGTTCATATTCAGATTCATCAACTGGAACCTCCTCAATAAGTTGATTGAAGAACGTCCTTGGAGCATAAGCAAAAAACTACTAGTGGTTCACGACTACATACCAGATTTGGTATATACTGAAAAGCATTGGGGATTCCAACTGTTCTGGATCCAGCTCAAATACCTTCTACCAGAAAATATGAATGTATCTTCAGTAACAAAAATGGGAGACCTCACGGGTGAGGTTGTCAAAATCGAACCAAAGGATGCAATACCAGTAGGAAGTGACCCAGTGAAAGTTTGTGTCAACATTGACCTTTCTAATCCACTATGAAGGGGCGTGGAGGATGTTACTAGTGTTATCTAAATGGATAAAATTATTCTATGAGAGACAGCCAAGTGGTATCTGAATTGACTGCTATGTCATCAAACACTGCAAGGTAGTGTGCAAAGAGGCAGCTAATTTCTTACTTAGCAAAAAAAAAGCTAATTTCTTGTCTAAGGATCATGAAAAGCCGTACTTTTTTGGAAAACCTACTAATTTCAGAAAGAACATCTCTTTAGTCTCTAAAAGCTCGACACCAATATCCAAGAAGAGCTAGAAAAACTTTGTTAAAACTGCTGTCTTTGTTCCTCTAAAAGATGGTGTTGCTATCAACCTTGATTTCTTACTTAAGAAGAAAACTGTAGAAGAAGAAGAGAGTAGACTAGGAAAAAGGCTTAGGACTTTTGAAGAAAATACTCTGTCCCATGCACCAGTTGAAAACCTCACCAGTACCAATATGGATATCAATACAAATCAACAAGCAACTCACATGATCACAATCATGGAGACACAACATGGAAATACAAATGAGGAGAATCAGGTAATTTTTTCTACCTATATCATCTCTAATTTTTATTTTTTATTTTTTTATTATTGTTTCTTTATCCCTCATTTTATTTTAAACATCGTTTCTTGCATTATACTGTTTATACTTGCACATAACTATTTTACTTTCTTGAAATGTAAGTCATAGATAGTTGGTAGGAAATACGTTCTGATCAATTTCACTCTCTCTTTTTTGCTAGTTCTCGACACTTTCAACACTATGAGAATTATTTCTTAGAACGTACAAGGGCTTAACAGAACTGATACTCGTGATCACCTAAAGGATCTCATCAGAACCCAAAACCCCGGAAAAAAAATTATGTGAAACAAAGACAAATGAATATAATATGAGACAGTTGCTTAACTCTTTCAGATACCCTAATTTCTGTTGCATCCCTTCTGTGGTACTGTCTAGTGGACTAGCTTTGCTTTGGAAGAATGGGTTTCCCTACAAAGTCCTTAGTAATGAGGATAACATCATTCACTTATTAATTCAGGAAGACCCAAGCAAACCAGAGTTGATTTGGTCATGAGTTTATGATTACTGTAATACTTCTAAAAACAAAGAGCAGTGGAGTTTTATTTAAGAATTGGGATAGAATGTTTCACAGCCATGATGTCTCCTTGGTGACTTAAATATTCATCTGATAAATTATAATTCCTCTACTTCTTCTTCAACTGATGGATGGATCAATTCCATTCTCAATTCTGTGGGTCTTGAGACATTGGGTTCATAGGTCATGAGCACACTTGGACTAGCAATAACACTAGTATTGGCAGGAGAAGATCAAGACTCGACATGGCACTAGGGAATGCAGATTGGAATATTCAGTTCCCTTCTTCAAAACTACTTCCCTTAGCTTAGCATGGAAGTGATCATTGCACCATTATGATGGTGACAGACTACAATCAGCCAACACTATGGAAACCATTCAAATTTTTCTTCTCTTGGATGTATGATAGGATTTTCGCGGTGGAGATTGCTAGAGCCTGGGAAAAAGAAGTACATGGTTCTTCTGCTTTCAAGCTTCTTAAAAAAATTCAGTTTACAAGAATAGCCCTTTCAAGATGGAACAAATCTCACTTTGGAGATATAAACCATAATGTGGACATGCTTCAACAACAACTTGTTGATATTCAATCACCACCCCATTCAACTGCAAACACTAATAAGTCTACTGAAGTTAGTACATAGCTCAAGAAGTGGCACCAGATTCAACATGAGTTCAACAAACAAAAGTCAAGAGACTTTCTTTTTAAAGACATGGACAATAACACCAAGTATTTCCATGCTCTCACTAAAAGGAAAAGGGCTAGAAACAATATAGACTCTCTCAAGAACAAAGATAGGGTTTGGATACACACAAGGGAAGAGATTGCAAACTTATTGACTGATTATTTCAAGACTATCAGTACTACTTCTAATCCACACATTAATGAAAGGTTCTACAATCACATACCAACAATCATCTATGCAGAGGATAACTACAATATTCTTATAACACCTACTGATGAAGAAATTTACAAAACACTCAGGTCAATGAAAAATTGGTTAGCTCCGAGATCAGAGGGTTTTCAAGCTAGTTTCCACAATTCACAGTGGAGTATAGTAGGCGGAGATGTATGTGATATGGTCAAGAGTTTTTTCTCCTCTAAGTTTCTACTGCAATCTTGGTAGGCTCGGAAAGATACCTACTATTGTGTATACTGCAAGTGCACAGTGTCGACAAGCAACACAGGGCAAGCACAGGTCGAACCACAGAGACTTGGAGAGTGTAGAAGTTGATTCTAAATCCTGATTCAGAGAGTAACCAAAAGGGGTTTGATTTTGTCGATACGACGATATGATTTTCAAGTGACTGAAATAATAAAAGTAAAAGATGTAAATAACAAGATATGTAAACAATGATAATATGGATATTAGGGTATTCAAATCCACCAATAACCTATGATATGCATTCAACTTGTAATATTATTCTTGTCCTTATAGTAGATTAAAGTCTACCGTATAACTAAGGTGTTTCTCCAATGGATAATTTAATCACAACTAAAGTATTTCTCCAAAGCATTAATTGTCTAACTAAGCACAACTAATCTAAAGATCAATATTTGGTTAAGCATGAGTTGTAGCATAATCAACATAGAGATATTCTAACTACAATGGATACATGGCATACATTGTGAGAGCAAGATGTTGCCAAACTTGGATTAAATTATATCTTTAAACAATTCTAAACTTTCAAGAACAAGATATGAATACATACCAATGAGATTAGGGCTTCATCTAAACCCTAGTAAATGAAATTAGAACATGAAGAACATTACAACAAAATTGAAATTTGATAAACTAACATGAACAAGCTATTCTTGGATGAGTTTTCAACACAACAACCCTCTTTATTTATACACAAAAATTCTCTCACACTTGGGATCCGAATTTCACTGTAGCAACCACTCAACAATTAAACAAAAAATGTTTTCTTAATTGATGGATAGAATGGAATACAATGGGGGTGAGGTGGATGTTTTGGAAAGAATCCAATGGGGGTGAGGTGGATGTTTTGGAAAGAATCCAATGGGGGTGAGTTGGAAATGGATTTGGGTCTTGGGTTTTGGATCATGGGTTTGTTTAATCCCATGAATTTTTAAACAGGTTGCCACTGATGCGCGAGCGGGTTGCAACGCTTCCAACTTTCTTCTCTTTTGTCTTCTCAATTCTTCCAAGATTTATTTAGTACTTAAAAATACAAAATTAATTAATACAAATATTTATTCTTGAAGATGGTAAGAATGCAGAATTTGGGATAATATATGACTTTGAAGCGCGAAAGATGAGTTAAGTGCCAATGAAAAGGTGTATGAATATGCAATATTTGGCACTCATCAAATCTCTCAACAAAACCTACATATCCTTAATCCCTAAAACAAAAAAGCCTACTTCACCATCTGAATTCAGGCCAATCAGCCTTTGCAACTCATCTTACAAGCTTATATCCAAAATCATGGTTAATAGAATGAAGCCTCTAATGGAAAAGATAGTCTCTCCTTATCAAGCTGTTTATGTCTCAGGTAGATTAATCAATGATAACACCATTATTGCACATGAGTTAAATCACTCCATGAAAAAGAAAGAAGGTGAAGGTGGTTGGCTAGCTTTAAAAGTTGATATGTCAAAATATTTTGACAGATTAGAATGAGGTTTTATTCTCAATGTACTTAAGAGTTTTGGATTCTCAGATGAATTGACTCAACTGGTTCAACAATACATTAGCACTACTACCTTATTTGTTCTTATTAATGGGTCTCCCTGCACTGAATCTCATCCATCTAGGGGAATCAGACAAGGAGATCCTCTTTCTCCTTATGTCTTCATCCTTGCTATGGAATTACTATCTGGAACTCTCATTGAGGCTCATCAAATTAAACAAATCAAGGGTATCAAAGTGCAAGAAGTGCTCCTCCAATTAATCATCTTTTATTTGCAGACGATTGTCTTATCTTCACTCATGCCAATTTAACCAGTGTGAATAATCTCTTACAAGTCTTGCAAGATTTTAGTTCACAATCTGGTCAAGTCATTAATTTTGAAAAATCTTCCATTTTATTCAGCAATAACATGGATCCCTCAGTTTTTCTACCCTTAACAACATTCTTGGAGTGAAAGATTTGGACAAGAAGGAAAAATACCTTGGTTCTCCACTATTAATTGGCAGATCAAATACATGGTCCTTTGAAGAAGTCTCAGTAGCTTTTGAAATAAGACTAGCACATTGGCAAGGTATTAATCTCAACCAGGCAAGTAGATCCACTATGGCGAAGGCAGTGCTCAATGTTGTTACGATGTATCAAATGAGTACATTTAAGATGCCAAAAAAACTCATTAAGAAACTGGATTCCTTGCAAAGAAAGTTTTGGTGGGGTCACAAGTCTAATAGGGGAGCAAATTTTATTGCTTGGAAAAACCTTGGAATTCGAAAGGAATTTGGTAGATTAGCTTTCAGAGATTTAGAAATACTAAATCAAGCATTTATTACCAAGATGGAATGGAGGATTTGCACTCAATCTGATCTTCTCTGTACTAAAATCATTAAATATAAATACTTTAGGAATGAGGATTTTCTCCACACAAGTACAGGTAAAAACAACACCTCTTGGATTTGGAAAAGTATTGAAGAAGGCCTCAGAATTCTGCAACAGAACGCATGCTTTGAAGTTAATAATTATGCTAAAACTAGGATTTGGCAAGATAACTAGATTATTAATCTAGACATCAAGCCCGTTCCTTCAAATCCAGATCATTATAACTATATCTATGTCAGTGAGCTCATCGTTTAACACACTTCTTCTTGGAACATCAACCTACTTAATGAGCTTTTCATTCCTGATGTCGTGGAGAAAATAAAAAGGATGCCTATTAATACTCAAGAAGAAGACATTGTCAGATGGAAACCAAGTAAAGATGGTTGCTTCACATTCAAGAGTGCTTACAACAGAATAGTAGAGAACATGGTAGCACACCAAGCTGCAATAATCCAAGTCCTAAGATAAATATGGAAAGCTCTATGGAAGATCAAATTACCTCATTGCACTCTTCGATTTATCTGAAAGTGTTTAAAAGAACTCGTTCCAACCAGAAAGAAACTGTCGCAGTTCAAAAGAGAATTTGATACTTCTTGTGCGATTTGTAATTACCCTGAAGAATTAGTCTTTCACCTGTTAATCTCCTACAATCATACTAGAGTGTTTTGGAGATTATTAAATATTAATGTTGATTATGTAGCTGCCAATTGAAATTCAGCTAGAGAGTGGGTTATCTTTCGGTTCACAAGATCTCAGAACTCAAGTATTACTGAAAAAAATACATGGATTCAAACCCTAATTATAGGATGTTGGATAACTTGGAAAGAAAGATGCGAATACATCTTTCAGAGCAAAAATATCAATCCAGTATCTACAGTCCATAGAATACAGTACCTTTCTAACTGCAATCATGTCAGGCAATCAAAATCTATTGAAGTTGCAGGATTTGGAAGTATTGATATCTCTTCTTCCAATATGCATGTTATCTTTGTAGATGTATCGTTTGATTACTATACTAACACTATTGGCACCGGAATGGTGCTCTTAAATGCAGCAGGTACCTATAAGGGCATCAAAGGATCATATGATGACGAAATAATTGATCCAGAAGTAGGCGAATGCATTGCTATATTGGAAATGCTAACTTGGGCAAAAATTATGGAGCTGCAAAGTATTCATCTAGTTGCAGATGCTGAAGGTGTTGTGCAGTTGATCAACTCTGATATCATCCGTGTTAGATGGGAAAATAATAATCTAATTAAAAATATTAAGTCTCTGTTTTATTCATTTTCTATCTTTAAAATCTCTCATGTTAAGAGAGATAGAAACAGTTTAGCAGATTTTATTTCTAAGAAAGTCAGGAGGGATGGATTGTGCTTAGAAGAATACATGGACTACAGTCTATGGTTAGAATCTTTGTTACACAGGCAATGTCCTGTTGAACCTACTTAATTCTTTTGAAATAAAATTTCTTCTTTTCATAAAAAAAAATCTCTAACTGTTAGAGATAGTTTTTTAGAAATAAGGTCCTAAATTAGCTTTCTAGATATAGACCCCATAAATAAAAGGACCAAATAATAAATCCACGTAGGATTTTTTGCACCTTCTATTGGAGATGCTCTTACTTTATTTTCCGAATAAGTGTAAACAACCAATTGCAGAAGATTATTTGGTCCATGAGCCAATTTAGTTTCTTCTCGAACCAGACTTTTGGTTTCCATAAAAAAAATAATCAAACCATTAATACATCCAAACCAACTCGGTTTTAGTTTTGTCCAGTTGGTACTGGTAAACCGGTTACTTTGTCAATTTCTACTAAGTGGTGGTTATAGTTTTCTATAATAACGTGCAATTGGGGATATATAAAGTAGTCAGGGGATATGAACTAATATCCCTGTAGTTGCAGGATTTCCCACACTACACCCTTGTCAAGAATCTATGAAAACTAAGTCATAATTGGATGAATAACAACACTTTTATTAATTCACTTTCAGGAAGATTTACAAAAGATATTAAAACTCAGAAATACAACTTTCTTTCTGGAGTTTCTCTCTCCTCAAAATTCTCCCAGCTCTCAAAAGTACATCCTCCTTTTCTGGATCTATCGTGCCCTTTATATAGGGATTTACATAATGGATGACATCTAAGTTTTCCTCCTATTTCGGATCCATTCTGCGATCTTATCGCGATCGTTACAATATTTCTCTATCGAAAGCATAATGACCATCGCAGGATTAGTCTTATTCTTATTTTACTTCTTCCATCGTCAGTTTCTTTTAGTTTTTCTGTAACGCTCGTGAAATGTCGTTGAAGAATCTTGCGACGTTCTCGTCAAAGTGTTATTAATCCTTGTAGAAATGTTTGGGTTTCTCGCAGAAGTGTTGTTTCCATCGCCAGAATATCGTTGTGGCGATATTCTGGTACTACATCTTGCCTCTTCTCGTGTCTTTTCCACGAAGAAGAGAAGATCATGAGAACTAATATTTATTATTCTTCGCAACTTCTTCCTTTTTTACACTTTCTCCTCGACAAGATCCCGTTAATCCAGCCTTTCTTACACGTGTTGTGAATCCCTTCATTTACTGACACGTTCCTACTCCATAGGTCCACTCCTCTTTGTCTATAAAATGTTGAACTAATCTCAAAATCATTTTTACTTTTCTGTTTCTTCATCTTCTTCATCTTCCGTCTGCAACTTTGCCTCTTCTTCATATTCTTCTGCTACTATTCTAATGGAGTCCTCAAGGTTTGTTTCTTGATTTATGTTGTTTATTTTAAACCAGTCTTTACTTTCATTCTCCAATCTTTCTTATTTCCTTGTTATGTCTTCTTTTTAGCGGAAAGATTTCTAACACACAATCTACTACTCACAACCCTAATCCTCGCAAAAGACCGACTAAGAAGAAGAAGAAAAGCTCTGCGAATGATAAGGTAGTAAGAAACACCCTTTATTTTTTAATAACAATATTGTTGCCTCTGTTTCTTATCTGGGTTATTATTCGCAGAATGACGTGAATCCTGAGAAACCTCCCAAAAGGTCTCGCCATTTTAAGACACTCGGGGAAAATCTCATTATGCCCCCGTTAACATATGTGAAGATTACTCCCATACCATTGCAACCAAATCTTTCTTCTCCTATCCGCGAGAATATCGCTGCTCATACCTCTACTCCTTCTGATATTTTGACAAACCAGGCTTCTAAAGTTGCTGCAGCTGAGGTTCCTTATAGTCCTCTACGGCCTTCAACTGTTGTGTTTCCTCATACTCCTCTTGATAACTCAACCATCACAAATGATCGCCAACTTACTCTCTCTACTACTTCACCTTCTAAATCCTTTCCTTCATCAAGCGAAACTTTCGCAGGTGTTGATGTTGCTTTTAAAGTCTTGTCTAATGTTTTAGACAATGCTAGAAAGTCTTCCACTGACCCTCTCCAACAGGAAGTTTGCGAGACTCTGTTTAAGTATCTTGGCTCTGATTGTAATGATTCACGAGCGGCTTTAGAGAACCAAATTGAAGTTCTTAGGAAAGCTCTTCAAGATAAAACTGTTGAGTGTGACACCTTGAATCACATGCTCCGTAACTCTTCTCTAGATTGCGAGGATCTTCGCAGAAAAAATGATGATCTGAAAGGTATATCTTTCTTGCCTCTTCTCTTTTTGCTTTTCTGTTTCATATACATACTTTCTGTACTTAGACCTCCTTCTTAAATTCTTGATTCATATATTAGTTTCAAATCGGGCTCGTTTCATAGAAAGACTCAAATCTGAATCTATTGCTGAAGAAGTTCGCGTTGAAAGAGATTCTTGGATAGATCAACATACTAGATTAGAAAATCTGTACACTTATTCAATTGATCACATAAATAATCTTACTAATGAGAACAATCAACTATTGCAAAGGAAGAATTTTTTGAGTGGCGAGCTTTATCGTCTCTCATATTTGTTTTTTAAGGATAATTTGGAGATGGAATCTTTATCAGATGAGAATAAAACCATGTCCCAAGAAAAACATAGATTTTCAAGCTTGCTGACGATTTCCTCGCAGCAAATAAGTAATCTTCAAAATACATGTAATAGTCAAGAGCAATCTCTTCATTCTCTTAAGAAGGAGCTCAAGGAGTTAACTAAATCCTCTGCCGTCGAAAAAGATAAGCTTATCAAAGGTAGATTAACTCTTAGTTTAAGAGCCAGCGAACTTCAAGACCAATACTCTCAGTTAAAGGAATCTCATTCTTCATTAGCAAAGGAAAATTCATATCTTCGCAACAAAGAAGAAAACATGAAATCTCGTCTAAAGGGTATGGTTGGCGATAAATTCGATGATTCCATGAATCAGTGGGAGCACTGTTTATTTGCTTTAATCCAAAACTTAACCTCACAAAAAGAAGGTAGTCAATTGACTGCCTCTCTTGTTGATCTTCTCATAAAATCTTATATTATGTTCCTTGTGAGATTCTTGTCTAACTGATTTTTTATTTTATTGCTCGCAGAATCCGAAAGAAATCTTCATTCTACCATCACTGATCTGACAGCTACATTGGATAAAGTTCGCAAAGAAAATAAATCTTTTATTTCTAATTGCCTTAGTGCTCACGACAAAGCAGAAAGAAGACTTGATTATCTTGAATACTTTAAGAATATAGAAATTAAGAATCATGAAAGAGCTCTTCTTCGCCAAGTCCATCTTAGGGATGAAGTTCTCGTGAACAATATTCTGCTTCCCCGTTCTCTTTCTCCTGTTTCTGTCCCTCCTCTAGAGGTTGACGATGATGAAATTCCTCTTCCCATGGATAAAGAGTTAGAGTTTACTAACAATGAAGAAAATATCATTCAAGAATATCAAGAAGATGGTGAAGAAGAAGAAAAAAGTCCTCCAAAAGAAGTTATCGCTGATGAAGAATCCAGAGAAGAAGAAGTTCGCGGTGAAAATGATGCTGATGATGTTGATGAACCTGACAAGAACAATAAATCTGGCGAGGCTTGAATTTTTCTTTTGTTTTCTTTTCCTTCTTCTTTCTTGCGAGCGATGTAATCTTCAAGACTTCTAGGATTTTAACTTTCGATTTAGCTTACTTTAAATATTTTCAAGTAAGATAATGTAATCTTACTTCTCTGTTCCCCTTCTTGCCCTTCATTATCTTGCTTGAAATGGTGAATATTCATTATCTTTTTTAAGAAATTGTGTTGTTGTAATACTGTTGCACTTTTCTGAAAAATTCTGAGGGAATCTGCGATGTTAAAAATTTGCCTCCTTATATATAATTCTGCGATGAATGAATGTTTCCTGCAATCTTAAAGCAGAATAGTTAATTGGTAAGATTATTCTTTTGGTCTTACTTTGCCTTCCTATTTAAAGGTCTTATTTTGCCAAACTTTTGTTTGTCTGAGAAAAAATCGCAGGATATCTTAACATCTGCGTGTAAAGACCCTTTGATCTTGTCTTATCCATGTTTCTTTCAAAAATCTTTGCGACAATATGATAAGCATACATTCTCTCGCAAGAATTTATCCTTATGACATTTCCGTCTTGCGATGAAATTGCAGGACGTTTTTACACTTTGGTGTAAAAACCCATTGATCTCATCATAACATTGCTCTCGTGGCTTGTTGCCTCTGCATTATTTACGTCACGCGACAATATGACAGGCCTAAATGTTCTTGCGATCATAAATCCCCATGACATTGCCGTCTTAAGACACTTATCAGCTCCCTAATAGAGGGTGCCGCCCTTATCTTCCCCCTGGTTTCCCCTTCAAGGAGGGCACATCGGCCATACAAGACTAGCTCCCCCCATCCGGATTTGCCAACAACCAGTTGTGTTTGCATCCTCTTGTCCTTTATGCCTATATGGATTATAGTTACAAGACTGCACCCTAAGTGGGGTTTTCTTCAGGCCAAGTGCATTGTAGCCAAGACTTACCAAGGATGGCAAGAGAGTTTCGTATGCTCCGGGAACCCTTGGCTCAACCGTGTACCTCGGCGCCTTGGTAATACTATGCACTTCTTGGAAGAGATTCTCGGTCGTCCAACCAGGGTATAACCTTATATAATTGGAAATCCAAGATCTCTCTCCCGGATAGGTTTTCTTTAACCCCATCGTCTGCATGACTCAGGTTCCAACAACGGTATAACCTTATCATTGAGTCATGTCAAGAGATACCCCCTCATATGATGCGCTATTAGGTCTTACATTTGCCTCTTACGAAATTTTATTCGCGAACTAGGGTGCACGCCATAAAGGTTCGTCCCATTCTTTTAATCTCTGCGAAATTTTATTCGCTATTCTTGCGATGATGTTCGCATAAATTATGATAGAGAAAGAAGAATTTTTTAATTGTTTCATCTTACACTTATATTTCTTACCTCGCAAAAATTGCTACTGATAATACTTTTTCAGAAACAATCTATTCCATGGTCTATCAAGTCTTTGCCCAACATCTCTTCCCTCTGGATCCATTAATTTGTATGCTCCATTTCCAATTATCTCTTTAATGATGTATGGTCCATCCCATTTTATCGCTAATTTTCCACCACTTTCTTGATGATATTTTGGTGTTTCTCGCAAAACTAGATCGACAGGCTGGAATTGACGCTTCTTGACTCGTTTGTTGTACTCGCGAGCTAATCTTCGCTGGTAGTTTTCCATATGTTGTAGAGTTTTTTCTATCTTTTCTTCTAGTTCATCTAATTCATGTAAAATCATGCCAGCACTTAGATTTTTCTCCCATGCTTCTCTTTTTGTTGTTGGGATAGCAACCTCTGTTGGTAGGACAGATTCAACTCCATATGTTAAACAAAAAGGTGACATCCCAGTTGCCTCTCGTCTAGTTGTATTATATGCCCATATTGCATTATGCACTTGCTCACACCATGATTTGTGATAACCTTCTAACTTCTTTTTCAAGATGTCTGCGATTGTCTTGTTAGTTGCCTCAGCCTGACCATTTGCTTGTGGATATAAAAGAGTTGATTTTCCACATCTTATCTTAAATGTATTAAGAAGCAATTCGATATTCTGCCCTTCAAATTGCTTTCCATTATCAGACATCAACTGTTCTGGGATTCCAAATATGCAAATTATATTTTCAAATATGAACGTAAAAATGTCCTTATCGCGGATGTGATGTATTGCCTTAACTTCTCCCCATTTTGTGAAATAATCTGTAACAACGATTAAATATCTTCTTTGTCCAGAACCAGGCACAAATGGTCTCACAATATCCAATCCCCATTTTCCAAAAGGCCATACGCTTGACGAAGATGATAATGGTTCTCCTGGTGCATGTATCTTCTTCCCAAATCGCTGACAATCTTCACATCGCCTTGAAAGCTGCTTTGCATCCCCATGCATATATGGCCAATAATAACCCTGCATCTTTGTTTTATATGCCAAAGATCTACCCCCGCTTTGATTATCAGCATCACCACTATGCAACATTTTTAACACCTTTTGTCCTTATTCTCTCGTCAAACATCTTAGCGATGGTTCATTAAATGATCTGCGATATAATACCCCATCTCTTAGTTCATAATTGGTTGCTCTACTTTTTAATTTATGAGCTTCTAATCGATTTCTGGGAATTTCTCCTCTCGCCAAATAAGCATGAAGATCTGCTCGCCAATCTGTAGCATTATTCCCTATTTCTTCCTCGCCATATTCTACCATCATTACATCTACCTCTCCTTCTTTTTTGTTTATCGCCGGTTGCAAAAGTGTTTGAATTTTTATGCATCTCGCAAGTGGGTTTTTCATCATACTTGATATGAAAGCAAAAGCATCTGCAAGCCTATTATCTTTCCTTGATATGTGTCTCCATTTTATTTTTGGAATTCTCGCAGACAATTCTTCAACAAGTTTTTTGTACTTCTTCAAAGATGGTTCATTTGTGGTATACTCTCCCTTTATCTGGCGAATAACCAATTGTGAATCGCTGGTGATTCTAGCATTTTCCAACTTCATTTCTATCGCAAACTTCAATGCATGGATTACAGCTTCATATTCTGTCTCATTATTAGTGGATGCAAATTCCAATCTAAATGAAAAAGCTGTTTTTTCTCCTTCTAGTGAAATGAACACAACTCCAATCCCATTTCCTTCCCCATTTGACGATCCATCCACTAATATTTCCCATCTGTCAGGTTCTGTTAATAGCTCTTTTGGGTCTCCATGTTCTTCTTCTATATCCATCATCTCTTCTACAGCTTCATCATCTTCTAAAGGAAATTCAGCTAAGAAATCTGCGATAACTTGTGATTTTGGCGAAGATAGAATTTCATATTGAATATCAAAATGCCCTACTTGCGCATTCCATCTCTCAACTCTGCCTGATCTTTTTGAATTTTTCATCACGGATTCAATTGGAACTCTCGTTAATACTTTGATCTTATGCGCTTGGAAGTAAATTCGAAGCTTAAAGGTTGCGTGTACTAATGCTAGAATTAGTTTCTCAATCTTTGAATAATTTCTCTCTACTGAATTAAATGTTTTGCTGATATAATAAATTGGTTTTTCTACCCATGCGTCTACTCGCAATAACACATCACTTAACGCATATGGAGTTGTTGCGAGATAAATCAATAATTATTCTCCCTGTTCAGCCTTCTGTAATATAGATATACTCTCCAAATGTTATTTTATTCCTTGAAAAGCTTTTTCGCATTTATCTGTCCACTTGAATTTTGTTCCCTTCTTGAGTATATCGAAAAAATGTTTACACTTGTCTGAAGATCGCGAAATGAACCTTCCTAGTGAGGCTAAGAGTCCATTTAGTTTTTGCACATCTTTTACCATCGCAGGAGTTGGCATATCGCGAATTGCTTGTACCTTTTCTGGATCAACTTGTATTCCCTCTTTTGACACAATATAGCCCAAAAACTTCCCTGAAGTTACTCCAAAGGTACACTTATAAGGATCCACTTTAATATTGAATTGCCGCATTTGGTCGAAAATCTCTCTCAAATCTTACACATGATTCTCATCTTCTTTGCTTTTGATCAGCATATCATCTACATACACTTCTAATGTTTTGTGGATCCACTTTGCAAACACCTTCTCCACCATTCTTTGGTACGTCGCTCCAGCATTTCGTAAGCCAAATGACATTTTTGTATAACAATATAATCCTCTTGGAGCAAAAAATGCAGTATGTTCTTGATCTTATTCAGCGAGAGGGATTTAATTATATCCTTTATACCCATCCAATGATGATATTCTTGCGTTTCCTGCTGCTGATTCGACCATTTGTGGAATATCTGGCAACGGAAAACTATCTTTTGGACATGCCTTGTTTAAATCCGTAAAATCTATGCAAATTCTTATTCCTTTGTTCTTCTTTGGGACCACCACCATGTTTGCAATCCATTCTGGGTATTTTGCTTGTCTTATAATTCCTGCGTCGAGCATCTTCTGTAATTCTTCTTCTATTTGAGAGTGATATGTTGTTGCGATCTTCCTTATTCTCTGCTTAAATGGCCTTATGTTTTTGTTGATTTCTAATTTATGACATGTTATTGACGGGTCTATCCCTGGCATCTCATCCATGTTCCATGCGAAGATATCTGCATATTCTCGCAAAAGATCTATAGTTCTTTCTTCCTCATCTGCCTCCATTCTAGTCCCAATTTTCAGCATTTTAGGTTCTTCTTTACTTCCAATATTTATTTCTTTTGTTGGTTCAGCAGTGTAGTAGCTTCAGGTTCTCCCACTGGTGTTGGCGTTTTCATAACTCTCGCGAACTCATCTCCTTCTCGCGAAACTTCACTTGGTATCCCTTTTCCTTCTTTTGCCCTTATCATGTAAATTTTAAATTCTTCTTCTTTCTTTACTTCTTTGTTCAATTTTCTACGAGCTTTTCGCAGCTTTGGACGTTCTTCACAATTTCTTACTTCAATTTGGTAGCACAATCTCGCGAAATTCACATCTCCTCTAATTTCTCCAATTCCACTAGGCATAGGAAATTTAACACATTGATGTAATGTTGAAGCCACAGCCTTGATTGTGTGTATCCACGATCTTCCCAGTATCATATTGTACGGAGATTCCACATCTACCACACATAATGATATTTGTGTTTCAATTTCTCCGAGTGGAATTCGTACCATTATCTCGCCTTTAGGTTTTGTTACAGACTTTCTAAAGCCATGAACATAATACGTTGAATGAGATAAAATATCCCATTTTTCTAAAGCCATGAACATAATATTTTATCATAATACTAAAGTTCTATTCATAGCCCATTTTTCTTCAGATTTTATCTATTTCTCCTTTCTCATTGGTATAGTGGTTACTGTGACCACCAATGGAGATGTATGACTTGAATCTCCTTCTGGTATTTCTGCTGTTGTAAACATGATTTCTTGTTTTTCCAAATCTTTCAATGATGATATCTTCTCCACTGTCATAATCTTCATTCCTTCAAAATCCCGTTTATGTATCCTTCCCTTGATATTTTCATGAAATTTATCAATCATTTCTTTTGTTATTACATCACCTTTCAATTTTCTATAATCCTTTTTGATTCTGATCATTCTTCCTTCAATTTTCTCACCGATTTACTTTATGATTTTCCTAATCTTGAACAATTTTTATCTTTTTCTTCACTTTTTCCTCTATTTTCGTTAACTCATCCCTGTTTCTAGCGCCAAAATGTAGTTGCAGGATTTCCCACACTACACCCTTGTCAAGAATCTATGAAAACTAAGTCATAATTGGATGAATAACAACACTTTTATTAATTCACTTTCAGGAAGATTTACAAAAGATATTAAAACTCAGAAATACAACTTTCTTTCTGGAGTTTCTCTCTCCTCAAAATTCTCTCAGCTCTCAAAAGTACATCCTCCTTTTATGGATCTATCGTGCCCTTTATATAGGGATTTACATAATGGATGACAGCTAAGTTTTCCTCCTATTTCGGATCTATTCTGCGATCCTATCACGATCGTTACAATATTTCTCTATCGCAAGCATAATGACCATCGCAGGATTAGTCTTATTCTTCTTTTACTTCTTCCATCGTCAGTTTCTTTTAGTTGTTCTGTAACGCTCGTGAAATTTCGTTGAAGAATCTTGCGACGTTCTCGTCAAAGTGTTATTAATCCTTGTAGAAATGTTTGGGTTTCTCGCAGAAGTGTTGTTTCCATCGCCAGAATATCATTGTGGCGATATTCTGGTACTACAATCCCCAGCCAATAATTTCTTCTAAGGAGTGTCTTTTATGGACGGAAATACTAAAATACCCTTTAAAACAAATAAAATCTAAAGGCTAGTTTGGTATTGCTGTGAGTTTTAGAAAAGTGTTTTTCTGTTGTGCTGTGCTATGGAAATAAACTGGCATGATGTTTGGTAAACTATAATTTAAAAAACATTGTGCAACTAACAAACTGTAAACTCAGTTTGGTAAACTGGTATTTTAAAGTGATGGTGATGTAATTAATGACGAAAATAGATATATTCAGAATTTAGTTTTAAATACAATTTTATTATAATAAATTTTATTTCTAATTTTAATATATTTAATAAAATATAAGTAATATTTTTTTATATTATTTGATTTTTATTTAATATGATGAAGAGTATTATTACATTAACTAGTTGGATGCCTAACAAGCTAAGCTCCAACAACGTACTACTACATTAGTTGAACATGTTGTCATGCTAGCCTACCAGTGAGCCTCATGAGGAACCAGGCCAAGGAAGCCGAAGCGGATAAGGGGATGTGATTATGTCACAAGGTAGGCAAGCTAACTCTACCTTCCATGTTAAACTTTGTAATATTGCGCCATCGGGGACTCGAACCTGGGACTTCCTGGAGCGCATGAAACCTCTGTGGAATTGGGATGACTAGCTGAGCTAGGTGGCCCGTTTATTATTTAATACAATTGTACCCGATGATTGCAACCCTGAGTCCAATAACAATGATGCAATCGAACTCACAATTGAGATGCTCTATCTAGCTTTCCAGAAGCGTGTTACTACCATTGTGCCTTAAAGGCTACTTTGGACAAGGTACTAGTGCATCCCACATATTTACTTGCTTGGCTATAATTATTGCTTCTTTCTATTTGTACCTTGAATTTATATGTCCCAAAATGCGCCATTGAGGAACGTTCCGGCAATAGTAAAAAGCTTCAAGTTTCCGCAATAAACCAGGCCATTCATACTTGGAATGAACCTAATGGATGCCCTACCATGATTCATAAATTGTTCTTACATCCAAAACTTCCTCCAAGGCAGTCTACTAAGAAGCAGAAAAAAAGACCCCAATCTGGAGGCTTGTAGGAGAAAACTTGGTTTTGGCCATTATTCAGCAGTCATACACATTTTATCCTCCAACGACATTGCACCCGCCATATCGGACACCTTGGATGATCCACAACAGAAACACCCTTACATACCACCTCCCTCCAATCCCATAGAGGACATTATAGTTCCGGCATTAACTGTTGATGGCAATGTTATGCTTACTGCATTGAAAAGTTTCCCTAAAGGAACATCATGTGGACGAGACAATCTTCGAGCACAACATCTCTTAGATGCGTTGAGTGGGGTAGCGGCCGCAATGTCAGATGAACTTCTGCAATCTATCACATGGGGTAGTTAACTTATGGCTCGCAGGTATGTGCCCACCTATTCTTGGAGAATTTATCGCAAGTGCACCTCTAACCCCCTTACTTAAACCTGGTGGAGGGATAAGGCCCATAGTTGTAGGCACTATTTGGCGACGGTTGTGCTCCAAACTTGCGTCTACTGCGGTCTCTAAGGATATTGCATCTTATTTGGGTACATACCAGTTCGGAGTTGGTATACCTTGTGGAGGAAAAGGCATAATGCACTCCGCTAACATGCTTTTGGAGTTGAAAGGCGCCGACAATATCATGACGATGTTGCTCGTAGACTTCTCTAATACATTTAACCTAGTTGACAGGTCCACTCTTATTAGAGAAGCTAGAGCTAACTGTCCCTGCATTTCCCGTTGGATCGAGTTATGTTACTCAAAACCTGCACGACTCTATTACAATAATATAGCCCTTTTATCTGCCCAATGAGTACAGCAGGGAGACCCCCTTGGTCCCCTGTTATTTGCCCTGGCTTTACACCCCATTGCTGAGAAGATGGTCGATGAATGTTCACTAGCCTGGCAAGCCTGGTACTTGGATGATGGGACTATCGCAGGAGATACATTGGAGGTCGCCAAGGTCCTCAAAATCATTCAACAAGATGTCTCACAAAGAGGTCTACATCTGAACATCACCAAGACTGAGATTTTTTGACCCTCCTACTATCTTAGAAGAGACACACCAGGCAACTTTCCTACTGCCATTGGAAAACCTTCTACTGGAGTAAAGATTTTAGGCGAACCAATCATCTTGGATATGCAGTACTATAGAGACATAGTTCAGGATAGAGCCGAGAAGACAGTGCATCTTATGGATATAGTGAAGACCTTGCGTGATCCACAGTATGAGTTACTGCTCTTGCGGTACTGCAACGGTGTTTCTAGACTGTATTTCACATTACGGAGCACCCATCCTATTGCTATACAGAGTGTAACAACTTACTACGATCAACACTTAATGCAATACCTGCGGAACATTATTGTGGGAGATGGGGCAGGGTTCGGCTTACTCTAACAGTGCTTGGCTACACAGCCAATCAAAGATGGCAGCTTAGGCGTATACACCATGGACGATACGGGACAGTACTACTTCCTTGCAAGCTGCGTTCAAACTCAGCACCTCTAAAGCACTATCCTGCATCAGCCTTTAATTTTAGACTCCAGCCACATGTACCAGCACGCTTTACAATTATTCACTCAGTCTTGTGGGATTATTAATTCCACTTTTGACATCAATCTCGTTGCCCCCCAATATATGAAGAAACTGGCAATTATCTACTTTTATGTCGTCAAGGCTAATGTACCCACCAACTTTACAATAACACAGCGTGACCTGACCTTGTAGCACAGAAACAGAACAACACATGCCATGGATTTCCTCAAGGCCATTCATATTCAAGGACTCAATCAAGCCATTGGGCCTCGACAATTCCGGTCAGTGCTTATGTATCGGCTTGGTACACCATTATTCAGGGATGGCAGTGCATGCTCTTGTTGCAAACGAACCATGGATGTTTTTGGATACCATGTAGTCCATTGTGCAGGTGAAGTTGCCCAAAAATTTAGGCATGACATGGTGAAGGATGTCATTGCAGACATGTGCTACAAGGCTGGAGTAGTGGCCAGGAAGGAAGTCTCTTTAGGTTTTTTGTCTAACAATGCAAATGTTCTTCGTACAACAGACATACTTGTACACAACTAGGAGGACGGGAAGGATGTTTGCATGGATGTCACGGGTGTTTCACCCTTCACAAGTGCTAGTACTCTTAGCTTTACACCAGGTAGAACTATCTCAGCAGCTGTCACTCGCAAGCGTAATAAATATATGGAAGAGTGTTCAGCCCTCGGATACGGGTTTGATTTTTGGGCGTTCACAACGTTGGGTAAACTAGGTGATGTAATAATTTCATTCTTGAAGAGATTACTGAACTGTCATATTAGTCAAGATGCTAATTACAAGTTTGGTAATTATCTTTTCCACCGGCTTGGTATCGTGATCCAAAAAGGTGTAGGAGCCCAGCTTATTATTAGGCATCCTGTTACTGACGTGTAAAAGACCTTATTTGTTTTTCTAATAAAATGCCTTAGTGGGTACTTTGTTTAAAATTTTATTATTATATTATTAGATAACGAATATTACATTAACTAGTTGGAAGCCTAACAGGCTAAGCTCCAATAACATACAACTACATTAATTGAATAGGTTGTTTTGTTATCCTACCAATGAGCCTCATGGGTAACCTAGCCAAGTGAGCCGAAGCGGATGGGGGCTGAGATTGTGTCACAAGGGGGGCAAACTAACTCTACCTTCCATGTTAATTTATGCAATATTACGCCATTGGGGGCTCGAACCTGGGACCTCCTTGAACGCATGAAACTTTGGGGAACGGGGATGACCAGCTGAGCTAGGTACTCGTTTTAAAATGAAAAATGAGAAAAATAAAGAAATAAAATGAAAGTTAGAAATATAATGTTAAGTGTATAATATTCTAGGGTAAAACTTGTCTTTATAATAAAATAACAAGGTTGAAGTAGAGAATCAATTAAATCAAATTATATGGGTCCACAACTTCTGCTTTTCCATCTTTTAAAAGCTAGTGCTAAGTAGTTTTTATAAGCAAGCCTAGCTAAAATGAAAGTGTTTCTCTCAAAAAAAACACTTTGATTTTTTTTTTTTACCAAACACAATTTTTGGTAAAAGTTTGTTACAAAGTGCTTTTGGTTGAAAAAAAAAAATCTCAAACGGGGCTTAAATCAAACCTAAATATTCCCAATTCCATTTCAATTTTTCTTCTCCTTCGTTGCCTGCTCCTCATTTTGAAAAAGTTTTTTTTTTAACATCGTCGGTATTGTATTAGTGATGAATACCATGCTGGAAGTGAATTTTTTATTTTTACATCGCCGACATTGTATTAGTGATGAACACCATACCGGAAGTGATGAAGACCATGCTGAAAAATGGTGCCGACGTTCTCGATAAATAACTTAGAATGTCGGCACTGTAAGTTGGGAGTACCCATTTTTTGTACATTTTGTAACATTTTTAGGCATTTTGTATGTTGGAAGTACTCATTTTAACCAAGGCTGCTATTTATAGAGTTGCAACTGGGTCCCACATGAGTTTTATTTCTTCTTTTGAGACCGGTGAGCTCTTCCTTACATCCTTATATCGGTCTTCAGTCTTTAGGTTCGTCTGCCTTCTCTGCAGCTTGCCACGTCGAAGATAGGGTTAGATGGGGTGGTGGAACACATTAAATGCTGAGTAGACTGCCCTTGCACGTAATTCACGGGGAGTTTTGTCCGTCCATTCAAATTTGCCTCGTGATTTGTGAAAGGTTTTTTTTTTTTTTGCTTGATCAATACTTATTTCTCATTAATTCAAAAAAAAAAAAGTTACACAAAAGACTCAAATGAAAACAAATATTTACATACCAAAATTTTTAACTTCACCTCCTAACAAAAACGGTAATAAATTCGGAATTCCTGCTCCATTATTGATATGAAATCAGTTTTTTCCAGAAATACTTTAGCTTCAACTCTCTGCATCCTTACACCTCTTATATCAAGCTTATCTGCTGAAAAATTTAATTCTCTAAAGTAATGAGTAAATCTCACACTCTGTTAGAGCACTGCTTGGTCGAACTCACAAGTATTGCTATCTCAAGCTTGTTTGTCAAGTTTAGTTGATCAAAACTATATACTTGATTTCTAGTCTACTTATAGCTATGTCTCGGATTAGGATAGAAGTGTGTAGTTGAGTGTTAGACTTCAAGGCGTTCACCAATTGAAGAAGAAGATATGTTGAAGATCTTGGAGGAACTTCATCAGCAAAAGGTATGTGGAGACTAAAACTTATCTATCACTCGGAAGTCTATTCTATTATATCTTCTAAAGAGACTAAGTCGTATAGATATATAAACTTTTGCATTATACACATTTGAAATTTAGAGTCGAGTTTATCTCGTTTATATATTTCTCGAAATACATGTTGGAAGCTTTTTAGCTATAGCTAAACTTCATCATCTACTTTACGAGTTTAGTTGTAGACAAATTTATTTTTTGGAAACTAAATATTAAGTCAAGATGATCATGTGAAAATTACCTTGAACATCTTACATGATTTGTGTGAGACAATCATTTGATGTTAACTTGGGAAGTTTTGTATTGATCAATTAATCGTTTGAAAATTACTTTAAGCTAGTGGTATGTGTAAGATTACCATCGTTGTCTTCTAAGGATGTTTCAATGATTGAATGACGGTTTTAGAATTACTACCAATGTATGGATATAAAATAGTATGCGTACATTGTATGCGAACTGTGAATTCTAGTTCAGGTCCGGAACTCTTTTTTGAGAACGGATTTAGCTGTCAAAAGTACGGAACTGTGGTTTGCGAATAGTGCTTGCGAAAGGCTAGACTAGGCTAGGTCTGAAACTATGGTTCGCGTACTCTGTTTGCGAACACAGTGGTTAGGTTCTAAAATCGGTAAGTATAACAATTCATACTCATGAACTCAGGTTCGTTTGCGAACTAAAGTCCCTGGAACTTTAATGAAATAAGGTATGCGAATTTGTTTTACAAACCGTGGCATTATGATCATGGATTGGTTCTTGTATAAGTACTTTGTACGACTACAAACTAAACCGAATATGTTTCAAATTGTTCATGCATATTTCTGTAAGATAGTGAACATTTGAACAACTCTCTTAAAGCATATTTAGATTTATTTAATTATCTATCATGATTGATTGATCATCATATTTGATCTAGAAGTGTTAGATGAATATGGCTAAACTAAAAGTGTTCATATGGCTAACTTCGGTTAACTGTTATTGAGCCAACTGTTATACATGTTTAGGTACGGTTCATCCATATCTAAATATATGTATATTTCATTTGTATGTATCAAGATAATACCATCTAACGGTAGAGATTGATTGCTTATTTTATAAGCAGACTTAGCTTGAATCTTAAATCAGGAATTCATCCAACAGTGAATATCAATTGCTTTGTTACTAAGCTATCTTAGCTTTGATTGTAAGCAACCCTGATTTGAAAGACTATATAAGGAAGAACTCTAGCATCTTGGAAATCTAATCCCGACACTCTCGTGTGTCCTAGTTGCAAACTAGAGTCGATTCTCCATTAACCTAGGGTTTTCTAAAACCATTATTAGGTTAATGACTTGAAGACTTTATTTGGGATTCGTGAAGACAGATCCAACTATTTTCTTTATATTCGGTATTCTGATCTTACTTTTTCTATCGTGTTGAGTTTAATCTTCTCTAAGATTTTCTCGAGATTTATTTCCGATATGTAAGATATAAAAAGTAATCATAACAGTTCTTCGTCTCAGACTCTTGTGATTCTGCAATAACTTCTTCTGTTAATCAGTTAGGTTATTTTGAGGTGACTAATATTTCTAGGCTTCTCTTCGGGAGTATAAGACCGGATTATTGGTTGAGTTTCCTGTACACTTTGATCTTTATCTTAAGACGGAAACAACAACCATAATAGGCTTATCCGTGGGAGACAAATTTGTTTGTAAGTCTTCAACTTTGGGTCGTAGAAACTCTTAGTTATAAGTGAGATCAGCTAAGGGAATCAAGTGTGTAGAGTCCTGTTGGGATTCAAGAGGCGTGAGGAACGCGATTATACCTTAATCGGTGTGAGACTTGGTTAGGGTTCAATTACATTCCATTCTGAATTTAACTTGTGGTAGGCTAGAATTTGTAGCGGCTTAATACAGTGTAGTGTTCAAATCTGGACTAGGTCCCGGGTTTTTTTTTCCGTATTTGCGGTTTTCTCGTTAATAAATTTTTTGGTGTCTGTGTTATTTCTTTTATGCATTATATTTGGTTTATATAATTAAAATAGCCTATGTTGTGCATAGTTCAATCATAGTTGATAAATACGACCTTTTTTGTTGGATATGACTTGATTGATATTCGACCATTGGTCTTTGGTACCATCCGAGTTATTCTCATAACAATCAGTCTAACGGATTTCTATCTAGTTGATTTACTAATTTTACTGAGAAAGAGATAAAGCTCTTTGGTATCTTTCTTGATTGAGTCTCACTTTTAAGTTGGTGCTCTCGGAATTATATTGGAGTTTAGTCCATACATATTTTCGAACGAAATAGTTGGGTGTGGTTGTTATATCCCTGTGTTTTCACACTCTGTATATGTCTACTAGATTTATTCCATCTCTCTAGTACACTCCATGGTAGTGTCTCTGAAACAAATGTTTAAATTGCTACACTTGAGTCAGAGTGTATTAACAAATCACCAACCCTCCTGGTAACCGCTCATTCTGCTGCATAAAGTATTGCAAGTACTTCTGGTATAAAATTTGTAGCTACACCTAAACCTGCTGACATTGCATATATACATTCTCTATTACTATCTCTACATACAAATCTTATCCCTGCAATACCAGGATTCCCCCTGGATGCACCATCACAACATACCAACAATTAGTTAATACTTGGAAGATGAAATCTCATCTCATAAATTCTCTGTAGTTTGATAGGTATTCTTCCCAATTCAAAATTTCTCATTAGTTGAAAATCATAATTACAGTCCCACACAGAGCCGATCTTGCATTTTTTGTGGTCTAATGCGAAAATATCTTTTAGTGGCCCCTAAAACCTTAACTTGTCACATGTAAAAAAAGATGACCAAAGTCACCGATCGTTATAACTTGTATCGACCGAAAGAGTTACATTATTGTACTAGTACTTGGTAAATTCCTATTTCAGTTTTGATTGATTTGAATCACTCGATGTTATTTTCATCCACTGGGACTAGTCAAGTGATTAATTGAGGAGTTTGAAAGATCTTCCCTTTTCTTCATGAGGTGCAACAAATTATAATTTATAGGGCACAAATCACGATTGATGAGTATTTATTATCAATTTACACAATAAGCGAAAAAGAAAACAACGATGAAAAACCATGCAAATTTAGATTAGTCTATAAACAAATTAATCAAGCCATTCAATTTGTGTTAACCCTAAAGCTAAAAAAGTACATGCAATATACAAGAAAATTTTGAGAAGGAAATAAATGAAAATCACTAAACTCAATTGTATTGAATTAAAAAAATTAGCATACATTCTAGGATTTAAACTTGTGATTGAATCCTAGAGATCATGAATTCTATTTTCCTTTATCTTTGTATTTTCCTCTTTATTTCCCTTCCACAATTTTATTACAGTCAAGAAAAAAAATGTATACCTAAAGAAATTTTTATAAATTGTGGCCTCCTCCCATTTGTGGCCTAAAGCAAGGCCTTCCTTGCTTAAGTGTGAGGTCCGGCCATGGTCCCACATACATCATTTCATCCTCACTGCACTATCCTTAGTAAATTGCAAAATTCTTCTCTTGAATGTAACTGGATTACGAATTTCATTCTCAAACACTATTTTATTGCGTAAGAACCATAATTCAGTCATTGTAATAGATGCTGCAATAAGCCATACTTCTTTTACAACACTAGTTTTCATCTTTGGAAGTCATCACATCCTCATATGAATTAGGGTTTAAGAAAAGAAACATACTACCAAGCCACATCCATCTTAACCGACTAAAGTTGCATTTCCATAATATATGTTCAAGATTTTTTGTATCCTTACCACACATGTAACACCTGGACACTAATTGTATTCCTTTTCCTTATAGTTTTTTATTTGTTGCTCATGCCCCTCTAACTATTTTCCATATGTTACTAGAGATGTTAGGATGTAAGCAAGAATTCCATACCTTTTTACTCCATGCAATTGCTGGGTAATGGTTACTTACCAGATGGTAAGTTGATTTCACTATGAAAACTCCAGTCATAGTACCATTCCGTAATCTTCTATCTGTATCCATTGTAATAACTGGACATCAAAATAATTAAGCATTCTCTGAGGAATCAGTTATTCTCCATTTACAATCAATTCTGACACTCTCTCCTTTGTTTCACTAATATACTCATCTACTGGATATAGTTCACTCAATGGTTTCTCTTTTATCCAAGAGTCATCCCATACAGAAATAAGCTGTCAATTGCTAACCAAATATCTTGATGTAGTTTTACATCATTCATTACCCACTTCAGACTAGGCCAAACTGAATTTTTTTATACCAAGTTATCCACTCACCATTTCTAGTTGTAAATTTATCCTTCATGAATTTAGCCCATTCCTCATCTGAAATTTCAATCTTCCATACAAGCTTCATGAGTAAAGATTTATTTATTTCACTCAATCTTCCGATACCCAAACCTTCCTCCTCCACTGATGTACAAACCTTATCCAATTTTAGAGTTACCAATTTTCTTGTAGAAGGATCACCAGTCCAAAGAAAGTTTCTAATGACCCTTTCACACACTTTTATCACATTTACTGGCCATTTATAAACAAACATATTGTATACAATAATAAAGCATAAAATTGTCTTAATGAGTATAATCCTTTCTTGAAATGATAATAATTCCCCTACCGAACTTGCAAGCATGTTCTGCAACATCTCTACAAAACCCCATACATGACATGACTTGACACTTCCTGGCTTTAAAAATCACACCCAAGTTGTATTATTTTACATAATATGATAGTCGAGGATGAGCGTCTACCCGGTGACTGGCCACATGTTTATGAACAACGCAGCAACGCATCACCGGTTAATATATCGAGAGACCATAGTGATGAACTTTCCAAAATGAGAGAGTAACATGAGGAACTTCCTAAATTAGAGATGACCAATGCCGTCATGCAATGCATAACAAACAGATGCATATTCGCTTGAGTGACGACTTGATCA
The DNA here is from genome assembly GCA_023529315.1 of Papaver bracteatum. Lineage (NCBI taxonomy): Eukaryota > Viridiplantae > Streptophyta > Magnoliopsida > Ranunculales > Papaveraceae > Papaver > Papaver bracteatum. The sequence continues at coordinate 2,200,925 of JAJJWX010002530.1, forward strand.
AACACATATGGGCAGAATATGGGGATAATTAAGAAGTTGGACACGAGGCTAATAGGTTTACTTATATGAACTCATGTTATATTCCTTTAGTAGTTTTGAATGTGTTTAGATCGAATGTTAGCTTGTCATTTACTTCTTGTGTTTATGTACTATTTCATTAAATTTTAATTAAAAAATGGTAAGTTGTTTCAAAAGGTGTTAAAGTTAATTCAATAAAGTGGAAATAAAATTAAGATCCAAAAAGTACAAAGTAATACTGCTAATGATAATAATAAAAAATAAAACACGATTTAACTACTAAAACTAATGATAACTTATTAATCATAATAATTAAGTCTTGAACTAACCCGTTTACGCTTTAAGCTTGGTTTCTTCTATTCCGCACTATGTCCGCCTTTCGAAGTTAGAAGTATTCTTTTCTTACAGGATTCAATTTGTCGACATCCATCACAATGGTGCAAAATTCTTCATCAGCAGCTTCCTTTTTAATTTTTGCCACATGTTCAGCTTGTTTTGCTGCAAACTCGGCTGCTCTTTGTTCCATCTTTAATTTTGATTGTGATTGGTAATGGGTATTGAAATTTTATTCTTTAATAATTATTCCCATCATTTCCTCTTGGGCAGTGGATTTTTCTCTCCTGTTTTCTTCAGTCGTTTTGCTACTTTCTTTCCCAACTTACGGAGATGTGTGTCCTCTATGTCTCATATATAGGTGTCGTTACCGGACTCCCTTGATGCTGTCCTTCCCCATCATTATCATAATTTTCCTCATCGTGCGTCGTATCGAACACAAATGTCGATTGCCGATTATATATTTTATTTTCTAACATAATTGGGTAACACTCTTCGTGCTTAAATTTTTTGTTGTCATTGCATTCTCTGAATCGCTTCCTTACTTCTTCAAGCTGTTATTGTTTTTAAAATAATTTAATACATGTGATTAGGGTTCAAAAAAGAAAGAATACTTACCTTCTTTTCAGGACCCCATCCAATATGATATTCTCCTTCCACTTCCGCCTCTTTTGCAACAAAAAGCGACACCTCTTTACTTATTCCTTGAAATTGTTTTTGCCACAAGGTCCAAGGATGCTTTGGTTTTTTAGGTGATTGACTTTCAATATCATCTTTGATGCAACTCCACAACGCCGCTTCTGATTGATCGGTTCCAACACCAAGATCTTGAGATATTGATGAATTAATTTTACACATCGTTAAGTCTTCGATTACTGAAAAATTTGGACCTCGTGGTGCTCGTGTTTCCATTCTAAGGGATTTCAATGAAGAACTATAAAAAAATTGAAAGACGAAATAATAGTGTGATTGTTGCTGTTCTGATATATAACTGAGTTAGTAGTTGTGAGAAATGGTAAAAAAAATTCATTCGTATATATATATGTATACGAAAAAAAAGATAGCCATTATAAGTGAACGCTCGAAAATTTGCAACATTCGGAAAAGAAATCAGAAAGGTCAAAATCACACAACGAAGGTATAAACCCCGCCCATACTACCCACCAGGCGTTAATATAAAATGAGTTTGATGTCAGGCGAAACTTTTAAAACGCGCCTGATGGGCGTTAACTTAAACTTCGCTTGACTCAAACAGACTTAAAAAGTTCGTCCATCACCAGGCGAACATTATACTTGCGCCTCATCATGCGTTGTTTATACCTTCGCCCCACTGGAACGGACTTTTAATCTGCGTCTGTATTTCGAGCGTAGTTTATACCTCTGTCACACTCCAAACGAACTTTTAATTTGCGTCCGCTATTAAACGTACTTTTAATCTCCGCTCGACCAGATTTGGGTTTGGTCCGGATTTCAGACCAAATATAGTCTGATATTTTGTTTTAGTCCACTTTATACTCTTTAGAGCGTCCACAATGGACGAGTAAAAAGTGGACTAAAACCATATTTGGTCGAAATTCCAATCACAGTGGGTTGGAGTAAAACTAAATTTGGTCGGATTTTTTTAGGTTTTGGAGTATATTTGGTCTGGAAGCTGGAGTAAAACTAAATATAGTGGGGCGGACATTAAAAGTGCGCCTGATGACAGGCGTAAATACTATCTACGTTTGAAGCGGGGCGTAAGTTGAATGTAAGTTTAATGTCCGTTACATGGTCAAGCGTTCATTAAAAATCCGCTCCATACGAGACGTAAGTTTAATGTTCGCTCCATAATCCCATGAGGCGTAACTTAAAGATGCTCCCCATCATCAGGCGTAACTTAAAGATGCTCCCCATCATTTACTCAATTTCTTGCGGACATTAAAATTACGCTTGACTATAGTTTGCTTCATCATCGTTGTGTTTAAACACCCCAAACCCAAAAAAAATTTAGTTTTTGGTTTGGCTTTGGTTTTTAATATGATCGTATGATTGTGGACGCTCATATAATTTTTGGTTTCAATGCGATTGGTTTCTTGACCAAATTTTTGGTTTTAGTCCTCAATAATGTCAAAATAATTATGTTTTCTTTCGGAAGGAATTCAATAAACACTAAAAAAAAAAAAAAAAAAATCATTATCCAAACATAATGTCCAAAAATACCCTAAAGTAAATCCAGTAGTAGTACATTATAAATACTAAAACCGACCTGTCTAGGGGCGGACCAATGATGTACCAATCCCTTGGACGGCTGAGATCTATAAGGGGTGGGGGTTTTAGATGCAAAAGTGGGTGTCTATTCTTAATGTATTATCTATATAATACAATAAAATTGGTTTAAAATTGAATCTAATGGATGTATGGGATTGGTACACCACTGGTCCGCCATTTTTGGTACGCCTTTAGCTTTTTCGTACTAAAACAAATACGACGTCAGATGAGAATTTAGAAGAACTCGTTTGCCCCTAGATTTGTGCAGTGGGTTCCACCATTAATTAAACAACAACTTAAAAGAATTTAAATATATTCATCCCCAACCACGTGTACTTTCGTTAGCCTGTCATTGATTAGGTCATGACATAAAACCAAAAACACCCTCATTAACATTCGAAACCAACCCAGAAACACCCCACATTATAGGTGTATAATAGTCATATCATGTAGAGGTTGTAATTTAGTCCAAAGACAAGGGTAACTGATGTCATTTGCTATAAAGAGCAATAATGATAATCTACTGTGTAATGTGTGTTTCTGCTGCTGAAACTCAGTCCATCAGAAAGAAAAATTTGTCAGACTCACCCAAATAAAAAAAAAAAAATAATCCAAATTTCTAAATAAAAAGAAAAACCCATTTTCTTTCAGGTAATTTTTATCTCAATTCCTCTATAATTCCGGAAAAAAATAAATTATTATCTTAAAAAAGACGTATTTAAATAATAATAATAATTAAAAAAAGAAGTTTTTTTTTTTTTTTTCTTCTTTGTTTGTGTAGCCAGAAATAGAGGCGCTGTTTCTCTTCTCCCCAAGCCCCTCAAAGAGTAGTTCTTGTCTTCTGTCTCTATTTTCTCTGTGTTGGGTTTTGCTTTAATAAAAAAGTTTAAAGAAGAATAAGAAGATTGGGTTTGTGAAGAAATTTCTCTAATGAAGATGTAATGGTGTTGTTTATTATACTCAAAGGAGGAGGAGACAAGAAAAAGATCGAACTTTGTAACAAGAAGTGGAAGAAGAAGAACAAACAATAACCAGTCATTGAAGAGGAGGAAGAGACAGTGGTGGTGAAAGGGTGTTCACCAAACAACAGCAACACCATGTCTCAGACTAACTGGGAAGCTGATAAAATGTAATAGTACTAATAAAAATCTCTCCTTTTTTGTTTTGAATTTCTAGGGTTTAGTTTTTTTCCATCTTTTAAAACCCCCTTTTTTTTCTTATAGAAGAAGATTTATTCTTTGGAGCTTTTAGTATTCTTAGTTCTTGTTTGGTAGTTTAGGGCAGTTTAAGGTTTGACCTATTTTGACTTTTGTTGACTGATGTTTACAGGTTAGATGTGTATATTTATGATTACTTAGTGAAAAGGAACTTACAAGCTTCAGCTAAGGCATTTCAAGCTGAAGGGAAAGTCTCATCTGATCCTGTTGGTAAGAATTATTATTATTTTTTTAAATTAGAAAATGGAGTATTAAGATTAATGCAGTCTGGGGCTTTTATTTTGTAGCCATTGATGCTCCTGGAGGGTTTCTCTTCGAATGGTGGTCGGTTTTTTGGGATATTTTTATTGCTAGAACAAATGAGAAGCATTCTGAAGTTGCAGCTTCTTACATTGAGGTGGGTTTTGTTTTGAATGTTAAAGCTTTTGGGAGCTTTTGTGTTAAGTTTTTGTTATGCGTTAGAAGACATTTAAACTCGATTATCAAAAGGTGAATATAGAAGTATCAAGTATGGATAGGGTTCTTTGCTTGTTCTGATTTTAATGTTTTTCTCGTGACATGTTGAATATTCGGAACTTTGTATGCGGATTTGTTTCTTGATGATAGTCCCAAAATCTTTTATCACTTGGGATTTCTGTTGCTTTTGAGTTAGGATGGAACCATATGTCTACTAAGTGTTTCCATTAAGCTAAAATTAGGCCAGAAAAGTTTTAGGTAATCAGAAACTAGAGGAAGCATCATGCTGATGTTAAGGCGTTTTGTATAAGCATAAGACATTATGTATGTGATAACCTAAAGTAACATATAAAATTGCAGAATTCAGAAAGTTCGTCGAGTAATAGTTCATCAATTTAGGTGAAACTCAGAATGCTGTAGGAATTGCAACTTTAAGGGTGCTATACAAAGGGAAACATGTTTATGATAGTATGAAGTCTCGATTTCCGTTTATCATAGTTGAGTGTGCATGGATATGTTATGACCGACTAAAAGATTGTCCTTGATTTTGTATGTCGAGAATTCCTGGTCTAGATGCTGTGAGATAGCATGCTGTTTTGGCCGCTCACTTGTGTGGGAGGCAAACCCTTGGATCGCCAAACCTTTGGTTAAAACGGTGACCAAAGTAACTGGTGTTGAATTAGACAGGTGTGCATAAACTTACAGTATTCCGATCTTACATTGCAGACACAATTGATTAAAGCTCGAGAGCAACAAATACAACATCAGCAGCAGCATCAACAACAACAGCAACCCCAACAACAGCAACAGCACATGCAGATGCAGCAGCTTTTATTGCAGAGGCACGCACAACAGCAGCAGCAACAACAACAACAGCAGCAGCAGCAGCAGCAGCACCATCAGCAGCAGCAGCAGCAGCAACAACACCATCAGCAGCAGCAACAACAACAACAGCAACAACAACGACGAGATGGAGCCCACCTTCTTAACGGAACTGCAAACGGGCTTGTTGGAAATGACCCCCTTATGAGGCAGAATCCTGGAACTGCAAACGCCTTGGCTACGAAAATGTACGAGGAGAGACTAAAGTTGCCAAATCAAAGGGATTCGTTGGATGATGCTGCAATTAAGGTAATACATCCTCTATTTGTTTCACAGCAACTTAATAGTTATAACCCATCTCAAATACATTGGTTAAGCCTCTACAAATTCTCTTACAGCAAAGGTTTAGTGATAATGTGGGCCAGCTTTTGGAAGCAAACCACGCGTCAATGTTGAAGTCATCCCCTGCTGGCCAGTCCTCTGGGTATGATCACGATATTACTGATGTTTTAACATTCAAATTTGGCTTTATATGTTTATTTATTTGATTTCAAACCTACTTTTTTCAGGCAAGTATTGCATGGTACTGCTGGTGGTATGTCAGGAAATCTGCATCAAGTGCAAGCCCGAAACCAGCAGCTTCCTGGATCTACACAGGTATAGTTTATTTTATTTTATTTTTTTATTTTTTTTAATGCAGGTTTCATGGATTGTTGCTAGTGGAGCTACTAGTTTTCTTTCTCTTATTACTGTGTTTCTGAAACAGGAAATAAAGAGTGAGATGAATCCAATATTAACCCCCAGAGGTGCAGGGCCAGATGGTTCACTCATTGGTGTTCCTGGTAAGGTCTTCATCTTGTTACTGTTTTATGTTCTGTGCTCATCTATTGTTAGCCATATAATATGCAACTGAATTTGTTGGGTTGGAAGTGGCTTTAGCAATTCAGTTTCTTATTGTAATACCAAACTGTGACACCTGTATGTAGAATTAAAATTATCTATGTTTGAGAAGATAAGAAAGTAAAGATACTGGGCAAAATTTATGTCTGAAGCCGGGTTTAGCACACTCATCAAGCAGTTCAACTAACATAGATGACTTGAGTTTCAAAATTCTAGATAGCATTATGTTCAAGTACTTGTATGAATTCCTTCCATGATTGAGTATGAGCATCACTGAAATACATTTGTGGCTGATTGTTCTTGCCTGTTCAGGTTCAAATCAAGGCAACAACAATTTGACTCTGAAAGGATGGCCACTCACAGTAAGTTTTCTGTTGTTTAGTTTTTTGTTTACTATACTTGATTGTTGAACACATATAAATTTAGCCTGTTCTCTTAACCATCCATATTCTTAGTTTTTGATGACTAACGCACTTCCAGTTGTACCACAATGTTCTGAACAGTGACTACAAAAAGAGATCCATATTTCAATACTAGATATGTTAGTCAACAAACACAATAACTGCGAGAGATGGTTGGTTACATTCAGTTTTGCACATTGGCACTATTTTATCATCTTATATGTGCACATTCTTTCTTTTTCAGCAAGGGCTTGATCAACTTCGTTCAGGGCTCCTTCAGCCGCAAAAGTCATTTATACAGTCCCCTCCACCTTTTCATCAACTCCCAATGTTGACTCCACAGCAGCAGCAAGTTCTACTTCAGGCACAACAAAATCTAAATTCCCCTTCAGCCAACGATGTAGACAGTAGAAGAATGAGAATGCTTCTAAACAGTCGGAATATGGGTCTATCAAAGGATGGTCAATCCAGCTCCGTTGGTGATATAATTGCAAATGTTGGATCACCAATGCAAGCTCCATGCCCGGTGATGCCTCGCGGAGATACAGATTTATTGCTAATCAAGGTATCCATTTAGCTAATTGCAGTCTGATGTCTACAAGGGTTTCGTTGATGTCTTCAATAGATATGGAAATTCTTCCAGCTATTCTGACTATATTTGTTTATATGTAGTAGAAAATAGCCCAGTTACAGCAACAGCAACAGCAACAGCAACAGCAGCAGCAGCAGCAGCAGAACAGTAATCAGCAACAGCTTCAGCTCCAGCAACAAGCACTTCTTAGTCAATCCCAGGGTTCAAATCATCACCTCCTCCAGCAAGATAAAGTTTCGGGTGTAGGCAGCATATCATTAGATGGTAGCATGTCAAACTCTTTCCGAGGAAATGATCAGGTTTTCCTTTTCTTCATCTGAATTTCTAGTATAAATCTGTTACTTTTTTACTTGGTTGAATTTCTAGTGTATTCTTCTGTTTGTGGCCACTGTTCTTAAAGATGATTAATTTGGTGTCTTTTAAGAATTCAAAAAATCCTACTGGGCGAAAGAGGAAGCAACCAGTGTCATCTTCTGGTCCTGCCAACAGTTCAGGAACTGCAAACACAGCTGGCCCTTCTCCTGGTTCTGCACCCTCCACACCTTCAACTCACACGCCAGGAGATGTGCCTTCAGTACAACCTGGTGTTAATTCCTCAAAGGCGTTAATAATGTTTGGAGCCGATGGAACTGGGCCTCTAGCCTCACCATCAAATCAGCTGGTAAGCAGATAAGTTTGCAAAGTGAATTTTGGGAGCACTCCATCTTAGCAATGGGATGATAACGATCCTTATTTGCAGGCTGATTTTGTGGAGGATGGATCCCTTGATGATAATGTTGAGTCGTTCCTACGTGATGACAATGATGCTAGAGATCCTGTAAGCCGTGGTATGGATATCAGTCAAGGAAAATAACTTCGTTTTTTGTTATACACTGGCGTGAGCATTCTTTTCTAAGAAACTGTCAAGAGCAGAGTAGCTAGTAGTTAATAATGAGATTCTGTTGTTGATTATTTAGTTTTTTTGTCATTCTTATTAATTTGAGCTCAATTGATGGATGCCCTCTTGGTTTGTATCAGGTTTCACATTTACCGAGGTTGGTTTTTTCCGAGCAAGTACAAGTAAAGTGGTCTGTTGCCATTTTTCATCGGATGGGAAGCTACTCGCCAGTGGTGGGCATGATAAAAAGGTGTAGGCTTGTGTATTTGGAATTATTGTTATGTGGTAGTGCCAGATGTAACGTACATGTTAACATGGACTTGTTCCGTGAATTTGCAATTGCAGGCTGTACTTTGGCACACAGATTCCTTCAAGCCTAAAACAACCCTGGAAGAACATTCCTTGCTGATCACTGATGTTCGCTTCAGTCCAAGTATGCCACGCTTGGCTACCTCCTCATTCGACAAAACTGTCAGGGTCTGGGATGCTGACAATGTTAGTATATCCCTTTTCGCCTTTCTTCCAAATGTATAATATATATCATATTGACTGTAATTGTGGGTCCATGTGCAGCCGGGCTATTCACTGCGTACTTTTACGGGGCATTCTGCTCCTGTCATGTCACTAGACTTTCACCCAAATAAAGATGATCTTTTATGCTCATGCGATGGGGACAGCGAGTTACGATACTGGAGTGTCAACAATGGTAGCTGTTCTCGGGTCTTTAAGGTATACAATCATCTTGAATTTTCTTTTTAGAACGTCTCAATGGTCTAGCACTCCTCCCTAAAGCTGATAGTTTTTTCAAGTTTTTCATCTTGCACAATTTTTTTTTTAATTGATCAAGCTGCTCTCTATTGCTGGATTTGGTAAACTACAGATGTGATTTTCTGCTTGTCTAGGTGCGTTGGTTTCTAATCCTTTTGCTTATTTGATTATCCAGGGTGGAACGACCCAGATTAGATTCCAACCTCGTCTAGGGAGGTACCTTGCTGCTGCTGCGGAGAATGTCATTTCGATCCTTGATGTTGAGACTACTGTTTGCCGCCATTCATTACAGGTTTGTGTACAAGTGGGCCACACAATTTTGTGATACTGATGGATGTGAAACCACTCGTATCTAATTTGCATGTTTTTGGGTGCTTGCCCTTTTTTGTTTTGTACATCCTGTTTTACAGTCTTAGTGAGGTGACTATATTTGCTGAATGTTTTTATATCTGCAGGGACATACGGGTTCAGTTCACTCTGTGTGCTGGGATCCTTCTGGTGAGTTACTTGCATCAGTCAGTGAGGACTCTGTCAGGGTCTGGACACTTGGATCAGGAAATGAAGGCGAGTGTGTGCACGAGTTGAACTGTAACGGCAACAAGTTTCATTCTTGTGTTTTCCATCCATCATATCCTAACTTATTAGTCATTGGTTGCTACCAGGCAAGTCTCTGTTTCATGCTTTCACTATTTCTATGCCATTATGTGTCTATGCCTAATATTAGTGAGTTCGAGTCGTCTTTTGAACTTCAGCTTCGAGATGATTCCAATTTATCAAGACTTTGTATGTTTTTTCAGTCTTTGGAGCTATGGAACATGAGTGAGAACAAAACAATGACTCTGTCTGCGCATGAAGGACTGATTGCTGGTCTTGCAGTTTCAAATGTGACGAATTTGGTGGCTTCTGCTAGTCACGACAAGTTTGTCAAGCTTTGGAAGTGATTTTGTAATGGGATGATCTATGTGGAGTACTATATAATAGACTAGTAACTAACAAATGACTAATTTCTGTTAGGCCTTTCTTGTTAGGTTAGTTACTTTGTTGGTTCTAAGTCCTGACATAACTTGATTGTAAATCTCTAATATAAAAGAAGATGCCTTTGATATTTTGTGTCAATATCCTTCATGATATATCCTAATTTCTCTGTGATATGGTAATGGCTGTTTATGCATTTCCATAGGAATACTTTGATTCTCCGTGATATGTTTGGTTTCCACAAAGTACTCTAGAAAGAGGCAACTTGACTGAAAACTAAAACTCCTATAAAACCATCATAAAAAAAAGAAAAAGAAAACCTTTTTGTGGTGGACTAAATATTGTTTCACTTTATAGTTGTTTGTGGTAAGTTAAGAACTTGGCGTCTTTACGGTCCCACATAAAATGAGCATATTTTCTGAGATATAAAATGCCACAATCCAATACTTTGAATATGAAGAGTTGAAAATCAATGGATTTTTACCATTAAAAATAGCATCAAAATAACATTAGTAGATTGTGAGGTTTGATATTTCGGAATGTATTCATTTTTGATAGGTACGTAAAATTTTGTAAGAGGAACATATCCCAAAATATTAGCTTCAAATCCAAAACCGTATGGTTTTATTCACAAAAATGGCATCCAAAGTATGAGACAATGTCAAAATAATGTGAAGGGATCCTCCCTCTTTTTTAATAACATTATATCACATTTATACTTTATCTGGTTTGGTTTTATGGGTTTTTATTATTTCGCAGTTTGATTATAAATAACTTAATGGAAACCCTAATGGTGGGTTTGGATGCAGAATTTTAGAGGTGGGATTTATGGGGTCAGGGGATTTGGTGGAATTCGGTTTCCCTTGGTATGTTTGGTTGTCAAAATTCCCTGGATTCACGTTTCCCATGGGAATCACTTTTCTAGCAAATCTTCCATTTTGAGTCCGACCCTTAGCTATTCATGCTAGGATTGGTCATTGGGGGTCTCTCGAAAGTCCATTTTTGAAATTGATGAGAGATTCAAAGGGGTACGGGCGAACATTGCTTACGGAGAAAGTGTGTATTTGGTGACGAGGTCGTGGTAGATACAGTTTTATTGCTAATCGATCACACTGCGCATCCATTTGAGAAAGTGTGTATTTGGTGACGAGGTCGTGGTAGATCCAGCCATTACTATCAAAGCTATTGGACATCAATGGTATCAGACTTATGAGTATTCGGACTATAACAGTTCAGAATTGGGTTAATCATGTTTATTAGAAGTGGACAATAGAGTGGTAGTGTCAGCCAGAGGCGAAAGAAGCAATCCATAGAAAGATTTGGCGCCGCTCACTAAATTCTGTGGTTAATGAGATTTGTAAATCGGTAGTTCCTGTTTGGAGAAGAATTAACGGATTTATGGGCCCACATAAATTAAACCCTAAAATCCCTTGCTATGTTGGTTTCCCCTCCTCATTTTTGTTTAACCTCCCGTTACCCATCCGCCATTTTATCCTTTCCTCGTTAAATCCGCAAAGGTAAAAACCTTAAACCCTAATCTATTATCATTTTGATTTTCAATACATCTGCCTTTATTTGATTTCTAATATATATCTATCTTTTTTTTTGTTTATGTTTTTTTTTTTTTGAGGAAAAAAGGATATATTAATAGAAAAAAGAAGAAGGGGATATTACAGGGAGCTGTACAAGGGTGATGAGAAAGATCAACCATCAAAAGAAAAGAAAAGAAAATAAAAGAAAAACCTCAATTACATGCCAATTACATCTTCCTAGTTATGAATGATTTGATCCATCAAGAATTCATGAAATATATTCGCATCCATGCTCCACAAATAGATGTTCAACTTCACCGCGTTAACCAATTCCTCTTTTGACTTAATTCTTCCTCCATGCACCCTACTACTCCTTTCAATCCATATCACCCAGATAATTGCAAACGGAAGAACTGGCCAAACTATTTTCTTTCGCTGTGAAACGCCACCAATCCTCCAACTTAAAAGCAATTCTTTAATATCATATGACGACACCCAAGGGATCTGTAAAGAAGATAAGAACATAGTCCAAACATGACTAGCCCAGCTGCAATTCAATAATAAGTGCGCAACAGTTTCCTCTTCTTCGTTACAGTAAACACATAAATTTGCTTGAATGTTCATTCCCCCTGTGTTGCATCATGCTTCTTGTTGGGACAGAATCATAAAGGGAAGCCCAAATCAAAAACAGTACCTTGGGTGGGATTAACTTATTTTGCAAAATTCTCCTATACTCCCAATATGGATCAGACTCCGTAAGCTTTACGTATAAATATTTTGCTGAACAGTCGCCCTCATACCCATCTTCTTCCTCCGCTACCAGAGTCACATTCCTGAGATAGTACTTAATCTCTAAAAGATCAATACATTCATCTGGATTTAAGTCCCTCGAGAACAAGAAATTCCAAGTATTAAGCTTCATACTTTCCACTGACGCATTCTTCTACCTGCTGATCTTATAAAGTCTTGGATATTTGTCTTTGAGTGCTTTCTTCTCAATCCACCAATCATGCCAGAAACGAATCGATCTGCCACTCTTAACCTGGATAAAAATTGAGTCAAAAAGATCTGAGTTAGCCTTCAAGATATCAAACCACATACTTATACCCATGGCTTGGTTAGTCTGACTTGGAAAAAAAAACTCCTCAGCTGTCATAGTCTTCTCGCACATTAACTTCCTCCACCAGGCATTTGGTTCATTGCACTACCGAGCATGCCACTTTGCCAGAAGATATCTATTTATCTTCCTTAAACTTCGTACACCCAGACTCCCTTAAACTTCGTACACCCAGACTCCCTTTTTGACAGGTTTACAAGCTCTTTTCTAAAATCTCCTCATAATCTTATTTAACTTCTTCTCCACAACCACCAGTAAGTAGTATAAAGATAAGAAGTACGTAGCTATATTTTCTAGGAAACTTTTGATCAAAGTCACCCTATGTGCTTTATTGAGAAACTTTTTTTTCCACGGCGCCAACTTCTTATCCATTCTTTGGGTCACCACGTCCCAAATAGCAATGTTCCTCCTATGAGCACCTATCGACATGCCTAGATAGGTAATTGGCAACTTATCTTCCTTGCAACCCAGATCCAAATAAAGCTCATGGACAACTTCATCTGCTCCTATGCTTGTCATAGAAATTTTTTCTAAGTTTAGCTTAAGACCAGTCAGTACCTCAAATATTAAAAGAATAATGAGAAGCCTTCTAATCTCCTCCTTGGTAGCATCAAGGAAGATAATTATGTCGTCAACAAACTGTATGTGATAAACTATTGATCCACCGTCAACCATATGAAAATCACTTAGTCTGTACTCTGCCACTGCCTCATTAATCAAGATAGATAAGACTTCAACCACCAAAAGAAATAGAAAAGGCGAAAACTAATTAAGAGAGTCTTGAAAAAGGAAATAGCTTTTTGGCAAGAGTTGTAACTTAGGAAAGACTCCCAAAATTAAGAGAGTCTTGAAAAAGGAAATAACTTTGCTTAGTTTTCAAGCTATTTTTTACTATAAAGGGTTTGTGAGTTTACAAGTTTTCATCCCTTTGGAAAATTGGCGTAAGCTCTGTAGGTTGTTTTCCACGTCTTCTGTTCTTCTTGAACAAGAGTGAGATAAAAGTATTTGTATTGGGGATCACAAAGCCAAGTTGAATCTAATCTTCGTGATTGATTATACAACTTGTAATCTAGGTTTTTCACCTCTTGTCTATTCTAAGGTTTTCTCTTCTGATATAAAACCATTTAAGAGTTGTTGATCATAAACCCTAGGTTTTGATAGATTTCAGTTTCCGATTGTATACCAACACTTGTTAGTCGAAATCGGAGACTAGAAAGAAAAACTTCTATTGAGGCATCTCGTAAAATTAAACAAGATATCTCTAGATTTATCTAGTTTTTATTGTTGTAGAATTATTAGGGTTTTATTAACTTCGAAATTGATCTTTGGAATCACCCAAGTTCACTTACGAAAATCAAGTTCACGGACTTCTTGTGAGTAGGCATACTGATTGTAAGTTAAAACCCTAATATACAAGATTTCCAAAACCTTGATTTATATCTAAAAGGCAATCAAACCGGTGTTTTGTGCAAACAAAATATAGAATCGTATCAATCGTGTTGTTGTATCTTCTAAAGAGAACCTTGGGTTCTGCTAGAAGATTTGCATGAAGAGTTCCTAAAGAGAATCGGTGTTTTCCTAGGAGTTCTATAAGAATACAACTGAAGAAGGTATTACATCTAGTCCAAATTGGTAGTAGGAAATTGGTGTAACAACTTATAATCAGTGTGTGTTTATTCTGGACTAGGTCCCGGGGTTTTTCCGCTTTTACGGTTTCCTCGTTAACAAAATTTCTGGTGTCTGTGTATTTCATTTTTTGCATTATATTTTATTTATATAATTGAAATAATACAGGATGTACGTTAATCAATCATACTTATTAAATACGACCTTGTTTGTTGGATAAGATTTGATTGATCTTGAATAATTATTTTTATTATTTTCACATTGTTAGACCAGTCCGAACTAATCCTGTTTCAAGTGGAAACCGTGTTGAAATATTCCTTTAGTGATTGTTGCTTAAAGAGGTTTATACACGGTGGATATTGAATAGGTTTTGATTAACATAAAATGTTGTTTCAAGAAACCTCACACTAAAATCAGGTTTACGGACTTGCTTCTGTTTAACTATTGATTGTGTTGAGAAGGAGATAAATCTCTTTAATATTATTTCTCAATTGAGTTTTTATTCTTGAGATTATATTGATGTTTGTTCCATACAGATTGCCAAACGAAATATTGGGTGTGGTTGTTAGACCCCCGTTTTTTCATGTTTGATTTTATTTGTAGCTTTTCTATTCACTAATATTGAAAACTGATCCCCTGTCACACACCACCTTATCCACTTCACCCATTCTTTGTCAGAATAGAAAACAAAGAAGGCCAACTTACGTTGACAAAAACCTTCTCCATATATATCTTACAAAGAATGCCTGGCTTCTTCTGCCCCAATCTACTATCAACACACTCATTTTCTATTAATATGCCATCAAGAATTTGCTTGTTCTTAATAAAAGCACCTTGTGCATTCAAAACTAAACCAGGCATTACTGTCTTCATCCTTTCCGCAAACAACTTAGCTATTATCTTATAAAAGCTACTTATGAGACTAAGAGGTCTAAAGTCCTTCACCGTAGCTGAATCTTCTTTCTTTGGAATAAGCTTGATGAATGACATGTTTAGATGCCAATCTAGATAACCTTTACTATGGAACTCATTCACAGTTGCCATAATGTCGTTCTTCAGAAAACTCCAGCATGCCTTATAAAATTCTAGATTATAACCATCTGGACCCGGTACTTCGTTCGCTCCACATTTCTTTATAGCAGCTAGAACCTACTCCTACTCAAACTTCCTCTATAACCAGGTTTGTTGAACTTCATCAATTCTCTTGAAAGCCATATTATCAAAAGAAGGGGTAATCGAAGTAGAAGTTGTAAACAAAGTTTCTAATTTTGTAGTTCATGTTTAATTGTATCCAGATTGAATACATTAACACCATCGATCTCTAACTTTGTTATACAATTTCTTCTTTTCTTTGCATTAGAAATCCTATGAAAAGACTTCGTATTTTTATCACCTTCCTTAAATACTCTCACCTTCGCGTGCTGGAAAGTCATTCTAGCTCTTGTTAATTTGATGTTGTTTAACTTGACTAGAAAACTAGCTCTCTCCTTCCCCTGCACATCTGTCAAAGGCGTTATTTCCTCAATCAATTTTAAAGTTTTGATCTTCTCTAACAACTCATCCCCCCCCCTCTCTTAACATTTCCAAACACTGCTATACTCCATGATTTTATAAAGAACTTGAGATTTTGCAGTTTTCTAAAAAGGACGTAACCAGGTTGTTAGAGCATTGCTCGGTCGAACTCGCATGTGTTGCTATCTCAAACATGTTTTTCAATGTTAGTGATCAAACTATAAAGTCTTGATTGATAGTCTACAATAGCTAAGGTCTCAGACTAGGATAAAATGTGTAGTTGAGCTCAAGATCTCCATGGCACTCATCATACAAAACGAAGGACTACTCAAGGAACCAGTGGATCTTCATCGACTAAAAGTTATGTGGAGACTTGAACTTATCTATCACTCAAAATTATATCTTCTCTATCTCCTATCTTGATACAAAAGTCGTATTACTTTATAGACTAAGAATATACACATGTGATATTTCGAGCTGAGTATATCTCTCCTATCTATTTCTCAAAATATGTATTGGTAAAGCTTTCGCTTTATCCAAGTTCATATTTACCTAGTGACGAAAGTCATGTTATGTTTCAATCATTTTGGAAATCTCCCTGAAGAAAAATAGTTTGTGAATAACAACTATATAACGCCCTCTGAGAATGTTTTAATGATTGAAATGAGAGTTTAGACAATGTAACCATTGGGGGATATATACATTGTTGTGGTAACACATATATGTATAAGTCCTTAGAACGTGAACCGAAGTTTGTGAACTTTGTTGATCAAGTAAAACCGGATCTTGAGCAGCCAACTCAGTCTGCGAACGTGCGTAGTTCTCGAACCCGAGAATTGTTGCTGGAGTGGTAGCTCGGTTTCAGTCCGCGAACTGATAGAATTTCTCGACCCGAGAATTTATGCTGGAGTTTGTGAACTCCAACCGGTTAACTTGAGTCCGCAAACTTGAGTGGTTATGTCTAAAAACGATGTTTGTGAACTTATATTAATAAACTAAGGAATGATATTGCAAACCGTGGCTTTGTAGTTGATGAATTGATTCGAGTGAATCACATTGTTTTTGCTTAAATTGTGTCTTGTGTAGTACATGAGATCTCATATCAATTGAAAAACTCTCTAACTAGTTCATTTGAGTCATTTGGACTAGTCATGGTGAAGAAGAATATGGTTGATATGAAAGTTATCATTTGTCTAACCATTGAACCAACTATTGTACACATTTGGGTACGGTTACACAAACCCAAAATTGTCAAGTACATGTGTGTATGACAAGCTAAGTTTTCGATCAAACGGTTGAGAAATATTAGCTTGTATCTAATCAGGTTTTCATCTAACGGTGAATATTGAATACTTTGTTACCAAGCTAACATTGATTGCAAACCCTGATTTGAAAGACTATATAAGAAAGAACTCTAGCAACTGGAAAACCTAATCCCCGCACATTCTGTGTGATACTAGTTTGATAAGCTAGAGTCGATTCTCCTTTAACCTTTGGTTTTCTTCTTCTAAAACCAGGTTAACGACTTAAAGACTTCATTGGGATTGTGAAGCCAGACCGATACTACTTTTCTTGTAGTTGAGTGATCTGATCTTGCTGTTTCTATCGTACGAGTATAATTGTCTTGAGATTTCTATCTCCGATAGGCAAGATATAAAAGTAATCACAAACATCTTCGTCTCATCGTTTGTGATTCCTCAATAATATTCTTCGTTGCGTCGATTAATTTATTGTGAGGTGATTGATAAAACTGAGATGTTCTTCGGGAATATAAGTCTAGTTTTATTGATTGGTTCCTGTTCACCTTGATTTATCAAAAGACGGAAAAAAACTCATAGGTTTATTCATGGGAGACGAATTTATCTATATTGTAGACTTTTCTGTATGAGATGGATTTGTTTATTAAAGTCTCCGACTTTAGGTCGTAGCAACTCTTGGTTGTGGGTGAGATCAGCTAAGGGAATCAAGTGCGCAGTATCCTGCTGGGATCAAAGGCGTAGGAGCATAATTGTACCTTGGATCAGTGTGAGATTAATTGGGGTTCAACTACAGTCCAGACATAAGTTAATTTGGAGTAGGCTAGTGTCTGTAGCGGCTTAATACAATGTATGTTTAATCTGGACTAGGTCCCGGGGTTTTTCTGCATTTGCAGTTTCCTCGTTAACAAAATTCTGGTGTCTGTGTTATTTCTTATCTGCATTATATTTTTATATAATTGAAATAATACAGGTTGTGTGTTGTTCAATCAATTAGAATATCTGACCTTATTGGTTGTTGATTTAAATTGATTAGCACTTGGATATTGGTCTTTGATACCATCCAAGTTACCTCTCTTTGCTTAAGACTCGCGAATTGTATTTTCTTGAGTAAATCAAATTGAGAGATTGAGATAATAACTCCTTGAGATATTTTCTAGTGATTGAGTTTAAATGTCTAGTTGATTCTCTAGAAAACAAATCGGAGTTGTCCATGCAGATTGCTAATCGAAATATTGGGTGTGGTTGTTAGACCCCCACTTTTTTCACAGGTGTACCTCCAAAAACCATTGACCTCCACCAATTCTCCACCAGCTTTATGAAATCCGGATGTTGAAGCCACTGATTCTCGATTTTAAAGCTTGAAGTACTTCGAAAATCTGGAGACAAATCCAACACTGACGCATTATGATCAAATATTGTACGTACCAATGCAGATTGAGTTGCTCCACTAAATTTAGCATCAAACAAAGAGCACATTAAGAATCTATCAAGCCATACAATGATTTTGATATATTTTGTTGATCGACTATTGATGTTCCTTTTTCTTTTTTTCTATACCACACAACGATTTTGATCTATTTTGTTTACTAATCTCTTTTGCTATCCTTTTGTTAATATAAGTTAGATTTGTGTCCTTGGACTCTCATCTCTGAAGTTGTTTTGATCTCTTTTGTTATTTTTTATGTGTTTGCTTACTTCTGTTTATGCTAGCCATGTTGTGTGTCCACATATAATAGACTTCTATATATATTGCTCCTGCTTGATGATGATTTTTTTTTTAAAGAATTTTCTATAGTCTTGTTTGATTTTGATAAAGTACTATTGATTACCTGATACAATCTATTTGTTGGTAAATGTAGGAAGATGTCATTTCCTACTGATTGGGATGTAGTTGCATGGTTGTGTTATATTGTTGCTACAATTTCTTATCAAGCTGGATTATCCATGATATCCATGTTGTATTTAGTAAATTAAAGAAGGAACCATCTAGGAATCGGGAATATGAGAGACAATTTACTCTAGAAAGACTTTTAGGAGAGAACGACAACACCTGTAGGGATATACTTAGAGTTAGTAGATATACATTTCATATAATATATCAAATTTTAGAAGGGGCGGGGTTGGAAAGTAGTAGATGTGTTGGCATACCAGAGAAAGTGGCTATATTCCTTCTTATAGTAGGGCACGACAAAAAAATGAGGCACAATGGGTTCAATGTTATAAGGTCAACCAGGTGATAAGCATTCTGCGTCAAGCCGACCAGGTAACAATCTTGAGCATCTTAAAAAACAGCATACCCGTTCAATTGTTGTAACTTTGGGCCAAGAAATAAATGGACTACATAATGAAATTGGACATGTTGCTAGTGTTATGGATAAGAGAAATGAAATGGATAAATCATGCTGGGAAGAATGCAACAAGGCATTAGAAGAACTTAATTTGGAAACCTATATCAGATTATATGCTATCAACTGGTTGCTAATGGACATTGAAAGAAGGAAGGTCTTCTTGACTTTGAGTTTTGAGGACCGGAAACTATGGCTACGAATGAATTTGAATGTTCAGGCAAGCGATTCTAATGGTTGTCGTTTTTATTAGTAATGGTACGACGAAAAGGTTGCATAGAGAATAATTCGTACTTGGTTAATCTTTAGCTACTTATGCTACACTTTATTTTGAATTTATGGATTAATATTTTTATTTTTTGATTTATGGAAACTATTGAAGTCTATTGCACTTCCATACTTGCATTTCCAGAATCACGCTACTCATAACTGTCGCACCTTGTGTTTTTGTCAGTTTGTGGTTTTCTTTTCCTTTTTTATGGAAAAATTAACCAAACAACTCAAAGGATTCCTGACGAGAGTATTATGATAATCCTAGGATTTTGAAGGTGATGCCAAACATGACAGGGAATTTCAAACGAGGGATTTACCATATTCTCAGGATTTTTTATTTGGTTACTAAACACGCGTGAAATTTACCTAATTAAGGATTTTATTTTGAAATATGACTTAAAAAATCCTTAATTAGGATTCTGAATTTTCTTTACTGCTAGAGAAAATGTGAAAGTTTCTGTCTCAAAAAGTTACTTCTGAATCTTCCCATTACCAAATTTTGAGTTTCCTATTAATAAACATCATTGTAAATTAGGTTTCATTAATTGATTGAGAAACATCAAATTTTGGAGTTCATGCTCTAATTAGGTTGGGTAATTTAAATCTAGTATCCCAGTTTTTGTTTCTGCCTGTTGCTTAATGGTTTGCCTCCAAAGGTTAATATTTGTTGTTCTTATCATGTTTATATTTCGCTCTTCATGTTACTCGTTTGTACTGCTTTAGTTTCATAATAATATGATAGTGTCTCAACTCTCATGTCCATATGAAGCCTAGGGGCAGGGGAGGGTTTGGTTATATGCAGTCAATAAGCTCATAGAGTGTAGCTTCGTCGACATGTGTATAATGAAGGAGTGGACAAGGTTAACTTTTTCTTTCTTCGGGGTTTTCATTGATTTTTGACAAGGCCATGACTCCCCATACCATCATTTTACATCCTAGCTCAGTTGTCAGAGCGTGTGGCATTCCGTCACGAGGACGTGGGTTTGATTCCCACAGTCGAAAATCAACATAAAAGGTTAATCAACTATCATTTATAAGTATCATCAATCTAAATTATATCATCCTAGATTAACTACCTCACACTCGACTACAAGTTTTGTACGTAATCATGGAACCACTTGCATGTACCACCACTAGACCAACACATCACACATACGGGAAATGCATCCTGCATACTAGAAGGTATAAGAACAATCCTCAATCTAAATTATAGCATCCTAAATCAACCACCTCATAGTTAACACAAGTTTTGTAGGTAATTATGGAACCATTGCATGCACCCCCACTAGACCAACATCGTACATGCAGTTATGCACAAAGAGCATCCTGCAAACCATAAGGTATAAGAACAATATTCGATGCATAAACAAATCTATTATGCTATGTTTTACTTATTTAGTTTATTCCGGTGTGAGAAAAGTTGCACTATTTAAGTGGAAATCGTGAGTTCCTTGGAAATAAAATTTATTGAAGAGTTCTTCTGCCAACTCAATTTGTCTGTATTTCTTAATTGTTTGCATTTTTTTTGGTATGCTGATTGGCCTAATTTAATGACCTAGCTAAAAGCCTAAACACTTTTCAATTTGAGTCAATAGATTATGTATTTGGATGTTGTGCTATATTATAGATGTAATTCATAAGATAACCCGTATTCATTTTCCTATTTGTAAAACCCAGATTATTATTTGTAATATTCTTTCAATACGCTTGTGTGGTGAAGTGTGTTCATTATTTGGTTTCACTAGTGCAATTTTGAGAAATCTTTTTACAATTTTTTTTTGCACTTTTTCTCTCTTCCATTAGATTATATTTTTGTTGAACATATGTTACGCTTGAAGTAAATGACGAGAAGATATTTAAGGTTAAGGGTGCAAGTCATCAATTTTTAGACGATTGCTTACTTGGTAAACTTTTTTTTTGTATACAGACAATGTGATATCCAATTCTAGAGGTTCAAAAAAGTTTGTATGATGCGTCATGAGGTGCACTTTGGTATTTATATATATATTGTGTAAAACACCCTTATTTTGCTCTTGTGCGGCTCACGTACCATGAACTCAAGTTGATCTAGTTTTGTTTCGGAACTAAATGTGATCGGGTCACGAACCGTCACGATCACACACTTAAAAAGAAATGGTGTATGTCTATAGAACAAATCCGACTTTTAAAAATAAGTTGCGGATTTTCAGGATCGACCAATCCGTGAGTTCGTTTTTGGGGTAGATTCGAGATTTTAATTAGTTTTTTTTTATTATATTTCTTATTCAATTAAATTTTCAAATTCACTGCCGCAAATCCTGCGCAACTGTTTCTCTTATATTTCCCGTCAAGATTTCCCTCCAAAAAGAATGTTATTTGAGCATTATATTTTATAATATATTTAGTAAAATCGAAGAGGTTGAGCTCCAGATGTGCGTCTGGGTGATACGTAGTCTATATATAAACTCTCCCATCATAATCTTAGAATTAATTTCATTAATTTCATTAGTTTCTCTAATTTATAACGTCTAGTAAAAAAATAAAGACAAAAACTCTTATTATAGATGACTAATGATGATTTCTATGATCATTATTCAAAAAACTTTGTGCTTGAGGAATTCGATAATTGTTTTGAGGATGACCTCGCTACATTGTTGTTAACGTTTCTCGTAGCATGTCAATAATGTTCCCTTCTTTTCCTAAGTCTGTCAATTCAATTGTCAGCGCTTTCTCATCATAATGCTTATACTCTTCCATCAGAGCAGATTTTTTTTCATTGTAACCATCGTTGATTCATTGTATTTGTTTTCCACATGATATAAAGATAAAATGTTTCAAAATTTACCATGGATGTCATAAACTTATATATATAACTTAATTAGTCATTAATCTATGTCCCCTCAAAAAAAAAAAAAAGCTATGTCAGAAACTCATCACCCATGGAAGTTATTGGCTTAATTACCGAGCTACTCGTCAACAAATAAAACAAAAAGGGGAAAAACAGTCGACACATTTAACTTTTTTTTTTTCCTTCAAAACTTGTTCATATATTTATCAGTAACGATCAAAAGAAAAAATCTATAAGTAAAGAAAGATGATGTTCGAATAAAGATAAAACCGTTGATATATTTTCTCCCCATAATTAATCCCTTCAAAGCACCATCAAGGTTAACGCAATCATCTTCATCTTCCATGTTCGAGTAAGGTAAAACATCACGGTTTTATGTTTAAGAATTAAGAAACAGTGAAATTTAAAATTTTATTTTTGCGGGAGATAAAAATATTTTTTGATTTTGATAGAAAAAGTAAGGAACTAATAAATTAAATATAGGATATGAAGAAAAAGAGAAACAAGAAAAAATAACAAATGATTCTCTAAATCTTATCTCGAGATATGTATAAATATATGATGAATATCCAATTGCTAGAAGGTGAGCCCTTGCTGATGCTGTCAGGAGGGTAACCTCGTCACAGCAGGTCTCTGATTTTTTAAATCTTGTCTCGAGATGGTTACTTTGTTGTTACAATGGGTTCTTTCTAAATTCCGACATAACAATATATTTATTGTAAAGTTCTAATATAAAAAGAAGAAGCTCTTGTCTTATGATAAGATAAAAGATGATCGAGAAATATTTGTTAGAGCTCGGTTGAACCTACCAAGCGTTGGTATGTCAAGTTTGGTTGCCATAATTTAGTATCAAAACTCATATGGAGTCGCTTGATTAAATACTAGAGTCAACTTTGGGTTAGACTATAAATTTTAGGAATGTTGAGACGTACAAGTATTACTCTGAAAACCTAAAGAATGTGAAGAAGTAACTGAAAAAGCGGGGGTCTAACAACCTCACCCAATATTTCGCTTAGCAATCTTCATGGACTAACTCCAATATACTTTTAAGAGAATCAACTAGATAATCAGACTCAATCTTAATAAAAAGTATATCAAAGAGTTATACCTCAACTTCTCGATTCAATCCTCACTCAAACAAATAGAAATCTGCGAGCCTGATTGAATACAAGAGAAATAACTTGAACGGTACCAAATACCAATGTTCAAGGATCAATCAATTTCAATCAACAACCAAAGGTTGGATTTACCAATTGATTGACACAACGCACAACCTGTGATATTTCAATTATATAACAAAATATAATGTGGAAAAGAAATAACACAGACACCAGAAGTTTTGTTAACGAGAAAACCACAAATGCAGAAAAACCCCGGGTGCTAGTCCAGATTGAACACACACTGTATTAAGCCGCTACAGACACTAGCCTACTACAAACTAACTTCGGTCTGGACTATAGTTGAACTCCAACCAATTTCACACTGATCCAAGGTACAGTTTCACTCCTTACGTCTCTGATCCCAACATGATACTACGCACTTGATTCCCTTTGCTGATCTCACCCACAACTAAGAGTTGCTACGACTTAAAGTCGAAGACTTTAATAAACAAATATGTATAACACAGAAAAGTCTACATGAATAGATAAATCTGTATCCCACAAATATACCTACGAGTTTTGTTTGGTCTTTTGATAAACCAAGGTGTACATGAACCAATCGATAACCCGAACTTATATTACCGAAGAACAACCAAGAATTATCAGCGAAATAAGATATTGTGGAATCACAAACGATGAGATGAAGGTGCTTATGACTACTTTTATATCTTGCCTATCGGAGAAATTGATATCAAGCCAATCTTATGATTGTACTCAAATACGATAGAAAAAACAAGATCAGATCACGTAACTACAAAGAAAATAGTTGGGTCTGGTTTCACAATCCCAATAAATTCTTCAAGTCATTAATCTATAGAGTCTCGATAGAAACCTAAGTTTAAAGGAGAATCAACTCTAGATTATACAACAAGTATCACACATGAGGTGTGGGGATTAGGTTTCCCAGTTGTTAGAGTTCTCCTTTATTTAGTCTTCCAAATTAGGATTTGCAATCTAAGTTACCTTAGTAACAACGCATTCAATATTCACCGCTAGATGAAAACCTTATTAGATTCAAGCTAATATCTTTCAACTGTTATATCGAACTTAGCGTGTTATACACAAATGAAATGTAAATTCATTTAGGTTTGAGTAACCGTACCTAAACTTTTACACCTAGTTGGTTCAACAATAGTTAACCAATTGTTATCCGTATGAGCACTTTCATATCAACCTTATTCATCTTCACCATAACTAGTTCAAATGACTTAAAAGAACTAGTTAGAGAGTTGTTCAATTGCTTAGATCTCATAGAAGTATATAAGACACAATCGAAGCAACAACGATTTTGATTCATTCGAATCGATTCATGAACATTAAAGCCACGGTTTGCAAAGATTGCATTCCTTAATTTATGAATGTCTTAGTTCAAGAATAAACCGTTTTTAAAAAATAACCCACTTAAGCACGCATACCGGTACACATACTTAAGTACCCGGATTGAGCTTGTTTTTTAGTTCACAAACTCCAGCAGAAATTCACGGGATGTAAACTTCCGACAGTACGCGGACTTAGCTCCGGACATCCTAAACCAGTAAAGTACACATACTTTGGTTCAAGGATTTTGGACTTACACAAGTATGAGTTCACATACAATGTTTATATCCATTCAAGGTAATATATTCTAAACTCTCATTTCAATCATTGAAACATTCTCCGAGGATGTTATATATCGGTTATTCACACACTATTTTTCATTAAAGAGATTGAAATAATCAACATGACTTTCATCACTAGTAAAGATGAACTTAGCCAAAGAGAAATCTTACCAACACATATTCGAGAAATAGATAAGCGAGATAAACTAGGCTCGAAATAGCAAATGTGTATAATCGAAGTCTATATAGCAATAAGACTTTTTTCTCAAGATAAGAGATAAAATAGATATACTTTTGAGTGACAGATAAGTTCAAGTCTCTACATACCTTTTAGTCGATGAAGTTCCACAAGTTTCTCGAGTAGTTCTCCGTCTTTGCATGATTAACGCCGTGGAGTCTAGAGCTCAACTACACTTACTATCCTAGTCCGAGACTTAGATATAAGTAGACTAGAAATCAAGACTTATAGTTTTGGCAACTAAACTTGAAAAATAAGCTTGAGATAACAATGCTTGCGAGTTCGACCAAGCAGTGCTCTAACAGTAACGACTACGCCGACGATATCATCCTTCCTCTTGAGGTTAGTAATATTGACTTGATCTTTTTCCATTCCTAACGTATCTTTCAAGTTGGATTATATTGAAAACATAACATGCGAAGATGTATAATATATATAATATTCTAGTGGTTAGAATTGGTCATGACATTATGATCAAAGTGCTAAGGAATTTTTTGAATTATGAAGTATAACGCTTATCTTTTGAACTTAGTAAATACGACATCGACATAATATATTGTATATATTTGTTTGATTATGTGTGCATTATATAGGTATGATTTGACCTTAGGAAATAATTTTTTATAATATTTTTTTAAAGGAAGTACATATATGAACTTGTTTCATAATCGAAAGGAAATCATGATTGGTCAGGTTCTTTATTGAATATCTTTTGAATGACTAATATAATATGACAAGGTAGAACCTATCTTAACTTGTTAATTTTTATGGTGTAACCCGGTCATATCCTATATAATATAGCTAGTTGTAATCGGTCACGAGCTACTTTGGAAATCAAGGTGTAACTGATCACAAGCTATATTGGAATGCAACTTATAACCGGTCACTAGTTACTTTCGGATCCAAGTTATAACCGGTCACAAGATGAATCATGAAGTTAGTTGTAATCGATCATAAACTACCTTTGGGAAGCAAGGTGTAACTGATAATAAGCTAACTCAGGGAGTAAGGTGTAACCGATCACAAGCTACCTTTGGGAAGCAAGGTGTAACCGGTCACAACCTGGTTTGGAAAACATGGTATAACCGATCACAACTTACATTGTGAGGTTGGTACTATTGATCCCAAAGAGCAAAACCGAGTTTCCAATATTCACATATCTCTTTATGTTTTGTGTGAAGCTTGGAACTAGGGTTTGCTAAGAAACTTCTAGATGTCGACATTATTTAAACATGTACATAACTCTTATAATTTATTATTCAAAGATATTCCTTGATACTCAAGGTGATCCCATGTCCAAAAAAGTGAAAAACATTTAATTACGATTTTGATCATATATGTTTTAATTACCAACAATTAAAGCATATATTATGGAAAATATTATTAGTTAATGTGCTAGAATGATAATAGAAGTTTTTTATGAGATTTTTCGGAAATATGGTTTGGCATTTATGTGGAAATATGAATACCGAAATTAGGTACTTTAATGAGAATATATTGAGAATATTTCCGGGTTTGGAATTTCCTTGTTGTCCAAATAACCTTGGTGTATAAATACTTGAGTTAGCATTTCTTGTATACTATCCTAAGAGCCGGAAAACTTCATTCTTGTTGTTTCTGGTGGAGCCATCTATCTGGAGAGAAAAGTATCCTAATTAGCTGAAATCTCTTACGACCGCTCGTTCAAAGACTTCCGTGGGATCAAGAAGCTCTACGAGTATCGTTGGTGGGAAATTAGATAATTGCGTTGTTATTGTAGTTTCCAATTATTGATTTGATTGACTAATTGTTGTTGAAACTTTGGTTACACCTAGTTTTTTATTCTTGAGAATATTCTCTTTTGATATAAGATTCACTCAAACTAGATCAAAGTATTGACTGGATCTTTAGAAACATTTTCGAATCTAAATACATCTCGTGATAATCCATTCTTAACAGACTCCGTTCTGTGCATGATTAATTACAAGAGATTTCAAGTGGTGTTGTGCAGGTTATTATTGAAGACAAACGAAGATTTGAAGATGACGAAGTTTTTCTTATTAGTTTTCGTGTATTGTGAACTGTGTGCACAAACCTTGATCGGATGGGATCCAATTAGAATCGGTTTATCTTTGATAGACTTTATTGATTAATTGCGTGAGATCGGCATCACCTTATAGTTTATCATTGAGCTCTATATTGATTACAAATCTATAGTTTGATTATTTCGGTAATCAAAGGATATATTGATCTAACCAGACAAAGAGTTTATTAGATTAAACATAAGAGCCTTTGACAACGACTCATAAATATCTTATTACCAAGATTGAATAAAGTAGTAACCAATTTTTTTTTTTTATCTTTTACTGTTTGAATACGATCTAAAGGATTGGTGATTCACGTGCGTGACTCTAGAAGTCTAAGGCGCAGGGATACTGAGGAAACTAAGTAACTATGGGTAGTATGCTTGGTATCAACTATACGAAGTTGGTATAGTATTTTGTGTAGCCTCTTAATTTTGAGAGTATTCAAAACTGGACAAGGTCCTGGGGTTTTTCTGCATTTGCGGTTTCCTGGTTAACAAAATTTTGATGTGCCATTTACTTTATTTTTTCGCATTATAATTGTTTATTATAATTAAAGTAAATTGTACTTGTATGTTAATCCGTAACACTTGATATTGATCCTTCGGTTATTACCGAACCTATTATCAAGTGATCACTTCGTTGTCGTATTGTCTCGATCTTGAATCCATAGTCAATCACACAAGTGATCTTGTTTTTGTATTCTCTCGATCTCGTATCCATAGACGATCACACGAAGTTGTTGTACTGTCGCGATTTAGTCCATAGACGAACAAACTTGGTAAATGACTTATAGTTTGATAAATAAAAGATTGTGGTGTATTTGGTTACCCTCGTCCTTTTAATATTCTTAATTAGTTTGAGTAATTTAACATTTATTATCCCAGTTTTTGTTTCTGGCTATTGCTTAATGGTTTGACTCCAAATGTTAATACATGTTGTTCTTTTCATGTTTGTATAATGCTCTTCATGGTACTCATTTGTATTGCTTTATTTTCACAGTAATATGATAGTATCTCAACTCTCATGTCCATATGCATCCTAAAAGAAGGGGAGGACTTGGTTCTATGCAATTAATAAGCTCATAGAGTATAACTTATTTAGTATATCAATTATGGAGGGACCAAGGCTCCCTTTTTCTTTCTTTGGGTATATCATTGATTTTTGACAATGTCATGACTCCCCATACCATCATTTGCCGTCATAGCTTAGCTGGTAAAGCATGTGGCATTCCGAGCTGAGGATATGGGTTCGATTCCTACAAACGAAAACCACCATAAAATGTTAATCAACTATAATTTATGTTAATGTCAATCTATTGATTAACTACCTCACAATTAACACAAGTTTTGTAGGTAATTATGGAACCACTTGCATGCACCCCCGCCAGACCAACACCGCAAATGCAGTTATGCACAAAGCAAATTTTGCACACTAGAAGGTATAAGAACAATACTCAATCTAAATTATAGCATCCTAGATCAACTACCACGCAATGAACGCAAGTTTTGTAGGTAATATAATAACATAATCGAGGATGGGATGAACTCTAATAATATGAATATGCCTAGCCATTTCTGGAAATATTTGTGGAGATTTGAAATCTCTTAAGTAATTAATATCTTTTCCTTAAACTGTCTTCAAAATACTTGTACAACTAATCAAATTTTATTTGGTATAATTTTTTTTCTCCTATATGCTCATTTGGGCGTGATGCAAAGGAAACAACAAAACATCTTTTCTTTTACTATCACTTTGTTGAATTAGTATGGACACCGCCACCAAATCCTATTATATTCCAATCTTAACAATTCCATAAAATTTCTTGATATGTGTAAAATATGGATGGGGGAACTCAGTAATTTAATTTCTATAGAATTAGCTCTGACCAAAATGTGGTTCTTTTGGAAAGAAAGATGTACAAAAGTGTTCCAAGGAAAACAAAACTTACCAATACAGGTTGCATTAGCTATATAAATACACATGCAGTTTTGGAACAGAAAAAATAGCAATAGCCTAGACCTTGAATGAACCATGACAACCACTAAATAGAAGGACACATAAATGTAGACGCAACTTGGATATCTAAAGATGGACCCTCTGGTTTTGCTCTAAAACTAAGAGATGATGCATGGAACTTTGTAAATGGAAGAGCAGGACCTCCTGAAGAAGCAGAAATTATAGGCCTCTTACAGGCAGCACAATGGGCAAAGACGAAGAACTTCAATAGCTTCATCATAGAAGGAGACTGCAAGAGCTTGATAGATAATCTGAATGGGATCAAAACTCATGTCTTTGACAATGCAAGGCTATTTTGGAAGAAACAAGAAAGATCGATCATCCTTATTTTAAATTTTAGGGTTTTTACTTTG
This sequence comes from Papaver bracteatum, assembly GCA_023529315.1. NCBI lineage: Eukaryota > Viridiplantae > Streptophyta > Magnoliopsida > Ranunculales > Papaveraceae > Papaver > Papaver bracteatum. The sequence goes on from JAJJWX010002530.1 coordinate 2,230,453, forward strand.
TTCACAAATGATGCATTGCAGCTGCGAATACATTATTAAAACAAGCAAAACACTTTAGTTGCAATTTTAATTGGGATTCTATCTCTCCTCTTTGCATTTCTCAGAAATTACCAATAGATAAACGACGCGCGGGTTATAACCCCAAAGGTGTCACTATCCATGTACAAAAACCCCAACAAAACAAATTGTTCACAAAAACCCCATTTAACATAAATTGTCTATATTAGCCTTCTAGTTTAAATCACCCCAACAAAAATAAAAACAACCCCACATTTAATTTTAAATCAACCCCACCACCACCGCCACCACTGCACTGCACCACCGCCGTCGCCGCCACGCCACCACCACCGTGCCACCGCATCGTCGCCACTGCCGCAACCGCACCACCGCCACATCACCACCACCGCCTCCACCACACCACCGCCACCGCACCACCACCACTGCCACTGTACCACCGCCACTGCACCAACCAACATAGCGCCACCGCCACAAAAAATGAATTTCATTGATCAATATTCAACAAAATAAGAAAAAAAATGATGAAACCAAACAGAAAAAAAATGATGAAAAAAAATGATGAAACCAAACAGAAAAAAATGATGAAACCTAATTAGGTTTTATCATTTTTCCACATATTGTCATTTCACCAACACAGCTTCAATGATGAAACCAAACCAAAATAAACTAGGCAAAATAAGAAAAAAAATGATGAAACCAAAAAGGGTTTCACCAAAACTAGATGAAACCAAAAAGGGTTTCACCAAAACTAGATGAAACCAAAAAGGGTTTCACCAAAACTAGATGAAACCTAATTAGGTTTTATCATTTTTCTACGTATTGTCATTTCACCAGCACAGCTTTAATGATGAAACCCAAACCAAAATAAACTAGGAAAAAATCATTCCAACTAATCCATAAGATGTTTCACAATTACCCTAGTTCAACACCACTATCATATTACAAGTCTTCTTCCAAATTCCAACAATTTGATAATTGTAACTGCTCTAATTGTATGCCTTCAGTTCTATCCATTGTCACAACACCATCTACACTGGCTCATTTTGTCATTCAACTCTCAATTGCTGCAGTCTAGTTGCAGTTCATTGCAACATCAAACCCTTCACAGTTCACCTGCTAACTCATCTTCCAAACACACAACTCCATCTCATGCTTCAGCTGACCTACAATCAACAGCAGGCAAGCAGCATCAATTGCCTGCTACTCCATTCTCACTGTCACAACCACTGTAATTTTGACAAATGCATTAACTTGTCTTGCAGTAACCTACTGCAATTCCTTGCTTCTCTGTAAAGAAGTTACAGAACAATAGAAAAAATTTACCCTAAAACAACAAGCTACACATCTACTGGCTATAACAGAATACAAATCAAAAAAATATACTGGCTACAGGACAAAATTTCATTATGTGCAGTCCTAACATGTTACTAAATGCTTGTGAAACAACTATAAAATTCAACGATGCTTTATGACCAACAACTATATTACTAACAAAACTATGAGGTGCTAAGACGAGCTATTAATTCTTATGTCGTATATGTACAGACTAAGAAGTAAAATTAGCTACGTGACAAAGAAATAAGAAGATGATACTATGTGAAGTAGTATGGATAGTGTTCAGTCAGGGGACTAGTTCATCGTGACATTCAAGACAGATTGCTAAGAGTTCAGAGATTCGATGCTAACCAATGAGGCTACAGTTTCAACAAGCAAATATTGAAGTTTATAAGAGATTGCATATCACCAGCGAATGTTTTACAATCCAAATCTGGCACCGAAATAAAAAAGCAACATCAAGCACCAAACAACCTTGCATTACTTCATACCACAGCTAAGCTAACCCATTGCACATGATAGCTGGGAAACACCGACCTCCCATTTCATAACACTTGAGCCATAATCCACCTTCAATTTCATCTTTTCTTCTTCAGATCCCCTTTAAAACAAATCAATCAACCTCCATTTTCTTAAATTGACAGCAGTGGCTAAATCTCTTCCATGATTTTAATATAAGTACAAACCAAACTCTTTAATCTTCCATTAGCAGCATACCCCATCTTAATGTTTCAAAATCTCCGCCTCTATCAACAGTAACATATCCAATCCTTAATTGTAACTCAACACATCTCCAACCACATTTTCAACAAAAATTTCTTCTCGTATATATAGATAAAATTCATTTTTATTTACCCTAATTGTTGTGAAAACCCAACTCAAAATTCATTCAATTTTTAACCTAAAAAATCAAAAGAAAAATGATTACCTTCCATACAAGAGACCGAATTCCAGCACCATCATGTATTCATACTGATGCTAATCTTTTCGCAACAATTAGGTGGAGGAGGAGGCGATGGAGGAGATGGTGTTGATGTCAGATCTGACCATCGTAACCGGTTGGTGGCAGCAGCTCGTGTTGTTGGTGGTGGTGGATATCAAGGAGGAGGAAGAGGATGAGGTGCTGGTATCGGAAATGGAAGTGGTAGTGGTTTGATGGTGGTGCGACGGTAGGAGGTGGTGGTGGTTTTAGGGGAAAGAGGAAAACGAAAATGAAATCACAAAAGGAGAAGAAAAATTTATGCACATACATACAGTAAAGGGCAGGTTTGGAATATATAAATTTAATAAAAACTAAATTTTAAAAATTTTATTTGGATTGGGGTTTTTGTCCCATTTTTATTTGAAATGGTTTTTATTTATTAGAAATAATATGACTGGTTTTTTCTTATCAAGCGGCTCACCTAGGGTTTTGTCACTAGTTTTGATAGATAAATCTAATACTAGGAGTGGCTGGATACCCTCCGTATTAGATGGCTCTATTACTTAATCTCCACAATACGTCCGTATTTGGTGCAACATTAAACCGGATTGGGGCATTCATTCACATGAAGCTTGCCAAGCGGTGTGATGTTTGGGCAAGTGTAAATAAGGTGTGAAAAAAATACATCCACCGTCTAGATAGAACATCCCCAGTTCCCCAACTGCACAACCGCAATTCCCAATCGAAACGACTGTTCAAGAAAAACAGAGAAAGTCAAAAAGAAAAAGCCACTTTATTTTAAATAATAATCAAATCTAGGGTTTCCATCAAGAAATTCAAATTTATTCAAATTCAATGTCTACATCATCAAACCCAATCGATCCAAATCCTGCAACAAGGAGAAGAACAACAGTAGTTACAGAGAAGAAATCATCCAATTACGAAATGGCAGCAGAAGGAGGAACTTCAATTGTATCTGAACAGATCAGAAAAGCAGGAGAAACCACTTCAATCGGTGGAGATAGAGATAAAAATGTCTCATCATCTTCTTTGAAGAAAGGGGGTTTAGTGAAGAAGAAGACAGTATTGGTTACAAAAAGAGTACCTTTATGGAAGACTGTAATCAGTGTGTTAGCCAAGAATTTTATACTTATTCTTGTACTTTTGGGGCTTGTTGAAATGATAAGGAAATTGGTTTTCAAGGGTGATGGGGTTGTTGGTGATGGTGGGGCTGTGGGGATTAATGAGTTTGAGGGTAGGATTGCAGAAGTGGAAGCGTTTTTGAAGACGACTACTAAGATGATGCAAGTTCAAGTTGAGATTATGGATAAGAAAGTTGAGAGTGAAATTAGTGGTTTAAGGAGGGAAATTGGGAAGAAGATTGATGAGAAAGGGAGTTTGTATGAGTCTGAATTGATGAAATTGGGTGTGAAGACTGATGAATTGGAGAAAGGTTTTGGTGAATTGAAAGAAAAGGGTTTCTTTACTAAACAAGATTTTGATAATTTTTTGGAGGAATTTGAGAAGGGGAAGGGTGATGGGAAGGGTAAGGAGGGAAATGAATGGAGTTTGGATGATATTAGAGGTTTGGCTAAAGAGATTGTTGAGAAAGAAATTGAGAAACATGCTGCTGATGGACTTGGAATGGTTGATTATGCATTGGGTTCTGGGGGAGGGATTGTGCTTGATCATTCGGAACCTTTTATATATAAGAAGGGTTTGGCTTGGATTCCTTTTAAGAAACAGTTTGGGATTCAGAAGGATGCACAGATTATATTGAAACCGAGTTTTGGGGAGCCTGGTCAATGCTTTCCTTTGCTAGGGAAGAGTGGGTATGTGATAATTAAGCTTAGGATGGGGATTATTCCGGAGGCTGTCACTGTCGAGCATGTTTCTAAGGTATTGTGACTATCCCCACACTGTTCTTACATTGAATTATAATGATAACTAATGTGTGCTACATTCTTTATGGGTGTCGTAGAAGAATAGGTATGAACTTTAAGATTTAAGTTTGTTGGACGGGTGTCATTTCAGAAAAAGAAGTATGTTTAGTTTATTTTTCATCTGTTATGTTACTATTCTAGGATCTTTACTGTAAATTAGCACAAATAGTTTGCACTGTCAGACCTTCTGGCTTCGTGAATAATTGTATTTGACAACTTCATCCCAGTTTGCTCACATGCCTCCTAGATGGATGAATACGATAAAGAAATATAATAGACAGACCAACACTGCAGATCATGCACGTATTCTGTCATTTTCAAGCCACACAATGAGATCTTTTACCAGGTGCTGCTGTGTAAATGAAACAATATGTTTTTTGGTTATCCTGTATTGGAAGTCATAGGACCTGGTAAATTGTTCAAGAGTTAAGGAGGATGCTGAAACCATATCATTCACCTCTCTTTGGCCTCAGTTCGATATCGAACTAGGGATCACAATAAGGTCTGGCAAGTTAATCATATACTGAATTGGTTGATGGTAAAGCCAAGTACATATGTGATGCTAATAGTCTGTCTGCTCCAACCCATGTGCAGAGGCTGTAGAATATGAAATAGGCTTGCATTAGAAATCATAAATCCTCCTTACTTGACGTCATATATTTCCATTGCTGCACCTACTTCTTCACTGAGTTAGTTGACTCTGCTTTAACCTTTGTTATAGAGTTTATTTAATGAGTTTGGAACTGGTTGGAGACCATACAATCTTTCGACCTTTATGCTCTATAACACTAGAACTGAATAAATTGAGTCGTTTTTCATAAGTTCTCGATAAAAGGATCCGCTCTATATTTGTAACTGTTTCAACAAGTTCTTAATTGATGGATCCTGTAATCTATGAAACTTAGGACTGTGCAACGAAATGATGCTCCCCAGATTTTATTGAACCACAGCCTTTGCTGTTTAGTAGGTAAGGTTGTATAAAAACTCCTTACACAACTAATTTGTTATGAGCTTTTGCTGTTCAATCAGCTCTAATCATTTTGGCCACATTATGAGGGTAACAGTAACCATAGCTTTGCACGTCTCCTCTTCATTAGTCATAGTTACATGATATGATGAACAAATATGCTGGATATTTTCTGTTGTTGTTGTTGATGTGTTATATTTCTCTCTAATTTGTCTTGTATTGTATTGGTGATACATAAACAGAGTGTAGCTTACGACAGAGCAAGTGCTCCAAAGGACTGTCGGGTCTCTGGTTGGTATCAAAAGATTGGGTCAATTGGAACCAGTACCGGTACGGGTGACAGTGATCTATCTCATCAGGAAGAGAATATGTTTACACTGTCTGAGTTTGCTTACGATCTCGACAAAAGTAATGCGCAGACCTTCAAAGTGGAGTCAGGAGAAAAGCAAGTTGTCAATGTGGTCAGATTTGACTTCTTTTCAAACCACGGAGCTTCTCACACATGCATTTACCGCCTGAGGGTTCACGGCCACGTCCCTGTCTCAGCCGTGAAATCTGAACTTTGATCTGCTTGTCCGTTCACAAGGAAGACGATAAACTGAACTGCAACTTCTATATCTAAATGTGTTTGTCTGTATCTTCTTTATTGGAAACTTGTTAGAAGCTTTTGTGTAGATTTTATTAGTAGTGCTTGTGATTATTTGCTTAAGAAAAATACGGATCAAAAACAGTTTGTACTAAATATTTCTTTTGTAAACATTGAATTAATGCTTCTTTTCTATAATTCTATTGGCAAAAGTAGTTAAAAGGCCAACTAGCCGGTACATCTTAGAGAGCAAAAGCTCCCCCAAGAAAAAGAACCGTATTTTGGGACCATGAGATATTTGGGGGATCTTTGTTTTTTTAAGGCACCCATCCTATAATGATAAGGGATGTTTTAAAGTCATATGAGTTTACTAATTTGCCCCTTACCCTATTTAACATTATCCCTAATTAATATTAGTCCACCACCACCACCTCTGATTATCACCACCACCAACCACCGATTACGACCACCACCTCCTCCCACCACTGTCGCCCACCACCACCACCGCCGCCGCCGATTACTACCACCACCACCTCCGATTATCACCACCACCAACCAACCACCGATTACCACCACCACCTCCTCCCACCACCGTCGCCCACCACCACTACCGCCGCCGATTACCACCACCACCACCACCGATTACCACCACCACCAACCTCCGATTACTACCACCACCAACCACCACCACCTATATATATTTAGCTTAATTTAAATCATTAACAAAGATATTCTCACAAACTCATTACTTGTCATTCGTTTTTGGTTGAAAAAATGCGAAGTAATCATCAAAATGAGTTGAAAATGGAAATTGCAGAGAGGTTTAATGGAGGTTTTTTTTTTTCCAGAGATAGGTTCGGTTACGTCGCAAAAAAAAAAAGTCTCAGCCGAACTTTTAGTTCGGTTACAACGCAAAATGTTCGGTTTCGTCGCAATAAGTTCGGTTATCATGAATTAATATTTTCTGAACCGAACTAAGAGTTCGGTTCATTCGCAAAAAATACTTTTAACCGAACTATGGGATAATTCCATATATTCATTTGCAACTGCAGTTCGGTTGGATCGCAAAAATTGTTAAGTTTTTACTTTAACCGAACGTTTGCCTAATTGCATATATGCATATATAAGCTCAGTTCGGTTGATTCTCAAAATATGTTGAAGTTTGCGAACTAACCGAACTTCATTAAACTAGGTTACTTTTACCCTGAAGTTCGGTTGGGAACTTGGTTGCGTTGAAGTTTGCGAAACAACCGAACATACCTCTGTAAATGAGTTCGGTTAACTCGCAAAAATAATTTCAAAACCGAACTCTTATGTATATAGCCAAATGTTGAGTTCGGTCGCAAAAAACAAAATTCTGCGAACTTACCGAACTCTGTTGTTTAAAGTTCGGTTACAACGTGGTCTAGTCGACTGAACCAAACAAAACTCTGTAAACTCAAGCATAATAGTTCGGTTACATTTGATTTTTCATCATCTAGCCGAACAAACAAAAACTCCATTAAAGCTCTGGTTCGATTTTTGTGATTTTGGATTTATTAACCGAATCGCATTTGCAGAAAGTTCGGTTACATGTTCTTCATATAGTAAAACCGAACTTTGTTGACTTGGTTGAATTTTTTTTGTTACAATTTTGATTTTCAAGATATTTTAGTCTGTTTATAGCAACATTCACTAAGTTACAAGCATACTTCGGTACCCAGAGGATGTTTTTCCTCTATATTCACCCATCTCAAAATATATTTTTTCTCCATCTTCTTCTTCTTCTATCACTTTAGTCACTCAATAATCAGAGATGGTGGTGGTAGGCGGCGGTGGTAGGCGGCGGTGGTGGTGGTAATCGGTGGTTGGTGGTGGTGATAATCGGAGGTGGTGGTGGTGGTAATCGGCGGTGGTGAACTAATATTAATTAGGGCTAATGTTAAATAGGGTAAGGGGCAAATTGGTAAACTCATATAATTTTAGGACAACCCTTATCATTGTAGGATGGATGCCTTAAAAAATAAAGATCCTCAAATATCTCATGGTCCCAAAATACGGTTCAAGAAAAAGCAGGAGAAGAATATTATTTTCTAACTTCAAACCAGGGTACCGGAAATGATAAAGGTTAACCAGGCCCATTATTCTGTACACGTCCAAGTAGGACCTGGGAATGTGCAGATCCCCTGCCTATATAATGCCTTTATGAACATTAGAAAAATAAATACTGTATAGAACACCGAGACGGGAGAGAAGAGCATTGGTAAATTTTCGCGTGAGAATTTTGTAAGTACAATTATAATTTTTGATGTAAGATTTGATAGTTGTTTTTCTTCTTCAATGTTTAGCTGATTTTCTAGACTAAGGTCTAGGATAAAGCTTTAAGCTTTGTATGCAATTGAATGTTAGGTATTAGAAAAAAATTGGAAACCCAATTAATTGTATCATGATGAAAGCACGGTTTTTAAATTGGCAAAAGTAGCTAAACTAAAAGGCACACAAGACGTGTGTAGGGGAGTACATCTTAAAGAGAGGCAAAACGCACCAAAAAATAGCAAGAAAACAGAAATCAAACTAAAAACATAGAAAATTTTGAAAACACAGAACACAAGCTGCTATCGAAGTAGGAATCCCATCAACATCTTCTATGCAAAGAAGGGAAAATCCAACTCTATACTTTATGTATCTCTTTGAGACTATCGACTGTAATCTTATCAGAATCACTTTTTCATACTCGAAAATACTATCAGGAGGAGATATGTTGCTTTTCGATGTAGTACTCTCTCTGCTTCAGGAAAATGATATATATTCACTTTACTTTTATATAAAAATATCACTTTTACTGAAACATAATTAGGTCCATCTTGTAGTTTAGCTAGCTGCATTTGCATAATTAAAACGCACAAGGAGGTCCACTCCTCACACGCAGCCAATCTAGATTGGAATCCTGCTCCATTGACAACGACCAAGAGCATCCACCCACTACTAATGGCCAGACTGCAGTCACACTCGTAGTAGTACCATTGGCGCATTATACAGATCTCGCCTTCGAATCTCACCACACTCATATTTTTCGAAAATTAAAATGGTAGTCGGTTGTGTTGTTGGTAATACCTTACCTACTCTTCTCAGAAGAAGAAGTATTGCTGCCGCTGGTCTAAGCGGCCTAGTTTATTTTGGTTTCCCACTCCTTCTCTCCGTCTCATTACCTTCTTCTTCCTCTGTAATAAAATCTACAGCAGCAGGAATAGCATCTTCATCATCTTCATCGTTATCATCACCATCAGTCACAATGAAAGCAGCCCCGGTAGCAAAGAAGGTTAAACATGAAATGGAAATGTTTGGAGATGTTAGAATCGACAATTATTACTGGCTTCGTGACGATTCTCGTTCTAATCCTGAAGTTATTTCTTACCTCAATGAAGAAAACTCATATGTTGATTTCGTCATGGAAGGTATTGTTTAATCTTATCATCTTAATTAGATCTCATTTGAAAAATCAAAATTATCCTGATTACATCAATGTAGTATCGATAATTGAAATCTAGGTTACAATGTTTTTTCAATTTTTTTTTGTTAGGGACTAAATACATGGAAGATAAGTTATTTGCTGAGATAAGAGGGAGGATTAAGGAAGATGATATAACTGCTCCTATTCGCAAAGGACCTTATTACTATTATGAGAGGACATTGGAGGGGAAGGAGTATGTTCAGTATTGTAGACGTCTTATAGGCGATAATGGAGAACGAGCTGCTACTGTGCATGATACAATGCCGATGGGACCTAACGATCCTCAAGAGCATGTTATCCTGGATGAAAATGTCAAGGCCAAGGAACACGATTACTATAGGATCGGAGCTTTCAAAGTATGTACCTATTGGGCGGTTTTGCATTTTGTTTTTGATAATGTATTATGGTTTACTTATCTTCTTTTAGTTGATGCTGCTGATTGATGGCTTTGTTCCTTATTTTTTTTGCAGGTTAGTCCGAATAATAAGTTGGTGGCGTATGCAGAAGACACTGTAGGAAATGAGATTTATACTGTTTATGTCATTGATGCAGAGTCTCAAGCTTTAGTTGGGAAGCCATTGGTTGGTGTCACATCATACCTCGAATGGGCTGGTGATGAGGCGCTAGCCTATGTCACAATGGACGAGACCCTTCGGCCAGATAAGGTCAGTGGTGAAGTAACTTTATGTTTGGAATTTCTCTATACTGTAGTTTGTTTTGAGAATATATGGTCGTCCTTTCCATGCTGCTATGTTCTCAGAAAGTGAATGTTCAGCCAACTTGGGTTGGGTTTAGTTTGATGTCTAAGACTTTAACATTTTTACAACTTAACAGGTGTGGCTACATAAGCTAGGCTCTGACCAAGCTAGCGATACTTGTCTTTATCATGAAAAAGATGATATGTTCTCTATTGATCTTCAACTTTCTGAGAGCAAGAGATTTTTGTTTGTTGCATCCGAAAGTAAAACTACACGGTTTGTCTTTTACTTTGACATTTCTAAGCAAGAAGATGCGCTTGTTGTTTTGACACCTCGGTTGAATGGCATCGACACATCAGTCAGCCATCGTGGAAGTCATTTCTTCATTAAGAGAAGAAGCGATGAGATTTACAATTCAGAGTTACTTGTGTGCCCAATAGATAATACATCTGCGACAACATTGATACTTCCTCACAGGGAAAGGTAACTATTCAACTTTGATTTGTAGAAGCTTGGTTAAAGCTTCTTTGAGTGCAACTATGATTCCAAATAATAGACATAATTATGATATTATATCTACTTGTAGCAAGTAAGCGTAAACACATCGAAATAGAACTACTATATTAGATAATGTAAGAAACTTACATTATCAAAAGTACTCGATTGCGCTCACATGATGAGGCACTACATGTACGTCCCGAGAATTCTCTTTGATAACCGAAGGGTAGGTAATGAGCTCCCAAACATACTCACGGTCACCTATGATTAACATATTAAGATCTTGCAAATAAAAATTTGAAGTAAGTCGCTGTATTAGTGAGCTGTGATTGTGGGAACTTACTAGGTTGGAGAATCTTCCTCTGAGTATAGCAAAAGAACTTCCTAAACTCCTGCAGCACTTTTGTATGAACTAGTTCTTGGAAACAAAGATCTTGTTCAATGGGAGTAAGCATCCTAGCAATGGCTTCATGAAGACCATCCATAATATCACGAGCTAGCCTCCACTATTTCGAGGTCTTGATCAAAATAGATGTGAGGTTCAAATAGAACGCAGCTGCGTGCAATGGGTGGTGGAGCTGATCATTCCACCTATCATCAACAATTTTCCATACTCTTTGTCGCAGGGTGATGTTATCTTCCAAATTCTTCTTAATTTGTTCTTTGGCTCTATCCATTGCTTCATATATGTAACCCATGCTAGGTTTTGTTCAATATCGGCCATCCTCACAACATCTACTAGTGGTGCCATCACTTGGCAAGCGGTGTCTGGGTCATCCCAAAAGCCTTGTTTTGCTACTATCCTAGCTTCTGTAAATTCCTCATCTTGTCTTCGAGAATCTCTTGTTAACCCACCATTCATTAACAAACAAGGCGGATAGAAAACACCTATTCTCATAGATACTTAAGTAGTGTATAGAAATTTTCGCAAACCTATCGTGACGCTTTGACTCTACATGCAACTCTTTTCCACTCAACTGCCGCATCATGTTAAGAACAAGGCCATGGTTGTAGATGTAAACAACAAGCGATCTAGCATCGTCAAAACATTCTTGACTTTAGGGATTTTAGTCCCAATATCATCTAGCATCAAATTCACACAATGTGCCGCACAAGAGTCAAAGATGGTAGGGTGCAACTCTTCCAAGTGTTGGCCAGCACACTTCATATTGGACCCATTATCAGTAATGAATTGAATAACATTTTCTTTGCCAACATAGTCAATTACTTCTAGCAACATCATCAAAAATAGCTTGATTATCATGCACAATATCAGAACAATCTATAGATTTCGGAAAGCAGTACCTTTGGGACAACTTACTAAGAAATTGATCAGACTGCGTTCTTTATTGTCTGTCCAAAAATGGAGACATTATTGAACATCCAAATTGCTTCGATGAGGCCTAAAAGACTCCACAAACTTTCTGGTTTTTCCATTTGCCTCTTCATCAATGAAGTTTGAAGATTGTAGTAAGTTGGAGTTGGCATAAAACTAATATTCAACTTGCCTTTACTGATTGTCAACTTTAAATGTTTCGTCCTTGGTAATTATACAATTGTATGCTATTGGCTGTGGAATCTTCCTGGTTGATGTGCCATTGATTAACCATGGCTGGCAAACTTTGCAATTTTATGAGAGGTTACAGCTTACATATTGTGTGTTTCAAAGAATGAGAAACAGCTATTGCATAGTTCATGCTAACCAGGAATTTTGGAGAACCTTATTCCTTAACAAAATTTGAAACTGAAAACCCAAAATAGCACGGAATTTTAATGATAGGATACTTAAAGTCCAATCAGTTGCTTAAAGAGGCATAACCAATATTTAACCACTGGGGTGAAGTCATGTAGTCTCCCACTGTTAAGCACCTCCCAAGGGGTTCAGTCATCCATTGAAACTCTTAGGGATTCATTTGGAACTACCAATTTCAGTTAATTGAAAAGCTAACTAATGCTTGAATTTTATGCAGTGTGAAGATTCAAGACATTCAACTTTTTGTAGACAATCTTGTTGTATTTGAGCGTGAAAATGGTTTGCCTAAGGTGACTGTTTATGGACTTCCGTCTGAAGGCCAACCAATTGAATCTCTATCTGGAGGTCGAGCTGTGGATTTTATAGATCCTGTCTACTCTGTGGATCCTTCTGAGGCAGAATTCACTTCAAGCATTTTAAGATTTTCATACAGTTCGCTGAAGACACCTGAATCTGTATATGATTATGATATGAACACTGGCGTGTCTGTGTTGAAGAAGATTGATACTGTAAGTGACCTCCACTTCTCCTTTCTTCTTATATACATGTCAATTATGTTTCGTTCATAACCATTCTTGTTATGTGTATGTTTTTAAGGCAGCAGTTTGTTTAACTGTCCACATTTTTACCAGGTTTTAGGAGGTTTTGACACATCAAATTATGTCACGGAAAGAAAATGGGCAACTGCTTCAGATGGCACTCAAGTTCCTATGTCAATTGTTTATAATAAGAATCTGGTGAAGCTTGATGGGACTGATCCTTTACTCCTATATGGCTATGGCTCATATGAGGTATGAAGAACGTTTCACCACTTACTAATATTCTCCTGTATTACTAGCTTGTGATTTTCACTTACTGTCAGTGTCCTGTATATAACTAGCTTCTATACTCACATAAAGAGAGCATCAGGACTTTCTGTTGGCGCTCTGCACCAATCAGAGTTCAAACTCTTAATGACTACAAATTTAAACCAAAAATATTACATGTTCAGTTGGTTAAAAAACCAAAACATCTGACCGAAAATCAGTCATGGGCTCATGGTATGACAATATTGTTGTCATATGCATCTAAAGGACTATGCCTATCAATGGTATAAGGCAGTGCCAAACTATCAATGGTATATTTTTTTGTTTTTGTTGCTTTCTGATGTTGATGGAAGTCTCACGTAATTGATGTTCTATAAACTTTTAACTTTAATAGGTTTGCATAGATCCATATTTCAAGGCATCAAGGCTGTCTCTGTTAGACAGAGGGTTCATTTATGTAATAGCTCATATTCGCGGAGGAGGTGAAATGGGAAGGCAGTGGTATGAAAATGGAAAATTCCTAAAGAAGATGAACACTTTTACAGATTTTATTGCTTGTGCTGAGTATCTAATAGAGAACAAGTACTGCGCCCAAGAAAAATTGTGCATCAACGGAAGGAGTGCTGGAGGTTTGCTTATGGGCGCTGTTCTCAATATGCGTCCTGATTTGTTCAAGGCAGCGGTAGCCGGAGTTCCATTTGTAGATGTTGTGACGACAATGCTAGATGCAACTATTCCTCTTACAACTTCAGAATATGAGGTCATTTTCTTACTCATTAAGACTAATAAATCTCGATATGCATCTCACCTCGGATGCCTGAGTTTGAATAAGGATTACACCGCTTTTTGGCTTTTCCTCTTTATCCTTTGTCAGATTTCAGACTTGTAATAATAATGTTTCATCTTGGATTTCATTGCAGGAATGGGGTGATCCTCGTAAAGAAGAATTCTATTACTACATGAAATCCTATTCTCCTGTGGATAATGTAAGAACTAACCGAGTCTTCATTGCTTCTTTTGAAAAGAAAATGATATACTGCTTTTTATATGTTGTTATATTCAGCCTAAAGATTATTTTGTTTTACAGATTAAGGCACAAAATTACCCTAACATTCTCATTACTGCCGGTCTTCATGGTAAGTTCAACGCTTCTCTTTTGTGCTACATTTTATGTCGTCACTCTATCTAAGGCATAAAATTCTATCATGAAAGCCTTGAATGTTTGTGAATGCGAGGTCTCATCTATGTGCTCACTCTTTTTCATAAAACTTGATTTTTGCTACAGATACCAGAGTTTTGTATTCTGAACCAGCCAAGTTTGTGGCAAAGTTAAGGGAAATGAAAACGGATCTTAACACACTGCTTTTCAAGTGTGAATTCGGTGCTGGACACTCCTCAAAATCGGGAAGGTAATTTGCTACTTAAAGAGCTTTCTATGTCCATATTTCTAGAGACGATATTCTTATATACCCTCTGCACTTGGAACGAACCACATAATGCATTCATTTTTCCCTCTGGATGAGTCAAACACTTTCTTTTTTCTTGATTGAAAAGTCTCTTTTCTTTTTTGTATGTAACATGGAATTTTATTTTGTTGCAGGTTTGAGAAGCTCCAAGAAGACGCTTTTATCTTTACTTTCATACTCAAGGCATTAGACATGATTCCTCCTGCACCAAAGCTCTAGAAATGAAAAATTATGGCACCTAGCGTAGTAGCAAGCAGTAGAAGCACATTTAAAAAGTTAATCCTCTGGAGTTGAGATACCAATTAGGTGTTTCCACCCAGAATCATCATTTTTTACTAACAGTGGTATATGGATGGCATTTGACAATATACGGAATTATGGTTAAATTGTTAACCATTATGAATAATGTAGTGGTGGATTACCATTTACCACAACTACCTCTTAAATTAATAGTAGTAAGCTAGCGATATTTGCATGCAGTTGTGGAGTGCATCCATCTCTATGACATAACAATTCTAATAATGATCTGTAGCTTTCTCTCCAGTTACTCTTTTTACCTGCAATTCTTGGCTTCTGTGGATTACAATGCTTTTATAAACTTTAAAGTAAAGGAGTGGGGCATCCATCGTCCCACTATAGGAGGAGCTCCACAACTCTTCTTGAGTTTTCTGTCAATCTGAAGGATACTCGGGAGATAAATCTCATATTATAATGTTGACGACAAACAGTTTGCTGCCTGTGATGGTGTGTATTTTCTCTAGGCACCTTCAGCATCGGCTTCACTTGCTCTGATGCACTAGGTATTTCTCTGCTCTATCTACCAAGTTACCAACTACAGTGCCAAACTTGTGGATAGTTCATTGGTGAAAGCATATGACACTCGCATCATCCAAACCTTCCAAGAAAGAATTACATACTACAAGAAAATTTAAGGGCAGCAAAAGGCATTATAAGAAACTCGGACAGGGTAGCAATTTCAAAAGCTTAAAATTTCAATTGCCATTCTAACAATTTTATATGGTTAAAAGCTTCAGAGCAATGTGATTTTCTTACAAGGTTGACCTACGGTACCATGATCCTTGCATAAATTTCAGACCTAAGTTGTTCTACTTGACGCCCCTACAGGCAAGGTATATCGAAGTGTGTTGAGATGTATGAAAAATTATGGGGACCAAAAGACTTTGGACCCTGTGTGGTGCATTGAGCTCGTATAGTGCCCAATGCTAAGTGTGAACATTGATAAAGCAACTTTACATTCTCCCAGGGGTGTGCTGGCTGGCAACAGGTTGAGCCTTCATTATCTCGTGATCATTCCACGAGGGATCCACCGGCGGGAGCTGATAATCATCCGGTTTCAATGCCAACGCAAAATCTGGCAATGCTGGAGCTGTCTCCATTATCCTGCAATCCACACAAAAACCAATCCAAGATACCATAAGCAACAAAACTCATAATAATTTTGAGGATAAAATGTCCTGAACTTGGTCCCTAAAAAGTCGAACCTATTGAAACAATCCATATGCAAATGTCTAGAATTATTTAGTTACATTATGTGCTTCACCGGACAATTGAAGATGGATCCCTGAGATACTACGAGCTTGGGAAGAAATAGAAATGTCTAAAGAAGAATGCACTTACTTCTCAGAAGTGTAGAGATCCCGGTTGATCCGAACCTTGCTCGATGTGTCTTTTGGGATTTTCTCAGAGAGATACTTCATTGTTCCCCAAAGAGGTGGATTCCTGCAAGGAAATCGAGGTTTTAATATTGTCAAGAATCAAGGTATCAAAGCCTAATGGTACACAGCAGAGGAATGGAACTGTTTTGGACTTGAGAAATAGTGGAATTTTTCAGAAGGCATCTCCATAGCTTGATTATAGACTAACGCGGTGTACTTATCCGTGCTTTATATTATCGCCAGTAACAAGCCTAAACAGTAATGTAATGAAAGAAAACAAAGTACGGAGAGATTTCTGAAGGGCTAACCTTGAAATAGGAGGAGATTTGTTAAAAGTGTCAGAGACCTTCTTACTTTCTTTGAGAAATTCTTCTGCTGCTTGAAGAGCAGCCACAGCCATCCCATGAGATTTCTCGGTGTTACCCTCGTCAAGGATTAGACCATGGTAATAATATGCCGCTGCCTGCCAAGGAAATACAACAAAAAAACACTTGCATGTGTCAACTCAACTAAGATATGCACACAGAACTAGTTACTAATCAAGGTTTACAACAGAAGATAAGTAGTATTTAAGACCCTTGAAGATCGTAGCAAATCTCAGGGCTGCCAGCAGGTTAAAACTTGAAAGTTTCTATAATGGAATATGAAATTTACATGAACAGAAGAGTGAGATACCTTTGCTTCAATATGTTTCCACTTCACGAAAAGCTTATGTTTTTCCCCCCACCCATTTGTTAATGGTAGGCGCGTAACGTTTTCTTGAGCCTGCAATAGAATAGCAAAAATGAGAATGTCTCCTTGTCAAGAAATATGGAGCCATATGATCCTGGGTATTGTAACCTATTACAAACATTGATTAAGAGAAATCCACAAACGTTCACAACTATGCCATTATGATTCTTTTCTCATTACAACAAATTCTTGAATATCTCTGGCATCTGGTGAGTATAGACTAAGCTAATCATAAAAAGTTTCCAAAACCTACCATACGGGAGGGTAGTGAAGAACAAAATAATCGAAGAGAAATGTTCTAAGCATCAAAGCCTGATCATGTCAACAAATATGTGGTTGAGATAATACCTGCTGCCAGTATTTAACCATCTCGCAAGCAAGCCGCCTTTTCACCGCCAGTGTGGCCTTAACACTATCAATTGCCATGCCAAGCTGAATTTCGACACCCTTCATCAAATGGAGTTAAGGAAACCATTAGTCACTAATCAGACATTGAAGAATCACCAACATGTCACTAATTTCCCTATCTAGAGTTAGATTGGTGGACAACTTATGGAAAACTAGGAAGCTACAAGACACTGTTAAGACTTAAACTCTGAACATGTAAAAGTAAAGAAGAATCCAGAAGCATTACTATATGAACAAATTATCATGATAGGTATATCATTATTCAATGGGTGGACCGAAACACACACAAAAGCAAAACCAGATATACAAATAATTTTAATAACTTTTTAGTGCACAATTTAGTACCTGGCCTAATGCTTGTAAGGAAAGTGATCGAAGTGCTCCTTCTGCCAGGTCTACAGGAAGATCTCTCCTACAATTAACAGCACGAGTATTGATGTCAGTCCAGTAGTATTGGTCAATATAAAGTAGTAAAGCATGAAAATATAGAACATTATAATCAATGAACATCAACTACATCCAACGATATGTTTTAGTGTAAATTCAAATGATTAACATGGTTACAGGTTTATAAGCGACAGCTAAGGAAAAACAAGAAGACACAAACCTAAGATCTGGGGATAGCTGGGGGAAAACATGCTTAAGAGCACAATCCAAATATCCTGCCGCCCTTAAGAAAATATCTATTGACAGTCGCCTGCTTTCTGCTACAAAAAAGAAGTACAAAATTACTTGTGGTAGGAGCAATGACAAAAGAACAACAAGAAAGTTTCACCGAGCATGAAAATAGGTAGAAAAGAAATATACAAGCTGATAGGAAAACTTCTTTGGCCAAACCAGAGAAACAGCAAGAGTGATGAAGGTGAATTTCTTAGAATCAAGAAATTGTTGGTGGTAGATGAAATAAAATTTCAGTATATACCTTCTGACACTTTTGGCTGATAACCATCAGCAGCTGGATTTGGAAGGAGCAGCATATTTGCTTGTGATAATGATAGCATGGCCATCAAGTGTAAAACTGACAATACCTCATACCAAGCATTTGGTAAGGCAGTTTCCTGCCGACATTACAGTGAGTATATGGATCAGTTCTCTTATAGTTCATATATGTAAAAAATCTGACATCTCTATGTCGATGCTCACCTCCGCTTCGTCCTCCTGATTAACCCATATAAAGTGTACCATATATTGCAGATTGCTACCTGAAATGAAGGAACCAACACAATTCAAAGGAAGAAACTGTAACATTATGCGAATACACGGTGAACTAAGTGCCTAAGTGTCTTTCAGGAATCAGAGGTTTTAGTTACCTTCTTTAAGTAATCCCAACAATACTGGTAAGTAATCCTCAAGAGCCTGCTGAAGATCAGACACCGTTGAACCTCCTGCACCATAACAAGATTAACTTTAGTATCACATGAAGTTAAACCAAACTATAACCCCAAAAGAACAAAAAACAATTGTATGATTTAAATTCACAACAAACCATGTTGAGTAGCTGTTCTTTTTCTTGATTTCGACGCTGTGGGTGCTTCTTGTGCAGCCATAACAACTACACGAGTTCTAAGAGCAGAAAGACGCTCCACAAGACTCTTGGACAAACTATCACCAAGTGGCTGAGAGAAATCTACAGGCTTTGGAATCCTATATCCAGGTACAAAAACAGCCACTTCCCCAACATTTCCTTGCCTTTTCCTATTACCACCAGCAGTATCCTGAGGTGTTGATACCAGGCATCCCATATCCTGGAGCTTATATCTGTCGAAACAATTCAAGAACACATAAAAACTTCAGGCACAGCTTATAGACGACTAATACAGATGAATATCATCAACTAAATGAAGAGAAATTCATAAACAATGAAAATTGGAAAGTCAAGAAAATTCACAAAGTAGGCACTGAATTCACATGAGAAGATTACTTTTACAGATAAAACGACCCATAAAAGGATTGGTTACTTAAATGCCAACCAATTCTAAAGGTTAGTCAGCAATTCACGAGTACCATCTCAAAGCAATTAATAGAATTCATTCATTCATCCAAATTAGAAACGAAATTACATACTAATCGAAAAACAACACAATGAATGGGAAGAAAGAAACAAAGAAGCCTAACCTGGACTAGAAGAAGAAACTTGTATTGTTTTAGTTCCCTGCATAAAGTAAACTCTTAACAGTGTCAGAACACAACAAGAGAAGAAAAAAAATGTGGAGCAAATACAATCACATGATATCCCCCTTTTGGATTACAGTTTCTTAGCTTTGTGGACATCTAAAATGCGTAAAGAGACCAAATTTTGGAAGGTGAAAAACGTAACAACAAAGACAAGATGAAGCAGAAAAAAAACACACTAAAAGACCAGACAGTAGAAGTAGCTTAAAGCGTTTACCTAAAAATAAACAATTCAATAACCAAAAACATGGATTACATAGAAGAGTTCATAAGTTTCTAGTATTATGAGAAGAATATTCTGAATACCAATGAATTTTGATAGATTGAACTGGAAGTTCGAAATAGAAGATGATTGATTATGGAGATCTAAAGATTGACAGACAGATGATGCATTTAAGAATTGGGTTCTTCTTCAAAATTGAAAAAAAGCAATGATGATTATTGGTCTTGTTTTGTTCTTCTACCAGTCAAAGAAGAAATGGATATTCTATTCTATAGCACTTAAAAATCAGAATAAATTCTGATAATTCAGTATTTCAATTACAAGTATATTCTCTGGAAAATTTTGAAGAAAACGAAAAACAAAATTTCAGAGGAGAATATCAGTGATTTTTTTTTTAAGGGTTAATGAGCAGAAATTCTACTACTCCATTCATTTCAATCATAATTTGTCTGTGTTCCTTACCTTTCAACTAATAATAAATCTTAGAATCAAAGCTTAACATCAAAGCTTCCTTGTAATAGCAGAATTCTTGATTCCATCCAAATGAATTTCTTTCTTTTTCTCCTTCAAAATTCCTCCAAATAAATTTGTTTTTGCCCCTTGATAATTTCACAAATCAAACCACTGACTGAATGCCAGTGCTGAATGAAAACCTAATAGAATCCTCCAACTCTCAGCGGCAGGGCTTTCTGTCTGAAACCCTTGGAGTTTTTACAGAATGTTTGCTGAGCGAGAGAGTAATAATAACTAATAACAAAATAAAAGAAAGGAATTTACTAGTTATATAAGTAGCGTCTGAATGGCGCCTTAATTCAGCTTTTTAAAGAACGCCTCATTCTTGTCGTGTTGAGAAGAAGTGATAGAATTTCAAGTTCCTCCATGATTATTTTGTGGATTTGACATGTTTCATGGCTTCAAAGTGGGTTCCAAATCACTGTTTGCTAAACCAAAAAAACTTACCGCCCGGACGGCGATAAATATTCAACCATTGTCATTAGCGCATTTAAAATAACCGGGACTTAGTGCTCCCGATCCACGAGTCCGATTTCGTGCACACTGTCTGACTAGTATTCACGTGAGACTTGATGCTTGGGAACCACGACTTCGATTTTGTACACACTATTTAACTAGTAACCAGTATTCACTTGGGATTCGATTATGTAATGATGGACGGGATTTTTGACAGTGCGGTAACATGACTACAGTAATTAACTACTTAACCAGTTTCAAATTAACTCTTTTTTTTTTCCTTTTTTAATGGGCACATAAAATGGATTCCTTTCGAAAAAATCACTTTCGATTCTCTTAAAGGAACTGAGATGTCAATCGAAACCATAAGTGTTAGTTCTGAAATGAAAAGAGATTATGACTTGAGATCTCTTATTAGATTTTCGAAGTGGGTTGGTTAGCAAATATTGCCTTATTTTTCAGGGAATTGCAGATGTGGACGTCAGAGTCATACAAAAGTCCTCTTCCACTTTCGACGGACAGAGAAGTATTAGTGGTTGTGTTTCTTTTTTACATGTGATGATTTCATTAATGTCCAGCCAGCTAGCCCAATATATCATCCATCCCTGGTGAGAATCAGTGAATTGTTGGCGTCAAATATGTTCCGTCGTGTACATTTTGCATGAACTGTCAATCGTCTTCGCACGACACATAATAGACTATCCCTAGCTGGCTGGATGGCTGGCTGGCTGTCAAGATGAGAAGTGAGCAGCGGAAACAGATAACTGTGGAGATCCATTCATAAAATATATGATCATGATTTCATGTCGATTATTATTGTTGAGCGAATCTGGGTAATGCGTAATGTGTGTGTATAAACAATTGTGTTTCAGATATCTAACAAAAATGACAAACTATTGGGTGTGCTTTTAAAGAGATGGGACCGTGATGCATTAGCTTATAGCGCAATAAGGTTAGATTTAGAACTATAACCTAACTAGCTAACCACTTCACTTCCTATATTACAAATATAGGATGTTGCTTGCACCACTACTACCACCATATTAATAAGCATATACTAATAATGAATTTGTGGAGTAATAAGCAAACACAAAATTAGATTGTGTGTACTACTGAACCTCCATCGTGGAATAAATTCAGTTTTGCTTTCTGTTGCACCTTAACATAATAAATACGGTCAATATTCTAGCTGAGATATATAGTGACAAACACATTTGTTGCTGACTCGCTGCCATGCATCTGATTAGCAATTTTTTTTTTTTTTTTTTGATATAAAGTTACATATACTTTTGATTGAAAGTCCTGGATATGACCCTTTCTAAGAGATTCACGAAGGGTCATAGCTAAACCTCCATAAGCCAATACCTGTGCAACATGTAAGCGTGTCAACCGTGCAGTGGGCACATAGCCAGGTTAAATGTTTGTTGCTCAACTTGACGTGTCACATTAGCGAAAAAAGACAAAAATTTCGTCCTTCTGAATAAAATTTCAAAAATCATAACAAGATACAAATGCGAGCTGTAAAAATGAAGTTTTGTGGTTTTTTCGGTCAATTTAATGCCATGTCTCTAAAATGCCTGTAAAACATTTGTAAATATATTCTCTCAGTTTGTAATTTTTTTTTTTTTTTTGAAAGTGTAAAGTTTGTATTAAAGAGAAAAAATCAACCACAGATATAAGAGTAAAACAACCTCCGAAAGATCAAAGCAGAGAAAGTTTACATGTGTATAGTGTATTACAGTCTCCCAATCATGGAGGATTTGAGCAGAATTAACGAGCTTAAACGTATCTTTTTCACAACACCACAAAATCAGAAGTTGCTTAGTGTGAATAATAAGCTCATACACTGATTTATGCCTCCCTCCAAAAGCTCTATTGTTCCTTTCATCCCAGATAATCCAAAACAATGCATAGTGCAGAATATTCCAAAGATCCTTGCATCTTCCTTTCAAAATGTTCCAGTCCCAAGCTTCAAACAGTTGGAAAATAGAAGATGGAAGAGGCCACGAAATATGAAAAGCCTTGATGAAATAGTCCCAAAGTTGAAAAGAAATTTGACAATGGATGAACAGGTGATTTTGTGACTCCTCTACTGTGTTACACATAGCACATGCAGTATTATCGACTTGAACCCTCTACGACATAGCATGTCTCTTGTAGGCAATGAATTATTAAAAGCAGCCCACGACATGAAACTTACTCAGTTTGTAATTTTAAATGTTTCGAGGTTAGAGTCCTCAAAATTCCATCTTTCCTAGCTCCATTTAGAGAGCTGACCGGCCTACATTCAAGTTGCCCTTTGCCGCATAGCTAGCACCTAGCAGCCTAGCAAATTCAACTCTTTCAAGAATTTCACCTATCTTTTCTTGGTTGAAAACTCTTTCAAGACTACAGTAGTCCACCCACTTAAGTCAACTTAATTAGACCTATGATATTAAAAACACACACAAAACATTAGTGACTAGTTTATTAAGATTAGTAATCATCCACACAGCTCTATAAACACCAAATCAAACACAAATATCTTTACCAAATTATTGAATAAACAAACTTATCCACACACTCATCATTATTGAAGAATTAGATATTCTTTTTTTTTCCAACTCTTTTGTTCTTACATCCAAATTCCAAGATCTTAACCAAAAGAATATTCAATTATTTAATGATTAACATTTTAAACCAAAATTATAATCATAGTTTTATATTAATAGAGGTTTTAAATTTTGGGACGACTTTGTCTTGTGTAGGGTTTACAACGGACTAACCAACAAGAACAAGGACCAGCGGCCTGCAGCAACGACCCACCGTCTATATGTTCTCAACCATCCACGTTTCAAAGATTTATACCACGTGGCGTGTAATATAACTGCAGCATTATCGACCGTCCACGTTTTAGAGATTATAACACGTGGCGTATTGCGTCATCGAAACGTCATAACCACCGCATTATTGGCCCCGTGATGGAACTTGGGAAGGAAGTATGAGATGCAGAAGTCATGTGAGATGAGGTGGACTCATTTAATAATGGGAATGGTCGGTACACCGTACCAAAATCCTTTCTTTCGGTGGC
Organism: Papaver bracteatum; assembly: GCA_023529315.1. Taxonomy (NCBI): domain Eukaryota; kingdom Viridiplantae; phylum Streptophyta; class Magnoliopsida; order Ranunculales; family Papaveraceae; genus Papaver; species Papaver bracteatum. Next base: position 2,254,185 of record JAJJWX010002530.1, read on the forward strand.
ACGTGATGTGCTATTTTGGGGTTACCTTCGCTGGGATGGCACAAACTGGATTTGAAACACTAACTGCGCGACATGTAAGCACTGCGATTACAGCGATACTTCACCAACCGGAGAAAACACTGTAGGAAGTTTCGTGAACCTTCTTGAGGCACGTCGCGTTAATCCGACATGGAAGCCATCGGACTGTGGACTCCAGTTTTTACTTTCAAACTGAAAGATAGTTACGAAATATGTGTGAATTAATGGTTTATTGTGCTAATCATGGAGACGGGGCTGTTAAGATTTTTTGATCAGATTTAAGGCTAGCTCTCTAACGGAATTATAGGCATGCATGAAATGGGGTTCCATTAGTTCCACACAGTTTGGATACAAGGTGCCCCCACCCCAAAAAAAAAAAAAAAAAAAGGTCCCAAAAAAATCCCATGCATAACTCTTCTGCTTTCTTCAATCTGTTTTTGGTTTGAATTCGATCTTATTGGATACTGCCACGTACATGTATAAATAGGGTCATGAATATCGTGTTTTCATGGTGACTGCTAATCTCAATTTATTATTATCGGTATATGTCAATGAATAGTTTAAAAATCAACTTTTTGATGTTTTAACGTATCATACGAGAACTAGTGTTTCAGCGCATGTTACTACAGTGTCAATGATCTAGATGATAGCTCATATTTTATTTGTCATTAAGTATCAATAGTGTCAAAGCAAAAACCAACCGGTTGTTGTCAATCTTACAACACTTCACTCGTTCTCATTGCAATTATATCCTCGATATGCTGCTGACTGAGCTTACAAAATTTGTAAAACTATGTATCATTTATCAAACTTTCTACACCTATCATGAAGATCTATATTCCATCAGAATGATGTCAAGGGAGGTTTTTAGGTCCAATTTTGATCCGGTCATAGATATCCAAATAATGTCTAGTCCTAACAGGATAAGAAACAAGCATATATAAGAAGCTCAATTTCTCTATGCCCAACTTTAGTAAAACAGCAAGAAGCATGAGGTAGAGAGGTCAAGGTGTGCCAGTGGGACAAAAACCATTCTATGCTTATTTAATACATTTGGCATGTTTATCACGATCTTTTGGTGAAATTAGATTATAACCTACTTAACCATGAACAAGATCAAGGGAATGAAAGTGTGATTCTACATAAACTTTGGTTTTATAATACAGAGATTTTATTGATTCACCGATAATTATTACAACTCTATGTTGAGCTATTTATAGTTCCATATCTTGAACCTACAAGTATACTTGTAAATTTGAATTACAAGTAATACTAATTCAACACTCCCCTCAACGTGGAGCAAAGATAGCACACATGCCCAGCTTGACAATAGAATCAAAAAACAATGTGTTTCACACTGCCTTAGTTAACACATCTGCCAATTGCTCAGAAGAATGGAGAAATCGTACTTCAATAATTTTACGTTCTAACTTCTCATATATGAAATTTCGATCAATCCAACATGCTTGGTTCCATCATGTTGAACAGGATTTCTTGCAATCTTAATTGCCGACCGATTATCACAAAATAAATTCATATGACACTCAATGAATAAACCAAGTTACCCCAAGAGCTATTTAAGCCATAGTATTTGACAGATTCCTTTAACCATTGACCTATATTCATCCTTAGCACTAGACAAGGAAACAATTTTATGTTTGTTACTTCTTCAAATAATAAGGTTACCTCCAACAAATGTGGAATAACCTGTGGTTGATATTCTTCTATCTCCTTTTCCATCCCAATCTGAGTCAGAATACCTAGAAATATCCATATTTACATGATTTAAAAACCGCGGAACCTCGTCTAGATTTGAACACGAGTTATATCAACCAACTACATACACTAGCCTTCTACTATCAGACTTCAGAGTGGAATGTAGATGAGGCCGAATCAACTCTCCAAGAAATTCAGTTACAACAACGCTCATTACGTCTTTTGAACCTCGCAAGGTTCTACACATTTGATTCCCTTAGCTGAAGGTCCTTTACATCCTAAGAGTTTCTTCAATCGCAGTGAAGACTTTTGATACCAATCTGCCTTTAGCAGATAAGTCTATGTGATTTTCGTTTAGATCGAACGATTAAGGTGTAAAAATTTATCTAAAATAGACAAGCTAGCAAACACAAATTCAGAACTTAAGACTCCCAAATACCTGCCTAGATTCTTAACCACCTCTCAAAAAAAATCTTCAAAAGATCACTTAAGATCAATATAAGATATCTATATTGAGGAATCACAAAGTCTGAGACGAAGAGAACTTTGTGAGTTCTATTTATCTTGCCTGTAAGAGATTACAAAAACCTCGATAATTAACTGAAAATCAAGATCATGATACATGAACTATATCAAGGTAAAAGATAGTCGGACATGGCTTCATGAATCCCCAAAACAAAGTCTCTTAGTTGTAAACTTAACTATGTTCAACAGGAAACCAAGGTTCATAGAGGACGACTTTAGATCAACTAGGACACAAAGTGACAAGGATTAAATTTCCCACTTGAAAGGGCATCTTTATTTATGGATTTTCAAGACTGAGGGTTGCTTAGAATTCAAGCTAAGATAATTTAGGAATCAAGCAAACACTTTAGGTCTTGAATATAGAATAGAAGAATATACATTGTGGACCAGTTATGGAAATAATGACTTGTTAGGTTTGGCAAATATTCCATGTGAAAAATAAGCAATATGATGTTCATAAAAACACTTGAGTTTAATCATGATGCACACACATAAGTGTGTAAGTGGCAAATTAAGTCTTAAAAGTGTTTAAGAGAGTCATAACAATGCTAAACATATTTAAAAAATAAGTCTTTGAGCATCTGCTAAATTTACTACGACAGTTGGTGAGATGGTTCGTGAACCGTAAGGCTAGTGCACGAGTCAAGGAGCTACGGTTCATGAACCTGGTTCGCCAACCCTTACTCGGCTCGAGATTTAGATGGACACAGTTTTCCAAACAGGTTTGCCAACCTTAATCCTTTTATACCAACATTAATAAATAAGTTCACCACGGTTTGCCATCCGGGTTAGTGAACTGTTCCCAATTGACTTGCGAACAAGTACGCCAACCTTCATGTATTCCTAAAATCAAATATATATGTTTTGCAGATTTTCCAACCTACCCTGAACTGAAATATCATAAACTCATGAAATTCTCTCTTATGATATTTGAAACATTCTTAACTGATTAAATCAATTGTATATGCTATTTTCAATTGAGCCACAAATTAATTCTCAAAATTATAAATTGTTTCGAACTAATATTTTTAAGGACCTTTGAATATCTATGCTAGAATTTCGATATTTTTAACAAGATAAGCTTGACTCGAAATTTCTTCTTTGTAAATCTACTAGAGGTCGTACGACATAGTCCCAATAGATATAATGGTAATATAATGAGTAAAATAGATTGGTTCAGTCTTTACATACCTGATTCAAAAGTTCTTTTAAATGTCTTCAGGGGTGATGTCTGATACTCAACTACCAAATTCTAACCTAGTCCGAGACTTGACTTAGTAGACTAGAAATCAAGAAATAGTTTTGATCATATAACATTGACAACAAGCTTAAGATTGAAAAACTTGTTGGGTTTAACCGAGCATTGCTCTAACCTGCACCTTTCTAGTAACATATCCATAAAGATCAGTCGATATCAAAATTAACTCAAGCTGATCTCTCCAGTATAATTTTTTTTGGAATCTAAATTGTGAGAAACAAAATTAGATATATTGCTAAAAGGTAGGGTGAATGGGAGAGATTCAGCAGTAGCGGAGGAATTAGGTATATTGTGATTTTGATTCGTCATATAGATGACGAAGATTTAACAGTAAATGATTAAGAAATTGATGAAAAACTAATCAAGAACTGGACCAAAAATAAAACATATCGAATGAAGACATTGAGAAAGGATATTATATATTTGAATGATGTTGAGAAGATCTTGAGAAAACCAGATCGAGAATTTTTTGATTAATTTTGAGTTGGATCGTGACCGAGTGATACCATGTGAAAACTATGATAAAAAAAGAAAGTTCTTGTATTGATAGAATGAAAGTATTACATACAATTTAGATTATTACATGTTTTATACAGAGAGATAAGAGAATGATCACACTTGCAAGAAAAGTGTGTGACAATAATACTAAAGTCAACATAGGTTTGACTCGATATTCTAATAGGCAAAGCGCGCTTCAAATACCGATTTGCATTAAATTATCATAAAATTAGGATTTTTTTTTTTTGAGATATATCATATGAATGTAGATATATTTTATGAAAAAATTGATATTAATATTAATATTTTCTCTTAATAATAAAATAATTACAACAAGGATTCGTACAAAGCTTTAGTTGGTAATCTAGGAACAAGATGGGCACCAACACCCTTTCGAATAGCTACACCCAATCCATAAAAAAGAAATATACCTACACCACTACTAGCATCATTATTAACTGAACAATTCTTTAATATCTTAAAAAAACACAAAGTATCCTCACTAAGCTCCCCCAAAGTAGAGAACGCTATAACACCCAAACCATAACCGTGTGATATGCATTTGTCTAAATATTTAGAACGTTTGCGTAGTACATCATTCAGAACAACTTGGACGGGAATGAAAGAATAAATACTTTCACCGGTGAAGGGTGAGATGCCTGTGACATCCATAAAAACATCTTGGGCATTCTCCCAATTATAAACAAGAATATATGCAGGACTCAACTCTTAATAATCATCCGACAAAAACCCAAGGGCTATTTCCTTACGTGCAGGAACACCATCTTTGTAATAGATGTCAGCGATTACATCACATACGAGGTCATGTCGGAACTTGAGCCCAACATCTTTGGCTCAATGAAGTGCGTGATCACCAAAAATATCCATAGGCTTATTCCAACTTGAGCATAAGCCACCTTCGACAAACAAGGGAATGCCAAGGCGGTAACAAACTACGGCTCTAAACTGTCTTGGCCCGAGGCACTGATTCAGGCCACTAATGGGTACAACCAATAGATAATATTTGGCATGCTTAATGCGGTTACATTGCCACAGAATGGAATCTCTTGCAGACATTGAAAATTGGATGGGGATTTGCTTCTTAATTAACCGCGTCAAATAAGTAATTGCCATGGAGTGCATAGAAGGGGGGCATTATCATCAACGCAATAGCAAGAAGGTAGTCCACATACATGGATGAAGTTTTGAAGAGCCAACTGATAAGCAGATCTTTTATCTGATGAGAATAAACTATCGAGGATCACCTTTTGAACTAGAATAATCTGACTTTGGGAGGCAAGTATTCGTCATCACTTGTGTATGTTTATATTTAATATGTGCGTGCCATATGTAAGTGATGTCACTATATACAGTAGAACCTCTATATATTGATACTCCATATATTAATACCCTCTGCATATCAATAAAAAATCATGGTCCCAATTTGGGCCAATTATAAATAGTAATAACCTCTACATTTTAATACCAATGGTTTTTTTCAGCCCCGTCTTGAAGAATTTACCTCCATATATCAATAATCGGTATTATATTGAAGAAATATAGATTTTTCTACGCGAATTTTATCATTCATATAAGTTATTTTCCTAGCATTAGATGACATTTTGAATTCTGGAAAGAAACTAAATTGAAAATTTATCTTCTATTACACCTTATGTTTTCTGTACTTGTACAAAACATAAAAAATTCCCTAATAGGTTTACGGATTCCTAAATACATTCATGTATTTAGGTATGAACAATAAAAATGTATGTACATAATTTAATATAATTAATAAATACAATGAAGATGCACCGAACTTAAAGTTTTACATTCTGGATATGTACCACTCTAGTCTCTAGCTGTATTATTAACCTCCCCACATTAATAATTTTGTGAATTCCGAAAACTATCAATATAGACAGGTTCTGTTGTATTGCGCACCTATGCGTCAACCATACATCCCAAGTAGGGGTGAGCAAAAAGTCCAGAAACCGCGGATTTCATCCGTATCCGTCCGCAAAATTGCGGGTGAAACCCAATCCGCAAGGTCAATGAGTCGGACACGGGTGGGATTCTCAAATCCGCATTTTTAGCGGTTTGGTTGCGGTTGGACTTTGAAATCCGAGGATTCACCCGCATCGTAGGGTACAAAGAAATTTTGATATCTTATCGATACCGAACTTTTTTCCTTGATCTTTCTTCTTCTTCTCAGCCGCAATATAAACAAGGATCAATCACTAAAGATATCTTGATCTTTCCCTCCACCAATTATTCAAATCTGAATTAGAAGAAATCAAGTTAACTCTTCTTGTATATGCAGCCTAATAGAATCCACAGACACATAAATATTGTATGAAATGGAATAAAGCTTACAAGTCGGACCATTTCAAAATATGATCATACATAATCTAATGGTACCTTATAAAATGACTCTATCAAACAAAGGACTTCGCTACTGCTGCCTTGTTCGTAACACTCACATGTGAATTTCAAGCAAAGGACAAATTATTTACTATACCAAGAGATGCAGAGCATGTTTTGCAATAGTTCAAGAATAAAAGTAGAGAGAGCTACAACTTCAAGCTCACTGAAAACCAAAATATTTTTGTTTTTGTTTTTGTATTTTTTTCTTTTGATCAAATCCGCATCCGACCCGTATTATCCGCTGATCCGCGGACGTGAAATCCGCGGGTGATTGGGCCGGACACGGTTTGATTTTTCATATCCGCAATTTTGATGGATTGGACGCGGGTGACCCCCTAATCCGCAACCGTCCATCCGTTGCACACCCCTAAATTCCCAAGAGAAAAGAAATAGTGTGAGGGGGTGTTAGTTTCCCGAGCCCAATATCACAAAGTTATGGACTGGGCTTAAATTGGTTTAACAACAATATGTCAAGATTTGACAAATGAAATTACACTTGTTGGCCGCTACCACCCTACCAAGGAAGAGCATATACTTGAAGTCAAGTCGGTAAACAGAAAAGCGAATCGAGTAAATAATGCAACCAACAAAAGAATGTTCATGCTGTCATGATCCACTGAGCCTGATCATACCGCACAAATTCAAAAAAAGAAAGAAAATGACAACTAAATACAAGTTTTTTTCGATGTACCAGCTTTACCTTAAAGTCAGTCATTCAATTGAACCACCTAAGCCAACAAGCAACAGAACCTGTGCAACACAACACGATGGAACTTAATAAAATGACATCCACCGAGACCAACAAACACAAACCATAAACATGTACTCCAAAAAAAATAGTTTTGTGGATATACAAGATAACGTCCAATCATTATATGAAGAAAGTGCAAAACCAATTAAAAATAATAGAGATGGTCTAACTTGTATTAAAGAATGCAAAATTAACATAGATTACCAAACATGCATTTATTAAGAATGAAGGTTTCAGGGACGGACCCAAAAAAGATACATTTTCTTTTAAGGCCGGGCTAGAAGCCTTAGTCGAGCACATATATATATATATATATATTTTTTTTCTTTTAACTCGTGGAATGGGAAGGCTACCGGGACTAAAGCTCCCTTTACCCTAGTGGTAGGTCCGTCCTAAAAAAAAAGTTTGCGTTCTTCATACAAGTTACGCGCTTTCATCAACGTTATCTTATACATGGGGATGCTCCAAAAAATTTACAACGAAAAAGATAACACCAAAAGAGCACCTTAAAACATAAAGAGATAACGCCAAAAGAGCACCTTAAAACAATAAAGAGATAACACGCAAGTGTTTTTTCAGCTTTTAAGGAAAGCCAGGAATCTGTACGGTGAAATGTATTTTGATTTGGGCTGCAGTGAAAATTTTACTCCAACTTGTATCACATCTGCGGTTTTCCTTTTTGCTGTTGTTGTAGCTTAAACTGACCCCAAGTATGTTTGGACACAAATAATAAATAGAGTCTCGGGTTTTTAATTGGTTTTCCTGGACATAATTTTGTACCCTACTCATAGGTTTTGATTTGAAATCTACAGTTTTAGATTCTTAAAATCTATGCTAATGCACCAAAACAATATATCAAAAGTAGTAACTTTTATTAATTAATAAATTAAGAAGAAAAACATGAAATAGGAGTAAGAGAATACATAATAGGTGCCTCTTGCTATTACAACTTACAAGTGCCTCCGGTTCCTAACTATTTGTCATAAAATACTATTTAGAAACACAAAAAGGCGTTTCTTATACTAACAGTGGTATGTGATCATCAATCATCAAAGCTATTAGCTTGAAATTAACTGACCAACTAGTTTAATTATATATTAGCTAGGTCAACATTTAGTAAATACTAGTATATATATACTCATCAAAATCTTTAGTAAATAGTATAGTAATCAAAGCCAGATAGCTCCTGCTTGCTTTAGCAATGGAATGAGAGAGCTACTGAGATGAAGAGACATAACTTCACTAACTCCACCAACTAGCTGACCACCTATAAATACGGCTGGTACCGATGGATTACATCCTAGCCTTATAAGCTCTTTCTCGATTTCTTTTCCTGCTGTGGGTTCTTCGTCGAGTTCATGAACTGATGGATTCACGCCAAGATCATAGAAAAGGGTCTTGATAGTATGACTCATGCAACATGTACTCTTGCTAAAGATCACTACAGCTCTTTGTGATGCTAATCTTGTTACTCTCTCCATGAAGTTGTTTTGAAATGTATATCTGAAGCGTCTCCTAATGCGTTTCGAAGCTTGTTATATGAAGTTTGATTTGAACGTAGATGAAGAGAAGAAGCTTGGAAATGTGTGTGATGATCGATGATGAGAAGGAAGTTACAATGTTGGGTAATTTATAGATGACAAAGTAGCTAGCCAGAAGGTGCAGAGTGGGTGCTGCATGAAGCGTTCTATCATAGGTAACAAATCTTTGTAATTATTTTTTGGGATTTCAATTTGTTCCTAGACTAGGAAATAGAACTGCGCATATATTAGCAAAGTTTGTTAGAACCTTAAACACTGTTTTAGATTGGGAGACTACTCCACCTTATTGTATTATTCAAAATAAATCAGTAGATAAATCTAATAATGGGAGATCTCCTCAAGACCCAGATTAGATGACTCTACTTCTATTGTAACTAGATTTGTGCATGTGCTACGCACCGGGCATTCTTTTACTTTTAACTTGGTGAGCGCGGGGCTTCACCCCGCCTTGTGGTGATGATTTTTTCATTTGGTGTGTGCGGGGCTTCCTCCCGTGGCGATGTGTTTTTGAAATGGTGTGTGCGGGGATTCTCCACTCCCCGCCCCGTGGAGATGCATTTTGGAATTGGTATGCTCATGCGCAGGGTTTTGCCCCGCCCCCGTGGAGATGTATTTTTGATTTGGTGTGCGCGAGGCTACCCCGCCCAGTGGCGATGTATTTTTAATTTGGTGTGGAGAAGCAAATACATTAAATAGGTGGAAAATATGTGCATATTTTATTTATTTTTTTCTTTTATTTTCGTAGAAAATATGTGTGAAATAAGTGGATTTTCCCCCCGAAAAAAGAGCCCGAATTAAGTTAGATTTTCCTTTTGAGTTTGTAATTTTTAAACCAATCATACATTGCCAAGTGTCCTCACCTAAATATTGTCATGTCAGGAATTCCAAATTGGATTGGGTTTGGTTTTTTTTTTTAATCTTTTTACTATTCATTATAAACCAATTATACGTTGCCAAGTGTCCTCACCAAAATGCTCGTTTCACAAAACCAAAAAAATACCTATTTCGACCAAATAAGAAGCGAGGATTTCTTCCACATTCAACGTGGAAATTTTATTTGTCTAGGCCTTTAAGTCTTTAGACGTAAACTCTTTCCGAGTCTTAGCTTCTGCAATGAACTATCTTATTCACACGCAAATAAAAGAAAAATACATTCAGCAATTCAGGGTCCATCTGTGCGCATCTATGCATCAACCATCCATCCCAGGAGACAGGAACATATGATTATATCGAAGCAGATGTGCTCAGCTTTTGAGAAAAGAAGTAGTGTAAGCAGCTGTTAGTTTCCCGAGACCGATATCACAAAGTTATGGACTGGGCTTAAATTGGTTTAACGTCGGTAAACAGAAAAGCGAATCGAGTAAATGATGGAACCAACAAAAGAATGTTCATGCTGTCATGCATGATCCACTGAGTCTGATCATACCGCACAAATGCAAAAAAAAGAAAAGAAAAAGATAATGACAACTAAATAGTTTTTTTCCGATGTACGAGCTTTACCTTAAAGTCATACAATTAAACCACCAAAGCCAATAAGCAACAGACCTATGCAACACAACACAATGGAACCTAATGAAATGACATCCAACAAACACAAACCATAAACATGTACTCCAAAAGATTTACTAAGAAAGGGGTAAGTGTCTTTTCAGCTTTTAAGGACGGCGAGAAATCTGTACGGTGAAACGGGCGGCAGTGAAAATTTCACTCCAACTTGTATCAAACTGCAGTTTTCCTTTCCGTTGTTGTTGTAGGCTTGTAGCTTAAACTGACCCCAAGTATGTTTGGACACAAATAATAAATAGAGTCTCGGATTTGCATTTTGGCAATACTTTTGAACGTGATTGCCTGAACATAATTTTGTACCCTACTCAAAGGTTTTGATTTGAAATCTACATATTTAGAACCTCAAAAACTATGTTTAGTACCAAAAAAGCGAATGCACATAAAAGGTGAACATCTTTTCTAAGAAAGGACCCGTAATTATATATAGCCACAAGTAGTGTCACTCTGCTGTTGAACACTTGCGATATAAACGAACGTCCGATGACTAAACACCACAATATTTCAAAAGTACGTAGTAACTTTTATTAAGAAAAACATGAAATAGATAATAGAGTACATACTAGTGTACAAAAGATCAGCAAAAGCGAAAGTTGGCCACTAAAAGGCGCCTCTTGCTATTACTACTGCATCCGATTCCTAACTATTAGTAATAAAGTACTATTTAGAAGCACAAAAAAGCGTTTCTTATACTAATAGTATGTGATCATCAATTATCAAAGCTATTAGCTTGAAATTAACAGACCAGCTAACTTAATTATATATTAGCTATAGGTCAACATTTAGTACTAATTACTACTAGTATAGTAATCAAAGTCTTTTGTAAATACTATAGTATTCAAAGCCAGATAGCTCCCGCTTGCTTTAGCAATGGAACGAGAGAGCAACTAAGATGAAGAGTCATAACTTCACTAACTCCACCAACTAGCTGACCACCTATAAATACTGCAGGTACCGACGGATTACATCCTAGCCTTATAAGCGCTTTCTCCATTTCTTTTCCTACTCTGGGTTCTTCGTCGAGTTCATGAACTGATGGGTTTACTCCGAGATCATAGAAAAGGCTCTTGATAGTATGACTCATACAACATGAACTCTTGCTAAAGATCACTACAGCTCTTTGTGATGCTAATCTTGTTACTCTCTCCATTAAGTTGTTTCGAAATGTATGATCTGAAGCGTCTCCTAATGCGTCTTGTAATTGGTGTATATATAGGAAGGATTCGAATCTTGTTATATGAAGTTTGATTTGAACATAGATGAAGAGAAGAAGCTTGGAAATGTTTGTGATGCTCGATGATGAGAAGGAAGTTACAGTGTTGGGTAATTTATAGATGACAAAGTAGCTAGCCAGAAGGTGCAGAATGGGTGCTGCATGCAGTGTTGTGATTTGTGAAGAACAAGTAGTGTGCCTACGTGTGTGTGTTTCTATGAGAGGGCCGGTGAACTGAAAAATATTCTTTCAGACATTTGTGATGGAATTTAGCCCCCAAATTAATAGTGTGGTCATGTCATTTTGATAAAGATATACCTACCGTACCAGCAAAATGCTGGAAGAACTGAAGATAGCGTCGAAGTCGATATTTAATAAATTAAATTTTATGCCCCAAATAAACTTTATTGATGACTTTTGATTTTATTTTCAGAATATTGATACAGTAGTTACTACGTGTACTTGATGCAGCATCGTCGATCGACATCCATAGCTCTCCACAAACATTGTTAATCTGTTTCATATATGCATGGTTAGCCAGCTTAAGTTATTTTTTGGGTATATAAATTCACTTTGTGATAAGGGTAACTGCGTTTTTCTTTCTCCCTAGATAGTCGATGACGCCAACTATCTCTAGATTTCTCTTTCTCCCTTTACCTTTCGATCTTGTTTTTGTTCTTTGCTGTACTGTTCTAGTGCTTTAAAACAAAAAAGGGTTTAAGTTAAGTTTATCCAAATAGATCGGCTCGGCCTTGAATATATCATGATGCACGTACCTTTATTTCCAAAACAAGCTAGCTAGGTTCGTATGTTATATTCCTTTTGATGATCAATCTCTTGCACCAATGTTTAGAGATTATTATTTACACCATATACAAGAACAAATGAGATCGAAAGATGACATATTATGTGAAAGAAGATTTTTTTTTCTTGAAACAAATGTGAAGAAGATGATACCACGTAGTAGACGCGTTAACCTTATAAGAGTTGCTGGTCAAAAAAAGAAAAGAGAATGGGCGAAGGAAATTATGTTGGAAATTATTTGACGCCAACTCTAAAATAAAAAGTTCTCTATTTGATAGATTAGGAATTGTCATTCATAAGTGAATAGGTGCCCAGCTTGTTTCGCGGCTACCTACACCCCCCACTGACATTGCTTCAGTTATGTAATTATATGAATAAGTGATCTTTCTAAAATCATTAAATCATAAATAAATTATTATTAATAATAATAAATTGATTTTTAAAGTTTTTAAGAAAAATGATAACTTAATGTTTTTTTTTTGTGAATGAAATTTTTTAGTCCCACATCGGAGAGTTCATCTTTTTAAGTTGTATCATTCTATTATATAAATAAATTCTCTACTTTTGTAAAATCAATGGGAAATGGGTTACTCTATGATTTAGAGAGACCCCCAAGGGTATTTTATATTGTTTCCTTTAGCATTTTTTGGAGTTGTCAATCTCAAGTTGAGTATCTACTACATATGCTAGTAGTAGGTGTATTAGGATGTTTTATCCTGGAGATATCCGTCCTGTGAGGGCTATATCATCACTTTTGAGTGTAGCCGGGCGCTAATGTCATAAGGACAGTGTGTTGAACACGTGACTCACTCTGTTTTTCCAAAGTTTTGCCTTGTTGTTGTTATGGAGATATGGGAAGCTCGTCCATTTCGTCAAATCGACCACTTCCATAATAAAAGAGCTAAGTATCAATAATTTTTGCTTATTTAATTTTTCTTTGTTTTTTATTATTGCACCCAACAAATTAAACGACCCAAACAAAAGTGAAGGGTCGGATTTTCAATGCATCAAAAGTATCAATGCTCATATCAGCTATGGGAGATATCTTTCCTTTTTTTTTTTTTGGTCAATCAACATATTTCAATTCATTCAAATCAAAATACTGATTACATGATCGCTTACAAGAATAACAAAAACATCAAAATACAAGATGATTAAACCCCTAATACAATTAAAGATACCAATTACAAGTATATCGCGAAGAGAAAGAGCGATAAACCGTAAAGATACCCAATTTTTGTTTATGTAGTAGGGAAAAATGATGGTATTATCCGGAATCAATCCCGACCATTTAATCTGATTTTTTTCTTCTTTGATAAGAGATGCTCCTGAATGAAAGCAGTACTTTGCCTTTAATCTTGTATACCCAAACGAACCTGGATGCCCTAAATCTCTTATGTTGAAAATAGATTCAAAGCGATACCGTGTTGAATGATTGATGTTTTTGAACCGAGAATAGCAAGCCACGATCCAGCCATGAAGATTTGAAAAAATCGCCCGCAAATCTAAGAGACAATTGTCCAAAATGACGAAGAAAAATCGCCCCAAATGGCGAAGAAATATGACGAAAGACATCAAAACAATAGAAAACATGTTTTATTTGATTAACTAATTACTAAACTTAAAAAATAAATGAAATCTTGCTCAGATCTGGTCCTTTTGGACCAGATATGAGCAAGAGGTTGATGAAATCTTGAGTATTTTTTCTTCTTTTGGAGAGAGAAAGGAGGGAGAGATTTCCTAGTAAGTATACGTACACCTTTAAGTACTTCTTGCGTGGAAATCATGTTTTCTTTCACTCATCACCTCTGCATATAGACATACTCATCATGTTGGGCTGGTCACTCCTTATGGCCCAACAGTAGTGTGTTCCTTACCAATTTAAAGGTAGCTAAATAAAGAAAGTTGGGTTAAGTTAGGAAAGAGATTTGGTATATAAGTCTTGTGCGTGAGAACAAGAGAAGTTGCGAGCAAAAAGATGTGAGTTTTGCTTGCCGTGAAAAACATGGAGAAAGGAGATTGTAGCCACCATGAATTGAGCGGTGATGTTTGAGAGAGCTTGAAGAAGAAGGGTGTTCTAGCGAAGAACCGATTTGGTTGGTGAACATTTATCCACCACATCCTACATCTCTTCAAAGGATTTATAGAGTTTGTTCAAATCCTAATAGCAATAAGTTTCTCACCTTCCTTGTTTTGTTATTGGTTGAATCTACCTAAATATTTGGTAAAGAATTTGGTTATCCATCGTTAGCGGTGAGTAGATAAAGAAGGCATTGTTATCCAACTGTTATATGCATCTTGAAGTTGTGTGAAACCCCAATTTGGGAGATATCGTTGTATCCCATTATTTGTCATAGTCCTTAATCGTTGGTGTGATTGGTTTTATTTTTGTCATATGGAAGCAACTACTAGAAGTTGATGCTGCTTAAGTGGAAGCAACTTGGTGAAGTTGATGCTGCTTAAGTGGAAGCAACTTGGTAAAGTTGATGCGGTAGTTTGGGAACAACTAGCTTAAGTTGGTACGGTGTGAGGTGTTAAATAGTCCCACACCACCTAGGGCAACCTAGGTCGTGTGATTAATAAGCCTCAAGAAATCCTATCCTTGCAATCCGGTTTTAGAGGTTAGTTAGGCCCGAGGATTCCTAATATGGTATCAGAGCCAGACCCCACTCAAAGCTACCCCCGTGTACATCTGTGTGTCCGTGGTTTCCGTACCTCTCCGTCTGTGGCTTATGTGCCATTCTGTCTGTTTAGCCTTAGTCGTTGAGGGGTGGGTGGATGGGTGTTAAATAGTACCACATCGCCTATGGCAACCTAGGTCGTGTGCTTAATAAGCCTCGGGAAATCCTATCCTTGCAAGTCGGTTTTCGAGGTTAGTTAGGTCCGAGGATTCCTAACATGAGGTAAACTTGAGAAGAAAATTTGGAGTATTAGAGTTCGATTACGTATAGAGTTAGGAATTTTCTAAAATCGTCTTTGTTTAGAGTTTGATCTTTGTTAGGAAAGTCTTTTTCTTGAAAGTTAAGTTTGTTAAATTATATATAGGATGTTGAGCCATGAGTTTGATTTACATCAATAGAAGAGATTTGTTTTGAGGTGAGATTGTTTGTTTTTCATTAAGTCTTTGATATCATATTTTCTACATCTGGTATTAGAGCACTGGTATCAGATTCTAGGGTATGAGTTGTTGATAATACGAAGATGGCGACAAGTTTAAGTTCAATCGAGGTTCCGGTGTTTGAAGGTAAATTTTTTGAATACTGGAGGTCAAAGATGAAGAATATTTTTACATATTAAGAAGTATGGGATGTTGTTAATATAGGTTACGCAGAACCAGCAGAAGGATCTATACTTACAGAAGCTTAGCAAACTCTATTAACAACAAGCAGAATAAATAATTCTAAAGCAACCTATACTCTTCTTCAGGGTATTCATGGATAGAGATATTTAAAGAAGCTAAGATAGCATGGGATGGTTTGATAAACTATTACAAAGGATCTGACAAGGTCAAGAAGGTTAAAAACTTTAAAGAGAAAGTATGAGCTTTTACAGATGGAATCATCAGAGACAATATCAGAAATTTTCTCAAAGACATTAAATTTTATGAATGAGATGAAGGTTAATGGTGATACAATAGAAGATTCATCAATTGTAGAGAAGATATTACGAAGTTTACCTGAGAAGTTTGAATCAAAAGTTACTGTTATAGAAGAATGTAACACTATTACAACTATGACTCTTGATGAGTTATTAGGTTCTTTACAAGCTTATGAACAAAGATTACTTGAAAAAATAGCTGCTGCAAAACCAGTTGAAGAAGCACTCCAAAGTCAAGTAAGATGGAATAATAATCAAGGAAGACCTAATACTGGAGGTTATCAAGGAAGATATAATACTGGAGGAAGATCCAATACTAGAGGTTATCAGGGAAGAAGGCAAGTTTTCATATCAAAACTTCAGTGTTACAACTGTGGAGATTTTGGACACTTTGCTCATGAGTGTCCAAAACTTAGAAAGACAACTGATAACAACTACAAAGCAAACTTCAAAGCAATTATAGCAGAAATTCAATAAGAAAAAGAAGAACAGAAAGTTGAAAACATGCTACTTGCATGTCATACAGCAGAACAACAACCTCATCTTAAGTGGTACTTAGATACAGGTTGTAGTAATCATATGTGTGGCAGAAAAGACTTATTTTTCAATCTTGATGAATCATTACGTTCTACTGTGAAGTTTGGAAATAATTCAACAATTCCAGTTATGGGAAAATGAAGAATATGAGTTGTTCTTAAGAATGGTGTAAAAACATACATCATGGATGTATTCTTTGTACCAGGTTTATATCAAAATTTGTTGAGCATAGGTCAACTGTCAAAAAGAGGATATTTTATGAATATTTACTATGGTGTTTGCTTCATTAAAGATTAAAAAAAATACTGATAGCTAAGGTAGAGATGACCAAAAATAGATTATTTCCTTTGAATACTCAGCATCAAAAGGAAAGTTATTATAGTACTCATGTACATAATGACTCTTGGTTATGGCACAAAAGAATGGGTCATGTAAACTTTAACAGTTTACAAGTTTTAGCAAAGAAAGAGATGGTGTCAGGTTTACCCATTATTGAGCTACCTGATTCAAGGTGTGAGAATTGTAGCTTTGGAAAGCAACACAAAGATCCATTTCCAGTAAACAAAGCAAGAAGAGTGGAGCAACAATTGGAGATTGTTCATAGTGACTTGTGTGGTCCTATTGAAGTGACTTCACATAGAGGTAATAATTATTTTATAAATTTCATTGATGATTTTAGTAGAAAAGCATGTGTATATCTACTTATACAAATGAGTGATGCATTTCAAGCTTTTAGAAGTTTTAAAGCTTATGCTGAAAAACAAATTGGTAAGAGCATCAAGATTTTAAGAACTGATGGAGGAAAAGAGTCTACTTTTGTTGATAGCTTTACGGAAGAACATGGTATTCAACATCAATTAACATCTAGATATACACCACAACAGAATGATGTTGCTAAAAGAAATGATAGAACTATAATGGAGATGACACGTACTATAAGAAGAGCAAAGAATCTGCCAAAGAATCTCTGGGGTTATGCAGTTGATTGTGCAGTTTATTTACTTAATAGATATCTTACAAATAGCTTGAATAATAAGACACCAGAAGAAGCTTGGAGTGGTACAAGACCAAGTGTATGACATCTTAGAATCTTTGGGTGTATTGCATTGCACATGTGCCTAAAAAGATTAGAAAGAAGTTAGATGATAAGAGTGAGAAGTGTATTCTTGTTGGTTATAGTTCAGTAACTAAAGGATATAAACTATTTAATCCAGAAATAGGAAAAGGAATTACAAGTAGAGATGTGATATTTGATGAAGATTCTCAATGGGATTGGAATACTATTTCAACAAAAGAAAATATCATAACAGCACCAGTTACAGTTGAAGAACAAGTAAATATTTAAGATGATGTTGTAGAACATCAAGAAGAAGCAAGAACTAAGGCAATACCACAACAAGAAACTACAAGACCAAGAAGAAATTGTGTCATACTAGCATGTATGAATGATTATGTGTTAACAAGAGATGATGATGATACAGATGAAGATGTTATAAATTTTGCACTCTTTGGAGATTGTAATACAGTAGCTTATGAAGAAGCTTCTAAAAATGATGGATGGGTGCAAGCTATGGAAGATGAAATACACTCAATTGAGAATAATAATACACGAGAACTTACTGAACTTCCACAAGGTAAGAAAGCTATTAGTGTTAAGTGGATTTACAAAACAAAATACAAATAAGATGGTGAAGTAGATAGACTGAAAGCAAGATTAGGTGCTAAGGGATATAGACAAAAACAAGGGATAATTATTCAGAAATGTTTGCACCATTTGCAAGACTTTATACATTGCGTATTATTATTGATTTAGCGGCACAGAAGTATTAGAAAATTTCCCAAATAGATCTGAAGTCATCATTTTTTAATGGTGTACTAGAATAAGAAGTGTATGTTGAACAACCAACATGTTATGTTATGAAGGGGAAGGAGAATCAAGTATTCAAGCTAAATAAAGCTTTGTATGGTTTAAAACAAGCACCACATGCTTGGTATACAAGAATAGATTCTTACTGTTAGAGCATTACTCGGTTGAACCCACCAAGCGTTGGTATGTCAAGTTGGGTTGTCATATTTTAGTGAATCAAAACTCATTTAAAGAGTCGCTTGATTATGTACTAGAGTCAACTTCGTATAGGTTAGCTTGAAATTATTAGGATATGAGACATTACAAGTATTGCGAAGACTTGAAGAAGTGAAAAATCAAGGAGCTACAATGACAACATCATCCTTCCACTTGAGGTTATTGATATTTGACTTGAACTATTTCATTCCCTAACGTATCATTCAAGTCGTGCATATTGAAAACAAAACTACAAAGCATGAACAATCTAGTTAGACATAGTATTAAGGAATACAATACGAAGTTTATTGCTTAACCATTAAACTTTGTAGATAAGACATCGACATAATCATTTGAATGCTATTGTGATTATGTATGGGTATGAGGTGAGGATTTCATACTAGGAAACAATGTTTTACATGTGTTTTAAGGAAGTAAATTCATGAACTTGTTTTGTGAATCGAAAAGAAAATACCAGGCATTATTGGTATTGTTATTCACTGCATATATTTTGAACTACCAATATGTGTGATTAGTATAACCGCTCATGAATTGTTTGTGTTCTTGGTAAAACTATTCACAAAGGCCTAATTTTTGTATTGGTATGACTTTTATTAGTGAAACCGATCTTAAGTAATCACCTGAGATGGTATGATCGATTTTGTATTATTGGTATGACCGACTCTGGGTAAAGGGGAACCGATCCTAGTAAGAAGTGCAACCTATCACAAAAGGGAATCGATCATTGTATGAGGTGCAGCAAGTTTTTAGCAGAAAGGGGAACCGATCCTATGGACATGTGCAACACGTTTTTAGGCAAAGGGGAACCGATCTTATGGACATATGAAACACATACAAGTTAGTTACCATATATATGTGGGGAACAGATCCTAGTACCTAGTCAACCAAATTTTTATAAAGCTAGTGTGACTATGCACAATACTCACATGAAGGTAGAATTGAAACTTGTTTTGATGAAACCGTGAAACCCATGATTTGTGATTGAGTGTTCTTGATCAATCACATAGTTCTTGAAAGTTGGATGAACCAATTCTAAACTTGTTTGGAAGTGTGTCAAATCGGTTTCAAGGTTGTAAGTATGAAAGAGGACTTACAAAGTAAGGATGTCCACATATTTTGAACACATGCAATAACGCTTATCTTTTATTGTTCAAAGTTATTCCTTAATAGCTAAAGGAAGAAAATCCCCGATCGAAAAATAAATAAGTTAAAATCTTTTATTTAAGGTTTTTAATTTCATTTTAGGAAAATGAGAATTACTAATGTGCATTTACTAGTTGAGATTTTCTAAAGAGATTTTCGGTCAATATTTTGGATAGAGCATTTCCAGGAATTATGGAAACCGAATTTGGAATTTTATTGCATATCTTGAGAATATTTTCAGTTACTTGGTGTCTAAACTTCCTTGTCTATAAATACTTGAAGTTTGCATTCCGGGCAAACTAATCCTTCATGATAGCAAACTTCCTCAGTTATGTTGTTACTGGTGAAGCCTCCTATTCGGAGAGGAGAGTAACCTAATTAGGGGAAATCTCTTACGGACGCTCAGTTTAGTCTTCTTTGGGATTGAGAAGCTCTATTAGTACTATTGGTGGGAAACTAGATAATTGCAGTTTATCTTTTGTTTTCGATTGATTTGATTGACTAACAATGGTTGAACTTTGATTGCACCTAGTTTGTTTATGCTTGAGAATCTTCTCTCTTGATATAAGATTCACTCAAACGAGATCGAAGTTTCGACATGGATATTTAGACCGTTTGTATATCTAAAGACATCTTGTGATAATTCATTGTTAACTTACTTTATTTTGTGTGTGATTGATCACAAGAGATTCAAGTTGTTCTGCGCAGGTGATTATTGAAGATCTAAGAAGATTTGAAGACAAAGAAGACTTTGAAGCTTTTTGATTTGAGTTCATAATCTTTGGTGTGCACAATACTTGTTTCGGTAAAAGAGGATCCAACTATAATCGATTTATCCTTGTGTTAGATTAGATTGATTAGTTGTGTAGATCGACATCCACACAATTCTTGTGATTAAAAATATTGATTGCAAAATCTTAATAATTACTTTAGTAATTGATAATAAGATAGATCTAAGAACCTAACGAAGGAGTTTATTTGAGATAAACAGAAGAGCCTTTGTCGAAATCACATCACTTGGTTGAAAATAGTTGATACCAAATAGATTTGTTGTTCCTTTACTGTTTGGAACACGAACCAAAGGAATTGTTCCAAGTACGTGACTTATTACAGGTCGGAGGCGTGGGAATACATACAGAACTAGGTGAACTATAGGTTTAGTTGCTTGGTCTCAACTATAGGAAGTTGGTTTGATTTTGTATAACGGCTTAATCCTAAGAGTATTCAATTATGGACAAGGTCCCAGGGTTTTTATGTATTTTCGGTTTCCTCGTTAACAAAATCTTGCTGTGTCATTTACTTTTATTTTCCGCAATTATAATTGTTGTTATTATAATTTAAAATAAATTACACAAACGTAAATTCCTATTTACTTGATAGCAATCCTATTGTGTTGGTTAATTCCAAACCTCTTATCAAGTAAACATACTTCATTGTTGTATTGTCTCGATCTCATATCCATAGAAAATCATACGAAGTGTGAACCGATTAGTTGTATTGTCTCGCCTCAGTCCATAGAAAATCACTTTCGGAGAAAGGACTTATAGGTGGAAAAGTTTAGCTTGAGGTATATTTGGGTACCCTCGCCTTTTCACTTACTTAATTGAAAAAGGATTTATAAGATGTCCACATGAGCATACTCTATATTTAAAAGATGATTCTCTTGGCAATCATATTATAGTGTGTTTATATGTAGATGATCTTATTTGCACGGGTAATTGCTCAAAGATGATCAAGGAATTCAGGGAGGATATAGTAAAGGAGTTTGAGATGACAGATCTTGGATTAATGTCATATTTTATTGGCATAGAAGTACAACAAACATAAAGAGGAATTTTTATTAATCAGCAGAGATATGTAGATGGTATACTTAAGCGTTTCAAGATGGATAATTGCAAACCAATTCTAACACCAATAGAGGAGAGATTGAAGTTGACAAAATATGGATCAGGAGAACTTGTGAATTCAACAGACTTTAAGTGTCTTGCTGGATATCTCAAATATTTAACTGCTACCAGACCTGATATTATGTATGTAGTTGGCTTGGTTAGTAGATTTATGGAATAACCAAGACAGTCACATTTACAATCTGCAAAACATATTTTAAGATATGTGTGTTTTCACAAATAGATTTCGGGTAGTACTTATAGGAAAAGATACTTCCAAATCAAGTTGGGTTTTGGTTTTCTTCAAAAACAAGTATTATTTCTTGTAAAACAATTAAAACACGTAAAAGGAATTTTCACATAAATAAAACTCTTAAGAAATATTTTTGGAATTAATTTCCTAAAGAAAAAACTTGCCAAAATAAATTCTAGTAAACACGAGTCTTGGTGCATGGTATACGCGCATGTACCATGGGTTAGAACATGTATCTTTTGACCCACCGCTCCACCCTCGTTTGTCAATACATCCATAAGAGTGTGGTTATTATAATGGAGCTCCTATTTAGTTTTCTACAATGCGGGACTAAAGGTTCTATTTCATTCACCCAAAAATGAGTAAGTATCCTTAGACCCTTAGGTTATTAGATCAAACCACACCAAGATCAAAAACCTTGTAATAAAAACTCATTTTCTACAACAGCTACCTCAAATACTCGTAGGCATATCTGTTAGCAATAGATGCATCAAATTCAATACTTCAATCCTCAACAAAAGATCAAGACTCAACTCTTCCTTGAACTGAAAAAGCGGGGGTCTAACAACCACACCCAATATTTCGATTAGCAATATGTATGGACAACTCCGAGTTACTTTCTAAAGAATCAACTAGACTCAATCAATAAAGAATATATCAAAGAGTTATTATCTCAATCTCTCAATTTGGTTTACTCAAGCAAATACAATCTGCGAGTCTTCATCAAAGAGAGATAACTTGGATGGTACCAAAGACCAATATCCAAGTGTCAATTAATTTAAATCAACAACCAATAAGGTCGGATATTCTAATTGATTGAACAACGCACAACTTGTATTATTTAAATTATATAACAAAACATAATGCGGAAAAGAAATAACACAGACACCAGAATTTTGTTAACGAGGAAACCGCAAATGCAGAAAAACCCCGGGACCTAGTCCAGATCAAACATACACTGTATTAAGCCGCTACAGACACTAGCCTACTCTAAGCTAACTTCAGTCTGGACTGAAGTTGAACCCCAACCAATATCACACTGATCCAAGGTACAGTTATGTTCCTACACCTATGATCCTAGCAGGATACCGCACACTTGATTCCCTTAGCTAATCTCACCCACAACCAAGATTTGCTACGACCCAAAGTCGAAGACTTTAATAAAGAAATCTGTCTCACACAAAAAAGTCTACACGGATAGATAAATTCGCCTCCCACGAATAAACCTATGAGTTTTGTTCCGTCTTTTGATAAATCAAGGTGAACAGGAACCAATTGATAAAACCAGACTTATATTCCCAAAGAACAGCTCAACTTTATCAATCACCTCACAATAAAATTAATCGACGCAGCGAAGAAGATTATTGAGGAATCACAAATGATGAGACGAAGTGTTTGTGACTACTTTTATATCTTGATTATCGGAGATAAAAATCTTAAGCCAATTATTATAATTGTACTCGTACGATAGAAGAAGCAAGATCAGATCACACAACTACGATAAAAGTAGTATCGGTCTGGCTTCACAATCCCAATGAATCACTAGTGGAAATCAGCAGTTTCGCGACTGACGAAGCAAGTCATTTAACTAGTATCTATGACTTGCTTTGTCGGTCGAAGAAAGGGTCGCTGTTTGAGCATCTTTTTCAACTATGACGTGTCTCTGGGGGTCGTTTAAATTCTTATATCAACGACCGATTGTAACAGTCAAAACTTTATGACTGTCTCCAATCATTCATAGATATAAATCTTAATATAAAAAAAATAGATTCAGATTGGCTGTCTGGCCTGACTGAATCTGACTAAATCTGAAATTAAACAGAAATGAAACTCAAATGAAACCCAAATGAACTCAAATTAGAATTCAAAATTCAAATTCAAACTCAAAGTCAAAATTAAATGAACCCAGATGACCATTCATTTAAAAATTTCAAACGTATTCTGTAATTCATACAAACAATAAATTTAATTTACCAAGTCCAAAACAAAGGAAATAGACAACACCATCTTCACCTTGATGACCATGTAAACTTAACTCCACCAAGAATCCAGTTTTTAGAGGCATTAAGAGTCTCAAAGGCTCAAATGCAGTAAAGCTTCAAATTTTGTCATGACTTATGTTCAAAGGCTCAGGTGCAGTAAAGCTTCAAATTCTGGTATGACTTATGTTTAAGCGTGCGAGAAGTAACGATGCCTCATAGCCTGTGCATAAACCAAATAAATCTTAGAGAACTGGGTTCGTGTGAGTATACAGTGGGATAAATATTTTGCAAGTCCAAGAGATGCATGATGGGTTTATGTGATTGACCTTTTGCAAATACATTAGCCTGCACTACATAGGACATTCTGAATTCAGTTCATGCTTAGGCTAAGAAACAACCAAAACATCTAAATAGAAACTGGATTCTCACATTATAAGTTCTAACTTAGCATTTCTAAAAATAGGTAAACGATAATGTTGTCTTACTTACAATCATGCAGCTAATGGACACGAAACAGCAGCAAATATCAGCAAAAGATGAATTGAGCTCCCCTACTCAGAAGTCAGAACTTGCAACTAACTGTAGGAAAAATCAGTGTAGGTATTAGAAGTTTAACTACACAGATATATCTTGATTTTGAAGGCTAGACCATGGTTTAATAACAACGTTCAAATAATATTTTCAACGTCTGAGATGCAGTAAACAAAATTAATTGTGTCTAATAGGCATTGAATACTCTCTGGTTACAGGTACAAACTAACATATCAAGTAACCAATTGTTATGCATCCTATCGCTATAGGTACAAACCAACATAACAAGTAACCCATTGTTACGCATCCTATTTTCCCAATCCTGGTAATTTGAACATATAAGAATTATTTGAATGTTGCATTTACTTTAGTTAGTTACATTATAGAAGTCTCTTTATCGCATTTGGGCTCCTCGAATCAACAGTGATAGTAAGCCACCAAAAGTAAATGCTCTTTATCAACCCCAGGGAAGAAAAAGAAAAGAATAACAAAAGCATAAACTTACAGTCTTGAAGGAATCTAACACAACTCCTGGATTAGTTTCAATTAACGATTCACCCAGCTCCAGAAACGCCTGCAGTTGAATTAAATGGTAAGTACAGATATGAGTATTGCTAGACTACAATAACAATACTTGAACCATTTGATTGACCATTCAGATTCATGTTTCTCTTCTCCTCCAAAGGAAAGACTAGTTAAAGAACCAAGTAACATATATAATTTAGACTGGTTAAAATACACCGTCTACAACACCGATAACCACAACAGGTTTACCAGCCATATTACACTTGTAAACAGCAGCCTTTTGGAATAAAAACACCTACAAAATGAGAGAACCATTACCATCAATAAGTTAACCGCCAACAATAACTACAAGGGAATCCATGAGAGCTGATTTATCATATTCAGGTTAAGACCATTCCTTCTCTGGTGGTAAATCGATTCCAAGGTTTCCACGAGAAAGGATAATGCCATCAGCTTCTTGGAGGATTTCATCGAAATGAGTTAATCCCTGAAAAAAATATCATCAAAAACACAGTAAGTTCATATTTTGATGGTGTAATAGAATTTGGTAACATATGAACTTAATAATTGAACATGAGAAATATAAATAAAAATATAAAATCACACAAGCAAAAAAAAGATCAACTAACTCACCTCGATGTTTTCGATCTTAGCGAAAATCTGAGTTTGACCGATGTCACCTAAGGTGGAAAGAAACTGGCGGGCCTGCATATTGAAGAAAACATGGTGTCATTCTTTCATAAAGCTCTGGTGCATAAAGGACGTGATGAACTAAACCACTCATAGTAAAGACGTGGTTGGTTAACAAACATAGTAAGACAGAATGCAACCTCCATAAGTCCATGAAGAATTTGGATAAAGTATTAGAATTACTTACTTCGCGGACATCTTCAGCATGTCGAGTATATGATAGTGAGAGAAAGTCAATATTGTTTTTAACACCCCATGTGCGTATGACCTGAAATAGTGAAAATTGATGAGCTATCATAAAATATATCTAAAGGATGCAGAAGCATTCATAGCACAGTATGCCCATAGGAAAAGTTCATGTAATAGACTTACAACGTCTCATGTGATATATCTAATGAACAAAGTTAAAACAATAATTTTGCATGTAGCAGAACCTCTATACATCCTTTGCTATATACACAAACACAAAATAATTGCAGATAGAACAATACTTACTTCTTTATCTTTCTCAGTCAAGGTTGGCAAATCAATGTGAACCTGAGAGACATGTTGAGGTCGGGGTTCAACAAAAGCATCTCTGTTTGCTTCATTAGAAGAAGCTGTTTCGGGTTCACTAACAGCTTTTACTGGTACCAGTCTCCCTTGGATGATGAATGTGTAGAAAACAGAGAACAATGAAATGAGGGTTACAACCATAATGGATAAAATCACATCCAGAACCTCATACTGGGTTATAGGGATACCTTGTTTACTCTACTGGAGCTTCTTGTTTTTAAATGGACCTCGTGGGATCTTGCTTCGATCCTTTTCACCAAACACCACATATGTTTCTTCAACTCGTGCATAGCCTTCCCAGCAAAGGTATCAACTTGGTCCTCATATTTCTCATAGAGTATGGCAGCAGTATCTAGCAACACAAACAGTGTGATTTTCACAAAAAAAGGTCAAAGAGATGAAAATAAAACATGATACTGTGACCAAGAAACTAGCACATCAGTGCTAATACTCTCCTTACCTATGTAGAACAGGGTCAAGAAATTACATAAAGCTCCCATAATGGATAATACCACAACCCAACAACTAACTAGTAAAAAACACAAACCATATTAAATAAGAAAGTAGATATGTGACACCAATAAAAAAACAAAGCCAGAGTATTTTCCAATCTTAACACGATATTAACATTAACAGGTTTCTAGATAGAATTTCACGAGATCAGATTATGTTTACAGAGGTTCACATATTCAATAACAACCAGATGGTAGTTTGTCGAAGATATAATTACGGTCCGAATATAAATCAAATCTCTCATATAAAACACAAAAATCTATATATCAAAGATTCTAGTAGTAATGAAAATCTCAACTTACTATGCAAGGAAGATAACATATAGCTGGACCAACTCTTTCCATAACTAGTATTTAACTTAGAAGGATAACAAGAACAACAACCTATACATATGAACCAAATATCACAGTACCTGAAATTGATCCAGCAACAGCTCCTCCTCTAAAAAAATTCCACTCTCGGTTTCTTGCCATCACACCTAAGAATGACCCAACTGTAATAGAGAAAATAAAACTGCTTATCAAAAAATGCAAACAATTCAGAGATCAATTAAAATAAACTACACAGGGGACATCAAATCAGTGAGCTAAATAGGGAACAAGGAAAGCTTTCATCCATTAAAGAAAACCCATAACTTAAAAGGAGGAGTAAAATAGTAAACCCATAACAAAATTGAATGACTACTAACAACATAAATGCTTAAAACCAATCAAAAATATCCAGATCCAAATATCTATACTCTAAATAAAAAGGAATAGACAAATAAAAAAAAAAAAAAAAACCTAATTTGAAAAATTGAAATCAGAGGAAGAAATTAAGTTAGAATTAACAATATCAACTTTATTCTCATCACTACCCGACCCATTGAAATATGTTCACTACAAAACACTGAAAATTCAAGATATTAGATGCATGGTATCATAGACCATGTAAATATCAGAAAATGGCAGAAGACATTACTGGATTCGTTTATTATTTACCTTCAAAGAAGAAGAAAACCTCGAATACAGATCTGCTACGTGAGTAGAATGATTTGGTTAACTGGTGGTTCTAGGGTTTATCTTTGCTCTTATCAGATCATGGATGGAGAGTTAATATCAAACAATTTTGTTCTTTGACAAAGAGCTTTTACTCTTCCGGTTGGAAAGATTTGTGAAAGAAGGGAACAAGAGAGATTTTTGAAAGAAAAATAAAACCAGAGAAAGAGCTATGAGTTTGGTTGTGTAGGTGAGAGAAGAAAACAGATGAAAGAGATAAGGTTCTCTTGGTTTTAACAGATCAAGGGGTTAAGTAATCGCGGCCCCAGATCAACGAGAAGACTCCATCTCTAGAAAATCTTGACCAAAGGAAATATGTGGAGAAGGGCTACCTAGAAAGTTGAACCATAACAAATGCTAGGTTCACCGGTCACTGAGCCGGTCGTTGAACATGGAATAAAATAGTAATAATTTTTTTTATTCAATGACCGTTTTCAACTCTCCAAGAATATTTTTTAAAACAAGACCATTTGGACCGGTTCATGGTCAATTGACCATTTGGATCTAGCGGTTTCCACTGCAAATAACGATCTGAATAATGAAAACAAATTAGAATAATGAGTAATTAATCTCGAGAAATCGAAAGTCGAACTGAAGTTATAAAGTATCAGCATTTACGAACCCAGGTTCCCAGATTACTAGAGTTGGACCTGGGTTTCTCATTCGGATAAACTGGAGATGAAATTTATCAGATTTGAACATCACATGTTCAAAGATTACTAGAGTTAGACCTGACTTTCTCGTTCGGATGAACTGGAGACGAAATATATCAGAATTGAACATCACAGGTTCAAAGATTACTAGAGTTGGACCTGAAATTCTCGTTCGGATGAACTGAGGACGAAATATATCATAATTGAACATCACAAGTTCAAATATTACTAAATTTAGACCTGAGTTTCTCATAGGGATGAACTGAGGTCGAAATATATCAGAATTGAACATCACAGGTTCAAATATTACTAAAGTTAGACTTGAATTTCTCATTCGGATGAACTGAGGACGAAATATATCAGAATTGAACATCACATGTTCAAAGATTACTAGAGTTGGACTTGAATTTCTCGTTTGGATGAACTGAGGACGAAATATATCAGAATTGAACATCACAGGTTCAAATATTACTAGAGTTAGACCTGAGTTTCTCGTTCGGATGAACTGAGGACAAAATACATCAGAATTGAAATCACAGGTTCAAATATTACCAGAGTTAGACGTCAGTTTCTCGATTGGATGAATTACAGACGAAATATATCAGAATTGAACATCACAGGTTCAAAGATTACTGGAGTTAGACCAGAGTTTCCCATTCGGATGAACTGAGGACGAAATATATCAGAATTGAACATCACATGTTCAAAGATTACTAGAGTTAGACCCGAGTTTCTCGGTTGGATGAATTGAAGACGAAATATATCATAATTGAACATCACAATTAAAAGATTACTAGAGTTATACCTAAGTTTCTCGTTTGGATGATCAGAATATGAAATATATCAAAATTGAACATCATAGGTTCAAAGATTACCAAAGTTAGACCTGAGTTTCTCGTTCGGATGAACTGGAGACGAAATATATCAGAATTGAACATCACAGGTTCGAAGATTACTAGAGTTAGACCTGACTTTCTCGTTCGGATGAACTGGAGACGCAATATATCAGAATTGAACATCACATATTCAAATATTACTAGAGTTGGACTTGAATTTCTCGTTCGGATGAACTAAGGAGTAAATATATCAGAATTGAATATCACAGGTTCAAATATTACTAAAGCTAGGCCTGAGTTTGTCGTTCGGATGAAGTGAGGACGAAATATATCATAATTGAACATCACAGGTTCAAATATTACTAAAGTTACACCTAAATTTCTCCTACGGATGAACTGAGGACGAAATATATCAGAATTGAACATCACAGGTTCAAAGATTACTAGAGTTGGACCTGAATTTCTCGTTCGGATGAACTGAGGATGAAATATATCAGAATTGAACATCACAGGTTCAAATATTACTAAAGTTGGACCTGAGTTTCTCGTTTGGATAAACTGAAGACGAAATATATCATAATTGAACATCACAGGTTCAAAGACTACTAGAGTTAGACCTAAGTTTCTCGTTCGGATGAACTGAGGATGAAATATATCAGAATTGAACACCACAGGTTCAAATATTACTAAAGTTACACCTAAATTTCTCCTACGGATGAACTGAAGACGAAATATATCAGAATTGAGAATCACAAGTTCAAAGATTACTAGAGTTGGACCAGAATTTCTCGTTCGGATGAACTGAGGACGAAATATATCAGAATTGAACATCACTGGTTCAAATATTACTAAAGTTGGACCTGAGTTTCTCGTTTGGATAAACTGAAGACGAAATATATCATAATTGAACATCACAGGTTCAAAGACTACTAGAGTTAGACCTACGTTTCTCTTTCGGATGAACTGAGGATGAAATATATCAGAATTGAACACCACAGGTTCAAATATTACTAAAGTTAGACCTAAGTTTCTCGTTCGGATGAACTGAGGACGAAATGTATCAGAATTGAACACCACAGGTTCAAATATTACTAAAGTTAGACCTAAGTTTCTCGTTCGGATGAACTGAGGACGAAATGTATCAGAATTATTTTGGGAACATCTAACCGTTAACTTGTCGTTATTGTTAACTCACATGAACAATAGAGAAATATATTTTACCATAAAAAAATTTCATCGTTAAACGTTCCAGATTTAATTCAAAAGAATCGCATATTTAAGGAAGAGTTATAAATTAAAAACAGACATCAATTAACTCCACGAATTTTACCGAACCTATTTCAAATCCAAATATTATTATTATTATACTTTCTGAATCCTAATTGAGTATAGTTCCATTATAGATTTTTTAAAAAAATTAGATTATCTTAAAGACCTTTTGACCACAGTCAAATACGTAGTTGACCAGAACTGCGGAAAAGAAAAACAGAGATAGTCCATTTTATAAAATCATATAAAATCACTCACAACTCCAAATCAGGTTTAGTTTACCATTTTGGAAACTAAAAAGAAATATCTTCAAGTTTACAGAAGACACCAAATCCTAAAACATGTTGTAGAATAAATTTAAAACAAAAATACTTCAATATAGTTGAATCTGTCAGAAAACGTTAAAATTTCTTACAGTGAGGAACAATTGTTTTAAAAATACTTCCGGGTCTCAGAAAATTCTAATATTTTAACAACTTCATAAACCGTGAGTTTTACGCGTGCCATAAAATATTCAGTCATTAATATCTTGTAAAATAATTATCATTAACAGTCAAACTGACATGACTCAGAAATTTTCATTTATCTAACCAAATAAAATTGTCTTAATAACACATTGTTCTATTAATTATACATTAACCCAATAATCTCCAAAATATAAATACTCAATAAGCACTCAATAAATTATCCAAAAGAGAGTTTGATGATATTTTATTACAAATTTCCAATCATAATATGCAACTACTAGTTAAAACACCAAAACCGATCTCTATGCTTTTCCGCCATTAGCTCCTCGTGGTGTCATAAAATCTGGAATTTTTGTCATAATACGACGTGAGTTGTGACACTCAGTAGGAAAAGAAGCAACAAAACATTTTATGCAATATTTTTCAATTTCTTTTCAAAACAAGTTGCATGGTTAACACCACCACAAACATATGGAAACACCACATCCATATACATTAATAAATTCAATCAATCCGCTCGCCCAAGGGAGCCCCCCCTCGTGGTTTTAGGAAACAAAACTGTCCCCAAGGATATCTCGTATCCCAACATTATACAAAAATAAATTTAATCAATCTGCTCGCCCAAGGGAGCTCCCACGTGGGTTTAGGAAACAAATATCGTTTCCAAGGATATCTCGTATCCCGTCATAAATAATCTTTAAGAATCACATTCTATGGACCGCAGCCCAACATTCATAATCATGCTCACAACATCGATTATCATCCATAAATTAATGGAAACTTGCAAACATAAATTTAATTAAAAGAAACTTAAATAAAAGTAGAGTTTTAGATTGTGTTGCGCCTACCTCAAATCGCAATCCAAAAACTATAAATAATAGAAGGAAAAGCTTTATCACCGAAGAAATTGTCTTTGATATGAACTAAAAGAATCTCTCGTTATTTCTATTAATTTAGATTTTTGTTTACTCTTTTCTTCTTAGTATGTTTACTTTTTTCTTCTTAGTATGGTTACTCTTTTCTTCTTAGTATAAGATACATACATATATATATATATATATACTCACAACCTAAAACAAGTTCCACCTAACCTTAAGTTTAAAAGTTTGGTCAAGATAAGAATCTAATAATTATGTCTTCAAAGTGATAGCTAATTATTTATGTCTACCACTACCACCTTCTTTTAATTTATTTCTCTCTCTAACATAATTCTTCCTTTTTTTTTTATTCTTTATTAAAACAAACAGTACTATAAAGAAAAGTTGTTTCATAGGATTCCACCCAAAAAAAAAACAAAAAGAATTCAAATTTGAATATAATAAGTTATTAATACCTATTATTCCTTAACTTTCATCATTAATAACCACTAATTCCAAAAAAAGCCAAAGATTCTTTATTCCACTAAGAATTCTTTAATCTAAAGAAAAAGAAAAGAATTAATCAAAACTAATTTCAAAAAAATCAAAAGATTCTTTGTCCCACTAATAATTCTTTAATCTAAAGAAAAAGAAAAGCATTAATAATAACTAATTTCAAAAATCAAAGATTCTTTAATCTAAAAAAAAATTAACAACAACTATTTTCATCAATCAAAAGAAAAAAGTAATTAACAACAACTATTCTCATCAATCAAAAGAAAAAAGAGAATTAACAACAACTATTTTCATTAATCAAAAAAAATTCTTTTGTTCTTGGCTCAATTCATCTATTTTCAATAACAACTAGAATTTTATATTACATGTTTCATAATGATTCATTAATCCGATCATCTTCAAATTTTAGGGAAGCATTTCTAACATATGGATCTATATCATTTTCAATTTTTACGAAAACCCAATGGTTCAAATGAGAGTTACTGATTTTATAAGATCATTTCAAACATTTGGACAGATTGCATCATTTTACCAAACAATTCACCGTAAATTCATAAAAATTCTAAATTTAGCAAACTCAACGCATAATTAAAGATAAGACATAGATCTACAACTTTTATTAAGATCAAAAATCGTTTTGATATCATCAAGATGTCCTAAGTACAGTCAAGAACATACAAAGTGAAAATGTACAAAACAATTTAGAAATCAACATCCAAGTACAAACAAACATTTTATGGTGAATATGTGATGAAATATTCTCAAATTTTAACTAGAGATACCTAAGCATGTTATCTATCAATATTAAAATGCAGATCATCAATTTGATTCATAGTTTTTAATCAATAAATCACTTAGATCTAATCATACAAATTAAAAATCAAGTATAACAAAAACGTAAAGAGAAAGGGGATCTAGCATACTACCTCAATAGCTTAAAAAAAAACTCCTCTTAATTCTCCACTGATTTTCCATGGTTTTCCCACTCTAAAATAAACTCTAGCTTCATCTCCTTCTTCTCCCTAGTTTTTAGTTTCTCTCTCTAAATTTTTTAAAGTTTTAGTTATCAAACCTTAATAACATTATTAAGGAAAAACAAACAATGAATTTGGGTGGCTCTATTTCCACCCTAACTTGGAGCCTTTCTTGTTCAATCCACCCATTTAAGGTTAAGTTTAAGGTTAGGGTTAAGTTTAAGGTTAGGGCTTAAGGAACAACAATCTAAACACAAGGTTAACCAATCTAGGTATAACCTTGACCAAACAAGATATAAAAAAATTACAAGTTATTACATTCTACCACCCTTAAAAGAAATTTCGTCACGAAATTTAGAAGTTACCTTGGAAAATCTCAGGGTATTTGCTCGCATCTCGGACTCTAATTCCCACGTTGTTTCCTCGACTTGCGCGCCGCCAACGCACCTTAACCATAGGGATGGTCTTTGTGCGAAGCACATGTTCCTTAAAGTCCAAAATTCGAACCGGTCTCTCCACGTACGTAGCATCCTCTTGAATCTCCAAATCTTCCCAAGCAATAATATGTGAAGGGTCAATAACATATGAAGGATCTCTCTCGTACTTCTGTAACATTGACACGTGGAAAGTGTCATGAACATGCCCAATTCGCTGAGGTAACTCCAACTGATAAGCTGCTGCACCAACACGCCGCATAATTTGGAAAGGTCCAATGTAACGTGGTGATAACTTTCCTTTCTTTCCAAAACGCTTAACACCTCTCTTCGGGCTCACTTTGAGTAACACCAAGTCACCCTCAGTAAACTCTAAAGGTCGATGTCTCTTGTCTGCATAGCTCTTTTGATGACTCTGAGCTGTCATTAACCTCTGCCGGATTAACTGAACCTTCTCCGTCGTCTCTCGTACCAAATCAGGTCCAAAAATGCTTCGTTCGCCGATCTCGGTCCAACACACTGGAGATCTACAAGGTCGTCCATACAATGCTTCAAAAGGTGCCATACCAATGCTAGTCTGATGGCTATTATTATAAGCAAACTCCACTAATGGCAAATTCTGACTCCAACTTTCTTTGAAATCCAAGGCACAAGCTCGTAGCATATCTTACACAATCTGAATCACCCGTTCAGACTGTCCATCGGTCTGGGGATGAAAGGAAGTACTAAGAGAGACATCTGTACCCAATGCCTTCTGTAAACTTTTCCAGAACTGAGAAGTAAAACGAGTATCTCTGTCAGATACAATTGACACCGGCGTACCATGCAGCCTTATTATCTCATGGACATACATCTGACTTAACGTGGCTAATGTATCAGTCTTCTTGATTGCTAAGAAGTGCGCTGACATGGTAAGTCTATCAACGATAACCCATATAGCATCCTTGCCATGTGCAGTTTTGGGTAATCCCATGACAAAATCCATAGTGATGTGTTCCCATTTCCATTCTGATATGGGCAATGGTTGAAGTAACCCTCCTGGTTTCCGATGATCAATCTTCACTTGATGGCAAGTAAGACATCTCGACACATACAAGGCAACATCTTTCTTCATACCTTTCCACCAATACTGTCTTTTCATGTCATGGTACATCTTCGATCCTCCTGGATGAACGGTAAACTTAGAATTGTGAGCTTGTTCTAGTACTTCCATCCTCAATTTTGCTGGCACAAAAAGTTTCCCCATATAATTAAGTACACCATCAGTTTGAGTCCAACCACCTGGTGTTTGACCTTTCTCTATTTGATCAAGAATCGAAATCATCTCTCTATCAGTATGTTGAGCTTCTACGATATGTTGTTGTAACTCTGGAACAACTACAATATTGTAAATCATCTCGTCAGGGCTCAAGTCGCATTCCTCCATAAGTCTGCACAAATCCCAAGCATCAAGAGTCATACTTGCTACACCGACCCTTAATTTTCGGCTAAGAGCATCTGCTACAACATTTGCCTTTCCCGGGTGGTAATGGAAGGTATACGTGTAATCCTTAAGAAATTCCACCCAACGCCTCTGTCTTAGGTTCAAATCTCGTTGGGTAAAAATATACTGCAAGCTCTTATGGTCACAAAATATGTCTATCTTCTCACCATACAGATAATGTCTCCATAACTTCAGAGCGAACACAATAGCTGCCAACTCGAGGTCATGAGTTGCGTAATTCAACTCATGTGTCTTTAATTGTTTTGATGCATAAGCTACCACTTTACCTTCTTGCATAAGAACACATCCTAAACCCTTCAATGACGCATCAGAAAAGATCACATAACCAATTCCACTTACTGGTGTCGTCAAAACTGGTGCAGTAGTTAATCTCTCCTTCAAAATGGAGAAAGCCGTCTCACAATCATCATTCCACTCGAACTTGGAATCCTTTCGAGTCAACCTCGTCAATGGTGAAGCAAGCCTTGAGAAATCTTGAATGAATCGTCTATAGTAACCCGCTAAGCCCAGAAAGCTACGAACTTCAAATACATTCTTTGGCCTTTCCCATTTAGTAACTGCTTCAACCTTAGATGGGTCCACCTTTATTCCTTCTCTACAAACTACGTGTCCCAAAAACCGGACTTCAGAAAGCCAAAAGTCACATTTACTCAACTTAGCATACAACTGATGAGATCTCAAAAATTGCAACACTAATCTCAGGTGCTCCTCGTGCTATTCTCGTGACCGCGAATAAATAAGAATGTCATCTACAAATACCACTACGAATTTATCTAAATACGGTCGGAAAATTCGATGCATAAGATCCATGAATGCTGCTGGAGCATTTGTGAGTCCAAATGGCATCACTACAAACTCAAAATGTCCAAATCGAGTTCGAAAAGCGGTTTTCGGAATATCTTCATCCTTGATTCGCAGTTGATGATAAGTTGATCGCATATCAATCTTCGAGAAAAATTGGGAATCCTTCAACTGATCAAACAAATCCTCAATCCTAGGTAAGGGATACTTATTTTTCACTGTAACTTCATTGAGTTTTCTATAATCGATGCATAATCTTAGTGAATTATCCTTCTTCTTCACAAAAAGGACTGGTGCACCCCAAGGTGACGTACTACCTCGAATAAAACCCTTAGCTTCCAACTCGAGTAGTTGTTTTTCCAGTTCTTTCAACTCTATTGGTGCCATTCGATAAGGAGGCATCGAAATTGGCGAAGTACCCGGTGGAACTTCAATGGTGAAGTCCATTTATCTTCTAGGGGGCAAACCTGGTAATTCTTCAGGGAAAACATCTTCAAACTCTTCTACCACTGGAATACCCATATTAGAGACGGAATCTTGATGCTCATCTTCTATCATCTCTAAGTGATAAAGAAAACCTCTAGAATGAGTCTGTCGAAAATGTCTTTCCGACAAGATAAGGGGAGCTGCAAAACTACGAGTTCCGGTAAAGTGGACAACTGAACCTTCACCCGAGTGCAGAGTCACACGTTTTTGAAAACAATCAAAAACAGCATGATGAGCGGATAAACAATCCATACCCAGGATTATGTCATAACTAGACATTTTCATCACGAAAAGGTCAATCAAAAACTCATGCCTAGCTATACGTACTATACACTTTCGTGCCACGCGATCAATACGTGCACTACCTCCTACAAAGACTAGCTACGCCGAGAATTCTATCAAGTAATTCAGTTTCCAAACCCAAGGAAAAGACAAACGAAGAAGCAATAAACGAATGAGTAGCACCAGTATCAAACAATATCTTAGCCCAAGAATTGTAAACTAATAATGTACCTTCAACAACTGAGTTATCAGGATCTTGTCCAACATGAGATATATTGAAGGCCTTAGGTTGCTGAGGGGGTTGTCGGGCTTGATATTGTGGAGGATTGTTCCGAGGACGGTTCTGTTGGTACCCTTGACGCTGATTATGAGGTGGAAATGGTTGTTGGTTCCTCTGAGAATTAAGTGCAGGACAGTTCCTCTTAAAATGTCCAGGTTGTTTGCAGTGATAACATGAAGGTGCAGGAGGCTCCATCTTCGGTCCATTTCCTTTCTTCTGGTATGGAGTGTTGTTATTTTTGTTCTTGTTCTTATCCCCATTATGACGTTCTCGAATTCTATTTGCCTCCTCAATGTCTCTCTCAGCAATCATTGCTCTTTCCACTATCTCATTATAAGAGGTGATCTTTAGAATAGACAACCTACTCTTGATTGAAGGCCTAAGTCCCTCCTGAAACTTAAAAGTATTAAATTCTTCATTATCAACCAGGTTAGTAGCAAAACGAGAGAGTTCTTCAAACTTGGCTTGGTACTGTGCTACTGTCATGTTCCTCTGGGTCAAATGCATAAACTCGATCATGCGCTGGTTTCGTGCAGTTTGTGGAAAGTACTTATTTAGGAAGGCGAGGCGAAATTCCATCCAAGTAAACAGACCATCATTCCTAGAACGACGAGTCAAGTCCCACCAACGAGTGGCCTCACCCTCAAGCTTATAAACAGCAAGATCCAACTTACTCTCATCATTCACGCCTAATAGGGTGAATATTTTCTCAATCTTATCTATCCAATCTTCAGCAACTAATGGATCAGGACTACCCTTGAAGGAATCGGGGTGTTGTTCACTAAATCTTCTAACTAACAAAGCCCGTTGATTAGGTGGTGGGGTAGGGGGAGGTGCATTCTGATTAAGAGTAACTTGTTGCTGCATTGCTTGAGCAACAACATTCAAAGCACGAACAACATCACCAAAACCCCCATCTTGTGGGCCGGTTGAACCATTATTACGACGAGACATGTCCTGAATGAGGGACATTAAATCATAAGTATCACAGAGAGAATTCTCTATGCAAACAAAAGGAGTGCAATCTATTATGCATTCTACCAAAACACAATCAACAATTGCTGCAATCAATTCACATACAAGCATATTCACACATTGACTCATTCAGAAACTAGTCTTCCCAAAGGATCAGACTGGCTCTGATACCAAACTGTGACACCCCGAATTCCGGGCCTGGATTTCGACCCAAATCCAAACCCAAAATCCGAAATTTTACATTTAATAACAATCCTAGACTTCTACAGTTGGCCCAAGTCCAAACAACCGATTCTTTGTCTATTCTTTATTTATGTTCAATTCCGAAATTTTGTCGCAGCGGATACATAAAAAATTATTTTGGGAACATCTAACCGTTAACTTGTCGTTATTGTTAACTCACATGAACAATAGAGAATTATAGTTTACCATAAAAAAAATTCATCGTTAAACGTTCCAGATTTAATTCAAAAGAATCGCATATTTAAGGAAGAGTTATAAATTAAAAACAGACATCAATTAACTCCACGAATTTTACCGAACCTATTTCAAATCCAAATATTATTATTATTATACTTTCTGAATCCTAATTGAGTATAGTTCCATTCATAAATTTTACAAAAAAATTAGATTATATTAAAGACCTTTTGACCACAGTCGAATACGTAGTTGACCAGAACTGCGGAAAAGAAAAACAGAGATATTCCATTTTATAAAATCATATAAAATCACTCCCAACTCCAAAACAGGTTTATTTTACCATTTTGGAAACTAAAAAGAAAGCTCTTCAAGTTTACAGAAGACACCAAATCCTAAAACATGTTGTAGAATAAATTTAAAACAAAAATACTTCAATATAGTTGAATCTATCATAAAACGTTAAAATTTCTTACAGTGAGG
The DNA here is from genome assembly GCA_023529315.1 of Papaver bracteatum. Classification (NCBI taxonomy): domain Eukaryota; kingdom Viridiplantae; phylum Streptophyta; class Magnoliopsida; order Ranunculales; family Papaveraceae; genus Papaver; species Papaver bracteatum. The sequence goes on from JAJJWX010002530.1 coordinate 2,293,062, forward strand.
AACAATTGTTTTAAAAATACTTCCGGGACTCAGAAAATTCTAATATTTTAACAACTTCATAAACCGTGAGTTTTACGCGTTCCATAAAATATTCAGTCATGAATATCTTGTAAAATAATTATCATTAACAGTCAAACTGACATGACTCAGAAATTTTCATTTATCTAACCAAATAAAATTGTCTTAATAACACATTGTTTTATTAATTATACATTAACCCAATAATCTCCAAAATATAAATACTCAATAAGCAATCAATAAATTATCCAAAAGAGAGTTTGATGATATTTTATTACAAATTTCCAATCATAATATGCAACTACTAGTTAAAACACCAAAACCGATCTCTATGCTTTTCCGCCATTAGCTCCTCGTGGTGTCATAAAATCTGGAATTTTTGTCATAATACGACGTGAGTTGTGACACTCAGTAGGAAAAGAAGCAACAAAACATTTTATGCAATATTTTTCAATTTCTTTTCAAAACAAGTTGCATGGTTAACACCACCACAAACATATGGAAACACCACATCCATATACATTAATAAATTCAATCAATCCGCTCGCCCAAGGGAGCCCCCCCTCGTGGGTTTAGGAAACAAAACTGTCCCCAAGGATATCTCGTATCCCAACATTATACAACAATAAATTCAATCAATCCGCTCGCCCAAGGGAGCTCCCACGTGGGTTTAGCAAACAAATACCGTTTCCAAGGATATCTCGTATCCCGTCATAAATAATCTTTAAGAATCACATTCTATGGACCGCAGCCCAACATTCATAATCATGCTCACAACATCGATTATCATCCATATATTAATGGAAACTTGCAAACATAAATTTAATTAAAAGAAACTTAAATAAAAGAAGAGTTTTAGATTGTGTTGCGCCTACCTCAAATCGCAATCCAAAAACTATAAATAATAGAAGGAAAAGCTTTATCACCGAAGAAATTGTCTTTGATATGAACTAAAAGAATCTCTCGTTATTTCTATTAATTTAGATTTTTGTTTACTCTTTTCTTCTTAGTATGTTTACTCTTTTCTTCTTAGTATGGTTACTCTTTTCTTCTTAGTATAAGATATATACATATATATATATACTCACAACCTAAAACAAGTTCCACCTAACCTTAAGTTTAAAAGTTTGGTCAAGATAAGAATCTAATAATTATGTCTTCAAAGTGATAGCTAATTATTTATGTCTACCACTACCACATTCTTTTAATTTATTTCTCTCTCTAACATAATTCTTCCTTTTTTTTTATTCTTTATTAAAACAAACAGTACTATAAAGAAAAGTTGTTTCCTAGGATTCCACCAAAAAAAAAAACAAAAAGAATTCAAATTTGAATATAATAAGTTATTAATACCTATTATTCCTTAACTTTCATCATTAATAACCACTAATTCCAAAAAAAAGCAAAAGATTCTTTATTCCACTAAGAATTCTTTAATCTAAAGAAAAAGAAAAGAATTAATCAAAACTAATTTCAAAAAAATCAAAAGATTATTTGTCCCACTAATAATTCTTTAATCTAAAGAAAAAGAAAAGCATTAATAATAACTAATTTCAAAAATCAAAGATTCTTTAATCTAAAAAAAAATTAACAACAACTATTTTCATCAATCAAAAGAAAAAAGTAATTAACAACAACTATTCTCATCAATCAAAAAAAAAGAGAATTAACAACAACTATTTTCATTAATCAAAAAAAATTCTTTTGTTCTTGGCTCAATTCATCTATTTTCAATAACAACTAGAATTTTATATTACATGTTTCATAATGATTCATTAATCCGATCATCTTCAAATTTTAGGGAAGCATTTCTAACATATGGATCTATATCATATTCAATTTTTACGAAAACCCAATGGTTCAAATGAGAGTTATTGATTTTATAAGATCATTTCAAACATTTGGACAGATTGCATCATTTTACCAAACAATTCACCGTAAATTCATAAAAATTCTAAATTTAGCAAACTCAACGCATAATTAAAGATAATACATAGATCTACAACTTTTATTAAGATCAAAAATCGTTTTGATATCATCAAGATGTCCTAAGTACAGTCAAGAACATACAAAGAGAAAATGTACAAAACAATTTAGAAATCAACATCCAAGTACAAACAATCATTTTATGGTGAATATGTGATGAAATATTCTCAAATTTTAACTAGAGATACCTAAGCATGTTATCTATCAATATTAAAATGCCTATCATCAATTTGATTCATATTTTTTAATCAATAAATCACTTAGATCTAATCATACAAATTAAAAATCAAGTATAACAAAAACGTAAAGAGAAAGGGGATCTAGCATACTACCTCAATAGCTTAAAAAAAAACTCCTCTTAATTCTCCACTGATTTTCCATGGTTTTCCCACTCTAAAATAAACTCTAGCTTCATCTCCTTCTTCTCCCTAGTTTTTAGTTTCTCTCTCTAAAATTTCTAAAGTTTTAGTTATCAAACCTTAATAACATTATTAAGGAAAAACAAACAATGAATTTGGGTGGCTCTATTTCCACCCTAACTTGGAGCATTTCTTGTTCAATCCACCCATTTAAGGTTAAGTTTAAGGTTAGGGTTAAGTTTAAGGTTAGGGCTTAAGGAACAACAATCTAAACACAAGGTTAACCAATCTAGGTATAACCCGACCCGAAACAGTATATAAAAAAATTACAGGTTATTACAAATATTATGGAGACAGTGAAAATGACCATACTACCCTTATCGGAAATAAGTAAAGTAAATGTTACCAATAGTGAAAATGACCATATTACCATTATTGGAAATAAGTGCAATATATATTATGGAGACTGTGAAAATGACCAAAATACCCTTATTGAAAATAAATAAAGTAAATATTACATATTGTGAAAATGACCATATTACCCTTGTTGGAAAAAAGTGGAATAAATATTATGGAGATTGTGAAAATGACCAAACTACCCTTATTGAAAGTAAGCAAAGTAAATATTACAGACTGTGAAAATGACCATATTGCCCTTATTAGAAATAAGTGTAATAAATATTATGGAGACTGTGAAAATGACCAAACTACCCTTATTGAAAGTAAGTAAAGTAAGTATTACAGACTGTGAAAATGATCATATTACCCTTATTAAAAATAAGCGCGATAAATATTATGTAGACTGTGAAAATGACCAAACTACCCTTATTGAAAATAAATAACGAAAAAATTACATACTGTGAAAATAACCATATTACCCTTATTGAAAATAAGTGCCATAAATATTATGCAGACTGTGAAAATGACCAGACTAACCTTATCGGAAATAAGTAAAGTAAATATTACCGATTGTGAAAATGACCATATTACCCTTGTTGGAAATAAGTGGAATAAATATTATGGAGACTGTGAAAATGACCAGACTACCCATATCGAAAATAGGTAGAGTAAATATTACAAAATGTGAAAATGACCATATTACCCTTACTGGAAACTATTGCAATAAATATTGTGCAGACTATGAGAATGCCCATACTACCCTTATTGAAAATAATAAAGTAAATATTACATACTGTGAAAATGACCATATTACCCTTATTGTAAATAAGTGCCATAAATATTATGGAGACTATGGAAATGACCAGACTACCATATTGAAAGTAAGCAAAGTAAATATTACAGACTGTGAAAATGACCATATTACCCTTACTAGAAATTATTGTAATAAATATTGTGCAGACCGTGTAAATGACCAGACTACCCTTATCAGAAATAAGTAAAGTAAATATTACCGATTGTGAAAATGACCATATTAATTACCCTTGTTAGAAATAATTGGAATAAATATTATGGAGACTGTGAAAATGAACAGACTACCCTTATCGGAGATAGGTATAGTAAATATTACACACTGTGAAAATGACCATATTACCATTACTGGAAATTATTATAATAAATATTGTGCAGACTGTGAAAATGACTAGACTACCCTTATCGAAAATAAGTAAAGTAAATATTACCGATTGTGAAAATGACCATATTACCCTTGTTGGAAATAAGTGGAATAAATATTATGGAGACTGTAAAAATGACCAGACTACCCTTATCGAAAATAGGTAGAGTAAATATTACAAACTGTGAAAATGACCATATTACCCTTACTGGAAATTATTGCAATAAATATTGTGCAGATTGTAAGAATGACCAGACTACCCTTATTGAAAATAAATAAAGTAAATATTACATACTGTGAAAATGACCATATTACCCTTATTGGAAATAAGTGGACTACCCTTATTGAAAATAGGTAGAGTAAATATTACAAACTGTGAAAATGACCATATTACCCTTACTGGAAATTATTGCAATAAATATTGTGCAGACTGTGAGAATGACCAGACTACCCTTATTGAAAATAAATAAAGTAAATATTACATACTGTGAAAATGACCATATTACCCTTTATTGGAAATAAGTGCCATAAATATTATGGAGACTATGAAAATGACCAGACTACCTTATCGGAAATAGGTAGAGTAAATATTACAGACTGTGAAAATGACCATATTACACTTACTGGAAATTATTGTAATAAATATTGTGCAGATTGTGTAAATGACCAGACTACCCTTATCAGAAATAAGTAAAGTAAATATTACCGATTGTGAAAATGACGATATTAATTACCCTTGTTAGAAATAAGTGGAATAAATATTATGGAGACTGTGAAAATGACCAGACTACCCTTATCGGAAATAGGTAGAGTAAATATTAGACACTGTGAAAATGACCATATTACCATTACTGGAAATTATTACAATAAATATTGTGCAGACTGTGAAAATGAACAGACTACCCTTATTGAAAATAAATAAAGTAAATATTACATACTGTGAAAATGACCATATTACCCTTATTGGAAATAAGTGCCATAAATATTATGGAGACTGTGAAAATGACCAGACTACCCTTATCGAAAATAGGTAGTATGTGAAATATTACAGTCTGTAATGACCAGACCATATTACAATCTGTGAAGGGTAGTATGGTCATTTTCACAGTATCCATAATATTTATTCCACTTATTTCCAATAAGAGTAATATGGTCATTTTCACAGTATGAAATATTTACTTTATTTATTTTCAATAAGGGTAGTTTGGTCATTTTCACAGTCTCCGAAATATTTATTGCACTTATTTCCGATAAGGGTAATATGGTCATTTTCACAATCTGTGATATTTACTTTACTTATTTTCAATTAGGGTAGTTTGGTCATTTTCAAAGTCTCCATAATATTTATTCCACTTATTTCCAACAAGGGTAATATGGTCATTTTCATGATATGTAATATTTACTTTATTTATTTTCAATATGGGTAGTTTGGTCATTTTCACAGTCTCCATAATATTTATTGCACTTATTTCCAATAAGGGTAATATGGTCATTTTCACAGTCTGTAATATTTATTTTACTTATTTTTGTTAAGGGTAGTCTGGTCATTTTCACAGTCTCCATAATATTTATTGCACTTATTTACAACAAGGGTAATATGGTCATTTTCACAGTATGTAATATTTACTTTATTTATTTTCAATAAGGGTAGTTTGGTTATTTTCACAGTCTACATAATATTTTTTGCACTTATTTCTAATAAGGGTAATATGGTCATTTTTCAGTGTGTAATATTTACTTTACCTATTACAGTTAATTGGGTAGTCTGGTTATTTTCACTGTCTTCATAATATTTATTGCACTTATTTCTGGTAAGGGTAATCTGGTCATTTTCAAAGAGTGCAGTATTTACTTTACTTATTTTCGATAAGGGTAGTCTGGTCATTTTCACAGTCTCTATAATATTTATTGCTCTTATTTCCAATAAGGGTAATATGGTCATTTTCACAGTCCGTAATATTTAATTTATTTTTTTCAATAAGGGTATTCTGGTCATTTTCACAGTCTCCATAATATTTATTGCACTTATTTCCAATAGGTAACGCAGTCACGGAGGAAAGGAGGGTCCCGCCTAAGAAATGAAGCAGTGATTCAACTAGGTAACTCAGTCGCGGTGTGGGTTGATGACTCGAGGATATAATCGTAATTAAAAAAATTATTCAACGACCGTTTTTAACGCTCTAATCTGTGCTCCGAAAATTTACTCTATCTAGGACTGCTTTGGCCGGTCCACGGTCCGTTGACCGCTATTGAGGGTCGAGGATGTGGGTCATTAAAACCCCTTTCTCCACTAGTGAATTCTTTAAGTCGTTAACCTGGTTTTAGAAGAAGAAAACCAAAGGTTAAATGAGAATAGACTCTAGCTTAGCAAACTAGTATCACACAGAATGTGTGTGGATTAGGTTTCCCAGTTGCTAGAGTTCTCCCTTATATATTCTTTCAAATCAGGGTTTGCAATCAATGTTAGCTTAGTAACAAAGCATTCAATATTTACCGTTAGATGAAAACCTGATTAGATATAAGCTAATATTTATAAACCTTTAGATCGAAAACATAGCTTGTTATACACACATGTACTACACGTTTGTAGGCTTGTGAAAACCGTACCCAAACTTGTACATTAGTTGGCTCAACACTAGTTAACCAAATGGTTAGCCAAATGATAACTTCCATATCAACCATATTCTTCTTCACCATAACTAGTCCAAATGACTCAAATGAACTAGTTAGAGAGTTGTTCAATTGCTTAGATCTTTATGTACTACACAAGACACAATTGAAGCAAAAATGATGTGATTCACTCGAATTGATTCATGAACTATAAAGCCACAGTTCGCAATAGCATTCCTTAGTTTATTAAGATAAGTTCATAAACATCGTTTTTAGACATAACCTACTCAAGTTCGCAGACTAGGTTCACCAGCAGAAATTATCGGTCGAGAACTTCCGCCAGTTCGCGGACTGAAGCTCACACATTCTCCGGTTTCACTTGATCAAAAAGTTCGCAAAATCCGGTTCAAGCAATAAGGACTTATACATATATGTGTTACCACAACAATTCTTATATCCTCCAATGGTTATATTGTCTAAACTCTCATTTCAATCATTGAAACATTTTCAAAAGGCGTTATATAGTTGTTATTCACAAACTATTTTTCGTCAGAGAAATTTCAAAAATGATTGAAACATAACATGACTTTCGTCACTAGGTAAAGATGAACTTGGCTAAAGTGAAAGCTTTACCATCACATATTTCGAGAAATAGATAAGCGAGATATACTCAGCTCGAAATAACATATGTGTATATTCTTAGTCTATATAGTAATACGACTTTTGTCTCAAGATAGGAGATATAATAGATAGACTTTCGAGTGATAGATAAGTTCAAGTATCCACATACATTTTAGTCGATGAAGATCCACTGGTACCTTGAGTAGTCCTTCGTCGTGTATGATGATCGCCATGGAGTTATTGAGCCCAACTACACTTTCTATCCTAGTCCGAGACCTTAGCTATAGTAGACTAGAAATCAAAGACTTTATAGTTTTGATCACTAATATTGACAAACATGCTTGAGATAGCAACGCATGCGAGTTCGACCGAGCAATGCTTTAACATGAACTGCACCTCTAATTACCTCATTCGAACACCACAAACACCCTGTAATCAGCTTTAGCAACTTCATTCTTCCATTCAAGCAACAAAACACACTGCCTCTTGAGCTGCATCAACTTCCAACATTGTACAATCTTAATACAACAACTCGCATTCTCTCAACTTCTCAGCCATACCATTTCTCAGTAAAAACAGCTTCAATCTTCTCAACAAAACCCTTGAATTTTACCCATCTTCATGGACCCCATCTTTGTAACTTCAATACCCATTTCTCAGTTCACCAACATCCATTTCTTGTTCACCTGAGCAACATTGCAATCTTGTAGAGAAGCATTTAATTAACTTAACAAACCCTAACCTCTCCTTCAAATTCAACCTATTCTTCTCTATAATTCCAACTCATCTGCAAAACCCATTAAAAATTCCTCTTTCTCGATCCCTGAGTTTGATCCCAACCCCATCAAATCAATATTTCTCCCAATTAACAGACCCATGCTTCAAATGATTCAACCCCCAGAAAGCTTCTCGATCTGTAATACTCACGTTAATTGCTCAGCTTCAGAAATTCATCACACAAACCCCATCTGAACAACAACAGATCCTTGGTCTTCTCAGCCTTAGAACTCATTAAAATCCATTATTTCTTCCCCTGAATCTCTCAATCTGTAGCAGCAATATCTTCTTTTCATTCTTCATCAATTTCTCTCTTATAGCAGCCGCTATGGCTTGTCTAACATACATGAGGAAATACATGAGAAGAAATAAATTCCTCTCAATTCCAGATTTTGGTAATGATAAGAAGTGCTATAAGAACCCACTATTTTTATACATGCCACCAACAGATTATTTGGCTAGTCAGTTTTAGGTAACCGACATCCTAATTCTCTGTTCGTTCATTCTTCACCTCTTTCTGGTGTAATATCAGCTGGTTCCAAGTATCACTCGCCTGTGAATTGATCTTTTTGCCTTTTACGCTCCACTCGAGTGAATTCTCCTTTTTATTTTGCTCCAAATGACTCCAAAGTACCTAAATACTCAAAAGTAAACATAAGATACATAATTTACAAGAAAATTAGCAAAGAAAGCTTAAATAATAGATAAATAACAAGGTGTTTACAACACCTATCAATAGGGTATTCATCTTAGGCAGGCAGATGGTATTGCTGAGGAGGACAGGATTATGCGAGATGTTGATTTTCATAATTCTTCCAATGATTATGCACGCTTATCTAAATATCCCCATTGGATGAAGTATCACATCATCATGGATGGTCCATATATTTCTGGTTGGGATTCCAATAGATTGGATTGCGATGTCCCTAATGAAATTGTTGGTTATGAACCTTGGGTCTTAAGCTGGGCCGAGGAGAAAAAAAAGGTATTTTCCTTCGCATTATATCTTTCTACTTTATCATTGTATTTTATGCTACTCATCACAATTTTTATCCCTTTTAGAGAAAGAAAGTCAATAAAGCGCTGCAGAAGGCGAAGTCCTCGCGCTCTAAGAAAGTAAAAAATAATCTCTTGTGTTTTTTAACAATATTGTTGCCTCTGTTTCTTATCTATCTTGGTATGCGTATGATGATTCTGAGGATGATTTTTCTCTTGCTGAGCTTAGATCTTCCCCTCTTAAGAAAGGTCACCCTTCTTTGAAATCAAAGGGCAAGGAAAAAAGTGTGCCTCCAAGTTCTATTCGTGAGAATGCTTCTAGAAAGATAAAAATGAATCCAACTACTGTCGCGCGTACTTCGTCTTTGGATGATGAGATTTTACCGTTTGAGGATGTCACACCTGAGTTTCTCGACAGATTGCCTCAGTCAAGAGCCAATTTATCCCTTCAGCATGGTGAGGATCATGTTTCTACTAGTAGCCGTGCGGATATGGTACTCTTTTTAGAGGTCTTTAATTCTTCCATATCATCTGTCGATAATCCCGTGCTTCCCCAAGTACGCGATTCAATGATGAAGCTTTGTGCAATTTATTCTCCTTATGATGATTCTTTGCGTGGGGTTGCTTCTTCCTTGAGTCCAAAGTTTCGATCTGCTCTTGATATTTTGGTAGGTTTCTTTTGGCGTCCTGCCTTTACTTGGCATATGCTCTAGCTTGAAATTAACCGTTAGATGCATGTTGATGTAGAATTATAATTCAGAAGCTTTGCTCCATGATCAACGCGAGAAAATCCTCCGTCTTGAAGAAGAAAATTCCAAAGCACGTGAGAAGATTCGTCATCTTAAAGAATAAAATTCCAAGTCCTAAGGCAAGTTATCTGTTTATTCTAAGGACATGATTGAGCTTCGTGACAAGAATACTCAGCTCATCAGTAAGTTTCGGAATCTTCTCTTTCTTTGAATGTTATCGCATTGTTATTCGCCTTTATTAAATAATGCCCGTTTGTAGAGGTTTACAGTCTAACCAACCAGGAAATCAGCTTCCCCGTTGAAGATTCTATCCTTTTAGAACACCTTAATTACGTATTAGACCATCCATATGTTGATGGTCTAGAAAATTGTAGCTTGGATAAACAAAAATCGAAATATGAGACTCTTAAATTCGATCATAGATCGATGCTATCTGTCAAAAATAAATTCAAGGTTCTCCTTCATGATCATAGAGAAGAGATTAAGAGTTTAAAGGAGAATAAAGACGCTTTGATTATTGAAAAAAACCAGGCAATTATTAAAGGCGCTCAAGCTTTAGAGAAGTTCCAAGAGACTGTTCTTCTTGCTAAGATTGAGAGGGATCGGGCTATAAGCGAAAATGAAGCTTTGGTTGCTCGAGAAAACCTAATTCGTTATCGCTTGCGTATTGAGAGCGATGATGATTTTGAGTGGGCTCTAGGTGTTGTTGAAAATGCTAGAGTAGAATTGACTACGCGTAATAGCTTAGAAATCGATCATGTTGAAACAGTTAACGCGATTATTTCTGGAAAATAAGGTTGTTTTAGCCAATTGCCTTAGTTATTTGGTGTAGGCTTTTCTATTACTCTGTCCATGCATGATACTAACCTTCTCCCATTTTACTTTGTAGCTAATGATAGAGAGAATCTCCAAAAAATCGAGAATCCGAAGTCGAGGCTTTCTGCTAGGGATTCTAAGTATCTCAAGATCAAGGAGAAATTTATGGTCTCTGTTTCCAATACTAAGAAGAATGCTATCCGTGAACGAAATCAACAAGTTAAATCAAATACTTACACAATTTGTACAAGATATGGGCATCCTTTGATTAATTTTGATTTCCCTGAAGTTTCTGCTAATAAGGATGAGATAGATATCTCCAGTAGTGAGGAGGATTATGAAAAAAAAAGAATTTGAAGATGGTCGAGAGGTAGAGAATGTATTAGAATACCTCCCTAATGGTGAAGGGTCAAAAGATGCCGAAGAAATTATTGATGACAAACTTGATAAAAACGCATCTGATACTGAAGGCAAATCTAACCGCAGTACTTATTCTTGACTCTCTGCCTTTTCCCCTCATCTTCTTCTGTATGTAATTGTTTTTCTTTGGGTAATCATCTGGGCGCTCCCAATCTTTGGGGGATTTTCTTTTCTATGAACATCCTTTCTCTTTTTTAGTTTTTTTTATAACGTATGCTTCTCTCCTGCATTTGTTTGTGAGTGAAAACAAAACACTATTCTATTTTGCGTTAAGTAATGCAATTGGTTTCTTTACGAGTTAACTTAGCACTATTAATCATATTAGGATGCATGTATAACTCTACAAAAAAAAAGGCGAATAAAATCTTCCTCACATGTTTGTATTCCCATACTTGCCTATGTTCTTCGCCTATTTTGGTAGAGTTATCTGAACATTTATTCAGAATATCTTATGGGATTAGTTCTGATTAATGGATAGATGTTATCTAATGTGATAGTGTTGCCTTTTATTTTAAAATATATGATGTGAGATTAAATTCTTACATGTCTCAGTTGTTTTTATGTCTTTGTGTTTGTTTATTGTGCTGCGCTCTTTTTTGCATGTTATATTCGTGTGTGCTCACTTCCATCTTATAATTATTCTTTTATCGTCTTAGATTTTCTTCTTTACTCTTTATTGTAAGTGATATCTTGTTCATTTTCCTTTTATTGTCTTCCTTATCTGCAAAATAAAATAATTATAATGATGATCTTATGGGTCTATGTGGTTTTTATTTTGAGGTCTTATTAAGCCTTCCTAAGTAGAGGTCTTGTATAGCCTTCCCCTGTTAATAGGTCTTATCTTTTCCCCAGGGTATTATTTTTTATTGGGCGACGAAATCGAAGGAGACCATTACTCTTTCAAGTAGTAGTCCATTGATCTTGCCTTATCATCTTTTCGTATTATTTCCTCTGCAGGATATGTTTACACGACAATGTGATAGGCCTAAGTACTCGTGCGCGTAAAATCCCCATGACATTGCCGTCTTTGATATAATTCATCTCCCTAATGGAGGGTTTCATCCTTATATTCCCCCTGACTGCCCCTTCAAGGAAGCTTACCCCTAATAGGTTGGGTTGGGATCTTCCTAGCCGGTGATGCCAACAATACCTCCGCCGATGTGGCTTATGGTTACGAGACCACACCCTAGTTGGGGTTTCTTGAGGATCGAGTATATCATAGCCAGGAATTGCCAAGAATGGATGGGGATGCATTACAAGCCCCAGGCACTCTAGGCTCAACCGTGTACCTCGGCGCCCTGATCGAATTTCTACACTCCTTAAGAGAGAACTTATTTCCATGAGTTTTTATCTCAGGAGTCTCTCCTGGATAGGATTTTGTTTCGCCCCAACTTCTTCATGGCCCAAGTTTCAGGGTTGGTATATCTTTCCCCTTGACCATGCATTACCAGGTTTCCCCCAATTATGACGCGTGTTAGGTCTTATTTATCTTGCCTCTTGCATTTATGTGAACTAGGGTGCACGCCATAGTTGGATGCCTAGCCTCCCTTATTAGAGGTTTTATTATATTGCTTCCTATTAAGATCTTATCACAAGGAGTTATGTTTGCCTTTTTCTTCTACTTGTGTTTAACTGGAATATTTTATTCTTTGAAGAAGAAATATTTCATTTTCGTTTATATCTGATCATTACGTAATTGAAATTTTTCTGCTTCATCTTATTCGCTTACATCATTGTTGGCTCTTCTAAGGATAATATTTCTTGAGGTAAATATGATTCCACAAATGATCGAGTATTCGCCCTTCACTATCCATTAGCTCGCATGACCTATCTCCGATAATTTTCTTTATAATATATGGTCCTTCCCATGCCCTTACTGGTTTTCCATCTCTTTCTCTTTGGTAAGGTGGTAATTCTCGCAGTACTAGCTCTCCATTCTGGAACTCTCTTTCTTCGATTATATTGAGAATGTTTCTTCTTATAATCTCCCACTTGCTAGTATCATCATCATCTGTTATGTACGAACTTTTCTCTTTTGTTCCTTCCTCCATAGTGGTGTTAGCGTGCGTTGTTGATCCCAATGCCATCAATTGAATTCTAGACTGACCCATTTATTCGCCTCTGCTTATTGCATCGACTATTATCGTCTCTTTTCTTTTCTATTGATTCATCTCCTCTTTTTGAACACACGCCCTTCACTCTTTTCAATGTCTATTTCGTTGCAAGTTACTGCCTCTACTATATCTCATCTTATTATTTATATCCATAGCGGCAAGGGGAATTTAATGCATTGATGAAAGGTGGATGCGACTTCTAGTATGCCATGTAACCAAGGCCTTCCCACCAAAATATTATACAGAGATTCGATATCAACCATACAAAATGTCGTCTCAGTGGTTATGCCCCTAAGTGGAATGCGCATTGTGATCTCCCATTTTGGTTTATTTTCTGAGCCGTTGAAGCCGTATATCTGGTAAGTGGAAGGGAAGAGGTCTGGCTCAATGACGCCTGTTGTTTTAAATGTGATAGAATAGAATATCCACAGAGCTACTAGAATCTATGAGGATTCTATTAATCACCCATTTTGGTTTTGCTTTATCATCTTCTTCTTCCCATCTCGACATTGGCTGGATTCTAAACTAACAACCAATGGGTTTGTATGCGATTCTCCACCTCTCAGAGCGTATTCTGCACCAAACGGTATTGGTTGTTTTTTCCACTCATGTAAGGGTGACACTTGCGCTATGCTATGTATTTCCCTTCCTTCATTGTCTCTAGCGTATACTATGATTAACACGTTATCATGAAAATCTTCAATACTTCTGAATGAATGTATAATTGAATTGCAATGTAATTATCTCGCATTCGCTCTTATCTCAATTAGGAATGTTTGTTCTTCGGTTGTTATTGTTGGTGCTTTCCCTTGGGGTGGTGGGGGTAAGGATGCCTACTGTCCTGCTAAAAAATGATTTAATTTCCCTTGGTCAATCATTCTCAATATTATCTTTCGAACGTTGCAGCAGTTATTTATAGTGTTCCCATGAAAACGATGGTCGGCACAAAATTCTTGGCTTCGCCGTCCTTATACTGGTTCTACTCCCAGGTTAGATGGTGTTGGAATTTCCTCCATTAGTATTATTGCCTCCCAAATCTTTTCAACCGTGATGTTCAGATACGGCATCTTGATCTCTTCCCATACTCTTTTATGTCCTCCAGACCATTGATTATTATATCCTCTTTTACCACCATATACTTCTTTTTGGTTTTCGTATCTCCCGATTTTATTATTATCTGCATGGTTATTATATTGTCTCTCTTTGTAATCCCTTTCGAACATGTCTTGATGTATGCTACTCATGGCCACTTGTTTCCGGTTATTCTCAATAATTATCTTTTCTTGACTTTCTTGGGAGGTTCTTGCAATCACATTTGTTATTCTTGGTAATAATCTCGCATTTCCTTCTTGTGCGTTAGTAACAGATACTAGGTACGATTTCATCTCACTATGCTTTTATCCAAGAGCGATATACTCCTCTTGATACTCTCGCAAGTCTTTCATCTCTATTGTATCTTTAAGTCTGAATATCTGTGTATACAATAAATCTGTGGGAAATCGAGCGTTAATAAAAGCTAGAATCAAATTTATTTCTTCTAATATTCCTTCCATTTCACACTACACATAGTTCTCCATCGTGATGTTAAGTCACGAATGATTTCATTTATTCTTCGTCTCAAGATGAATACCTTCTCAATGCCTGGTCGTAGCATGTTATTGTTGATGTATGCCCCCATGAATATGCTCTGCAACTGATCGAATGATGAGATAGTTCCTACAGTTGAACCATCAAACCATTTTAAGGCTTCTTCTACTAGGAAAGCTAGGAAGTGAAAAAGAGGGGGCCCAACAACCACACCAAATATTTCGCTTAGCAATCTGTATGGACTAACTCCAATATACTTTCAAGAGAATCAACTAGACAGTCAGACTCAATCTTAAGAAAAGTATATCCAAGAGTTATATCTTTATTTCTCAATTCAATCTACAATCAAACAAATAGGAATTTGTGAGACCGATTGAATATAAGAAATAACTTGGATGATATCAAAAACCAATATCCAAATTTCAATCGATTTAATCAACAACCCAAAGGTCGGATTCACAATTGATTGAACTTACGCACAACCTGTGATATTTCAATTATATAAAAATATAATGCGGAAGAGAAATAACACAGATACCAGAAATTTTGCTAACGAGGAAACCGCAAATGCAAAAAAAACCCAAGACCTAGTCCATATTTGAACACCACTGTATTAAGCCGCTACAGACACTAGCCTACTCCAAGTAAACTTCAGACTGGAATATAGTTGATCCCTAACCAATCTCACACTGATCAAGGTACAATCGCATTCCTTACGCCTCTGAATCCAAGCATGACTCTACGTACTTGTTTCCCTTAGCTGATCTTTACCAAAACTAAGAGTTGATATGACCCAAAGTCGAAGACTTGATAAACCAATCTGCCTCATACAGAAAAGTATATTGAATAGATAAATCTGTCTCCCACAGATAAACCTACGAATTTTTGTTCTGTCTTTTGATAAATCAAGGTGAACATGAACCAATTGATATACCAGACTTATATTCCCAAAGAATAGCCTATAAATATCAACCACCTCACAATAATCATAATCGTACGGTAGCAAAACAATATATTGTTGAATCACAAACGATGAGACGAAGATGTTTGTGATTACTTTTTATCTTGCCTATCGGAGAATAAATCACGAGAAAATCTTAGAGAAGATAATACTCAATAGATAGAAAATAGCAAGATCAGAACACGCAACTACAGAGAAAATAGTTGGGTCTGGATTCACAATCCCAATGAAGTCTTCAAGTCGTTAACCTACAGGGTTTTGTGAAAAACCTAAGGTTAAAGGAGAATCGACTCTAGTCGCAACTAGTATCACACAAGAGGTGTGGGGATTAAGTTTCCAAGTTCCTAGAGTTTTCCTTTATATAGTCTTCAAATCAGGGTTTGCAATCTAAGATACCTTGGCAACAAAGTATTCAATATTCACCGTTAAATGAAAAACTGATTAGACTCAAGATAATATATTTCAACCATTAGATCGAACTTAGCTTGTTACACACAAATGAAAAATGACTTCATTTAAATATGGGTAACCGTACCTAAACGTGTACACCTTGTTGGCTCAATAATAGTTAAATAAAGTTCGCCATATGACCACTTTCATATCAACCATATTCATCTTAACCATAACTAGTTCAAGTGTCTCAAATGAAACTAGTTATAGAGTTGTTCAATTGTTTATATTCTCGTAGAAGTATACAAGACACAATTGAAGCAAAATCGATTTTGATTCACTCGAATCAATTCATGAACATTATAGCCATGGTTTGCAAAAGATTGCATTCCTTATTATATAAATGTATTAGTTCATGAATAAACTGATTTTAGAACATAACCCACTCAAGTATGCAAATGGGTACGCATACCTAAGTAGCCGGACTTGGATTGTGTTCGCCAGTATGCAAACGGGTATGGTATGCATACTGTCGTACATTATAGCCATGGTATGCATACTGTCGTACACATCCAAACTTCAGTTGAAACCAGTTATCATACAGGTACACATACTCTAGTATCCGGACTTCTATTGACTTCGTCAGTACACGTACTGGTACGCATACTCTAGCTGTCAGACTTTACCTGACCAACCAGTACGCATACGGGTATGCATACTAAGTTCCGGTCTTGGATCAACACATATGCAAGTACTATACTGTGCTTATAATCTAATCATGGTTAAGTTTTTGAACTCCCATTTGAATCATTGAAACATTCTCGGAAGATGACAATATCTTTCTCACACAAACTATTAGCTTCAAAGCAAATTTTAAGTTATCGAATGATCAATACAAAACATTTTGAGTCTACATCAAATGACTGTCTCACACAAATCATGTAAGATGTTACAAGGCGATTTTCACATAATCATCTTTTGACTTTCATCAAGAATATAAGATGAACTTGGTTAAAGTGAAAGCTTACCAACATATATTTCGAGAAATATGTAAGCGAGTTAAACTCAGCTCGAAATATCAAATGTGCATAATCGAAGTTTATATGGCTATATGACTTTTGTCTCAAATAGGATATACATTAGATATACTTTTGAGTGATAGATGAGTTCAAGTCTCCACATACCTTTTGATGACGAAGTTCTACAAGCTCCCCTTAGTAGTTCTTCGTCTTCAATTGATGAACGTCGTGAAGTCTAATGCTTAACTACACTTTTTATCATAATCCGAGACTTAGCTATAAGTAGACTAGAAATCAAGAATTATTGTTTTAGCAACTAAATTTGATAACAAACTTGAGATAGCAATGTTTGCGATCGAGTTCGACCGAGCAGTGCTTTAACAATCTCCCCCTTTGTCAATTTTAGTGACAAAACTATCAATACATATATGGATTACAAAAAAAAATAAACTTTGTAGCTTCTCATCCAAATGCTTGATTTCCTTGGTTCTTCAACATTACTCGAAATCTTCATCACTTCCAAGTACTTCAGTGATTCCGAACGTGTTCAACTCAGCATCATAGTTGTTGAAGATCCATAGCTATAACAATGAGAAAACAATATCTCTCAATCATTGTTATACAATGTCATAGTATCATTACACATTATCAAAGTCCAATTGTATCGCAACTTTGACAACAATAATATGGTGATATGTATCACTCCCCCTTAGTCAATGCTTCATATCATATGAATACCACTCCCCCTTACATAATGATATGTAAAACATATGTATTTTTAGTGTGAACTACATATTAATTCTCCCCCTTTTTGTCAATATAAATTGGAAAAGGTACAAAAACTAATGGGATCATAATGAAATTCTCATAGAGATACTTCATGACTAAAAGAAAACATATCAACTTTGTTTAGATGCAATCATTTAGTCGAAACTAAATGCATTCATCAAGAAGTTTATAAAGATACAAGAAAACTCCTACAATATTCCACAGCCGCACTCCCCATAAAGGTTTGGTAATTAACCACAAGTTCAATTAATAACTCTCCCCTATATAATGTCATTCCCGAAAGAACAACAAGAGTGACCTTACTTTCACAAGAAAAGAAGGATTTATTTGAACATTAAAAAATTACATGAAACATGAATTTGTATCCATAAAACTCAATTAAATTAACCACAAGAGAACCCATGATTAATTTAATCGGAAATGCTCAACGTAAGAGAACTTACGCAGCCACATAGTACTTTCACTTAGAAGTCGATCAGGGAAAGACCAATACTGCGGAATATTCAAAGATTTTTCCTCAATATTTGCATAAAGACTTAATATTTGTAATCAAAAGTTCATCATATTTTCATCAATATTTGCATAATGACATAATAGGCTTAACTTTTGACATATATGGGACAATCATAGTTCACGGATGCAAACATACATATCCCATAACAATTTTTTGCAATATATAAAACCAACAAAGATTAATACTGCAAAATCATCTTCAAAATAAACTTTAGAATTCAAATAAACAAATCTAAAAACATTTCTAGATGAAAATCGTTGGAAATAGCTATGTGTACTCACAATAATGGCTATTCCAAACCCTAGTTATCCTTCTTAAAACACAAGAATAAATTCTCATAAGAAGTTTCCTAGACATTAAGACAAACTCATAATGCACATAACTACCAAAGGCATATAAAAAGTTTTTCTTAACAAATAAGAACATACAAAATCATTAACAACCATGCACTATAGTTCACATAAGATGATTCTTAATATTCAAGAATCTCATAGCAATGCGTACTGCTGCCCATTCTTGAACTTCCTTCTTTGTGATTCACCAACAATATTCTTATAAAAGCTACAAACGATCTTATATGAGTGGTACTATGATAATCCAAGTATCCAAGTCCAAGAGAAATGGAACTAGTGCGACGAAACTGAGCAAAACACTGAAAAACAAGAGACGGGACAAAGACCAATCTTAACTCATCCAAATTCAAGAATTATCATCTCCATTTTGAAGGTAATTCAAATAGAAAGAGAATAAAAAAATAATGAGGTCATTCCGAGTTTGTACGAAGAAGTTACAGCCAAAACAAGTTTACCGAATATCGACGTCCACACGCCAGTATGCATACCAGTTTCCAAACGAAATTTCGTGACCTGGAGCAGTATGTGATAGACGCACTTATGTGTCTATTTTGTTCTCAATTATGTATATTGTTAGTGATCGATTTTGTGCTTATTTTGCTATTTTATGTATTTGTAGGTGTTTTTGGAGAAATTGACTTTTACGAAGAAATCGACTCGAAAAGTTGATAAAGGTACCCCGGAGGACACCTACTATTCAGACGAATCTCATTTTGGATAAGGGGAACCCATTTGATATGGGGTAACTGCATGGAAACTACTATTTACACCCCACAAATTTCTAAGGGGGACCCCAATACTATTCACACATCAGCAGCTGATAGGGGGAGCCCATCTTCCTAGTTTGAATTTCAGGTTTTGGCGGGAATAAATTTTGCAGCCAGAACAGTTTAGGTTTCGAGTTTTGGGGAACTTCTAAAGAGATTCAATAGCTGGATTTAGTTTGTATGGACCTTTAAGGCTACACATGGATGATAAATCGGCTTGATTCAGTCAATTGGGTTGGATATCGAATTTCATGATCAAACAGGGGCATGAACTTTTCACGGGAATTTCAGGCAAGATTGAAAGATTAAAATGAGATTCAATCGGAGATATCTGTTGGATTGGACTTCAATTAGTTAAACAGGCTAGATGTGGTAGTTTAACTCGACTAAGTTGGGTTGGATATTTAATTTGAAGGAAAACAGGGGAAGATAAATACCCGAGACTTTTGAGTTTTATAAATAGAAGTTACGGGAGGTTTTTACGTGGGAATAGGATTGATATCTTACTGTTACATCCAAACAGGGCTGGTAAGTGGTGGATATTAGAAAAAAGGAGAAGATTTGTTCCTCTCTCGGTTAAACAGGGTAATGGAAAGTTACGGGATTTAAGAGAATATATTCTCTGAAGATGTTTTTCTAACGAATTTGGACGGTTGGAAAACAAAGTCGAGAGACCTAGGGGGTAGTTGCAGATAATAAACGAAGGTTGCAGAGGTGTTTTCGATCATCACAGAGAAGAAGGAAGAAGAAGACAGAAACACCATCACCTTTTCTTTCAAATTTGTAACACTTTGCAAACAATTATTACTGTTAGGGTTTCTCTGTAACACTGCTTTCTGTAACAGCTGGTTCTGTAACAATTATATCTGTTATAAACTCGAGATTTCTTCAATAAAACACTTATTCAGCCATGAGTTATTATTTTGAGCGTGTTTTTGATATGAGGAGCTAGACCCCAACATTGGGAAAACGGAGGAAGCTATTTTCACAATTGGTTGGTAACTATAGTTGATGATTCTTTATGACTTTTGCACTAGTTTTAATTGAATTATGATTTTTATCAATTGATTGTGATTTTGTTTGATAGTGTATGCTTATTCTAAGAACTTTTGATGCACTATGCTTATGATTTACAATTAATGCTTTACAAAATCTACTTTCAGCAAAGAAATAAAGTCTACAAAAGAGCTAGATTTGTTATGAATCATTATATGAATTAATTGAATGTGATTAGTGGTAAAATCCGGTCCCAGTCTCTCGTAATCTTGTGACAATCTTTGTATATATTTTCTTTATTTTGTTTTTAAATCTAAAACCAATCTCATCAAGTCCGAGTTGAACAAACTTTTACTACCATTTTCTACACTATCACAATCTCATCAGTATGCAAACGGGTTTGCAAATTAAAATCCATGGATTTTGATTTTAAATGATGGTATGCATACCTGGTATGTGTACCATGAAGTCCAAACATCCCGAACTATTATTTTCAAACCTAAACATTTAAGAACCTTAAACACAAATCAAGTTAGGTAGAAATGAATGATAAACAAGGTACATGGATCATTATAAGTACTCTAAGTAAATGATAAAAACACAAATCTTTTTCAAGTTTATAGACATACCTTTTAGAAGGATCCCGTCATGAATCCTAGGGCATTACCAGATATTCAAGATCATACCTAACATAATATGTACGCCCAAATTCTCGTGATTCCCTCACCGTATACTTAATAGGGCATTCCTTGGTGAGAATGCACTTACAACACAATCAAGTTCTGTTGAGATGAACAATGTCTTGCTCACTACAAGTGACTAAAACATACTTTTCTATAACTATAGATTTTTCACCATCTATAGTTTTTGGCTTATTTTGTTTCACTTTTGGATTATCATGAAAGGGATCACTTTTAGAACTTTTCACATCCAAATCCATTTTTCCAAAGAACCTTTTAAGTTCCAACATCATGGATACTTCCTTCTACATAGTCATAGAATTTTCTGGGAGATCATTCCTTTTCACACTCAAAGCATCATTGGCTTTCTTTGGTACCCACTTCTGAGTGCCTTTAGGAATAATATGAACCTTCTTCCCATTACTCTCTTCTAGATTTCTCCTAAGGAAATTGGATTGACTATTCTTTTGCAAGTTAGTATTTTTCCAATTGGGAGCATCGTATCTTGTACCCGTGTTTACGAAGTTATCCTTTTGATAACCATTACCATTGTGAAAAGGATTTGTATGATGTTTATAGTCAAATCTAGGTTTATCACAGCAGTGATTCCTTTGCCTAAAGGTTGGACTATAACGTTAATGGGATTAGTCTTAACATATGATCTTGGTTTCACAACTACTTGCGATTCCCAAACAAGAACATCATGAAGTTTCTCATTCCTTATACGGAAACGACATCTCCTTTCCAGGTGACCTTTATTTCCGCTATAGTGGCAAACATAAGGAATGTTTTTACCTCGCTCCGTGTGTGCTGACTTTGGAGGTTGATATACTTTGCTCTTTTGAACCTTAACTTCCGGTGAAGGTATTTCACTTTTTCTATCAGTGGAAACCTTTTGTTGAGAAGAATCACTACACTTGACAAATTTTACCTCTTTGATAATACTTGGAGAATCTATTCCCTTATAGCCCAATCCTCGTGTATCTCGATGATTTTTACTTGCTCCTAGCATATATAGTGGTTAATTTTCTTGAACTAGTGTTGAAATTTTTCAAGTCATCTTCCAACATCTTGATTTTATCAAGAACAAAAGCTAAATCAGCCTCAAGGCGTTTTTCTTGAGCGAGATAAACGCTTTCTCTGTCATCAAAACTTGCTTACTAAGAGTTAATCCTTGCTTCAGTTTCTCTTCCAACAAGAAGTATTTTTGATAAACATTATCACATTCAAGTGACTTTCTACTCGGGTTTTCCTCGGAGTCTTTGAGGATCGATTTGCAAGAGCGATTCTAAACATAAAGACTTCCGTAAATCCTTTTTAATTTCTTGTTTTCTCAACAGAGAGGAGTCAGAAGAGATGTGACATGAGAAGTTGTCTTCTTCTTCTTTTCCAATGAATTCAAAACCTTCACATACTCTGAGACTTCCTCATCAACATCTCTATCAATATATGAATCACCTTCATCAGAAAGTTCATCCAATTTTTCTTCTAAGCGTATTTCCAAGTTATCAACAGTTTCTACATCAAGAGAATGTTTATATATTAACTTAGATGTAATAGTTCTCTTAGGTGAATCCAAGCTTTGAAAGTAATCTAGTAATTTTTGGACTAGTACGTTTTTAGAGATAGACCCATATATTCAGATTGCAACAAACACAGACTTATTAGGTCTTAGTGTGTTTGCCTGCTCTGATATCAATAGAAAAAGCGGGGGTCTAACAACCACACCCAATATTTCGCTTAGAAATTTGTGTGGACTAACTCCAATATAATTTCAAGAGAATCAACTAGACAGTCAGACTCAATCTTAAGAAAAGTATATCCAAGAGTTATATCTCTATTTCTCAATTCAATCTGCAATCAAATAAATAGGAATTTGCGAGCCCGATTGAATATAAGAAATAACTTGGACGATATAAAAAACCAATATCCAAGTGTCAATCAATTTAATCAACAACCCAAAGGTCGGATTCACAATTGATTGAACTTACGCACAACCTGTGATATTTTAATTATATAAAAATATATAATGCGAAAAAGAAATAACACATACACCATAAATTTTGTTAACGATAAAACCACAAATGCAGAAAAACCACGGGACCTAGTCCAGATTTGAACACCACACTGTATTAAGCCGCTACAGACATTAGCCTACTCCAAGTTAACTTCGGACTGGAATGTAGTTGAGCCCTAACCAATCTCACACTGATCAAGGTACAATCACGTTCCTTATACCTCTGAATCCCAGCATGACTCTACACACTTGATTCCCTTAGCTGATCTCACCCACAACTAAAAGTTGCTGATCTCACCCAGCATGACCCAAAGTCGAAGACTTGATAAATAAATTTGTCTCACACAGAAAAGTCTATCGTAGATTAATTTGTCTCCCACAGATAAATCTATGAGTTTTTGTTTGATTTTTTGATAAATCAAGGTGAACAGGAACCAATTGATATACATGTAGTTGCAGGATTTCCCACACTACACCCTTGTTAAGATTCTGCTATATTCAACTCATAATTGAAGATGAAAAATGACACTTTATTATTTTGGTTTCAGAAATGTTTACAGAAAGGAGAGAATTCAAGATTACAACTATTCTCTTGAAGCATCTCTCCTCAAGATTTTCTTAACTCTCAAAAATACATCATCCTTTTCAGGACACATTGGGTCTATATTTATAGGGTAGTTACATAGTGGATGACAGCTAAGTTTTCCTCTTATTTCGGGTTGATTCTGCGATTGTACCGCGATTAGTTACAATGTTCTCTCTCGCAAGTTTTGTAATCGTCGCAGGATAAACATGCTTTTCTCCAGTTTTCTTCACTCGTCATTTATTGTGTCGCTCTTTTGACTGCTTTTGTGACACTCGCAAAGTGTAGTTGAAGATCTTGCGGTGATGCTTGCTGGGAAGTGTTGTTAATCTCACAGAGAAGTATTGTAGCGATATTCTGGTCCTACATCTTGCCTCTTCTCATGTCTTCTTCGCAAAGTGGAAAGGATATGAGAATTTTCAATTCTTCAAAGTGCTCGCAACCTCTCTTTTCTTCACGAATTTTGTTCTCGACATTGCTCCGTTAATTTAGCTTTAACCGCCTACACGTGTTGTAAATTCATCTTTTTACGGACACGTATTTACTCAACAGGTTATTCTCTTTTTCCTATAAAAGGCAGAGTTAAACTTCAAAATTAATTTTCTTCTTCTACTTCTCTATCTTTTTCATCTGTTTATTTTATCTTCCGTCTGGAACTTTTCTCCTTCTTCATATTCTCCTGCGACTGTTCTAATGGAATCATCAATGTATGTTTTTTAATTACAATCTTTATTTGATTCAATTTTTACTCATATTCTTAGATATTCTCTATTTGATCCTTCATTAACCCCCGTATTATGTTTTCTCTTCAGTGGAACTATCCCTAATACCCAATCTTCAGGTCAAAACCCTAATGCTCGCAAAAGGCCAACTGAGAAGAAGAAGAGAAGTTATGCGAATGATAAGGTAGTAAGAAACACATCCTATTTCTTAATAACAATATTGTTGCCTCTGTTTCTTATCTAAGTTATTATTCGAAGAATGTCGAGAACATCGCTAATCCTCCCAAAAGATCTCGTCATTTTAAAGCTCTTGCGGCTGATTTCTCTATCCCCACATTAGCATCTGCAAGAGTTACTCCCACACCTTCGCAATTGGGTCCTATTCCTTTTATTGACGAGAACATCGCTGCCAACACCTCTTCTTCTTTTGATTCATTGACAAATCAAGCTCCTGAAATTGCTGTGACTGAAGTTCCTTTTAGCCCTTTAATGCCTTCAACTGTTGTTTTTCCCAACACTCCTCTTTCTGATAATACAACCATCGCAAATGACTCAAATCGTCAACTTTCCCTTGTTACCACTTCTCCCTCTGCATCTCTTCCTCCATCGAATGGAATCTTCGCTGGAGTTTATGTTGCTTTTAAAATTTTGTCTAATATTTTAGACAATGCCAGAAAATCTTCTTCCGATTCTCTCCAATATGAATCTTGCGAGACCTTACTTAAATATTTTGGATCTGATAATACTTCTTCACGAGCATCTCTAGAAGCTGAAGTTGAAACTCTGAGAAAAAGCCTTCAAGTCAAAACTTCTGAATGTGATACCCTGAACCATATGCTTCGCAACTCTTCTCTTGACTGCGAGAACCTTCGCAGAAAAAATGACGAGCTTAAAGGTACAATTTTCCTACCTCTGCTCTTTTGTTTTTCTGTTTTGCTTTTATATCTTATGTACTCAAGTCTCTTTCTTAAATTCTTGATTTATATATTTGTTTCAAATCGGACTCGTTTCATGGAAAGACTTAAATTTGAATCTATTGCTGACGAAGCTCATGTTGAAAGGGATTCTTGGATGGACTAGTATAATAGATTAGATAATCTCTACACATATTCGATCGATCAAATAGATAATGGAAATTTTTCCAATATACACCCGTTTGATAACCTGTTTTCCAATATACACCCGTTTTATTGAATATTTCTAATATACACCCATCATCCATAAAAACGTTAGAAAACAGCATACAAAGATCTAGCCGTATATCTATCCATTGGAATAGACGATGGGAGATCTATCTAACTCACAAAATTACGGGTTTACCCATAACTCAAAAAAAAAAGGCACAAAAGGAGATGAGATTTCATTTTCATTCATTTTCTTCTCCTCTGTATTTCTGTTGCTGCTGGTCGACGATTTGATTTTGAGTTTTTGTATCTGTTACAACCCAAGATACGTTGTATGTGCGAGTATCATCAAGTGAAATTTAGTTATTTAGTGTTTCAGTTATTCGTATAACTTGTAACCAGGAACCTATATATGAAAGGTTTCCTCCTGTAATGAAAACTATGATGAAAAAAAATGTTTTTTACTTAGATTATTGTAGTTAAGTTTAGAAAATAGGAACAAGATCCTAATATTTGGTATCTAGAGCCCTTTCTTGGCACCAACAATGAGTTCTTTACAATTTGGTTCTGTGGAGAAGTCACCTAAAGCAGAAGGAAGTAAACAAGATGATGAAGAAGCAGATCCTAAATCTTCCATGGCTTCTCTTGAAGCGGCTTTAAGATCTATGCAAACAAAATTAGATCAGTTACTCGTTCAACCACAACCACAACCACCTCCTTACCCCCCACCACAACCACCACCACCACCACCACCATACCCCCACCACAACCACCAGCACCACCAGCACCATACCCCCACCATAACCACAAACATCACCGTATCCACCACCGGAACCCCAATTTTACCCTCCACAGCAACTGTCCATTTATCCACCATCCCAGCAACCGATTAATCCACCACCTCAACTGCCGTTTTATCCACCACAACAACCACTGCATCATATACCACCTCAACAGCCACTATATGTACAGTATCAACCATGCATTTTGATGTTATTCAGTGGGATTTTAGGCAACTAACAATGCATTTTGATGTGCAAAGCAAACCAATTACTTTAGAAGGAACCCAAACTACATTTGCTTCTGTACGTGATGAAAGTGAGTTCCAGCATCTTTTTTTACAACAAGGATATGGGTTGTGTATTTGTTTACTGGATTCTTGTGCGCAAGTGGAACCTCAACTATCTGCATCAGTTATAACATTACTAGAACAATACTCGGATTTGTTTGAAACCCCAACTGAGTTGCCACCTCGTCGCGAACATGATCATTGCATCCCACTACTACCAGGCAGTGCTACAACTAACGTACGTCCATATCGATATCCTCATAGTGGTTTTTCAGTTTTTTTTCATGTGATGACAGCTGTACGACAGCTACACAGATAACGTCCGTTAGCCATTTTATTCAAAAAACGGATGAAATTATTCTTTCGGGTGTATATTAGAAATATCCAAAAAAACGGGTGTATATTAGAAAACAGGTTATGAAATGGGTGTATATCAGAAAAACGCCCATAGATAATCTTACTAATGAGAATAACCAATTATCGTGAAGTCAAAATTTATTAAGTAGTGAGATTTCTCGTCTCTCATATTCGTTAACCAAGTCTAATTTGGCGGTAGAATCTTTATCAGATGAGAATATAACTTTATCCCAAGAAAAACATAGATTTTCAAGCTTGATGGCGATTTCTTCGCAGAAATTGAGTAATCTACAAATAATATGCGATAATCAAGAGAAATATCTTCGTTCCCTTAAAGATGAACTCAAGGAGGTAACTGAATCATCTGCTGTTGAGAAGGATAAACTTATCAAAGGTAGGTTAACTCTTAGTTTGAAGGCCAGCGATCTTCAAGACCAGTGCTCTCAATTGAAGGAATCTCATTCTTTACTAGCAAAGGAAAACTTGTATCTACGCATCAAAGAAGAAAACATGAAGTCTCGTCTGAAGGGTGTGGTTGGCGATAAATTCGATGACGCTATGAATCAATGGGAAAACTGTTTCTTTACATTAATTCAAAACTTAACCTCGCAGAAAGAAGGTAGTCAATTGACTGCCTCTCTTGTTGACCTTTCTGTTAAATTTGGTGTTATATTTCTTGCAAAATCTTTGACTAAATGATCTTTTATCACTTTTGTCACTCGCAGAATCTGAAAGGAGTCTTCATTCTACCATCGCTGATCTTACCAACAAATAGGATAAACTTCGCAAAGAGAACAAGACTCTTCTTTCCAATTATCTTGAAGCTCGCGACAAAGCAGAAAGAAGACTTGATTATCTCGAGTACTTCAAAAATATAGAGATTAGGAATCGTGACAGAGGTTTCCTTCGCAAGGTTCACCTCAGTGCTTCAGTTCTCGTGAACGATATTCTACTCTCCCATTCTCTCCCTCCTGTGTCTGTTCCTCCTTTGAAAGTTGATGATGATGAAATTCCCCTTCCCATGGATAAGGAATTAGAATTTACTGAGGAAGAAAATACCACTCAAGAAGATGATGAAGAAGAGGGAAGTCCTCCTAAAGAAGTATCTACAAGTGGTGAGAAGAACACTGATAAAGATGACAATTCTGGCAAGAATAACGAATCTGGCGAGCAAGAATAGTAAATCTGACGAGACAATCGTCAAATCTTGAATTTATTTTTTGCTTTCTTTTTCTTCTTCCTTCTTGCGAATAATGTAATTTTTGAAATTTTGAGGATTCAACTTTTGATTTTGTTTACTTTGAATATCCTCAAGGAAGATAATGAAATCTTATTTCTCCATTCCCCTACTTGCCCTTCATTATCTTGCTTGAAATGGTGAGTTATTTCCTGTGTCTCCTTTCTGTGAACTATGTGAAAGTATGAATATTTCTGCGATGTAATTAATACAGCTGCGATGTTCCGAAAATGTACGATGTTATGAATATGCTTTCTTTTATATTCTCCTGCGATAAGTAAATCTTTCCTGCATCTTAAAATAAAATAGTTAATTAATTTTTTTAAGATTATTCTGTTGGTCTTATTTTGCCTTCCTAGTTAAAGGTCTTATTTTTCCATCTTTTCTTTCTGCGACAAAATCGCAGGACGTCTTTACATTTGCATGTATCAACCCATTGATCTTGTCTTATCAATTTTTTCAACATCTCTGCGACAATATGATAAGTATAAATTATCTTGCAAGAATTAAACCTTATGACATTGCCGTCTTGCGATGAGATCGCATGACGTCTTTACACTTGTTAAATGTAAAAACCCATTGATCTCATCTTAATTTTTATCTTTTGGCTATTTGCCTTTGTATAACTTTCTTCACGTGACAATATGACAGGCCTAAATGTTCTTGCGATCATAAATCCCCATGACATTGCCGTCTTTAGACACTTATCAGCTCCCTAATGGAGGGTGCCGCCCTTATGTTCCCCCTGGTTGCCCCTTCAAGGAGGGAACATCGGCCATACAAGACTAGCTCCTCCCATCCAGATTTTTCAACAACCATTTGTTTTTCGCAGCCTCTTGTCCTTTATGCCTATATGGCTTATAGTTACAAGAATGCACCCTAAGTGGGGTTTTCTTCGGGCCGAGTGCATCATAGCCAAGACTTTCCAAGGATGGACAGGGTAGTTTCGTACACCCCGGGCACCCTTGACTCAACCGTGTACCTTGGCTCCTTGGTCATACTCTGCACTCCTTAGAAGAGGTTCTTAGTCGTCCAATCAGGGTATAACCTTATATAATTGGAAATCCAAGATCCCTCTCCTGGATAGGTTTTCTTTAACCCCAACATTTGCATAACTCAGGTTCCGGAAGCGGTATAACCTTATCACTGAGTCATGTCAAGAGATACCACCTTATATGACGCATTATTATATCTTACATTTGCCTCTTGTGAAATTTTATTCGCGAACTAGGGTGCACGCCATATAGGTTTGTCCCATTCTATTAATCTCTGCGAAATTTCATCCGCCAATCTTGCGATTATGCTCGCAGTTCTTGATTTTCTTTTAGGAGAAACTCGCAATTGTTTTTTTTTTTACAACGTACCTGTATCTCTTATCTTGCAGAAGTTGTTATTGATAATACTTTTTCAGATATAGTCTATTCCATGGTCTATCAAGTCTTTGACAAACATCTCTCCCTTAATGGTCCATTAGTTTGTATGCCCCGGATCCAACTATCTCTTTAATGATGTATGGTCCATCCCATTTTCTCGCCAACTTTCCACCATTCTCTCGCTGATAACTTGGTGTTTCTCGCAGCACTAAATCGGCAGGTTGAAATTCACGTTTCTTAACACGTTTGTTGTACTCACGAGCTAATCTTCGCTGGTAATTTTCCATATGTTGCAAAGTTTTTTTTTATCTTTTTTCTTCTAATTCATCCAATTTATTTAAAATCATTCCAGCACTTAGATTTCTTTCCCAAGCCTCCCTTTTTGTTGTAGGAATAGCTACTTTTGTTGGTAACATAGCTTCAACTCCATATGTCAAACAAAAAGGTGACATTCCAGTAGCTTCTCGTCTAGTTGTATTGTAGGCCCATATTGCATTATGCACCTGTTCACACCATGCTCTGTGGTATCCCTCTAGTTTCTTTTTTAAGATATCTGCGATTGTCTTATTAGTTGCTTCAGCTTGACCGTTTGCTTGTGGATATAGAGGAGTAGATTTTCCACACTTTATCTTAAATGCATTCAGTAGCAATTCTATATTCTTCCCTTCAAATTTCTTTCCATTATCAGATACCAACCGTGCTGGAATCCCAAATCTGCAAATTATATTCTCAAATACGAATGTAAAAATATATTTATCGCGAATATATTGTACTGCCTTTACTTCTCCCCACTTTGTGAAATAATCTGTTGCGACAATCAGATATCTTCTTTGTCCAGAACCAGGTAAAAATGGTCCCACAATATCTAACCCCCATTTCCCAAAAGGCCATACACTTGTTGAAGATGATAATGGTGCTCCTGGTGCATGTATCTTCTTTCCATATCACTGGCAATCTTCGCAATGCCTTGAGAGTTGTTTTGCATCTTCATGCATATATGGCCAGTAATAGCCTTGCATTTTTGTTCTATATGACAAATACCTTCCTCCACTATGATTACCAGCGTCACCACTATGGAACATCTTCAATATTTTTTGCCCTTCTTCCCTCGTCAGACATCTTAGCGATGGACCACTAAAAGATCTGCGATATAATACTCCATCTCTTAATTCATAGTTGGTTTCCCTACTCTTCAATTTATGTGCCTCCAGTCGATTTCTTGGGATTTTTCCTTTTGCTAAGTATGCATGAAGATCTGCTCGCCAATCTGTAATGTTGTTCTTTAATTCTTCTTCGCCAATTTCTACCATCATCATATCTTCCTCTTCTTCTTTCTTGTTTATCGGTGGTAATAAAAGTGTTTGAATTTTTATACACCTCGTAGCTGGATTGGGCATCATATTGGATATGAAAGCAAAAGCATCTGCGAGCCTATTATCTTTCCTTGATATGTGTCTCCATTTAATTTTGGAATTCTCGCAGATAATTCTTCAACTAACCTTTTATACTTTCTTAAAGATGGTTCATTTGTTGTGTATTCTCCTTTTATTTGGCGAATAACCAATTGTGAATCGCTGGTAATTCTAGCATTTTCCAACTTCATTTCTACCGCAAATTTTAAAGCATGAATCACGACCTCATATTTTGTTTCATTATTAGTGGATGCAAATTCCAATCTAAATGAAAAAGTTATTTTTTCTCCTTATGGTGAAATAAAAACAACTCCAATCCAATTTCCTTCCCCATTTGATGATCCATCCACCAATATCTCCCATCTGTCGGGTTCTGTTAATAGCTCTTTTGGATCTCCATGTTCCTCTTCTACATCCATCATCTCTTCTACAACTTCATCATCTTATAAAGGAAATTAAGCTAAGAAGTATGTGATAACTTGTGATTTTGGCGAGGATAAAACTTCATATTGAATATCAAAGTGTCCTACTTGTGCATTCCATCTCTCAACTCTGCCCGATCTTTTTGAATTTTTCATTACTGACTCAATTGGCACTTTTGTTAACACTTTGACCTTATGTGCTTGAAAGTAGATGTGAAGCTTAAAAATTGCATGCACCAATGCTAGAATTAATTTCTCAATATTTGAATAATTTTTTTCTACAGAATTGAATGTTTTGCTGATGTAATAAATTGGTTTTTCTACCCCGGCATCTACTCGCAGTAATACAGAACTTAGCGCATATGCGGTTGTTGCGAGATAAATCAATAGTTCTTCTCCTGGTTCAGCTTTCTGTAATATAGTTATGTTCATCAAATGTTCTTTTATTCCTTGAAAAGCCTTTTCACATCCTTCTGTCCATTTAAATTTTGTTCCCTTCTTGAGTATATCGAAAAAATATTTGCACTTGTCTGAAGATCGCGAAATGAATCTTCCTAGCGAGGCTAAGAGTCCATTTAATTTTTGTACATCTTTTACTGTCGCAGGTGTTGGCATATCGCGAATTGCTTTTACTTTTTCCGGATCAACTTTTATTCCTTCTTTTGATACAATATACCCCAAAAATTTCCCTGAAGTTACTCCAAATGTACACTTATCGGGATTCACTTTAATATAAAATTGTTGCATTTGATCGAAAATCTCTTTCAAATCTTGCACATGATTCTCAGCTTCTTTGCTTTTGATCAACATATCATCTACATACACTTCTAATGTTTTGTGGATCCACTTTGAAAACACCTTCTCCACCATTCTTTGATACATTGCACCAGCATTTCGTAAGACAAATGGCATCTTTGTATAACAGTATAATCCTCTTGGAGCAAAAATATGTTCTTGATCTTCTTCAGCGAGAGGGATTTGATTATATCCTTTATATCCATCCAACAATGATATTCTAGCATTTCCTGCTGCTGATTCAACCATCTGTGGGATATCTGGTAATGGAAAACTATCTTTAGGACAAGACTTGTTTAAATCAGTGAAATCTATACAAATTCTTATTCCCTTGTTCTTATTTGGGACCACTACCATATTTGCAATCTACTCTAGATATTTTTCTTGCCTTATAATTCCTGCGTCGAGCATCTTCTGTAATTCTTCTTCTATTTGAGAATGATATGTTGTTGCGATTTTCCTTATTCTTTGCTTAAATGGTCTTATGTTTTTGTTGATTTCTAATTTATGACATGCTATTGACAGATCTATCCCTGGCATCTCATCCATGCTCCACGCGAAGATATCTTTATACTCTCGCAAGAGATTTATAGTTCTTTCTTCCTCATCTGCCTCCATTCTAGTTCCAATTTTCAGCATTTTAGGCTCTTCTTTACTCCAAATATTTACCTCCTTTGTTGGTTCTGCTGCAATATAACTGGCTTCAGGTTCTCCCATTGGTGTTGGTGTTTTCATAACTCTCGCGAGTTCATCTCCTTCTCGCGAGATTTCGCTGGGTATTCCTTTTTCTTCTTTTGCTCTTATCATCTAAACTTTAAATTCTTCCTCCTTCTTTGTTTCTCTCGCAAATTTGCTGCGAGCCTTTTGCAGCTTTGGACGTTCTTCACAATTTCTTACTTCAATTTGGCAACACAATTTCGCAAAATCTGTGTCTCCTCTAATTTCTCCAATTTCACTGGGTGTAGGAAATTTGATGCAATGTTTATGCTACATCCTTGATTGCGTGTATCCATGGTCTTCCTAATATCATATTATACGGTGATTCCACGTCTACCACACATAACGTTACTTGTGTTTCAATCTCCCCTAGTGGAATTCGTACCACTATCTCGCCTTTAGGTTTTGTTAAAGACTTTCCAAAGCAATGAACATGATATGTTGAATAAGACATTTCTTCATCCTTATATCCCATTTTCTTGAAAGTATGATAAAATATCATGTCCACAGAATTTCCTGCATCCACCAAAGTTCTATTCATAGCTCATTCTTCTACAGATTTTATTGATTCCTCCTCTCTCATTGGTATAATGGATACTGTAACTACCAATGGAGATGTATGACTTAGATTTTCTTCTGGTATTTCTTCTGCTGTAAATGTGATTTCCTGCTTTTCCCAATCTTTCAATGGTGATATTTTTTCCACCGTCATAATTTTCCTTCCTTCAAAATCCCGTTTGCGTATCTTCCCTTTAATATTTTCATGAAATCTATCAATCATTGTTCTCGTTACCATACCACACTCCAATTTTCTACAATCCTTTTTGATTCTAATCATCCTTCCTTTAAATATCTCACTGATTTGTTTTATAATTTTCTTATTCTTGAACAATTCTTATCTTCTTCTTTACCTTTTTCTATGATTTTGCTAATCCAATCCCTGTTTCGGGCGCCAAAATGTAGTTGCAGGATTTCCCACACTACACCCTTGTTAAGATTCTGCTATATTCAACTCATAATTGAAGATGAAAAATGACACTTTATTATTTTGGTTTCAGAAATGTTTACAGAAAGGAGAGAATTCAAGATTACAACTATTCTCTTAAAGCATCTCTCCTCAAGATTTTCTTAACTCTCAAAAATACATCATCCTTTTCAGGACACATTGGGTCTATATTTATAGGGTAGTTACATAGTGGATGACAGCTAAGTTTTCCTCTTATTTTGGGTTGATTCTGCGATTGTACCGCGATTAGTTACAATGTTCTCTCTCGCAAGTTTTGTAACCGTCGCAGGATAAACATGCTTTTCTCCAGTTTTCTTCACTCGTCATTTATTGTGTCGCTCTTTTGACTGCTTTTGTGACACTCGCAAAGTGTAGTTGAAGATCTTGTGGTGATGCTCGATGGGAAGTGTTGTTAATCTCGCAAAGAAGTATTGTAGCGATACTCTGGTCCTACAATACCAGACTTATATTCCCAAAGAACATCCTAGAAATATCAATCACCTCACAATAATCATAATTGTATGGTAGCGAAACAAGATATTGTGGAATTACTAACGATGAGACGAAGATGTTTGTGACTACTTTTTATCTTGCCTAGAGCTGGAAAACGGCCGGGACGGGGCTGGCTTGTGACCAACCCGCGGGTTACGGGTTAATACGTGCCAAAGCTTACGGGTTGATATTCTTCACGGGTGGTCATTTATCCAACCCGCGCCCATAAAGGGTAAAGCTTGCGGGCTCACGAATTAGTTGATTTCTGTTGAGTCAACTCGCCAGAAACCGATTTTGGCAGAGTTTCCTCTGATTTTTGGGCTATTTTCGGCCCAATTCAGGCCATCTAAAACTCCTTCCCTGCAACCTAACATTAATCTAATTCATTCGATTCAATTCATTCAACAGATTCAACACCAACTAAATATACTCATCTTCTCAAAGGGCTAAAGGGAGAAAAATATAATAGGTCTTTAGTCTTTACTATACAAGGAATTGAAAATCATCATAACCATAAAATCAAACAAGAATATGCTAGAAATCTAGCTTCAATTCACATTGAAAACATATCTCTTTGAGCTTCAAGCCTTCAATTAATCTTTCAGAATGTCAATTTTCACAGTAAAAATTTCCATTTTTGGAGCTCCAATTAATCTCTTTGGCAACATCAACGTTAAAAGTATATCTAAAACCCCAAAACTAAATTTTCAAAAGATTGATTTAACTAATCAAATACTCTAACAAAAATAATAATAATCAATATCTTAATCTTAATCTTGATCTGTACTTCATCTATGTTCACCACTTCCTCCACCATCTCAGATTGAATCATGACAATAACTAGTTCTTCTTCATCTTCTCTCATGGCACATATTCATCAATTTAGTCAAATCCCTATCTCAATTTTTTCCATTAACCCATCTTCTGAAATGCAACACAGATTTAAACCAAACCAATTTCGCATCTTTTCTAGAGATCGACGACAACTTGGATTCTGCATCTCTTATATGTCTAATTATCTCTTCGTTCTCGTTTGTTACATCAGCAAATACTCCTAAATCAAAATATACAGACGTAGAGAAGAAAGACACAGAGAAGATGGAGGTGGTGCTAGGAGGCAAAGAGAGAAGAGGGGATAAGAAAGAAAATAGGAAAGAAAGAAAGTGAAATCTTCTAGGGTTTTCTTGATTTTTATATCATAAACGAACGAACATGATTAAATGGAATAATCATACGATAGAAATTATTAGGAGCAGAAGGGTTGGCAGGTTTAACCCGCGGGTTTACGGGTCGGGATGGGCTAACCCGTTTTCTTACAAGGTGCTATTTTTCAACCCGTGCCTGGCTTGTTTAGGACCCAGCCGATACGGGCGCGAGTTTTCACGGGATGGGCCGGGTCAACCTGCGGGTTTTTGGATGGTTTTACAGCTCTAATCTTGCCTATCGGAGAATAAATCTTGAGAAAATATTAGAGAAGATAATACTTAATAGATAGAAAACAGCAAGATCAGAACATGTAACTATAGAGAATATAGTTGGTTCTGGATTCATAATCCCAATGAAGTCTTCAAGCCATTAACCTACAGGGGTTCGTGAAAAACCAAAGGTTAAAGGAGAATCGACTCTAGTCGCAACTAAAATCTCACAGGAGGTGTGGGGATTAGGTTTCCCAGTTGCTAGAGTTCTCCTTTAT
The DNA here is from genome assembly GCA_023529315.1 of Papaver bracteatum. NCBI lineage: Eukaryota > Viridiplantae > Streptophyta > Magnoliopsida > Ranunculales > Papaveraceae > Papaver > Papaver bracteatum. The sequence continues at coordinate 2,329,176 of JAJJWX010002530.1, forward strand.
ATAGTCTTTAAATCAGGGTTTGCAATCTAATTTACCTAGGTAACAAAGCATTCAATATTCACCGTTAGATGAAAACCGATTAGACTCAAGCTAATATCTTTCAACCGTTAGATTGAACTTAGCTTGTTACACACAAATGAAAAGTGACTTCATTTAGATATGGGTAACCATACCTAAACATGTACATCTTGTTGGATCAAAAATAGTTAACTGAAGTTAGCCATATGAGCAATTTCATATCAACCATATTCGTCTTAACCATAACTAGTTCAAGTGACTCAAATGAAACTAGTTCTAGAGTTGTTTAATTATTTATATTCTCATAGAAGTATACAAGACACAATTGAATCAAAATCAATTTTGATTCACTTGAAGCAATTCATGAACATTATATCCACGGTTTGCAAAAGATTGCATTGCTTATTATATAAATATATTAGTTCATGAATTAACCGATTTTAGAACATAACCCACTCAAGTATGCAAACTTGTATGCATACCTATGTAGCCGGACTTGGAATATGTTCGCCAGTATGCAAACGTGTATGCATACTATCATACACATCCAAACTTCAGTTAAAACTTGTACGTGTACATGTACGCATACTCTAGTGCCCAGACTTCAACTGACTTCGCCAGTATGCATACATGTATGCATACTCTAGCTACCAGACTTTACCTGACCAACCAGTATGAATACGGGTATGCATACTAAGTTCTGGTCTTGGATCAACACTTATACAAGTACGCATTCCTTGCTTATAATCCAATCATGGTTAAGTGTTCTAAACTCTATTTGAATCATTGAAACATTCTAGGAAGACGACAATAGATGTCTCACACAAACTAATAGCTTCAAAGCAATTTTCAAATGATCGAATGATCAATACTAAATATTTCGAGTCTACATCAAATGACTGTCTCACACAAATCATGTAAGATGTTACAAGGCAATTTTCACATGACCATCTTTTGACTTTCGTCAAGAATATAAGATAAACTTGGTTAAAGCGAAAGCTTACCAACATATATTTCGAGAAATATTTAAGCGAGTTAAACTCAGCTCGAAATATTAAATGTGCATAATCGAAGTCTATATAACTATACGAATTTTGTCTCAAATAAGAGATAAAGTAGATAGACTTTTGAGTGATAGATGAGTTCAAGTCTCCACATACCTTTTTTTGATGAAGTTCCACAAGCTCCTATTAGTAGTTCTTCGTCTTTAATTGATGTACGTTGTGAAGTATAATGCTCAACTACACTTTCTATCCTAATTCGAGACTTATCTATAAGTAGACTAGAAATCAAGACTTATAGTTTTGTCAACTAAACTTGACAACAAGCTTGAGATAGCAATGCTTGCGAGTTCAACCGAGAAGTGCTCTAACATGAAGTATTTACATAATACCGTATCATTGTGCTCCCATTACAACAAAGATATTATTAGAGCAGTGCTCGGTCGAACTCGCATGCGTTGATATCTCAAGCATGTTTGTCAATGTTAGTGATCAAAACTATAAGTCTTGATTTCTAGTCTACTATAGCTAAGGTCTCGAACTAGGATAGAAAGTGTAGTTGATCTCAAGAACTCTATATCAATCATCATACAAGACGAAGGACTACTCAAGGAACTGGTGGATCTTCATTGACTAAAAGGTATGTAGAGACTTGAACTTATCTATCACTCAAAAGTTTATTTATCCCCTATCTTGAGAAAAAAGTCGTTTTGCTATATATACTAAGATTATTAACAATTGGTATTTCGAGCTGAGTTTACCTTCCCGATCTATTTTTCAAAATATGTGTTAGTAAAGCTTTCGATTTAGCCAAGTTCATCTTTACCTAGTGACGAAAGTCATGTTAAGTTTCAATCACTTTGAAAATTGCTCTGACGAAAAATGGTTTGTGAATAACAACTATATAACGTCCCCTGAGAATATTTCAGTGATTAAAATGAGAGTTTAGACAATATAACCATTGGGGATATAAGCATTGTTGTGGAAACACATATATGTATAAGTTCTTATTCCTTGAACCAAAATTTGCGAACTTTGTTGATCAAGAGAACCGGAAAAGTGCGTGAGCTTCAGTCCGCGAACCTAGTCCGCAAACTGGCGGAAGTTTTCGACCCGAGAATTTCTGCTGGAGTTTGTGAACTCCATCCGGGAACTTAAGTCCTCAAACCCAGTCCGCGAACTTGAGTAGGTTATGTCTAAAAACGATGTTTGTGAACTTATCTTTATAAACTAAGGAATGCTATTGCAAACCGTGGCTATATAGTTCATGAACATATTTGAGTGAATCAAATCATTTTTGCTTCAATTGTCTCTTGTGTAGTACATGAGACTTCCTTGAAATTGAATAACTCTCTAACTAGTTCATTTGAGTCATTTGAACTAGTTATGGTGAAGAAGAATATGGCTGATATGAAAGTTATCATATGGCTAACCATTTGGATAACTATTGTTGAACCAACGAATGTACAAGTTTGGGTACGGTTACACAAACCTAGAAACATGCATTTCATGTGTGTATAACAAGATATGTTTTCGATCTAACGGTTGACAAATATTAGCTTAAATATAATCAGTTTTTCATCTAACGGTGAATATTGAATGCTTTGTTACTAAGCTAACATTGATTGCAAACTCTGATTTCTAAGACTATATAAGGGAGAACTCTAGCAACTGGGAAACCTAAACCCCACATTCTGTGTGATACTAGTTGTGCTAAGCTAGATTCAATTCTCCTTTAACCTTTGGTTTCTTCTTCTAAACCAGGTTAATGACTTAAAGACTTCATTGGGATTGTGAAGCTAGGCCGATACTACTTTTACTGTAGTTGTGTGATCTGATCTTGATGTTTCTATCATATAAGTATAATTGTAATAATTGGCTTGAGATTTTTCTCTCCGATAGGCAAGATAAAAAGTAATCACAAACATCTTTATCTCATCGTTTGTGATTCTACAATATGTTTTTTCGCTGCGTCGATCAAGACTATTGTGAGGTGATTGATAAAAATGAGCTATTCTTCAGGAATATAAGTATAGTTTATCAATTGGTTCATGTTCACCTTGATTTATCAAAAGACGGAACAAAACCCGTAGGTATATTCGTGGGAGAAGGATTTATCTATTACTATAGACTTTTCTGTATGATACATATTTGTTTATTAAAGTCTTCAACTTTGGGTCGTAACAACTCTTAGTTATGGGTGATATTAGCTAAGGGAATCAAGTACGTAGTATCCTGCTGGGATCAGAGGCGTAGGAGCATAACTGTACCTTGGATCAGTGTGAGATTGATTGGGGTTATACAGTCCATACCGAAGTTAGCTTGGAGTAGGATAGTGTCTGTAGCGGATTAATACATTGTTGTTTGTAGGTGAAAATGCCTTCTACTGATTTTGGTAATTGCGGGTGTGAAAGTGAGAAACAATTTAAACCCTAAACAATGTACTGCAAGGGAGTACTTTAGATTCGAGAGATCAATCTGTACAATTCCGGCCTAAACCAAGAAATGGAAGTTCCAGACTTGCTTCAGTCAACAAGTGGAGGAGAAGGGTTGGTTTAGGGAGGGAAGCGAAGAGAGTTGTGAGGCCAGAATAATTCTGGAAGAGTAGTACTTGGCTTGTATCAGAAGGTGAAAGCTTCGGGAAAGCTTAACAAGAGTTGCCTTTCTGAGCGTGGTATTTTTCCCTGACCAAGAACTTTTTGTTCTGGTGGATATAGGTAAGTCTATTTATACAAGTCTAAAAAGAAATGTACTCTGGCCTCATAAGAAAAGAAAACAGATGAGTTAAATGGGAAGAGGTGGTAACGCCTGGTATTGATGGAATTTGATGGAATTGATGTTCCATAATGAAAGAGCGTTTCACCTTCTCTTCCTGCATTTACTAACCGTCTTATTCTTATTACACTATCTTGAAACGGGCATTTGTGTATGCCACACGCTGTAGACTACCAAACCAATACCCTAATGAGCATCCTCCAGTTTGTGTTGATGTCTCGAATTTTTTTGGGAAAACATGTAGCATGTTGTTATGTCTTGGCAAGTCAAGCTCGGGAAACTTGCTATCCTGGTGACCTTCGAAGGTCGAGATTTTGCATCTTGAGCGGGGGCAACCGTTGATCGTTGCACGCCTTTATTTTGGTAGCCGCGTAATGAGGGACAATGTGGTGGCACGGCTAGGTTGGTATGCCATTGGCATGGCATGGTTTGGCATGGCCAAACTTAGGTTTTCGGGCCAAAGGTTATCATGTGTCGTCTAGTAACCTTGGATGGCTAGGATTTGCTCCTAGGATTGAAAGGCAACCGTTGATTTTTGCATGCCTTCGTTTTGGTAGACGCGTAGTGAGGGCCAATGTGGTGGCGCGTCTAGGTTGGTATGTCGTTGGCATGGCATGGTTTGGCGTGGCCAAACTTAGGTTTTCGGGCCAAAGGTTATCATATGTCGTCTGGTAACCTTGGATGTCTAGGATTTGCTTCTGAGATTGAAGGGTAACCGTTGATTGTTACACGCCTTCGTTTGGTGGTCGCGTAGGGAAGGCCAACAGGGTGGCGCACCTAGGTTAGGCTTGGCATGTGGTGCCAAGGGTTTTCCATGGTCGTATGGCGTGGTTAGGGACAAAGTAAGGGCGTTTGGCTTGGCATGGCGTGACTAGCATGGATAGGGCCAAGGCAAGGTGCGTTTGTCTTGACGCGGATAGCTTGGGCTAGGTTTGGTTTATCTTGGAAAGTGGGGCCAAGGGTTTGCCATAGGCGCATGGCATGGCTAGGGCGTTTGGCTTGGCTTGGTGTAACTAGCGTAGCTAGGGCCAAGGAAGAGTGTGTTTGGCATGGCGTGGCTATCTTGGGCTAGGTTTGGTTTGGCTTGGCATGTGGGGCCAAGGGTTTTACATGGGCGCACGACATGACTAGCTTGGGATAGGCGCGTTACCAAGCTAGGGTTTTGGGGGCAAAGGTCGTTTGGTAACCTCAGACGGCCATGATTTGATCTTGGGATTGAAGGGCAACCGTTGATTGTTGCACGCCTTCATTTTGATAGCCGCGTAGTGAATGCCAGTATGGTGGCGCGACATGGGGCCATGGCGAGGTGCGTTTGTCATGGCGCGGTAGGTGTGGCTAGCATGATTTGCCACTGGCACGGAGGTGCGGCTAGCATGGTTGGCATGCTTTGGCGCGGTCGGTGTGGCTGGCATGTTTTACCATTAGCACATAGATGCGACTAGCATGTATGACATGCTTTGGCGCGGATGGTGTGGCTGGCATGATTTTCCATTGGCACAGAGGTGCGGGTAGCATGGTTGGCATGCTTTGGCGCGGTTGGTGTGGCTAGCATGATTTTCCATAGGTACAGAGGTGCGGCTAGCATGGTTGGCATGCTTTGGCACAGTTGGTGTGGATGTCATGATTTTCCATTGGCACAGAGGTGCGGCTAGCATGGTAGGCATGCTTTGGCGCGGTCGGTGTGGCCGGCATGATTTTCCATTGTCACAGGGGTGCGGTTAGCATGCTTTGGCGCGGTTGGTGTGGATGGCATGATTTGCCATTGGCACAGTGGTGCGGCTAGCATGGTTGGCATGCTTTGGTGCGGTCGGTGTAGCTGGCATGATTTGCCATTGACACACGTGGGAATTAGGGTTTGGCTTGTCGTAACCCTAATTTGAAAAAGATACCCCGATAATTATTTTAGAGACACAATAAAGGTTTCAGTAAATGTGCCTAGTAAATGCTTGTTACTTTAAATGTTGTGACATCCCTGTGTGCTAGGGTATAGTGTTTTACGATTTTAACCCTAAGCTAAAAACCACCATCAACATGAAGTCCCCTGCTTAGCTCGGAACAGGTGCCTTGTTGCGAGGTAAGCATATGATGGTGGCAGATAAGGACGGAATTGAGATGTAAATCATTTCAAAGATGGTCAGGAGCATCCGACTAACCTTTTTGAGTGGTAAAGAGAGTTTTGGCTTCCCGTGTTGGCGGCCCTGCGTAAGTTGTACTGGGAATGTAGACCGTGGAGTGGTGATATGAAAGTTACCGTCTTGGTCTGGTCGTACATCTCCAAGGAAAATGGGGCGCGGTCTTGGAAGGCGATGCAAGTGGACGTCTTGGCTCGAGGGGCCAAGAGGTGGCATGGTCTTGGTAAGGCATACGCGCGTGGAGGATAGGGTCGCGCCAGTGGAGCGGCGACTTGGCAGGGAGGGCTGCAGCAATGGCATGATGGAACGTGCAAGGACGGCTAGGTGTGGTGGGGCCGCGACAATGGAGCGAATGGCTGGCATTAGCATGAAAGGCGTGGATTTTTGCAAAACCTGGACGTGGAGCGCTGGCAAGACTGGCACTGGCAAGGAAAGCGTGGATGTCTTGGGAGTAGCAAGCCTTACTCTTGTGGGACCGATTTCCTTTCTTTATGCGCGGCTTTAACATGGAATTCTTTCCTTATTCAAAAATATTTTTCTATAGGTAGGTATCATACGCAATCCTTTCATATGGTAGCTTTGCGCGAATCCCGGTACGATTGGGTGTCTTCAGGGCTAGACTTTGGAACGCGAGGCGGAGCTTCTAGCATGGACTTGGCATGAAGGGGACCCAATAGCATTGACGGGCATGGAACGGGTGTGGGCTGCTTGGCAAGGCATGATGCTGGTAAGGGAAGCGCTTTGGAAGGGAAACGCTTGCGGTTTAGGGTTTGACACGCTGAAACCCTAATTAGGGCCCTTTACTATAATTGCTGTAGAATCCGCGTACGGACTCTGATTTTGACGCTCCGCCCCTTTATCGGGCACGAAACCAAATTCTCTATCTCTCCACGCTAGAATATTTAGTTTTCGAGCTCGTTTAGGAGGTGAAAACGACCGTTTTCTGTTTTTCTATTTTTTTTTGTTCGTCTGGATCCGTGTTTTCGTCTGCAGTGTCTCTCCAGTAGATTCCAAAACTCATATGTATTCTTAGGATGGATGGATGAAATATATGCTCGGAAACTGTAACACCACTAAAAATCTCCCCTCGGATCCGAAACTGAATTCAACCCATTTTAATGGAAAGCTAGAACGGTATATAGTGCGCATGCGATTCGAATATAAGGTGCGTATAGACATGGGGAGTGCCATAAACGAAAATATGGGTGTTTTTAACTAACTAGGTTGTCCCTTAAAAATATTAGGGTGCTTGTTTAGCAAAGGCAATGAAAATCTCTAGAAATACTGAGCATAGTCAACACGTGTTTAAGAGAGATTAAAGAATTTTTTTTTTCTTTTCCTTCAATACCCAAATGCTAGCCTTTATTTTTGTTATCCACTTTCTCGTTTAGACCCTTGCTGTTAACAGGGCCGCTATTTTATACGCAGGTCGGGATTTTTTTACAGAGGGCCAAAATTATCAAACTTCTTTTGAGTTGTTATACACACGTCGTCACTTCCGGCTGAAGTAACCGGCTCCCACCACCATTCCTACTCTTCTTCCTCCCTCTAGTTTTTCCTTTTTTTAGTTTAGATCAACCATCAATCATCTCCAACATATGATTCAAAGCCCTTCAAATAACTAAGAAATCCAAAACTCCACCAATACTATGAATGTAATTAAGAGCTTCAACGTCACCACTATGAATCTCATCTGGATCTAGGGTATATGCTTATAATTTTCAAAATCAAATGTACAGACAACATTAAAACGGGTACCCAAAATCTCTTTAATAGTCACTTAATCTTTGGCCATGGATCTAGCTAGGTTTCATAACTTAAGCAATTTCAATATTATAGAAATATTTCTAGTATGTTTAATTTCTTTACTTTCTTCTTACCCCTTTCTGATCTCAATGGTGTGATTCAAATCAATAACTCCTTAATCACCTTCGAATTCAATCAATCTGTTAACCAAATTGAGGCCATGGTCGCGCTTAATCTTACTGCCTATGTTTATTCTTCCAGGTTCCGACCGGCGCTGTGAACGTCTCCGGAGGATAAATCCCTTTTCAGTTTTTTCCAAATTTTCTGCTTTTTGGTCCATCTTTTACGGCCCTGTAAATAACATTTTCTGGCCCTGTTAATATCTGCGGTCCTCGTTTATTCCGTTCGCTTTACTGAGACCAGACGAAGGAAAATTTGATGCTTGCTTTGAGATTTTGCTGATCCATTCTTGGAACACCGGTTACAATTGAGGTAGGGGGTTTTCGTCTCTTGAGTTTAATTTTATGTACCAATATTTTCTGCCTAATTTGGTTTGAATTAAATGTTTTCTATCACTTTTTATGTTGTTGATGTATTTCTCTTTTAGTGTTCTGGTGATGCATGTTTTACATCTTCAAGGATTTTTCGTTTAACGAATGAGCAAACGGTGATTCGAGATATTTTTCTAACTATGAATTTAACATATTTTTCATTTTGCTAAAACCCTCTTCAAGTTTTTCCTATTTTTCGACGATTTGGTAAAACAATGAAAATTAGTTTGAAACCATCATTTCCCTGTGCTAGCCTTACTGTTTGAAATTGCACATTATTTTGAATAGAAAAAAATGATTCTATGAAATTTAAAAGTGTTATGCATCAATCGGAGTTCAAATTTTCATCCCAAATCAAGTCTTGAATTAAAATTTTGAACTAACCTATGAGCTGTTTGTAAAAATAACCAAATGAATTTTACCCATTTTGTTTTTACACCATGCATGGCACTAGTTTTTGATATATATACACACATGTATTATATCCATTTAAACTGTTTCAAGCAGCACCAGTTTTGTTTATTTTACCCCAAGTTTAAGTTTTGATATCAATCTTTGATTCACATATTTTTCCTCTTCTCCTTTTCTCTTTTACCCATCTAGTTTCTCATAAACTTTATGTTTAAAATGAAATAAAGTGTCATGCATCGAGCTAGTGCTACTGGCTCCTAGTTTATGGTTTGATGATTACCATTTTCTTTGAAAATCGCATCTGATGCTACTGCTCCACTATGCTTATTATATAATTGATATGGTTGGTCTTTTTCTTCATTTTACAATTTCGTATTGGATTGATACATTTCGAACTTAATAATTTTTCATAAAGGAATTGAAATGAAACCATACCAATGGCTTTTGGCTTAGTTGCATGAGTGATTTCGGTAAAATCATAAACCATCTGTTCAGTTTGATTTGTTTAGCCCTTCATGTTAATTTTGTGTCACCGTTATTGATTTGAATATTCATTTTACAATCTGGACATTTACTGTGTTACCATTTCTTTATAAAATGATGCACCGGGTTAACAAGATTTGATCACAGAGTTATGATTTCACCTTTTGCGGTTGTCGTAAGCGATTTCTTGAGCATGTTTTGGAAGGATTTCGGAAAGCTACAGGTGAGTTAATTTGTTATGCCCATAGGGGCATCCCACAAGTGTGGCTACCCGCCGAAGACCGTCCGGGACGGTGGCTGATATCCTGACTATCCTAACATTAGAGTTTGGTCCTCACTAATAGCAACGTGGATTTCTTCACCACCGGTTGACGATTATTTCATTTCTAGTATTTTAAATGAATTGGAAATTGTCAAGCTTTATATTTACATGCTTCTGGATTTTAGATGCTCCACTCTTTTAGTTTGATTTACATTCATCCGTCGTTGGTACGTTATTTCGTTACCCCTATTGGGTTGTGGCTCACCCCGTTTTTTTTGTTTTCCACAGAGTACGAGGCGAGGTTGAGGCAGTAAGCTTGGGAAGAGCTTGCAGCCAGGAGCTTGAGCAAAAGTTGGTATTTTTCCTTATCTATAATGTGTATATCACAGGGTTATCTGGGTGGTTTATTTTGCTGTTGTCCCATGTTTATTTTGATGTGTTTTGTAGTAGGATATACGATGGGATCTAGGTGAAAGTCCTTGCATGGTTTGTAAGTGAAAACTTTGTTATGATGGAAATGGAGGGCCTGAGTCTTTTTTTTTTATGTTTATTTAAATTGCAGTTAGAACTTTCTTTTTGTCAACATGCTGGCAGGTCTTGATATAGATATATATATATATATTGCACTCTGTTTGGAGATTTTTGTTGTCTACTATTACTATACTAGAAGGTTCTTTCATGTCACTACAATATGTTTGGATTCCATCTGTGCATTTTTATGCTTTTATCCCTTGAAAGAGTAGCACTCACGCTGTTAGTGTTCAATTTACATTTTGAACTAATAAGATCACATGGACCAGTTGTGTTGGCTCATCACTAATTGTACACTTAACAATTTTGTACATTTGAACCACTATCGAACTTCTCTGAACTTGTCTCTACTGATATAATAACAAAGCAATGTTAAGTGTTTAAATAGTGTTTTGTTTTTCTTAAACTTTGGTGTGACTTCAAATAGTGTTTAAATAATTGGTCTAGTGGGTTCACTACCTCCCTTTAATTTTCAAAAATAAAATAAAATGTTACGGGTCTACTATCATACTATCAGACTAAATGGTTCCCTTGGAATTTTAGTGTGCATTTTTTTAACCCTTTGTTTAATCACTTGTCTGCTAAATGTTGCTTTATGAAATTAATATTTGATTTCTTTAATTCTGTTGCTTTTAGCTACTGTGTTTAACTAAATTTTCTCATAGATCCTATTTAGTTTGAGCTTCAAACTGTACTCTTAAATTTTTATGTATACTCCATTTGTATGTGAACAAATAAATTTGTATTTTAAACTATCGATCCTCATTTATGAAAATTGCATTTTTCGTATCATTTTATATTTCGAGTGGCAGAACGGGAGGATAACCTTGCTGGACGGGTCTAAATCCAACCCGTTTGGAAGGAAATTTCTTCTATCCGTCACAGAAACGATCACGTCAGGGATAATCTTGGAGATTGTGGTTGCGTTGTCGGTCCTTCCTCGACCTTAGGTTGTCCAATGGACCTTCTGATCGTGATGATGATGTGTTGTGAATGCTTGCGTGGTCGAAAAATTCTGGCGCCCCTGGATAAAATAGGGAGACGTTCCATTGTCGATGCGCTGCTATCAAGTCACCCGGGACTTTGTTCAAGTTTACATCCTTCGAACCATCTTCTGAATCTTGGACTATCGTACAGAATGGGATGCGGTGAGAAGTCCCCAGTTATACTTCGGTTTGATATGATGACATGGATGACTATGTGAATGTAGCCTTCTGGCGTGCTTTTGGAGTCTTCGGTGCACATGTACGACTTCATGTTGAGAAATTCCCGCGGCTTGTAAAACCCCGACAGTGATGGTGTTGAAATCAATAATAACCTGGTTGAGCGGAGTGAAAGCATCTCATGCTGGTAGTCCCCATGCGTAACCTACTTTCATTACATCGCCTTGAATCCCAGTCCACGAGATTTGATATAAGCCTATCGTGCTCTTCTGGATGTGACACTGGGATGCTCAGAAATTACATGATGAAATGTCCTGGATAATGCAGGATTGGGATCATCCGCGGCCTCGTAAAGTGTTGAATGCGTCTTCTAAACAGAGAGGTGATGATGTTCTTGCGCTGCATCCTTGAAGAGTAAATGACCTTGTTGTGGGTACGGCTTTTGGTTGACCGAGTCTTCTGAGCTTTGACAGTGAAGGGATTCCGTGCATACCCTCAGTCCCCAAGTATGGTTTACATGTTCCCATCTTTTATGGTCAGTGGGTTTACCATGATAAAGACGTCACCATCGTGCGTTCATACTGTTGATTTTGTTACTTTTTCCACGTGGAACTTAGAACATGGAGGAGTATGGGTTACCTTTGTAGGCTCTGACCTGTATCAACAAATGAGCGGCAAAATCTCTTGGTAGCGGATGTAATCAGAAGAGACTATATTGTCGCGGTAACGAAGTAGGTTAGTTGGAATTGTATGGGAATCCACGAAAGTAAAAGGATTGGCTGGATGCGTAAGCGAGCAAGCTGTCCATGATCATGAGCTTTGGCGGGATGGATCAGAGCGCGACAATGACTACGAAGATTGGTTGGCTGCGATCATGATCCTTGACATGGGGAGCATGGTGGCATGATCCTTTGCAGGAAGGAGTGGTGTTGAAGCGAGCGTTGAAGCGGAGCCGCTGCTGGAGAACGTTGAAGTGGAGTCACTTCTAGAGAGAACGTTGAAATAATGCTTTGCAACTCTCAGAGCGTTGACGGTTACAATGTTGAAGCCGGAGGCTACGTCACGTTCTGTCAAAATCGACACCCCTCAAGTGTACAGAGGTTAGGAGTCCCCTGTTTCATCCATCGATCGTGTTTTCCAAGAGAGGTTGGGGTTTGGGAACGACTTCCCTAGCTGGAAACGCCTGCTTTCCATAACTGTTTCTTCATAGATTATACGACTTTGTGGGCTAAGTTCCCATCATGTAGGTTCTGACGAGAAGAGGGTCTCTGTGAACTCAGGAGGGTTGCTGATTTCCTTTGTTTCGATTTTGGAGAAGTCGTTCCTGATCTTTACGTGTGATGAAATTGGATCGCTTATCCCCTTCTACTGGACGTTCAAGAGAAACGCGAGCCTCTTCAGTCATGCTGAAGTGTCTTTGGTCATCAAATCAACAGTGGTAAAAGGAGGTCGGCTTCTTCCAGCTCTTCCAATATCTTGCCCTGATGGGGGAGTAACGTTTCTGGTGACGGTTGGAGCTGCCACGCTTGAAGAACCGTTGGGGTGGCGGAAGCGGCTATGGTTCTGGTGATCGTAAGTGTATCGTACAGGGATGACACGGTTTTGATCACGAAGTGCTGGAGCCATGGCGTTGTTTCGAAGGGTGAGGATGGCGCTGCTTTGGCCGGTTGTGGAGCGGGAAAGATAGCGTTGGAAGGGCGCAAGATGTTAGCGCTGGAAGGATACAAGTTGTTAGCGCAGGGTATAGTATTGCGGATGGCGTGCGCGTGCGACGTGTGCATGGCATGTGCGTCTGGTAAGCACGTCCCGCAAGCGCGCCTGGTAAGCGTGTTCGGGAAGCGCGTCTGGGAAGCGTGTCTGGTAAGTATGTTTAGGAAGCACGTCTGGGAAGCACGTTTGGTAAGTGCGTATGGTAAGCGCGTCTGGTAAGCACGTTTGGGAAGCATGTCTGGCTAGCGCGTCTGGTAAGCACGTATGGCATGCGCGTCTGGTAAGCGCTGTATCGGCTTGGAATGGGCGCTGGCTTGGCGTGGATGCTGGCTAGGCATGGAATATGGCTTGGATTTTGGTACGGCGTGGACCGTTGGCTGGGCATGGCGCGGACCGTTGGCTCAAGACGGTGTTGGCTTGGCACGACTCGGCTTCGGCGTGATGCGGATTTTTTCTTACGGGCCCAGTTGCCTCTTCCCATACGTAGCTCAAACAGGAAATCCTTTCCTTATTCAAATTCCAAAAAGTGTTATGCTTATGAAATGGGTTGGCTCCCCTTTTTATCTCATATCTTTGTTATCACGTCCTGGTGTTAGCGGTAGCGTGGTAGTGATAAAGTGGACAAGCATATCCTAGCTATGTACTCCAGCGTTTCTCTTTTAATTTGTTTTCTTGTTTTCTTGTGTTGGTGCAAACCATAACCATAAGTATGCCTTCCATAAGTCTGTAGAAACATTTTTCTTCTGAACTGGTGTAAACCCTAGCCATGGGTATCCCTTTCATAAACTTGTGGAAATACTTCATCATAAACAATTCTTCGAATGTCACCGTAGTAACGTCTGCTAATAGTGACAAGTAATCATTGTTGTGCAAAGTTGGCATGGGTAGGTGACTTTTTTTTTTTAAAGGCAAATTAAACGCCTGGTTTATGGTTTTTGATTTCCTGGATTTCTTGGGTTGATAGATAAATGTTACCTTGACGATTTTGGGTTATTCTTTTTGGAATGAATTGTTTAGGAATTGATTGTTTTGGTTATGATTGAAAGTGACACAAACATCCCAGGAAAAACCTTAGAATCGTGTGTTGGTAGATGACATGGGGTAAACTATGTATCTTGTCTTGAAAACTTGAAATATCAAACCATGTATCTTGCCTAGGTAAGACTTACTCGGTTTTTAGGTCTCCTGACGAAAAGCGAACCTTCCGGGTGTAAGACCGAGTTTTATGGGAAACACCGCCATGGAAAGTCCCAGTCGTTACTGAGCCGTCTGATAACCGAACCGTTGATCCTTGGGCGGATCGTCTGCTTCTATCCTCTGGGAAGTCCCCAGTCATCCCTTGTCGTGTCATGATTGATAATCGAGCTGTCGGGTAACTGAGTCAGAGTAGATCATCTTCCTCTTCCATCTTGACGTCTGGGTCGAAGAACGATATCAATGGTCGAAAATTGACATTGTAACCGAAAGATCGAACCTCCTGCTATGGTCGCCAATTGTTTGTAGGTGAAAATGGTTTCTACTGATTTTGATAATTTCGGGTGTGAAAGTGAGAAACAATTTAAACCCTAAAAAATGTACTGCAAGGGAGTACTTTAGATTCGAGAGATGAATCTGTACAAGTTCGGCCTAAACCAAGAAATGACCGTTCCAGACTTGCTTCGGTCACAAAGTGGAGGAGAAGGGTTGGTTTAGGGAGGGAAGCGAAGAGAGTGCTGAGGCCAGAATAATTCTGGAAGAGTAGTACTTGACTTGTATCAAAAGGTGAAAGCTTCGGGAAAGCTTAGCAAGAGTTGCCTTTATGAGTGTGGTATTTTTCCCTGACCAAGAACTTGTTTTTCTGGTGGAAATAGGTAAGTCTATTTATACAAGTCTAAAAAGAAACGTACTCTGGCCTCATAAGAAAAGAAAACAGATGAGTTAAATGGGAAGAGGTGGTAACGCCTGGTATTGATGGAGTTTGATGGAATTGATGTTTCATAACGAAAGAGCGTTTCACCTTTGCTTCCTGCAATTACAAACCGTCTTATTTTTATTACACTATCTTGAAACGGGCATTTGTGTATGCCTCACGCTGTATACCACCAAACCAATACCCGAATGAGCATCCCCCAGTTTGTGTTGATGTCTCGAATGTTTTTGGGAAAACATGTAGCATGTTGTTGTGGCTTGGAAAGTCAAGCTCGGGAAACTTGCTAGCCTGGTGACCTTCGACGGTCGAGATTTTACATCTTAAGAGGGGGGCCAACCGTTGATTGTTGCACGCCTTTGTTTTGGTAGCCGCGTAGTGAGGGCCAATGTGGTGGCACGGCTAGGTTGGTATTCCGTTGGCATGGCATGGTTTGGCGTGGCCAAACTTAGGTTTTCAGGCCAAAGGTTATCATGTGTCGCCTGGTAACCTTGGATGGCTAGGATTTGCTCATGGGATTGAAGGGCAACCGTTGATTGTTGCATGCCTTCGTTTTGGTAGCCGCGTAGTGAGGGCCAATGTGGTGGGCGTCTAGGTTGGTATGCCATTGGCATGGCATGGTTTGGCGTGGCCAAACTTAGGTTTTCGGGCCAAAGGTTATTATGTGTCGTCTGGTAACCTTGGATGGCTAGAATTTGCTCCTGGGATTGAAGGGAAACCGTTGATTGTTGTACGCCTTCGTTTGGTGGTCGTGTAGGGAAGGGCAACAGGGTGGTGCGGCTAGGTTAGGCTTGGCATGTGGGGCCAAGGGTTTGCCATGGTCGTATGGCGTGGTTAGGGCCAAGGTAAGGGCGTTTGGCTTGGCATGATGTGACTAGCATGGCTAGGGCCAAGGTAAGGTGCGTTTGGCATGGCGCAACTAGGTTTAGTTTGGCTTGGAATATGGGGCCAAGGGTTTGGCATAGGCACATGGCGTGGCTATGGCCAAGGCAAGGGCGTTTGGCTTGGCATGGTGTGACTAGCGTAGCTAGGGCCAAGGAAGAGTGCGTTTGGCCTAGCGCGGCTAGCTTGGGCTAAGTTTGGTTTGGCTTGGCATGTAGGGCCAAAGGGTTTTCCATAGGCGCATAGCATGACTGGCTTGGGTTAGGCGCGTGACCAAGCTAGGGTTTTGGGGGTAAAGGTCATTTGGTAACCTCAGACGGCCATGATTTGCTCATGGAATTGAAGGGCAACCGTTGATTGTTGCACACCTTCGTTTTGACAGCCGCGTAGTAAAGGCCAATATGGTGGCGCTACATGGGGCCATGGCGTGGTGCGTTTGGCATGGCACGGTAGAAGTGGCTGACATGATTTTCCATTGGCACGGAGGTGCGGCTAACATGGTTGGCATGATTTGGCGCGGTCGGTGTGGCTGGCATGTTTTACCATTGGCACAGAGGTGCGTCTAGCATGGTTGGCATGCTTTGGCGCGGTTGGTGTGGCTGGCATGATTTTTCATTGGCACAGAGGTGCGGCTAGCATGGTTGGCATGCTTTGGTGCGATTGGTGTGGCTGGCATGATTTGCCATTGGCACAGAGGTGCGGCTAGCATGGTTGGCATGCTTTGGCGCTGTCGGTGTGGCTGGCATGATTTTCCATTGGCACAGGGGTGAGGCTAGCATAGTTGGCATGTTTTGGCATGGTTGGTGTGGCTGTCATGATTTTCAATTGGCACAGAGGTGTGGCTAGCATGGTTGGCATGCTTTGGCGCGGTCGGTGTGACTGACATGATTTGCCATTGGCACACGTGGGAATTAGGGTTTGGCTTGTCGTAACCCTAATTTGAAAAAGATACTCCGGTAATTATTTTAGAGACGAATTAAAGGTTTCAGTAAATGTGCCTAGTAAATGCTTGTTACTTTAAATGTTGTGACATCGCTGTCTGCTAGGGTTTAGTATTTTACGATTTTAAGCCTTATCTAAAAACCACCATCAACAATTGTATTTTTAATCTGGACTAGGTCCCGTGGTTTTTCTGTATTTGCGGTTAACTCGTTGACAAAATTTTGGTATCTGTGTTATTTCTTTTCCGTATTATATTTGTTATATAATTGAAATAATACCGGTTGTACGTTGTTCAATCAATTAGAATATCCGACCTTTTGGTTGTTGATTTAAATTGATTGACACTTGGATATTGGTCTTTGGTACCATCCAAGTTATCTCCTTGTATTTCATAAAGGCTCGCAGATTTCTATTTGCTTGAGTAAAGATCAAATCAAGTGAGAGAGATATAAACTCTTTGATATACTTTTATTGATTCAGTCTAACTGTCTAGTTGATTCTCATAAAAGTATATTGGAGTTTGTCCATACAAATTGCTAATTCGAAATATTGGGTGTGGTTGTTAGACCCCCGCTTTTTCAAATGGTATCAGAGCATGCAAACATGTTCAAGACCTTACAAGTTTGTGTTTGCAGCGATCTGACTCTATGACAAGAGTAGTATCTCTGATAAATGCGTCACCAAAAATAAATATTCTGTCTCGTCTACATCTATTAAAGATAAAGATTCTTCAATCTCAAATATAGACAAACCCTGTGTTCAAATTAGACAGACAGGCTCCGACATGTGTCATTCTGATTACCCTTCAAAAGAGTGATTCTCTCTAAATGAACGGGAAATAGATGAAGAGAGTGAACTGATGATAATCTTTGTTAAAGTTCAAGCTGATCGGTTGAAACAACGTGTCAAAATTCTTCTTGGGGAAATAAAAGACTACCAGTCCGAAAACTCCGAAGCTTTTCTTTTTCTTAAGGCATGTCTTGAAAGAGATATATTGGAAATCAAACATCGCTTGAACAAGCTCCCAATTCAAGGATGTTTTAAGAAGTTCTCTAGACCATCTTCATCATCCACAACTGTGACTGAGGAAGATCCAGAAGAAGAGTCAATGTCTTTTTATTGTAAAAAAATGTGCATATACCCTCTTATCAAAGATGGCGAACATTACATGAAGGGAGGATATCTTCACAGAATGTTAAGATAGTGCTTTCTAACATATAAAAAGTATGTCCCTTTTGTGATTCAAGAGAACCAGTCAGGCAAATGAGAAACTCTAGGTTTAGTAACAATTCCTTTGTTCATCTGTAACCCACCTTTTACGTAATATTCAAAGAAGTAACTGACGTTCATATGTCTAAACCAATTGGTTTCAGTACTCACCCTGTGTACCCTACAAGGAAAGTCAGTTCTATGAGTTCCTTAAATGATCTGACTCGGAACAAATGTCTTAACAATCTAAGAGAAGATCAAAATCCTTACATCTTAAAAAGGGGAGTTAATAATATATTTAATGTGAACAAGGTATCAGGAAGACGCTGATTTCCTTTAGGTAAGAGTCGTTTTTCTGAGTCATATTTTTTTAAGGATGAAATTTATGATTACCTTTCACATCATAATGGTTTTTCTCTAACATTTCGTAAAGAAAAGGACAACCAAAAGCATTGTTCATTTAATGAGCTAATGGCTCATACTTGTGTTAAATAATCATAAGGTTGAATTCTCACTTGTGAAAACCTAACTGAGTGAGAAATATTTAGGTATACTTATTTGTAAAGTGTCTCTGATTATCTAGCTAATCTCTTATCGTTCTTAGATAGATTATCAGGTAGCACATTTACATAAGTATTTGTTGTAAGTCTGTCCTTGTTTATTGTGTTACTCGTGGCTCTATGCCTTCAAACTTGTTTTTGAAAAATAAAAGTGTGGACTTTTTCCGTGCAAAGCTTTGTGAACCCTCCTCTTACAGGTACACGTATGGTTTTGGGGTTCGTTTTCAAACCTATCTTGTAAACCCTAAGTCACTCGAATCTTATTATAGACCTATCCTATTGAGTTGAAATTTTCACTCTAGGCTTTATATTATCAATGGATTCTTCCTCTTGCTCATGGGATTTACCTGAAGACTTCGTTGATAATGCAGTATATTTTGATTTGGATAAAGATAAGGGAACGTCTGTTAATGTTGAAGGATCATTTCCACAATCTCCTGATTCCTATTCTGATATTGAGAAGGTTGAATAGATTTCGTCCGATATAGTTCTTGACTTCCTAAAGAACTTTGAGGAGGCAAAGCATCAAGTTGATACGATGAAGTGTCTTGATATGGTAAGAACTAAGTTGAAAAAGGTTAAGTCTGACCTTGTTCTCATGAAAACCTGTGTTAAAGAACTTCCGAATAAGGATATCCTCTCCAAAGGTGTAGAGGATGCTGTTGTTCACAAGCTCCAGGACCTTAAGACTCAAGAAGGTCCCGAACTGTCTATATGACGTTAGTTCGCCTTGGCATGAAAGTGTTTTCAGTTAGTCTGTTTGATTTGGTTTGCCTAGTAAATATAATTCTATTTTTTCTTACTTGATTAGAAGAATAACTAGAGTTTTGGAATATCCATTATTGTGATTACACATAGCTATGTCCAACGTTTTCATCTTCATGTTTTTAGATTTATTGGTTTAAATTCTAAAATTGTTTGGAAGATGATTGTTGCAGTATTAATCTTTATGGTTTCATATATTGTAATATTGTTATGGGATATGTGTGTTTGCGTCCGTGAACTTGGTTGTCCCGTACCTTGTCAAAAGTAAAGTCGTTTATGAGTTGATATGCTTATATTGATAAAGGAATGAATTGACTTTTGACAAATACAAAAGTTCATCCTATTGTGTCAATTTTTGATGGAAGATAGGTTAATATATTTTGTTTTTCAAGGATTATGTTTATTATATGTCATTGTGCAAATGGTGATGGAAAATAGAATGAATCCTTGTGTATTCCGCAATAATTGATCTTCCCTGATCTATATTTTGTGTATTACTGTGAGGCTCCATAATGTGTCTTATGTTGAGCACTAAACAACCAAAGTTGATTATTTTATGATTAGCTTAGTTGTTGTTCCGTAAGGTACTTTATGTCGAGCATATTGAACTAAATTAATCATCTTATTTGGTTATATAGTTATGACTCCGTAAGTTTTCTTATGTGAGTATGAACAATTAAATTTTTTACTTTCGTGATTAGTTTAGTTGTGTATTCCGATTAGATTAATTATGGGTTCTCTTGTGATTAATCTAATTGAGATTTTTAAGTCTCCATAAGTTTACTTGTGTTGAGCATATTTAGTTAAATTAATCATGAGTTCTCTTACGTTTAACTTAATTGAATATTTTTTGATTCAAATTCATACTTGTATGTGATTTGTTATATCCAAAGAAATCCTTCTTTTCTTTTAAAATTAAGTTCGCTCTTGTTGTTCTTTCGGGAATGACATATTATGGGGGAGAGCTCTTAATTGAACTTGTGCTTAATTTCCAAATCTTTGTGGGGAGTGCGGCCGTGGAATATTATAGCGGTTATCTTGTATTTTTATAAACTCCTTGATGAATGCATTTAGCTTCGGCTTCATGATTGCATCTAAATAAGATGATATATACTTACTTTTGGTCATGAAATGTCTCTTACGAAAATTTCATTAGGATCCCGTTCTTGTACCTTTTCCAATTTTATTGAAAAAAATGGGGAGAATTAATATGTAGTTCACATTACAAATACATATGGTTTTCTGATCATTATGTAAGGGGGAGTGGTTTCCATGTGAGATGGAGTATTGTCTAAGGGGGAGTGACATATCACCATAGTATTTTTGTTGAAGTTGTGATGCAATTGGACTTTGACGCTATGTAATGATACTATAACACTGTATAACAATGATTGTGAACTCTTGTTTTCTCGTTGTTATAGCTATGGATTTTCAACAACGATGATGCTAAACTTACAACCTTTGGGATCATTGGAGTACTTGGAAGTGACGAAGATTTCGAGTAATGTTGAAGATTAGACATGTGGAATAGGAGCTACAAAGTTTATTTATATATTTTTTGTATTCCATATGTATTGATAGTGATGTCACTAAAATTGACAAATGGGGAGATTGTTAGAGCATTGATCGGTCGAACTCACATGCGTTGCTATCTCAAGCATGTTTGTCAATGTTACTGATAAAAACTATAAGTCTTGATTTCAAGTTTACTATAGCTAAGGTCTCGGACTAGGATAAAAAGTGTAGTTGAGCTCAAGAACTCTATGTCAATCATCATACAAGACGAAGGACTACTCAAGGAACTGGTGGATCTTCATCGACTAAAAGGTATGTGGAGACTTGAACTTATCTATCACTCAAAAGTCTATTTATCCCCTATCTTGAGAAAAAAGTCGTTTTTCTATATAGACTAAGATTATTAACAATTGGTATTTCGAGATGAGTTTACCTCACCTATCTATTTTTCGAAATATGTGTTGGTAAAGCTTTCGATTTAGCCAAGTTTATCTTTACCTAGTGACGAAAGTCATGTTAAGTTTCAATCACTTTGAAAATTGCTCTGACGAAAAATGGTTTGTGAATAACAACTATATAACGTCCTCTGAGAATGTTTCAATGATTAAAATGAGAGTTTAGACAATATAACCATTGGAGATATAAGCATTGTTGTGGAAACACATATATGTATAAGTTCTTATTCCTTGAACCAAAGTTTGCGAACTTTGTTGATCAGGAGAACCGGAAAAGTGCATGACCTTCAGTCCGCGAACCTAGTCCGCAAACTGGCGGAAGTTTTCGACTCGAGAATTTCTGCTGGAGTTTGTGAACTCCATCCGGGAACATAAGTCCGCAAACCCAGTCCTCGAACTTGAGTAGGTTATGTCTAAAAACAATGTTTGTGAACTTATCTTTATAAACTAAGGAATGCTATTGCAAACCGTGGCTATATAGTTCATGAACATATTCGAGTGAATCAAATCGTTTTTGCTTCAATTGTCTCTTGTGTAGTACATGAGATTTCCTTGCAATTGAACAACTCTCTAACTAGTTCATTTGAGTCATTTGAACTAGTTATGGTGAAGAAGAATATGGCTGATATGAAAGTTACTATATGGCTAACCATTTGGCTAACTATTGTTGAACCAACGAATGTACAAGTTTGTGTACGGTTACACAAACCTAGAAACATGCATTTCATGTGTGTATAACAAGCTATGTTTTCGATCTAACGGTTGATAAATATTAGTTTGAATCTAATCATGTTTTCATCTAACGGTGAATATTGAATACTTTGTTACTAATCTAACATTGATTGCAAACTCTGATTTCAAAGACTATATAAGGGAGAACTCTAGCAACTGGGAAACCTAATCCCCACACATTCTGTTTGATACTAGTTGTGATAAGCTTGAGTCAATTTTCCTTTAACCTTTGGTTTCTTCTTCTAAACTAGGTTAATGACTTAAAGACTTCATTGGGATTGTGAATCCAGACCGATACTACTTTTCCAGTAGTTGTGTGATCTGATCTTGATGTTTCTATCATACGAGTATAATTGTAATAATTGGCTTGAGATTTCTCTCTCCGATAGGCAAGATAAAAAGTAATCACAAACATCTTTATCTCATCGTTTGTGATTCCACAATATGTTTTTTCGCTGCGTCGATTAAGACTATTGTGAGGTGATTGATAAAACTGAGCTGTTCTTCGGGAATATAAGTCTAGTTTATCAAATGGTTCATGTTCACCTTGATTTATCAAAAGACAAAACAAAACCCGTAGGTATATTCGTGGGAGATGGATTTATCTATTACTGTAGACTTTTCTGTATGATACAGATTTGTTTATTAAATTCTTCAACTTTGGGTCGTAACAACTCTTAGTTATGGGTGAGATCAGCTAAGGGAATCAAGTACGTAGTATCCTGCTGGGATCAGAGGCGTAGGAGCATAACTGTACCTTGGATCAGTGTGAGATTGATTGTGGTTCTACAGTCCATACCGAAGTTAGCTTGGAGTAGGCTAGTGTCTGTAGCGGCTTAATACATTGTTGTTTGTAGGTGAAAATGGTTTCTACTGATTTTGGTAATTACGTGTGTGAAAGTGAGAAATAATTTAAACCCTAAACAATGTATTGCAAGGGAGTACTTTAGATTCGAGAGATCAATCTGTAAAAGTCCGGGATAAACCAAGAAATGGCCGTTCCAGACTTGCTTCGGTCAACAAGTGGAGGAGAAAGGTTGGTTTAGGTAGGGAAGCAAAGAGAGTGATGAGGCCAGAATAATTCTGGAAGAGTAGTACTTGACTTGTATAAGAAGTTGAAGGCTTCGGGAAACCTTAACAAGAGTTTCCTTTCTGAGTGTGGTATTTTTACCTGACCAAGAACTTGTTGTTCTGGTGGATATAGGTAAGTCTATTTATACAAGTCTAAAAAGAAACGTACTCTAGCCTCATAAGAAAAGAAAATAGATGAGTTAAATGGGAAGAAGTGGTAACGCCTGATATTGATGGAATTTGATGGAATTGATGTTCCATAATGAAAGAGCGTTTCACCGTTGCTTCCTGCATTTACTAACCGTCTTATTCTTATTACACTATCTTGAAACGGGCATTTGTGTATGCCGCACGCTGTGGACCACCAAACCAATACCCTAATGAGCATCCTCCAGTTTGTGTTACTGTCTCCAATTTTTTTGGGAAAACATGTAGCATGTTGTTGTGGCTTGGCAAGTCAAGCTCGGGAAACTTGCTAGCCTGGTGACCTTCGATGGTCGAGATTTTGCATCTTGATATGGGGGGAAACCGTTGATCGTTGCACGCCTTCGTTTTGGTAGCCGCGTAATGAGTGCCAATGTGGTGGCGCGTCTAGGTTGGTATGCCATTGGCATGGCATGGCCAAACTTAGGTTTTCGGTCCAAAGGTTATCATGTGTCGTCTGGTAACCTTGGATGGCTAGGATTTGCTCCTGCGATTGAAGGGCAACCGTTGATTGTTGCACGCCTTCGTTTTGGTAGCCGTGTAGTGAGGGCCAATGTGGTGGCACATCTAGGTTGGTATGCCGTTGGCATAGCATGGTTTGGCGTGGCCAAACTTAGGTTTTTGGGCCAAAGGTTATCATTGTCGACTGGTAACCTTGGATGGATATGATTTGCTCCCGAGATTGAAGGGCAACCGTTGATTGTTGTACGCATTCGTTTGGTGGTCGCGTAGGGAAGGCCAACATGGTGGCGCGGAGAGGTTAGGATTGGCATGTGGGGCCAAGGGCTTTCCATGGTCGTATGGCGTGGTTAGGGCTAAGGTAAGGGTGTTTGGCTTGGCATGATGTGACTAGAATTGCTAGGGCCATGGCAAGGTGCGTTTGGCATGGCGCGGATAGCTTGGGCTAGGTTTGGTTTAGATTGGCATGTGGGGCCAAGGGTTTTCCATAGGCGCATGGCGTGGCTAGGGCCAAGTCAAGGGAGTTTGGCTTGGCATGGTGTGACTAGCGTAGCTAGGGCCAAGGAAGAGTGCGTTTGGCATCGCGCGGCTAGCTTGGGATAGGTTTGGTTTGGCTTGGCATGTGGGGCCAAGGGTTTTCCATAGGCGCATAGCATGACTAGCTTGGGCTAGGCGCGTGATCAAGCTAGGGTTTTGGTGGCAAAGGTCGTTTGGTAACCTCAGACGGCCAGGATTTTCTCTTGGAATTGAAGAGCAACCGTTGATTGTTGCACACCTTCGTTTAGACAACCGAGTAGTGAAGGCCAGTATGGTGGCGCGATATTGGGCCATGGCGAGGTGCGTTTGGCATGGCGCGGTAGGTGTGGATAGCATGATTTTCCATTGGCACAGAGATGCGGCTAGCATGGTTGGCGCGGTCGGTGTGGATGGCATGTTTTACCATTGGCACAGAGGTGCGGTTAGCATGGTTGGAATGGTTTGGCGCGGATGGTGTGGCTGGCATGATTTGCCATTGGCACAGAGGTGCGGATAGCATGGTTGGCATGCTTTGGCATGGTTGGTGTGGCTGGCATGATTTTCCATTGGCACAGAGGTGCGGCTCGCATGGTTGGAATGCTTTGGCGCGGTCGGTGTGGCTGGCATGATTTTCCATTGTCACAGAGGTGAGGCTAGCATGGTTGGCATGCCTTGACGCGGTCGCTGTGGATGACATGATTTTCTATTGGCACAGGGGTGCAGCTAGCATGGTTGGCATGCTTTGGCGCGGTCGGTGTGGCTGGCATGATTTTTCATTGGCACATGGGTGCGGCTAGCATGGTTGGCATGCTTTGGCGCAGTTGGTTGGTGTGGCTGGCATGATTTTCCATTGGCACAGGGGTGCGGCTAGCATGGTAGGCATGCTTTGGCGCGGTCGGTGTGGCTGGCATGTTTTACCATTGGCACAGAGGTGCGGCTAGCATGGTTGGCATGCTTTGGCGCGAATGTTGTGGCTGTCAAGATTTTCCATTGGCACAGAGGTGCGGCTAGCATGGTTGGTGTGGCTGGCATGATTTTCCATTGGCACAGAGGTGCGGCTAGCATGGTTGGCATGCTTTGGCGTGGTCGGTGTGGCTGACATGATTTTCCATTGGCACACGGGTGCGACTAGCATGGTTGGCATGCTTTGGTGCGGTGGGTGTGGCTG
The DNA here is from genome assembly GCA_023529315.1 of Papaver bracteatum. Lineage (NCBI taxonomy): Eukaryota > Viridiplantae > Streptophyta > Magnoliopsida > Ranunculales > Papaveraceae > Papaver > Papaver bracteatum. The sequence goes on from JAJJWX010002530.1 coordinate 2,354,343, forward strand.
GCATTATTTTACATTGGCACAGGGGTGCGGCTAGCATGGTAGGCATGCTTTGGCGCGGTCGGTGTGGCTGGCATGATTTTCCATTGGAACATGGGTGCGGTTAGCATAGTTGGCATGCTTTGGCGCGGTTGGTGTGGATGGCATGATTTTCCATTGGCACAGTGGTGCGGCTAGCATGGTTGGCATGCTTTGGCGCGGTCGGTGTGGCTGGCATGATTTGCCATTGACACACGTGGGAATTAAGGTTTGGCTTGTCGTAACCCTAATTTGAAAAAATACCCCGGTAATTATTTTAGAGACACATTAAAGGTTTCAGTAAATGTGCCTAGTAAATGCATGTTACTTTAAATGTTGTGACATCGCTGTCTGCTAGGGTATAATGTTTTATGATTTTAACCCTAAGCTAAAAACCACCATCAACATGAAGTCCCCTGATTAGCTCGGAATAGGTGCCTTGTTGCGAGGTAAGCATATGATGGTGGAAGACAAGGACGTAATCGAGATGTAAATCATTGCAAAGATGGTCAGGAGCATTCGACCAACCTTTTTGAGTGGTAAAGAGAGTTTTAACTTCCCGTGTTGGCGGCCCTGCGTAAGTTGTACTAGGAATGTAGACCGTGGAGTGGTGATATGAAAGTTACCGGCTTGGTCTAGTCGTACATCTCCAAGGCAAAGGGGGTGTGGTCTTAGAAGGCGACGCAAGTGGACGACTTGGCTCGAGGGGCCAAGAGGTGGCGTGGTCTTGGGAAGGCAGATGTGCGTGGATGATAGGGTCGCGTTAGTGGAGCGGCGACTTGGCAGGGAGGGACGCGGCAATGGCATGGTGGAACGTGCAAGGACAGCTAGGCATGGTGGGGCCGCGGAAATGGAGCGAATGGCTGTCATTAGCATGAAAGGCATGGATTGTTGCAAAAACTGGACGTGGAGCGCTGGCAAGACTGGCACTGGCAAGGAAAGCGTGGATGTCTTGGGAGTAGCAAGCCTTACTCTTGTGGGACCGATTGCCTTTCTTTATGTGCGGCTTTAACATAGAATTCTTTCCTTATTCAAAAATATTTTTCTAGAGGTAGGTAGCATCCGCAATCCTTTCATCTGGTAGCTTTACGCGAATCCCGGTACGATTGGGTGTCTTTAGGGCTAGACTTTGGAACGCGAGGCGGATCTGCTGGCATGGACTTGGCATGAAGGGGACCCAATAGCACTGACGGGCATGGAACGGGTGTGGGCTTCTTGGCAAGGCATGACGATGGTAAGGGAAGCGCTTTGGAAGGGAAGCGCTTGCAAGGGAAACGCTTGCGGTTTAGGGTTTGACACGCTGAAACCGTAATTAGCGCCCTTTACTAGAATCCCTGTAGAATCTGCATACGGACTCTGATTTTGACAGTCTGCCCCTTTATCGGACACGAAACCGAATTCTCTCTCTCTCAACGCTAGAATATTTAGTTTTCGAGCTCGTTTAGGAGGTGAAAACGGCCTTTTTCTGTTTTTCTATTTTTTTGTTATTCGTCTGGATCCGTGTTTCCGTCTACAATGTCTCTCCAGTGGATTCCAAAATTTTACCAAAACTCCGCTGTATTCTTGGGATGGATGGATGAAATATATTCTCGGAAACGATCACGTCAGGGATAATTTTGGAGATTGTGGTTTTGTTATCGGTCCTTCCTCGAACTTAGGTTGTTCAGTGGACCTTCTGATCGTGATGATGATGTGTTGTGAATGCTTGCATGGTCGAAAATTTCTGGCGCCCTTGGATAAAATAGGGAGACGTTCCATTTCCGATGCGCTGTTATCAAGTCACCCAGGACTTTGTTCAAGTTTACATCCTTCGAACCATCTTCTGAATCTTGGACTATCGTACGGAATGGGATGTGGTGAGAAGTCCCCAGTTATACTTCGGTTTGATATGATGAAATGGATGAATATGTGAATGTAGCCTTCTGGAGTGCTTTTGGAGTCTTCGGTGCACATGTAAGGCCTCATGTTGAGAAATTCCCGCAGCTCGTAAAACCCCGACAGTGATGGTGTTGAAATCAGTAATAACCTGGTTGAAAGGAGTGACAACGTCTCATGCTGGTAGTCCCCATGCGTAACCTACTTTCATTACATCGCCTTGAATCCCCGTCCACGAGATTTGATATAAGCCTATCGTGATTTTCTGGATGTGACACTGGGATGCTCAGAAAATACATGATGAAATGTTCTGGATAGTGCAGGCTTGGGATCCTCCGCCGCCTCGTAAAGTGTTGAATGCGTCTTCTAAACAGAGAGGTGATGATGTTCTTGCGCTGCACCCTTGCAGAGTACATGACCTTGTTGTGGGTACGGCTTTTGGTTGACTGAGTCTTCTGAGCTTTGACAGTGAAGGGATTCCGTGCATACTCTCAGTCCCCAAGTATGGTTTACATGTTCCCATATTGTATGGTCAGTGGGTTGACCATGATAAAGACGTCACCATCGTTTTGGTAGCCGCGTAGTGAGGGCCAATGTGGTGGCGCGGCTAGGTTGGTATTCCGTTGGCATGGCATGGTTTGGCGTGGACAAACTTAGGTTTTGGGGCAAAGGTTATCATGTGTCTTTTGGTAACCTTGGATGGCTAGGATTTGCTCCTAGGATTGAAGGGCAACCATTGATTGTTGCACGCCTTCGTTTTGGTAGACGCGTAGTGAGGGCCAATGTGGTGGCGCGTCTAGGTTGGTATGCCGTTGGCATGGCATGGTTTGGCTTGGCCAAACTTAGGTTTTCGGGCCAAAGGTTATCATATGTCGTCTGGTAACCTTGGATGGCTAGGATTTGCTCCTAGGATTGAAGGGAAAGCGTTGATTGTTGCACGCCTTCGTTTGGTGATCGCGTAGGGAAGGCCAACAGGGTGGCGCGACTAGGTTATCCTTGGCATATAGGTCTAAGGGTTTGTGATGTAGGACATCCTACTCATAAGACCTATTTCCTAATACTAGACTATTTCTTAATTTAGGATTTCTTTTCTAATTCTAGTTTCTTTCTTTGTTTAGTTTGATTTCCTTTTCAAGTCCTAGTTATATTTAGAATCCTAGAAGCCTATATAAGAAGGCCTAGACATAGTAGAGAGACACAATTCTACAACCAATATTATTATTTGATTAATATCAAATTTATCTTTTATTTTTATTATCTTTATTTTATCATTACTTTTGTGAATCAATTGATCTCACACTAGTTTCTATCTTTTATCGGATCTTTGATCCAAAACATACGCTTCCGCTACGTCAGTTTTCCATGGTCGTATGGCGTGGTTAGGGCCAAGGTAAGGGCGTTTGGCTTGGCATGATATGACTAGCATGGCTATGGCCAAGGAAATGTGCGTTTGGCATGGTGCGGATAGCTTGGGCTAGGTTTGGTTTAGATTGGCATGTGGGGCCAAGGGTTTTCCATAGGCGCATGGCATGGCTAGGGCCAAGGCAAGGGCGTTTATCTTGGCATGGTGTGACTAGCATAGCTAGGGCCAATAAAGAGTGTGTTTGGCATGGCGCGGCTAGCTTGGGCTAGGTTTGGTTTGGATTGGCTTGTGGGGCCAAGGGTTTTCCATAGGAGCATAACATGACTAGCTTGGGCTAGGCGCGTGACCAAGCTAGGGTTTTGGGAGCAAAGGTTATTTGGTAACCTCAGACGACCAGGATTTGCTCCTGGGATTGAAGGGTAACCGTTGATTATTGCACACCTTCGTTTGGATAGCCGCGGAGTGAAGGCCAGTATGGTGGCGCGACATGGGGCCATGGCGAGGTGCGTTTGGCATGGTACAGTAGGTGTGGCTGGCATGATTTTCCATTGGCACGGAGGTGTGGCTAGCATGGTTGGCATGATTTGGCGCGATCGGTGTGGCTGGCATGTTTTACCATTGGCACAGATGTGCGACTAGCATGGTTGGCATGCTTTGGCGCGGTTGGTGTGGCTGACATGATTTTCCATTGGCACAGAGGTGCGGCTAGCATTGTTGGCATGCTTTGTCACGATTGGTGTGGCTGGCATGATTTGCAATTGGCACATATGTGCGGCTAGCATGGTTGGCATGCTTTGGCGCGGTCGGTGTGGCTGGCATGATTTTCCGTTGGCACATGGGTGCGGCTAGCATGGTTGGCATGCTTTGGAACGGTTGGTGTGGCTGGCATGATTTTCCATTGGTACAGAGGTGCGGCTAGCATGGTTGGCATGCTTTGGCGCGGTTGGTGTGGCTGGCATGATTTGCCATTGGCACACGTGGGAATTAGGGTTTGGCTTGTCGTAACCCTAATTTGAAAAAGATACCCCAGTAATTATTTTAGAGTCACATTAAAGGTTTCAGTAAATGTTCCTAGTAAATGTTTGTTACTTTAAATATTGTGACATATCTGTATGCTAGGGTTTAGTGTTTTACGATTTTAACCCTTTGATAATAACCACCATCAACAATTGTATTTTTAATCTGGACTAGGTCCCGTAGTTTTTCTGCATTTGCGGTTTCCTCGTTAACAAAATTATGGTGTCTGTGTTATTTCTTTTCAGCATTATATTTGTTATATAATTGAAATAATACCGGTTGTGCGTTGTTCAATCAATTATAATATCCGACCTTTTGGTTGTTGATTTAAATTGATTGACACTTGGATATTGATCTTTGGTACCATCCAAGTTATCTCTTTGTATTTGATAAAGGCTCGCAGATTTCTATTTGCTTGATTAAAGATCAAATCAAGTGAGAGAGATATAAACTCTTTGATATACTTTTATTGATTGAGTCTAACTGTCTAGTTGATTCTCATAAAATTATATCGGAGTTTGTCCATACAAATTTCTAATTCGAAATATTGGGTGTGGTTGTTAGACCCCCGCTTTTTCAATTGGTATCAGAGCAGGCAAACATGTTCAAGACCTTACAAGTCTGTGTTTGTAACGATCTGACTCTATGACAAGAGTAGTATCTCTGATAAATACGTCACCAAAAATAAATATTCTGTCTCGTTTACATCTATTAAAGAGAAATATTCTTCAATCTCAAATATAGACGAACCCTGTGTTCAAATTAGACAGACAGGCTCCGACACGTGTCATTCTGATTACCCTTCAAAAGAGTGCTTCTCTCTAAATGAACGAGAAATAGATGAAGAGAGTGAACTGATGATAAGCTTTGTTAAAGTTCAAGCTGATCGGTTGAAACAACGTGTCAAAATTCTTCTTGGGGAAATAAAATACTATAACTCCAAAAACTCTGAAGCTTTTCTTTTTCTTAAGGCATGTCTTGAAAGAGATATATTGGAAATCAAACATCGCTTGAATAAGCTCCCAATTCAAGGATGTTTCAAGAAGTTCTCTAGACCATCTTCATCATCCACAACTGTGACTGAGGAAGATCCAGAAGAAGAGTCAATGTCTTTTTCTTGTAAAAAAAATGTGCATATACCCTCTTATCAAAGATGATGAATATTACATGAAGGGAGTAAATCTTCACAGAATGTTAAGATAGTGCTTTCTAACATTCAAAAAGTATGTCCCTTTTGTGATTCAAGAGAACCAGTTAGGCAAATGAGAAACTCTAGGTTTAGTAACAATTCCCTTGTTCATTTGTAACCCACATTTTATGTAATATTCAAAGGAGTAACTGACGTTCATATGTCTAAACCAATTGGTTTCAGTACTCACCTTGTGTGCCCTACCAGGAAAGTCAGTCCTATGTGTTCCTTAAATGATCTGACTCAGAACAAATGTCTTAACAATTTAAGAGAAGATCAAAATCCTTACATCTTAAAAAGGGGAGTTAATAATATATTTAATGTGAACAAGGTATCAGGAAGACGCCGATTTCCTTCAGGAAAGATTCATTTTTCTGAGTCATATTTATGTAAGGATAAAATTTATGATTACCTTTCACATCATAGTGGTTTTTCTCCAACATTTCGTAAAGAAAAGGACAACCAAAATCATTGTTCATTTAATGAGCCAATGGATCATACTTGTGTTAAATAATCACAAGGTTGAATTCTCACTTGTGAAAACCTAACTGAGTGAGAAATGTTTAGGTATACTTATTTGTAAAGTGTCTCTGATTATCTAGCTAATCTCTTATCGTTCTTAGATAGATTATCAGGTAGCATCTTTACATAAGTATTTGTTGTAAGTCTGTCCTTGTTTATTGTTTTACTCGTGGCTCTATGCCTTCAAACTTGTTTTTGAAAAATAAAAGTGTGGACTTTTTCCGTGCAAAGCTTTGTGAACCCTCCTCTTGCAGGTACACATATGGTTTTGGGGTTCCTTCTCAAACCTATCTTGTAAACCCTAAGTCACTCGAATCTTATTATAAACATATCTTATTGAGTTGAAATTTTCACTCTAGGATTTATATTATCAATGGATTCTTCCTCTTACTCATGGGATTTACCTGAAGACTTCGTTTATAATGCGGTATATTTCGAGTTTGATAAAGAGAAGGGAACCTCTGTTAAATTCGAAGGATTATTTCCTCAATCTCCTGATTCCTATTCTGATATTGAGAAGGTTGAATAGATTTCGTCCGATATAGTTCTTGACTTCCTAAAGAACTTTTAGGAGGCAAAGCAACAACTTGTTGATACGATGAAGTGTCTTGATATGGTAAGAATTGAGTTTAAAAAGGTTAAGTCTGACCTTGTTCTCATGAAAACCCGTGTTAAAGAACTTCCCAATAAGGATATCCTCTCAAAAGGTGTAGAGGATGATGTTGTTTACAAGCTCCAGGACCTTAAGACTCAAGAAGGCCCCGAAGTGTCTATATTACGTTAGTTCGCCTTGGCATGGAAGTTTTTTCAGTTAGTCTGTTTGATTTGGTTTTCCTAGTAAATCTAATTCTATTTTTTCTTGCTTGATTAGAACAATAACTAGAGTTTTGGAATAGCCATTATTGTGATTACATATAGCTATGTCCAACGTTTTCATCTTCATGTTTTTAGATTTATTGGTTTAAATTCTAAAATTGTTTGGAAGATGATTGTTGCAGTATTAATCTTTATGGTTTCATATATTGCAATATTGTTATGGGATATGTGTGTTTGCGTCCGTGAACTTGGTTGTCCCATACCTTGTCAAAAGTAAAGTCTTTTATGAGTTGATATGCTTATATTGATAAAGGAATTAATTGACTTTTGACAAATACAAAAGTTAAGCATATTGTGTCAATTTTTGATGGAAGATAGGTTAGAATCTTTTGTTTTTCAAGGATTATGTCTATTATATGTCATTGTCCAAATGGTGATGGAAAATACAATGAATCCTTGTGTATTCCGCAGTAATTGATCTTCCCTGATTGATAGGTGTTGTAAATATCGTGATATTTATCAAAGAGCCATAATTAGCGATGGGGGTTCTCACTTCAAAAATAGGATTTTGCAAAGCTTGTTGAAGAAGTACAATGTGTCGCACAAGATTGCAACACCTTATCATCCTCAAACAAATGGACAAGCCGAGGTTTCTAACCGGGAGGTGAAATCCATTCTAGAGAAGACGGTGAATCCAACAAGGAAGGATTGGAGCTTATAGAACCGTATACAAGACACCTATTGGGATGTATCCCTTTAGGCTTGTGTATGGTAAACCTTGTCACTTACCCGTGGAGATTGAGCAAAAGGCGTTTTGGGATATAAAAAAATGCAATATGGAGATGGATGGTGATGGGAAGCAAAGGAAGTTACAACTCCAAGAGTTAGAGGAGATTCGCAATGATGCATTTGAAAGATCACGAATTTACAAGGAGAAAACGAAGGCCTTTCATGATACTATGATTTCTAGAAAACAATTTTGTGTTGGGAAAAAAGTGCTTTTGTTTAATTCTCGCTTGCAATTATTTCCGGGTAAATTAAGGTCATGTTGGGTTGGACCTTTCATTGTTACTAATGTGTTTTCTCATGGTGGAGTAGAAATCGTAGCATAGCTACATGCAAGTAACTTAAAGTTAATGGGCACCGGTTGAAACCATATTATGAGAATTTCACTTCCAAAGTGGTGGAAGGAGCTAATTTTGTGGATGCACTCCCTATGGAGGAGTCATAGAAAGCAAGGAGATAGTCGGGCTGACGACTTTAAACCAAGCGCTAAATGGGAGGCAACCCATAGGATGAGTATCTCTTGTCTTATTTTCATTTTTTTTATCTTGTTTTTAGTTTTTTTTTCTTGTCTTGTATTTTATTTTTATTTTATGATTTCTTGTCATGTTTCATGCATGATTTCCAACCTTGACTTACTTTGTATGACTCAATTTACACTGAGGACAATGTAAAGTTTAAGTGTGGGGGAGTGGTTAAGCATTTGCATTGTAAATTTTCATGAAATTTTCAACTTTTGTGTAAAATAGTGAATAAAAAACTCCAACTTGTAGTTAGTTTAGAGTCACATAGTATACATGTCGCTAAGATTACATCGAGATTCTCATAAGAGTGACTGAACTTAGAGATGAAAGAGAACATGATCGGGTTTCTTACTTGTATGAGAGTTAAAGTTGGATTTAACCATTCTAGTGGCAAATAAGGTGCAGACTGAATTCAGTAGTAGAGTAGTGGTTCCCTATAGTGGAGATTACCCATGTTACATCATAAGAGGCACCGACCTTCAATTCTTTGTACCTGTCTAAATATGTGCTATTAGAGTATGTGTCACCGCACGTAAATTCCGGGTAGAATGGTGAGCTACCCAACCTCCCACCAATAGAAGCACTATTTTGATCTCTTGAGTGCTATTTTATCAATCATGATGGTGACATTGAATTGCTAACTTACATACCACTTGTAATCTTGTTCGCAGTTAGCACCATCCACTTTATCTCTCTCTACACCAACAAGTCCATATAAACACCATCATCATCAATAAGAGAAGCATCACAAATTCGAAGGAAAGTTGAAGACGTTCAAGGTTTACAAGCAACAGTACAGAAATGAGAAGATTTCAGATTCAAGTAAAGCAACAAGACAAGGAGCATAATTTTTACAAGTTGAAGACTATTGTACAAGAGCGAAGATTATCAAGATGAAAATTCAAGAAGTTTATGATATCGAGACATACAAGTTGTGAAGAATCAAGCGGTAAAGTACTCACACCATGGCCTTTGTACTTTTATTTTTATTTGTTTTAGTTTCTCTTGGCTAAAAAAAACAAACAAACTTGGGACATGGTTATCATTATGCTAGTTCCCTAATCAAAAATTAAAAAAAAAAAGACAAGAGAAAAGTTCATTAGGTTCATCATTAGTTTTAATTTTTTTTGTTTGTTTTCATTTTGTATTTACTTTATTTATTTTGCATCTTAAAAAAAAAAAAAGAAAAAAAAAAGAAAAGAAGAAAAATATTCATTGCATCATATTTTGGTTTTGTATTCATTCAATAAAGCCAATGGAAAAAGAAATATCTATAGTGAAGTTTCAAGCAACAAGAATTAGAGGAAAGAATCACATTGTCAAGATTCTACGATGTTCAAGAGTTATCATCAACAGTTGAAGACCGAAGACGAAAACAAGGAGTGAAGACCAAAGACGTTTCTATGGATGATGTGAGAGTGGTGCTAACTGCACGCCGAACGGATAACGAGGTAAGTAAGCATATTCCCACCTTCGTTAAGTGGTTGATTTCCTTTCTTAGAGATCGTCAGAAAAAAAAGGGTTTTCAAAATTATAAAAGATGTGGGTTTTCAAAACAATTCGGAGGGTTTTTACCTTCCTACCATTCAACATGTCGCAGGATTTCTCTCTTCATTCCTACCTGGACACATGTGCGACCCATAAAACACTATTTATTATTGAGAGCAACTTCATAAAACCCTTTATTGTGAGGCAGAGTCGAGAATTTCGATCACTCCGAACCCGAATTACTTTCGATAAGGGATGGTTATTTCTCTCTCAACTTTTAAGGATGAGATTGTGTTCATTTATGTGTCTAACTTCTTATGACTAGTGTGTAGAATCTCTATGTCTTCTTAGCGCATTGGATGCTATCATTTTGGAGAACTAGTAAGTTGGAAATATAGGTTTTCTAGGTAGACCTCTTGTAAACCTTCACGAGACTAAAACTCGTCCACTAGGGACACCTAGGGGTTTAAAGGCTTGTTATTTATACTAAGAGTAACCGTAGCCTCGACGAGACGGAGTTGTATGTATATTTTAGAATTGTTATGTTTGATTTACTCGAGGACTAGCAAAGTCTAAGTGTGGGGGAATTTGATAGGTGTTGTAAATATCGTGATATTTATCTATTGTTTATGCTTTCTTTATGAGTTTTCTTGTAAATTATGTATCTTATGATTACTTATGAGCTAATCAGGTACTATGGAGTCATTTGGAGCAAAAGAGGATGAAATCATTCATTTGGAGCGGAAAAGACAAAAAGAGAATTCACATGCGATATGTGGAACATGCTAAGATGTGCAGTAAAGGAGATGAAGAATGAATTGCCAATGCCGCGCAACTGATAGTTGAGCAAGAAAACAGAATAGGATGTCAGTTCTACAGAACCGACAAGCCATATACGAAGTAGTTAACCCTTATTAAGGAGTACATGGTATCAATATCAATTTTAATCATTACAGCCCACCTAGAGAAATATATTCTCTTCTCATTATTCTTTCTCTATGAAATTTAGAAACGGGAGGAAATAGAGGCGCAGTTTCTCAGGGAAATTGATGGTGATTGAGAGAGGTTATGGAGGCGCTGTCAAGAGAGAAACTCAAGGATTGGGAGAAGAGATTGACTCTTGCTACTGGCAAACATATGATGAAGCCATGAATCTGTCGAGAAGAACTGGGGAATAAAAATTGAGTTATCGATGGTAGAATTCGGAGACGAATGGAGAAGATATATGTCTATTAGAAGTCAAGAAGTGTTAATATGAAGGGGTTTTGGTTGAATTTGGATTTAATTCGAGTTAAGAGAAGAAATTGAAATTGGAAATGGATTATTTAGGGTTTCTGAGATGAAGAAGGACATGAAGGGTTTGATGTAGGTGATATTGAAGAAAAAGAAGAGGAATTGATGATGCCATGAATTATTTGAGATGAATGGCAAAGAAGATGGGATAATGCTGCTTTGATTACGCGCATGGTGCAGGATTGTGGAATTTCAGGTAATGTTCAAATCTAGTAATGGTCTGGTGCTGTGCGAGGTTTTGCAGTTTCAATTAGAGAAGAAAATGGGGTTTGAGTCTGCAATGGAGGTGGTTGCTGATGTTGATTGTTGTGCCACAATATTACGAGTTACACGGATGGTAGTGAGGAGTTAGAAGCTACCTAAAGTGTATTGTGTCAAAGTAGGAAATGAAAAGAATGGGTCGCAAGAACAATGAAGCGAAACTTCTTATTAGATGAATGTTAGGTGATGAACTTTTACAGGGAAGAATGATGGCACTGTGAAGATCTGGGTTCTGATGAAATGGTTCCATTGATTATGTTGCTTCACTTGGTGAGAATGTAATGGAAGCACTGGTGGTGATTCAGTATGAGGCAGTGGTGAACGAAGCCAAGAAAAGAAGATGTTGTAATTTGGAGCTGGAGAATTGAAGGGTTTTGTGAGATATTGAGCCGAGGTAAATGTGCAGGATGAACTTAGATGCTGAATGCAATGGAGTATGGAAGTTAGAAAGGTTGAATTACAGGGCAGGAAGAGCAGGGAAATGGATACTATTGTGTTGGGGATTGCAGTAGGAGCTTGAGAGTATGCTGCAGTGCAGGTGAAACTGGAGTTGCACATATGGATGATTATGGCTAGATGAATGTGTAGGAATGAATGTAGGCAAGGATGTTAAAGGCCTGGAATTGGGCGGAACTCAACAGAAAATAGTCAAAACTGTGTCGAAATCGGTTATAGCCGAGTCGACTCAGTGTGTTAGCCAATTTAACTCGGATGGATGTGTACCTGGCTAGCTGGGCTTCATACATGGACTATGTAGGCAGAGATGGTTTTGGCCGAGTTTATTTGGTCTCGACCTAATTTGGCAGAGGGGAGAAAGCATAAAAAGGATGGGATCCCTATTATTATCTTATCTTTTACTTTTACTTTTACTTCTGCCTAGGGTTTAGAAACATGATAGGTTTTCTGTTTATTCTTTTGATGAAATCGATGAGCTTGAGCTAATCTTATTATTGGTGATGGATTAATTTGATTTCACATAACATGTTTCTTGTTCAATAAATTAGTTTTGTCTCATATTATCGTTTATGATTCACCATTAATATTGTTGCATGATTGAATGTTAGTTTTTTCAAGTTGCAAATTGGTAGAACTCACATGCATATCTTTTGCTAGATTAGGGTTATTATACGCAAAATTGATAATTCCTGATTGCAAGTAGTATAAATATGATTATAGTTTGTAGTGATATATTCTTATGATCATATGTGAACCATGACCTTTGTTAAATCGGATTAGTGATTTTACACGTTCGATTGCTTTGATTGTCCTGATTTCATAGAACTTAATGCATCTAGGGAATTAAACTTGATTAGTGCTTTTACACGTTAGGTTGTTCTCTTAGATAGAACTCATACTCGCATCTTTTAATGTGTTTGTTGATGACAAGAGGAAATTAGCGGGATATTCTTGCGATCAAGGTATTCTAGGGCCATTGATAAAATAGAGATTAAATATCAATTCTAATTATTATGACAAGAAAATGTTTGTGAATGAAAACTAATCCTTAACCAATATCTCTTTTACTTGATTTATTTGTTTATTTGCTTTTATATTTGTTTTAGTTATAAAAATCAGAACCCCCCCTGTTATTTATAGGAAACCGAAACAACTTGACAACCTTAGTACTCTCTGTGGGAACGATCCTTTCTTGACCTTGCTATATTTATATTTTGAGTAGTGAGAAAGTGTAATTTATTTTTGATGCATACGACAGCGATCACTGATCTATATTTTGTGTATTACTGTGAGGCTCCATAAGGTGTCTTATGTTGAGCACTAAACAACCAAAGTTGATTATTTTATGATTAGCTTAGTTGTTGTTCCGTAAGGTACTTTATGTCGAGCATATTGAACTAAATTAATCATCTTATTTGGTTATTTTGTTATGACTCCGTAAGTTTTCTTATGTGAGTATGAACAATTAAATTGATTACTTTCGTGATTAGTTTAGTTTTGTATTCCGATTAGATTAATTATGGGTTCTCTTGTGATTAATCTAATTGAGATTTTTAAGTCTCCATAAGTTTACTTGTGTTGATCATATTTAGTTAAATTAATCATGAGTTTTCTTACGGTTAACTTAATTGAATATTTTTTGATTCAAATTCATACTTGTATGTGATTTGTTATATCCAAAGAAATCCTTCTTTTATTTTAAAATTAAGTTCGCTCTTGTTGTTCTTTCGGGAATGACATATTATGGGGGAGAGTTCTTAATTGAACTTGTGCTTAATTTCCAAATCTTTGTGGGGAGTGCGGCCGTGGAATATTATAGGGGTTATCTTGTATTTTTATAGACTCCTTGATGAATGCATTTAGCTTCGACTTCATGATTGCATCTAAATAAGATGATATATACTTACTTTTGGTCATGAAATGTCTCTTACGGAAATTTCATTAGGATCCGTTTCTTGTACCTTTGCCAATTTTATTGACAAAAATGGGGAGAATTAATATGTAGTTCACACTACAAATACATATGGTTTTCGGATCATTATGTAAGGGGGAGTGGTTTCCATGTGAGATGGAGTATTGACTAAGGGGGAGTGAAATATCACCATAGTATTGTTACTGAAGTTGTGATGCAATTGGACTTTGACGCTGTGTAATGATACTATAACACTGTATAACAATGATTGTGAACTCTTGTTTTCTCGTTGTTATAGCTATGGATTTTCAACAACTATGATGCTAAACTTACAACCTTTGGGATCATTGGAGTACTTGGAAGTGACGAAGATTTCGAGTAATGTTGAATATTAGACATGTGGAATAGGAGCTACAAAGTTTATTTATATATTTTTTGTATTCCATATGTATTGATAGTTATGTCACTAAAATTGACAAAGGGTGAGATTGTTAGAGCATTGATCGGTCGAACTCACATGCGTTGTTATCTCAAGCATGTTTGTCAATGTTAGTGATCAAAACTATAAGTCTTGATTTCTAGTCTACTATAACTAAGGTCTTGGACTAGGATAGAAAGTTTAGTTGAGCTCAAGAACTCCATGAAAATCATCATACAAGGAGAAGGACTACTCGAACTGGTGTATCTTCATCGACTAAAAGTTATGTGGAGACTTGAACTTATCTGTCACTCAAAAGTCTATTTATCTCCTATCTTGAGACAAAAGTTGTTTTGCTATAAGACTAAGATTATACACATTTGGTATTTCGAGCTGAGTTTACCTCGCCTATCTATTTCTCGAAATATGTGTTGGTAAAGCTTTTGATTTAGCCAAGTTCATATTTACCTAGTGACGAAAGTCATGTTAAGTTTCAATCACTTTGAAAATTTCTATGATGAAAAATGGTTAGTGAATAACAACTATATAACGTCATCTAAGAATGTTTCAATGATTAAAATGAGAGTTTAGACAATATAACCATTGGAGGATATAAGCATTGTTGTGGAAACACATATATGTATAAGTCCTTATTCCTTGAACCAAAGTTTGCCAACTTTGTTGATGAAGAGAATCGGAGAAGTGCGTGAGCTACAGTCCGCGAACTCAGTCCGCTAACTGGCAGAAGTTCTCGACCCAAGAATTTCTGCTGGAGTTTGTGAACTCCATCCGGGAACTAAATTCCACGAACTTGAGTAGGTTATGTCTAAAAATGATGTTTGTGAACTTATGTTTATAAACTAAGGAATGCTATTGCAAACCTTGGCTATATAGTTCATGAACCGATTCGAGTGAATCAAATCGTTTTTTCTTTAATTGTGTCATGTGTAGTACATGATATTTCCTTGCAATTGAACAACTCTCTAACTAGTTCATTTGAGTCATTTGAACTAGTTATGGTGAAGAAGAATATGGTTGATATGAAAGTTATCATATGGATAACCATTTGGCTAACCATTTGGCTAACTATTGTTGAACCAACAAATGTACAAGTTTGGGTACGGTTACACAAACCTAGAGACGTGCATATGTTTGACAATTTTTTGCTTGAATCTAATCAGGTTTTCATTTAACGGTGAATATTGAATGCTTTGTTACTAAGATGACATTGATTGCAAACCATGATTTGAAAGACTATATAAGGGATAACTCTAGCAACTGGGAAAACTAATCCTCATACATTCTGTGTGACACTAGTTGTGCTAAGCTAGAGTCGATTCTCCTTTAACCTTTAGTTTCTTCTTCTAAACCAGGTTAACGACTTAAATACTTCATTGGGATTGTGAAGCCAGGCCGATACTACTTTTATTGTAGTTATGTGATCTAATCTTTCTGTTTCTATCGTACGAGTACAATTATAATAATTGGTTTGAGATTTCTATCTTCGATAGGAAAGATAAAAAGTAATCAAAGAAATGGTTTATCAATTGGTTCATGTTCATTGATTTATGTGATTTCGTGGGAAACAATATCTGATTTGTTTTTTCGACTTTGGGTCGTAGAAACTCTTAGTTGTGGGTGAGATTAAGACTATTGATGAGGTGATTGATATCTATCACTGAAAGTTTCCTAGAATGAGGGATTTCTAACTTACACACAAGGGGCTAGTTCTATTGATGAATATGCACAATGGTTTTATCTTTGTCTTGGTTTATCAATTGGATTTCTCGTGGGGCAATCGACATCATTGTGTCTTCATTTCTTGATTTATCTGGAAAAAAGATGGAATTTGATAAAATGTTTCTCAACATATGCATTTCTAATGCTAGCTTAGGTATATGCCTGCTTACTGAGAAGTTTCTACAAGCTAGTGATGCGAAGAATATTGATCTTCGTCAACGTTTCCTACCATATGATCCCTGGAAAAGATGCTTGTGATATTATGGTGAACTTAAGGAGAACGGATCAAACTAGTACGGGAAAAGTTGTTTATGGACTGAGATATAAATCTATTATTGTAGACGGTGTTTATTTTGTTATACCAAACTTTATGTGTTTTTCCATTTCTTGAACCTGAGGAATTTGATTGATGATACGTGGTCTAGAGTTTTTTTTCAAGAAAGGGGCCCTGATGTAGGACATCCTGACTCATAAGACCTATTTGTTTCCTAGTTATATTTAGAATTAAGAAGGCCTA
This sequence comes from Papaver bracteatum, assembly GCA_023529315.1. Lineage (NCBI taxonomy): Eukaryota > Viridiplantae > Streptophyta > Magnoliopsida > Ranunculales > Papaveraceae > Papaver > Papaver bracteatum. The sequence goes on from JAJJWX010002530.1 coordinate 2,370,532, forward strand.
GACATAAGATCCAATATTATTATTTGATTAATATCAAATTTATCTTTTATTTTTATTATCTTTATTTTATCATTACTTTTTTGAATCAATTGATCCCACACTAGTTTCTATCTTTTATCATATCTTTGTTTTCCATGGTCGTATGGCGTGGTTAGGGCCAAGGAGGGCGTTTGTCTTGGCTTATGGTGCAGATAGATTGGGTTAGGCTTGGTTTAGATTGGCATGTGGGGCCAAGGGTTTTCCATAGGCGCATGGCATGGCTAGGGCCAAGGCAAAGGCGTTTGGCTTGGCATGGTGTGACTAGCATAACTAGGGCCAATGAAGAGTGTGTTTGGCATGGCGCGGCTAGCTTGGGATAGGTTTGGTTTGGCTTGGAAACTCTTAGGTTTTGTTATTTGGTGAGATCAGCTACCTTCGTTTGGAGGGAATCAAGTTTACGTATGATTTTATCATGCATGGTTGGGCATGATCACGAGACGACTAGCATGGAGGAGCATGATTTTCCAACTATACATGCTTTGTCACGATCAGCACATATGATATTGATTGGACATGATTTTCAACTAGCATGGTTGGCATGCTTTCGGTTGGTGTGGTGGCATGATTTTCCGAAGGTTAGCATGGTTGGAGTAGGCATGATTTGCCATTGTCGTGGGAATTAGGGTTTGGCTTGTCATTAACCCTAATTTGAAAAAATATTGATAATTATTTTGTCACATTAAAGGTTTTTAATGTGCCTAGTAAATGTTTGACTTTAAATATTGGTCCTAGGGTTTAGTGTTTTACGATTTTAACCCTTTGTTTTTCTTCATTTGCAGTTTCCTCGTTAACAAAATTCTGGTCTGTGTTATTTCTTTTCCGCATTATATTTGTTATATAATTGAAATAATACAGGTTTTCCGTTGTTCAATCAATTATAATATCCGACCTTTTGGTTGTTGATTTAAATTGATTGACACTTGGATATTGGTCTTTGGTACCATCCAAGTTATCTCCTTGTATTTGATAAAGACTCACATATTTCTATTTGCTTCAGTAAAGATAAAATCAAGTGAGAGAGATATAAACTCTTTGATATACTTTTTATTGATTGAGTCTAACTGTCTAGTTTATTCTCATAAAAGTATATTGGAGTGTGTCCGTACAAATTGCTAATTCGAAATATTGGGTGTGGTTCTTAGACCCCCGCTTTTTCAGATATGTTAGATGCTTTGATGTGCTGGACTGCACATGTAGTTCCATCGAAGATACTTGTGAAAGTAGGTAGAGTGCACTTTGTTGGTACCCCTACATAATGTATCCCTTGCACAAATGGTGATCTCCATGCTTCTTGTATTGCTTCTGCATGTTGTCTTCTTCCTCTATCCTTTCGCGTATTCTTCATTGCCCTCATTTTCTCTAATTATTTTAGTATTGTTTGGTTAATGTTTTGGTCTTGAACCTGCTGCACTTTCCTATTCAGTCTTGCCTCTCTGGATCTGTGCTCTTGTCTATTGTGATGTAATGCCTCCTGAAACTCTCATTCTTCGGTGTCATATATTATTTATCTTCGCCTTTCTTCCTTTGTAGCATTCTATTCGGAATCCTACATGTCGTCATCATTCTCTTCAATGAGATAATGTTAATTTTGATATGGTTGGCTCCTTCTTCCTCCTATAGTGCGATCATTCTCTCCTTGATGTTCTCGTCTGTTTTCCCTATGGTGATATTTTATGCGATGATGATCGCGTTGCTTTGGTATGTAATCTCCATCGTTGGGGTGTTCGACATTATTGTTGTTCCTTTGATGCTCCATGTGGTTGCCTTTACGATGCAATCGACTTCTCCTCAATGTACTCCTGCTTATTCTTGATGCTGATGCTACACGCGTTGTCCTTGATGTCGTGCGTGATCTTTCCGCATTGAGTCTGTGGTTCTCCTATATTAGCTCAGTATTATGTCTTATTAGGTTCTCCCTTTCTTCTTCTTCCCTTTGTCTGTCCTTAAGTATCCCTCGCCTTAGCTCTCCAATGGTCATGTTTTCGTCATCTCCTTGGATTGGTCCTTGATTCGGAATTCTTTCCCCGTTTTCTTCCACCACGTCTATATTTGTCGTATGCATACTTACTTCATCATAAACGTTCTTGTGGGCATTATCATCCTCCTATGCTTGTTGGATCTGTGACCAAATCTGCTGAACTTGGTTATCTCTTTCGCCCATGGTTGATGTTTCGCCTATTTCTCTTTCTCTTCTTCTTGCGATTCGTCTACTTCTTCTTGTTGCTATGACATGTTCCGCTCTGGACGCCACTCTCACCATCTTTGCACCAATAACTCAATTTCTTCTTGACAAGGTATAAGAAGTGCTTTTGAAATCTTAAGGAATAACTATTGATAACCGTTGTTAGAAAGAACTAAAACTTTTCTTCTTAGATCTAGAAATCAGATAACCATCCAAAAACTGCCGATCGAGACGAAAAACAAACAAAACAAACTATTTTTAAACCATTTTGAAAAACATCACAGGTGAGGAACACCCCTCTCACTCATCCGAGTTGATTTCTAGCGTCAAAATGTAGTTGTGTTTAATCCCACAACTACAGCCAGATAATATTATCAAGTAAATCTAAGACATGATGGGGTAATCTCTAAGTTAATCTTATCAAGAACATGAACAAATACAAGTATGATGTGAGAAAGGCCTAACTTGGGGAATACATAACTTTCTCTCTTTTAAATTTGTCGCACACAAACCCTCAAAAAAGGTCCTCTCCTTCTCACAATGACCTCTAACCCCTTTTATAGGAGGTTACATAGTGGAGGACAACTAATAAAGCCTCTTAAATCGGATCTGAGAGGGTGATACCATCGCGCCTATGTTATCATTGCGTTGGACATGTTAAGTGTAATTCTTTGTGATGTCATTGCGTTCGTCGGTAGTGATGTAGCGGACTTGTTACTTCCACCTTTGAGTAAAGATCTTCCCGCGTTCTTATTGGTTGAGCTGTGTTTTGTATACATATCGGGCATGGTCTAAGAAATGACTCCTATTTATAAGTTTTAAAAAAAAAAACAAGTACGTGGTGGAATTGCCAATAGGATTCACAAGAATTGTCTGTCCGACTTAACTGTTAAGTGTTAACACTAATAATCCCTAATTTACCGATCAAAAAAAAGAAAAAAAAATCGATTCGAAAACAAATAAACAATAACAAACAACATATAAAAGATTAGTAAATTTTCATTTCATTAAGAAGGAACTCGATAAGAGAATACATAATGCAGAAAAGATCAGAAAAAGCAAAAGTTAGCCACTAAAAGGTGCCTCCTACTATTCCTACTGCATCTGATTCCTAACTATTATTACCCCACTAGAAGGAGTATTAAAGTACTAATTAAGAACTCACACAAAAAGGAGTATGATCATCAATTGTCAAAGCTATTAGCTTGAAATTGACTAACCAAAAACTAACTTAATTATATAATACTATGGTCAAAACTTAGTAAATAAATAATTATCGATATAGTAGTAATCAAAGCCAGATAGCTCCTGCTTGCTTTAGCAATGGAACGAGAGAGCTACTGAGATGAAGAGTCATAACTTCATTAGCTCCACCAACTAGCTCACCACCGATAAATACCGCAGGTACCGACGGACTACATCCCAACCTTATAAGTGCTTTCTCGATTTCTTTCCCGGCTCTGGGTTCTTCATCAAGCTCATGAACTGTTGGGTTTACGCCAAGATTATAGAAAAGGGTCTTGATAGTATGACTCATACAACATGTACTCTTGCTAAAGATCACTACTGCTCTTTGAGATACCAATCTTGTTACTCTCTCCATTATGAATTGAATGTTTCGAAATGTGTGATATATGGAAGTTTATTGACTACCTTGGAGGATACTCAAAGCTTGTTATGAAGAGTTAGTTGTAAGTAGAAGAAGAGAATGAAGAAGCTCGGAAATGTTTGAGTTGATTATGAGAATGAAGTTACAATGTTGGGTTATTTATAGATGATAAAGGAGCTAGCTAGAAGGTGCATGATGGGCTGCATTCTTGTGAAAAAACTAGTGTATGTGTGAGAGTGGTCGGTCATGAAATGAAGAATATTCTTTATAGATATTTGGGTTGGAATTTAATAACCCCTAAATCAGTAGTGATCATATACACTCAACTTTAACGAATTCCTACCGTACCAACAACGAAATGCTGAAAGAACTAGAGATACCGGGCTGCTGGTCCATATCTAAAGTAGTACGCCCCCAAAATATAAACTTTATTCATGACCTATTGATTTTTATTTTTAGAATATAAATATAGTACTACTTGTACTTGGGTAGGAATATATGATTTTTGTTTGATGCTTATTAATAATGTGCCCATTTATACGTAAATGCTTATAAGACACAAGGGATCAACTCGTTTTTTACTCGCCACATTGGACGCGGCAAAATTGAACTGTGACGTTTGTGTAACCTATAAGTTCCCTGATGGGAAAGTCACGAGCAACTGGCTTATTGCTAGATATTAAGATTGCTACCCATAGCATAGTTGTCTTGAAATGTTAGTCTGTTTCATATTACATAATGCATGTTTAGTAGCATAACAAAAGTATGGTAAGTGATGCTTTACGTACATAGTTCAGAGCCGAACTAGTTATAATACATATCTCTCTATATATGTGATCGGCTCTGGACCATATGATATTAGGGACCAGCGTATGATGAATAGCCACGTACGATAGTGGATGACGCCAAGTACTCTCTCTAGATATCTCTTTCTCCCTTTCCATCTTGTTTGTTCTTTGCTGTTCTGTTCTAAATTTCTAATGCTTTATCTGTATTGCAGGATTTAAGTATCTTTAGCTGAGTTGCAGAGGAAAAAGGGTTTGTGTTTATCCATTTCGGGTCTGCCTTGATGCACATTTATCTATTAATTTTCCGGAAAATGGGTCATATGACCACAACCCATAAAATGCGTGAATAATAGACTTGTAAAATATTAGTCTGGATGAAAAAGACATAAGAAAAATTAGTCATATGTACCTTATCTTTAAACTTTATTCTTTATCATATTATTTTATCTCTTCTATTTATTTTCTCACTCTAATATAAAATTAATTACGAGAAATGTCTTAACTTTCAAAATATAAGTCGGATTTTAATAAAATTTACATATTTAGAAAGGGCTCGAAAATCTCTACAAAACAAGATCCATTGTTGATATGAAATTCAAATTTTTTTTTTTTATTATAAACCAAGTTGAGGATACATGATGCACCCTGGTGCAAGAATTTTTTTATTTCCTACAAAAATATGCATTATGCACCTAGGTGCAACTTGGCCAAAATTTATTTCATATAAAAATATGCATTATAAACCCAGGTGTAACCTGACCAAAATTTATTTTCTATAAGAATATGCATTACGCATCCAGGTGCAACTTGGCAAAACATTTCCTATAATTAAGAATCCAAAAAATAGGCATTATGCACTCAGGTGCATCTTGTGTATTTCATGTATAAATATAGGTTTATCTTACCAATCACATGTAATATATTATACGCAACCAAAATTATCAGTTCTTGATCTCGAATAATTGACTACCATTACCATCACATTCACCATCAAAACATCAACCAAAAACAAGTAATAGTAATGAGAAAAGGAAGAGGAACAACTAAAAAAAAACATTATGCACTCGGGTGCACCTGAACAATACAAATTTCTTATAAAGAATATGCGTTATGCACTCGGGTGCATCTTGTGTAGTTTATTTTAGTAATCACCTATTGTAGTATATTATACACAACCAAATAACTACTTCATTATCTCAAACAATATTTATCCACGTTAATTTTAATTTAATTAAATCGTTAATTTTTAATTACATCATAATCAAACACTAAGCAATAAGCATTGCAAAAAAATAAATAGACATCATCATAAAACTTAAAAAGCAAGAAAAAATTGGGGGCCAAAAAAATAATTGGGGGCCTGACCAGTTGGTTCCCAATAGCATTTTGTGCTTACCCCTTATCCGATTTTTTTGAAATGGCTAAACTACCCCCAAACCATTAGTGTTAATTAAGTAGATTAGTTAAGTTAGATTAGTTATAAATAAGTTAAGTTAGATAAAATCTGTTTTAGGGGAAAAATTTAGATAATAGAAAGAAAAAAATTTGTGTTGGATAGAGAGGAAGAAAGTGAGGTTTGGTGGAAAATTTTGGCGATGTCATTGCTCAAAATGAAGGAACCAACCCTCAAAATGAGGAACCCCAAGCTCAAAACAATCAGGTAAACTTCCTATACTCTTCAAATCGCATGAATGGTGCTCCAAGTGGTCGATTGATGGTCACTATGGAACTACTCAGTGTGAGTCGTTTGGTCGGAAATATAAGAAGCTGAGGACCCTTAATAGTCGTTAGTTAATTGGCACATCAGTAAACGACTCTAATTCGCAATATGAAAAATCATCATTAAGTTTATAAAACATTAACGACTCTAATGTTGACTTATGAAAAATCATCATTAATTTTATAAAACTTTAACGACCCTATTAAATTTACCATGAAGAAAATGTTAGTACTAATGTTAACGACCCTATTAACGACCATACTCACCAAATGTGTTAACGACCCTATAAACACTAACGACCCTATAAACAATCAGGTAAACATTAACGACCCTATTAAACAATAACGACCCTACTCACTAAATGTGTAGAGTCGTTAACGACCCAATTAATAAACAAACGACCCTATTAATTTTAAGGAAAGGGTAAAATCGCACTTTCACCCTCATTGTGGAAACCGCCTATAATTTTTGGTGTGAACAACTCAAGTTTTGATACAACAATAGTTGTAATGTTCTTAGATTCAATCAAACTGAAGAATGAACTCCTAATCCTTTCTGTTCTTCCGTGAAAATTAATGGCAATAGTTCAGTTTCAAGATTAACTCCTATCTTCTTACGTATCCATTACCAATATGAGTTCCGGTGAAAACTATCTCGGAGGTAATTTAGTCTATTAGTTTAAAAACAGTTACACAATTCCGGTGAAATACATGATTCTGGATATTATAACAGTATATTAAGAGTTAGAACATTGCCAATAGTTTGCTTGTCTTTTAGACTCAGGAATTCAAATTCAAGGGCTAATTAACCAAAAAACTGATTAATTTTCCTTTATTTCCAAAACAAGGTTCGTATGTCTAGTTCCTTTTACGAGCAATCTCTTGCACACCCATTGAGATTCTTTTTATTTTTTCAGTCGAAAAGCCAAATTAAACAAAGAGTCATGCTTTCGCAGCTTCAAGTACTCTTAAGTGCATAACTAACCAATGAAAATGCATTTGTAAGCAGTCAGATGAACACGTATACGATTCGTAAATTTATTGTGCTCATACATAAGAACAAAGGAAAACGAAAGGGCATATTATGGTGCAAATGAAAATGATATATGAACAACACAAAATCGCAACACCTATAGACCATAGATAACTTTTGATGAGATCATGAGAAAGGTCTCGAACTTTCATTCTCATTGATCATATGGAATCTTATGAGGCAACTGGGGTCTTTTATATGTTCTTTCTTAGAGAATACCATGTGAAGAAGATGATACCACGTAGTCGACGCGTTAGCTTTCTAAGATATCCACGTAGAGATTATAGCCATTAAAAATAAAGGAAATGAGAATGACCAGTAGGGAAGGGAATATAAGTAATGTGAAAATTAAACGACGTCCCAAACAAAAGTGAAGGGTTGGATTTTAATGGGTTTATTTCTCTTTATAGCAGGGGTCGGCAACTTCTGTATCGAAAGTATCATGATCATAATCTTATCATAGTATATCAGCTGTGGGAGATGTGTGGATCACATCTAGCTAGTAACTCATTCCTAGTAAGTACGTTTTACGTACACCTTTACGTACTTGTCGCATCGACATCATGTTTTTTTTCACTCATCAACTCTGCATACATACTACATATATAGTCGCTAATAAATGTATGTTACTTGTGATACTCCTTCTCTCAAACAATTAGTATTCCTGGCCATGCGCTGCCCAAACTGTTAATTTCCAGCTTAGTCTCTTAGGCAAGATGGAGATACTATGTACTATCTTGTTTCTTCTGAATAGTTCTATTTCTTCGACTGTGATCTCTTATGTCTCTGGTTTTTCTTCTTCCAAAGAACTTTCGGTAACTTTGAGTGAAGCATTTGGACCTCTACACATGTTTTTCAACATCGAACAAAACTTCAAAATCTTTGTATTTATATTTTTGTTCTTTTTATATTTAGTAGAAGACCTTTGTTTATTCTCTTAAACCTCTCCATGCAATAATTTTTTTTTTTTTTTTTTGGTTAACTCTCTATTTTTTTTTAATAACCCTCTAAAAAAAATATACCGTGTCCTTTGGCCGTTTAGTTTAGTAATGACCCAACTTTATGTACTAGCCCTACTCAATAGATGATCCTGGATCAGTCCCTGCAAGATGGAACATAGTGTATCTCCTCAAAGCAAGACTTATTTCAATCACCGAATTCAGAAATAAAATCTGCCACATTATCGTAGTCACTTGAAACATATATATATATATAAGAATTAACACTGCCTAACAATAATTGAATGTATCTGATATATTTAGTGTTTTTAGATCGCTGAAGTTGAGTGTCTTCAGTGATGGATTTGACAACTACTTCAGCGTCTGCTTCTACGTGAACATTATCAAGCTTCAAAGCTATCACCCATTTTAGAATATCCTTTCAAACTCGGTAAGAAGTGATAGCTAGAAACCTGTTAGCGGTAGCGCATTCACTGGGAATCACCACTGCTCTAACAACCAAATCGTAGGCCATGCTCATAGTGTCAAAGACAACAAAAGAACAGAGTTGGCCAAAAGTACAATTCGAAACTGAATCGGAAAACCTACTTTGTTTCATAACTTCAGACGTATGAACCTCTATGGTACATTTAGGGAATGCTCTATGGTACATTTCGGGAATGATCACTTTTGGGGTAAAAACTGTTTCTGGTGGTTTTGGTAAACTTAGGTGTGTTTATGAGAAACGAGTTTAGACCTAAACAAATGCACTGAACCAGAGTAATTTAGATTCGAGAGATCAATTTGTACAATCCTGGCCTAAACCAAGAAATGGCCGTTCCAGTCTTGCTTCAGTCACAAAGTGAAGGAGAAGGGTCGGTCTTAGGGAGGGAAGAGAAGAAGGTGTGGAGACCAGAATGGTTAATTCTAAAAGTGTGGGTATTTTATGACTTGTATCAGAATTCAAAACTGGCTTGTAAGCTACCAGTTATTTTGTGTTTTTCCAGATACTATGTTGTTGTTAACCAAAACTCTGTTTTTTGGTTGAAATAGGTAAAAACCTATTTATACAAGTCATAGTTGAACGCACCCTCATCTCGTAGGAAGTAGGAGTAGTTGAGTGATGGAGAAGTGGGGTAATGTGTAAATGCTAAAAACCACATCCCCACTATGAAGGAAATGGGTTAATTTACACACACTACTTCTTGCCGCCACTAACTGCCCTGCTTTCCTGACACTTTCTTATAATGGGTGTGTTGTACGCCACTCGCTGTAAACCGCCAGACCAATACCCTGATGAACATCCCCCAGTTTGTGACATGTTTGATGTCTCGAGTATTTTCGTGGAAAATGTGTAGCAGATTTCTGAATGGATCTTGTATGCAAGACCTAGCTATTCTGTTTAATTGTATGCCAACTAAGTAGCAGTTAGCCATGTGTGGAAAGTCAAAGTCAGGAGACTTTCCGCAAGAGAATAGCGTGTGATGATTTTAGGTTAGTCTTGGTTGGTCGCCCAAGACTTACCATAATCCGATCAATAATGTGTTGAATTTGGACGATTGAGATTGTAATTCAGGAGAGAGGGTGGCCATTGATTATGGCCACATTCCATTGGCATATGTTAATGGTATAGTGGCATAGACGTGCCTGAGCGTGGCATTGCGGCATGGCCAAATCTATGATTTGGCGTCGTGGTCAATTAGGGCTTGGAGGCATGGCCAAGTCTAGGATTTAGCGTGTGGCCAAAATTAGGGCTTGGCGGCGTGGCCAAGGCTAGAATTTGGCGGCGTGGCCAAAATTAGGGATTGACGGCGTGGCCAAGGCTAGGATTTGGCGCTGTGGAAAAAATTAGGGCTTGGCGGCATGACCAAGACTAGGATTTGGTGTCGTGGCCAAAATTAGGGCTTGGCGATTTGGCCAAGGCTAGGATTTGGTAATGTGGCCAAGGCTAGGATTAGGCGCCGTGGCCAAGGTTAGGATTTGGTGGCGTGTCCAAGGTTAGGATTAGGGCTTGACGACGTGGCCAAGGCTATGATTTGGCGTTGTGGCCAAAATTAGGGCTTGGCGGCATGACCAAGACTATGATTTGGCGTCGTGGCCAAAATTAGGGCTTGGCGGCATGGCCAAGGCTAGGATTTGGAGTCGTGGCCAAAATTAGGGCTTGGCGGAATGACCAAGGCTAGGATTTGGCGTCGTGGCCAAAATTAGGGGTTGGCGGCGTGGCCAAGGCTAGGATTTGGTGCCGTGGCCAAAATTAGGGCTTGTCGGTGTGGCCAAGGCTAGGATTTGGCGCCGTGGATAAGGCTAGGATTTGGAGGCGTAGCCAAGGTTAGGACTAGGGCTTGGCGGCGTGGCCAAGGCTAGGATTTGGCGCCATGACCAAAATTAGAGCTTGGCGGCATGGCCAAGGATAAAGTGGCTCGTGGCATGTTGTGGGGCCGAAGTGGCGAAACTTGGGGCCACGACCAGAAATTAGGGTTTTGACTAATGCAACTGAAGCAAAAGTCATGTTTCAATCATGAAACCCTAATTGGAGTTGGTTATGACTTTGACTACGAATAAAAGTAGGTTAGCACGCAGCTACGCTGTTTGTGGTATGTTGGCATGCCAATTAGCATGTTGGCGTGGAAGGGTGCGTTTGGCACGCCAATTAACATGGTGGCATGGCAGGGTGTGTTTGGCCTTTAATGCATGTGGAAGGTTTAAAGCGACCTGATAGGTCAAGGAAAGGTGTCGGCCAAACATAGGGTGCGGCCACACCTCTAGTGCTCGTGGCGCATTTTAAAGTGACCTGATTGGTCAATAGGAAAGAGGAGGATCGTCAAGCAACATGGGGGCGTGGACATCTGCTGGTGGTGCCGACTGGCCTATGGCACGACCACACCTCCATTTGTTGCGGCTCCTCCTTGTTTTATGATTTGGGTAGGACTTTGCACCTACTAATCCATGACAGATAAATTGCCTAGTTTTCCTAGGTTTAGTTTCGTCCAGTATGATATGACATACTGCGCAGGGCGCAAAAACCTAATTTTTGCAAATTAATCAGGTTGGTATTTGAATCTCGTGAATTATCACAAGATTGATTGAATTCTATGTGTTGACACAGAGTTCTTTAAGTTTATTGTCAGATAGCAGTATGCTTTCCGATTGAGTACTTTTATTCAGAACTTAACCTTGATATTTCGGGATATCCATGCTACTCAGCTGCGAGTGAACACTAATTGTCATGTCATATCAATATTAAGGGTTCAGCCGTGGAATATAGCACCGAAAGCATTCAAAAAAAAATGTTAATATTAATTGAATAATGCAGGCATAATGCCGAAATTTACAGAATATCTGGGATTTTTGCTACATGCACCATTCTGGATAATTTCACGTAAACATATTGAATTGCTCAATAAATGCGCAATTGAAGAGGTTGGGCACTCATCACTTTACATGGTTTTGTCTCTTTACAAAATGACAACATATTAAATATGGGGTTTTAAAATTTTATCCCTGAACTAAAAACCACCATCAACAATCACGGAAATCAAGTTGAACATGAGCCAAATACCACAATGCACCATCCAAAACAAATACAAAGAAGGAAATCAAGCAGCAGATGGACTAGAAAATCTTGTTGCGGATACCAGTCTATTGAAAAACCTCTCAACATCGATATGGGACCACACAATATCATCTCACATTAATCAAATTCCAATAGATGACTCATTGGGAAAAACATACCCTCTGTAGTCGCTACTTAGTTCTTACAAAAATTTCATTCTAAAGTAACAACAATAAAGGGTAGTAGTAACACTATTATGTTGAATATTGAGACCAACATCTATGATACATATATGGTCTCTCACTTTTAAACTTTTTTGGACAAGATTCTAGTAGAAGTGGAACGTGTTCGGAAACAACTCGAGTAAGATATAAAACTTTATGATCAGGGTATTGCACAACCCAAACAAATCTAGATAAAACTCTACTAATTCGTTCCACAATTTTAGCTTTATCAGTTCAATTGTTAATCCAAGTATAAGGGATATACCTTCAAAATTTAAATCAGCTGATCCTAGTTTCTGAGGATTAAATGATAAAATTTAAGTATGGTGTTACGAACTTCATTCAAAAGGCGATACGAATGAGAAAGAAAAAAACATAATCCCTAAATGCTCAAAAGTTAGTTTTATGGGGTCGTAATTCAACATAGAAGTAGGGGTGAACAACGGATGGGTGGATGCGGATTTGGTACCACCCACATCCAATCCATCCATTGACTAGTTTTTTTTTTTTTTTTTAAATACACGTGTCCAGTTCGTTTTTTAGCCGAGGGGTTTAATACCCACGGGTGAACGGATGAAATTGAATGAGTGCGGGTGGATTTACGGATTTGGCAGAAGATTATTTTAATTTGAGTAAGATTTGAAGCTCGTCTGATTTAATTATACATAAATATGATGAAAAACAGAAGAAACGAGATAGAAAGGAACTTAAGATTCCTAGTAGTATTACTAATAATTCATGGCTTGGGTTGAAAGTGGGAAGAAAAAATTTCCTAGGACAAGTTTTTACTACTTTAGTGATTAATTAATGTGAAAATGAACTAATTATCATATTCTCTGAAGATAGAATGAAGAGAGAATAAAATAAAGTACAGAATAAGAAGACACTTGTTTTGATTTTTTTTCCTTTTGAGTTTAGCAATTCCTTGTAAGCAAACGAACAAATCAAGGACAGAAGTCTGACGATATACTTTTCTAAAATAAACCATAATTAATAACAAATATATATTCGATGTGGGAAAGGGGATCTACTTTTTATGGTCTTTTGTTTTCTACTTCAGGAATAACTAGGGTTTAGCCATCAGCAGTGATGAACATATGACCGTAACTTAGAGTATCATGCAGGTCATTTTTAATGGATGAGTGATGTTCCACCCACTTTCAACCGTGAAAATGACTGGTTTTAGAAATACACCCATGTCTAATCCACGCCAAAATACGGGCCGGATGTCTACCCACTAAATTCTAGGTTGGGCTAGGGTGAAATATACGGATATGGACGTTTTGCTCACCCCTACATGGAAGTTCTAGTCGCTTATAATTACTATATGGGTGATTAATTTGTAATGTGGTATCTGAGTCCTTCTAACACCATACTTTATTATATTGGTTCCTAATTAGAAGGCTTTATGTGGAGTTATAGTTGAATGTCAAAGACTCTGTTTATTTAATTGGTGGAACTAGGAACCTGGAATGAAATGGGCTTGACAAGATATCTGGGATTGACATTTTTTTATAGATTGGGCTTATAAATCTAAAATCTAGACCCGCTCTGGGGGTGAGCATGTAGTGATATGAATAGTTTTTCACCTCATTCGCATCCAATCTAGTTCATTACGAAATTCAACTTTGGCATCCGCATCCAATCCAGCATCCAAGGATTTGCATCCAATAGATGCACGTATGGACAAATTGGATGTGGATAATCCAATGGGGTTGTTTTATAATTAAAACTTATGATAGAGAAATAAATCCAAAGAAGATGACTTTTTATAAGACCTACCCATCATAAAATAGGAAAAAGATGGATAATAGCAGTTATTTCTGGAAACAGTTCAAGTACAGTTCTAATATTTAGGAGAACAATTCTTGTTGATCATGACGATTAAGAATAAGAAAAGAAACGATTAAATCCGTTAGGAGAACTATGAGGCATCATACCATTTTTTGGCTCCGAAAAGGTAACATGTGGTTTGCAGACACACAAGCTGGACTGTAGATAATGCATTGTATACCACTTGGTCAGCAATCTGATTCTAAGTTATATATGAAACTAAGTTACTACTGCACGTAAATGGGTAAAGGTGAAGACTTCATCCTAGGAAATAATGTTTTACAATTGTTTAAAGGAAGTACATTCATGAACTTGTTCATGAATCGAAAGGGAAATCACTAGGCTTTTTGGTATTGTTATTCATTGCATATATTTGGATTACCAATATGTGTGAGATGGTAGAACCGATTATAACTTGTTATGTATCTTGGTATAACTAATCACAATGCCTGACTTATGATTTGGTATGACTAGTTTTGATTAATTATTATATCCTAAGTAATCACTTGAGATGGTATGATCGATATTTGTAATTGGTGTGACCGATCACAAAAGAGTTGTGTAATCGATCCTTGTAATTGGTGTAATCGGTCCTAGTAATTGGTGTAACCGATCCTGGTAATTGGTGTGACCGATTAGAAGCAATACCATGAGTATATGGTAACCGATCCTGGTAATTGATGTAACCGATCCTGGTAAATGATGTAACTGGTCCTGGTAACTTGTGTGACCGATCACAAGTGTTACATATTAAGGTATAACCTATCCTAGTGATTGGTATAACCGATTGAACCCATGAATGTGATTTTATATTTGGTCAATCACATAGTTGTCTTGGAATACAGATGAACCAATTCTAAACTTGTTTAGAAGTATGGTATAATCGATTCCAAGATAGTAAATATGAAATAGGATTTACAAAGAAAATATGTCAACATACTTTGAACATGAACAATAAATCTTATCTTTTATTGTTCAAAGATATTCTTTAATTACTCAAGGAGATCCCGGTCCGAAATAAATTAAGAATCTTTTAATTAAGGTTGTTAGTTTTATATGCTTTAATTACCAGCAATTAAATGCATATCTCTAGAGAATAAAATTAGTAATGTGCATTTACTAATTTGATATTTTCAATTGAGAGATTTCAGAAAATATGGACAAGAATTTCCTGGAATTATGAAAACCAAATGGGCATTTATTGCATATCTTGAGAATACTTTCGGTTTTGGAAATTCCTTGGTGTCCAAACATCCTTGGTCTATAAATACCTAAGTTTGCATTTCTAGCAAACTATCATAAGAGCCAGACAAACTTCATCTTTTTGTTGTTTTTGGTGGAGCCGGATATTCGGAGAGGAAAGTACCCTAATTAGGAGAAATCTCTTACGACCGCTCGTTTAAAGACTTCTGTGGGATCAAGAAGCTCTCTGAGTACCATTGGTGGGAAACTAGATAATTGCAATTTATTAGTTTTCGATTAATCTGATTGACTAATGTTTGTTGAAGTTTGATTGCACCTAGTTTGTGTATTCTTGAGAATTAATCTTCTCTTCTGATATAAGATTCACTCAAACTATATCAAAGTGTCGACTGGATCTTTAGAACTATTTGTAGATCTAAAGACATCTTGTGATAATCCATTATTAACATACTCCGTTCTGTGCGTGATTGATTACAAGAAATTCAAGTGGTATTGTGCAGGTTTAATTGAAGATTTGAAGACGAAGAAGATCTCTTAACAACTAAAGAAGACCTATTAAAACTCCTATTGCATTTAATAATTGGATATTTTATATTGAGAGATTTCAGAAATATTGGACAAGCATTTATTGAAATTATGAAAACCAAATTTTGCCATTCATTGCATATCTTGAGAATATTTTTGGTTTTGGAAATTTCTTGGTGTCCAAACATCCTTGATTATCACAATATCTAATGACATCTTGTGATTATCCATTGTTAACAGACTTCGTTGTGTGCATGATTGATCACAAGACATTCAAGTGATGTTGTGCAGGTTATTGAAGATTAAAGAAGATTTGAAGAAGAAAAAGATTTCTTATTAGTTTTCGTATCTTGTGAATTGTGTGTACAAACCTTGATCGGCTGGGATTCAACTAAAATTGGATTTATTCGATTGATTAGTTACGTGAGATCGACATTCTAAATATATCTCTTTGAGTTTTATTTGATTGAGTGCGAAACTATACTTGAATATTCGGTAGTTAAAGTTAGATTTATTTAACTAGAAAAATGAGTTTATTAGATTAAACATAAGATCCTTTGTCAACGACTCATCTATATCTTATAACAAATATTGATTAGAGTGGTTACCAAATAGATTCTTCCTTTGTTGTTTGGAATACAATCCAAATGACTTGTAATTCACGTGCGTGACTCAAGAAGTCGAAGGCGCATGGATACTGAAGAAACTAAGTGAACTAGGGTTAGTTTCTTGGTCTCAACTATACGAAGTTGGTTTAGATTTTGTATAACGTCTTAATTCTGAGAGTATTCAATTCTGGACTAGGTCCCGAGGTTTTTCTGCATTTATGGTTTCCTCATTAACAAAATCATGATGTGTCTTTTACTTTTCTATTTCCGAAATTATAATTGTTTATTATAATTAGAATTAAAATACAAAAACGTTAACTGCGCTTTACTTGATAGTGATCCAATAGAGTTTGGTTAAGTCCGAACCTATTTTCAAGTAATCACACTTTGATTGTTATATTTTCTCGATCTCATATCCATAGATAATCACATAAAGTGTGAATACCGATTTGTCGTATTGTCTCGACTTTGTCCATAGACAATCACTTTCGTTAAGAGGACTTATAGGTGGATAAACTAAAGAATGTAGTGTATTTGGGTACCCTCGTCTTTTCACATCTCCTTTTTTATAATCGGGTCTTTTATGAGATGACCTTCTTGAGCGATGGGAAAAACTTGAACTATCATTATAATAATTCTTTTTCCTAAACTTAGGACAATAACGATATGAGTTCTTACGAGGTGCAAACTTAGCCAATTCGTTTGATACAAAAGAAAGTGCATCTTGCATCTTACGAACTTTGCATCCACATTTCAAGTGTCCTTTATTTCCAATAATAACAATGTTTAGTAACATACGAAGTATGAGTTTTAATGTTACCTTTTTGTTGATCCACTTGCCTTGGAGATTGACGATTTTTTTTTCTTCCTCTTCTTATCTTTGTTCAACGTTGTTGCTTTGTTGATATTAGTGGAAGACCCTGGTTGAGAAGAATTTCTAGGTTTAACAAATTTGATCTGATTTTTATCATTGGAAGCACTTGAATTCCTTATATCCCAATCCTTGTGTATCACCATGATATCTTCCGGCTTCTAACAATGAGGATAAATTGTTTGTGCTATGATTGGACTCTTTGAAGTGTAAATTTTCTTGTTCCAACATCTTGATCTTATCAAGAGCACCAACTAAATCAGCCTCAATGCATTTTTCTCATGAGAGATGTTTACCTTCTTTCACTTCAAAGATCTTTTGTTGAGAGTTAAACCTTGTATCAGACTCAACAAGTTTCTCTTCCAACAAGTGAACTTTTTCAAGAGTAACATCACGCTCTTTCTCTAACAATTTTGTTTGAGAGAGACTAGTATTTGCTTTTTCTTTAAGACTCTATATTTGTTGAGAATAATTTTCCCTAAATTTTTTGTAGTCTAGACGATGCCTTTCACATTCAGCAGTCTTTGATTGTAAAGCGACCAAAAGTTCCTTTATTTTCTCACCATACATACTTAGATTTTTATTAGAAATCAATTGTTCACGTACGGACTTGTTTCAACTCAGAGTTTGTAACCTATGATTTTGAGAGTGGTTTAACAACCTCTTGTAATACGTTAACTGAGTCATTCTTTAATTTTAGCATTCGCTTATTCCTTTTTTGACTCATGCCTTATAGGTTGGATCGCACCAAACACAAATTGTTAGATATCTTCATGTTTGCTTGCTCTAATACCAATTGAAAAGACGAGGGTAACCAAATACACCAACATCTTTTTGTTTCAACTTATAAGTCCTCTACCGAAAGTGATCTTCTATGAAAAAAGTCGAGACAATGCAATAATTCGATTCTTCATATGATTGTCTATGGATATGAGATCGAGACAATACAACAATAAGATAACTTGTGTGATTGATTATGGATACAAGATCGAGACAATACAACAACAAAGTATGTTACTTGATAATAAGTTCGGACTTAACCAAACTCTATAATATCACTATCAAGTAATGCAGAGTTAACGTATGTGTATTTTACTTTATTACAATAAACAAATATAATGCAGAAATCAAAGTAAAATACACATGCAACAATATTTTGTTAACGAGGAACCCGCAAATGCAGAAAATCCTGGGACCTAGTCCAGTTTTGAATACTCTCATAATTAAACCGTTAAACAAAATCTAAACCAACTTCGTATAGTTGAGACCAAGAAGACTACCCATAGCTACTTAGTTCCCTCAGTATCCATGCGCCTTCGACTTCTAGAGTCACGCACATGATTAACAAGTCCTTTGGATTGTATTCCAAATAACAAAGGAAGAATCTGTTTAGTAACCACTCTAATCAATCTGTGTTATAAGATATAGATGAGTTGTTGACAAAGGCTCTTATGTTTAATCTAACAAACTCCTTTGTCTGGTTAAATCAATCTAACTTTAACTACCGAATAATAAAGTATAATTTTGCATTCAATCAAAATAAATCTCAAAAAGATATATTGAGAATGTCGATATCATGTAACTAAACAATCAAATAAATTTGATTCTAGTTGGATCCCAGCCGATCAAGGTTTGTCCACAAAATTCACAAGATATGAAAACTAATAAGAAATCTTATTCGTCTTCAAATCTTCTTTAATCTTCAATAACCTGCACAACAAAACTTGAATCTCTTGTGATCAATCACGCACAGAACGGAGTCTGTTAACAATGGACTATCACAAGATGTCTTTAGATCTTGTGATAATCAAGGATGTTTGGACACCAAGAATTTTCCAAAACCAAGGATGTTTGGATACCAAGAAATTTCCAAAACCGAAAATATTCTCAAGATATGCAATGAATGACAAAGTTCGGTTTTCATAATTCCAATAAATGCTTGTCCAATATTTTCGAAATCTCTCAATAGAAAATATCCAATTAGTAAACACACATTACTAATGTTTATTCTCTAGAGATATGCATTTAATTTCTGATAATTAAGCATATAAAACCAAAAACCTTAGTTAAAAGATTCTCAATTTATTTCGGCACGGTATCGCCTTGAATACTAAGGAATATATATCTTTGAACAATAAATTATAAGAGATATCGTTCGTGTTCAAAGTATGTTGACATCTTTTTACTGCAAATCCTTATTCATATTTACATGGATTTGCATTCTTGGAATCAATTATACCACAATTCTAACAAGTTTATAATTGGCTCATCGGTATTCCAAGACTACTATGTGACTGATCAAATACCAAATCACATACATGGGTTCAATCGGTTCTACCAATCACTAAGATCGGTTATACCTAATTATGGAAATACTTGTGATCGGTCACACCTGTCACTAGGATCGGTTACACCAGTTATAAGGATCGGTTCCCTATACACATGGTATTACTTGTAATTGGTCACACCAGTTATCAGGACCGGTTACACCAGTTATCAGGACCGGTTGCACCAATTACAAGGATTGATTACACATACTCATGATCGGTCACACCAATTACTAGGATCGGTCACACCAATTACCAGGATCGATCATACCATCACATGGTGATTAATTAGGATTGGTTACACTAATTAATAAAAACTTGTCATACCAAATCATAAGTTTGTCATTGTGATTAGTTATACCAAGATACATAACATAAGTTAAGATCGGTTCTACCATTTGGTCATCCAAAGATTTGCAATGAATATCCGGACCAATAAGCCTAATCATTTCCATTTCGATTTACGAAACAAGTTCATGAATGTACTTCCTTTAAACAAATGTAAAACATTATTTCCTAGGATGAAATCTTCACCATAACCCATTCACATAATCATAACAATATATACAAGATTATGTCGATGTCATATCTACGAAGTTCAAAAGATAAGAGTTATAATTCGTAGTCTAATTCCCTAATACTATGATCATACTATTATGACCATGTCACATCACTAGAGTATTACACAATATGTACATCATATACAGCTTCGCAGTTATGTTTTTAATATAGCACGACTTGAAAGATACGTTAGGAATGAAATAGTTCAAGTCAATATTACTAACCTCTAGTGGAAGGATGATGTAATCATTGTAGTTTGCTACCTCTTCACATTCTTCATGTCTTCGGAGTAATACTTGTATGTCTCAACATTCCTAAAATTTATAGTCTAACCTAAACGAAGTTGACTCTAGTATTCAATCAAGCGACTCTAGATGAGTTTTGATACTAAAATATGACAACCAAACTTGACATACCAACGCTTGGTGAGTTCAACTGAGTTATGCTCTAACAGGTGTCACTATCCACCACCAATCACCACCAACCAGTAACACCATTAATAATCGACGGTGACCTGACAACAACATCAATGCCACCAGGCTATCATCACCAACCAGCAACATCATCATCGCCGCCAACTCTACCATCACCAACTACCACCACCATATCCACCATAAATATATACCAGCACCACCCATCACCATCAGCTTCATAAGCATCATTGTCACCGCTAACTACCACTACTAACAACCAACACCACATCCACCAACAAATACTAGCACTACCATCACCATAAAAAACACCACCACCACTACTTATAACCAGAAATACTACCACCAAAATTTGGTTTTATCATAAACTCATTGTTTCATCATTAAAATCTTTGGTTTCTTGATAAAACATAGGCAAAAATAAGTTGAAATAAACCATGAGTAGAGAGGGTTGTTGTTGATGGTTTTGTCAAAGAAGGAGTGAAAGAGAATACATTTAGCAGATGTATCAAACTTGTGTTTCATTTTATCCACCCATGAAAACATGATATTGTACTCGTACTTTAATTCGGAGTCGCGTATAATTCGTCTACATAGTTCAGACAGGTGACTAGGTATTGACTCGGAAATTCGACGATTTCTACTTCTATATTTAAGAGTAATTAAAAAGATGTTGGTTGTGGGAATTGAATTTTGAATCCATGACCCTTGGATTGCTAAATAAGGCTCCAACCATTGAGCTATTTGGTTGTTGTTGTGTATTTTTACTCCCTACGTCCCAATTTAGTTGAAGGTTTATGTGTTTTCACATAGATTAGGAATTTGGAAAGAGATTAATTTTTTCCATATATATCCCTTAAAAAAATCCAATTATTATTATTATCTTTAAATAAAATAAATTACAAGCTTCTGGTTGTCAACCTAGCAACAAGCTAGGCTCCAACTCCTTTTTGAATAGCTCCAACTCCTTTTTGAATAAAGCTACCTCTACCACTACTATCCCTTAATAATAATTGTTAAAATATTTAATTTTTCTAGTTTTTTGTTCCTTGTTTCTAGTGGTTGATTTCAATGCAGGGACAAATTAGGAAAAAAGTGTGAAAAATATGGAAACCTTCATCTATTTTGGGACTAAAAAAAAACCCTAAACCTTCAAGTAAAATAGAACGGATGGAGTAATATATTATCTATATTACACAGAAAACTTAATTTAAAATTTATTTCAATATAATCTAAAAAAAAAGAGATATTTTGACTTTGGGTCACATAAAAGTGACCAGAGTTGCGTTTGGGTCACGCCAAAATTTTAATTAGAGTTTGGGTCACGAGACCTTCGTTGACCGTTAAATTAATTAAATATTAAATAATTAGTTATGTACTTCACAGTGTTAGTTACAGTTAGTCGTCATCCAAAGATTTTTCTTTAGAGAATAAAATCAAACACCTAATGTGACGGACCGGAAAATTACGCCTTCGACGCGTCGCCCCGCAGGACGCAACTCCCCCGGCGCGCCAATGATGAAGTTACGATCCGGGCCTCATCCCCAGGCAAATGCACGCTCACTTGCCCTTGCAAGCATGCTCTTGGAGCATGATCCAGCTGTTTAAGCTTCCACACCTTTCCAACTTACCCTTGTTCTGCAAAAGGGTTCAAGGCCATAAGGCCAATGCCAGTGCAGTTCGCATGCATCTCTGGCTTTGCCTCAGCGTAGGTAATTCATCCCTGAATTTCCTAGCTAGATGAGCTACCGTCATACCGCCATGTCTTGTCCAGACTTAAGGCATAAGCCGTGGACTTAGGCATATGACGCACCAAGCCCTTGCCATTTCCTACGTCACCTCGCTTACCAACTCTTATAACTTGATAGGAAGTATGAGCATCCACTTAATGGCATGCAAGTTAGCCTCATCAAGTCTGGCCACAATCATCTCTTGCGTCGAGCTACCGATCTTAGATGATATGAGGGGCCAACATGCTGTACCGTCAATGTTGCAACTCATTGCGGCTGCCTACGTATCCTTCCCTACTCTAAAGGAATCGAGCAAAGACCGTAGTTCATCCTCGAATGGACAAACAACTTATTCCGACTCGTTTGCTAGGCCATAGCTTAGCAAAAATAATAATGGCATGGTCCGTACTCCGTAGGACATTCCGTCAAAGATGCACAATGATTATGCATCATCGGGTCCGCGCCGTGGAATAGTGATGCCTAAGCATCAAATGACCTCTCTCAAGGCTAAACAACTATAAATGAGCCTTAGGCATCATTTATACACTTCCGGCTAAGCTATGAAGCTCACTTGGTGCATAGTCCGCATATGCACCTTCAACCAACTACCCTTCCCTATATATGTAAAAATGACATTTTCACAAGTATGGAAAGAAGACCAAAAATAATTCATCAACTCCCCGCAATCTTTGCGTTTCACTGTTCATAGCAATGTTTGCGTTCCACCCATCGCAATCTTTGTGTTTCACTGTTCATCGCAATCTTTGCGTGCAATGATTGCGCTGCAAGCTCAAGGCCACTACCCATCTGGCCTAATGCATCATGATGATGTAACATTGGACTTTTGCCAATATGCCCTCGCGATATGCCTTACTTGGCACCAAACATTGGTCCTTTGCCAAACGCATCTCACTATGCAAAGAAGCTTTGGATGAAGCTTCATCTCAGCCCATGGCGCATCTTTCATCATGCGCCATGCTAAAAATACGGGGTGTTACATTCTTCACCCCTTAAAATAATTTCGTCCTCGAAATTCCAAATAAAAACTATTGTGGACAATCTCTTCGGTTTGGATTTCCTGAGAAAAAGTCCCATACCAGATGCTCAGAAATCACGGATTTCTTCAAGTTTTCATGAACAACAATTTAGACCTTATGAGCACATGTCCCATACCACCTGCCCAATCATCCAAAAAGTGCCCACAACGATACCAAGAATCGCAATTGGAAAATGCCAAGAGGATAAATCGACAAGGTATCCTGAATAGTATCCCATACAACCACCCATGAATCCCTAAGGTTCACAAGTTCTAAAATGTCATCTGAATGACAAGATTTCAGCACTGTACTGTGTGGAACAATTTTCCAATTGCCCACCGTCCCTGACGGTCATCCAGGTTGCCACTCGTAAGTGGGATGCTATCCGGGCCTGACAACGCACACCCTTGGACAGTTTACAACGTGTGGGGATGATCAGTCCCATTGTCTACCCACCGTATTAGACGCTCTTCCAGATACTCGTAAGTGGGGTGCCACAGAGGCCTGGAAAACTCACAGTACTTTACAAGCTCAACTCGATTTGCAAAGTAACTGGCTCAGCAGTTACAAACTCTTTCCCACGCAAAAGTTGGCCTACTCTCCAACTTTAAGTTTTCGATTAAGGAAAATACTCGTGGACAAGTCCACTCCGCACAAGTCCCTAGTGTTGTAGTTGCAGGAATTCCCACACTACACCCTATTCAAGAATTTACCAACATTTATGACATAATTTGAATATTAAAGACACTTTTTATTAATTTGATCTTAAGGAATTACAGAAATCAAGAACACAATACACTTGATAAAGATTTTCTCTCTCCTAAAGACTTTCCTAACACTCCAATGGAACTATTCATCGCCTTTATATATGTATTTACATAGTGGATTACAGCTCATTGACAGCTAAGATTCCCTTCAATTTCGGATCTGAGTTCTTGCGATAGATCGCAGTTAGCACCGCCTTTAACTTTCGCAGGTTTTATTGATATATTGCAGACATGTCACACTTTATTTGTGTTTCTGTCGTTTTCAGTCATTACGTCATTGTTTAAGTTATCTTTGGATGTGTCGCAGAATATTACTGATGTATCGCAGAGTAATTCATTTATTATCGATATATCGCAGAATAGTCGTTTATTTCTCAGGAATATTGTTGTGACAATATTCTGATCCTACATCTTGTCTCTTCTCATATCTTTTCTGCGAAGAAGATAAAGATCATGAGAATTTAAATTTCTTGATTTGCCGCAACTCCTTGTCTTTTCATACTTCCTTTATTCTGACACATCTCTATATCCATCGCTAAATATTCTACACATGTTTTTTCCTCCATTTATTCCTTGACACATATTCTTCCAACCGTTGAGTTCTGACCATTCACGTCCTTTCTTCATTGAATGCACCGATATTCTCGAAAATTTTCTTCTCTTATAAATATCGTCTTTGCTAATCCCTCCTCTTCTTTTTACTTTCGCTTTTCTTCTCTGCAATCTTCACTATTCATCGTCTTCTTCCGCAAATTCCGGATCTCAATTATTCTTTCGGTTTTCTTCTTTTCTCTTCTTTGTTTTAATCTTCGTTCCCATACTAAGAAATGGCTCCTGCTAAAAAATTAGGTCAATCCACTTTGAAAAACACCAGCAGAAGCTTCAATCCTTAGGTTTCACACTTTCTGAGATCCCTGATCAATCTTCAAACTCTGATCTCTCCATTGATCTTGTTTCAAGATTTCCTTCTTCTAACGAGAAGATACTTGTTTCGCTAGGTCAATTATAAGTTGGCCTTCCTATTCCTCTTTATAACACATATCTCCCTCTTTTTTATGTTATTTCTCATGTTAAACTTTCACGAGCAATCTGCCAACTAAGTGGAGATTGTATTCGCCTCATTCTTGAATATGCTTCCCGTGGAGCTGGTAAAGGATCCCTTTATCCTGATGATGCAAAACCACCTGATTATGAAAAAATCCCAATTATTCCAGCGAAATATTCCGTGGAGAACTTCTTTGCAAATTATCAAGTGATTCCAATGAAGAAAGAAAGTACGTGTTGGGCTGTTCGTTTGAATAGGGATAAATTTTTTGCTAAGGATAAAATTCTTATGCAAGATATAAACTATCATTCCACAAGAAACAATCTTCCACGCTTCTCCAAGGATGATAAATGGTGTAGATTTCCTCTCCTCCTTGAAGGTCCATATATTTCTGGTACTCTTAACCTTCCTACGAATCCTGCATATCTTGCGGCTTATCATCCTTGGATTTTTAATTGGCCTGAAAAGAATTCTGAGGTATATCTCGCGAAGTTAATCATTATTCGCAAACTTAAATAAATATATTGTTCTTACTAGTTATTGAATTATTTTTTATCAGATTGGAAAAATGAAGGCTAGCTACGCCAGTACTGGGAATCCTAATCTCCTAATTTTTTTGAAAACCTTCACAAATGAAGTAAGAAACATTCTCTTATAACTTTTAACAATATATTGTTGCCCCTGTTTCTTATCTTCATGTGTGGTTGTTTTCTAGGAAATACCATTTGTCGCAGTAGTTGAAGCCAAGGATAAAGGCAAAAAAGTAATAACTCCAAATGAGAGTTCATGCACTTCTCCTCATCGCAATGAGAATCAAACTGCTGAGAGTCCTCCAAAAAATAGAAGAAAAACTCATCCACCTAAAGAAATTTCTTATGTCGCTGAAAAAGATAATGAGGTTGAAGAGAGTGGAAGAATTAATAATGATGCTACCGTGGGCACCTCTTCAATACGTTTTTCCTCCGCAAGAGTTAGATCTGCGATGGGTCTTTCTCAACCTGAGACTCCCATGGATCAATTGTCAAATATCTTTAGAAATCCTATGCAAGGTATTGGTGATGACGATATTGCTCACGCTTGCAATTATCTCTCAAAAATCTGCGATGCTTCCATCTTAACTAATAATAAATATCTTAAAGGAGTCTCGAGATTTAAAAACCCAGATTTTCTTCATGCACTAGCTTCATTGGTATGCCCATTTTCTTTTATTTTTCTTGTAGTAAACTTTACACTTGTCATGAATATCGAAGATCTTTTACTTACCCTTACTTATTTTCTCTTATATGCCACAGACTGCTAGAGCTTCTTTTTCTGTTGCTTCGGAGTTAGAAAATAGATTATCATTATCGCAGAAAAGGCTTACTGATTCACAATCTGAATCTGCGAAACTTCACGAAAAGAATAAGCAATATGGAGATGAAATATCCATTCTTCGCGAAAAATGTAAGCAATTGGAAGCATCTAGGAATACTGAGCTCCTTAACAAGAATAAATCGATTGAAGTAAATGTTGAAGTTCTTCAACAAAAACTAGTTGACAAGGAGAAGTTCTGCAAACAAATTATTGGTATGATTTATTTTATTTTATTCTTACTTTCTTCATTCTTGCTATTTTAGCTTATTTGAACAACCATTTTGCAGATGCCTATAATCTTACTGATGAAGATCTTATTCTCAATTATTTTGATGAACCCATAGATGAATCCATTCTTCTTCAGCGTCTTAATGACGCTTTAAATAATTATTCCGATGAAAAAATTAATGCTCTGTCTATCGATGAGCTTAAATATCACATTTACCTTATAAGAATGGATTATAGATCTACTTTGAGTATATCCAATAGTTTTAAGACTTGTAGAGATGAATTTGGAAAAAGAATCAAAACCTTGAAAGCCCAAAAGAAGGAACTTGAGAAGGATAAAGAACGCATTACTCTTCAAGGCGCTGAAGCTCTATCAAAGTTCCGCAATGCCCTTATTGACACTGAACTTGAGAGAGATAGACTTAAGGATGAAAACATTAAACTTCTTAAAAGAGAAAAACAAATCCGTTCCCATCTTCTCATTCAAAATGATGATGAATTCGCATGGGCTGCGACAATTCTCGATAATGCTAGGAAAAACTTAGCAATAGATGTCAGTCTTCATACCGAACAGGAAACCTTGATACAAGAAATGATTCATGAAAGAGAAGGTTATTTATTGCTCCTCTAACATCTTTATATTTTTTGTAAATTTTTGATAAATTTCTAACTTGTTATTGTATCATCGCAGAATCTGAAGAAAAACATTCTACAAGGATAGCAGAACTTGAAGAAGAAAAAGTAGTCTTGCAAATAATCTTGCTTCCCGCAATGATAAAATCTCTAGACTGTGAAAGAAGATAAAGATATCCAACTCCAATTTGCGTAGTAACCTTCTCACCGTTCGCAATAATGCTATTGAGAAAGTCTGCAAAGATAATGATCTTCCTCTTAGTTTATATCCTTGCCTCTTGGAAAATATCCCAACCAGTTCTGAAGTACCAATTATTTCTGACAGTGAGGCTGATATAAATGAGAATGAAAGCGAAGATGAAGAAGAAAATGATGATGAAGATAATGAAGACGAAGATGAAGATAATGGTGAAGATAAATCCCAATAGTTCTGCTTCTTCTTTTTGATCTTCTCCTGTATTTTTCCCCTTTCTTTCTTGTGATAATTATCTGCGACAAACTGTATCATTCTTTCTTCGAGATACTTGTAATTCCTGATGTTCTTCAATATATATAAATTCCTTTTTTTTTGCCTCTATCCGTCTGTTATTTATATGAGTTTATCATATAATGATTAATAACAATATTTATCGTTCTTATACATCGTTCCCATATTTGCCTCTTGTTATTAATCTGCAATATGATAAATGAATTATCGCAAATATTTCTGCGAACAATTTATTATATGTTTCGCAGACATAACTTCTCTTGTGGTCTTATTTCGCCTTCCTAGTTAAAGGTCTTATTATGCCACCTTTATGCGACAAGATCGCAGGACATTCTTACTCTTCATGTAATAATCCATTGATCTTGCCTTATCATTTAATTTTAATTTTTGTGACAATATGATAAATCTAAGCCATCTTGTGAGATTAATCTCTCTTTGATTTTTAAGACTTATGACATTGCCGTCTTTGCGATTTATATCCTCTTATTATTGATTTCATTTATCTCATCATTTGATATTATCGCAAAAACCCATTGATCTCATCTTAACATTTCTTTTTAGGCTTTTTGGCCAGTCACGCGGCAATATGACAAGCCTAAATACTCTTGCGAATATAAAGTCCCATGACATTGCTGTCTCTGTCACGCGACAATATGACGGGTCTAAATATTCTTGCGAATATAAAGTCCCATGACATTGCCGTATTTTTTGATACACAGCTCCCTAACGGAGGGTATCGCCCTTATCTCTCCCCCCCGGTTGCCCCTTCAAGGATTATACATCGGCCATACAAGACTAGCACTTTCCCATCAGGTTCGCAACAACCGATTGTTTTATGCAGCCTTGTCCTTTATGCCTTATATGGCTTATAGTTACAAGACTGCACCCTAAGTGGGGTTTGTTTGGTCCGAACACATCGTAAGCCAAGACTTTCCATGGATGGCCAGGGTAGGTTCATCCATCCGGGCACCCAAAGCTCAACCGTGTACCTCGGCGCCTTGATCATACGTTGCATTCCATAGGAGAAACTCTTGGGCGCCAAACCAGGGTATAACCTTATATAATTGGGAATCCAAGTTATCTCTCCCGGATGGATTTTCAATAATCCCAAATCTCCATGACTAGGTTCCAGCAGCGGTATAGCCTTTCCCATAGCCATGCAAAGAGATACCCCCCTTATGACGCACTTTAAGGACATTGCCTCTTACGGAATAGAATCCGCGAACTAAGGTGTACGCCATAAAAGTTCATC
The DNA here is from genome assembly GCA_023529315.1 of Papaver bracteatum. Lineage (NCBI taxonomy): Eukaryota > Viridiplantae > Streptophyta > Magnoliopsida > Ranunculales > Papaveraceae > Papaver > Papaver bracteatum. Next base: position 2,399,508 of record JAJJWX010002530.1, read on the forward strand.
CCGTTCTTATATATTTTTAGGTGATTTGCACCCTTATTATGCATTTGCATTAAAAATTCTTATATGATTAGAAATCATCATCTTTTGCTTTTTAATAGAAAAATTTCTCATTTTTGAGCAGAGTTTTTATTTTAATATTCGAATTCATCTTGTTTTTCGATCGTTCGCAACATGATATTGTTGCACTTCTTTTCTTCTGCGAGGAATGATTATTCGCAATTTCTTATTTCTTATTTATTTTCTTGCGAGAAGTGATTCACCGTAACTTCTTATACTTTTTGTGCCCCTTGCGAAGAATGAAGATTTCAACTTTTCCCCATCTTCGTATGATTAATCGCCATTGAATCTTTTGGGACAAACTATTCTTGAAGTATATCCTTTCCCAACAACTCTATATTATCCACCATCAATTTCTCAGCTCTCTGATTTTTCCTCCTGTTGTGTTTCCAATTACGATTTCGGGCATTCCTTTCTTCGCAAGTATTAATGTCAA